>CM055118.1:608515272-609813672 GCA_029206835.1 Rana muscosa
TTGAAGTAATTTTATAGCCATAAATGTATGATTTTTACATGAAGGACAGAAGTGCCAGAATAGGCACAGTGCTGAAGTGGTTAAAATATCCATTTATTTTTTTTAACTCGGTCTTTTGTATTTATAGAAAACAAAAAAACGCAGAGGTGATCAAATAGCACCAAAAGAAAGCTCTATTTGTGTGCCAAAAAATAATAAATTTTCATTGGGTTACAGTGTTGTATGAGCGCGCAATTGTCATTCAAAGTGCATCAGCGCTGAAATGTGAAAATTGGTCTCGGCAGGAAGGGGGTTTAAGTGGCCAGTGCGCAAGTGGTTAATATAAGGCTACATGCACACGAACATTTTTCCAGCCGCTTGTTTGAGCGTTTTTTGCAGCTTAAAAACGCCTCTCCATGTTAGCCTATGGCCTCATGTCCACCATGGCGTTTTTGAGCTGTAAATGGCATAGCCGTTTTTAGGCCCCATGTACACGGGACGCTGGTGCAAAGTCTTCAGAACTAAGGTTGAAAGTGGCGTTTAGAAAGGCGCATTTTGTCGCGTTTGCATGCCGCGTTTTACCACATTTGCGTCTATATGCGTTTAGTTAGGAAACATGATAAGGAGCCGCCCTAAGCTCCAAAAACAGTATTATTAACAATTTCAGCTATTTTGTGAGACCAGAGTGAGTATCAGCAGCTGAGAGAGCAGCAGTGTAGTTGTATTTAGCGTGTTACTTGCCACATCACTTGCCCCAAGTTGTGGATTGTCCACTTGCCACGTCAGCTGCCCCAAGTTGTGGATTGTTCACTTGCCACGTCAGCTGCCCCAAGTTGTAGATTGTCCACTTGCCATGTCACCAGTGGCGTATCCAAGGTATGGCAGGCATGGCAAGAACCATGGGCACCGTGGGGGGGTGCCAAAAAAAAAGTTCCCTGCACGAAAAAAAATTCCCACCCGTTCTCCTGCGGCCGCATCCAGCACTATAGTCCCGGTGCCGGCGGCAATTCACTTATAAGTACTGTTTCCTTGTGCTGGCTGGCATGTAGGAGAGTGACAGGAGAGTGACAGGCGCGGGCCACGGGCGCCCCCATGCTTGTCTTTGAGTGGGATCGCCCATCTCGTCATTTGGCTAACTTGCGCAGGCTCCGCCTACCCTCCAGTCCTCTGCGCATTGCAGCTTCATCTTCTCTCCGAGCGCGAGCGGGTCGGTGACGTCACCGTCGTCACTGGTGAGGTCACTGAGGAGAACTGGCTAGTCTGAGTCTAACTGAGAGAGGAGATTTGGACTCTAGTCTTTGGAACCCCCATCCAGGCAGGAGCTGCCTAATAAATTACTTTAAAAACCTGTGTTGTGTTTTTTATTGACTTTTTTTGCCACCAGGTGAATGGGTAGGGGTACGATGTACCCCATACTCATTCACATAGGGTGGGGGGGCCGGGATCTGGGGGCCCCCATTTCCGAAAATCCCGCCGCCCGCAGACCCCGACAACCAACAGCCAGGGTTGTCGGGAAGAGGCTCTTTTCCCCATCAACATGGGGGCAGGGTGCTTTGGGGTGGGGGGGCCGCAGGTCGCCCCCCTGCCCCAAAGCACCCCCCCCATGTTGAGGGCATGCAGCCTGGTACGGTTCAGGAGGGAGGGGGGCCGCTCTTGTCCCCCCCTCTTCCCCTGCGGCCTGCCAGGTTGCGTGCTCGGATAAGGGTCTGGTATGGATTTTGGGGGAACCCCATGCCGTTTTTTCAGCTTAGGGGGTTCCCCTTAAAATCCATACCAGACCTAAGAGCCTGGTATGGATCTTGGGGGGACCCCCACGCTGTTTTTTTGGCTTAGTGGGTTCCCCCTAAAATCCATACCAGACCTAAGGGCCTGGTATGCTCCTGGAGGGGAACCCAAGCCGCTTTTTTCATAAAAATTTGGTCTGGAGTTCCCCTTCATGATTCATACCAAACACGGGACAGCGAGGCTGCCGAGAACCAGCGCGATGCCATCGCGCTGGAGACATTCTCGGCCAGCTAGTCGCCTCTAGGACACGACTTGAGTGGCTGCTTCACGCTCAGGTCGTGTCCAAGTTGCCTCGCAAAGTCGCGCTGTCCCTGTGTCAGCCGGCACACGAGTCGCCCCGCGAGTCGGATCGGCTTCATCCGACTTCCCGGGCGACCTCTATTCAAATCAATGGGCTCCCATAGGGAACCATTCATTTTCAATAGAGCGCCGCTGACATTTGTATTTACTATAACAGTGCACCGCTGGTTCCTGCGCCCAATGAACGAGTTATCCGGCGCACCAATTAAGGGATCAACCAGCGCAGCGCACTGTTATTAGTAAATCAGCCACATTGAGTCCATACAGACATAGATAACTATTCACTATGATAAATAAATGCACACAGATAATTAAGTGAATATTTTTTAAAATGTGAGATTAAAAATAAAAAAGAAATTAGCAGATGCGTCAATCTGTCTATTTGTCAAGATATCATACTAATGTAATAAGGCATAAAGCCTTAGTAAAGTTAGAGATAAGTAACCTTAAGGTAAAAACTTGTTAAATTGCTTCACGATTTATTAATCAGAAATCAGGAGGATAAAAAAAATAAAAATTTAAGACAGAGTACAGGATAGAAAAAAGATAAGAATATAAGGAGAAAAAAATAAAATAAACACCCGGGACGGTGATCTGATTCCTGACACATATGTATATATACTTTGAGAGATTGTATAGACACTAGTTTGGTAACATCAAAGATTGGTCAAAGTCAGTTGGAAAGTAATGTTCCTCCCAGGGCTGCCAAATTTTACGAAATGTATTTATTTTATTTTCTTCAATAGATGTCATTTTTGCAAATAACAGTGCTCTATTCATTCTGTGTTTGGCTTCCGCTAAAATTAGAGAGTTTGTTTTCCAAGCTTTGGCGATAGTTTGTTTGGCAGCTGTAGTTAGACAAATTAATAATTGAAATTGAGTTTGAGTAAGTGTGGAAGGTTTAAGATTTAGTAAAGCAGTAGCAGGGTCTGGAAGAATTGGTATTTCAAGACTTTTAGATGCCATTGAGAATATTTTTGTCCAAAATTCTTGGACAACTGGACATTGCCACCAAATGTGGAAATGAGTGCCTGGTAAATCACATCCTCTAAAACAATTTGGCGAATATGAGGGGACATATTTTGCAACTCTAGCTGGGACTAGGTACCAGCGCGCTAAAACTTTATAATTAGTCTCCACTGCATAGCAATTTGGGGAAGAATTTTTTGTAGCTAGCCATATACTTGACCAATCTTTGATATCAAAAGAACAATTCATATCTTGTGCCCATTTAGTTGCGTATAAAGGTAATGTATCGTTAGAGTTTGTAGTGAGTGACTGATATAGAATTGAAATGAGACCTCTTGTATGTGGGTTGCTTATACATATCCGCTCAAACTGAGACATTTGGGTAAGCGATGAAGTCATATCAATAAAAGGTTCGTAAAAATTATTGATTTGTAAATAGCGGAAATATTCAGTTCTAGGAAGCCCAAATGTTTCAGATAGTACTGAGAAAGTGTGAAATTTAGTATTAGATGTTAGTTTGTGTAGACAAATCAAGTTTACAGAGGACCATGCTGAAAACTAATTTGGATATTTCCAGGCCGGAAAAAAGCCTGGGTTCTTGAGGAACGAAAGCAAGGGATTATGTGGGGATTGGAGTTTATGTGAGTTTCTAAATTTATCCCATATTGCTAAGGAATGCTTCGTTATGGGGTTAGAAAAATGAGATCTGTCTGTGGGCTTGAGCCATAGCATGTTAGCCACTGAAATAGGGTCAGTATCCATTGATTCAACTGCAACCCATAGAGGTGTTTCTACAGCAGTGTGGTATTTAGAAAGGGATGCAATTTGTGAAGCGTTATAATAAGAAGAGAAATTAGGTAATCTCAGTCCACGATTCATCTTATGGAGATAAAGCGTAGATTTAGAGATGCGCGGTTTAGTCGAGCCCCAGATAAAGGACATAACTCTATTTTGGATAAGTCTTAGGAAGTATGATGGTAATGGAGTGGGGAGCACCCTAAATAAATATAAAAATTTAGGTAGTATAGACATTTTTATAGCGTTAAGCCTACCAATCCATGACAGTGGTAGAGTAGTCCATGATTTCATTAAACCTGAAGTTTGTTTCAGTAGAGGTAAATAATTAGTGGTAAAAAAATCTTTAAGAGAGATTGTTAGTTGAACTCCTAAATAAGGTAATTGTTTTGGAACCCAATTGAATGGTAAAGAGGTTTGAGCGAGTTGGAGCTCTGATTGTGGTAGGGAAATGTTTAATGCATTTGATTTCGTATGGTTAACATGAAGTCCTGATATTTGGGCAAATGTATCCAATAATTCCAGTAAATTAGGTGCTGATATGTGAGGGTGCGACAGGAAGATAAGGATATCGTCTGCAAAGAGACATAATTTATGGTGATGACCTCCCAATTCTATACCCTTTACATCGGGATTAGTTCTAATTAATTGTGCAAGGGGTTCAATTAATAATGCAAAAAGTAATGGAGAAAGGGGACATCCCTGTCTAGTACCTCTTTGAATATCGAACATTGGCGATTTGTAGTCAGCATATTTAATATAGGCTTTTGGGTTATTGTATAAGGAAGAGACCCAGGTCAGGAAATGATTACCAAAACCCAATTTTTGAAGAATGTATTGCATATATGGCCATGAGACAGAATCAAATGCCTTTTTTAGATCTAAGGACACTAGACAGGTCTGGATTCGCCTGCATGGATGAGTAAGAGTGCTCGTCTAATGTTATCACCGGCTTGGCGTTTCGGTATAAAACCTGTTTGGTCTCTGTATATTAAGCGGCCAATAATATTATTCAATCTAGTGGCCATAATTTTAGCTATTAATTTTATATCTAAGTTTAGAAGGGAAATGGGTCGATAATTGGCCCAAGAAGTAGAATCGGAGTGTGGTTTAGGTATCATAGCTATAATAGAAGTCAAAGTTTCCGCTTTGAATGATTGTCCAGTCAGGATCGAGTTAAAGGCTCTGGTCAAGACTGGCGCTAAGATGTGTGAAAATTTCCTATAATAAGCTGCTGAAAATCCAACAGGACCCAGTCTCTTATGAGGTTTTAGAGTTTTTATAGCATTTAGGACTTCTGTGTCTGTTATAGAACTTTCAAGGAGCTCACGTTGTTCTTGGTCAAGAGTTGGAAGGTTGATATTAGAAAATAGAGCATCAGCTTTTGTAGTATCAAAGTTCTGGGCTGGGGAGTATAACTTAGCTAAATTAGAACGGAAAATCTCTATAATCTTAACTGGGTTACTGGTATATGCTTCCCGGGAGACTTTCAGTCTAATGGGTACCTGAGTATGTTGTGTAATTCTAAGACCTCTAGCCATGGGGGTATCGTGTTTGTTAGCTTTAAGATATTGTATATGTTGTCGTTTGCGTATAAGTTTATCAGCTGAATCTGTCAAGAAGAGATCGAGATCAAGACGGGCTTTTTCGAGTTTGGAATTATTAATGGCATTCGGGGTTGTTTGAAAAGCCAAGTGGCATGAGTTGAAAATAGACTAGAGCTTGGCAAATAACAGTCTATGCTCTCTTTTAAGCTTAGATGCTTGTTGTATCAAACCTCCCCTAATGACAGTTTTATGAGCTTCCCATAGAGTGAGGTCAGGAATGTCATCTGTATCATTCGTTTTCAAGTAGTCGGTAATCATCTTCTCGATTTCAATAGTATGGAATGGATGAGTCAAAATGGAATCATTAATACACCAAGTTTTATCATGTGATCTGGGAATAGTGGAGGCTATGGTTGTAAATACTGCGCAATGGTCAGTCCATGGAAAGGGGATGATTTTGGAAGAGATGATTTCAGGTAACATACTAGATAGGATTAGGATGTGATCAATGCGTGAATAGGATTTGTGTGGATAGGAGTAGTGGGTATAGCGCCTACTGGTAGGATTTATTTCTTGCCATGTGTCAACTAAATTGTGTGTTGTAAGTAAATGTTGGAATGTACGTGTAGACAAATTATCGGTTGGACCTGACGGAGACTTATCATGAAAAGGGAAAACAGTTGCATTAGAATCACCACATAGAATAACAGTGCCAAACTTATGAGCTTCTACTACCTGGAAGAGATGAGAAAGAAAAGCAATTGGACGTTTATTGGGGGCGTAATAAGATACAATTGTGATGGGATTATCAGAAATGTAACCAGCAAGGAGAATATATCTACCCTCAGGATCTGTAATTTGTGATATAAGGTTAAACGGAGTGGAACGGTGAAAACCAATTAGAGTTCCACGCCGTTTAACCGTCGTTGATGCAGAATAAAATTGTGGATAAGAGGTTGAAAGAAATTTAGGGTGGGATTTATCTGTAAAATTAGTTTCTTGAAGACAAATAATATGGGCTTTTTTAGCCATAAAAGATCGAAGAGCCTTAGTTCGTTTGTGAGGAATATTAAACCCTTGTACATTTAAAGATAATACATTTATAGGAGCCATAAGACCAATGAGACAAGCAGTAATTCATTACAATAATGGCACTTACCAGGAGCCAGAGTCACCGACCGGGGGAAAAGGAAAGAGGAATAATAGATAAGGAAAAAAGAGAAAAAAATAAGTACCAAATAAAATGATATTTCAAACCCAGTATAACAAATTTGTATCATAAAATTAAGGAAGAACCATAGGGTGTAGGAACGTCTCTGAAGAGTAATCAAAACCCTCTGAGAAGGTCCAGGCCCACCAGGAGAGTCCCACATAACTATGTCAGGAGTCTCCTGGTGGTGTAGGGGGCAGCAAGAAATTCCTACGGGAAGAGCAACACCGGAGAACAACAGGAACCTTCAAAAATATTAACTTAAGAGTATAGTACCGAAAAATATGTTAAGAAAAAGAACAAAAATAAATTTGCTCTATATCACATACTGTGAATTAGCTTAAAAAAACATAAACCATTTCAGTCCCAGAAATGTTTTAGCAAATAGGTAGCAAGACTGTTTAGTAAGGCTGGAGACCTGTAAGAAGAGAAAAAAAGAGAAAAAATAAAATAAAAATATCTCTAGTTGAAAAAATAGCTCAGTCCATACTGTCCGGAACACTTCAAAAATATTAACTTAAGAGTATAGTCCTGAAAAATATGTTAAGAAAAAGAACAAAAATAAATTTGCTCTATATCACATACTGTGAATAAGCTTAAAAGACTATAAACCATGTCAGTCCAAAAAATATTTTAGCAAACAGGTATCGAGACTGTTTAGTGATGCTGGAGACCTGTAAGAAGAGAAAAAAGGAGAAAAAAAAATCTCTAGTTGAAAAAAATAGCTCAGTCCATAGTGTCCTCATTGACAGGTGATATAGTGTCAAAGCGACCGCGCTTATGAAGATTGTGATGAGTGGTGGAGGATGATCCAGGGCCTGATTTAAATCGTTGCTGGGAAGATCTGCGAGGTTGGTCCACATTTATGTCTTTTTCTGCAAGACCCATGTCAATCAGGAGCGACATACATATTTCGTTTCAAGATGGGTGAATCGGAGGCAAAAGGGAAATCCCCAGTGGTAGGAGATTTGGTTATGCTGGAGCACTTGCAATTGTGGTTTAAGTGCACGTCTCTTGGCAACTGTAAGCGGAGACAGGTCAGTGAACAATTGAAAGGTGTTACCCTGGAAGCTGAGAGTTTCTTTGTCTCTAGCAGCTGCTAGAAGCTGTTCTTTGGTGCGGTAGAAGTGCAGTTTAGCAATAATGTCCCTAGGGGGACCATTTGGTTTACGTGGAGCTAAAGCTCTGTGCACTCTGTCCATTTCAAGTCTATCAATAGGGGTACCAGGTATCAGTTCCTGGAAAAGCGCTGTTATGGTTGCCTGTAAGTCAAGGACAGTTTCAGGGATACCTCTGATCCTTACATTTGACCTGCAGTCCCTATTTTCCTGATCTTCTAAACGTGTTTGTAGAATTAAATTCTCTTCTTTAATAGATGAGAGTTCAGAGCTGTGGTGCTGTGTACAGTTATCAATTACATCAACTCTCTGTTCAAGTTCAGCAGTTCTCAGACCAAGTTCTCTAATCTCCCTTGTCAGTTTATTTGTAATATGGTCAGAGGTCTCTTTAAGTGCTTTCTGTAGCATTAATTCAAATTGTTTAAACATGTCAGGCTGGGCCCCAGAATGTATAGATGAGTTTTCACCATCAGTCACATCAACTTTATGAGGTATTGTTTGACTGAGAGACTGTGTCTTCACTGAGGTGTTTGAAGAGCGCTGTGAGGGGGAGGGAGAAGCTGCCATGTCAGCTGTCAGTGCATAGACCGTTCTTCTAGGTCTGCTCGGTTTAAATTGTGATTTTTTACCTTTAAACACCATACCAGGAGGACTGGTGTGCTGTTCTGAGCTTCCACAGCAAATTTGAAAGAATTACGGCGCCGCTGGGACCCGTAGTTCTCCGGTATTTCCCCCGTGGAGCGGAGCTCTAAGGAGACATTATTTTCTCCTCAGGCAGCCGCACATGCGCCTAAATAAAAACAGTTTCAATCCATCCTCCATGTTGCTACTAAAATTAGAGCAATCTAATATATACATTTTGGGGTTATCCTAAATTAGGTTTACTTCTGATTTTTTTTGTTGGTTGAGTGATCTGTTTATTTTCTATACTTTAAAAGTATTCTTTTATGAAAGATAATATTTACCTTGTTATGGGTACATTGATGACCAGTACCCAATTTTTTTTTAATGCTTTATAAATAATCAATAGCATTTTGCAAAGCATTGAACAGTAAATGCTTAAAGAGGAGCTCCAGGCTCCTGCAAAAAACATTAAAAGTCAGCTTTTAATATTATGACACTTACCTGTCCAGGAATTAAGCCGATTTTTCAATCAGCTATTGGGTGCTGCCACCACCATCTCCACTAATGGAAACCGGCGGTGAAGCCATGCAGCTTCACAGCTGGTTCCCTACTGCGCATGCGTGATGCACACTGAGCTCTCTAATTGGGCCGACTGTGGGGGAGCTCAGCGCCTAACTCAGCCAGAAGTGGGAGGGGGTACCTGTCAAAACCAGGTACCTGCTCCCATTTTAGGTGGAGCTATGTGAACTATTATTTAGAAAAAAAATCTAAATTGTTATGATGATTTTACTAGAATACGCATACTAATATTTTTGTTGACACTCCATCTGAAAGCCCACAAGAACTTAATTTTAGTTATTTACACAGTGGAGTTTCTTTTCATCATAACAACTCGCCCCAATTGAAAAAAAATTCACTTGGAGTTTTTGTTTTTATATTCTTCTGTATTTGTACATATTCCTGTTTGCTATCATTTCAAACATTCTCGTAGCCTCTAAAATATGTGCACAAACCACTTAGCTCTCTACTGAAATCAGTAGATAAAAAATCAGTCTCACCAACACTTTCTGTAGGAATATATGTTGTTATGGCAAGAACTGATAAATAATTTTTATGCATTCACAGGGAAAGGCTAACACATGAACAGTTTGTGCAGACCAATCACTGATATTTAGCAAAGGAGAAATAGGAATTTTCTTCAATCGCATATAAACCTAGAGATGGAAGCAGCGTCGGGTAAAAAAAAAATTACTTATTTTAGAAATGTGATTCATATGTTTTTTTTTTTTACAGGTAGGACCATCTCACTTTTGGGTAAATATTTAACATACAGCATAAAAAAAAATAGTTTTTACCAATTTAAGGTCATTTGTTGAAGAGCTTTGATCTTTTGTTGATGGCATCAGGTGAACATCAGTTTGTGATGCTTCTGAGATTATTGAGTTCATTGAGAGGCGAGCAAAAAATAATTCATAGTGAGCTACGACTAAGCACTAAGGAAGCGTGAAACGCGTAAGTGGTGATGCTGTTCCCCTCTATTTGTGTGTTTGGACATGTTTTTATGGACTTGCTAAAATAAAGGTGATTTTACTGGATGTGCGGCCAACCAGAATTATTTTTTGCTCATTGGAATCTGTGATGGACGGGGCCAGCACCTGGTCTGTGTATTAGTGGAGGTGGAGGTGGGAGACTGACCTAGAGCGGTGTTTACACACTTCATTGAGAAGTGCTTTTGACCTGCATTTGACCACCTTCCATCCTACTTTCACCTGCTTCTAGGGTTTTGCAGTGCCATGTCTGATGGGAAGAAAAGCCCATTAACAAAGACCCTGATTTACATATTTTTTTAATTAAAAGTTATTGTAAAGATTTTTCTTTCTTTTAAATAGCAAACATGATATAATTACCTACACTGTGCAATGCTTCTGCACAGAACAACTCAATCCTCTTCTTCTGGGGCCCCTGCCAGTGCTCTGGGCTCCTCCTTTTTTCCTTGTGCCACCATAAGATATCACTCGATTCTGAACCATGCACCATGCTGTGGGTGTCTATTGACACACACACACAGTGTGGCTTTGCCCTGCCTCCCACTCTCTTGTCACTGGATTTGATTAACAGCAGCAGGAGCTAATGGCTCCCTCTGCTTTCACTTCAGTTAAGTGAAGAGGGAGAGAAAGAGCAGTGCTGCTGCTCTTGTGCACAACTCTGGATAGAGATTAGGCTCAGATAAGTATTTGGGGATCTGGAGCTGCACATAAAAGGTTTTTTACCTTAACCACTTCCCGCCCGGTCAATAGGAGATTGACGTCCGGGAAGTGGTTGTGTTATCCTGACTGGACGTCTATTGACGTCCTGCAGGATAACAGCCACCGCGCGCCCGGGGGGGCGCGCATCGCGGCGATCGGTGGAGCGGTGTGTCAGTCTGACCCACCGCTACACTGATCTCGGTAAAGAGCCACCGGCGGAGGATATTTTACCACGTGATCAGCCGTGTCCAATCACGGCTGATCACGATGTAAACAGGAAGAGCCGTCGATCGGCTCTCCTCTACGTCTGTCGGACGTGAGTGAGGAAGAGCCGATCGATGGCTCTCCTGACAGGGGGGTTTGCGCTGATTGTTTATCAGCGCAGCCCCCCCTCAGATGCCCACACTAGACCACCAGGATGCCGCCCAGGACCACCAGGAAAGCACCTAACATGTGGATGGCCAGGTAAGTCCCCCATGGCCATCCACGTGTATAAAAATATGCCTAACTTATGCCAATCAGTGCCCACAAATGGGCACTGACTGGCACCATATTGGCACCGTTTTTTTTTGTGATGCCCAGCAATGCCACCCACCAGTGTCATCAGTGGCACCCACCAGTGTCCATCAGTGCCACCTATCAGTGCCCATCCGTGCCCATCTGTGCCCACCTATCAGTGCCCTTCCGTGCCACCTATTAGTGCCACCCATAAGTACCCATCAGTGCCACCTATGAGTGCCCATCAGTGCCACCTATGAGTGCCCTTTAGTGCCACCTATGAGTGCCCATCAGTGCCGCATACCAGTGCCACCTATCAGTGCCCATCAGTGCCACCTATCAGTGCCCATCAGTGCCGCCTATCAGTGCCCATCATTAGTGCCCATCAGTGCCACCTCATTGATGCCACCTCATTGGTGCCCATCAGTGCCGCTTTATCAGTGCCTGTCAGTGCAGCCATATCAGTGCCCATCATTGAAGAAGAAAACATACTTATTTACCAAAAACATGTACAGAAACAAAGAAAAACTTATTTTTTTTCAAAATTTTCGCTCTTTTTTTTATTTGTTGTGCAAAAAAAAATAATCGCAGAGGCAATCAAATACCACCGAAAGAAAGCTCTATTTGTGGGAACAAAATGATAAAAAATTTGTTTGGGTACAGTGTAGCATGACCGCGCAATTGTCATTCAAATTAGGGCAGCGCTGAAAGCTGAAAATTGGCTTGGGCAGGAAGGTGTATAAGTGCCTGGTATTGAAGTGGTTAATGCAGAGAATTCAGTAGGGTAAAAAAAAAAAAACGTAAGCCTTTACAACCACTTTAAAGCGGAGTTCCACCCAAAAGTGGAACTTCCGCTTTACTCCTTGCCCCCTTACATACTACATTTGGCATGTAATTTTTTTTGGGGGGAGTGGGTACTTACTTTGGAGAGGGACATCCTGTCCCACTTCCTCGTTCTGCCTTCAGGCCACCTATGCGACTCTTCCTCACTCCCTAGGCGGTCCCTCCCTCTAGGCAATCTTCTGGGACATGTCACAGGTCCCCGAAGTTTGCCTGTCCACTCGGAGAGCGCAGCGCGACTCGCGCAAGCGCAGTGTGCACCCCGCCATGAAGACACAAGCTGTCACGGCCGGATGCCCACAGTTCCAATGATGGCACTGCGGAGAGGAGAGGGAGAGGAGTGAGTGTCATGACCTTGCAGTAATACTTTCATGACCTGTCTGTCTCTTACCTGGTCTGTGTATCAGCCTTAGGGCTTGCTCTCTCACACCTGCATGGTTAAAGGGGTTGTAAAGGTTCGTTTTTTATTTTCTAAATAGGTTCATTTAAGCTAGTGCATTGTTGGTTCACTTACCCTTTCCTTAGATTTCCCTTCTAAATATTTTTTTCTTTGTTTTCTTTGTCTGAATTTCTCACTTCCTGTTCCTCCTCAGTAAGCTGTTCAGTAAGCTGTTCTGGGTGACTCCACACCACTCGGATGATGGTGTGAAGTTTAGTGAGGAGAAACAGGAAGTGAAAAATTCAGTCAAAGAAAAAAAATATTTAGAAGGTAAATCAAAGGAAAAGGTAAGTGAACCAACAATGCACTAGCTTAAAGGAACCTATTTAGAAAATAAAAAACGAACCTTTACAACCCCTTTAAGTAAACTTCCCTGAGTGTGGCTCCACCCTAGCCTCAACAGGAACCACTATTTAACACTGTGTTCTCCAAGCCTGCCTTGCCGTGCAATATTGTGTGTTTGGTTTCCTGTTTCCTGCTTGCCGTGTGCTCTACGTTTGTCTCTGTTACCGATCTTGGCGTGTTCCCGACCATCCCGCCTGCTTGTGACCCTGACCTTTGGCACGTTTCTCGACCATTCCTGCCTGCTTGTGACCCTTGACCTTTGGCTTGTTCTCAGTTTATCCTTGTCTGCTAGTCGCCCCGACCTGTAGCTTCCTCTTATAGCCTACCGTGAGCGTGAGCTGGGAGACCCTGGGGGCTGCGACCTGGAGTCAGCAGCAGCGTAGTTCATCCTCACCACTAGAGGCTCTGGTGAACACCTGCTGGCTCTTAGACTCCGCGCCCTGGGGGAATCTTATGTTCTAGCTCCCTGTGGGATCCATGTTGGTGTCCCAGTGGACCTGCCTTCCTGTACCACCCAGGGTTCCATCCGCAGCAGTCAGCCGTAGGATCCACTATCATAGCAGTGCACTCCTGACCCCAACGGTGTGCATCTGTCACCTGGCCTCAGGTGACCTGACAGCGAGGCTCCGGGCATCTGCATCGCTGGACCGTTGGACAGGTAAGTGTCTGTTTATTAAAAGTCAGCAGTTATACGTTTTGTAGCTGCTAACTTTTAATAAACGGAAAAAGCCTGGAACTCCGCTTTAAGCAATATCTTTTTTAAATTCTAACTCTCCTTACCCACTCTCCCATTCCCTTCTACAGATTATGCATACCTTCAAGTAAAAAGGGTAAGGTTCAATTAGGATTCGATCTTTGGCCTTTAAATTTTTTCATTTTATTCCTTGTAATCTTTAAAGCCATATGTAAACATTTCTAGCAAGTAGAAGCAGGGCACGTCTGGGAACCCTGTTTTGGAGGGAAATCACAATCAACCAGCCCTTGTACAGTAGGCAGACTTTTTCACTCTGCTGCTTTAGCATTTAGTGAACATGTTGAAATAAGGGCACCTGGTCTTAAAGGATGTGGCTTGCATCTAATATATGCAAGATAAAATAGGTGTGGGGTGGGTTTACAAGATGAGGTACTTTATGAGCTTAACAACTTGATTGCTTCACTGTAGGAGTAGCATAGATTTACCTAATACCACATAGAATCCCCATTAGTCAGCTTCTTTGAACATTTGAACATAAATATTCCTATACTGCAAAACCTGTAGGAATCCGAGAAGCAAAGTAGGCCAAACTTTAGCCTCAGAGGGGCAGCTATACACAACTAATGCCGCGTACACACGAGCGGAAATTCCGACAAGAAAAACGTGTTTTTTTTTCCGACGGAATGTTAGCTCAAACTTGTGTTGCATACACACGGTCACACAAATCTTATCGGAAATTCTGACCGTCAAGAATGCGGTGACGTACAAGACGTACGACGAGCCGAGATCAATGAAGTTCAATAGGCAGTTCGGCTCTTCTGCTTGATTCTGAACATGCGTGGTTTTTTGCTTGTCGGAATTGCATACAGACGAGTGGAATTTCCGATAGGAACTTTTTTTGACGGAAAAATAGAGAACCTGCTCTCAATCTTTTGTTGGCGGAAATTCCGACAGAAAAAGTCCGATGGAGCATACACACGGTCGGAATGTATGTTTCATGGCATACAGTATGACAACTTATTTAATATTTCCATGCAGGAAATATTTGATAAAGCATAGCAAAACTGTATTCTAACTTGCTTAACCACTTCAATACACCTTCCCCCCCTTCCTGTCCAGTCCAATTTTCAGCTTTCAGCGCTATCACATTTTGAATGACAATGGCGCGGTCATGCAACGCTGTACCCAAACAAAAATCACATATTTTTATCACTTCTTTCCTACAAATAGAGCTGTATTTTGGTGGTATTTCATCACCATTGGGGTTTTTATTTTTTGCGCTACAAATAAAAAATAAAATAAAAATTTGAAAAAAAAAAAGTTTTTCTTTGTTTCTGTTACAAAACTTTGAAAAAAAAAGTACTGTAATTTTTCTCCTTCACTGATGAGCACTGATGAGGCTGCACTGATGGACACTGTTGAGGCATTTCTGATTGGCACTGATGAGGTGGCACTGATGATGAGTCACTTATATGCAGCACTGATAGGCGGCACTGATAAGCAGCAGGGATGTGCACTGATAGGTGGCACTGATGGGCACTCACAGGCAGCACTGATGGGCACTCATAGGCAACACTTATGGGCACTGGCAGGTGGCACTGATTGGCACTGACAGGTGGCACTGATGGGCACTGATAGGCGGCACTGATGGGCACTGGTGGGCACCGATGGGTGGTGCTGATAGATGGCACTGATAGGCAGCACTGATCAGGAGGCACTGGCAGGCATCTCTGATGGGCACAGAGTGCCATCCTTAATGGGCACTGATTGGCATCCCTGGTGGGATCTAGTGCTCATGGATGGGCATCCCTGGTGGTCATGGGTGGGCATCCTCGATGAGTCTACACTGATAATCAAGGAATCATTAGGAGAGCAGCTGATCTCTACGACTGTCAGTGAGAGTAGAGGAAAAGTCGATACACAGCTTTTCCTGTTTACACTGTGATCAGCTGTAATAGGACACAGCTGATTACGTGGTAAAGAGCCTACATCATAGGCTCTTTACCTAGATGGTAGATGCCGTGTCAGACTGACACACTTCACCACGATCACTGCGTTGCGCACCCCCGCAGGCGCGCTATCACGGCTTATCCTGCTGGACATCTTATGACATCCAGTCAGGATAACAGAACCGTCATTTTGCTATATGGTGGGCGGGAAGTGCTTAATAAAGCGAACATGGCTGGGCAAAAAACAGTACTGTATTTATAGCTTATCAACCAAAAAATGTAGTTTGTGCTGATAATAACAGATTAACATTCATAAAAAAATAGTAGTATCAAGAATGCAAACTGAATAATATTTGATTTGTAAAGTATTACTTTTCTGTATGGGGTAAGGTTCCCAAAAGTGGTAAAAAGTGGTAAAATGGTGCCTTTGTGGGTTTACTGGTTTAAAATTAAGATTTGATTAATATGACATGGGCTTGGGGGATCCAGCAACTAGAAGTGTCTGCTGTACACTTCTATGAAGTAAAATGATTACAGATGCCCTGGGTGGTAATCAAACACCCCATATAACGATAGTGCCACGTCCTATTAAGTATTGATATAAGAAGAATGTGAAAAGGATGGACTTTGTAGGCACGTACGTAAAAAATATGATAATTTTATTTCACATGATGTGACATATTGATTTAAACAATTGCATCTAATAATAGAATACACAGGTAGAGACAAATTATAAAAGAAAGAAAGATCACGTGGTTGATCCCAAGGAGAGTTGCTCAATACGTGAAGACTTGTTGCAATGGTGTCTATAAAATAGATGCCCACGCTTGTTCAAGAATGTCTCTGAGACACTCTATATTGAGTGTACATATTGAGCAACTCTCCTTGGGATCAACCACGTGATCTTTCTTTCTTTTATAATTTGTCTCTACCTGTGTATTCTATTATTAGATGCAATTGTTTAAATCAATATGTCACATTATGTGAAATAAAATTATCATATTTTTTAGGTACGTGCCTACAAAGTCCATCCTTTTCACATGCTATACACTTCTGACATTTATTCATTTGACGGTGGCAGTAGATTTATTTAAAGCGGAGGTTCACCCAAATTTTAAACATTACTTTATCCACATCCTTTTAACATTTACATACACATATGCCTAACCATTTTTTTTCTGCGGCTCTAATTACCATGAATCAGCTGTCTGCAATCTGACTTCCGGGTTTTCCTCCCGCGGGCGTAGGCGTATCCTTTGCTTTCCCCGGCGGCGCTATGTATGCTGGGAGGTCTCTGCAATGTGTTCTGGGAGCAAAGTGTCAGGCTTCCCAGGAGACAAAGAGGAACGCCTTCCAGCGAAATGTCTCGAGATTTCACTCGTCACGTGACTCATCTACCCGGTTACGTGACGAGGGCGGATCTAATTCCGCCATTTTAAATAAGGGCACGCAGGTGAACATTGCCATTAAGCACCTGCAGACACGAGCATGCGCGAGATAGAGCGGTGAATGCCGGAAGACGAGCATTCACCGCTACCCGGAAGTCCGTGCTTGTGGGCTTCACGATGCCCACAAGCAAAATGGCAAATCCCAGGATAAGTTTATATAAGTCTTTCTTTTAAACGAAAACGGATGGGGGATGATTTTAATTGCCAGACAAGTGAGTACTAAATTGTTATATGAAAGCACATTGAATGGACTTAAAAAAAAAAAAACGATGGACCGCGGAACCTCCGCTTTAAGAAGATTTAACACTTTATGTATTTCAGGGGGCCCAGATAGCTAGAGCAATGGGATACTTCATCTCATAAGTAATAACTTGATGACAAGATGGCATTATAATTTACTTAATATATTTCTGTATAGTGAAAAACTGTCCTTATGGCATAAAATTGCTCTTATGTCTAAAATAAAACAGTTGCTTTGTGGTCATTGTAGAGACTGATGCTTAATAAAGAGGTAATGTTTTTGTTTCAATTGAATTTCAAAATCAGATATGTCAATTCAAAAGAAATATATGAATGTAAGTGTGGAAACAAAAAGATGCTTTTAGAGGAGTCTGGACTCGTTGGTTAATAATCATGTAGACAGAAAAATCACTCTTAGCTTGCACATCCATCTATAGATGATTCAGTTAGCTCTTACAGGAGACTTCTAACCAACATTTGTAGAGCCTTTATGTCCAGCAATGGTTGTCTTATGCCGCGTACACACGATCGTTTTTTCTGATGAAAAAAATCGGTATAAAAAAATAGAGCATGTTTTAAATTTTACAGATGGAAAAAAAAACAATAGCAAATTCCGATCGTCTGTGGGGAACTCCATCGGAGAAAAATCCATGCATGCTCAGACTAAATTACAAGACGAGAGCGCTCGTTCTGGTAAAACTAGCGTTCGTAATGGACATAGCACATTCGTCATGCTGCAAAATTTTGCATTGTGAAATGTAGCGCTTTCTTTTCTTCTTTCTAAACGGTTTTACCCTAAAAAAATTTGTTGCAGGTATTCACACAGAGTTTGGACAACATTATTTCTTTGAGATCTCATGAATCTTCGTATTTTATTTGAAAGGCAGGTCTCCAAAAAATGTTAATTTTTTTGTTTGTTTTTTAATCAAGATCTTCTAATTTTTTTCTGCCCTTTTAATATTTTATAGTGATGTCCCTATTTTTTTATGGTCAAGTTATCACAACAACATTATTATCTCATGTTTTTTTCCCTCAAGGAGGTTGGTGTTGGTGTCCCTTGTTAATTACACATTGTATTTCTGAAATGTACCTTACTACTCACAAGAAAAACACATAGGCAACTATTTTAATTAAAGAAAATATCCATTTATTCTGGAGAACAAATAAAGATGAAGGGCAACAATTGTGAAATTAGTGGAATATATGCCGACTTTGGACCCCAAAGGCAGACATGAAGGCAAATAAAATCAATAACATAAGGAGTCCCTCGAATTGGGATCACAATCTAGTCCCCGAATCGCAGAAATCAGGAGCAGCAGCAGATGTCATACATGTCCCCAAGCTGTGGTACTCCAAACAAACTGCATCTTCTGGCAGAGCAGCTTGAAGCCAGGGAATCACTTTCTGGTCTTGCTTGTAGCCTTCCCTCCACGCTTTCCTGCAGCGTTCCCTCCACGCTTCCCTGTAGCATTCCTTCCACGGCTCCCTCCACGCCCCCTTGCAGGCTGTGGCTCTGGTGGTGGCAATGTGGCAGGAGGAGGAGGAGGAGAAGGAGGAGAAGGATGGGCCAGATCGCAAAGTTGTGTGGCCTGTGTCAGCTGGCCCCTCCCCACCCTGTGAAGGGCCATATATATCAGCTCCTCACAGAGGGCACATTGGCCCTCCTCCAATTTAAGGAGTCTATCGGCCACATAGCACCCATAGGACTCGACTGGGTTGAGGGGGGCCCTCATGATCTCAGCTGCTTCCCTAATTATTTTCAGGGATTCCTCCTCCACCTTAGTCATCCTCCTGGGCCTTTTCCGTCTCACCTGGAGGGGAAGCACCTGTGACTGGGTGCTGCCACTTGGCCCGGCCTCCTCCTGGGTGCCACTCACCGTTGCCTCCTCCTGGGTGCGACTCACCCCTGCCTCCTCCTGGGTGCCACTCACCCCTGCCTCCTCCTGGGTGCCACACTCCAGAGCCTCATCCTCCTGGCTGACCTCATCCTGTGTATAAAAAAGGGACATAGTTTGAGTTTTTGGTTCATCAATCGCACACAATTTACAGCTAATGACTGTTGCAAATTAAAAGTTAATAAATAGAAAGACTCTCATTCTGACCCCAGCATTTTTCATTCTTGTCCCAAACAATTCTGCCCACTATATTATAATTTTTTTTTTGAATAATAACATCTAGTTCCCAAAAATTATTCTTGGACAGTAAATATGTTGAAAAATACTATACCTGACTATAGATGTGAAGATCCAGCTTTTCGAAGTCAGCCAACTCCTCGGCACCCTCTGCAGGGGTGGAGGGAAGGGTGGAGGGAATACTGGAGGGAAGGGTGGAGGGAACGCTGGAGGGAAGGGTGGAGGGAAGGCTGGAAAGTGATTCCCAGGCTTCTATCTGGTCATCCAGAAACCGCAGGTGTTTGTAATACCACAGCTTGGGGACATGCACTTGGTCTGCTGCTGCTCCTGATCTCTGGGATTCTCGGACTTGTTTGTATTGTTTTTTGTAGCTGTTCCTCATATTATTGATTTTAGTATTAATCATGTTATAGTCTGCCTCTGGGATCCAGGTCTTCATATATTCCGCTAATTTGACAACTGTTGCCCTTCTTACATCACGATTGTGATATAATGGGTTTTTAAGCTCCCATAAATTGGTGAGCTCTCTATATTTGTCTATGAATGCTCGGAATATGACAGGATCTTTGAATCTCTGCGTATTTTCTGCAAGATAAAACACAAGACAAAAACACTAGGTCATCCTAAACTGTCCTAATATTATCCCAATCTAGAACTCCCGGTCCTCCTTACTCCGCGCACACAACGTCGTTAAGACACATGCGTGTTATCATTATCTTCATCTTCCCTGCGCATGAGTGAAACTCCGCCCACGCCGGCCGCCCCTGACGTTCCTGCCCCTGACGTTCTTCCTCGGATATTCCCCGCCCCTTCTTGTTTGACGCCCAGTGGGAGACAACATGGCGGTGACACAGCAGGTGCCGGTTGTTTTAACTTCCGACGAGGAAAGCCCAGAGCCGGAAACGTCCCAATCCAGGACAAGATACAAGGCCAGTAATATGTCCTTTGCTGAGATGGCGGAGATGGTGGACATCTTGTGGAGGAGAGATTACGTAGGGAAGCATGGGCCATACAACACTCCTAATCTCAGGAAGGCCAAAATAATGGGCAAAGTGGTGAGGAGTCTGTATCTTAAATTTGGGGTCCGGAGATCCAAGGAGCAGCTCCGTAAAAGGTGGTCTGACCTGAAGCTGAGGGAGCCGGAGCAGTACAGGAAGATCAAAAGAATGCTACTAAAAAGTAAGTTTTTCTCCAGTGTTAATAATAATTTGATTATTATACTTGCATGTTTTGCTTCATGTGCTTTTATAGACTGCTTGGATATTTTAAAATGGCAACTTTCAGGTTATTGGCCAAAGTATAATTGTTCGTAGTAAACATCAATCCTCCTCCAAATTAGTTATTTTGCGCAGATACAGGTAAACCACATTTGGTCATGTCTATTTGTATTAAAACAACGTTTATAAACATTGTTGTCTAGATGATGTGTTTTGAACTAGAGTGTGAAATGCAAACTTGATTCAGTGTAAAGGAGAGGACACTCAGCAGGTGTTTCCACGGCTGTACTCTGGAGCACCTGTGTGGGACCCCAGAACAAGCTTTTTAGGGTGTCCCACACAGGTGCTAGAGTGGATACTTTGGGGGTGTCTCCATGTGTGCAACTTATTTCTGACCTCAAATATCTGTGTGATAAGTATACCTTTTGTTTAATTCTCATAGGGGAGTGGAGACTTGGAGCACACCACTCTGAAGAGGTCAGGAACCCCACACCTCGGAAAGGACAGAGGGAACCCCAAACTCAGAAAGAAGGGGACCAGAGAGAACCCAAACCTCAGGATGTGGAGGAAGGAGAGGTGGAGGAAGGAGAGGTGGAGGAAGAAGAGGTGGAGAAAGTAGATGTTGAGGAAGTGTGCGAGATTGTCATCACAACAGGTCAGTGCCATACACCACAGATTCAGGGAATAGATGCATGCATGCATGCATATTTTTCTGACATGCGTTTTTTTATTTTTTTTAGGTGATGTGCTGCTTGTGGAAGATCAATCTCCTCCTTTCTCCAGTGGGAGCGCACAAATCATAATACAGGATCTCATGGTTATGAGTCGAGAAATCGACGTTATAACGCGCAAACTATATCGTTTTGACCAACAAATTAAAAAAATTATTGATGTTTTGGGGAGAGTATAAAGATGTTTTTCTTGACACCGTTTTAAGTTTTTTTGGCCTAAAGTTGGTAACTTTTTGTGTGATTTAACAAGCCAAATTTGGAAGATGCACACAGTGTGTCGACATGTGCTATCTCCCATCAGAGAAAATCAATGGACGTGTTTTGAGGGTGCAACCCCTTCCTCGCAACTCAAGTAGGTGAGAGGAACACGTCCATTGATCCCCCATGATGGGAGATAGCACATGTTGACATTTGGCATGGGATCAGGATGAAAATCCCCATTCTGACGCACAATTTGTGTGCATCTTCCAAATTTGCCTTGTTCAGGGGTGACATTACCCCATCTCATGAAGGCAACAGCAACACATTTTGGAAATACTATATAATGCCTGATATTGCCTTCATTTTTTCTATAAGGTTGAACTTTGTAAGTTCCATTGTTTTTATATAAAAAAAAAAAATTTACATGCGTGTTTATGCAAAACCTAAATGAAAATTTTTTGGGTGGGGGGAAAACACTGTTTAGAATGTCCCCAAAAATTTTATAACGCACAAGTTGTGCACAGAGTAAAAATATTTTTCAAATCTAAAATGTGTGGCTTCTTCTTTCTATGCTCAATACCATTATGGAAAATGTGTTCTTGTTTACCGTGGCAAATGTGGTTATTTACTAAAGACAAAGCCACTTGGCACTACAAGTTTACTAGGAGAACCTGGGAGACAGATTCAAGAAACACAAGCAATAAAAAGTTTAAAATTTAGAGATCGTCTGGCATAGCAATGGCCCCCCTACCAGGGTTGCCAACTTTCAGTAAATTTACCAACAGTTTGTAAAATCCATAATTGTTGCATCTGTCCATGAATGTCAGTTACGAACATGCAACCTACATGTCCGTAATGGACATTCAAGGACAGATGCAAAAAGTACAGATTTTACAAAATGTTCGTAAATTTACTGAAAGTTGGCAACCCTGCCCCCTACCCATAAAGTACTCCACGTATTTATCCCACACTTCACGGGCACTTTGGGGGGCCAAGCCAATACGGCCAGTATTCAGGCCCGTCAGGGCATTGTCTACAAGTCCGGCCTCTGGCCCAACAGAACTCAGATAAGTGGGTTCATTTCTGCGTAAATAGTTGTGCAGTATGCAGCAGGTAAAAACAATATGATTGATCTTGTATTCCGCCATATGGATAGAGGTAAGAAACAGGCGGAACTGGCTGGCCATTATCCCGAAGGCATTCTCAACAACCCTCCAAGCTCTGGCCAGCCGGTAATTAAAAACTCTCCTCTCCGGGGTGAGGGTCCTCTGGGGGAATGGCCTCATCAGGTGTGGTCCCAGCCCGAAAGCTTCTCCTCATCATGTGGTAGTGCCAGGCCACCACTCTGGAGGCGTCTGGCAAATTCCGTCTGTGCGAACACACCACAATCCGACATCCGGCCGTTCTTCCCCACGTCCACATACATAAACTCATAGTGTGCCGACACCATCGCCATCAACACAATACTATTAAACCCCTTGTAGTTGTAATAGTATGACCCCAAACGGGGTGGTGGCACTATGTGGACGTGTTTCCCATCGATTGCCCCTCCGCAGTTAGGAAAGTCCCACCGCTCGGCAAAATGGGATGCCACAGTCTGCCATTCCTGAGGCGATGAAGGAAGCTGTTGAGACAAACAAAAAATTTAAATTAGGACTTTTGCACATAACATTTCAAGCAGATTACACAAAAACATTCTTGCCCAACATCAGTATAAATTTTTTTTTGGGGGGGAGTTGTTATAGCCACAAATAGAAGGCACAATTAGCACATTCCTCACCCCCTCTGATGGCTTAATGCACACATTTTAGGGGGGGGAGAGGTTCTAGCTTAGTTTGGGCCTACAAAAAAAAAAAAACACTCTGCCTGATTGTAATGAGAAGCAAAACATTTGTACACATTTTGTGTGGGGGGGGGGGGGTTCTAGCTGAGTTTGGGCCTGCAAAAAAAACGAAAAAAAACACTCTGCCTGATTGTAATGAGAAGCAAAACATTTGTGCACATTTTAGGGGGGGGGGTGTTCTAGCTGAGTTTGGGCCTACAAACAAACAAAAATTAAACCACGCTGCCTGATTGTAATGAGAAGCAAAACATTTGTACACATTTTAGGGGGGGGGGGGTAGGGTAAAGCAATACAATGGAGCTGACAAAATACATTGTTAAGTGACTAGGCTAGGGGTGTTTGGGCCCAGGATAGCATGCTGGAGAGGTTAGTGAAGGCAAATATGCATGTAGGCCAAAAAATGTGTAAAGCATGCATGGGGACAAAGGGGACATTCACAGCATATTACAATCAGGGTAATTAGGGAAGGATGAAAGAAATACAATACATTAGCAAGCATTAGAAACATAGAATGTGATGTAAAAGGAGAACAATTACCTTAATATAGTCCTTTTGCATAACTTGTATGATGGCAGAACAGGTCTCTGGAATAATGACCCCCAGAGCCTGGGGGGAGATGCCTGTCGTGAACTTGAGGTCCTGCAGGCTTCTCCCAGTCGCCAGGTATCTCAAGGTGGTGACTAGTCTCTGCTCGGCAGTGATCCCCTGGCGCATCACAGTGTCCTGCCTCGTGATATAGGGGGACACCAAATCCAACAGACGGTGAAAAACGGGGTCCGTCATCCGGAGATAATTCCTGTAGTCATCAGGATTATTCTCCTGGATTTCCCACAGCAGAGGCATATGAGAGAATTGATCCCGCTGGAGCAACCAATTCTTGGTCCATGAACTTCTCCTCACCCTGTTCATGGACTGAACTCGGGTTACAGTATTAACCGCAACACCAAGCGCGTACGCAGCACGAGCTCTACGATGAGAACGTACTTCCAACATGGCTTTAAACCGGTCGGCTGGTCAGAACGAACTTAAACAGAACGTACCGAGGAACAGCAAGGCCTGTGAAGAACGAACTGAAAAACAGTAACGAGTGGCCAAGAAGGCACTGCAAAACAGAACCGACCTGACTGCACGCATTGAAAGACAAATACGAACCAACAAGCAAAAACTGAAACGCAGAAAGCGATCTGAAAAGCACGGAGACTGAAAAGCGCGAATCGGCCCTCACCAAACATTTACTAACACGCAGTAACATGAAATCAGCAAAAGCGTCCCAAAGGGTGGCGCCATTGTATTTGAACTTCCCCTTTATAGTGCCGTCGTACGTGTTGTAGGTCGCAGCGCTTTGGTCGGTCGGAATTTTGACTGATGGTGTGTAGGAAAGACTGATAAAAGTCAGCTTCATCGGAAATCCGATCGTGTGTACAGGGCATTACTTTTACTGTGAAAATCTTACAAACTTTTTCTGTTATGGCTAATATTAAAGGGGTTGTAAAACTTCGTGTTTTTTCACCTTAATGCATCCTATGCATTAAGGTGAAAAAACACCTTGCAGTGTCAGCCCCCCCGTTTAACTTACCTGAGCCCCGAATTTCCATGGGCGCGATCCCACGTCGCTCTCTCCACGGCTTCTCGGCTCTTCATTGGATAGATTGATAGCAGCGCAGCCATGGGCTCCCGCTGCTGTCAATCAAGTACAATAACGCGGCCGCTGGGGGCAGGGCTGAGTCATACACTCGGCGGCTATGGACGCCCGCAAGGCAACCCCCTCGGGGGAGAGCTTCCCAGAGGGGGTTATCTATTGCAGGGAGGAGCTGCGAGAGCTGCCATGGGACCCCAGAACTGGAGGATCGGGACCACTCTGTGCAAAGCAAACTTAACAGTGGAGGCAAAGTAAAACCTTAGACAGAGGCGTGGCTGTGGACGTGGTATACTTGGATTTTGCAAAAGCGTTTGATACAGTTCCCCACTCACGGCTCATGTGTAAGGTAAAGTCTACAGGATTGGAAATATCAGTTTGTAAATGGATAGAAAACTGGCTAAAAGACAGAATTCAGAGAGTAGTAGTTAATGATTCTTACTCTGAATGGTCTAAGGTTATCAGTGGTGTACCCCAAGGTTCAGTGCTGGGACCCTTACTTTTTAATATCTTTATAAATGATATTGGGTCTGAGATCAAAAGTAACATTTCTGTCTTTGCAGATGACACCAAGCTATGCAGTGGAATGACGTCCTTGCAGGATGTCTCCAATTTACAAGCCGACCTCGATGCCCTGTCTAATTGGGCGACTATGTGGCAGATGAGGTTTAATGTTGATAAATGTAAAGTTATGCACTTGGGGGCTAAGAATATGAATGCATCATACATACTAGGGGGAATACAACTGGGGGGATCCGTAGTGGAAAAGGATCTGGGGGTTTTGGTAGATCATAAGCTCAATAATGGCATGCAATGCCAAGCTGCGGTTTCCAAAGCGAGCAAAGTCCTTTCTTGTATTAAGAGAGGTATGGACTCCAGAGAGAGAGACATCATTTTGCCCCTGTACAAATCATTAGTAAGGCCTCATCTGGAATACGCAGTTCAGTTTTGGGCACCAGTTCTCAAAAAGCATATCGGGGAACTGGAGAAAGTGCAGAGAAGGGCAACCAAACTGATAAGAGGCATGGAGGAGCTCAGCTATGAAGAAAGATTAGAGGAGCTGAATTTATTCACTCTTGAGAAAAGGAGAATAAGGGGGGATATGATTAACATGTACAAATATATAAGGGGTCCATATATTGATCTTGGTGATGAGTTATTCACTTTACGGTCAACACAGAGAACAAGGGGGCACTCTTTACGTCTAGAAGAAAAAAGATTTCATCTCCAAATGCGGAAAGGTTTCTTCACAGTAAGAGCTGTGAAAATGTGGAACAGACTCCCTGCAGAGGTGGTTCTGGCCAGCTCAGTAGATTGCTTTAAGAAAGGCATGGATACTTTCCTAAATGTACATAATATAACTGAGTACTAACAGTTCTAGGTAAAGTTGATCCAGGGTAAATCCGATTGCCTCTCGGGGGATCAGGAAGGAATTTTTTCCCCTGCTGTAGCAAATTGGATCATGCTCTGCTGGGGTTTTTTGCCTTCCTCTGGATCAACTGTGGGTATAGAATTGGGTATATGGGATTGCACGATATTTTTTTTTATTTTTATGGTTGAACTGGATGGACTTTGTCTTTTTTCAACCTGACTAACTATGTAACTATGTAACTATGTAACTATGACAGGTTTGTTATTTAAAAAAAAAAAAAACTGAACGTTTACAAGCACTTTAAGCTTGTCTGGATTTTACTACGGTTGGGATCAGTATTTTCACGGCCTAAAATTCTATGAATCAAAGAGAAGTCAGCTTGTATAGGCGTAAAAGTCCCAAACTTTGGTGCTCCATAGCAAAGGGTGCAAGGAACATAAGAGCCAGCCCTCAAACCACATAATAGTATTATTAAACCAAAAACAAAAATGTAATATATTGCAGCTTTCCGATCCTTAAAGAATCTGTACACCCTACATTTTAATATTCCTGATATGTGCCTGTTATACCATGTACATGTATACAAACAAATCCTGTTATCATTGTATTGCTTCCTTTGTGTGAAATCCTTGGGGTTCCTTCTAGTCCCTCTGCTTTCCCAATAAAAGCAGACCACACTAAGCAGGAGAACACTGAGTGGTCAGCTGTGCTGGGAACTTAGTGTGCTCTCCTCCAATGATCAGACATGTCCTGACACACCCCCTCTGCACAGCCATTCGCTGGGAAGCTCAGTGTGCTGCTGCTTTTTCTCCCTCCAGCTCTTATGCAGCTGAGAACAGAGGGAATGTGATCACTTATAAAAAAAATGAAAAAAGGTATTTATAATGTTATTTTATTACTACACACAAAAGTTTTGCCTTTCATTTCTCTTTTAAACGGAATGGGTTGTTTTACAAGGTGATAATTTACAATCACTTTAATGTGGTGGCTTCATTAATTTTCTTCTTTTATGCGGCGTACACACGATCGTTTTTCATGCCATTTTTTAAACCAACGTTTTTCTCGTCGTTTTTTTTCATGTTTCCTCTCAAGCCTGTCTTGCGTACACACGATCATTTAAAAAAACGTTCAAGCAAAGCGCAGTGACGTACAACATGTACGACGGCACTATAAAGGGGAAGTTCCGTTCGGATGGTGCCACCCTTCATGTTAGTGAAGTTTGTTGAGCGACGATTCGCGTTTTTCAGCCTCCTGCTTTTCAGTCCGTTACAGCGTGACGAATGTGCTATCTCCATTACAAATGCTAGTTTTACCAGAACGTGCGCTCCCGTCTCATACTTGATTCTGAGCATGCGCGTTTTTTTTCACCTCGTCAAAGCATACACACCATCGTTTTTCACGTTGTTAAAAAAAACGACATGAAAAACGACGTGAAAAAATAGAGCATGTTCGAAATTTTTAATGGCCGTTTTTCACGTCGTTAAAAATGCTCTGGAGCATACACACGATGTATGGGGCATTAGACTTTTTTTCCCTTTATTTACACCTGGTGAACAGGGATGAGCCGAACACCCCCCTGTTCGGTTTGCACCAGAACCTGCGAACAGACAAAATGTTCGTGTAAACTTTAGAACCCTATTAAATACAATGGACTCGAACGTTCAAAATCTAAAGTGTTAATTATAAAGGCTGATATGCAAGTTATTGTCCTAAAAAGTGTTTGGGGACCCGGGTCCTGCCCCAGGGGACATGTATCAATGCAAAAAAAAGTTTTAAAAACGGCCGTTTTTTCGGGAGCAGTGATTTTAATAATGCTTAAAATGAAAAAATAAACGTGAAATATTCCTTAAAATTTCGTACCTGGGGGGTGTGTATGATATGCATGTGACGTGGCGCATGTTTCCCGTGCTTAGAACTGTCCCTGCAAAAAATGTCATTTTTGAAAGAAAAAAAGTCATTTAAAACTGACTTGCGGCTATTAATGAATTGTCGGCTCCCGGCAATACATTCAAAAGTCATTGATAAAAAAATAAAAAAAAGCGTGGGGGTTCCCCAGAATTCAATTACCAGGCCCTTCAGGTCTGGAATGGATATTAAGGGGAACCCCGCCGCAAATTTAAAAAAAAAATTGACGTGGGGTTCCCCCACATATCCATTCCAGGCCCTTCAGATCTGGCATGGATTTTAAGGGGAACTCCACCCCAAATTAAAAAAAAAAAGGCGTGGAGTCCCCCTAAAAATCCATACCAGACCCCTTATCCGAGCACGCAACCTGGCCGGCCGCAGGGGAAAAGGGGGGGGACGAGAGAGCGGCCCCCCTCCCTCCTGAACCGTACCAGGCCACATGCCCTCAACATGGGGAGGATGTCCCCATGTTGATGGGGACAAGGGCCTCATCCCCACAACCCTTGCCCGGTGGTTGTGGGGGTCTGCGGGCGGGGGGCTTATCGGAATCTGGAAGACCCCTTTAACAAAGGGGACCCCCAGATCCCGGCCCCCCGTATGTGAATTGGTAAGGGGTACATTGTACCCCTACCATTTCACGAAGAAAGCGTAAAAAAATGTTTAAAAAAAACACACAAACACCTTGAAAAAGTCCTTTATTTAAAAAAAAAAAAAAAAACATTCCAGCGGTGAAATCCAGTGTCCCGCGGCGATCCCGATGTCCAGCGCTGTCCTTTATTGGTTGTGCCTGAGCGGACCTGATGGGGAACTCCCTCTCAGTATTTTAAATGTATAGACCCGCCCCTTCTAAAGTTCCCCATCAGGTCCGCTCAGCGGACCAGATGCGGAACATGAGAAGGGGCGGGTCTATACATGTATTGCCAAAGTGAGAGCAGTTCCCCATCAGGTCCGCCCCCTCGGTATGTCGGACCCGCCTACGTCATTGGCTTGAGCGGGGAACTTCCTTCACTATGTAAATTTAAATTACACAGTGAAGGAAGTTCCCCGCTCAAGCCAATGACGTAGGCGAGTCCGACATACCGAGGGAGCGGACCTGATGGGGAACTTTAGAAGGGGCGGGTCTATACATTTAAAATACTGAGAGGGAGTTCCCCATCAGGTCCGCTCAGGCACAACCAATGAAGGACAGCGCTGGACATCGGGATCGCCGCGGGACACTGGATTTCAGCGCTGGAATGTTTTTATTTTTTTTTATTATTTTAAATAAAGGACTTTTCAAGGTGTTTGTGTGTTTTTTTAAACATTTTTTTACGCTTTCTTCGTGAAATGGTAGGGGTACAATGTACCCCTTACCAATTCACATAGGGGGGGCGGGATCTGGGGGTCCCCTTTGTTAAAGGGGTCTTCCAGATTCCGATAAGCCCCCCGCCCGCAGACCCCCACAACCACCGGGCAAGGGTTGTGGGGATGAGGCCCTTGTCCCCATCAACATGGGGACATCCTCCCCATGTTAAGGGCATGTGGCCTGGTACGGTTCAGGAGGGAGGGGGGCCGCTCTCTCGTCCCCCCCTTTTCCCCTGCGGCCGGCCAGGTTGCGTGCTCGGATAAGGGGTCTGGTATGGATTTTTAGGGGGACTCCACGCCATTTTTTTAAAATTTGGGGTGGAGTTCCCCTTAATATCCATTCCAGACCTGAAGGGCCTGGTAATTGAATTCTGGGGAACCCCCACGCTTTTTTTTTTTTTTTATCAATGACTTTTGTATGTATTGCCGGGAGCCGACAATTCATTAATAGCCGCGAGTCAGTTTTAAAAGACTTTTTTTCTTTCAAAAATGACATTTTTTGCAGGGACAGTTCTAAGCACGGGAAACATGCGCCACTTCACATGCATATCATACACACCCCCCAGGTACGAAATTTAAAGGAATATTTCACTTTTATTTTTTCATTTTAAGCATTATTAAAATCACTGCTCCCGAAAAAACGGCCGTTTTTAAAACTTCTTTTTGCATTGATACATGTCCCCTGGGGCAGGACCCCGGTCCCCAAACACTTTTTAGGACAATAACTTGCATATAAGCCTTTATAATTAGCACTTTAGATTTCTCCCATAGATTTTTCAAATTTGCCACGAACACCCCAATTTGTTCGCTGTTCGGCGAACGGGCGAACAGGCAATGTTCGAGTCGAACATGAGTTCGACTCGAACTCGAAGCTCATCCCTACTGGTGAAACAGTCAGTAAAACTTTCTGTTACAGGGTGGCTCCACTCTATAATGTAGCAACAGAGCCAGCAATGTCTGGAGCTGCAATATCTATCTATCTATCTATCTATCTATCTATCTATCTACAGTCAGGTCCATAAATATTGTGACATCGACACAATTCTAATCTTTTTGGCTCTATACACCACCACAATGGTTTTGAAATTAAACTAACAAGATGTGCTTTAACTGTAGACTTTCAGCTTTAATTTGGTGAACGGTGTAGGAATTACAACAGTTTGTATATGTGCCTCCCACTTTTTAAGGGACCAAAAGTAATGGGACAGATTAACAATCATAAATCAAACTTTCACTTTTTAATACATGATTGCAAATCCTTTGCAGTCAATTACAGCCTGGAACGCATAGACATCACCAGACGCTGGGTTTCATCCCTGGTGATGCTCTGCCAGGCCTCTACTGCAACTGTCTTCAGTTCCTGCTTGTTCTTGGGGCATTTTCCCTTCGTTTTTTTTTTTCAGCAAGTGAAATGCATGCTCAATCGGATTCAGGTCAGGTGATTGACTTGGCTATTGCATAACATTCCACTTCTTTCCCTTAAAAAACTCTTTGGTTGCTTTCGCAGTATGCTTCGGGTCATTGTCCATCTGCACTGTGAAGCGCCGTCCAATAAGTTCTGAAGCATTTGGCTGAATATGAGCAGATAATATTGCCCAAAACACTTCAGAATTCATCCTGCTTCTTTTGTCAGCAGTCACATCATCAATAAATTAAAGAGAACCAGTTCCATTGGCAGTCATACATGCCCACGCCATGATACTACCACCACCTTTCCTTCTCCATACTCTTCTCTTCCCATTATTCTGGTACAAGTTGATCTTGGTCTCATCTGTCCATAGGATATTGTTCCAGAACTGAGATGGCTTTTTTAGATGTTGTTTGGCAAACTCTAATCTGGCCTTCCTGTTTTTGAGGCTCACCAATGGTTTTCATCTTGTTGTGAACCCTCTGTATTCACTCTGGTGAAGTCTTCTCTTGATTGTTTACTTTGACACACATACACCTACCTCCTGGAGAGTGTTCTTGATCTGGCCAACTGTTGTGTAGGGTGTTTTCTTCACCAGGGAAATAATTCTTTGGTCATCCACCACAGTTGTTTTCCGTGGTCTTCCGGGTCTTTTGGTGTTGCTCAGCTCACCGTTGCGTTCTTTCTTTTTAAGGATGTTCCAAACAGTTGATTTGGCCACACCTAATGTTTTTGCTATCTCTCTGATGGGATTGTTTTTTTTTCAGCCTAATGATGACTTGCTTTGCTGATAGTGACAGCTGTTTGGATCTCATATTGAGAGTTGACAGCAACAGATTGCAAATGCAAATAGCACACTTGACATGAACTCTGGACATTTTATCTGCTCCTTGTAAATGGGATAATGAGGGAATAACACACACCTGGCCATGGAAAACCTGAGCAGCCAATTGTCCCATTACTTTTGGTCCCTTAAAAAATGGGAGGCACATATACAAACTGTTGTAATTCCTACACCGTTCCTACACCGTTCACCTGATGATGTAAATACCCTCAAATTAAAGCTAAAAGTCTGCAGTTAAAGCACATCTTGTTTGTTTCATTTCAAATCCATTGTTGTGCTGTATAGAGCCAAAAATATTAGAATTGTGTTGATGTCCCAATATTTATGGACCTGACTGTATCTACTGTGAGAGAGAGAGAGAGAGAGGTTGGGGTGATTAGACTCAAACGGTAGGTGTGTTTCAATGAGTTGCGCCAGTTCAAAACAGCATTTTTAAGGGCATAGTAGCCGACTTTTATTTAACCACTTCCCGCCCGCCATATAGCAATATGATTTGTGAAAAGTGGTTGCATTATCCTGACTGAACGTCATATGACATCCGGCAGTATAAGTCACTAGCGCGTGCCAGCAGGGGGCACGCAGCATGGCGATCTGCGGTGTGGTGTGTCAGTCTGACACAATGCATCTCCGATCCCAGGAAAGAGCCTCTGATGTAGGCTCTTTACCACGTGATCAGCTGTGTCCAATCACAGCTGATCACAGTGTAAACAGGAAGAGCTGTACATCAGCTTTTCTTCCACTCGCGCTGACATTACACGAGTAGAGGAGAGCCAGTCAGCTGCTCTCCTGACAGGGGGGTCTGCACTGATTGATTATCAGTGCAGCCCCCCAGTATGCCCACCCAGGACCACCAGGGATGCCCACCTAGGACCTCCAGAGATGACCACCAGGTATGCCAATCAGTGCCCAATAGGGATGGCACTGTGCCCATCAGTGATGTCTACCAGTGCCCCCTGATCAGTGCTGCCTAACAGTACCATCTATCAGTGCCACCTATCAATGCCCAGTGCCACCTATTAGCGCCCATCAGTTCCGCCTATGAGTGCCTATCAGTGCCACCTATCAGTGCCCATTAGTGCCACCTAGCATTGCCCGTCAGTGCTGCCTATCAGTGCCCATCAGTACTGCATATAAGTGCCTCATCATCAGTGCCCATCAGTGCCACCTCATTAGTGCCAATCAGTACTGCCTCATCAGTACCCTTCAGTGCAGCTTCATCAGTGCCCATCAGTGAAGGCGAAAACGTACTTAATTACAAAGCTTTGTAACAGAAACGAAGAAAAACATTATTTTATCTTTTTTTCAACATTTTCGGTATTTTATTATTTGTAGCGCAAAAAATAAAAACCCCAGTGCGGATCCAATACCATCAAAAGAAAGCTCTATTTGTGGGAAAAAAGTGATAAAAGTTTTGCTTGGGTACAGCTTTGCATGATCGCGTAATTGTCATTCAAAATGTGACAGCACTGAAAGCTGAAAATTGGTCTGGGCAGGAAGGTGTATAAGTACCCTGTATTGAAGTGGTTAAAATAATGGAAAAGTTCACAAAAGGCATAAGTAGACCATGCAGGGGGTTCCACCATTACTGTAACTTGCACAATCAGAATACTCCTGGCTTACTCTCTTGACGAACGGCTGCTTCAGGCCTTAAGCCTAGGCCTTAGGTCTGCTCCTAAGACCAATACAAAGAGTTCCCTAAAGTCAAGCTCTCTCATACAGTAGCTTACTCATGATCAGCTCCTTGCTGCTCTGTCACAGACTAAATATGCCTCCTGCAGACATGCACGTTCTGGCTGCCCAATGCAGCCTCACTGACTCCTGGAGAGGATTGGAGTCCTCCTGACTCCCATGCACAGAACTCCTGTCTGTTGGGTGGAGCCCTGAGCTCTAATCCCGGGTCTATTATGAAGCCAGTCCACACCTAAACAATCAGCGTGCCTGAAGCCTCGTGCACACGACCGGTTTTCTTGTCAAGAAAGGACAAGAAAACTGTTGGGAGAGCTTTCTTGCCGAGAAAACCGTTTGTGTGTATGGTTTCTCGTCGAGAAAACTGCTGGGAATCTCGACGAGAAAAATAGAGAACCTGCTCTCTATTTTCTTGTCAGGATTCTTGTTTTTCTCGTCGGGATTCTCGACGAGAAAACCGGTCGTGTGTATGGTTTTCCGAGTCTTAAAAAATCGTGCATGCTCAGAATCAAGTATAAGACGGGAGCGCTCCTTCTGGTAAAACTAGCGTTCATAATGGAAATAGCACATTCATCACGCTAAAACTAACTGAAAGCACGAAGACTGAAAAGTGTGAATCGTCTCTCCCCAAACTTTTACTAACACGTGGTAACACGAGATCAGCAAAAGCAGCCCAAGGGGTGGCGCCATTGGAATCGAGCTTACCCTTTATACTGCCGTCGTACGTGTTGTACGTGACCGCGCTTTACAATGACGAGATCTGGAATTGACAGTGTGTATGCAAGGAAAGCTTGACAAGAATCTCGTCATGCTTGACAAGAATCTCGTCGAGAAAAACAACGGGGTTTTTTACGACGAGATTCTCGGTCGTGTGTACTAGGCTTGACTCTCCAAAAATCTGGCATAAACTACCAATCCTCTGAGTGGCACGGGGTCCCACTGCCACAATATGTATAGGCAAACAAAGTACATATTTTTTAAGAAAATTTAAAAAATAATAGCCTCCTGGCTATTTGGTTTGCTTAGACGCTCAGCTTGTTTTAGCTGAGACCAAATATTTACACGTTGGAATGCCTATCTTCACATATGGGCTGCTCCTGCAGCAATCTGTTTCCTGGCAAGGGAGCTCTGACTAACTAGACTGGTCCCCTCTAATCTAGTCTAATATGTATTTCACCTGCTCAGAGACCCGTTTGCTGCTGAAATAAGTATGCTCTGTATCTTTAGGCAATGACAGACTGTCCGGATATAATTTTATTTATAGGTAATTATTTAGCTATTGCAAACATTTTATATTTTTACAGACAGACAGCATTTTGAACTTGTGGCTCCATTTTACAATTTCCTGTTTCTCCTTACCACAGTGCTCAATAGCACAAGCTGAAATGTACACATACACAAATGAGTCAGAGCATTAAAGTGGTTGTAAACATCAATCATTAAATCTGAACAAACAACATATATCTGCAGTGTTTATTTATTTCTCTCCAAAACTCTAGTCCGATGGACTTTTTTCATCGTAAATTCCTATCGTGTGTGGGCCCCATCAGACTTTTTTACACCAGTGTTTAGAAATAGAACATGTTTTATTTTTTTTCGATGGAAAAAAAAATGATAGGAAATTCCTATCGTCTGTGTGCAACTCCGACGGATAAAAAACCCACGCATGCTCAGACTAAATTAGGAGACGGGACCGCTCGTTCTGGTAAAACTAGCGTTCTTAATGGAGATAGCACATTCATCATGCTGAAAATTATTGCATTGTTTAATGTAGCGCATTCTTTTCTTCTTTCTAATGTTAGAATAATTATTATTTTTTGCTGCTGAAATTCACACAGAGTTCTGACAAACTTATTTCTTTATTGTTTCTTGTGATCTCATGAATATTCATATTTGATTTTAAAGCCAGATCTCAAAATATTTTTTCTTTTTTTGGTGATTTGAATCAAGATCTCCTATTTTTTTTGTGGGGTTTTAATATTTTCTTATGATCTCCATTTTTATTTTCTGGTCAAGTTACCCCAATAACATTATTATCTTGTACTTTGTTACCTCAAGGAGGTTGGTTGGTGTCCCTTGTTAATTACACATTGTATTTATGAAATGTACCTTCCTACTCACAAACAAACTGTCCTTTTTATGAAAAACACAGGCGAGTATTTAAAGTAAATCAAATATCCATTTATTCTGGTATCAAAATAAAGAGGAAGAGCAACAATGGAGAAATTGGTCAAATTTACGCAGCCTTTAGACCCTAAGGCAGACATGAAGTGTATGGAAAATAAAATAAATAACTTGAGGAGTCCATAGAATAGGGAGCACAATCTGGTCCCCAAATCTCAGAAATCAGGAGCAGCAGCAGATGTCATATATGTCCCCAGGCTGTGTTACTACAACAGACTGCGTCTTCTGGCAGAGCAGACTGAAGCCAGGGAATCACTTTCTGGTCTTCCTTGCAGCCTTCCTTCCACGGCTCCCTGCAGCATTCCATCCACGCCTCCCTGCATCGTTTCTTCCACGGCTCCCTCCACGCCCCCTTGCAGGCTGTGGCTCTGGTGGTGGAAATGTGTAAGGTGGAGGAGAAGAAGGAGGAGGAGGAGAAGGATGGCCGAGATCACAGAGATGGGTGGTCTCTTTCAGCTGGCCCCTCACCGCCCTCAGAAGGACCATAGAAATAAGCCCCTCAGAGAGGCTACGCTGTCCCTCCTCCACTTTCTGTAGCCTATTGGCCACATAGCAGCCATAGACCTCTTCATGGTTGGGGGGGGGGCTCTCATGATCTCGGCTGCGTCCCTTATTATTCCCTTATTATTCTCAGGGATTCCTCCTCCACCTGAGTCATCTTCCTGGGCCTTTTTGTTGGAACGTGGAGGGCATGCACCTGTGACTGTGTGCTGCCACTTGGCCTGGGCACCTGCTGGCTGCCACTTGGCCCGGCCACCTCCTGTCTGCCACTCACCCCTGCCTCCACCTGGTGGCCACTCACCCCTGCCTCCGCCTGGTTGCCACATTCCCGAGCCTCGTCCTTCTGTCTGACCTCATCCTGTGTATAAAAAAGGGACATATTTTATCTTTTTGGTTCATCAATCACACACAATTTTCAGCTCATGACTGTTGCAAATTGAATGTTAATAAATAGAAAAGACTCTCATTCTGACCCCAGCAGTTTTCATTCCTGTCCCAATCATTTCTGGCCACTACTGTCTATTGATATGTAATTTTTTTTTATCCTTAATTTGGGAATAATAACATCTAGTTCCCAACAATAATTATAGGACAATGAATATGTTGAAAAATACTATATCTGGCTTTAGATATTCAGATCTTCCAGGTCAGGTAGCTCCTCATCACCCTCTGCAGGGGTGGAGGGAAGGCTGGAGGGAAGGGTGAAGGGAAGGCTGGAGGGAAGGCTCAAAAGTGATTCCCTGTCTTCAAGCTGGTCGTCCAGAAAACGCAAGTGTTTGTAGTACCACAGCTTGGGGACATGCACTTTGTCTGCTGCTGCTCCTGATCTCCGGGATTTGATGATTTGAGTGTGCTGCTTCTTGTACATATTCCTCAAGTTATTGACTTTATTATTCACCATGTTATAGTCTGCCTCTGGGATCCATGTCTACATAAATGTGAACAATGTGTCCATTGTTGCCCTCCTTGCCTCGCGGTTATGATACAAACTGTGTCTTAGCTCCCACAAATTTCTGAGCTCGCTATATTTGTCTATGAATGCTGTCATTATTTCTGGATCTTAAAATTTCTGCATATTTTCTGCAAGATAAAACACAAGACAAAAACAAGACAAGACAAGACAAAAACACTAGGTCAGCCTAAACTGTCATAATCGTATCCCAATATAGGCCTTTAATAATGAATCAGTATAGGCCACTGATGCCCCAAGTTTCAATTTTAACTTTGTTTATGACATTCAGCACTTCTGGGCCCCCTTACTCCCCACACACAACGTAGTTACGACACATGCGTGTTATCATTATATACACTGCGCATGCGTGAAACTCCGCCTGCGTCGCCCGCCCCTGATGTTCTTTCTAGGATATTTCCCTGCCCCTTCTCTTCGGCGCACACTGGGAGATGACATGGCGGAGTCACAGCAGGTGCGTGTTGTTTTAAGTACCGACGAGGAAAGCCCGGAGCCAGAAACGTCCCGATCCAGGACAAGATACAAGGCCAGTAATATGTCCTTTGCAGAAATGGCGGAGATGGTGGAGATCTTGTGGAGTAGAGATTATGATGGGAAGCATGGGCTGTACACCAATCCTAATCTCAGGAAGGCCAAAATAATGAGAAAAGTGGTGAGGTGTCTGTACCAGAGATTTGGGGTCCGGAGATCCAAAGAGCAGCTGAGAAAAAGGTGGTCTGACCTGAAGCTGAGGGAGCCAGAGCAGTACAGGAAGATCAAAAAAATGCTTGCAAAAAGTAAGTATTCCTCCTGTGTTATTACTAATTTGATTATTATACTTGCATGTTGCTCCATGTGCTTTGATTGACTGGTTGGACATTTGAAAATGGCAACTTTCAGGTTAGTGGCCAAAGTATAATCATTCGTAGTAAACATCCTTCGTCAACAAAATACGATGTTTTGCACAGATACAGGTAAACCACATTTGGTCATGCCTATTTGTATTAAAACAGCGTTTATAAACATTGTTGTCTAGATGATGTGTTTGTAAATAGAATGTGAAATGCAAACTTGATTCAGTGTAAAGGAGAGGACACTCAGCAGCTGTTTCCACATCTGTACTCTGGAGCACTAGTGTGGGACACCAGAACAACCTTTTTAGGGTGTCCCACACAGGTGCGACAGTGGATACTTGGGGTGTCTCCATGTGTGTAACTTGGCCAAAAAAGGTAAGTATTCCAGCTTTGGAAAAATCTAAAAATCATGTGTTCAGCTTGGAACTCTACCAAAACAGACAATTGTACCCCACTTACAAGCAATGTTCCATATTCCTATTTCTGGCCTCAAATATCTGTGTGCTGAGTATACCTTTTGTTTCATTCTCATAAGGGAGCGTAGACTCGGAGGACACCACTCTGAGGAGCCCAGGAACCCCACACCTCAGAAAGAACACAGGGAACCAGAACCTCAGAAAGAAGGGGACCAGAGAGAACCCCAACCTCAGGATGTGGAGGAAGGAGAGGTGGAGGAAGAAGAGGTGGAGGAAGTGTGCGAGATTGTCACCACAACAGGTCAGTGTCATACACCACAGATTCAGGGAATAGATGCATGCATGCATATTTATAAGACATGTTTTTTTGTTTTTTAGGTGATGTGCTGCTTGTTGAAGAACAATCTCCTCCTTTCTACAGTGGTAGCGCACAATTCCTAATCCAGAACCTCATAGTTATGAGTAGGGTTGAGCGGACACCTGGATGTTCGGGTTCGACGGGTTCGGCCGAACTTCAGAAAAAAGTTTGAGTTCAGGACCCGAACTTGACCCGAACTTTACCCCGAACCCGAACCCCATTGAGGACTAAAATGGCTCTAAAAAAGTAATGGAAAGGGCTAGAGGGCTGCAAATGGCAGCAAAATGTTGTTAAGAGCATGGCAAGTGTCAAACAAATGTGGATAGGGAAATAATAACTTTAAATAACATAAAATACATAAAAACCACATCCTCTCCCTGCAACAGGAGCTCCACCAGCAGCACCACGACCGGGGCCACGTCCCTTATTTGACGGTCTCCTCATATTTCTCAAATTTAGGATCTTGCCCTAAATGGGTGTTTTTTGAATAGCAGAATAGAGCAACAGTATCGAAAGGGTGTATCTCACAGGTACAGATATGCAGAAAACGCACCCAAAAATTTTTTTTGCCCTAAATTATTATTTTTTTGAAGATCAGAATAGGAGAATAGTATCTAAAGTGTGTATCTCACACGTACAGATATGCAGAAAATGCACCAAAAAAATGTTTTGGCCAGGAAACGCACAAAAATTATATTTTTTGCCCTAAATTATTCTTTTTTTGAAGAGCAGAATAGAAGAACAGTATCTGAAGTGTGTATCTCACACATACAGATATGCAGAAAATGCACCAATTTTTTTTTTTTTTCAGGCAGAAAACGCACCAAAATATTATTTTTGCCCTGAATTATTCTTTTTTTGAAGAGCAGAATAGGAGAACAGTATCTAAATTGTGTATCTCACATGTACAGATATGCAGAAAATGCACCAAAAAAATTTTTTTTGCCCTAAATTATTATTTTTTTGAATAGCAGAATAGGAGAACAGTATCTAAAGTGTGTATCTCACAGTAACATATACAGTGCTGGTGCACTGAGCTTGCATAAAATGCCCGCCAAAGCCAACCTAACTAACAGATGGATAAAAGTTATCTTTTCTCTGGTACTGGGCTCAGGGCAGGATAAAAAGATTGTGCACTGCACCCACACAACAAAAGCAAGGTAGATCGCTGAGTAATTTGATTTGTGAATCGGGACTCCTATCTAATTCTCTCCCTCAAAGCAGCAGCAACCTTTCCCTACACTAACTGAAGCAGAGTGATGTGCTGTGCTATGTGCCTCTAGCTTATATAGAGGCTGGGTCACATGCTGCACTGGCCAAGGGCACACAAGTTAAACGAATGTTGATTGGCTGCCCTGCAGCTTTTTAAAATGCGCCATTACATTGCCGAACACCGAACCCGAACCCGAACATACAGTACATTGTTCAGGTTCGGGTCCGGGTACCAAAAACCCAAAAGTCCGGTACGAACCTGAACTTTACAGTTCGGGTTCACTCAACCCTAGTTATGAGTCATGAAATCGACATTATAAGGCACAAACCCAATTGTTTTGACCAACAAATTAAGAACATGATTGATGTTTTGGGGAGAGTCTAAAGATCTTTTTAATGCCACGTTTTTGTGCCCTACTTTCCCAAATTTTAGTGTAATTTTCGCAGCCAAATTTTGAAGATGCACACAGTGTGTCAACATGTGCTATCTCCCATCAGGGGATATCAATGTATGTGTTTTGAGGGTGCAACCCCTTCCTTGCAACTCAAGTAGGTGAGGGGAAGGGTTTGCTCCCCCAAAACACGTCCATTGATCCCCCATGATGGAAGATAGCACATGCTGACATTTGGCATGGGATCCGGAGGAAAATACTAATTTTGACGCACAATTTGTGTGCATCTACAAAATTTGGCTTGTTCAGGGGTGACATCACCCCATCTCATGAAGTCAACAGCAATACATTTTTGAAACACTATATAATGTCTGATATTACCTTCAGTTTTTCAAAGGTGGAACTTTGTAAGTTCCATAGTTGTATATGTTTTATTGTTTGAAACATACCTGTTTATGCAAAACACCCAAAAAAAGTTTTACATTTTTTTAAAACTGGTTAGAATTTTCACAGATTTTTTATAATGCACATGTGAATGTGCACAGAGTAAAAATAGTTTTCTAATCAACAATGTGTGGCTTCTTCTTTCTATGCTCAATACCAGTTTGAAAATTAAGTTTGTGTTTACTGTGACAGTAGTGGTTATTTACTAAAGACAAATCCACTTGGCAGTTAAAGTGCACTAGGAGAACCTGGGAGACAGATAAAAGAAACACAAGCAATAATGACAAATCAAGCTTTTCACTGAATTAAAAAAAATAAAAAAAAATAAGAAAAAATCTGAGATTGGCATAGCAATGGCCCCCCTACCCATAAAGTACTTAATGTATTTCTCCCGCACTTCACAGGCGCTTTGGGGGGCCAAGCCAGTATGGCCAGTATCCAGGCCCGTCATGGTACTGTCAGAAAGTCCGGCCTCAGGCCCAACTGTTGTAATATAATTTGCAGAATTTCTCCTTAAATAATTGTGCAGGATGCAGCAGCTGAATATTATGTGGTTCAGTTTGTATTCTGCCATATGTATGGATGTAAGGAACAGGCAGAACTGGCTGTCCATTATCCCAAAGGCATTCTTAACAACCCTTCAGTCTCTGACCAGACGGTAATTAAAAACCCTCCTCTCCGGGGTGAGGGTCCTCAGGGGGAATGGCCTCATCAGGTGTGGTCCCAGTCCGAAAGCCTCATCAGCAATAAAAACAAACGGAAGATCCTCAACGTTGTCTGCATCAGGTGGCAGTGCCAAGCCACCAGTCTGGAGACGTAGGGCAAATTCCGTCTGTGCGAACACTCCACCATCCGACATCCGGCCATTCTTCCAGACGTCCACATACAGTGGGTACGGAAAGTATTCAGACCGCCTTAAATTTGTCACTCTTTGTTATATTGCAGCCATTTTCAAAAATCATTTAGGTTCTTTTTTTTTTCCTCATTAATGTACACACAGCACCCCATATTGACAGAAAAACACAGAATTGTTGAAATTTTTGCAGATTTATTAAAAAAGAAAAACTGAAATATCACATGGTCCTAAGTATTCAGACCCTTTGCTCGGTATTTAGTAGAAGCACCCTTTTGATCTAATACAGCCATGAGTCTTTTTGGGAAAGATGCAACAAGTTTTTCACACCTGGAGTTGGGGATCCTCTGCCATTCCTCCTTGCAAAACCTCTCCAGTTCTGTCAGGTTGGATGATAAACATTGGTGGACAGCCATTTTTAGGTCTCTCCAGAGATGCTCAATTGGGTTTAAGTCAGGGCTCTGGCTGGGCCATTCAAGAACAGTCATGGAGTTGTTGTGAAGCCGCTCCTTCGTTATTTTAGCTGTGTGCTTAGGGTCATTGTCTTGTTGGAAGGTAAACCTTCGGCCCAGTCTGAGGTCCTGAACACTGTGGAGAAGGTTTTCGTCCAGGATATCCCTGTACTTGGCCACATTTATCTTTTCCACGATTGCAACCAGTCGTATTGTCCCTGCAGCTGAAAAACCCCCCCACAGCATGATGCTGCCACCACCATGCTTCACTGTTGGGACTGTATTGGACAGGTGATGAGCAGTGCCTGGTTTTCTCCACACATACCGCTTAGAATTAAGGCCAAAAAGTTCTATCTTGGTCTCATCAGACCAGAGAATCTTGTTTCTCACCATCTTGGAGTCCTTCAGGTGTTTTTTTTAGCAAACTCCATCCAAACTTTCATGTGTCTTGCACAGAGGAGAGGCTTCCGTCGGGCCACTCTGCCATGAAGCCCCGACTGGTGGAGGGCTGCAGTGATGGTTGACTTTCTACAACTTTCTCCCATCTCCCGACTGCATCTCTGGATCTCAGCCACAGTGATCTTTGGGTTCTTCTTTACCTCTCTCACCAAGGCTCTTCTCCCCCGATTGCTCAGTTTGACTGGACGGCCAGCTCTAGGAAGGGTTCTGGTCGTCCCAAACGTCTTCCATTTAAGGATTATGGAGGCCACTGTGCTCTTAGGGACCTTAAGTGCAGCAGAAATGTTTTTGTATCCTTGGCCAGATCTGTGCCTTGCCACAATTCTGTCTCTGAGCTATTCAGGCAGTTCCTTTGACCTCATGATTCTCATTTGCTCTGACATGCACTGTGAGCTGTAAGGTGTTATATAGACAGGTGTGTGGCTTTCCTAATCAAGTCCAATCAGTATAATCAAACACAGCTGGACTCAAATGAAGGTGTAGAACCATCTCAAGTATGATCAGAAGAAATGGACAGCACCTGAGTTAAATATATGAGTGTCACAGCAAAGGGTCTGAATACTTAGGACCATGTGATATTTAAATTTTTCTTTTTTAATAAATGACTATGGGATCTCCCCAGCCTCCACAGCTTCACTGCTAAGCAGGACAGTGGCAGGCCTCATCCTGTCCCCTCAGATGGATTTCCCCCTCAGCCATGTAGGCTCCCCACTGGCTTCTTCTATAACCCACGGCCACCCAGCTGACATGTCTCAGCTTCTGCACAGTTTTTCTGAAATGCTGGCTGCTGGGCTGGCACAGAATGCCTCACAGATCACATCATCCATTAAAGCTGACCTACAAAGCCTAGGCTCCCGCATGGATGCCATAGAACTGGCTGTGGACTCTTCAACCGCACACACTAATCAGAATATGGCATGTATTCAAATGCTACAAGATCAACTAGACACAGCTCTGTCCAAAATCGATGATCTGGAAAATAGGAGCAGGAGGTACAACGTTCGTATAAGAGTTATCCCAGTCTTAAAGATAACATACCGGATATCCAAGAACACAGCTCTGTATCCTTCCTTTGCTCCTGTGTGCTATGGGGAAACGGGGGCGGGTGTACCTTTCCTCCAAACAGCTCTCACACACTGTAACTGCAGCTCTCCGTCCCCTCCTCTGTGATACTGACAGATGAAGAAGGATTTTAACATAATTCTGCCCTTTTGAAGGGTTATAAGGAAGAGAAGACTGCAGATAAACAGGTAAAACTTATGTAGGAGGATTTGTTTAATCTTTGTGTATCATCTGAGGCTATTCATGTCACTGGGTATATGAGAGGGTTTACAACCACTTTAACCCATTCCTCATCAGATATTTACAATGTCCGCATTGAGCCTCAAAGGGAAGGACTTGTGCTGTTCTCTCTCTTAACTAAGACATACTATTCTCGGAATTCTTTGTTAAATCAAAAACAGTTATTTGTAAAACAAAGTATGTATATATAGTCATTAAGAGACATCAGGTAAAACATACAAACTTAAAGTGATTGTAAAATCATTTTTTTTATTTTATAAAAAACATGTTATACTTATCTGCTCTTCTCGGATCCCTCTTCGCTGCTCCTGGCCCCTCCTTCCTGTCGAGTGCCCCCACAGCAAGCAGCTTCCTATGGGGGCACACGAGCCGAGTCACAGCTCCGTGTGTCCATTCAGACACGAAGCCCCGACACTGCCCCACCCCCTCTCTCCCCTGATTGGCTAACTGACTTTGATTGACAGCCGCGTGAGCCAATGCAACCGCTGCTATGTCTCAGCCAATCAAGAGGAGAGTCCTGGATGGCTAAGACACTCGTGGACATCGCTGGAGAGAGATGGGGCTCAGGTAAGTAATTAGGGGGTGCTGGGGCGGCTGCTGCACACAGAAGGTTTTTTATCCTAATGCATAGAATGCATTAAGATAAAAAAACCTGGTGCGCATGCGTGCGGCTATGGGAGCGGTAATGCTGTGACCGTTCTCCGCACACCGCCGACTCTGGACTGCTTATTACTGTACCGGAGATCAGGATTTTACTCTGCGAATACCCACAAAGTCAGGGGAAGCTGCCATGTATCACCAGTCCTCAGGACAGAGGGAAAAGCGTCAATACAAGACAGACAATCAGCGGGGACAGACGCGCCCCCCCCCCCCCCATCGGAGCAGTCATCTTCTTCTAGGGAGATGTCTAAAAGGCCTGACACGCGAGGTTACCATAGCAACAAGCTAAAACAAACGCAGCTTACTATTCATTCTCCTGATGATCCTCTGAAAAACGTGAGCAATATCTCTAAAATTAATAGTCCGATCTCTCCACTGATGTCACTGAATTCAATTGAAGATCCTATTCCACTTCTGCCTTCCCCAAATACCTTAAAATCTCATCCTACTCAGAGCAGTAGCCCGATCTCCTCCATTGACAAAAACCTGGTTGACATGGCGGATGCAATGATCAATCAGGATGATTCAACTAGTTCAGCTTCAGATTGTCACTCTTCCTCACCTCATTCTGCCCCATATGCAGGTGACACTGCTTTACTGACTCGCTTCTCATCACTACTACAAAATGAACTGTCTAAAGCTTGCTCAATGATTACAGCTGAAATTAAACAGGATATTCAATGCATTGGTCATAGGTTAGAAACTGTAGAGAATAAAATGGATGGAGCAATACCTAAAATTAATCAAAATAATATAGAGGTAACAAATATCTATGGCTTATTAGAGGAAGCCAACGCTAAAATCAAAGAACTCGAGAATAGGTCCCGTCGCTATAATGTGAGAGTACGTGGAATTCCAGAATCGCATACTAATTTGGAGGATGCTATACATACCCTCATGAAAATATTGATCCCTGATATTGAACCCCATCACATGGAAATTGATAGAGTTCATAGAGCTCTGACCGCCCCCAGATCAGATGGTCTCCCACGTGACATACTTGTGAAACCACATTATTTTGGAATAAAAGAAAGAATGATGTCAGCATCCAGGAATTGCCATGATTTACAATTATTCGGGACTACTATTCAACTGTTTTCAGATTTAGCCCCTTTAACAATTCAGAAACGCCGCACCCTGAAACCATTACTACAACAACTGCAAAATCATCAGATTAAATATCGCTGGTCATTCCATTTCCGACTGTCCTTTTTCTACCAGGGCAAATCTTACTCGTTTAGTAATTTTCACGAGGGTGAAGATCTTCTGCAAAAACTGAGAATTCTGCCTCAGAAGCCTATAGAAGCTTCAATATCATTATCTACCCGACCTGATCACCCTTTATCGCCGATCTGGATTTCTCAGCGCAAGACACAGGATGGAAGAATTCCAGCACACACCTGAGAAGACTTTTGTATCTATTTTGCCATCTTGAAGACAGAGACTGATATATATCTTATTGATAAGATACTGTTATTTTACGATGTGAAATAGCTGTGATTACGATGTGATAATAGCTCCCCGATGGAGCCGAACTTTCCAAACAACTGAAGATTATATCCAGTAAATGAGTTGCTTTTACATTTAATAGGTAAAATGTTATATTTTCATATAGTTCCTGCAAGTTAAGCGAGAGAATATAGTTTGATCTACATATTTGCTGTTAAATGATATATGTTTGTATACATTTAATTGCTGTTTATTTTATTCAATAATAATTTACATTAAATTTCTATAATTATTTAGGGATACAATAAGTAGCAAACGATCCTTGTACAAATACCTTTAATTGGATGTTCTAGCTACTAATAGAATATTAATAATTTATTCTAGAATCCACTCTCCTAATTCTTGTTACAAATTTAAGAGTCTAGGTGGACTCGCAAGCCACTCTAGTGACCTTGTTCCTATATTATATGGGGACATACTCACAAATATTTCCCCGGGTATTAAACCTGGGTTGGGTTTCATCCCACCTCCTAATTTGTTTAGATAACATTATATTTATTATTCTTGATTTTAATCTATCCACTTTAGTTTACTTTTACTTTCTATCCATTTTTTTTTTTATTTACTTTTCTTTCCGTCTTTTTCTATTGTACTTTAAAATCTGTACTTAGATCCCTTTCCATCAGATGTATCTATTGCTTTGATCTCCTTCTCAAATTATTACTATGTCCTTTTTCCACCTCCCTCCTAGAGCGAATATTCATTGTCATAACATGATGTCGTCTGTTAAGAAAGCAAAATATAATATAGTTACATATAATGTGCAAGGATTTAACTCTCCTTCCAAAAGGACAAAAGCCTTCCTTTACTACAACAAACATAAAGCTGATGTTTTATTGCTGCAAGGAACTCATTTTTCGATAACCTCCACCCCAAAGTATCTTAGGTCTCATTACCCTCAATTTTATTTATCTTCCGATACTGAGAAAAAAAGAGGAGTGGCTATTTGTTTTTCAAAAAATACTCCTTTTACTCCTGATTCTATCATAAAAGATGATGTAGGAAGATATATAATGGTAACGGGACATATTAATGACCAATTAACATCATTTATCTCATATTATACCCCTAATTCGGGACAATTAAAAAAAAATTGTGACATGCTAACAACATTGATTCCGTTAGCTCAGGGTCAGATAATCTTGGGTGGAGATAGCAATTTACCATTGGATCACATCCTTGACAAATCATCCCAGAACACTTCACGTCAAAAAAATATGTCCAAAAATAGTAATAAATTAGCACGCTTATTAAATAAGAATAATTTAATAGATGCATGGTGAGAAAATAATCCATCCATTAAAGATTACACTCACTATTCACATGTCCACAAAACCTATTCACGCATTGACCATATTTTCATAAATACTGCCTTGATTTCATATATGACTTTGACTAAAATTCTCACTACCCCTTGGTCTGACCACTCTCCAGTCCAAATATGCCTTACAGACTTATGGACTAGACCTTGTCCCACTCCATGGCGCCTCAATGTTTCTTTATTAAATGACCCATTAATCCTAAAGGAAATAGAAACTGAATTAATAACGTTCTTTCGTGTAAACCTTCCTTTAGTTACATCCCCAGTTATTAATTGGGCAACCCATAAGGCTACCATTAGGGGTACATTTATACAGATAGCAGCCAGACTTAAAAAAAATCGTAATAGTACCATTATGCAACAAGAAAATAAACTTAAAGACCTTCTACTTGTACAACGGTCATCACCTAGCTTAGACATTAGAAACAAAATAGATAATGCTAGATTAGCGTTGAATATGACCCTAACAACACAAGCGGATAAACACATTAGATGGTCAAAACATAAATTTTACTCTATGGGAGATAAACCCACCACTTTATTGTCTAGAAAATTATTACCGCGCCCCTTCACACCCGCATTACCCAAGCTCAGAATAAATAATAGATAACCAACCCAAAATCCGGAACTTATATTAAATGAATTCTACGACTTTTATTCCTCACTATATAGCAAGCTGGCTACAGCAACTCAAAGCATTATTGACGGCTTTTTCAAAGATATTTCATTACCCAAACTGACACAAGATCATTTTGAGCTCATGGATAGGGAATTTACTGTAGAAGAAATCAGACAAACTATAAAAAATTTGAATCCTTCTAAAGCACCAGGCCCAGATGGTTTATCTGGACAATATTATCGTAAATTTCAAGAAATTTTAATCCCACATTTATGTTTATTTTTTAATTCAATTCGACAAGGTACCACTCTGCCAATGCAAGAAAATACTGCATATATACATGTTATCCCTAAACAAGGTAAAGACCATGGGCTTTGTGCCAACTACAGACCTATTTCTTTAATAAATTCAGATTTAAAAATAATGACTAAAATTTTAGCGACCAGACTAAATTCATTTCTTGCACAATATATACATCCAGACCAAGCTGGATTTGTTCCAGGACGTCAAACCATGGATCAAACTAGGAGAATAATAAATGTTATTTCTGCAATTCATTCTAATTGGGATGGAGGTGGTACAAGAAGAGGTATGCTTTTATCATTAGACATGCATAAAGCTTTTGACTAAATAGGATTCGGCACCCAATTTATTTCTACTCTTCAAATACTATATACCTCCCCTTCGACAAAATTGATGATTAAAGGATATTCCTCTAAACCTATCTCTATACATAGAGGAACCAGACAAGGTTGTCCATTATCCCCTTTGCTTTTTATTTTGGCTATTGAACCTTTGGCAATAAAGATTCGTTCTTCTATTGATATTCGGGGAATCATATGTGGGAGAACTGAACATAAATGCATTCTTTTTGCCGATGACATATTATTATTTGTTTCGTCCCCTATCATTACTCTTCCCAACTTATATTCGGTACTAAAATCTTTCTCCAACATCTCAGGACTAGACATTAATCACAATAAGACACAAGCCATGAATATATCATTAGATGATGTTACTCTATCCTCTTTGAAACACTCTTATACTTAGATATGGTGTGAAAAATCTCTACTTTACTTGGGTATTAATATCACTCCGACCTTTAGCTCTTTATACTCCCAAAACTTCCCTGCACTTTACAAAAAACTATTGGCTGATTTAGAAAAATGGTTACTCCATCCTCCGTCATGGTTTGGCAGAATATATTCTGTAAAAATGAATATTCTCCCTAAAATATTGTATTATTTCCGTGCTCTTCCTATTAAATTGATCCATTCTGAATTGACTAACTTTCAAAACAAATTAATTTCCTTCATTTGGTGAAATAAAAAACCCAGAATCAATAAACGTACCTTACTGACCCCGAAAAACAAAGGTGGATTGGGCATTCCGGATTTGTTAAAATATTATTACGCAGCAATGCTAACAAACCTGACTAAGTCTAATGCTTCTAAACCCCACCCTATCTGGATGGATATAGAAACATATGCATGTCGAGGCCATTCAGTTTCCCATATGATGTGGCTGCCGACTAAAGCGAGGCCCCCTATTTTATGTCCAACATTATCTATTTCCCTAAACATATGGGATAAATTGAATAAATATCACAAGTTTAAGTCTCCACACAGCCCATTGGCTAATATACTTGAGAACAAAAGCTTTACTCGGGATCACACTCCTATGGGATTTGACTGGTGGAAAAACAAAGGTCTTTTGCGTATAGCTGATTTATGTGGTTCGAATGGCATATTGTCTTTTAAATCTCTAGAACAACGTTTTCATATACCAATAACCGAAAAACTGCATTATACACAAATAAAAGATTTTATTACTAAAATATCTGAAAATTACGATATATCGTCTTTGTCTAAAATGGAATATCTATGTCTGAAGTTTGACTTATATCGAGGGCATATTTCAGAAATTTATTCCATCCTAAATACTTCTCATACTAAACTGAACTATATGATAAAATGGGAAGAAGACCTTCAGGAAAATTTTGACTTAACGGAATGGCAAAATATGGCTCTAAAATCGTCTCGTTCTCTCATTAACACCTCCATCATAGAGGCGAATTACAAAATCCTCATGAGATGGTATATGGTCGCCTCTAGACTGGCATCTTTTATACCTGAATCATCACCTCTGTGTTTCCGAGGATGTGGGAAGGAGGGAACACTATTTCATATATGGAGGCAATGCCCCAAAGTTAAAAAAATTTGGATAAGAATTTATAATTTTATATATTCTCTAACCCATATTATCCTACTCAAATCACCAAAACAAGCTCTGTTGGGTTACAAATTAGAAAATTTAGATACATTTCAGGATCATTTGATATCCTTTATATTCATATCAGCAAGGATTATAATAGCTAAATAGTGGAAATCGGCCTCATTGCCATTCGGACAAGTCAAACAGAAACTTTCTTGGATAATGATCAACGAACGTATGTCAGCTATTTTAAATGATAAATTAACATTATTCGAAAAAAATTGGGACCCATGGATCAGATATCTATCTGATGATCCGAGACCTTTAACGAGTTTATCGTAGTGTTTTTTTTTTTGTTTTTTTTTGTTTTTTTTTATTCTCCCTTTCCCTTTTTTTCTCTCTTCTTTCCTTTTTCCTTTTCAACATAACCATTTCAGTGCCTCGATCTATTGTAAGTTGCATACCATCTTGGTTATGTTTATCCATACGATGTTATTTAGAATTTGTATACGTAATTTCATATTTACTGATTCATGTTTGTGCAACCCGATGTAATGTATATTCTATTTTATGAATCTTATTTCATGATTAATTTCTCCTTTTTTGTATTTATTCTTTTGCATTCATGATAATTCAAATTATAATAATAATAATAAAAACATTGTAACGAAAAAAAAAAAAAAGATAAAAAAACCTTCTGCCTTTACAACTCCTTTAAAATAAAATGTACTCAAAACTATTTAAGTTGCCCTTTAAGACATTTTCTTAACTTTAGTAAAATGAAGAGCACAGAGATACTGAGAACAATACAAGAACAGTTCTGTAAACATAAAGTTAGTGTAGGCAGTATCTCTAAACACAAGTCATTTATTCTGGGAATATAAAAGTCAAGATAAAAAATATTTCCATTCCTGTATATATATGAGCCCTAAAAGTATTGAAGATGATTGTGAACAGCATTTGAATCATGCATAAATATAATGACAGTATCTCTTTAAATAGATCTCAAGGTTTATAGCAAGTCTGGCTAGACATCAGCATTATTTCCTGTATATCATCAATGTGTCTTCACCGCCTGAGCAACAGCAGGAACGAAGATAAATTCATGAAGGCAGTGTAAGCAGCAGGATAATTTCATGTAAAGGTAGGACGATTAGCTAGTTTGAGCAAGTGATGCAGAAGCTCAAGTCAGCACACCTAATGGGTATAGGCAGCGCAACTGGCACTATTAATTTTTTATTCCAAAAGCTTTGCAATTATCGAGAATGTCAAGCGTATAATTCTAAAGCTAGAGACTTTAGAATCCATTCTTTGGCCTCCAAACAAGCTTTTATAACTTATCCATGGAAAGGCAGCACTAAAGAGCAGTTTTAGACCATATAACCATGAAAAATTAGTGCGAAATAACATCTAACTGGCTGTTTAAAAAAAGTATTCTATGCAACACTGAACAGCATCATTTACCTAAAGCTAGCTGAGTCAGAATCTATGTTCCTTTAGCATATACAGTATGAATGGGATGACAAGTTAAGTTTAAATATTACTTTACAGCTAAGTAGGTTAATTATCTTTAGTCGTTAATTTTACACAAAGTTCTGTATGAAACAAAGAAAGTTTTCCTTATACATTGTAGGAGAGTTACTTAAACTGGTGCAGACCGAATCTGGGGCATTGTAACCAATCGGCTTGTTCAGTTAAAGTGATTGTACACCTTGTACAACCACTTTTACCTACAGGTAAGCCTTGATTAAGATTTACCTGTAGGTGCTGGAAATATCTCCTAAACCTCCACGGTTTAGGAGATATTTACAATAGAGTAGTGCGCCAATGTCTACAGTGCATGCGCCGATGTCGACGGCACAGGCGCACTTTAGAAACGCCGATCGTGACGCTTCTAAAGGGGTCATGCGGTGACTGGCGGCTACCGTGCAAGTGACGTAACGTGACTCCGGCCAGTCACATGGCCGGAGTTTGCGGCCCCAGAAGGAAGAGGGGTGAAGATGGATGCTCGCTGCTAGTTTGGACAGCGGTGACATCGCAGGCTTCGTTTTCAGGTAAGTGACACGTAATGGACTACTATGCGATGCATAGCAGCCCATTATGCTTTACCTTTGCAGGGAAATAAAGAGGAACTAAAACTTATCAGGGTTTACTTCCTCTTTAAACTGTGATAATAAAGCTAGAAGCTGATTGGTTACTATGCACAGCTGCACCAGATTCTGTGTGCACCAGTTTTCGTAAATCTCCCCCATTGCATCATTGCAGCCGCTGTTGCTCTTCTTATTAGATAGATTGATTGCAGCAGGAGCCATTGGCTCCTGGCCTCAACCCTATAGAACACTTTTGGGATGAATTAGTGCAGAGACCGGGAGCCAGTCCGCACTCGTCCACATCAGTGCCTAAACCTCACAAATGCACTTCTGGAGGAATGGTTAAACATTCCCTCCGTTCCCAGTCGATGCCTCATATGGGGAAACACGTCAGCTGGAGCTGTGTTCTGTGAAGTCACCGCGCACCAGCCTGCTAGACGAGGTCCGCGGCTGTGTCTGTTTTTTTGCCTTCTTACGTCTAAATTCTTGTAAGTGCAACTAGTTTTCTTTCAATAAATACAAATTTTTTCATACTACATCATGAAGTTTCTCCCTTCTTGATACATTTGTGCTGGAGAGCACTAACAGCAGGTTGATCGGTGGAGCCGGGAGTGTATGAGATATTTTCGTATCCAGGCAAAGTTAATATCCTACCAAGAGGGTATTTTCTTACCAAAGTCTCAGGAGTGGAACATCGCAGCTGGCTTAAATCATAGCAAGCGTTTAGATCACTATCATCTGGGATCCATTACTTCTAGTAAGAGGCACATGATTGCCTTTGTGTTGGAGAGAGCACTGTTTTAAGCACAGATGTGTTTGAACTCACACAAAGATCACTTTTTTGGAGACTTTTTTTATTTTGAGATTTTAATGACACTTTTAAGTGTGGACTTTTCTTATTGCTAAGCTTTTTAGCACTGTTATATCTAAATAAATTGCGCACATATTTGTTTTACATATATGTAGGTTGAGTAGTTAGACTTTGTTTTATGTTGCAGCACCCTTATATGCACATTCAAATCGGCTGTGTTTTGGGTAAGTGCAAGATATCTACTTTATACAAACATTCCCATAGACACACTTCTAAACCCTGTGGACAGCCTTCTCATAAGAGATGAAGCTAATATAGCGGCAAAGGGTGGGCCAACCCAATATTGAACCCTATGGACTAAGACTGGGAGGGATGCCATTAAAGTTCATGTGCGTGCAGAGGCAGGTGTCCCAATATATTTGGTTATGTAGTGTTTCTGATCCTGATGATTGCCCAAAGTGAATAACAGCTCCCTAAGCTGTCACCTGCAATGTAAACAAAGGGGAGGGGTATAACACTATTGTCAATAAATAAATTAGGCCATGGCCATATTTGGCCATTGTCATTGTTTGTTTATATGGCTGGATATTCCCAGCCAGCAAAATAATTGGGCTGGGTGATGTCACTGGTTGCTAAAGACTGCTTCTGCTGCTGACTGCTGTTGACAGCAGAAGCAGTTACATAGTAGCGGTAGAAAAAAAACACTACTATGTATGATCCATGGGGTCAAAGTGCTTTGCCAGGGTGACCCCTCTAGCTCGGTACCTTCCCCATGCTGAGGGCATGTGGCCTTGTATGTTTCAGTAGGGGGAATGCCTTCTTGCTGCCCCTCCGAACTGACCAGCCAGGCTGCATGTTTAGACAAGGGTCTGGCATGGAATTTGGGGGACCCCTTCCTTATTTTTTTCTTGTTTCTTGCAAGATCAAGGATACGGGTCTGGTATAAATTTTAGTGTTCTTCTTTTTTTTTTCCTTGTAGGATCCTTCTTACAATCTACAGGTATACAGGAGTCCCATAAAGCATTCTCCTAAGCTTCCAATTTGTGAATTTTTGGATGTATTCACCTGAATGGAATGGAATATACAATGAGGGAAAAAAGTATTTGATCCCCTCCTGATTTTGTATATTTGCCCACTAACAAAGAAATTATCAGCCTATAAGTTTAATGGTGTTTTGTTTTTTTTAAATACAGAAAAACGCATTTCAAAAAAGTTATAAATTGATTTGCATTTTAATGAGTGAAATAAGTATTTGACCCCTTCGCAAAACATGACTTGGTGGCAAAACCCTTGTTGGTAATCCCAGAGGTCAGACGTTTCTTTGTAGTTGGCCACCAGGTTTTTTAGGAGGGATATTGTTTCTACTCCTCTTTGCAGATCCTCTCCAAGTCAATAAGGTTTTGAGGCTGATGTGTGGGGGAGAGGGAAGAAAGGAAGAAGGAAAAACACCACACCAGAGCACCGGAGTGAGGGAGGGGAACGCTGGTGGAAAGGGAGGGGAAGGAGGAAAGGGGGGGAGGGAAAGTGGGAAATGGAGGAAAAAAGAGAAGGAGGGTTTAAAAAGAAGAGGGAAGGGCAGCAGTGAGGGAAAGAAGGGAAGAGGGGAGGAAGGAGGGAAATGGGGGGGGGGAGAGAGGTTAGTTCGGTTGGGAATGGAAAAAGGAAGGGGGAGGGGGGAGAAGGGGAGAGGGAAGGAAGAAGTGAAGGAAGGGGGAGGGGGAAAGGGAAAAGGAAGAAGAGGGAAGGGAAGGGGAAAAAAAGGGGGGGGTGAGGGGGGAAAAATAGGGGGGAGGGGAAGGGACAGTGCAGAAAAGAAGGGGAAGAAGGGAAAACACCCAAATACCGTGCTCAGAAAGGGACCACCACCATGGGTATTTAGATGGTAGATCTTACCGCAATATAGAGACACTAAATTTTACTAAAGTAAAGGCCGTGTATAGTTGTACATAGTCTGAGGATTTGCAATATAACCCACAATTGGAAAGACTGACCAGGGTAGGCACCAGAGACAGGCACATAAGAAGCCTGGGCTGATGGCCAACCCACATGCTTATCCCTGGAGATCAATTATGGGTGAGATGGCATTAGCAGCCATCACCCTATGCTCATTAGGTTTTCTCTTCAACACGCAAAGCTTGTTGCCCAAAAGAATCTCCTGCTGACAATCACTGCATAACCACACCACGTTTAGGTGCCATTGAAAATGAATGCTACCCGAACAAGGGTGGTGTGTTCTGTAATTATTGCAGTGCAATTTTTGCCTGCGAATGGGTACAGGGTCTAAATAGTTACGGTAAGGTATAAAAAGTGAATTAAGATGATTCCTACTTACTGTGCTTGGGTTAGATGGAGGTGGATCCATCAGAAGCTCTGATTCATAACATTACAAATGAATCTGAATCTTCTGAAATAACAAAAAATACAATTGATTTGGAATAATGAATCTACAAAATATAAAAACTAATTTATAAAATGAATCATTCTAGAATAACAAATTTGACGATTAAAATGTGTAGCGGCCCCCTCTCTCTCCTCTCAACTGTTCTTGCTCTTGTCTAGGGGTACCTCTGAGGAGAGAGTGCGAGGTCACCACGCCAAGTTCCCCTGCAGATGTATGTGCAGTGAGAGACAATCCTCTTTTACCTTCGGTCGGTGTTCTGCATCTGGAGCCTCCTCCTGGTGGTTTCCTTGAACAATGTCTGCCAGAAAATGAGCCCCACACCAATAAAGTCCAACACTCCTTTATTCTTCCGATAACAGAGTAATGCACAAACAGTTGGACTCCCTCAACGAGTAGAACAGACAGAGGGGGGTGGATACGAGTAGGCCCAGACACAATGAACTCTCCACTTTCCTTCCTGAAAGTGGGTTGCGGTCTCCAATCGAGGGGGAATATCCTTCCAGGCGGTCTCCAGGGGAGGCTCACCCGTCACTGGTGATATGCTGCACCAGGTCTTCAAGCAAGTACCCCCTCCTGGTCCATTACGCCTCTGGATTCGGGTACCCACTCCCGGGGTCCCCTAGGATCTCCTTCCTTCGCGGAACTCAGTGGTGGGCACTGAGCTCCAGACCTCCATCCGAGTACCTCACCCCAGGCCAAAGGTGCCTGGGATGGAACACGACCTCCGAACGTCCTCCAGGCCTAGGCCGCCTAGAGGACTGACACGAACCACCGCCCTCAGGCTGAAGGTGCCTGGGACTCCCCCGTGACCAAGATGGCCCCTTTATACCCTCTCCCAGCAGGCACGGCGGGTTCCCCGCCCCACCATACCACTGCCGAGGGAGGACAAAAAGGGTACGGCACACAGCAATGGTTCAACCCCAGCCCAAGGCGACAGCGCCACCCACTGAGCTGCAGGGAACTGCACATTACTGGTGTCTCTGACAGTTTAAATACAGGAAGGAAAGTGCATGTCCGCTACAAATTATTTACTTAATGAATGAATCCAAGACTAAACAAAACCAATTTTCTGAAATATTGAATGTACATAACTGAATCCTGATCAGTTCAGTTCCCTGGTAGGTAGGTAGGTAGGTAGGTAGAAATATAAATAAGATTGCTTTAACAAATGTGAAGATTCTGATAAAAAACAAATCCCGATTTACTAATAGATTTCAGTGAATGCCGCTGCAGCAAATGTGCACGGATAACTATCAACAAATCATATTATTAAATATTACATACTGTACCTTAGTGCCTGTAAGTCTAGCTTGATGCTATGCAGTATACAGAATCAGCTGCACATAGTAAAAAAGTGCATAGAAGGGTATTAATCCTAAATGCAGATTAGAGAAACAAACTTTTTATCATGCTACAAAACCTTTAACACCAACTGTGATTGTTCTCTTTTTAGTGTGAAAGCCTCAAAAGCAATGCTAGCTTGATTGCAGGATATTTGATATGGTACTGGCATTCATCCATCACTTTCCATGTAAGGCAGGTTTTACATTGAATATTAGAAAAACGTTTAGAGGAAAACTACACATTTATAAAACAAAAAATTGATAAAACAAATAAATTGCTACGCAAGCTGTTATATATTGTTATAAATTTTTAAATATTATTAAATTACTTTTTTTTACCTTTGCCTTGATACTAAATGTCTTTTTATTTGTCTTTTGATATGCCATATGCAAATGTCCTCTAGTAATTTGTTTTATTCTCTAACATTTCCATTACCTTGTATTAGCAACTCTTAACATTTACTTATTTAACCACTTCAGCCCCAGACCATTTGGATGGCCAAAGACCAGAGCACTTTTTGCGATTCGGCACTGCGTCGCTTTAACTGACAATTGCACGGTCGTGCGATGTGGCTCCCAAACAAAATTGACGGCCTTTTTTTCCCACAAATAGAGATTTCTTTTGGTGGCATTTGATCACCTCTGCGGTTTTTATTTTTTGCGCTATAAACAAAAAAAAAAACGTCAATTTTGAAAAAAAAAATTTTTTTTTTTGCTATAATAAATATCCCCAAAATATATATATATAAAAACTAGAAATTTCCTCAGTTTACGCCGATACGTATTCTTCTACATATTTTTGGTAAAAAAATTTGCAATAAACGTTTATTGATTGGTTTGCGCAAAAGTTATAGCGTCTTCAATATAGGGTATAGTTTTATGGCATTTTTATTAATATATTTTTTTTTTACTAGTAATGGCGGCGATAAGCGATTTTTATCGTGACTGTGACATTATGGCGGACACATCTGACACTTTGGGCGCTATTTTGGGACCATTCACATTTACACAGCGATCAGTGCTATAAAAATGCATTGATTACTGTGTAAATATGATTGGAAGTGAAGGGGTTAGCCAGGAGGGGGCACTGCAGGGGTTAAGTCTGTCCTAGGGATGTGATCTAACTGTAGGGGGAATGGGCTACATGTGTCACGACACTGATCACCGCTCCCGATTACAGGGAGCTGTGATCAGTGTCCTGTCACTAGGAAAAATGGGGAAATGCTTGTTTACATTACCCGTTCTTCCTCTCCGTGAGACGATCGCGGGTATCCGCGGACATTGGGTCGGACTCACGGAGCGCGCCCACAATGTCTCTTCTTAAAGGCGACGTATATATACGCCGGTCTGCCCACAGGAGCCATTCTGCCGACGTATATATATGTGAGCCGGTCCTTAGGTGGAACTGAAACTTTATGCCTTCCGCCTGATTAAAATGTCTTCTCTGATAAGTGTACTATTTATTATTATAATTATTATTTTAGCATTAGGAATTTTTAAACATTACAGTTAGACAGGGCTGTACACATGCCATGGCTGCGATGCTTTGGTTTTGTGGCTGCAGCATTTTTAATTTAGGCTGCAGAGTTTGACAGGTGGCACCGTCTGTCAAACTTGCACATTGAGATCAATGGGAACACACCACAATTGTGAGCCAAACGCTTGGCTGTTCGGCAATTTAAAAAAAGTAAAAAAAAAAAAAACAGGTATCATAAGGTAACAATAATACCCCCTAAACAACGTTCAGCCACTGCTTTACCTTCTTCTGAAAAGCGATCCTCTTTGAATCAATTTTTAGAGGGATATAAGCGCTGCTGCCTGTCTGAAAGAGACCTTATTGCAACACTCATCTTCAACCTGGAGCTGTTCTCCCTCTTGTACATCTTTTCAACCACTAGATATAATTATAGTCTTCCAGGTTGCATGGCAGCATGTGTCAATCCACTCATATATATGTAGCACCCTCTACACCTTGTTAGAAGTGTAGATAGTTTATTTTTTGTGTAAGTGGGAATCTCATCGGGAAAAAAATTCCCGGCGAGATTCCCGCCCGTGTGTACGAGGCTTTACTCTTGGACCGCTTCGCTGCCTTTGATACAGTTGATCACCCCCTCCTTCTCCTCAAAAAACGAAATTTGCTTGGTATCCACGGCTGTGCTTTCCGTTGGTTTGAATCTTATCTATCTCACCGCACCTTCAGTATCACTTACAATTCCACTTCCTCCTCTCCAACACCTCTTACCGTTGGGGTCCCCCAAGGTTCTGTCCTTGGACCTCTACTATTCTCGATCTACACGTCCTCCCTGGGTCAGCTGATAGCCTCCCATGGCTTCCGCTACCATTTATATGCCAATGTCACCCAAATACATCTCTCTACCCCTCAGCTCACCCCAACAGTCTCCTCACACATCACTGATTTAACAGTCATATCAGCCTGGATGTCACACCACTTCCTCAAACTAAATCTAAAACCAAGCTCATAATATTTCCTTCCCCTGACTTCTCTGTCAAGATCAATGGCACAACTATTAGTCCGTCCCCACATGCCACGGTGCTAGGGGTAACCCTAGACTCTGAACTGTCCTTTTAGGCCCACATCCAATCCCTGTCCAAATCATGCTGCCTTAGCCTCTGTAACATCTCTAGAATACGCTCCTTTTTAACCAATGACACCACCAAGCCTCTAATTCACTCCCTGGTTATCTCTCGCCTTGACTACTGCAACTCACTCCTCATTGGATTACCTTTACATACACTATCCCCCCTTCAGTCCATAATGAATGCTGCTGCAAGACTCATCCACCTTACCAACCGTTCAGTGTCCTTCACCCATCTCTGCCAATCCCTGCACTGGCTTCCACTCACCCAAGGTATAAAATTCAAACTACTAACCATAATTTACAAAGCCATCCACAACTCTGCACCCAGCTACATCACTAGTAACAAAATACCAACCAATCCGCTCTCTTCGGTCCTCCCAAGACCTCCTGCTCTCTAGCTCTCTTGTCACCTCCTCCCATGCTCACCTCCAGGATTTCTCCAAAGCTCCTCCCATCCTTCAGAACTCCCTACCCCAATCTGTCCAACTGTCCCCTAATCTATCCATCTTTAGACGATCCCTGAAAACCCTGATCTTTAAAGAAGCTTATCCTGCTTCTAAATAATACAATCATTTATTTTCTCCATCAGCTCATCCCCCCATAGGTATTAGCTTTTGTATCAATTGACCCTCCCTCCTAGATTGTAAGCTCTAATGAGCAGGGTCCCCTGATTCCTCTTGTACCAAATTGTAACGTAACTGTAATGTCTGCCTTCTTTTTGTTAAGCGCTGCGCAAACTGCTGGCGCTATATAAATCCTGTATAATAATAATAATTCCCCTAATAAAAAAACAAAAACAAAAACAAAGTGAAAGAACTTCTCCTTGACTCTGTGTGTTTGGAAATTGGTTTGACTGGCTATGCAGGGTAGGAGACTAACCACATTCACCAGCTGCCCCTACGGGGGTAGCACTACATATGCAGTATATATATATACTGTATATGTAACAAAACACCTACAGATTTCTTTATAAGGGTCTTGTCTTTTGACATCACAGGTTCTCCTTATTTTTTTCTGGAAATGCTAGTTGGTTCTTACTGCTGCTATGAACAGCTCTAGCATAATAACACGTGTGCTAAACAGTGACTCCCTGGGGGGATGTCATTATGCAGTAGGGATGAGCTCAGTGTTCGAGTCGAACATAAGTTCGACTCGAACATCGGCTGTTCGACCGTTCGGCGAACATCGAACGATTTGGGCCGTTCGCGCCAAATTCGAGTGACGCGAACGGCCCACAATACACTGCGCCATCGCAGTGCAATCCGCTGTGATTGGCCAAGCATGCACTGTGACCCCGCATGCTTGGCCAATCACAGCGCCGGCAGCTAGGAGAGCCATAATTGGCCACAGGCAGGTTGCCTGTGGCCAATTATAGCTCAGGGGGTTTAGCACATGCCCCACACTATAAAAGGCCGCCAGCGCGGCGGCCTTGTGTAGTGTGTTCCGGCGCAGGGAAAGAGTTACATAGGCAGGGACAGTGTCAGTGCTATTTGTACCTCAAACTTGTGTGTAGGGAGAGAGAAGGATAGGCAGGGAGAGTGTCAGTGTCATATTCTTTGCTAAACCTTGTGTGCAGGGAGAGAGAAGGATAGCCTCCTGCACATTATACACCTGAAGTTAGCCCGTATTGCTGCTTTTTCCTGGTATGTTACACCAACAGGCATTTGCAGCACTTACAGCGGGCGGAGTGTGCCTCCTGATCATATTACACCTGAAGTTAGCCGTATTGCTGCTTTTTCCTGGTGTGTTACACCAACAGGCATTTGCAGCACTTACAGCGGGCGGAGTGTGCCTCCTGATCATATTACACCTGAAGTTAGCCCGTATTGCTGCTTTTTCCTGGTGTGTTACACCAACAGGCATTTGCATCACTTACAGCGGGCGGAGTGTGCCTCCTGATCATATTACACCTGAAGTTAGCCCGTATTGCTGCTTTTTCCTAGTGTGTTACACCAACAGGCATTTGCAGCACTTACAGCGGGCGGAGTGTGCCTCCTGATCATATTACACCTGAAGTTAGCCTGTATTGCTGCTTTTTCCTGGTGTGTTACACCAACAGGCATTTGCAGCACTTACAGCGGGCGGAGTGTGCCTCCTGATCATATTACACCTGAAGTTAGCCGTATTGCTGCTTTTTCCTGGTGTGTTACACCAACAGGCATTTGCAGCACTTACAGCGGGCGGAGTGTGCCTCCTGATCATATTACACCTGAAGTTAGCCCGTATTGCTGCTTTTTCCTGGTGTGTTACACCAACAGGCATTTGCAGCACTTACAGCGGGCGGAGTGTGCCTCCTGATCATATTACACCTGAAGTTAGCCTGTATTGCTGCTTTTTCCTAGTGTGTTACACCAACAGGCATTTGCAGCACTTACAGCGGGCGGAGTGTGCCTCCTGATCATATTACACCTGAAGTTAGCCTGTATTGCTGCTAGTGTGATTCCTGCAAAATATACTCCTGAAGCTAGGCCTTATTGCTGGTTTTCCCATTTCCCTGCAGGCCATTAGAATGTCTGGAAGGCAAACAAGGAGAGGCAGACAGTCAGGAGCCAATAAAAGAGGGCAAGCAGGCTCTGTGTCTAGAGACAACAGTGCTGGTCGTGGACGCGGTGCATCGCCATCAGCACGTGGCCATGGGACACGCTTGTCCTTCTTTTCGGCAGCTGGACGTGTTGAGCCGCATCATGCCGAAGACTTGGTAGAGTGGATGACCAAGCCCTCCTCATCCTCCTCATCCTCTCTCACCCAGGCTCAGGGTACTGGCAAAGCAGCTGCCAAAGCGTCCTCTTCCCTGGTATCAATGTCATCATCAGTCACTCCTTCCCTAGACCAACCATGTCCTCCTGAGGAGTCCCTCGAACTGTTTGAGCACAGTGTTGGGTACATGCTCCAGGAGGATGCCCAGCGTTTCGAAGGGTCTGATGATGATACCCAGCTAGAGGAAGGCAGTAGCGTAAGAACAGAGAGAGGGGATGCTCAAGAAGGACACCAATCTGGCAGTCATGTTCCAGCAGCTGCAGCATACTGCCAGATTGGCTCCAGTGATGAGGAGGGAGGGGATGATGAGGTCACTGACTCCACGTGGGTGCCTAATAGGAGAGAGGAGGAGGAGGAGGAGGAGGATGAGGAGGAGGCACATCTCCAACGAGGCAGGATGCCCTCGGGGGGGCAGCGTAAGGGCAGCACACCGACGGAATCACACCGCAGAGCTCCGCCTGTGCAGGGCGCTGCCTCTGCCCGTTATTCAAAAAGTTCTTTGGTGTGGGCCTTTTTTGAGTCAAGTGCATCAGATCGCACAGCTGCTGTTTGCAACATATGTCTCAAGCGTATATCGCGTGGCCAAAACATCACCCGCTTGGGCACCACATGCTTGATCAGACATATGTTGACCTGCCATGCAGCTCGTTGGCAAGCCTACCTTAAAGACCCACACCAAAGAACAAAGCGGACCTCTCCTTGCACCGCATCAGCTGGGATCTCCAACCCCACTATACCTTCAGTCCTCTCTGAAACCTGCACTGAGAGGAATGAAGGTGTAGAATTAGGTGTGTCACAGCCAAGTACTTGCGGGCACTCTGCTAGCAGTACACCGACGTCCGATTCTAGCAGGCAAATTTCCCTGCCCCAGCTGCTGGACCGTCGAAAGAAGTTCACTCCCAGCCATCCACATGCCCATCGGTTGAATGCTAGCTTGGCTAAATTGCTAGCGCTTCAACTGCTGCCTTTTCAGTTGGTAGACTCGGCCCCCTTCCGTGAGTTTGTGCAATGTGCGGTTCCTCAGTGGCAGGTTCCCAAACGCCACTTTTTCTCACGAAAGGCGATTCCGTCTCTCTACCGGCATGTGGAAGGCAATGTCTTGGCCTCGCTGGACAGGGCGGTCAGCGGTAAGGTGCATATTACCGCTGACTCATGGTCCAGCAGGCATGGACAGGGACGTACCTTTCTTTCACGGCCCATTGGGTCACTCTTTTGGCAGCTGGGAAGGATGCAGGACAAGGTGCAGTAGTGTTGGAGGTTGTTCCACCGCCACGCCTCCAAATTGCTACTACTGGTTGTGACACACCTCTCTCCTCCACCCCCTTCTCTTCTTCTTCCTCCATGGCCTCTTCCTGTGCTTTGTCCTCGGAACCAGCGGTGCTCCGTAGGCGTTCAAGGGGCTACGCAAGTACGCAGGCAAAAAGATGCCATGCCGTGCTTGCACTGGTGTGTTTGGGGGACAGGAGCCACACTGGGGCAGAGGTTCTGTCTGCTCTGCAGGGGCAGGCCGAGAGGTGGAACTCAATGTTGGCCATGCTGCAGCGGCTGCACACGCAGCAGAGGGCCATCAATGAGTACCTGTGTGACTACGGCACCAGGACAGGGTCAGGGGAGCTCGGTTTTTTTTCACCACGCCAGTGGGGCATGATCAGGGATGCATGCACTGTCCTGGCACCATATGAGGAGGCCACGAGGATGGTGAGCAGTGACAGTGCATGCATCAGTGACACTGTACCACTTGTCCACCTGTTGGAACATACGCTGCGTGGAATAATGGACAGGGCACTTGAGGCAGAACAGAGGCAGGAAGAGGAGGACTTCCTTGCCTCTCAAGGCCCCCTTTAGACAGTGTTCCTTCTGTCCCACCCATCGCACATGAAGAAAAGGAGGAGGAGAAGGAGGAGGAGGATTGTGTCAGCATGGAGGTGGAGCCTGGCACTCAGCATCATCAGCAGCAGTCTTTTAGGGATGATTTACAGTCCCAAGAAACCAGTGGACTTGTACGTGGCTGTGAGGAGGTGTCTGCAGATCATGTCGTTCTTAGTGACCCAGAGGACTCCTTACCGAATGCCTCAGCTAACCTACGCTGCATGGCCTCCCTGATCCTGCAAAGTCTGCGGAAGGATCCTCGTATTCTTCGGATCAAGGAGAGGGACCATTACTGGCTGGCCACTCTCCTTGATCCACGGTACAAGGGTAAGGTTGCGGACCTTATCTTACCGTCGCAGAGGGAGCAGAGGATGAGACAACTCCGGGAGGCCTTGCAGAAAGGTCTGTGCAACGCGTTCCCAGAGACTGTGAGGTTACAAACTCCTGGTCCTGGACAACGAGTTGCTGAGACTTCAGTCAGTCAAAGAAGGAGCGGTGGGGAAGGTGGCCGTCTGACCGATGCGTTCAGACAATTCTTTAGTCCGCAGCCCCAAGGTATGATCGGTTCCAGCAACCATCGCCAGCGTCTGATATACATGGTGCAGGAATACCTAGGGGCAAGGTCAGACTTGGACACCTTCCCCACCGAAAATCCTCTGGCTTACTGGGTCTTGAGGATGGATCACTGGCCAGAGCTTGCACAGTATGCAATTGAGCTACTGGCCTGTCCTGCATCCAGCGTTCTTTCAGAACGCACATTCAGTGCTGCTGGAGGATTTGTCACAAGTCACAGGGTGCGCCTGTCCACCGACTCTGTTGATCGACTGACCTTCATAAAGATGAACCAGTCTTGGATCACCACCAGCTACCAAACACCTGAAGCTGATATAACAGACTAATTTATTTTCAAATGTCACATCCCTTCAAGACTGATGCTGATGCTGAGAGGCTGTCCTGTTATGTTGACTGACTATCCTCCTCCTCCTCAATGATCCGATTGATGATGATAGCTTGGAAGAACATTTTTGTTTCTGGGTGCCACCACCAGTGGCTAAGGCCCAATTTTTCAGCCCCTGTTTAACAGGGGCATGTAATTAAAAAATGTTATGCAATGCTTTGCAGCAGGGCTCATTCCTGCACTCCAACTAGAGTATCTGGGAGAGGTTGCAGTGTCGTGGCACCAGCACCAGTGGCTAAGGCCCAATTTTTCAGCCCCTGTTTAACAGGGGCGTGTAATTACAATTTTTGATGCAATACTTTACAACAGGGCTCATTGCTGTGCTCCAAGTACAGTATCTGTGAGGGGTTGCAGTGTTGTGACACCAGTGCCTAAGGCCCAATTTTTCTGCCCCTGTTTAACAGGGGCATGTAATTACAATTCTTGATCTAATAATTCACAGCAGGGCTCATTCCTGCGACCACCAAGAGTAACTGTGAGGCCTTACAGTGTTGTGTCAACACCACCACCACCACCACCAAAGGCCCAATTTTTCAGCCCCTGTTCAACAGGGGCATGCAATTACAATTCTTGATCTAATAATTCACAGCAGGGCCTATTCCTGCGCCCACCAAGAGTAACTGTGAGGTGTTACAGTGTTGTGTCAACACCACCACCACCACCACCACCAAAGGCCCAATTTTTCAGCCCCTGTTCAACAGGGGCATGCAATTCCAATTCTTGATCTAATAATTCACAGCAGGGCCCATTCATGCGCCCACCAAGAGTAACTGTGAGGGCTCACAGTGTTGTGGCAACACCAACATGTAAGGGGCAAATTTCAGCTGAGTATATACGGCAGGCCCCTACTTTCAAACATCCAACTTACAAACGACTCCTCCTTGCAAACGGAAGGATACAACAGGAAGTGAGAGGAAATCTACCCCTAGGAAGGCAAATTATCTCCTGTAAGAGTTAATATGGGAAAAAAAGTGTCTCCTCTCCACTGATGCTTTATCACCAATTCTTCAAATTTTCAAAAAACATTTGTCATTAGGACGGAAAGTGAGGTGAACTGTTCTGAACAGGTGCACACTGCACAGACAGCAAAACAAATGTTACAGGGGTGATAACCCTTCCCTATGTTTTCCAAAAAGCTTAAAAATAGATTTTTTGGCTGGAGCTACACTTAAACAATGTACCTGTTCAAAGTTACAAACAGATTCTACATAAGAACAAACCTACAGTCCCTGTCTTGTATGCACCGCCTGTATACGGCTGTTCAGAGTATATAGGGCCTTTTTTATTTCGTGTGCGGGGTTCCCCTTAATATCCATACAAGACCCAAAGGGGCTGGTAATGGGCTGGGGTAGGGGGGGGGGCTGTGATGGGGTAGCTATGCCATTTTTCTTAAAGATTTTCATCCATATTACCGGGACCAGACATTACATTAAAGCCGCAAGCAGTTTTAAATGGCTTTTTTTCCTTTAGAAATGTAATTTTGTGCAGGGACAGTTCTAAACACGGGAAACACATGGCACTTCACAGGTATACTTTAGACATCCCCAGGTACGATATTTAAAGGAATATTTGACTTTTTTTTTCACTTTATGCATCATTAAAATGACTGCTCTCGAAAAACGGACGTTTTTAAAACTTTTTTTGGGATTGATACATGTCCCCTGGTGCAGAACCCGGGTTCCCAAACCCTTTTTAGGACAATAACATGCATAATAGTCGTTATCATTAGCACCTTAGATTTCGAACGTTAGCATCCATTGTATTTAATAGGGTTCTAAACTTCGTGCGAACTTTCGGTCCGTTCGCGGGTTCTGGTGCGAACCGAACCCGGGGGTGTTCGGCTCATCACTATTATGCAGCCTGGGCACAGTGTATTACTGCACCGCACAGTTCATATGTGTCATTAAGTTAGAGCTGTTCATGGCAGCAGTAAGGACCAGTTGCCATTGGCAGAAGAGAATAGGGAGGACCTGTGACTTCAAAAGTGTTTATATATATATATATATATATATATATATATATATATATATATACACACACATTTTTTTTTGCTTTAAATTTTAATACTTTATCAACAAATAACAACAAATTAATAAATAAATAATTATGAATTATTATTTTGCAATCTGCAGCTAGCTATGAAGGAATGACCTATCTCAATAGCGAGCAAGAATCAGCAATGAGGTTTGTTAAAATCTTTGCAATGCATATAATCTACGGAGTCTGACTCTAAGGGTACCTTCATACTATACAGATCTGTTGGGGTTAAAACACATGTCATATTTTGCACTTTTACTTGTGTTGTGCTTAGTCAGCCCTTTAGGATAGGCTGCTAGTTCATGGTAAGAAATGAACAGATATTGTGGGTTACTGTGCATTGTGGTAATTCACATAAAAACATGTCTTTTACCACATGTTACTGCAATGCATCGGTATGAAGCCAGCATAAAGGTAATAGACAGTTTGTCTTCAAACCACATCACCGGGAACACACTTTGTTATTGAACAAGCAGTTGAGCATCCATGCTGTGATTTGGAGTGGAAGAGGTTGTCAATTTAGCTGTGTCAGAACGTGCTGCGTGTGTTCTAAAATGCCTGAGGTCTATTAACTGAGTAAACTGGATTTTCTAAGGTTATTGCTTTAGGCCAAGTCTACTATGCCCTTCTGCTATAAGTATACATGTTTTCTCTGCTACCTTCTAGATTTTATCTCCAATGTATTCAAATCATTGCAAAAGACTTTATGCTACAGTACACTGACAAAATAAGTTTTGGACCATTCCATTACAGGCTTGTCAGGACGTTTGAAGATGTTCGTTCTGGATACCTGGTGAAATAAAAGGTATGAAGATAACTCTTTTATCGATGGCTTCATAAGAGAATGCAGATCAAACTGCATGCAGAAGTATATAGACGGAGGAAAACTAATACAGGCAACATCAACAACACTGAAAACAGCTAAACATGTTCCCTAGATTTGCCTGTCTCCTTAAAGTGAACTTTGCTTTTCCCATGCAGGAAAACACTACCTAGGACAGGACTGAATATACTGGGGGACTGATCAGTCTAGCACCAGAAAGACTTGAATTGATTCCCTATGTATTGGCATCCCCGACCTCCAAAGCCCTGATAGTGACCTCTAGAGTCAAGGAGAGCTGACATCCTTCCTTGTAGTGTGGGTTTTAAAGCATGGTGGGTGTATTGCAAGTTGAAAACATGGGCGCCAGTCACTTTTTGGAAAGCAAGAAAAAGAGATTTATTGTCTCTTAACAGAACTGGGGGAGAGAGGGTTTAAGGCCAGGTCACCCTTAGGCAGATGCAAAATTAATTGGCAGACTCTGAAACAAAAATATTAGGAAGACAGCTATACAGGTAGAGGGCCTTTAAGCTGGATGCAGCAACTGTATTTGTAGAACTGCTGTGTCTTTTGGCAACAGGAATTTGAACAGTCAATAGAGATCCATAAACGTAACTCACAATAACCCGTTATAGATCTTCTCTCATATCTCACAGTATCCTACTGTAGATCTTCACTCACTAAACTCCCGGTCTCTCACTAGATTTCAAGATCCCAGACATCACTGGATCCCTGGAGCTCTTCCACAGCTATCCTGCTGTACACTCCTCAAGTGTCACCCCTGCTAACCCGCTGGGTCCCTGGCTTGGCACTCTGCTGAAGCTTTCCCACTTGTTCTCTGTCCCTGGCTAGTGAATAAGGTTGCTCTGGTACTTCTTCAGACTTCCATAACTGGTCTCTGATAACAGAAGTGGCTGTCCCTTAATGACGACTGTGTCTCCTTGATCTCTGACCTTAATCCTCACATGCCTCTGGTAACAGGAGTGGTTGTCCCATGTGGCAACTTCTTCTCGCTCACCGCTGGCAACGATGCGGTTCCCCATATGGCGGAACCTCTGCAACTTGGTTGGGCTTCCGGCTGAAAACCCCAACCCAGCGCTGCTTCTCTCAAACCTGGATAGGCCTCAGACAGCCTAGCAGCCAGGTGCTCCCGGGATAGGCCTCAGGCTTCTGGCCTAGCAACCCAGAGCCTTGTAACACACGTCCACCCAGACAGCCGTCCAGGTGGCACAGAACCCTGATCACCTGACTCCTCCCGAATAAAAAGACTCTCCCAGCAGGCTAAGGGACTAAAGAAACCCCTGCCAATTGGCTGAGACAACCCATCCACTCCTAGTCTGAATTCAGTATGCACTGGTCATTCTAATGCCACAGGCAACAATGCCCCTAATTGACAGAAGAGAGAGGTGCATAAAACCCTCGGTTCACACCTAAACTGGCCGCGGATCGCACAGTAATGCTCTGCGTCCCTGTTCTCAGTTTCAGGGACGAATCAGGGCCGAATTCTTGCCTGAATTTGGCCTTGAAACTGAGCCAAAGACGCACAGCCCTTCTTTGCTGTGTGCTCCGCAGCCGCCCCAGAGATATGTGAACCAGCTCCATAGAGAGCCGGTCACATTCTTCTGCTATGCGAATTAGAATGCGGAGAAACCCACATCCATTGACAGGCATTTACTTATTAATTGTCAGCGCCTGGTGCACAATCCAATTATCTAACACTGACTTTTAGCAAGTTTCTTCCCATACATAAATGCTTTAGTTACGTGAGTCATCCTATTAAAGAGAATGAAATATGAAGGGGAGCCACTTGCGAAAAGTCCCTGCAACAGAAAAAAATAGCAATCAAACAACATTTTCTATACTGTTTGATTGTTCTGTTAATGGAGTATGCTCATTTGGGACTGTGAGGTGCTGCCTCGAAAACTTTGGATAGGCAGTAAATCAGGCTATAAAGTGCCCGATCGGTAGACTTTGGGGTTGATTTAATAAAGCTGAAGAGTGCAAAATCTGGTGCAGCGGTGCATGGTAGCCAATCAGCTTCTAACTTTAGCTTGTTCAATTAAGCTTTGACAAAAAAACTGGAAGCTGATTGGTTTCTATGCAGAGCTGCACCAGTTTCTGCACTCTTCAGTTTTATTAAATCAACCCCATGTCTACTGGCATCAACGTATATTGACATCTTTAGGATGACAAAGCCTTTGTAACATACTCATACAGTGGCTGTTAGATAGGGACACTTAGTTGCCAAGTATCAAAATGGAAATTAAAGTGAAATTTGTAGTATTAAAGACATTATTAGATGGTTTCTAACTTATTCTTCCTGTGTATTAAAACTCCTGAGCTCTAAAAATCTTTATAATTTTATTTTTAGCTTGCTGGTATTGTTTCAAAACAAAGCTTGTTATTCCGCATGTATTAGGTAACAGTAAAAAAGATTCTTGCTGTCTCTTTTTCAGTTTGAAAGAAATACAATCATTAAATTTCAGTCGTATAATAATAATAAAAAAAGGAAATGTAAAAAAAAATACTTTTTGTGTTGTGGGGCAAGAAAAACTATTCATGTGCTTGATAGGCTAGCATTTCATCTCAGGGCAGAGTTTATTTTAGGACCAATCAACTTAGGAAGAGAGGGATTGGGACACAGGTTACCCAAAAAGACCAAATGCACTCACTCCAGACTGGTACTCTGTACTATTCAGACTGTAGAGCAGCTTCTATTCAGCACACTTATGACGCGTACACACGATCGGAATTTTCGACAACAAAACCGTGTTTTTTTTCCCGACGGATGTTGGCTCAAACTTGTCTTGGATACACACGGTCGCACAAATGTTGCTCGGAAATTCCAATGGTCAAGAACGTGAAGACGTACAAAACTACGACGAGCCGAGAAAAATTAAGTACAAGTACAAATTTGCCAGCACGCCATATACACTGGAGCGGTATGATCGTTTTTAATCCTACAGCTTAGATGCAAACTGTGATTCTTATTGTTTACCTGCCTGTACACACATTTTATCCTGTTGGAGTATCAGCACCATAGTGCCCACACAGAGGTCTATGTGTTTATCCACTAGAACAGATCTGAATTGGGAGAGAATGGAGGAATGATGAACTAAAAGAATCCTTTTCATGCTTGATGGTCATTTTTGGCCGCTTACATCTGGTAAGCATATTTTTTGTCACATCGGGTGAAGCACTTGTATGAGCTTACTACACATAGAAGAGCGCGGTGGTTGGAGCCTTATAATTGGAACACAGCATAAATATATGTTAGTTATTATTTGAACTTTCATTATTGGTGTTTATATGGACATTATTTTACACTTGCTGCGCCCTTTATACCCTTTATTTCACTTGTATAGAGGCGACTATAACAATTAGGGATGAGCCGAACACCCCCCCCCCCCCCCCCCCGTTCGGTTCGCACCAGAACCTGCTAACAGACCTAAAGTTTGCGCGAACTTTAGAACCCTATTAAATACAATGGACTCAAACGTTTGAAATCAAAAGTGTTAATTATGAAGGCTAATATGCAAGTTATTGTCCTAAAAAGGGTTTGGGGACCGGGTCCTGCCCCAGGGGACATGTATCAATGCAAAAAAAAGTTTTAAAAACTGCAATTTTTTCGGGAGCAATGATTTTAATAATGCTTAAAGTGAAACAATAAAAGTGAAATAAAAACAAAGGAAAACTGCGCTAAAAAATTATAAGTAGACCTAAACAAAGGCAGCAATAATAGTGGCATAAACACAAGCAAAATAAAACATAAAAAATTGCGCCAATGCTAACCACTAATAGTATCCAGGGGCTGATTTGTGTAAAGCACCGTGCAATACACCAATCCCAGCCTCTGGAAAACAATTAATAAATAAAAAGTCCAAAATTTGTTATTGTTTGAATCAAATCCAAATCGAACTTCAAAAAACAGTCCTATATTAGGCTAGAGGACATCCATTAGAGGGATTTAGACACACAGATGGTAGATGACTGCAACACCCGGTGATCTTAATGGACAGACAGTGCCCTCCACCACATAGATTGGCAGCTTACCGAAGGTAAGCCCAAGATAAGCAGTCGACTTTACTAGCCCAGTTGCGGCCTTGCCTGGATGGACCCACAGAATCTGAAGACAGCACACAGCATACAGCACCGCAAATTGCTCCTCCCCCGATCCTCCCAATCACGGGTAAATCAAATACACAGGACCGGTGAAAGGAAAAGGACATAGACCATAGAGTAATAACGTACAGTCCAATTTATTAATTAAAAGATAAAACACTTACATGAAGGAAGTGATTTAAAAGCATTGAGTTTAAGCCGGCCGGCTTGCAAACGAACACCCTTCCCTTGTAACAGTGTGGTGACGTCAGCATGTCGCTCCCATTATCCAGTTAACCAGGGATCAGGCAGGACCCTTCCACCTAGGTTACCACCTACCTTACCCATGGCTAACAATCAGGGTAGTTGGGGTTTTCACAGGCCCACTCAAGGCACAAAAAGGGTGGGAGAAAGAGGAGAGGAACCAGAGGGGGGCGGAGGGCACGAGCAGTTAAAGCGACCACGAATGTAACTGGACAAGGTATTTTTAATCTTAGTAAACAACAACTGTCAGATGCAGAGAAATTGGTTCTAGACAAAGGACTTAAGTTTGCGCCCCCTAAGGGTTTGGATAAATTCCACACCTTTATGAATATTCACAAATTAGTGCGCAAACTTAATATTAAAAGATATATGCTGGGGATTACACCCAAGGTTGAGATAAGACTATTTTGTTCATTCTGGTCTGGCCAACGCTTCCCTCTTTAACCCCCCTGGGGCCCTTGCCCCGTCACTTAGGGTATTTAGGGATGTGCTTATTAGGGATCTAGATGCATTACATGTTAAAAAGGCAAAAATGAATAAGGTACTGACTCCTTATGTAGTAACAAAGATCTGGTCATCAGGCCAGCAGACAGGGGGGGGGGATAGTGGTCTTGGATAAGGCCGACTATATGACCGAAATGTGGAATTTTGTTGAGGATTCAAACACCTATACGTTATTGCCATCCGACCCTAAGATTAAGTATATTAGGGATTTTGAGTGTTTGGTCGCTAAGGGTTTGTACGAGGAGATACTCAATCCTAGGGAGAAGTTATATCTGATCCCTAGAGCTCCTCGTACCCCCACTATATACTATCTCCCCAAATTGCATAAGAATCCAGTCTGCCCCCCGGGTCGTCCCATAGTCAGTGGGATCAACTCTGTAACGTCCCGGGTGGGCAGATATATTGATTTTTATCTACAGCCTTTGGTCTGGAAGATGCTTTCCTTTGTGAAGGACTCCAGACATATTATCAATCTTTTATCTGGAGTCACTCCAAAGGAAGATACTTGGATGGTGACGATTGATGTGGCATCCCTTTACACCATTATTACACACAAATTAGGTTTTGGTGCAGTACAGTGGTTCCTGGAAAGGGATTCTGGGCTCCCACAAAAACAGGTGGAATTTGTAATACTGCTTTTGCGATTCGCTGCCTCTTCGAATTACTTCTGGTTTGACCAGAGGTTCTATCGACAGGATACAGGGGTCGCTAAGGGGGCTAAATATGCCCCTAGTTTGGCCAACCTGTTTATGGCCAAGTGGGAGGAGGATGTCATCTATGCTGGTAATGTGCCACAATTGGCCTTTTGGGCCAGGTACATTGATGACATCCTCCTCCTGTGGGATGGTCAATATCAGGATCTTGCCGTATTTATGGATGGTCTTAAAGTGGAGCTCCACCCTAAATAGCAACTTTTGCTATTTGGAACCCTCCCCCCCTGCGGTGTCACAATTGACACCTTTCAGGGGGGAGGGGGGTGAAGATACCTGTCTAAGACAGGTATTTTCACCCACATCCGGGAGTCCTCTCTCCGGGAATCTGCAGGAGTGACGTCACTTCCCGCAGACTTCCCTTGGTGTTCTGGGAGACACTCGGCTCCCAGAACACAGGAGCACCAATCAGAACGGCGCAGCGCGACTCGCGCATGCGCCGTAGGGAACCGGGCATGAAGCCGCAGGGCTTCACTTCCTGGTTCCCTCAGCGAGGATGGCGGAGGGAGCAGCAGAGCGACGAGCGATCGCTCGTCCTCTGCTGCGGACGTCGCTGGACTCCAGGACAGGTAAGTGTCCAAATATTAAAAGCCAGGAGCTGCTGTAGCTGTAGCTGCTGGCTTTTAATATTTTTTTTTCCGGCGGAGCTCCGCTTTAACTGCAATCAGAGAGGTATTTGTCTCCAATATGAGGCTAGCCAGGTCAGAGTACATTATTTGGACTTACAAATTGAAATTAGGGATAGATCCTTTGTTACATCTACTTTCTTTAAAAAGACGGATAGGAACTCCTTTATCCCAAGAGGGAGTTGTCATCACGAACCCTGGTTAAAGGGGGTCCCTAAAAGTCAGTACCTTAGACTGCGGAGGAACTACTCTGATCCACAGCAGTTCCTGGAGCAGGCCGGGGTTCTTACCCAGAGGATTTTGGAGAAGGGGTATCAAGGGGACTTTCTATATGATGTCCTAGAGGGAGTGAAAGCCACTGGGAGAGAGTCTCTGCTAAAAGAAAAAGAGGATGGTGGTAATACTCGGGATTCTGTAGGGGTCCCTTTCATTACATCTTATTCATTGCAGCATTAAGCCCCGTACACAGGGTCGGACTTTTGCCCAACAAACTTCATTTTGAGCAAGTTGGACCAACAATCCGACCGTGTGTACGCTCCATCGGACAAACTTTTTTTGCTTTTTTCTTGTTTTCATCGGACAAAAGTTGGGTCTGCAAATGGACAAACTTTTGCCCAACAAAAGTCCGATGGAGCAAAGTCCGACCGTGTGTACAGAAAACCATCGGACTTTTGTCCGATGGACAAAACAACTAATGTTAAAATCAACCAACAATAGCAGAAGTTGACCAAAGGGTGGCGGTAAAGAGCAGAAAAGAGCAGAAAAACCACATGATGTTGCAAAAAGTTTTGGGAAAGTTTGCAGAAAAGTCTGAGCGTGTGTATGCTATGGGTGTTCCCGACCAACTCTGTTCGGACAAAAAACCACGGAAAAGTCCGATGGAAGTCCGACCATCAAAGGCCTTATCAACAAACACTGGCACATTGCTACAAATGATGCCATTCTGAGGGAGGTTTTACCTGAAAGGCCTAAAATTGTCTTTCGGGGTGTTCCTAAATTAAGGAACCAATTAGCTCCCAATGTTCTTGATCCACCCATAAAACCCTACAGTTTTTTTGACCAGTTAACTGGCTATTATAAATGTAGGAGGTGTAGGGTGTGCCATTTCAACCCTTCTAGGGATAGGCGTGTGACAACTGTTTTGTCCACCGTCACTCAGGGACAGTTTACGATTAAACCATGTATTACATGTGCTACAGAGGGCGTGGTCTACATGTTGCAATGCCCATGTGGTATGCAATATGTGGGGCGCACTAAGCAACCCCTTAGAGTGCGCCTCAATGAGCATATCACCAATATCAAAATGGGGTTCAAAAACCATTCAGTATCTAAACATTATTTGGTAAAGCACAATAGGGACCCCTCTGGTACACTCTTTTTAGGGATTGATAAGTATAAGGCCCACTGGAGGGGGAGCCTAATGGTGAGAGAAATTTCTGAGATGGAAATGGCCTGGATCCATAGGCTTAAGACATACACTCCCTATGGGTTAAACATCGAGACAGATGTGAATGCTTTTATTAGTAATGCCTAAGACGCCTGACTCGTTGTGAGATGTTCAGATTATTAATGATTTTTTCAATTTAATTTTTAATATTTAATTTTTTTTTTCATTTTTTCACTATTTTTGGAATTTTTGTTTTTTATATATTTTTTTTTCACTTTATATTTTCATTAATATCACCAATTTTTTTAATAATTAATTATATACACTGAATTAATTAATTAGTTAATCAATTATCAAATTCTCTGGTTAATATAAATTATTTAGTTGATTAATTTATTTGTAAGTGATTTAATATGATTTTATCATCACTAGTATAAGTTTACACTCGTATTAAATAATTACATAATATTAATTATTAATCAAACACTTAAATTGATGTTTGGTCCACTTGATTTAATTATAGTGATCATTATTGATCTCGTTATCACAGATGCACATATTAGTTGTTGCACATGTATTAGTTTATAGGAATCTATACATTTCATATGGCTAATTCCCCTTTGCGCCATTAGGTTAATTCTTCCCTAATTGAATTGTTGGGAGAATCCAAATTTAATTAATCCATGATTACCTTGTCCTATTAGGGTCCGTTTATATTTATTTTATCATGCCTAATTATATGGCTTTGAAATGGTCCAATTGTGGGGGTTTAAACTACCTCTTTTTTTTACTTAGTTCATTAATATTTTTATCTATGCTTGGATGCGTCTTAGTACGCTGTTGGCAATTTTTCCCATTTCCAAAATGGCGTTTGAGCTCAAATCCTCGCATCTCACAACGAGGTTTGGCTATAAATAGGTGGTGTGTCAGCACGTCACCCTATCCCCATTGACAACGCCCAATCGTGACGAAACGCGTAAAAAATGGGAGCGACGTGCTGACGTCACCACGCTGTTACAAGGGAAGGGTGTTCGTTTGCAAGCCGGACGGCTTAAACTCAATGCTTTTAAATCACTTCCTTCATGTAAGTGTTTTATCTTTTAATTAATAAATTGGACTGTACGTTATTACTCTATGGTCTATGTCCTTTTCCTTTCACCGGTCCTGTGTATTTGATTTACCCGTGATTGGGAGGATCGGGGGAAGAGCGATTTGCGGTGCTGTATGCTGTGTGCTGTCTTCAGATTCTGTGGGTCCATCCAGGCAAGGCCGCGACTGGGATAGTACAGTCGACTGCTTATCGTGGGCTTACCTTCGGTAAGCTGCCAATCTATGTGGTGGAGCGCACTGTCTGTCCATTAAGATCACCGGGTGTTGCAGTCATCTACCATCTGTGTGTCTAAATCCCTCTAATGGATGTCCTCTAGCCTAATATAGGACTGTTTTTTGAAGTTTGATTTGGATTTGATTCAAACAATAACTAATTTTGGACTTTTTATTTATTAATTGTTTTCCAGAGGCTGGGATTTGTGTATTGCGCGGTGCTTTACACAAATCAGCCCCTGGATACTATTAGTGGTTAGCATTGGCGCAATTTTTGATGTTTTATTTGAATAAAAGTGAAATATTCCTTTAAATTTCGTACCTGGGGGGGGCGGGGGTGTGTGTATAGTATGCCTGTAAAGCAGCGCTTGTTTCCCGTGCTTAGAACTGTCCCTGCACAAAGTGTAAATTTCTGAAGGAAAAAAAGGAATTTAAAAGCACTCGCGGCTATAATGAATTATCGGCTCCCGGCAATACAGAGAAAAGTAATTCATAAAAAAAAAAAAAAAATGCGTGGAGGTCCCCCCAAATTCCATTACCAGGCACTTCAGGTCTGGTATGGATATTAAGGGGAACCTTGCGTCAAATTAAAAAAAAAAAATGACGTGGGGTTCCCCCAAATATACATACCATACCCTTCAGGTCTGGTATGGATTTTAAGGGGAACTCCACGCCAAATAAAAAAAAAATGACTTGGAGTTCCCCCCAAAAATCCATACCAGACCCTTTATCTGAGCACGCAAACTGGCAGGCCACAGGTAAAGAGGGGGGACAAGAGAGCGCCCCCCCTCCTGAACCGTACCAGGCCATATGCCCTCAACATGGGGAGGATGCTTTGGGGATCTGTGACCCCTCAAAGCACCATGTCCTCATGTTGATGGGGACAAGGGCCTCATCCCCACAACCCTTGCCCGGTGGTTGTGGGGGTCTACGGGCGGGGGGCTTATCGGAATCTGGAAGACGCCTTTAACAAAGGGGACTCCCAGATCCTGGCCCCCCATGTGAATTGGTAAGGGGTACATTGTACCCCTACCATTTCACAAAGAAAGTGTAAAAAATTGTAAAAAAACACACAGACACAGTAGGAAAAGTCCTTTATTAAAAATAAAAAAACGATTCCAGCGATGTAATCCAGTGTCTCGCGGTGATCCGATGTCCAGCGCTGCAGTCTCCACTCCACACGAAACCCCCATGACGTACGAGGGGGCGGGGTCACCCGTCACATCATAGGGTAAGCCCCAGCTTTCCCTGCTTGCCGGGGAAATAGCCAATGACGTAGGTGGGATCCCGCCTACGTCATTGGCTATTCCCCGCAAGCAGGGTGTCATGGATATGCAGTAGTGTTTGTCTGTCAGCTTACCTTCCTTCCCATGCGTTCATCTTAGAGGCCTGAGCCCTTTCACCTGGCTTCCTTTATAATGTCCTCCCAGCCAGACTCCACCCCAGGCCCTATCACAGAACACTATATTAACCTGTGCACTGCAAGCCTGCTTTGCTGATCAACGTGTTTGTTAGGCATTGTGTGTTTGGGTTCCTGCCTGCCGTGTGCTACGTCTGTCTCTCTGTTACATATTTGGCTTGTCCCCGACTATCCCTGTCTGCTCGTGACCCTTGACCTTCGGCTCGTTCTTTCGTTATCCTTGTCTGCTTGTGGCCCCTGACCTTCAGCTTGTTATTCGGTTCTCTCATATCTTGTGCTGCTGCTTCCCCTCTTTTCCCCTTATCCTACGGGGCGTGAGCTAGGAAACTCCAGGGGCCGCGACCTGGTCCCAGCCTGCAGCATAACATCCTCACCACTAGAGGCCCTGGAGAAGACCTGCTGGGTCTTAGACTCCGCGCCCTGGGGAATCTTGGCTCTAGCTTCCGTTAGGATCCCGGTTGTGCTCCTCTGGTCCCGCTTTCCACAACCACCCAGTTTCCTATCCGCAGCAGTCAGCCATAGGGTTCACTACCTTGCGGTGCACTTCTGTCCCCCAACGGTGTGCATCTGTCACCTGGCCACAGGTGACCTTGACAGTTTGATCAGCCATGAACCCGGCTGACATCCCGTTACCCGTGGATGATCCGTTGCAGGGCATAGTTTGCAGACTTGAAACCCAGGAATCGAATCAGACTCAGGTGCCCTCCACCACATAGATTGGCAGCTTACCGAAGGTAAGCCCACGATAAGCAGTCGACTTTACTAGCCCAGTTGCGGCCTTGCCTGGATGGACCCACAGAATCTGAAGACAGCACACAGCATACAGCACCGCAAATCGCTCCTCCCCCGATCCTCCCAATCACGGGTAAATCAAATACACAGGACCGGTGAAAGGAAAAGGACATAGACCATAGAGTAATAACGTACAGTCCAATTTATTAATTAAAAGATAAAACACTTACATGAAGGAAGTGATTTAAAAGCATTGAGTTTAAGCCGGCCGGCTTGCAAACGAACACCCTTCCCTTGTAACAGTGTGGTGACGTCAGCATGTCGCTCCCATTATCCAGTTAACCAGGGATCAGGCAGGACCCTTCCACCTAGGTTACCACCTACCTTACCCATGGCTAACAATCAGGGTAGTTGGGGTTTTCACAGGCCCACTCAAGGCACAAAAAGGGTGGGAGAAAGAGGAGAGGAACCAGAGGGGGGCGGAGGGCACGAGCAGTTAAAGCGACCACGAATGTAACTGGACAAGGTATTTTTAATCTTAGTAAACAACAACTGTCAGATGCAGAGAAATTGGTTCTAGACAAAGGACTTAAGTTTGCGCCCCCTAAGGGTTTGGATAAATTCCACACCTTTATGAATATTCACAAATTAGTGCGCAAACTTAATATTAAAAGATATATGCTGGGGATTACACCCAAGGTTGAGATAAGACTATTTTGTTCATTCTGGTCTGGCCAACGCTTCCCTCTTTAACCCCCCTGGGGCCCTTGCCCCGTCACTTAGGGTATTTAGGGATGTGCTTATTAGGGATCTAGATGCATTACATGTTAAAAAGGCAAAAATGAATAAGGTACTGACTCCTTATGTAGTAACAAAGATCTGGTCATCAGGCCAGCAGACAGGGGGGGGGATAGTGGTCTTGGATAAGGCCGACTATATGACCGAAATGTGGAATTTTGTTGAGGATTCAAACACCTATACGTTATTGCCATCCGACCCTAAGATTAAGTATATTAGGGATTTTGAGTGTTTGGTCGCTAAGGGTTTGTACGAGGAGATACTCAATCCTAGGGAGAAGTTATATCTGATCCCTAGAGCTCCTCGTACCCCCACTATATACTATCTCCCCAAATTGCATAAGAATCCAGTCTGCCCCCCGGGTCGTCCCATAGTCAGTGGGATCAACTCTGTAACGTCCCGGGTGGGCAGATATATTGATTTTTATCTACAGCCTTTGGTCTGGAAGATGCTTTCCTTTGTGAAGGACTCCAGACATATTATCAATCTTTTATCTGGAGTCACTCCAAAGGAAGATACTTGGATGGTGACGATTGATGTGGCATCCCTTTACACCATTATTACACACAAATTAGGTTTTGGTGCAGTACAGTGGTTCCTGGAAAGGGATTCTGGGCTCCCACAAAAACAGGTGGAATTTGTAATACTGCTTTTGCGATTCGCTGCCTCTTCGAATTACTTCTGGTTTGACCAGAGGTTCTATCGACAGGATACAGGGGTCGCTAAGGGGGCTAAATATGCCCCTAGTTTGGCCAACCTGTTTATGGCCAAGTGGGAGGAGGATGTCATCTATGCTGGTAATGTGCCACAATTGGCCTTTTGGGCCAGGTACATTGATGACATCCTCCTCCTGTGGGATGGTCAATATCAGGATCTTGCCGTATTTATGGATGGTCTTAAAGTGGAGCTCCACCCTAAATAGCAACTTTTGCTATTTGGAACCCTCCCCCCCTGCGGTGTCACAATTGACACCTTTCAGGGGGGAGGGGGGTGAAGATACCTGTCTAAGACAGGTATTTTCACCCACATCCGGGAGTCCTCTCTCCGGGAATCTGCAGGAGTGACGTCACTTCCCGCAGACTTCCCTTGGTGTTCTGGGAGACACTCGGCTCCCAGAACACAGGAGCACCAATCAGAACGGCGCAGCGCGACTCGCGCATGCGCCGTAGGGAACCGGGCATGAAGCCGCAGGGCTTCACTTCCTGGTTCCCTCAGCGAGGATGGCGGAGGGAGCAGCAGAGCGACGAGCAATCGCTCGTCCTCTGCTGCGGACGTCGCTGGACTCCAGGACAGGTAAGTGTCCAAATATTAAAAGCCAGCAGCTGCTGTAGCTGTAGCTGCTGGCTTTTAATATTTTTTTTCCGGCGGAGCTCCGCTTTAACTGCAATCAGAGAGGTATTTGTCTCCAATATGAGGCTAGCCAGGTCAGAGTACATTATTTGGACTTACAAATTGAAATTAGGGATAGATCCTTTGTTACATCTACTTTCTTTAAAAAGACGGATAGGAACTCCTTTATCCCAAGAGGGAGTTGTCATCACGAACCCTGGTTAAAGGGGGTCCCTAAAAGTCAGTACCTTAGACTGCGGAGGAACTACTCTGATCCACAGCAGTTCCTGGAGCAGGCCGGGGTTCTTACCCAGAGGATTTTGGAGAAGGGGTATCAAGGGGACTTTCTATATGATGTCCTAGAGGGAGTGAAAGCCACTGGGAGAGAGTCTCTGCTAAAAGAAAAAGAGGATGGTGGTAATACTCGGGATTCTGTAGGGGTCCCTTTCATTACATCTTATTCATTGCAGCATTAAGCCCCGTACACAGGGTCGGACTTTTGCCCAACAAACTTCATTTTGAGCAAGTTGGACCAACAATCCGACCGTGTGTACGCTCCATCGGACAAACTTTTTTTGCTTTTTTCTTGTTTTCATCGGACAAAAGTTGGGTCTGCAAATGGACAAACTTTTGCCCAACAAAAGTCCGATGGAGCAAAGTCCGACCGTGTGTACAGAAAACCATCGGACTTTTGTCCGATGGACAAAACAACTAATGTTAAAATCAACCAACAATAGCAGAAGTTGACCAAAGGGTGGCGGTAAAGAGCAGAAAAGAGCAGAAAAACCACATGATGTTGCAAAAAGTTTTGGGAAAGTTTGCAGAAAAGTCTGAGCGTGTGTATGCTATGGGTGTTCCCGACCAACTCTGTTCGGACAAAAAACCACGGAAAAGTCCGATGGAAGTCCGACCATCAAAGGCCTTATCAACAAACACTGGCACATTGCTACAAATGATGCCATTCTGAGGGAGGTTTTACCTGAAAGGCCTAAAATTGTCTTTCGGGGTGTTCCTAATTTAAGGAACCAATTAGCTCCCAATGTTCTTGATCCACCCATAAAACCCTACAGTTTTTTTGACCAGTTAACTGGCTATTATAAATGTAGGAGGTGTAGGGTGTGCCATTTCAACCCTTCTAGGGATAGGCGTGTGACAACTGTTTTGTCCACCGTCACTCAGGGACAGTTTACGATTAAACCATGTATTACATGTGCTACAGAGGGCGTGGTCTACATGTTGCAATGCCCATGTGGTATGCAATATGTGGGGCGCACTAAGCAACCCCTTAGAGTGCGCCTCAATGAGCATATCACCAATATCAAAATGGGGTTCAAAAACCATTCAGTATCTAAACATTATTTGGTAAAGCACAATAGGGACCCCTCTGGTACACTCTTTTTAGGGATTGATAAGTATAAGGCCCACTGGAGGGGGAGCCTAATGGTGAGAGAAATTTCTGAGATGGAAATGGCCTGGATCCATAGGCTTAAGACATACACTCCCTATGGGTTAAACATCGAGACAGATGTGAATGCTTTTATTAGTAATGCCTAAGACGCCTGACTCGTTGTGAGATGTTCAGATTATTAATGATTTTTTCAATTTAATTTTTAATATTTAATTTTTTTTTTCATTTTTTCACTATTTTTGGAATTTTTGTTTTTTATATATTTTTTTTTCACTTTATATTTTCATTAATATCACCAATTTTTTTAATAATTAATTATATACACTGAATTAATTAATTAGTTAATCAATTATCAAATTCTCTGGTTAATATAAATTATTTAGTTGATTAATTTATTTGTAAGTGATTTAATATGATTTTATCATCACTAGTATAAGTTTACACTCGTATTAAATAATTACATAATATTAATTATTAATCAAACACTTAAATTGATGTTTGGTCCACTTGATTTAATTATAGTGATCATTATTGATCTCGTTATCACAGATGCACATATTAGTTGTTGCACATGTATTAGTTTATAGGAATCTATACATTTCATATGGCTAATTCCCCTTTGCGCCATTAGGTTAATTCTTCCCTAATTGAATTGTTGGGAGAATCCAAATTTAATTAATCCATGATTACCTTGTCCTATTAGGGTCCGTTTATATTTATTTTATCATGCCTAATTATATGGCTTTGAAATGGTCCAATTGTGGGGGTTTAAACTACCTCTTTTTTTTACTTAGTTCATTAATATTTTTATCTATGCTTGGATGCGTCTTAGTACGCTGTTGGCAATTTTTCCCATTTCCAAAATGGCGTTTGAGCTCAAATCCTCGCATCTCACAACGAGGTTTGGCTATAAATAGGTGGTGTGTCAGCACGTCACCCTATCCCCATTGACAACGCCCAATCGTGACGAAACGCGTAAAAAATGGGAGCGACGTGCTGACGTCACCACGCTGTTACAAGGGAAGGGTGTTCGTTTGCAAGCCGGACGGCTTAAACTCAATGCTTTTAAATCACTTCCTTCATGTAAGTGTTTTATCTTTTAATTAATAAATTGGACTGTACGTTATTACTCTATGGTCTATGTCCTTTTCCTTTCACCGGTCCTGTGTATTTGATTTACCCGTGATTGGGAGGATCGGGGGAAGAGCGATTTGCGGTGCTGTATGCTGTGTGCTGTCTTCAGATTCTGTGGGTCCATCCAGGCAAGGCCGCGACTGGGATAGTACAGTCGACTGCTTATCGTGGGCTTACCTTCGGTAAGCTGCCAATCTATGTGGTGGAGCGCACTGTCTGTCCATTAAGATCACCGGGTGTTGCAGTCATCTACCATCTGTGTGTCTAAATCCCTCTAATGGATGTCCTCTAGCCTAATATAGGACTGTTTTTTGAAGTTTGATTTGGATTTGATTCAAACAATAACTAATTTTGGACTTTTTATTTATTAATTGTTTTCCAGAGGCTGGGATTTGTGTATTGCGCGGTGCTTTACACAAATCAGCCCCTGGATACTATTAGTGGTTAGCATTGGCGCAATTTTTGATGTTTTATTTGAATAAAAGTGAAATATTCCTTTAAATTTCGTACCTGGGGGGGGCGGGGGTGTGTGTATAGTATGCCTGTAAAGCAGCGCTTGTTTCCCGTGCTTAGAACTGTCCCTGCACAAAGTGTAAATTTCTGAAGGAAAAAAAGGAATTTAAAAGCACTCGCGGCTATAATGAATTATCGGCTCCCGGCAATACAGAGAAAAGTAATTCATAAAAAAAAAAAAAAAATGCGTGGAGGTCCCCCCAAATTCCATTACCAGGCACTTCAGGTCTGGTATGGATATTAAGGGGAACCTTGCGTCAAATTAAAAAAAAAAATGACGTGGGGTTCCCCCAAATATACATACCATACCCTTCAGGTCTGGTATGGATTTTAAGGGGAACTCCACGCCAAATAAAAAAAAAATGACTTGGAGTTCCCCCCAAAAATCCATACCAGACCCTTTATCTGAGCACGCAAACTGGCAGGCCACAGGTAAAGAGGGGGGACAAGAGAGCGCCCCCCCTCCTGAACCGTACCAGGCCATATGCCCTCAACATGGGGAGGATGCTTTGGGGATCTGTGACCCCTCAAAGCACCATGTCCTCATGTTGATGGGGACAAGGGCCTCATCCCCACAACCCTTGCCCGGTGGTTGTGGGGGTCTACGGGCGGGGGGCTTATCGGAATCTGGAAGACGCCTTTAACAAAGGGGACTCCCAGATCCTGGCCCCCCATGTGAATTGGTAAGGGGTACATTGTACCCCTACCATTTCACAAAGAAAGTGTAAAAAATTGTAAAAAAACACACAGACACAGTAGGAAAAGTCCTTTATTAAAAATAAAAAAACGATTCCAGCGATGTAATCCAGTGTCTCGCGGTGATCCGATGTCCAGCGCTGCAGTCTCCACTCCACACGAAACCCCCATGACGTACGAGGGGGCGGGGTCACCCGTCACATCATAGGGTAAGCCCCAGCTTTCCCTGCTTGCCGGGGAAATAGCCAATGACGTAGGTGGGATCCCGCCTACGTCATTGGCTATTCCCCGCAAGCAGGGTGTCATGGATATGCAGTAGTGTTTGTCTGTCAGCTTACCTTCCTTCCCATGCGTTCATCTTAGAGGCCTGAGCCCTTTCACCTGGCTTCCTTTATAATGTCCTCCCAGCCAGACTCCACCCCAGGCCCTATCACAGAACACTATATTAACCTGTGCACTGCAAGCCTGCTTTGCTGATCAACGTGTTTGTTAGGCATTGTGTGTTTGGGTTCCTGCCTGCCGTGTGCTACGTCTGTCTCTCTGTTACATATTTGGCTTGTCCCCGACTATCCCTGTCTGCTCGTGACCCTTGACCTTCGGCTCGTTCTTTCGTTATCCTTGTCTGCTTGTGGCCCCTGACCTTCAGCTTGTTATTCGGTTCTCTCATATCTTGTGCTGCTGCTTCCCCTCTTTTCCCCTTATCCTACGGGGCGTGAGCTAGGAAACTCCAGGGGCCGCGACCTGGTCCCAGCCTGCAGCATAACATCCTCACCACTAGAGGCCCTGGAGAAGACCTGCTGGGTCTTAGACTCCGCGCCCTGGGGAATCTTGGCTCTAGCTTCCGTTAGGATCCCGGTTGTGCTCCTCTGGTCCCGCTTTCCACAACCACCCAGTTTCCTATCCGCAGCAGTCAGCCATAGGGTTCACTACCTTGCGGTGCACTTCTGTCCCCCAACGGTGTGCATCTGTCACCTGGCCACAGGTGACCTTGACAGTTTGATCAGCCATGAACCCGGCTGACATCCCGTTACCCGTGGATGATCCGTTGCAGGGCATAGTTTGCAGACTTGAAACCCAGGAATCGAATCAGACTCAGGTGATGCAATTCCTCCAGGATCTGGCTTCTCGCTTCGAGCAGCTTCAGGCCTCCTTGGGAACCCTGAATCCGCAACCTCAAATACAACCAGCGGCTGCACCTATTGCACCAGTCGCAGCCACACACTCACTACAACTGCCAGCTCCGTCCCGTTTCTCTGGGGACTCCAAGGCTTGCAGGGGGTTCCTTAGCCAATGCACAATTCATTTTGAGCTCCAGCCCCAAAACTTCCTGTCTGATCGGGCTAAGGTAGCCTATATCATTTCCCTCCTCTCTGGTGAAGCTTTAGCCTGGGCAGCCCCTCTGTGGGAACTGAATGATCCAGTGGTTTCTAGCCTGTCTGGCTTCTTGAAACTTTTTCGGAATATCTTCGAAGAACCGGCTCGTGTCTCTTCAGCGGCCAGCGCCCTTTTACGTCTCCGCCAAGAGTCTGCTTCTGTGGGACAGTATGCCCTTCATTTCCGCATACTGTCGGCTGAGTTGAGCTGGAACAATGAGGCCTTAGTCACAACCTTTTTGCATGGCCTGTCTGATAGAGTGAAGGATGAATTAGCAGGAAGAACCATCCCCACTGATCTGGCCGGCGTTATCTCCTTGTGTAACCAGATCGATATTCGCTTTCAGGAGAGGACCTTAGAAAAGCAACGCCAGCACTCCTTGGTTCTTAGTCAGCCTGAGCTCCCCTCTCTTCGACCCGTAGAGCATCTCCTACCAGCTGAGGAACCCATGCAGCTGGGTCGGACCAGGCTATCCCCCGAGGAACGTGCTAGGCGCAGAACTCTTGGTCTGTGTCTTTACTGTGGGGGCAAAGGTCATTTTCGTGACACTTGCTCTCTTTGTCCAGAAAAACGTTCGGGTCCACTTCATCTGGAAAGTGGAGTATTGGACCCAGAAATATCACCTTCCCCTTCTCGTCTTCTGCTTTCTGTGTTCCTTCATGTTGGTGCTTCTTCTCATTCGGTCTCAGCATATCTGGATTCCGGAGCCGCTGGTAATTTTATGGACTGGGAAATCGCATCGTCCATGAGACTTACTCTTTTGCCCCTCACCACACCATTGGTGGTCTTGGTGATTGATGGTACTGTTCTCCCAGGGGGACCTATCCGCTTTCAGGCCCTCCCTGTTAAGATGTCGGTAGGGACACTCCACCAGGAGTGGATATCCTTCCTTATCTTACCCAAGGCCTCAACGCCTATAATTTTGGGTCTCCCATGGTTACAGCTCCATTCTCCTCATGTGGACTGGACTACTGGACAGATCCTGGCTTGGGGTCCCTCCTGTTCCTCGTCCTGCCTACCCAAGGTTGCCCCCTGTGAATCTGAGCCGGTCATTCATTCCAGGTTGCATAACCATTTACATTTCTCTGTCCCTAACCACCCTTGGACGCACAGCCAGGCTAGCTTGTCTACAAGTCCTGCAGTCGCTACGTCTTGCGATGCGATTCAGGTAGTCGCTACACCTGACTCAGCTATTCACTCTGCCTCTGTACTAGTTATGCCAGTCCAGCCCATGCCCAGTGAGCCTCCTACTTTTTCTTGTTCGGGACATTCTGCTTGTCCTTCAGCTATTCAGTTTGACTCCGGTGACATGTCACCTTCTAACCAACCTGACTTCAGGGTTCCACTGACATCTGCCCAGTCTGATGGTCCTGTGCAAGATGACCAGTTCCCCTTTAAGGGTCTAGGGGACCCTCCTCAGATTCCTGTTGATCCTCTCATGCCCTTGCTTATTCCTAGAGAGCCTTTGGTCCTCAATAGATCTTCTTGTCATCTCCCTACCTCGTTTTCGGTCTCTGAGGATAATCTTAAGTACGAGGTTAGACAAGTTCTGGATTCTCGGCTCTGCAGAGGCATTCTTCAGTACCTTGTGCATTGGAGAGGTTTTGGTCCTGAGGAGGCGTCTTGGATCGCTGCATCTGATGTCGCTGCACCTCATCTGTTGAGAAGGTTTCATCAGAGATTTCCCTTTAAGCCTGGGCCCAGGCGGGGTAGGGCCCATAAGAGGGAGGGTACTGTCATGGATATGCAGTAGTGTTTGTCTGTCAGCTTACCTTCCTTCCCATGTGTTCATCTTAGAGGCCTGAGCCCTTTCACCTGGCTTCCTTTATAATCTCCTCCCAGCCAGACTCCACCCCAAGCCCTATCACAGAACACTATATTAACCTGTGCACTGCAAGCCTGCTTTGCTGATCAACGTGTTTGTTAGGCATTGTGTGTTTGGGTTCCTGCCTGCCGTGTGCTACGTCTGTCTCTCTGTTACATATTTGGCTTGTCCCCGACTATCCCTGTCTGCTCGTGACCCTTGACCTTTGGCTCGTTCTTTCGTTATCCTTGTCTGCTTGTGGCCCCTGACCTTCAGCTTGTTATTCGGTTCTCTCATATCTTGTGCTGCTGCTTCCCCTCTTTTCCCCTTATCCTACAGGGCGTGAGCTAGGAAACTCCAGGGGCCGCGACCTGGTCCCAGCCTGCAGCATAACATCCTCACCACTAGAGGCCCTGGAGAAGACCTGCTGGGTCTTAGACTCCGCGCCCTGGGGAATCTTGGCTCTAGCTTCCGTTAGGATCCCGGTTGTGCTCCTCTGGTCCCGCTTTCCACAACCACCCAGTTTCCTATCCGCAGCAGTCAGCCATAGGGTTCACTACCTTGCGGTGCACTCCTGTCCCCCAACGGTGTGCATCTGTCACCTGGCCACAGGTGACCTTGACACAGGGAAAGCCAGGGCTTACCCCTATGATCTGACGGGTGACCCCTCCCCCTCGTACGTCAGACCCCACCTACCTGAGCGGACCTGATGAAGAACTTCCTCCGCAGTGTAATAAATGAATAGACCCCGCCCCTTCTCATGTTCCCCATCAGGTCCGCTCAGCCTTACACCCAGTGAAGGTGACCCGCCCCCTACGTCATTGGCTGAGCGGACCTGATGGGGAACGTGAGAAGGGGCGAGGTCTATTCATTTATTACACTGCGTAAGAAGTTCCCCATCAGGTCCGCTCAGGTAGGCGGGGGCTGATGTACGAGGGGGCGGGGTCACCGTCAGATCATAGGGGTAAGCCCCAGCTTTCCCCGCTTGCGGGGAATAGCCAATGACGTAGGCAGGATCTTTTCCTGCGGCCTGCCAGGTTGCGTGCTCGGATAAACGGTCTGGTATGGATTTTTGGGGGGAACTCCACGCTGTTTTTTTTTTAATTTGGCGTGGAGTTCCCCTTAAAATCCATATTGGGAGGAACCCCACGTCATTTTGTTTTTTAAATTTGACGCAGGGTTTCCGTTAATATCCATACCAGACCTGAAGAGCCTGGTAATTGAATTTGGGTGGACCCCCTCGCATTTTTTTTTATTTTTTATAAATGACTTTTCTCTGTATTACCGTGAGACGACAATTCATTATAGCCGCGAGTGCTTTTAAATGACTTTTTTTCCTTCAGAAATGACACTTTGTGCAGGGACAGTTCTAAGCACGGGAAACAAGCGCTGCTTTACAGGCATACTATACACACCCCCCAGGTACGAAATTTAAAGGACTATTTCACTTTTATTGTGTCACTTTAAGCATTATTAAAATCACTGCTCCCGAAAAAACGGCCGTTTTTTAAAACTTTTTTTTGCATTGATACATGTCCCCTGGGGCAGGACCCGGGTCCCCAAACACTTTTTATGACAATAACTTGCATATAAGCCTTTAAAATTAGCACTTTAGATTTCTCCCATAGACTTTTACAGGGTGTTCCGCACAAACACAAACAAAGCAAAATTTAGGTTTTGGAGTGGCCTAGTCAAAGCCCGGACTTAAATCCAATTGAGATGCTGTATCATGACCTTACACAGGCCGTTCATGCTGGAAAACCCTCCAATGTGGCTGAATTAAAGCAATTCTGCAAAAAAGAGTGGGCTAAAATTGCTCCACAGCAATGTGAAAGACTCATTGCCAGTTATTGCAAATGCTTAATTGCAGTTGTTGCCGCCAAGGGTGGCACAATCAGTTATAAATTAGGTTTAGGGGGCAATTACTTTTTCACATAAAGCCAGGCAGGTTTGGACAGCTTTTTTGCCTTAATAAATGAAACCATCATTTTTTTGATGATCTCTCAGTCATTTAAGTGTGACAAATATGCAAAAAATATATATATAAAAAAAGGGGGCAAATACTTTTTCACACAACTGTAGATTTTTTTACAATTGGTCAATTTGTGTGAACCAATTAAAAAATCAAACAATTAAAAAAAGTCTCACACATGTGGTATCACCATAGAAGGAGTAGTAGAATGTGTTTTGGGTTGTAATTCTATGTATGCCCATGCAGTGTGTGAAAAATATCTTATAAAATTGACAACTTTGTGTAATAAAAATAATTGTAATTTTTTTCCTCGTTTTCTAAAAACCTGTGGCAAAAAAAATATTTTAAAGTCTCATCATGCCTATGCGAATGACTCCCACTGCTGTGTGAGCCAATGAGGATAGAGAGTTGGGAGAGCCACTGATCTCATGCACATCGCTGAATTGAGATGGGGCTCAGGTAAGTATAAGGGGGGGAGCTGCACCCAGAAGGTGTTTTACCTTAATACATAGAATACATTAAGGCAAAAAAACTTCTGCTTTTAAAACCACTTTAACCCCTTCCATACCGGGCCATTGTAAAATGACGCCGGCAGGAACCCTCTCTCCCTCCGGGTGGGCGTCATATGATGTCCTGGGTTTGAGGAGGGATATCTGAATGATGCCTGCAGCTAGAGGCATCATTCAGATATCCTTTTTTTTCAGCCGGCGATCCTGCGCACCATAAGAACGATCATAGCGGTCATTGGTTCTTATAGGCGGCGGGAGGGGACATCCCCCCCTCCCGCCGCCATCCGGTGCTTCTCCAGGCTCTCCCGTGCCATCGGGGACCCGGAGAGAATCGTCGGCGCCGGTGGTGGGTCACGTGACGAGCATCTCTATGATCGTCGGAGGCCCGGGCGCGATGTGATGACGTCACGCCCGGGTCCTCAAATGTAAACAATGCCGTCATTGCGGCTATAAGCATGAGATCAGTGATTTTTTTTTCACGATCTCATGCTTTCCAGCCTGGAGGAGAGATGTGGGGTCTTATTGACCCCGCATCTCTCCATAAAGAGGACCTGTCACACACATTCCTATTACAAGGGATGTTTACATTCCTTGTAATAGGAATAAAAGTGATAAAAAAAAAACAAAAGTAAAAATAAATAAAAAACAGTAAAATAAAAAAAATAAAAATTCTTTTTTTTTTTTTTAAACGCCCGTCCCCAATAGCTCGCGCTTAGAAGCGAACACACACGTAAGTCCCGCCCGCATATGTAAACGCCGTTCAAACCACATATGTGAGGTATCACCGCGTGCGTTAGAGCGCGTGCAACAATTCTAGCACTAGACCTCCTCTGTAACTCTAACCTGGTAACCTGTAAAAAAATTCAAAGCGTCGCCTATGGAGATTTTTAAGTACCGAAGTTTGGCGCCATTCCATGAGTGTGCGCAATTTTAAAGCGTGACATGTTAGGTATCTTTTTACTCGGCGTAACATAAGCTTTCATATTTTACAAAAAAATTGGGCTAACTTTACTGTTTTGTTATTTTTTAATTCATGAAACCATTTTTTTCCCGCAAGATAAAAAGTTGCAATGACCGTCATTTTATTCCCTAGGGTGTCTGCTAAAAAAACCATATATAATGTTTGGGGGTTCTGAGTAATTTTCTAGCAAAAGAATGATGATTTGTACATGTAGGAGAGAAGTGCCAGAATAGGCCCGGCATGGAAGTGGTATAAAAAGCCCTGTATGGAAGTGGTTAACCACTTCTCTACTGTGCACGAAAACCCCCTTCCTGCCCAAGCCATTTTTCAGCTTTCAGCGCTGTCACATTTTGAATGACAATTGCGCGGTCGTGCGACGTGGCTCCCAAACGAAATTTGCGTCCTTTTTTTCCCACAAATAGAGCTTTCTTTTGGTGGTATTTGATCACCTCTGCGGTTTTTATTTTTTGCGCTATAAACAAAAGAAGAGCGTCCAGTTTGGAAAAAAAACACTGTTTTTTACTTTTTGCTATAATAAATACTCATTTTTTTTTTAAATAAAAATTTCCTCAGTTTAGTCCGATACGTATTCTTCTACATATTTTTGGTAAAAAAAAAAAAATCGCAATAAGCGCGTATTGATTGGTTTGCGCAAAAGTTATAGCGTCTACAAAATAGGGGATAGATTTATAGCATTTTTTTTTTATTAGTAATGGCGGCGATCTGCGATTTTTTATTGTGACTGCGATATTGCGGCGGACACATCGGACACTTTTGACACATTTTTGGGACCATTTACATTTATACAGCGATCCGTGCTATAAAAATGCATTGATTACTGTATAAATGTGATTGGCAGGGAAGGGGTTAACCACTAGGGGGCGGGAAGGGGTTAAATATGTTCCCTCAAAGTGTTCTTACTGTGGGGGGAGGGGAGTGACTGGGGGAGGTGACCGATGGTTGTCCCTATGTACAAGGGACACACCATCGGTCCCCTCTCCCTCACAGGACGTGGATCTCTGTGTTTACACACAGAGATCCACTTTCCTGCTCGTTTCCCGGGCAATCGCGGGTGCCCGGCGGCAATCGCGGCCGCCGGGCACGCGCACCGGGGCCTTGTGAACGCTCCTCATATGACGTCCTCCCAGAACGAGAGTGTCCTCCGCCCGCCGTCTATTGACAGTGGGCGGGGGACAAGTGGTTAAAGAGGAGGTCCATCCCCCCGCAAAAAAATTTGAATCAAAATGTACAAATACTGAAGCTGTTGACTTTTAATATATGGACACTTACCTATCCAAGGTTCCCGCAATGTCAGAACCCCAGCCGATTTTCGGATCGGCTAATGGGTGCAGCCGCCGCCATTCCTGGTAAGGGAACACGACAGTGAACCCTATTGGGCTTCACAGTCGGTCCCCTAATGCGCATGGTGCAGCGGCGGAGGAAGGAGAAGGGGGCTGAACTTCCGAGAGACCCTGCCGTGGCCCTGTCTCCTGGAAGTGGGAAACGGTACCTGTTAAAGACAGGTACCTGTTCCCCCCTTCCCCCTGAAAGGTGCCAAATGTGGCACCGGGGGGAGGGGGGAGACGGATAAGTGAGAAAAGTTTTTAGGTGAACCTGTTGATTTATCTTTCTTAGGAAAAGCACAGGTACACTTTAGGTAAATTTAAAAATACTAATTCGAACATGCTTTAATGCATGTCAATGCAATGCAACAAGTGTAAAAAAAAAAAAAAAAGGCTTTTTTTCTCAGAAAATAGGTGCAGGAACTCAACTACGACCCCCGAAAAACCCCCTCCTCCTCACACATACACCTTCCAAACCATCAAATGGTGGGTGTGATCAAATCTGTGGGAGGGTCTTAGAAGAGCATTGAATACCAGGAGTGCAGAGTTCGGGGGTATACACACAGAGTGCAAAGTTCAGCGTTGTGCTACATACAGAGTGCAGAGTTCTGGGGTATGCTGCATACAGAGTGCAGAGTTTGGGGTAGGGGGGTTACACACAGAGTGCAGAGTTCAGGGGTACGCTAAGTACAAAGTGCCGAGTTCAGGGGTATGCTGCATACAGAGTTCAGAGTTCAGAGGTATACTGCATACAGAGTGCAGAGTTCAGGGGTATGCTGCATACAGAGTGCAGAGTTCAACCTTTTTCCACAGCTGCTTACCTCTGCATACTCACTTTCCTTGTCAAAGTATTTTATTGGACATATATATTAGTCACATACAGATCATATGTAATACATGTTGTTGATATTTGTCCAATTATTACAAATATAGAAAAATAACAAATAATAGGGTCTACAGAATATATCCTAATGAAAATTATAAGGACTTAAATGAGATAGAAAGTAAATAAATCCTTGTACTAATATATTCAAGACTGTAGTTGAAAGAAATATTTAACATATTAATTATAAATTGATCTGTATCTTCGAAAAAAGTAATGTAGAGTAATACTGTAGCTTCAATAAGGTGCGTTATGAAGTAAGAATAATAGAGAAAAGAAAAGAGAAAAAGAAGTAAAGATATCAAAATAAAATAGGGTAAAATAAAATTAGATAGATAATATAAAATAAAATAGATGGAATAGAAATAGTAGGAAACCAGAGGGGGGGGGGGGGGAGTGTAGGAGTCCACCTGAATGGCCTGAATGAATCGGTCCGCGGCTTGAGGGTTTAAGTAAAACACAGTGTTCACTATATTGAGCAGGGTAGCTCCCAAGCTTCAGAAATTTGGTTTAGTAGCTAGTTTAACCGATTGAGTCCTCCGGCTACCATGGCATGAGAATCGAGTTGTCACTAATAGAAGGTAGGTGAAATTTAATCCAAGGATCCCAGATCTTTTCAAAGATTGGAATTTGATTTTTTTCTATAGCTAACATTTTGGCGTGAGACATAAAGTCATTTACTCTATTTATGGTCTCGGATATCTCCAATTTAGGGGTCTTCCATGCCTTTGCTATTGTTTGCTTTGCTGCTGTAAGAAATTGAATGAGGAGTTTGAATTGTTTATGTGTAATGAGATCAGGTTTTAGATTGAGCAAGGCTGTGGCTGGGTCTGGTTGCACAGTGAAACCAAATATCTTGGAGGCAGTTTCAAATATCTGTTCCCAAAATAATTGCACCAACGGGCAGGACCACCAAATGTGTAAGTGGGTGCCCGGATCTGGGCAACCCCGAAAGCATAGGCCTGTTTGGTTTGGTGTGAATTTGGCCAATCTGGAGGGAACGAGGTACCAACGAGACAAAACTTTGTAATTGGTTTCAACCGCCAGGATATTTGGTGAAGAAGATTTTGTTACAGACCATATTTTGGACCAATCATTCATATCGAATGTTCTCTTCGGGTCCTCCTCCCATTTACGTGCATAAGGTGGTTTATCTAAACCGGGATAAGTGGAAATGTGGGAGTATATAGAAGATATAATGCCTCTTAAGTGAGGATCTTTCATGCATGTAGATTCAAAAATCGTAAGTTGGGTTAAGGAGACATCTGTATTTAGCAAAGGTGCATAAAAGTTTTTAATTTGGAGGTATCTGAAAAGTTCAGAGTTCGGTAGGTTGTAGGTGTCACAGAGTATAGGAAATGTATGGAAGGATGAAGGAGAAGTTAAGTTACTAAGCCGAGTAATATTTAATGAATTCCAGACCTTAAATGATTTAGGAGAGACCCATGCTGGGTAGAAAGCAGGGTTTTTCAGGAATGACAAGAGAGGATTGTGAGACGATTGTAACTGATGTTTAACTCTAAGTTTGTCCCATATAGATAAAAAGTATTTAGTAATGGGGTTACGTAGGGTTTTCCGTTCCTTAGGTAGGAGCCATAATAGATTGGAAATAGAAAGAGGGTCACATTCTGCCGCTTCTATCATTACCCATAGGGGTATTTCATATGTAGCATGATATTTAGTGAGGCTAGCAATGTGTGCGGCTCTATAATAGTTAGCGAAGTTCGGAAACCCAAAGCCTCCTTTGAGTTTTGGTAAGTGTAGTGTATGAAGCGATACACGGGGTTTTTTGGAGCCCCAGACAAATGTTGATGTTCGTCTTTGGAGAATTCTAAGATAATAAGGTGGGATAGGGATCGGTAATACTCTAAATAAGTACAGTAGTTTTGGAAGGATTGTCATTTTGATTGCATTAATTTTACCTATCCATGAAATTGGGAGATGTGACCATTGTTGTAAAAGTGTTGTTATTTGTTTGAGGAGTGGGGGATAGTTTGCTGTAAAAAGATCTGAATATGAGGCTGTCAGGTGAATCCCTAAATAGGGGATTGACCTCTCAGTCCATATGAAAGGAAGTGCATTTTTGGCCGAGTCGGATTCCACTTTGGAGAGCGATATATCTAAGGCTTTGGATTTTTTGAGATTTATTGTAAGCCCCGAAATCATTGCAAATTTGTCTAAAATGAGCAGTAGGTTGGGACCAGAAACTTGTGGGGATGATAGAGATAGGAGTATGTCATCCGCAAATAGACATAATTTATGATGGTATCCAGCAGTTTCTATGCCCGTAATTGTTGGGTCTGTGCGGATTCTTTGGGCTAGGGGTTCAATTAGGAGGGCGAATAGAAGGGGGGAAAGTGGGCAGCCCTGGCGTGTTCCTCTTTCTATATTAAATGAATTAGATTTGTATCCTGCATATTTAATATATGCGATTGGTCTGTTGTAAAGCGCTGCGATCCATGTTAGGAAGTGAGGGCCAAAGCCCCATCTTTGCAATGTGTAGTGGAGGTAAGGCCGCGATATGGAGTCGAAAGCTTTTTTTATATCAAGGGATAGAAAACAGGAGGGTATACAACGGTTTTTAGCTATGTGAGCTAGGAATACAGCCCGGCGGACATTGTCACTCGCCTGGCGCTTTGGCATGAATGCTACTTGATCCTTGTGGATAAGCTTACCTATTATGCTATTTAGTCTTTTGGCTAATATTTTGGCTAGAAGTTTAATGTCTAAGTTCAGAAGGGAAATAGGGCGAAAATTTGTACATAAGGTATCATCGGTAAGAGGTTTAGGAATCATGCAAATAATGGCAGTTAAAGTTTCTTGTCTAAAAGATTTCCCTTCTAATAATACATTGAAAGCTTCCGCTAAGATTGGTGATAGTATGTCTGTGTAGGTTCTGTAATATAAGGTTGAGAAGCCATCTGGGCCTGGCCTCTTATTAATTTTAAGATCTTTGATGGCTTCAACGACATCATTAGATGTAATATTATCTTCCAATAACTTCTTTTGGTCAAGGGAAAGTTCTGGTAGATTTATATCAGAGAAAAATGCATCTGCTGTTTCCGGGTTGAAGTTATTAGATGAAGTATATAATGAGGTCAGATGTGAATGAAATTTCTGAACTATTTTGTTGGGATTGCAAGTGTAGACATCTTTTGCCAGTTTTAGGCGAATTGGTTTGAAGGGTTTGTTCAGAGAATTGAGTGTACGTGCAAGGTAGGTACCCGATTTATTGGCTTTCATAAAATGGTTGTGTCTTGAACGTTTATAGGATTTTTCCACTGCTTCGGTAAGAAATAGATCGTATGCAACTCGAGTCTTGTCTAATCGGGATTTTGTTAATGTTGATGGATTGTCTTGATGGGCTATAAAGGCTGTATTAAATTCCCTTTCCAGTTTACGAGCCAGTGTCTTCCGTTTGCGTTTAAATATGGCTGATTGTTTCTGAATTGTGTTACGTATAACTGATTTATGGGCTTCCCAAAGAGTTAGTGTGCTAATTTCTGGGCTAGAATTGAGGGTTATATATTCTTTAATGGCTTGTTTAATGGTTTGGCGATGAGATGGGTGTTTGAGTAGGATATCTGGGAGATTCCAAGTAGGGTCGTGGCCTTTGGGTAATGTTGATTTAATGGAAGTAAGTACTGCATTATGGTCGGACCATGGGATGGGGACTATATCTGCTGCTATGATTTCAGGGAGCATACCTATGGTCAGGAATATGTGGTCAATCCTTTAAAATGTTTTATGTGGGTGGGAGTAGTAGGTATATTTCCGTTTAGTTGGATTAACTTCTCTCCATGAATCAACCAAGTTATATTTGGATAGAATTTGTGAAAAAGATTTTTTAGATGTAATTTGGGATTGTGTGTATGGGGATTTATCCAGAAATGGGAGGAGGACCTGGTTAGAGTCACCACACAGCATAACTGTTCCTATCTTATGATCATTCACAACTTGTAGTAAATGTGACATAAATGGATTAGGTTGTTTATTTGGTGCATAGTAGGAAACTACTGTTATTGCCTGGTCAACAATGTGGCCCGTAAGAATTAGATAACGTCCTTCAGGATCTTTTATTTGAGATTGAAGTGTAAATGGGGTAGAGCGATGAAAGGCTATGAGAGTACCCCGTTGCTTGGAGGCAGCCGAGGCCGTATATGTTTGCGGATAGAAATTGGAAATACATTTTGGTGTGGAGGTATTTGTGAAGTGGGTTTCTTGTAAGCAAACTATGTGAGCCTTTTTGGCATGAAATATACGGAATGCCTTGGTTCTGATCTGGGGGATGTTTAGTCCCTGAACATTCAGGGACAGAATGTTTAATGGTGCCATGGCAGTCGGATGGACAAAGGGGACTTACCCGTTACCAGGTTATTCAGGTCATTCGATGCCATCCAAGTGAACTCGAAGAGGGGGAGAAAAGGAGGATTGAAGATGAGTACTATAATCGGGCTGCTCAAGTCAGTTGATACAATCCAGGTGGACTTGAAGAAAGAGGAGAGAAAAGGAATAGAGGTGAGTACTGAAGTGAGGAAAATAAATAAAACAGAAATGGTTAGAGAAAATAATAAGAAATTCAACAGAAAAACACATTCAAACATATCCCGTGAGTGGGGACAAAAATCACCCTCAGGGGAAAGGGTGCTTCCGTCAGACTTCCACATATTATGTGGCTGAATGAGGGAGGCAAAATAGGGCGCATGGATCTCCCGTTCGTGGGAGGAGAGCCTTCTAATGAAAGCTTCTTAATAATGTACCTAACTGTAAACCACACGACTTATAATGAAAACTATTAAAGTTAACTATAATTAGTTAAAAAGGGGGCAACAGGGGAAATGGGAAATAAGAGAATGGCATCTGACTACCCCAGGGTTTCCTGGTATGGAAGTAAGATGTGCTAAGGTAGTGATTAAGGGATTTGAGGGGTGAAAACTGGATCAGTTAACAATAAGGGTATAACAGAAGGATCTACCAGGAAAGGTTGAGTGAGGAATTCCTAAAATTACAGTGCCAAAACTACCTTAAAACTTCCTAATGATAGGCTAGCGGTCAGCAAAGTCATAAAAATTAAAACGAATGGGACCTTTGGTCATAATACATCTTATGAATGGCAATAGACCTTACAGTTGTGTCCATTACTTGGGACAAAAATTATCTAGGATATAAAATATACATATATATATATATATATATATATATATATATATATATATATACACACATACACACACACATATATATATATATATATATATATATATATATATATATATATATTGTGAGGGGGTTAACTCGGTAGCGGGTGTGTGTGACCCCCTGGTTGGGCTCCCCACACAAAAACAGGGCCAGCAGACGGAGGTTGTGGTTTTCAAAATCAAAAGGTGCGGTTTATTTCTCTATGTACAGTGACAAAAACACAGCAAAGCCAAAAAGAAACAAACAAAATAAATCCTGGTCAGTTTGACCTCTGACTAAACATGCAGGTTTCCTAAACTAACAACTGGGATCAGCCTGGTGCTGTCCTAGTCCCTAAGTCCCTGGTTTAGTAAAAGTCCAAACAAATAGCCACACAGGCTTTGCCTCACCGCACAGGGGTTCACTCTCCCTAGACAGTCCACACAGGTCTGGTTCCAGGCATGAGCTAACATCTAATGAATCTGGGAGTTTTTTATAGAGGCCTAAATGAGCTGACAAGCTTCAGCTGGCCTCATCAACTCTGTCTGCACGACGCCCCACACTCTCCCTAGAGGTAAGAGTCATCCATGAGCCTACTAGCCTCAGCTGGGCTTATACAACTCTCCACCCTAGTTGTATAAGTCAGCATAAAGCCTGAATCTGGGAGAAATATATCTACCCCCCTGGATGCAACCAGGTGACTTTACCTTCCTGCTGTCACATACCCCCCCCTCTTGTTTTAACCTTGGGGTTGGAACACCAGCAATCAGGCATTCATGTACTCGAGACAAAGCATCCACATTCCCCATTTGAACGCCAGGGCGATGCTTTACTGTGAAGTTGAATTCCTGTAGGGCCAGGAACCACCTATTCACTCTTCTATTTGTCTCCTTGTTTTGAGCCATCCACTTTAACGGAGCGTGATCCGTAACCATGTCAAAGTGCCTACCTAGCAGATAGTACCGAAGGGAATCTAGAGCCCACTTCACCGCTAAACACTCCTTTTCAACCGTGGCGTAATTTACCTCATGGGACTTCAACTTCCTGCTGAGGTAAATGACTGGGTGCTCTTCCCCGTTCCAGACCTGGGACAATACTGCTCCTAACCCCACATCTGACGCATCACTTTGTACGACAAAGTCTTTAGAGAAGTCGGGTGAGTACAACACTGGCTGGCTACATAAGGCTTGTTTCAAGAATTGGAATGCTGCCTCAGCCTCGGGGGTCCATTTAATCATGACCGACCCTTTCCCTTTCGTCAGGTTGGTTAGGGGCACAGCCTTAGAAGCAAAGTGGGGAATGAAGCGCCGATAATAACCCGCGATTCCCAGAAAGGCCCGTACCTGCTTCTTGCTGTTGGGACGTGGCCAACTCTGGATGGCCTCGACTTTGTTGAGTTGGGGTTTTATCACTCCCCTGCCAATGGTGTACCCAAGATATTTGGCCTCCTCCTGCCCAATGGTACACTTCTTGGGGTTAGCCGTAAACCCCGCTTCCCGGATAGAGTCTAGGACTGCTTGCACTTTTGGCAGATGTGAGGCCCAATCTGTGCTATGGACAATTACGTCATCCAGGTAAGCCGCAGCATACTTCCGATGGGGCCTCAGTATCTGGTCCATTTTCCGCTGGAATGTGGCCGGCGCATTCTGTAACCCGAACGGCATTCTCTTATATTGGAACGCCCCGTCTGGGGTTACAAATGCGGTTTTCTCTTTGGCCGACTTGGCCAGGGGAATTTGCCAATACCCTTTTGTGAGGTCAAGAGTCGTCATGTATCGGGCTGTTCCCAGCCGGTTCGATCAACTCATCTATACGTGGCATGGGGTAGGTGTCAAATTTTGTAACTTTGTTCAACTGACGAAAATCGTTACAAAATCGCCAGCTCCCATCCGGTTTAGGCACCAACACAATGGGACTAGACCAATCACTTTGGGACTCCTCTATCACCCCTAAGTTCAGCATTTTCTGTACTTCCTCCCGTATTGCCTCCCGTCGGGCCTCTGGGATCCGATAGGGTTTTAACTTCACCCTTTCACCGGGCGGGGTAATAATATCATGCTCTACCCCAGATGTTTGTCCCGGCAGCTCAGAGAACACCTCCTTGTTGCGAAGCACAAACTCCTTAACCTCCTGTTGTTGGGGTTGTGACAAGGTGGCTGCTATTCCAACCTCCGGAATCACGCAACCAGTTTGAGCTGGTGACCAAGTTTCTGCGACTAGGGACTCTCTATCCCTCCAGGCTTTCAACAGATTAACGTGATATATCTGTTCGGGCTTTCGCCTTCCTGGTTGTCTGACCTTGTAATTCACTTCGCTCACTTTTTCCATTATCTCGTAGGGGCCTTGCCATTTGGCAAGGAATTTACTTTCAACCGTAGGGACAAGTACCAATATCCTATCCCCCGGGGAAAAGGTACGGGTCTTTGCTCCACGGTTGTACACTGTCTGCTGTGCCAACTGCGCTTGGGCCAAATGTTCCTTCACGATGGGCATTACCTGTGCAATTCGATCTTGCATCAGGGCGACATGCTCAATCACACTCCTGTGGGGAGAACTCTCACTTTCCCAAGTTTCCTTGGCAATATCCAACAGCCCTCTTGGGTGTCTCCCATACAGTAACTCAAAGGGGGAGAATCCCGTAGAGGATTGGGGCACCTCCCTAATAGCAAACATCAAATAAGGAAGTAGACAGTCCCAATCCTTTCCATCTCTATCCACCACTTTCTTCAACATTTGTTTTAGGGTTTTGTTGAATCTTTCAACCAGCCCATCGGTTTGGGGGTGATACACAGATGTACGCAATTGCGTCACTTTGAACAATTTACACAGCTCTTTCATAACCCGGGACATAAAGGGTGTACCTTGGTCCGTAAGCAGTTCTTTACAAATACCCACCCGGCTAAAAACAAGAGATAGCTCTTTGGCTATGGTTTTGGCCGAGGTATTTCTGAGAGGGATCGCTTCTGGATAACGGGTGGCATAGTCCATTATAACCAATATGTACTGGTGCCCCCTAGCGGACTTGATTATAGGACCTACCAAATCCATTGCGATTCTCTCAAACGGGACCTCAATGATGGGTAGAGGGACCAGCGGGCTACGGAAATGTGGCATCGGGGCCGACCTCTGACACACAGGGCAGGAGGAACAATAATTTTCTATGTCCTTCATCACCCCAGGCCAATAGAATCTCTGTAATACCCTCTCTCGGGTTTTCTCTGTCCCCAGATGACCTCCAAGAATGTGCCCATGGGCCAACTCCAACACCAACTTCCTGTAAGGTTTGGGCACCACCAGCTGCTCAACGGTTTCTTCTGCCCTTTTTGCCACCCGATACAGTAGGTCCTTCTCTACGCTGAAGTATGGGTAAGTGCAGGTAATATCTGGGTTCACTAACTCGCCATCTATTTCCACTACGTTTTCCCGTGCCTTTATTAGGGCGGGGTCTTTTAACTGTTCTGTGGCAAAATTTTCCCTGTGAACCTCCAGATCAGAAAACTCCACAGACGGTAGGTTTTCGTCTGAGGAGGTGGGCTCCTCTCCAGTTTCTTGAGTCTCCCCTGCCAATACTGACAAGGGAAATTCTGGAGAGTCCTCCCCACTCTCAGAGGAGTTCTGGCTATCACATTCCTGGTACATAGGGGCACCAGTGGGGGGCTCAGGATCATCCCACAGTTCCCAGAACTTCGGAAAATCCCTTCCCACAATGGCATCATGCGGTAATTGAGATACTAACCCCACTGGATGAGAGAGGGTACCTTTGGGGGTCTCGAAACACACTGTAGTCACTGGATACTCTCGGGTGTCCCCATGCACACAAATAACAGCTACCTTGCTATTCCCAGAGACCTCTGTTTTAACTAATTCAGCCTTTATCAGGGTCACAAGGCTACCTGAATCCAGCAATACCACAACATTTCTACCATTAATACACATTTTGCATAAATGTTTCTCAGTTCCCCGAATGGCAGTGCATGCGACTGTCGCACACAGCGACTGACGTCTGTCCATCAGAAAGTCACATTGCATGGGTTCCTCCACAACCGGGCAATTTGCTGCAATATGTCCCGCTTGCCGGCAGCGGTAGCAAACGATCCTTCTTGCGGCCTCTTGAGCCGCTGATTTCCCAGGCTGTTCTCGCCAAACTTGGGGTAGAGCTCCCACCCTCTCACTCTCTCCACCCTCACCCCTTGGAATCCTCTTATCCGCCCCTGGGGATGGTCTGGTCTTAGGGTGGAAAGTCCGAGAGTCTCTGGAAGAGGCTGTCAGGTTCTCTGTAGCCAAGTATCTCTCTACACGATCCACAAGTTTACCGGCCGTTTCTGGGTCTCCATGGCTTACCCACTTTTGAATGGCGGTAGGAAGAGCTCTCAAGAAACGATCCATCACAACACGTTCCACAATCTCCGGTGCGGACAAAGTCTCTGGCTGTAGCCACTTCCTGCTCAGGTGAATGAGATCATACATTTGAGACCTGGGGGGTTTTCCAAGCTGGAAAGTCCAGTTATGCACACGCTGAGCCCGGACAGCCAGGGTGACACCCAGCCTTGCCAATATTTCAGCTTTTAGCATCACATAGTCTTTTGCTTGGTCAGGCTCTAGGTCATAGTAAGCCTTCTGCGATTCACCAGTTAACAGAGGAGCCACCAGTCCAGCCCACTGCTCCTCAGGCCACTTTTCTCTTTCAGCAGTCCTTTCAAATGTGGTCAAAAATACCTCTGGATCATCCTCTCCAGTCATTTTTGTCAATAAACGACTCACCCCAAAGGACGCGGTATTAGTGGGACGGCTTTCCTCACTGGTCTGCGGACGTTGCTGCATTACTGCTTCCATTTGTTGTAGTCTCTGCTCTTGCTTCTGTAACAGGTCTATGAAGCGGGCCTCAGATTGCTGCTGGGCTTGTTGATGAGCTTGCTGCTGGGCTGCAAGGCTCCTTTGCAAACCTGCATTTGTCTGCTGTTGATTGGCATTTGCTAGAGCCAGCTGTTTCAGTATCTCCTCCATGCTGGCTTAAAAAAAAACTGCCACTGGTTCTCCACCAACTGTGAGGGGGTTAACTCGGTAGCGGGTGTGTGTGACCCCCTGGTTGGGCTCCCCACACAAAAACAGGGCCAGCAGACGGAGGTTGTGGTTTTCAAAATCAAAAGGTGCGGTTTATTTCTCTATGTACAGTGACAAAAACACAGCAAAGCCAAAAAGAAACAAACAAAATAAATCCTGGTCAGTTTGACCTCTGACTAAACATGCAGGTTTCCTAAACTAACAACTGGGATCAGCCTGGTGCTGTCCTAGTCCCTAAGTCCCTGGTTTAGTAAAAGTCCAAACAAATAGCCACACAGGCTTTGCCTCACCGCACAGGGGTTCACTCTCCCTAGACAGTCCACACAGGTCTGGTTCCAGGCATGAGCTAACATCTAATGAATCTGGGAGTTTTTTATAGAGGCCTAAATGAGCTGACAAGCTTCAGCTGGCCTCATCAACTCTGTCTGCACGACGCCCCACACTCTCCCTAGAGGTAAGAGTCATCCATGAGCCTACTAGCCTCAGCTGGGCTTATACAACTCTCCACCCTAGTTGTATAAGTCAGCATAAAGCCTGAATCTGGGAGAAATATATCTACCCCCCTGGATGCAACCAGGTGACTTTACCTTCCTGCTGTCACAATATACACATACATATACATACATATACATACATACATACATACACACATACACATACACATATACATACATACACACACATATACATATACATATAAAAGATAAATAATAATAATAAAAAACACACTATGCATGCAATGGGTTAAGCAAAGAACTTAAAACTATGATTATAATTTGTAAATGCAGTCTTGGTGAGTCAACTGAAACAGAGAAAATTGAAAATAAAGGTTGAGCATGCAAATCTGGAGGACAAAAAGGGAAACAGGATGTAGCGTCTTGAATTAGAGAACTAAAAGGGATAAGGTGAAGCCCTGAGATTCTTTAGAAAGACTAGAAAGGGTGAAAAAATAGTCAATTTCACAGTTATAGGAGCATCCTTCAGTCCATAGAATCATTTCGTTCCTGAGGAGGTGATGTGTAGCGACCTCTCTTGTGAGTTGGATGGGTACCATTGTTCAGGTTGGGATGGGAAGGGTTTCCTGTGGATGAAAGAGATGTTGATCTCCTGCGGGTTGGGGTATTTCGTGGGACTGGTTCCATGAGATTCAGGTCCAAGAGGGTTTGCTGGAGTTCATCAAAGGATCTACAGGTGTATTTCTTCCCTTTGTAGACAAAGCGTAGGGAAAATGGGAACCCCCACTGATAGATGATGTTGTGGCGCTGTAATTCCAGGAGAAGGGGCTTCATTGCACGCCTTTTTGCAATCGTTATCTGGGACAAGTCAGCAAATAATTGAAAGTCATTGCCATGGAAATTCAGCTGCTTTTTGTCCCTGGCAGACGCTAGGAGCTGTTCCTTTGTGTGATAAAAATTTAATTTCACTATTATATCGCGTGGGGGGCCATCAGGCTTTTTTGCAGCCATGGCTCGGTGGATCCTGTCAAATTCTAACCTCTCAGTAGGAATGGCTGGTTGCAATTCCTGGAACAAAGCAGTTATGGTGGATTGTAGGTCAGTGATAGTTTCAGGAATTCCCCTGATACGTAGGTTAGACCTTCTGGCCCTATTCTCATGGTCTTCAAGTTTGGTTTGAAGCAATAAGTTTTCCTCTTTGAGGCTCTCTATTTCCATAGAGTGTTCAAGAGAATTTTTTTTATTTATTTTTTTCCAAATCATCTACTTTAAGTTCTAGTGTTGCTGTGCGCTTACCAAGTTCTCTTATTTCTCTGGTGAGATTAGCTGTAATTTGATCTGATGTTTGTTTTAAGGCTTTGTTCAACATGTGTTCAAATTGCTTTAATACAGCTGGAGTTACATGAGAAATCTGTATGGGGTCTTGTGAGGTAAATAGTTAACTGTCAGAATCAGCTGGGGAGTCAGGTTGTGTCAGGTGTGACAGCAGGAAGGTAAAGTCACCTGGTTGCATCCAGGGGGGTAGATATATTTCGCCCAGATTCAGGCTTTACGCCGACTTATACAACTAGGTGGAGAGTTGTATAAGCCCAGCTGAGGCTAGTGGGCTCATGGATGACTCATACCTCTAGGGAGAGTGTGGGGCGTCGTGCAGACAGGGAGTTGATGAGACCAGCTGAAGCTTGTCAGCTCATTTAGGCCTCTATAAAAACTCCCAGATTCATTAGGTGTTGGCTCATGCCTGGACCCAGACCTGTGTGGACTGTCTAGGGAGAGTGAACCCCTGTGCGGTGAGACAAAGCCTGTGTGGCTATTTGCTTGGACATTTAAAACCAGGGACTTAGGGACTAGGACAGCACTAGGCTGATCCCAGTTGTTAGTTAGGAAACCTGTATGTTTAGTCAGAGGTCAAGTTGACCAGGATTTATTTTGTTTATGTTTCTTTTGGCTTTGCTGTGTTTTGTCACTGTAAATAGAAAATAAACCGCACCTTTTTTTGATTTTGAAAACCACAACCTCCGTTTGCTGGGCCTGTTTTTGTGTGGGGAGCCCATCCCGGGGGTCACACACACCCGCTGCCGAGCTAACCCCCTCACAGTTGGTGGAGAACCAGTGGCAGTTTTTTTTTAAGCCAGCATGGAGGAGATACTGAAGCAGCTGGCTCTAGCAAATGCCAATCAACAGCAGACAAATGCAGGATTGCAAAAGAGCCTTGCAGCTCATCAACAGAGCCTTGCAGCTCAACAACAGAACTTCGCAGCCCAGCAGCAAGCTCATCAACAGAGCCTTGCAGCCCAGCAGCAAGCTCACCAACAGAGTCTGGAAGCTCAGCAACAAGCCCAGCAGCAATCTGAGGCCCGCTTCATAGACCTGTTACAGAAGCAAGAGCAGAGACTACAACAAATGGAAGCAGTAATGCAGCAACGTCCGCAGACCAGTGAGGAAAGCCGTCCCACTAATACCGCGTCCTTTGGGGTGAGTCGTTTATTGACAAAAATGACTGGAGAGGATGATCCAGAGGTATTTTTGACCACATTTGAAAGGACTGCTGAAAGAGAAAAGTGGCCTGAGGAGCAGTGGGCTGGACTGGTGGCTCCTCTGTTAACTGGTGAATCGCAGAAGGCTTACTATGACCTAGAGCCTGACCAAGCAAAAGACTATGTGATGCTAAAAGCTGAAATATTGGCAAGGCTGGGTGTCACCCAGGCTGTCCGGGCTCAGCGTGTGCATAACTGGACTTTCCAGCTTGGAAAACCCCCCAGGTCTCAAATATATGATCTCATTCACCTGAGCAGAAAGTGGCTACAGCCAGAGACTTTGTCCGCACCAAAGATTGTGGAACGTGTTGTAATGGATCGGTTTTTGAGAGCTCTTCCTACTGCCATCCAAAAGTGGGTAAGCCATGGAGACCCAGAGACGGCCGATGGTCTTGTGGATCGTGTGGAGAAATACTTGGCTACAGAGAACCTGACGGCCTCTTCCAGAGACACTCGGACTTTCCACCCTAAGACCAGACCATCCCCAGGGGCGGATAAGAGGATTCCAAGGGGTGAGGGTGGAGAGAGTGAGAGGGTGGGAGCTCTACCCCAAGTTTGGCGAGAACAGCCTGGGAAATCAGCGGCTCAAGAGGCCGCAAGAAGGATCGTTTGCTACCGCTGCCGGCAAGCGGGACATATTGCAGCCAATTGCCCGGTTGTGGAGGAACCCATGCAGTGTGACTTTCTGACGGGCAGACGTCAGTCGCTGTGTGCGACAGTCGCATGCACTGCCATTCGAGGAACTGAGAAACATTTATGCAAAATGTGTGTTAATGGTAGAAATGTTGTGGTATTGCTGGATTCAGGTAGCCTTGTGACCCTGATAAAGGCTGAGTTAGTTAAAACAGAGGTCTCTGGGAATAGCAAGGTAGCTGTTATTTGTGTGCATGGGGACACCCGAGAGTATCCAGTGACTACAGTGTGTTTCGAGACCCCCAAAGGTACCCTCTCTCATCCAGTGGGCTTAGTATCTCAGTTACCGCATGACGCCATTGTGGGAAGGGATTTTCCGAAGTTCTGGGAACTGTGGGATGATCCTGAGCCCCCCACTGGTGCCCCTATGTACCAGGAATGTGATAGCCAGAACTCCCCTGAGAGTGGTGAGGACTCTCCGGAATTTCCCTTATCAGTATTGGCAGGGGAGACTCAAGAAACTGGAGAGGAGCCCACCTCCTCAGACGAAAACCTACCGTCTGTGGAGTTTTCTGATCTTGAGGTTCACAGGGAAAACTTTGCCACAGAACAGTTGAAAGACCCCGCCCTAATAAAGGCACGGGAAAACGTAGTGAAAATAGATGGCGAGTTAGTGAACCCAGATAATACCTGCACTTACCCATACTTCAGCGTAGAGAAGGACCTACTGTATCGGGTGGCAAAAAGGGCAGAAGAAACCGTTGAGCAGCTTGTGGTGCCCAAACCTTACAGGAAGTTGGTGTTTGAGTTGGCCCATGGGCACATTCTTGGAGGTCATCTGGGGACAGAGAAAACCCGAGAGAGGGTATTACAGAGATTCTATTGGCCGGGGGTGATGAAGGACATAGAAAATTATTGTTCCTCCTGCCCTGTGTGTCAGAGGTCGGCCCCGATGCCACATTTCCGTAGCCCGCTGGTCCCTCTACCCATCATTGAGGTCCCGTTTGAGAGGATCGCCATGGATTTGGTAGGTCCTATAATCAAGTCCGCTAGGGGGCACCAGTACATATTAGTTATAATGGACTATGCCACCCGTTATCCAGAGGCGATCCCTCTCCGAAATACCTCGGCCAAAACCATAGCCAAAGAGCTATCTCTTGTGTTTAGCCGGGTGGGTATTTGTAAAGAACTGCTTACGGACCAAGGTACACCCTTTATGTCCCGGGTTATGAAGGAGCTGTGTAAATTGTTCAAAGTGACGCAATTACGTACATCTGTGTATCACCCCCAAACCGATGGGCTGGTTGAAAGATTCAACAAAACCCTAAAACAAATGTTGAAGAAAGTGGTGGATAGAGATGGAAAGGATTGGGACTGTCTACTTCCTTATCTGATGTTTGCTATTAGGGAGGTGCCCCAATCTTCTACGGGATTCTCCCCCTTTGAGTTACTGTATGGGAGACACCCAAGAGGGCTGTTGGATATTGCCAAGGAAACTTGGGAAAGTGAGAGTTCTCCCCACAGGAGTGTGATTGAGCATGTCGCCCTGATGCAAGACCGAATTGCACAGGTAATGCCCATCGTGAAGGAACATTTGGCCCAAGCGCAGTTAGCACAGCAGAGAGTGTACAACCGTGGAGCCAAGACCCGTACCTTTTCCCCGGGGGATAGGATACTGGTACTTGTCCCTACGGTTGAAAGTAAATTCCTTGCCAAATGGCAAGGCCCCTACGAGATAATGGAAAAAGTGAGCGAAGTGAATTACAAGGTCAGACAACCAGGAAGGCGAAAGCCCGAACAGATCTATCACGTTAATCTGTTGAAAGCCTGGAGGGATAGAGAGTCCCTAGTCGCAGACACTTGGTCACCAGCTCAAACTGGTTGCGTGATTCCTGAGGTTGGAATAGCAGCCACCTTGTCACAACCCCAACAACAGGAGGTTAAGGAGTTTGTGCTTCGCAACAAGGAGGTATTCTCTGAGCTGCCGGGACAAACATCTGGGGTAGAGCATGACATCATTACCCCGCCCGGTGAAAGGGTGAAGTTAAAACCCTATCGGATCCCAGAGGCCCGACGGGAGGCAATACGGGAGGAAGTACAGAAAATGCTGAACTTAGGGGTGATAGAGGAGTCCCAAAGTGATTGGTCTAGTCCCATTGTGTTGGTGCCTAAACCGGATGGGAGCTGGCGATTTTGTAACGATTTTCGTCAGTTGAACAAAGTTACAAAATTTGACACCTACCCCATGCCACGTATAGATGAGTTGATCGACCGGCTGGGAACAGCCCGATACATGACGACTCTTGACCTCACAAAAGGGTATTGGCAAATCCCCCTGGCCAAATTGGCCAAAGAGAAAACCGCATTTGTAACCCCAGACGGGGCGTTCCAATATAAAAGAATGCCGTTCGGGTTACAGAATGCGCCGGCCACATTCCAGCGGAAAATGGACCAGATGCTGAGGCCCCATCGGAAGTATGCTGCGGCTTACCTGGATGACGTAATTGTCCATAGCACAGATTGGGCCTCACATCTGCCAAAAGTGCAAGCAGTCCTGGACTCTGTTCGGGAAGCGGGGTTTACGGCTAACCCCAAGAAGTGTACCATTGGGCAGGAGGAGGCCAAATATCTTGGGTACACCATTGGGAGGGGAGTAATAAAACCCCAACTCAACAAAGTCGAGGCCATCCAGAGTTGGCCACGTCCCAACAGCAAGAAGCAGGTACGAGCCTTTCTGGGAATCGCTGGGTATTATCGGCGATTCATTCCCCACTTTGCTTCTAAGGCTGTGCCCCTAACCAACCTAACGAAGGGGAAAGGGTCGTCATGATTAAATGGACCCCCGAGGCTGAGGCAGCATTCCAATTCTTGAAACAAGCCTTATGTAGCCAGCCAGTGTTGTACTCACCCGACTTCTCTAAAGACTTTGTCGTACAAAGTGATGCGTCAGATGTGGGGTTAGGAGCAGTATTGTCCCAGGTCTGGAACGGGGAAGAGCACCCAGTCATTTACCTCAGCAGGAAGTTAAAGTCCCATGAGGTAAATTACGCCACCGTTGAAAAGGAGTGTTTAGCGGTGAAGTGGGCTCTAGATTCCCTTCGGTACTACCTGCTAGGTAGGCACTTTGACATGGTTACGGATCACGCTCCGTTAAAGTGGATGGCTCAAAACAAGGAAACAAATAGAAGAGTGAATAGGTGGTTCCTGGCCCTCCAGGAATTCAACTTCACAGTAAAGCATCGCCCTGGCGTTCAAATGGGGAATGTGGATGCTTTGTCTCGAGTACATGAATGCCTGATTGCTGGTGTTCCAACCCCGAGGTTAAAACAAGAGGGGGGGGTATGTGACAGCAGGAAGGTAAAGTCACCTGGTTGCATCCAGGGGGGTAGATATATTTCGCCCAGATTCAGGCTTTACGCCGACTTATACAACTAGGTGGAGAGTTGTATAAGCCCAGCTGAGGCTAGTGGGCTCATGGATGACTCATACCTCTAGGGAGAGTGTGGGGCGTCGTGCAGACAGGGAGTTGATGAGACCAGCTGAAGCTTGTCAGCTCATTTAGGCCTCTATAAAAACTCCCAGATTCATTAGGTGTTGGCTCATGCCTGGACCCAGACCTGTGTGGACTGTCTAGGGAGAGTGAACCCCTGTGCGGTGAGACAAAGCCTGTGTGGCTATTTGCTTGGACATTTAAAACCAGGGACTTAGGGACTAGGACAGCACTAGGCTGATCCCAGTTGTTAGTTAGGAAACCTGTATGTTTAGTCAGAGGTCAAGTTGACCAGGATTTATTTTGTTTATGTTTCTTTTGGCTTTGCTGTGTTTTGTCACTGTAAATAGAAAATAAACCGCACCTTTTTTTGATTTTGAAAACCACAACCTCCGTTTGCTGGGCCTGTTTTTGTGTGGGGAGCCCATCCCGGGGGTCACACACACCCGCTGCCGAGCTAACCCCCTCACACAGGCTTTATCTGTGAGAGCGCATAGAGGCTGTGTATGAAGAGGGGGGAGGTGCCATTTTAGCTGCAGTTTTCCCCTTCATGAGGGGATTCTTTAACTTCGCACGGCCGCCTCCCAAAGCCATAGTTTCCCCCACAAATTGACCAGAATAGTCCCGGGTACTAGCTTAACCCCGTGGGTATGTCCAAATACTTGCGGGTTATGTGGAAATATTGGCTCTCCTCCCGAACGGTGTGGAGCTCTAACTCTGCATGACTGCACTGCTAGACTCCACGCATGCTGCATACTCACTTTCATTCCTCTTCAGCTCTGACCTCTGCATGCAACACCTCTCCACTGCCCCCACTCCATCCTCTCCCATCTCCTTAAAAGCTCCACCATCATCCAAATGTCTTACTTTTGTTGCTGTATTAAGCTCAAGCACCCAGCAGGCTCTAGTACCTCCTAATACTGTAGGTGGCTCCGCCTCTCTCACTTTCAGGGAGATCATATCGTGGAGGTGTTGACATCTGCACTGCACCCCAGGCATCTCCCTTGTCCACATCCTGCACTCAGTGGAAGCTGCTCAGGAGATCAGATCTGTGGGAGCCATTGGGAGACAAGCTGTCACTTGTAACAACAGGAGCTGGACTTCTGTATTTACAAGTGATAGAGGTGAGCAGGAAGCAGAGGACTTGAGCCAGAGGTGGTGGAACTAAGTTCCACCAAATTCCAGCTGAAAAAAAGCCCTGGTTAAAAGTGAACTCCAGGAACAATATATATATATATATATATATATATATATATATATATATATAGCCCCCTGTTCCTAAATATAGTGTAAATTTCGTTTTTGGCTGAGCTGTAAACACCTCAGATTTGATTGTATATTTGGTTCTGTTCTAAACTTGACTCAGTTGTGCATTTTTCGCTGTTGCCAGTAGGTGTGACTGGTGCCACAGGACAGTGTGAGAATTACAACTAGGTTGAGCTGTAATTAATATTATTTTTCCAGAAACAGCCCAGTAGGAGGTTCCTGGCCGCTGTAGATTCTGGGATGGGGTATTTATTGGACAGAGCCATGTGCTCTTAGTCAGTTCGTTACCTCTGGGCCCTCCTGGCCCGGGGGGGGGAATGCTGCAATTTCTGCAAGTAGGCCCAGAAGCCTGTCTGGGGCCTACTAATCATGAGGTGGTCCTTAGGCTGTCTTGCTTGTGTGGAAGAAGCCCAGCCAAGCTGAGGATATCCAGGGGAGGACCCTTGCTGGAGAGAGCCAGGATGAAGCCTGGTCTCTCAGGGGGGCCTGGTGACTCGTTTGGATTACACGTCTGTAACGGCACCCCAAATACAAAAGGGGTTAACGCCGTTTTAAATATCTTCCCTCTCCTGGACACAAATTCACTGTCGATCCTCCACAGCCAGACGACCACTTCCCATAGGAATTAATCCTTCTGAAAGAACGAGACGCACTCTGTATCTTTCTCTGGATAGACTGACTTTATTGCCAAAAACATTGTAACCTTTATACACATCCAATACTGCATTAATCTAAAATGAACAATGGTCCAGCTCTACCCACAACATAACAAGACCCAATACACATTTGACAGTAGGCTAGATTTTGTCTCCCACTACCCATCTCTTAGAAGGCAACAGCTAATCCCTTTATGTTTACATAACTATGCATGACCTTTATATTCACCAGACTGTCTGTTACTTTACAATACACACAAGAACAGACTGAATTTTCCCAATCCACATCACCACAAACAATGAACAGGTCTTTTAGAAGCTGGGATTAGCATTACACTAGGCAGACAGGTGATTGAGGCTGAACACCTCAGTATCTCTCAATTAACCTGTTGAGTTCACAATTAGTAAATAGTCCTTTACAGATATCCTTGGGAATATGGTGGATAAATATTACATTTTAGGTAGTCCAAGATATATTTCTTAATGTCCATGGTTTCCTGGCTCACCCTGTGTCCAAAGTGACCTTCCTGTCACACATCTTCCCTTTCGGCAGGAGACTAACACAGGAGGTGACCCCAGACGGGTTGACTCCGAAGTTAGTCCATAGGTCCATTCTTCTAATGCCGGTATCCACACAGTACCCCAAATAAATTGCTCCAAACAGAGCATTACTTACCCAGCCAACCTCTGCCTCTCTCAGAGAACATACCCGCCGCTGGGGAGAAGACAGGGTGACTGGGCTCAGTCCGTCATGCTGTTGGGGATCTGGGCCGACTGCCCAGCATCCCTGGGGTATACAAGTGGAGACTGAAGTCCCATCCACTTGTGGTAGGTGAAAATCCCCCAGTGCTTGCAAAGCAAGGCTGACATCCTCCTGTCTCAGTGTCACACCATTTTCTGGGGTTGTGTCAGTGAGGACCGAAGTCCCATCCAGTACCACAGGCACTCCCTCTTCTGTTAGTTGAGAGCAGAGGCCCGCGGCACTCTGCTCTGTTGCCAGCTCTTCCGCTGGATTGCTGTGAGTGGAGACCGTAGTCCCATCCACCGATATCCACTCCAGTTGCAGTTGTGTGCAGAGGCCAGTAGAATTCTGCCCTGCTGCCAGTGATTCAGCTGGGGGTAAAAGCTCTACCACCTCAGCTTGTTGCTGGAGAGAGGGGCCAACTGCCCCGGCTCCCTGAAACTCCACAGTTGTTTCCGGTGCTGGGCAGAGGTTGCTATCACTCTGCCCTGTTGCCAGCACTTCTGCTGGGGACTCCACACCATCCGCTTCGGCTTTAGGGATAGAAATCTCCAGATTTTCCACTGCCGATTCTCTGGCATGCTGCTGGACAGGTACATTCCTCCATCCAAGATCATCCCAAGCAGAAACAGGATCATCTAGGTCAGTCAGCACTTCTGCTTTGGGGATGGCAATCTCCAGATTTTCCACTGCCGATTCTTCAGCCAGGATTTCAGAGTTGTCCACTGGTATTTCCTGATAGTCCCAGGCAAAGGTAGCACCACCCTGCTGCTGAGCAGATTCTAGCAGCTGTCTGTAGGCGATCTCCGATTGCCGTATTTCCGCCATTCTCCGCTCATGTTGCCGCTCTAGTTCTCTCTTTTGTCGCTGTCGTTCTCTCTCTTGTTGTTCTAGTTCTCTCTCTTGTCGCTGTCGTTCTTTCTCTCGTCGCGCATCCTGCAGCTGGATGCCTTTAATGGCTTCCTGTATGGCGGTCTCTGATGGGTTAGCACCATATAATGCCAACCGCTCTCGAACTCGTTGCTGAAAAAAATCTTCAATTGACCGGGGTCTTGCATCGCCATCCTTCTGGTCCATCTCGGCTAGCTCCCTGATCAAGGTGGCCTTGTTCTTTGTCCCACTGGTCCCTCCACGGCTTTCAAGTAAGTCTTTCAGCGTGGCTTTCCTGCAGGCTGCATAGCTGGTCCTTCACTGTGGTGGTTTGAAGTGTCCCAGGAACTGGAGGGAAAATCCCACAGCTGCCAACCAATGTAACGGCACCCCAAATACGAAAGGGGTTTAACGCCGTTTAGATATCTTCCCTCTCCTGGACACAAATTCACTGTCGATCCTCCACAGCCAGACGACCACTTCCCATAGGAATTAATCCTTCTGAAAGAACGAGACGCACTCTGTATCTTTCTCTGGATAGACTGACTTTATTGCCAAAAACATTGTAACCTTTATACACAACCAATACTGCATTAATCTAAAATAAACAATGGTCCAGCTCCACCCACAACATAACAAGACCCAATACACATTTGACAGTAGGCTAGCTTTTGTCTCCCACTACCCATCTCTTAGAAGGCAACAGCTAATCCCTTTATGTTTAAATAACTATGCATGACCTTTATATTCACCAGACTGTCTGTTACTTTACAATACACACAAGGACAGACTTAATTTCCCCAATCCACATCCCCACAAACAATGAACAGGTCTTTTAGAAGCTGGGATTAGCATTACACTAGGCAGACAGGTGATTGAGGCTGAACACCTCAGTATCTCTCAATTAACCTGTTGAGTTCAGAATCAGTAAATAGTCCTTTACAGATATCCTTGGGAATATGGTGGATAAATATTACATTTTAGGTAGTCCAAGATATATTTCTTAATGTCCATGGTTTCCTGGCTCACCCTGTGTCCAAAGTGACCCTCCTGTCACAACGTCCATATCTGAACTACCATTACAGTGTTGCCAGATGGTTTAAAGGTTCTGACACTGTGAAGATGAATCATATTCTACAAATTTAGATCAAGGTAACTAGCTCCTGGCTGCTAAGTCTGTGTGAGAGACCTATCCAGGTATCCAAGATCTTCTAAAAGAAATCTGTTTTGTCTTTGGATTCAAGGAGTCTGTAAGTGATCTGCAAAAAGGGTATCTGAAACCTCCCCTAACCCTCTCTCCTATTACTTCTTCCAAGTTCTCATTAAAAGCATTGAAAAATACTTAAAACTTCTGGTGCCCAAATTTGGTTCTAACTTCCCATTATAGCCATAGACTCAGCCCTGGGCTGAATGTAAGCTTGCCCCCTGCCTCTGGGGGTACCCCCTTGCTCCCACGAGGGTGCTATATATATATATATATGTAGTGCCCCTTTACTTTTAGGGGAGCTAGGTACCTAAATTTAGGGGTTGATCTGGGTTAGTAGCCAGACTCAGATCGCTTTAATTGTTAGTTTTTGTTCTTCTGCTTTTGACAAGTGGTGTTGCTGGTGTACAGTTCCCTGTGGCCTGTGGGTGGCGCTGCCATAACAGGTCAGGGTTGAACCGCTAGTGACATTACTGTACCTTTGGGTGTCCTCTCCAGGCAGCTGTGCGGGGGGCATGGTCGGCCCGCTGTGCATGATGGGAGAGGATACATAAGGGGCAGACGCCATCTTAGGAGAGGAGGAGAAGGGAGAAGAAGGAGGGGTACTGAGGAGCAGTACCGAGGAGCAGTCCGTCTGCACCTCGTGGCCCTCCAGGCCATGGGAGTGCGCATGGGTGGATCAGTCTCAGGCACCTTTAGCCTGGGGCTGCAACTCTTCATGTGAGCCCGGCACCTTTAGCTGGCCTACCATCTAAAGAGAAATTCCAGGGCACTCGAGGGTGACCCGTTCTGGAGAGGGAGCCAGGGTTACCGGTGAAGGAAGTCACCGCATTGGATGAGGCCTGGTCACCTACAGAGGGATTCTGCAAGTCCGCCACAGGCATTGTAGCGTGCTTCAAATTGCACCTAGGTCCTTATGCAACAAGTGCTGGGAAATTTGGAGCTAGGCAACTGGGTTCCGATCCTATCCCTAGGAAAGAAAAGTAAAGTTTGTGCATCACTCTGGCTGCTAGGACCGTGAGAGAGAACTATCCTGGTGAGCAAAGTCCACTTAGGATTGAGTGGTGATATTAAGTGCCTGAACCTGCCTCCCTGTTATTCTATTCTTCACTTTCAACTTTCCTGTCCGGTTTCAAGCATAAAGAAAATAAACCTTCAGTCATTGAGGTTTAACCTTGTCTGGACATTGGCCTTATTGATACACAAACAACAGACTTTTCTCTACACTCTAGAGAAAGGAACCAGCCCGGGAAAGGTAACTCGCTGCGGAACCCAACAAATTGTGAACAATGCTTAACCTCTTCAAACAGGAGGGTACGGGCATATAGCACGGTGTGCCTTATCTTACAAGTGAGCCAGGTGAGAAAAAGGTCTGTGTGCTACATATATATATATATATATATGTAGCATACTGTATGTAGCGGGTATGTACTTTCCCGGGTGTAAATTTGAACTTGGCAGAGACATTAGTGATGTGTAATTCCCTGCAGCCCAGCAGGTGGCGCTGTCACTCTGGGTTGGGGTTGAATCATTGCTCTGTGTCGCGCTTCCTTTTTGTCCTCCCTCGGCAGCGGTATGGTGGGGCGGGGAACCCGCCGTGCTTGCTCGGAGAGGGTATAAAGGGGCCGGCCATCTTTGTCACGGGGTCGAGTCCCAGGCACCTTCAGCCTGTGGAAGGTGGTTTGTGTCGGGTTCTCTAGGCGGGCCTAGGCCTAGAGGACAGTCGGAGGTCGTGTTCCATCCCAGGCACCTTTAGCCTGGGGTGAGGTACTCAGATGGAGGTCTGGAGCTCAGTGCCCAACACTGAGTTCCGCGAGGGAAGGAGATCCTAGGGAACCCCAGGAGTGGGTACCCGAATCCGGAAGGCGTAATGGACCGGGGGGAGCTCCTCACTCAAAGACCTGGTGCAGCATATTGCCAGTGACGGGTGAGTCTCTCATCGGAGACCGCCTGGAAGGAAATTCCCCCTCGCTCGGAGACCGCAGCCCACTTTCAGGGAGGAAAGTGGAGAACACATTGTGTCTGGGCCTACTCGCATCCACACCTCCTTTTCTGTTCAGTTTCTAACAAGGGAGTTCAACTGATTGTGTTCATTCAAGAAGAATAAAGGAGTGTTGAACTTTAATGGTGTGGGGCTCATTTCCTGACAGACATTGTTCAAGGTAACTCACGGTGGAGGCTCCAGGTGCACAACACTGACCCGAAGGTAAAAGAACTTTGCTTGTATCACACTGACACCTGTGGTGAAGGCCAGGCGTGGTGTCCCCGCTCCCTTCCCCTCTGAAAGATACCCCTAGACAAGAGAGAGACGAGCTGAAGAGAAAGAGGGGAGTGAGAGGGGCGCTACACGTGGGGCCTCGGGTCCGGTATAGTGTTTGTGCACCACAGAAATTGAACGTGTCTGCTGGAGAGTTACGAGTAGGCAGGCCTTCATTGGCCAAAGTGCATCCCTGCTCGAAGTCGTGGACATGACCCAATGAAGGGAAAGTCCGCGCAGAAGAGTGGAAAAAGGGGGAAGTTCAGCCGTGTGAAGTACTACACGTGGGGGCTTCTATTGCACTGTGCCACCAGGCACACCCCCATCGCTTAGTTCGTGGGCGTGACTCAGAAACAGAAAAGAAGAAAAGCCCGCAAACTGGAGCAAATGGGAGGAGTCCAATACGTGTGAAGGACTACACGTGGGACGTTGGCGCAAAAACTTTGCAGTGTGCGATGGATCAGCAACAGGTCGCCATGTTCGGACATACGTCGTGGATTCCAGTTCACCCTTCCACCACGACATTGACTGCTGCTGCTCCGGTAACAGATACGGGGATCCGGCTAAAGCCAAGGGGTCGATTCGCCCTGTATTCGTGCATGAACGTTGAGGCCCTGGGTGTGATTTGTCCCGGCTGTTCGGGACTGGTGTGCCAACTGAAGCCATTCGGGCGATGTGAGGCCTGTAGGGAGTTCCTGTTCAAAGTGGATCCGGCGGTTGAGAAGCCGAGAACCATCTACCCCGGCCATGCTACAGGCAACACCACTCAGACAGGAGGAATCACTGCTGTGACAGCCATCCCTGCGCAAACTGCAGCGACCGCGGAGGAGATCGTAAAAACTCAACGGGAGAAATCCGAGGATGCTGACTCGGCCACCACTGTCTCGCAGTGTCCACCACCGAAGAGAAAGACCGGCATGGTAGCCCCGACCAGCGGTTGTGGTGGACCGTCTCGCCCGCTTACGCCCGGCCCGGATGGATCCGTCGACAAGAGTTCCGGACGTCCCGTTTCAAGTAAAGGCCGAGGTAAGCCAGGCGGAGAGATTTGGTGTGTGGGAAGGGGTGAGAGTTCGGTCTCACTAGAGGGTACCTGCCTGCGGAGGAGTGTGACACCTCTGACCTAGAGTCGCTCTCGGACATGGGAGACGATGTTGCAATAGATGAACTGTTTGCAGAAAAGGGCTGGGACAAAGTACCTCTTGCTTCATTCCGGAGGACCAGGGATCCACCCATGTCTACAGGGGAAAGTACACCCCGGGTGGAGGCACCAGCGCCTGAAGAGAGATCCCATCCCCAGCCTGCCTCTACATCTCCGGTGCCATCTGTACCGAAGACCAGAGAAAAGAGACTGTTACTGCGGGCACCAATGCCCAGATCAGATGTAATCAAGGTCCCTCGCCACCCGGACTCAAAATTTTTGCCTGGCGAAGGGGACAAAGCTACCATGCCTCCTTTGGCGAGACTACAGCGCCTATTTGGCCGGAAGGTTGCTGCAGAGTGCGGATGGGAGTATCCATACTTGTCGAAGGAACTTCTCTATGAGGTGGAAGTGTGTCGGGAGCGCTGGTACAATGACTTTGTGTGGACCCACCTTCAGGTTCCCCACGCCCGCAGGTACCTGGCATGCTCTCCAAAGGCCTCTCAACGTTTTAAAGACTGCAAGGCAGAGTGGATGTTGGGACGGCACATCCATGCAGATAAGGTGTTGATCCGGCGCAAGGAAGGAGAAGATGTGGCATATCATCTGGAGACCATGGATCAACACTTGAAGCCACTTGTTCTGCTGCATCCCCGTTTTTACCTTTAGGAGAGAAGAGACTCCGTTCTTGTTATGCTGCTGAACTTTCTGGGGCCCGTTGCTTTTGTGCCCAGAGGAATGAAGGACTGTTCCTGTTGTTCTTCACTTTCCTGCAAGAAATCATGGACTCTGGGTAGATAGGGCCAAAGAGAAGAGGAAAGTTCCACGAGTGCCGTTACCGCGGTGCTGTCACCAGGTGGCAGTGTTGCGCAACGTTAAACACTTTTCACGCACTCACTCTTTGGAGAAATGGGATTTCTTCCAGGAGAAGTTTCTTTTCTCTCACACGAACACATGTGTCAGGGTTATATGTGTTAATCCCTTTTCTTTTCCCTCTGCAGGAAAGCATCCCATCAAGACCACTGAGTATGGGGTGGTTCTTAGTTAGGATGGGTGGGAAAAGTAAAATGTGAATATGTGATTCGAAGTATGGTTTAATGCTGTTGTTTTTATTCTTTCTGTATTCCCTTTTTATTACAGGGCTCAGACACAATGTTTTAGTTGGGTAGTTTTTTCTAAAAGTTTTATTTTTGTACAATTGTTAGTCGGTCTCTGGATTGGATTATGTCAGCCGTTGAGGGCATGATTTACTCCAGACACTGGGGACCAGTGTCAAACCACCAGGGGGAGAGTGTAGCGGGTATGTACTTTCCCGGGTGTAAATTTGAACTTGGCAGAGACATTAGTGATGTGTAATTCCCTGCAGCCCAGCAGGTGGTGCTGTCGCTCTGGGTTGGGGTTGAATCATTGCTGTGTGTCGCGCTTCCTTTTTGTCCTCCCTCGGCAGCGGTATGGTGGGGCGGGGAACCCGCCGTGCTTGCTGGGAGAGGGTATAAAGGGGCCGGCCATCTTTGTCACGGGGTCGAGTCCCAGGCACCTTCAGCCTGTGGACGGTGGTTCGTGTCGGGTTCTCTAGGCGGGCCTAGGCCTAGAGGACAGTCGGAGGTTGTGTTCCATCCCAGGCACCTTTAGCCTGGGGTGAGGTACTCGGATGGAGGTCTGGAGCTCAGTGCCCAACACTGAGTTCCGCGAGGGAAGGAGATCCTAGGGAACCCTGGGAGTGGGTACCCGAATCCGAAAGGCGTAATGGACCGGGGGGGCTCCTCACTTCGAAGACCTGGTGCAGCATATTGCCAGTGACGGGTGAGTCTCTCATCGGAGACCGCCTGGAAGGAAATTCCCCCTCGCTCAGAGACCGCAGCCCACTTTCAGGGAGGAAAGTGGAGAACACATTGTGTCTGGGCCTACTCGCATCCACACCTCCTTTTCTGTTCTGTTTCTAACAAGGGAGTTCAACTGATTGTGTTCATTCGAGAAGAATAAAGGAGTGTTGAACTTTAATGGTGTGGGGCTCATTTCCTGACAGACATTGTTCAAGGTAACTCTCGGTGGAGGCTCCAGGTGCACAGCACTGACCCGAAGGTAAAAGAAAAGAACTTTGCTTGTATCACACTGACACCTGTGGTGAAGGCCGGGCGTGGTGTCCCTGCTCCCTTCCCCTCTGAAAGATACCCCTAGACAAGAGAGAGACGAGCTGAAGAGAAATAGGGGAGTGAGGGGGGCGCTACATGTATATATATATATATATACACACACATACTGTATACTGTTAAACTGCTGAAGGATATTATTTTTCTGTCCATCCAGCCATGTGTTATAAACAGCCTCACATCACAGCACAGCTGGATGGATAACAACACAAAAGAAGAGAATTTTTACTTACTTTTCTGATGACCCACGTTTTAAATCTCGGGGACTTCTGGGAGGTTTAATCTGGTTATATCCCCACCAATATCAACATGCAAATTAAAATTTTAAATAAAATGTTTCCATTTTCATTACATACATTATTTTAGATTCAGTGATTTTATCACTGGGTCTCTGCTTCTCTATGCACAGCAGGCAGATTGTAGTTGGTGGCTGGGGCTGGCAGGGTGCTATACATATCTTTATAAAACATTACAGCGCCCTCTCATGGCTTACCTCTCAAGAGGTCCTGATGCAAGTGCTGGGCTGGCTCTTGGGAGTGACTATGCAGATATTAAATGCCTTCAAGGGTGGGTGTCAGGCTGGTGGAGTGGCATTCCTAGGTAGACTGCTCTAGGTAACACCCACATGTGATGTTGAGACTCCATGAATGAAAGAACTAAAATCCAATTAATGAAAGGGGTGGGACAGGGACAGGAAGGCTGGGGAGGAAAGGCTTAGATGATAGTGGACATACTCTAGACAGGAAATGAGCCATGTTTCTGCGGATTCAATTGAACATTGTGAGAAGACCACAGTGTGCAGTAAAATGTGAATAAGCATTTTCAGTACAATAGAGGGGCAACTGCATAGCTCCCAACTGTCCCTGATTCTGAGGGACTGTCCCGGATTTGGAACAAAGTCCCTCTTTCCTCCTGATTTGTCCCTTACTTTGGTCTGATCTATATAGTTGTATATAAAATGCACTTTTTCAAAAAGTGTTTCCCAGTACTGAACCTTTTATCTACTTTCATCTAATTTCTAAATTGATGCATTAGTAAATTTCAAAAGCCAGTAAAAAGGAATAGTGGTAAAAAAGGCACTTGTTTTTTTTTTTTTTTGGCACAATTTTCCTTTAAGGGGGCGTGGCAGGGCATGCCGACATACTTTTGCCAATAGGTGTCCCTCATTCACATTCCAGAAAGCTGGGAGGTATGGGCAACTGTGCAAGACTGGACTGTGATACAGCAGCCACAGACTGATGAGGTTCAAAAGAAAAGGAATCCGCTGCTCCAGGTGTGTGCAATACCTTGATTGGAACCAAGTAGGAGTGCTAGCCCCGGCCGGCCTCCGTAAAAAACTTGAGAAAAAGAAGAAATGTCTGCACATCCAAAGTTTCCAACAATGCCTTTTATTGCAGACGGTCAAAATGCACCAGGGACACCAGGTGTTAGTCACTTAGACACGTTTCACACATCTGATTTGTGCTTTAACATTACTGATTAAGCACAGATCAGATGTGTGAAACGCGTCTACGTGACTAACACCTGGTGTCCCAGGTGCCTTTTGACCGTCTGCAATAAAAGGGATTTTTGGAAACTTTGGATGTGCAGCCATTTCTTCTTTTTCTCAAGACTAATGAGGTTGTTCCTCTGCTCTCTATTTGCCGCATGTTTCTCACAACATATTTACAAGCAGCACACCTGATTGGCTCCAGTTCCTGCCCCTCCCTCTTCCAGTCTAAGCACTGTCCTACAAAGGATTGTAAAAGGTTAATTGCAAGTCAAATACAGGTGCTTACATCAGCTGCATTAAAAAATAGATTTACTTATTTATTAATGAATGTAGAGCTGCATTAATTTTTCTCTTTGAAGCCTGCCTGGAGTTCAGCTTTAATGCACGCTCTCTAGTGTAATCAAGCCATTTTACTACCAGCTTGTTAACACCCATGACATTTCTATTACTGTTTATTTTTCAAAGCTACAGATTTTTATCTGCTGGTTGCAATGTGTTTATAGGTATTAGTTGACAGCTGATTTCTATGCTGAGCATGTTTCCCTGCTCATTCAGCCAGCTTTATAAAAATTTCAGCAATGGTAGCATCATGTTTTCCCTTATATCACCCAGTCAAGTGGGAATTTACCTTTTCTTACCAGCTGTAGGACAATTAAAGAGGACATGAGAGAAGCCCGGAGCTGATACGAGGTATAGGCAGAGGGCTGGCATGACTAAGTAGGAGGGAACCGGAAAGTGTTAAGAGAGGGGGAGTGGAGAAAGTGTGTGGAGTGGGGGTGGCCAGAGCAATGCGTTTTTCCCGGAGTAGGAGGGGCCTGGGGAAGGTCTCATGTCATTTGTGGGGCAGCGCTGAAAGAGGAAGCTTGTGTCACGCTTCTCTCTCTCCACCACAGCATGGCGGACATGGCCGACTTCCTCGCACAATTGCGCTCAGCGGCGGCATCCCGAGGGGCGGATTGGATCCAGCAACAGATTGCAGCCATCGCCCAGGAGCCAGAACAGGATCTGGAGGAAGGTACTTCATGGGGCCGGTGTGCTAGGAGGTCAAGGCCTCCTGAGCGCTTCTCTCCCCCCTCTTCCCCCTGAGCTCAGCGCCAATATGGGAGCCTGACCCAGGTGGCCCCTCTAGGCACCCCCGCCTCGGAACCCATCCTGGCAGCGAGGGGTGGCACTGGGAGGAATCCCCGTCGCAGGCGGAGCTCGTCTGGCGGAGACCGAGGTGCAGCCTTCCCCCCCGGTCCCGCCAGCGCGTCGCGGGAGATTGGATCGTGCGGCTGCCTCTCCTGGCGATGTTCCTGTCAGGGAGGCAGCCCGGCCTCGGGTCTTGTGCGGCCGGCGGCCCCCCCCCACAACTCTGCTTCCTTGGATGGTCGTGCGCTCCGGTCCCGGGGCGGAGCCAGACGGGGCCCCCCCTCTTGGGGGCCTGTGATGGAGGACGACAGGATACCTGACCGTCGAGATGCGGGTGCTGCTGGAGCTGGAGCGAGGCGAGGCCCGGGGGCTGGGAACGGCGCTTCTAGACCTGGAGCCGGTGCCTCTTCGGTGGTGGTCCCGTCAGTGGCAAGTCGGCTTGATGCAGCTGTCCTCCAGTCAGAAGGGGAACTTTCCAGCTCCGAGGACGAGCGGTGGGATCCAGAAGCAACGTTGGATGCGGGACGTGCGGCTGTGGGACCTTCTCCTGTGCAGCCGGGTAAGTCACATGCTAACACTCTCTCTTCTTTGCAGGCTGTATTGGGGGGTTTGCTGGGTTTTGGGGCGGGGAGCGGCGGGGGGCAGGGTGCTTCCCCTCCCCCGCCGGTATTGGTTAGTGCTCCTGCACATCACGCTGCGGCCGCAGTGGCTGCTGCGTCGGGAGCAGGGGGGGAATTGCAAGGTCTTTCATCGGGTTTGCGCTCTCTGGTACAGCAATTTGAGGCAGGGCCAGTCAACTTTTCCCTGGTGTCCGGGTGGGTCCCCGGGCAGTCCACGCTGGTGGTAGTAGCGGGGTCAGAGGATGTTGCAGGTCAGGCGCCAGTTGGGGGGGCCGGGGGTCCCGTGGGTTCCCCGGTGGTGGACAGGCCAGCTGGTGTAAAGGATTCTGGTAAAACAACGGACATTGTGCGTTTGGCGGATGCTGCCAAATGCGAGGTGTATGTGTGTTTTGAGGGTCCGCTGGGGTCACATCTCAAGTCAGAGGTGAGGGAAAAAATCTGGAAAGGTGAGTATGTGGAGATTTTTTCCTTATTGCCCCTCGAGAAGTTTAACCTGGATAGGGTTAAACCTGATGAGTCGAAAAAGGAGGAGGAAGAAAAGCGCCGTTATCGCCTTATTCCTCGCTCCTTTGTTAACTGGCTTCAGGCGTTCGCCATATTAGCTAGTGTGATTGGGGAGAAACAGCCCGAGTGCTGCTCTGCGCTTTTTTGCTATCAGGATGCCATTGGGGAGGCTCACCGGGTTTATGGGGGCCAGGCTTGGCTTTGGTACGACGAACAATTTAGTCAGCGTAAGGCTGTTCGCCCGTCCATCCGCTGGGACCATAAGGACATCAGTTTATGGATGAAGCTTATGTCCTCGGCGCGTGTCCCTACGGCGTTTTTTCAGGGGAAGGTCGGTGGTTCAGATACCCCAGGGCAGTCGGCCGCAAAGAAAAAGGGGGTATGTTGGCAGTTCAACGAAGGAGCCTGCAGGTTTGGAAACGGTTGTCGTTTCAAGCACGAATGCTTCGGCTGCGGGGGTAGCCATTCCTTGTCATGATGTTTTAGACTGGGTAAGGGGCGTGCAGGGGACTCTTCAAGAAAAAGGGAGGTGGCAAGGATGCTTCCTTTTCTAAATAGATACCCGGACCGGGCGGCTGCCCGGCTCCTGGAAATTGGTTTTAGGGATGGGTTTCGCATTCCGTGTTCGTTGCAGCACATCCCCCCAGTGTCCCGGAATTTGCGTTCGGCATTGCAGCATCCAGGGGTGGTTTCGGACAAATTGGCCAAGGAAGTATCCCTGGGCCGCATGTCCGGCCCATACCCTGCCCCTCCATTGGTGAACTTAGTTGTGTCTCCTCTGGGGGTGGTGCCCAAAAAGGATCCGGGAAAATTCTGATTAATTCACCATTTGTCGTTTCTGAAGGGGGGGTCGGTTAACGATGCCATTGACCCAGAGGTTTGCTCGGTGTCATATACAGTAGGTGCTGCCGACATTGTATATTCATCGCGATCCTATCGCGGAGATTTTCGGCGACAGGGGTGCCGACATCTCGGCGACACATGTCGCGCTCGCTGAAATAGCGAGGATACGCGGCACTGTATTGAACGGGGATCCAACATAGATTCCCGCCAATACCAGGCACTGCGTTTGGTATGAATCCTGAGCGGGAACTCCACGCCAATTTTTAAAGAAAAAACCGGCGTGGGTTCCCCCTCCAGGAGCATACCAGGCCCTTGGGTCTGGTCTGGATTTGAAGGGGATCGCTACGCCGAAAAAACGGGGGGGCCCCGTGAGCAATTTTGACCTGGATTTTTATACCGATGCGGCCGGGTCGTCTGGTTTTCAAGCGTACGTTGCTGGGCGGTGGTGCGCGGAAATGTGGCCGGAGGATTGGCGGAGGGCCGGGTTCCTGCGCAACTTGGTCTTGCTGGAATTTTTTCCGGTCATTGTGGCGTTGGAAATTTGGGGTGATATCTTTCGGGATCGGAAGATTCGCCTTCACTGTGACAATTTGGTGGTGGTGCAGGTTATTAACAACGTTAATGCTTCCTCGTTGCCAGTGGTGCGCTTGTTGCGTTACCTGGTATTGCGCTGCTTGCAATTGAATGTTTTTCTTTATGCGGTACACATTCCAGGGACTACTAATGCTGTGGCTGATGCTTTGTCTCAGTTTCAGTGGGACAGGTTCTGGGAGTTGGCACCGGGAGCGGAGCAACACGGGTTTCCTTGTCCCCAGCATCTCTGGCACCTGGCGTTGGAACCCTCGCAGGTTTGATACGGAATTCTGTGAGCAGTGGTACGTGGTCTGCGTATGCAAAGGTCTGGTGGGAGTGGAGTGATCTGCTAGGTAGGGTGGGGCATGTGTCGGGGGAGGGGGTGGTTCCCTTATTGATATATTTCATTGCTTTGGGTTTTGAGAGGGGGGTGTCGGCCTTGGCTATGGATAAGAAGATGGCTGGATTGGCTTTTTGGTTTAAGCTGACGGGGGGTGGGGACCCCACAAAGTCTTTAAGGGTTTGGCAGGCTTTGAAGGGCTACAGAAAAGGCAAGAGGTCCCGTGATAGCAGGCGCCCAGTTACCTTTCCATTGTTACACCAGTTGCTGATTCAGGTGAGTAGGGTTTGTTCTTCCAGCTATGAAGCCAGCCTGTTTAGGGCGGCATTCACGCTAGCCTTTTAAGGAGCTTTCAGGTTGAGTGAACTGGTCAGCCCTTCTAGGAGGGCTGGGGGTGGTATTCTGGCGAGTGATGTACGTTGTGAGGTTGCGGCAGTGGCGATTTACCTACGGAGGTCCAAGATGGACCAATTGGGTAAAGGTAAGTATGTTCACGTGTACGAGGTCCCATCGGCTTTAGTTTGTCCGGTGGCAGCAGTCCGGGAATTTTTGGCTGTACGCCCGCCCGTGGGGGGATCGTTTTTGGTTCACTGGGACGGGTTGTCATTATCGGTGTTCCAGTTTCGTTCTGTATTCCGGAGCTGTTTGGTAGATGGGGGGTATGACCCTTCGTCTTATTCGTCCCACTCCTTCCGCATCGGGGCTGCCACTGAGGCAGCCAGGTGGGGTTTGGACAAGTCTGTCATCCAACGGATAGGGCGATGGGAATCGGAATGTTTTAAGCTGTATGTTCGCCCTCATTTGGTGTAGTTTGATTAAGATGCTGGCTATTGGTGGGGTGGGGTTGGGACTGTTATATGGTGGTGGTGGTTCCATGTACTCAAAATTTTTCTTTCAGAACATCCCGTTGGCCTTGTGTGGATCATGGGCCACTCATATGTTTATTGGGGAGCCCAAAGGGCAGACGTTCGGTCGAACGGCTGCCAGTTGGGAGTTCCAAGGGAGCTGGCGAAGGTGCGCTGGATCGGAATTCCGGGCATGCTGTGGAGCAAGGTGTTGCCGGAGGTTCATAAATATTCCCGCCTGGATCGTGCCCCTGATGTCTTAGTATTGCATGTCGGGGGTAATGATTTGGGGGTTAGGTCCATGCGGCACTTGGTCAGGGACATTAAATTTGATGTGCTGCGTATTCGCACTGACTTTCCCCACACCCTGGTAGTGTGGTCTGACATTATAGGCCGCATGTCTTGGAGGTGGGCTCGGTCAGTGGACAGGATTAATAGGGCTCGCATCAAGGTGAACAAGGAGGTGGGCAGATTTGTTGTACGAAACGGGGGGCTAGTGGTCCGGCATAGGGACTTAGAAGTTGACACTGTGCGGTACCTTAGGGGGGATGGTGTACATCTCACTGCTGTGGGGATTGATTTCTGGTGTTTGGCGTTGCAGGATGGCATTCAAAGGGCCCTGCGTTGTGTGGGTCGTCCACAGGTGTAAGGTTTCACACCTGTGGGCAGTGGCGGTTGGGGATTCTTGGAGGCAGTAGACAGGTTGACCAATTTGGCGTAAGTGGGGAACCATCAAGGTATGGGATCCTCGGGTGATGCCAGCTAACCGTGGTTTAGCTGGCATCTGTTGATGGGTACCAGCGTGGGGAAGGTTCCGAGTGTATGGTCCTTGAGTCGGAGCACTGCGACTGGGATCTTTGAGGGCCACGCTGGTACGAGAAAAATTAGGTCAATGCCTTCAATTATCTCCAACAGGGTGCAACTGTATCTGTAAAGGATTGTTTTAGTGAATTAAAGATGTTGGTGTATTTGTTATGGTTTAATTTGTTAATAAAATGGCCAAGCGGAAAATTTTACTCCAAAATGGTTGTCGCCTGGTTATTTGTAAGTTAAGGTACAATTTTGGGGTAATAAGGTAATAGAGGTTTATCTGTCTTACTATAGTCGAGTGAAGCCCGGAGCTGATACGAGGTATAGGCAGAGGGCTGGCATGACTAAGTAGGAGGGAACCGGAAAGGTTTAAGAGAGGGGGAGTGGAGAAAGTGTGTGGAGTGGGGGTGGTCAGAGCAATACGTTTTTCCCGGGGTAGGAGGGGCCTGGGGAAGGTCTCAGGTCATTCGTGGGGCAGCGCTGAGAGAGGAAGCGGCCACACTCCCGCCCTGTTAGGATGTGATTGTAGATATAGGGGTGGTAGGCGGTTGGGGATTCTTGGAGGCAGTAGACAGTTTGACCAATTTGGCATAAGTGGGGAACCATCAAGGTATGGGATCCTCGGGTGATGCCAGCTAACCGTGGTTTAGCTGGCATCGGTTGATGGGTACCAGCGTGGGAAAGGTTCAGAGTGTATGGTCCTTGAGTCGACGCACTGCGACTGGGATCTTTGAGGGCCACGCTGGTACGAGAAAAATTAGGTCAATGCCTTCAATTATCTCCAACAGGGTGCAACTGTATCTGTAAAGGATTGTTTTAGTGAATTAAAGATGTTGGTGTATTTGTTATGGTTTAATTTGTTAATAAAATGGCCAAGCGGCCAATTTTACTCCAAAATGGTTGTTGCCTGGTTATTTGTATGTTAAGGTACAATTTTGGGGTAATAAGGTAATAGAGGTTAATCTGACTTACCATAGTCATGAGTTCTGATACAGCGCTACCATCCTTTCTTTCCTCCTAAGTGTAAATTGGACCCTCTGACACCTTCCTGACCATTTGACACTTCTAGAAACAAGACTAGAAGTATTTTAGGAGTGTCAAATAGAGAAGTAAATGTGAATATTGACAATCTCTTTAACATTAGCTATTGTTATCATGATATATGAACATACAGTTGCTTGGGAACCACTGTACTTTGGATTTTCCAAATAAGGTCAGACAGAGTGTCTGATGCCCATGGGTAGAAGGCTAGGGGATAAAATAATTGGCTTTGCACTATTTATATAGTTTTATTCCTGTGGTCTGCTTATATAAATACTCATCTCATTTATAATCTGTCGCTGTTTGCTTATTCAAGAAAATGATGGAAAGAACAGTATCCCATTGCAACCAATCAAATTTTAGATCACTGCACAGTTAAATCACTGCTGATTGGTTGTTTTGCTTTCTACACTTTGGAAAGCATATTGTGTTGTACACCTTCTTTTTGAACAAAAGCAAGCTATGTATATTTAGGTTACTGACGCATGTTACATTGCATCAAATAAACTCAGAAAAGTCTCATAATTAATACAACAGCAAAACCTGACTAAGAGTGAAGACTGCTGAGAACAACAGATAAATGCACAATCCAGCTGTAAACAAATAATTAGGGATGTACCAATTTCAAGCATGCTGCCCTTAGGACAATAAAATGCTGTCAAAATGCAGTTGATTGAACACTGATATACTAAAGTTTGAAACAGTGTTCATTGTACAACTGTGTAACACTGTTACACTAATGATCACGCAGTAAGCCTTAGGAGATATTTATGGCTTTGCTATAATAATATGTTTAAGTGCTGTAATAACATGGTTTACTATCACCAAAAAAAATAAAAAAATTCTACATTTCAGCTATCATTTTATCATATTCCAGAAAAAAAATAGAGAAGTGAAGTAGAAGGAGTGTGGAGAGAACGTGTAGGAAGGTCAAGGTGATGGAGTAAAAACTACATTAACACATTACCTCCAAATTGGCCATATGTAGGTCACTGACATCCTTCAAGAATAATGTACCTGGCCAGTTAGAGCAAGGTAACACTGCCATATTTTTTGTAAAAATGGTGGCACTTAAAATTCACATTACACTAATGGTCCCTTCCTCAGCTTATTAGAAGGATTATAAGGGTATCTCTCTCTCTCTTGCTCTCTCTCTCTCATTTTTTCTCTCTCTATCTTTTACATACAAACAAGTTTTGTTATAAAGTACTTATATCTTTCCAAAAAAAAAATGCTTAAAAAAGTTTGCATATACCAGTGGGGTTTTATCATTAATGCCACAAGTAAAGGCACCCCAGGACAGGAACATTTTTTAAAGCCCATTCAAAAGATTATTTTTGGTCCTTGATAAAGCTGGGCTGTGGGGATTTTCAGTATTCTGTGTCCACATTAAAGTCCATCTGTCCATTTTTTCAGTTTTAAAAAGGAGAGAAAGTTTAAAACTCCTGTCCATTTATTTTTTGTTCACTGCATCCCATTGCAGAGATTTACCTTCTTATCCAACTTCCTGTCCTGGAAATGCAACAGAATGTCAGAGTAGTAGCACCGTTTGGGTTCTCATGGTAAGTCGGGAGTGGTTGAGATTACCCTATATGGATCTCAAGCTTATTTGGATTGCTGCACGTTATTTTTTTTATTTTTTTTGTTAACAGGATTGGGTAAAGATATCTTCCTTTCTGGGGGGATTTTTTTCTGACACCCCCTAAAGAAGACCATACCGCTCCCTTGTTGCAAATAACATTTAATCCTAAGTTCAATCAGTCCACTCAATGGTTTCAATACCATTTTGTCTGTTTAATATGTATTATGTAACCTGCCCTAATTTAGTATTGTTAGGACGCTGATCCGAGTGCTCCAAAACCCGAAGGGGAGTAGGATGCTAATGTCTCACTTATCCATCCAAGCTTCCTCCTAAATCACTGAAGGTTAGGTTATCTAGTTTATATAATTGGTAAGTTGCATTGATTCTCTCTTTCCCTAGTACCAAAAACCCTTAGATCAGGACCTTCCTCCTACTCTTCCATCCCCCCCCCTTTTTTTGTGTTCTTTTCTTTTTCTTTTCCCAATGATCTTAATAGTTTAACTGAGATGTATAATATGACATCTTTACTGTTAGATTGAGCCTGCTCAGATCTAAACCCACAAATCTACAGTTTATAGGGCATCTGTATTGATTGTAATATTTACTTTTAAAATCAAATAAAATATGTATAAAAAAAAAAAGAAGACCCCACCTGTTTAAAAGTATATGTAATGAGTGCTACCATCTTCACCCCTAGAGAAAAGCCTATGTATTAGACATGTGCATTCGTTTTCGTCCGAATGCATTTTCGTCCGAATTTCAGCTATTTTCATTATCGTTTTAACAAACGAAAACGAAAGCACAGAATCCGAAAACCGAAAGATCTGACATAAACAAATGCTTTATTTTCGTTTTCGTTGCTAGAACAGTTCGATATAGATAGGAGATTCGACGTGACGCTGACAATAACAATCTGTGTCTATCGAACCTGTGGTCGAATGTGCCTAACCTTAACTCTATTAGTCCAAGATTATTCTACATAGGAGAGAAAAGATTCGACATAGGAGAGAAAAGATTCGACATAGGAGAGAAAAGATTTGACATTATAGAGAGAAAAGATTCGACATAGGAGAGAAAAGATTTGACATTAGAGAGAAAAGATTCGACATAGGAGAGAAAAGATTCGACATAGGAGAGAAAAGATTTGACATTATAGAGAGAAAAGATTTGACATTATAGAGAGAAAAGATTCGACATAGGAGAGAAAAGATTCGACATTATAGAGAGAAAAGATTCGACATAGGAGAGAAAAGATTCAACATTATAGAAAGAAAAGATTCGACATTATAGAGAGAAAAGATTCGACATAGGAGAGAAAAGATTTGACATTATAGAGAGAAAAGATTCGACATAGGAGAGAAAAGATTTGACATAGGAGAGAAAAGATTCGACATAGGAGAGAAAAGATTTGACATTATAGAGAGAAAAGATTTGACATTATAGAGAGAAAAGATTCGACATAGGAGAGAAAAGATTCGACATTATAGAGAGAAAAGATTCGACATTATAGAGAGAAAAGATTTGACATTATAGAGAGAAAAGATTCGTTATTATAGAGAGAAAAGATTCGACATAGAGAGAAAAGATCACTGCTTGTGGGCGGAACATTCGACCGGAAATGTATGATTGCAGTCGTACAGTTTCGCTGCTCCATCAAATCTTCTTTGAACATTCGACAGACACAATAAGCCTTCAATGACAGATTCGACCTTAATTAATTCAGATTTTCGGACGAATGCAATTTTTAACGAAAAACAAAATAAATAAAAACGAATTTCGGGAGTAACTTAATAAATTTATTTTTCGGACGAAAACGAAATTCCGAAACGAAATATTTCAGTGTGCACATGTCTACTATGTATACGGGAAGTGTGGGTGGAAGGTGTGCTTTTTTGCAACTCAAGCCTCGTACACACGACCGATTTTCTCGTTGTAAAAAACACGTCGTTTTTTTCGACGAGATTCTTGTTAAGCTTGTCGATTTTCTCGTCAAGCTTTACATGCGTACACACTGACATTTCCCAATTTCCTCGTTGTTCTCCGTGCTCACGTCCAGCACGTACGACGGCACTATAAAGGGGAAGATCGATTTCCCTGGTGCCACCCCTTGGGCTGCTTTTGCTGATCTCGTGTTACCGCGTGTGAAGTAAAAGTTTGGGAAGAGGCGATTTGCGCTTTTCAGTCTTCGTACTTTTCAGATCGTTTTCTGCGGTTCAGTTTGTGCTTGTGGGTTCGTATCTTGACTTTCAGGGCGTCTAGGCAGGTCGTATCTGTTTTACAGTGCGTTCTTGCCTGTTTGTTTCTGATTTTCAGTTCGTTATTCATAGGCCTTGCTGTTCTAAAGTGCTTTCTGTTCTGTACGTTCTGATAAGACGACCGTTTCTTAGCCATGTCGCCTGGACGTTCTCGTCGTCGAGTTCGTGCTGTGCGTGCGCTTGGTGTTGGTCTGCTTGTTTTGGACCAAGACCAGTCCATGAATGGTGTGAGGAGGAGTTCATGGACCAAGAATTGGTTGCTCCAGCGGGACCAATTCTGCCATATGCCTCTGCTGCGGGAGATCGTCGAGAATAATCCTGAGGACTACAGGAATTTTCTGCGGATGTCTGACCCCGTTTTTCAGGAACTGTTGGCTTTGGTGTCCCCCTATATTACCAGGAAGGACACCATTATGCGGGAAGCCATCAGTGCTGAGCAGAGGCTCATCGCCACGTTACGTTATCTGGCGACAGGGAGAAGTCTTCAGGACTTGAAGTTCACCACAGGCATCTCCCCCCAGGCTCTGGGCCTCATAATCCCAGACACCTGTTCTGCCATTATACAAGTCCTGCAGGAGGACTATATTAGGGTAAGTTTTCTCCCTTAACATCACATTTTATGTATTACATGTATGCTAATGTATTGTATTTCTTTCATCCTTCCCTAATTACCATGATTGTAATATGCTGAGAATGTCCCCTTTGTCCCCATGCATGCTGGAAGCTTTAGATTGCACCTTTTTTCTCCTCCATAAATATTTCCCTTCACTAACTTTTCCAGCAGGGGCGCCTGTTGCTCCAAATGTTTGGGGGTTCAAACACCAATTTAGGAAATAAACTTCCTCCTTTTTTCCTCTGGTGCCTATTAAACGCCCCCAGTTGTCCCCTCTAATGCAGCCATTTTGTTCACTCCAATGCAGCCATTTAGTCCCCTCTAATGCAGCCAGTTTCCCCCCAGCCCTGCACTTACCTTCTTGTGGTCAGCGCCATCCTTCTTCTGTCCTTGATGTGTTCTCCTTCCCTTGATGTTGCATCAGCCAATCATGTTACCATTAAACATACTTGGTGAACATGATTGGCAGAGCAGCCTGCCAGTGTTTCCCCAAGGAATGCCCCCCCCCCCCTGCGTCCCCTATTTTACTTTTAGGAAGCCAATTACATCCCTCAGGTTGTAATGTGCAAGACTATTTTACTGCCTGTTTCTGCTATGCAATTTGAACCCCCTAAATGCCGCAATTATTCATATGTCGGTCGCTTTACAAGAGGCCATCCACCTGAATAGTGGGCGGCATAGACAATACATAGGTTCATGCAACGCATGAACCTATGTATTGTTCTGAGTGATGGGCACAGGAGAGAGGGGGCAGTGCTCCAGCGCCCACTCTGGACGCACCGCCACTGCAATGCTATCCTGTGGCCAAACACATCTCCCCCCCCCAAAAAATTTTTTTTAGTAATGGCCCATCAGAGGGGGTGATGAATATGATAAATGAGCCTTCCATTATACTTATTTTAAACACCTTAATAAACGTAGAATTTGATTGATGTTGGCCTCTAATGTTTTTTCAGAGAATTTCCTTGTAATGTATGACTTTTGTATTCTAATATTATTTCATCTTGTTTCACTCCACAGCTTCCTTCCACGCCACAGGAATGGCAGACTGTGGCATCGGAGTTTGCCACGCGGTGGGACTTCCCCAACTGCGGTGGTGCCATAGACGGGAAGCCCGTCCTCATCGTGCCGCCACCCCGTTCTGGGTCCTACTACTACAATTACAAGGGGTTTCATAGCATTGTGCTGATGGCGGTGGTGTCAGCACGGTATGAATTCCTCTATGTTGATGTAGGGAAGAATGGCCGGATGTCCGATGGGGGATCCTTCATCCAGACGGAGTTTGCCCTCCGTCTCCAGAGTGACGACCTTGCATTGCCACCGGATGCAGGGAATATTGAAGGACTCCCCTTTGTTTTTTTAGCTGATGAAGCCTTCGGACTCGGACGGCATCTTATGAGGCCATTTCCACAGAGGACCCTGACCCCAGACAAGAGGGTGTTCAATTACCGGCTGGCCAGGGGCCGAAGAGTTGTCGAAAATGCCTTTGGCATAATGGCCAGCCGGTTCCGCCTTTTTATGACTTCAATACACTTGGCGGACTACAAAATAAACTATGTCGTATTATGCTGCTGTGTGCTACACAACTTTCTGAGCCAAAAATCTAATTCCTATATGGCCTCAGTTTTGCCAGAGGGTGGACTTTCCCCTGCAAATCCCCTGCCGGGCTTGGAATCTGCCCGTCCTGGCTTGCCCTCCCAAAATGCCTGTGAGGTTCGGGACAAATACATGGAGTATTTCACGGGTAGGGGGGCAATTCCTATGCCAGCCTATGTCTAAGGATCCAAATAAAAAGCTTGTTTAAACCTTTAATTATTTGTTCTTTCCTGTCTCCTAGTTTGTCTTTGTGCATTTGTAGTGCCAAGTGTATTTTACTTTAGTAACTAACAACCATTTCACTATGTAACCTTACAAAATAACCAAATAAGCTTAGAGGGTATTCTAAAAAGAAGCTACACGTTGTTTGTGGTCAAATATTTTACTCTGTGCACATTCTCACCATTTTTAGTTTTTTCTTGTTTTTTGGGTTGGCCTGGCCCCAACCCGGCAATTTTTTGCTTATGAAAATACAAAAATAACAGTTGCATTCCAAAAATTACAACATTGGATACCTCTGAGCAATCTGAGACATTCACTTACACAAACTATGTCTCTATGTGCCCGTCCTAATATGGGGTCCTGCCACCCCTTGCCCAGCCAAAAATTGAATATGCACACATTTGGGATTTTTTTCATCTAGGAAGTTTACAATCCTGATCCCTATTGTCAACATGTGCTATCTGCCATCAGGGGTGATCAATGGACGTGTTTTGGGGGTGCAACCCCTTCCTCAGTTCACCGACTTTAGATACGAGGAAGGGGTTGCACCCCCAAAAGACGTACATGGATATCCCCTGATGGCAGATAGCACATGTTGACACACTGTGTGCAGATTAAATTTTTGGCTGGTTTGATTGTCAAAAATATTCGAAAAGGTGCAAAAACAAACATGTAAAAACAAATGTGTTTGGATGGCTTATTGAATTCTCCCCAAAACATCGAGAATGTCTTTAAATGTTTGTTCCATCACATGGATTCTTTGTTTAATTAGGTCCATTTCCGTGCTACATTCCATCACTTGCTGGATGAGGCGGAGGGCACTGTCAGCAGAGAACCGTGTACTATCCTTCACAACATTTATATCCCCTAAAAACAAAAAACAAAAGGTATTATAACTCTGCAGGCCTACATCTCTTACCTGAAGCTGTGGTGACAGATACTGACCTGTTGTGGTGACCAGATCCACAACGTCATCCACCTCTCCTTCCTGCACTTCTCCTTCCTCCACCTCAACTTCCTGCACATTTTTCGGTTGTGGGTCTTTGGGAGTTTGGGGTTGCTTGGAAGTTGTGGGGTGCATGTGCTCCCTGGAGTGTCCTCCTCCCAGTCTTCTCTCCCCTATGAGAATCAAACAAAAGGTCTATTTATCACACTGTAAATCTCAATGTTTAAATAAAAACAGGCTAAATTGCTTGGAAGTGTGGTACAAGTGTGTGTTTGGGCGGAATTTAAAGAAGAATGCATTATTTATGACCAAGAATATGTTTAGTATTCACCTTTGGATGTAATTTATTTGACATGGAGGCACCACAAAAATTCTATGATGCACCTGTGTGGGACACCCAAAAAAGGCGGGTCTGGTGGCCCACACTATAGTGCTCCAAAGTACAGATGTGGAAGCAGCTGCTGAGTGTCCTCTCCTTTACACTGATAAAAGTTTGCATTTCATTCTCTTTACAAACACATCATCTAGACTAAAAATTTCGCCACAATATTTGAGCAAAAATGGCAGATGTCTAATTACTTTTGTGGCTCTAAAATAAGCCAAAACCGCGGATAGTGGCCGAACGAAGTGTCGGTAACGTAACGAACGATTACTGTGCCCAACCAAGTTCAAAATATTACATTTTGGAAGGGAGTCCAATATGAGAAACCAAAATAAAGAGCAACATGTCAGTTTAGAAAAAGATTAATAGCAGAAAAGTCTACATTTTACTTACTTTTAGCGAGCATTCTCTTTATGCTCCTCAACTGCTCTGGCTCCCTCAGTTTGAGGTCTGACCACCTCTTTCTGAGCTGCTCATTTGAGCGTTTCACCCCGAAATTCGCCTTCAGACTCTTCACGACTTTAGTGAGGATTTTGGCCTTCCTTCTATTTGGTTTGCTATACGGCCCATGCTTTGCATCATAATCAGACTCGAGCAAGATGTCCACCATCTCCGCCATCTCCGCAAAAGGCATATTCGATGCCTTGAATCTCCTCCTTGATCGTGACGTTTCCTCGGTCTCCGGGCTTGTCTCCTCCTCGTTAGTTGCGGAATTATCAGACACCTGCTGTAACTCCGCCATATCTGTCTGCGCGCCGAAAGAGAAGGGGCGGGGAAAAGATGTTAGTTAGAACGTCTTGGGCGGGCGACGTGTGCGGAGCGACGTGTTCGAAATTTGGCGCATGCGTGGTGTGTATATAGCAAACACACATGTGACTATAGTACGTTCGGTGTGCGGAGAGAGGAGTTCAAGTGACGGACGTGCGAACGAAGGTATGTGATTTTGTGACTTATACAAATTGTTGGCCTATACTGTCTTGACAATGTTGGAGGATATATATGGTGACTAGGATGTTAAGGAGGTTAGACTGTTTGCCTCACATTAGTTATATATAATTTATTTAACTTGCAGATACAATATGAATGTCTTTATAAGCGACAAGGATTTCCTGGCGGAATTTATTGACCGGGTAAGGGAGCTGCCGGCTCTGTGGGAGACGAAAAACCCCATCCACAAAAAAAGAGGGGTGAGAAAAGCAGCGCTGGAGAAGCTGCTCCCATTTGTGCATACCAAGGTGCCCACAGCCACAGCAAAACAAGTGGACACTAAAATTGGGAGCTTGAGAGGTACCTACAGGACTGAAGGCTCTAAGGTGCTGGCTTCTCAGAGGTCAGGAGCAGCAGCAGGTGATGTTTATGTCCCGATTTTGTGGTACTACAACAGGATGTCCTTCCTGGATGACCACATTGAGACAAGGCCATCACTCTCCACTCTTCCCCCCAGACTTCCCTGCAGCCAACCTGAGCCTTCTCTGGAGCAATAGGAGGCAGCCATCCTGGATGATCCTGATTTGGCCATCTGGAGCCAGGTATAGTATTAACTGAAAATGTATTGGGATAAACTTAATGTTTGACAAATATGTCAAGATGACAAACATAAAATATTTTGGATTCCACAAGTGAAATCAAGATCTGTAGACATTAGTCTGCACTTAATTGGGTGCTAAATAGTCAATCTGATGTAGTGGTAAATTTTAAGCAAGGATTTATGGATTTACATTCTAATTGCTTCAATCAGGATTACAAAGTTTGATGCAAAGATTAAACCAACATATTAAACTATGTCCCTTTTTCATACACAGGATGAAATCAGCCAGGAGGAGGGTCTGGAAACTGTCAGGCAGGAGGAGGAAGGGCCCAGTGGCAGCCAGGAGGTGGCAGGGCCCAGTGGCAGACAGGAGGTGGCAGGGCCCAGTGGCAGAAAGGAGGTGGCAGGGCCCAGTGGCAGACAGGAGGTGGCAGGGCCCAGTGGCAGACAGGAGGTGGCAGGGCAAAGGAGAAGCACCAGATCCCAGGTGCCTCCCATCCGGCTTCCCAAAAGAGGCAGGAGGGACAGGAGCACGAGTGAGGCAGCAATGGCCCTTATTCGTGAGGACCATGCCACCCTACAGGAGCCCACATCCCCTGAAGAGGCCATTGCCGGCCTAGTGGAGGCTAAGTTCAAGGTGATGAGCATGGAGCAACGCCTCCTATGCGAGCCCCTGCTCATCACCTTGCTCAACAAGGGGGTGATGGAGAAAATTACCCCCAATACCGCCATATGTGAGGTGGCACAACTGACCCAACCTCAACCTCCACCTCCACCTTCTTCTTCTGCCCCACCACCTTCTGCTACAACTCCACCTTCTTCTTCTGCCCCACCCCCTTCTGCTACACCTCCACCTTCTTCTTCTGCCCCACCCCCTTCTGCTACACCTCCACCTTCTTCTTCTGCCCCACCCCCTTCTGCTACACCTCCACCTTCTTCTTCTGCCCCACCCCCTTCTGCTACACCTCCACCTTCTTCTTCTGCCCCACCCCCTTCTGCTACACCTCCCCCTTCTTCTTCTGCCCCTCCCCCTTCTGCTACACCTCCACCTTCTTCTTCTGCCCCACCCCCTTCTGCTACACCTCCACCTTCTTCTTCTGCCCCACCCCCTTCTGCTACACCTCCACCTTCTTCTTCTGCCCCACCCCTTCTGCTACATCTCCTCCTCCTCCTCCTGACAGGAGTACCCCTCCAGTGGCCCAGCCTCCAGCCAAACGAAGAAGGAAGGCTGCAGGGAAGGCTTCAGGGAAGGTTGCAGGGAAGGTTGCCAGGAAGAAGAGGAAGTGATGGCCTTGCTTCATTGTGGTCGGACAGAAGGCAGCCTGTTGTAGTACCACACACTTGGGACATATATATCACCTGCTGCTGTTCCTGACCTCTGGGAGGCCAGCATCAGATTGTGTTCAGAAATGTTGGCCTTCTCAAGCTCCCAATTTTAGTGTCCACACAGGGTTGCTGTGTGCTCTGGGGTCCCTGGGATGCACAAATGGCAGCAGGTTCTCCAGCGCTGCCTTCTCTTTATTTTATTTCGAAACATGAATAAATGTGATTTTTGTTTAAGTTCATACTTGACTATGTGTCTTTGTAAAAATTAAAAATCTAGCTTTGGAGTAAGCAGATACATTTGACTGACAAAAAAAGGGACAGATATCACCCTCCCAAAAGAATAACTAAATCTGATTTGCAAAAAAACATGGGGGGAAATTTAACTAATATAGATTCCAAAATTAAATGGGAGATCACTATCAAAACATAGCGAAATTATAATTAACATCATTTTTAAAAATATAACCATTTAAATTATTCCTAAAAACTTGCACGATATAATACACATAAATCTTCTTAAGAGCAGCATGAAAAAGGTTAAAAAAAAAAGTCATAACTCTGTGTGAATATCAGCAGCAAAAGACGGTCACTCGTTTTGATTAATGTAACATTCTAACGAAGATTTCAATGCAGAACATTTAAACGATGCAATATTTTTGAGCGTGACGAATGTGCTCTCTCCATTACGAAGGCTTGTTTTACCAGAAGATGCGCTCCCGTCTCATAGTTGCTTGTGAGCATGCGCGCTTTTGGAAGAGTCGTAAAAGCATACACACGAACCATTTTCTCGTCACAAAACAGCCCGACGAGAAACACGACGAGGAAATCTGGAATCCTGACGAGAAAATAGAGAGCAGGTTCTCTATTTTCTCGTCGAGATTCTCGGCAATTTTCTCATCGTAAAACCATACACACGAACGTTTTTCTCGACAAAAAAGCTCTCGCGGCACTTTTCTTGACGGTTTTGGACGAGAAAATCGGACGTGTGTACGAGGCCTCAGATTCTGATTTTTGTGGCAGCTATTCAGAGATCCTCTTGGAAAAAAGTCCTTGAATGTAAACTGTCTTATGCCGTGTACACACGATCGGCTTTACCGATGAAAACAGTCCGATGGACTTTTCTCATCGGACAAACAGATCGTGTATGGGCCCCATCTGTCTTTTTTCCATCGGTGAGAAAAAATAGAACATGTTTTAAATTTATCCGATGGGAAAAAAAACGATAGCAAATTCCGATCGTCTGTGTGGAACTCCATTGGACAAAAAACCCACGCATGCTCAGAATCAAGTCGACGCATGCTCAGAAGCATTGAACTTAATTTTTCTCGTCTTGTCGGAGTGTTTTACGTCACAGTGTTTGGGACGGTCAGATTTTTGACTGATGGTGTGTAGGCAAGACTGATGGAAGTCAGCTTCATCGGATTTCCGATGGAAAAATCCATCGGATTAGAATCCATAGGAAATCCGATCGTGTGTACAGGGCTTAAGAGAACAATAGGAAATGTCTTTACTTCTTGGGGAATTCTCTTCATATTTTGTTAACCACTCCCTATAAGTTAATAATAACACATTATGACCACTTCATTTGAATAAAGTTGTGGAAGTATGCATTTTGAGCATGACACTTAGTATTTACCACTTAGTTTGTGATCCTCATGTCAGTGCCATACTTAGGTAGTGTGTAGGATGGGGTCAGCTGCCTGTAATTCTCCTGCTCTGGTCACATGGTACAGCCAAGGCGAACACTTCCCTCACTCTGAACTTCCACTGTACTAGGGGTGTCTGTGCTGGGGGGTATCTGTACTGATGGTGTATGTACTGAGGGGTTCAGTACTGGGGGGGGGGGTTGTACGAAGGGGTGTGTGTACTGTGTAGGTCTGTACTGATGGGGTGTATGTACTGTGGGTTCTGTACTGAGGGATTAGGCTTGGAAGAGGTATGTACTAAGGTGGCAGTCTGGGAGGGCTGTGTGGGAAAACCACATCTGGGGATGATTGGGGCTGTTAGTTGAAATCTTTTTTGTGGGGAATATGGGCTCGCGGATTTGTACTGGCAGGAGGGGGTATTTTTTTTATTGTATTCTGTACAGTGGCCTGTGCCTGCTTCTATGCCCTGCATTCTTTGTATTACTCACTTCTGAGCCCTGCACTCTGTGTTATGCACTCCCAGACCTCGTTATTGTCACATTCATTGTTTAGGGCTGCTCAGAACTTTCAACAATAATGCAGCCTGGCCTTATAAAATCATTGCTTATTAATGGTTTTAAAGAATAGAATGTGTTATGGTGAAAAAAAAAGCAACCCATTCAAGTAGTGGTAGATTTTCAACTGTTTACCATCTTAGTTCAACAGCTATGGCAAAAAAAAAACCATATCTCCACCTGGTTATAATTGGATGCAAAGTGGTAATGCTTTCTGCTTAATAGCCTGAACATGAAAGACTTTTCTGATGAAAGCATTTAGAAAGAACAAAAGAGTGTTTGCTGTTCCTTCATTCATAAGCAGTCCTGTTGATAGGTAAGCTTTAATGCATTTTTTCATGTGGACCACTGCATGATGGAAGATACTGATAAGAACATAAATAAAATAATATAAAACAGCACAGGTACTTAGAGAGTCTTAGCAATAAGTTCAGTGTCTTCCACTGTGTCACCTTGAAAAAGCTTGCCATTAATTTCTTTTACTTCCCAGTCTTATTTTCCCTTATTAACAATTGCACGATTTGACCTCACCATTGACTCTTACTCTCTTGATAAAAAAATATTTAACATCCTCAATAAATACATATAGAATCACCACTAATATCCTGTCATGTATCCACAACGATCATATCTAAATGTGTCTTACAAGACCAATTTAGGATCATATAGGTATAAGACAGAAACCGTAGGTCAGTTGTGGGAAGGATTTTACCTGAAAATATAGACTAAATACCTAGTGGTCCTTCTAGTCCTCCATATTGCCCTGCTTCCCATTTTGGCCTAACTGTGTTAACCAAGGCTGCTAACCCATGGTAGCATGGTAAGATTATATGCTTAGTTCTCTATATTGGGAACAGCAGGATGGCTTGCCTACGCATGTCACGCCTGCAGTACTGTTTTCAGCCCGACATCTAGCATCTTTGTCCTCTCACTGCTCTGCTTAACCTTCCTGGCGGTATGATTATGTCAGATTTTTGAATCTCAAAGCGGTACATTGTTTTGCATAGGAATTTGGTGTTTTATATTGTAGGCCTGTAATTCTTAGGAATAACTCACTTAAATCTGTCCAAACAAGAGTCTAATAGACATCTCGGGTATGATAAAGTTTGAAACACGGAATCATAAATTATATTGTAGCACTACCCCCGTAGGAGCTGCTGGTTATATTTTTGGGTCATGCCCTTACCTGTCTGTTCACCATATCCATCATAGGGGTTCCATTGAAGAGTTGTTCATAGATGTCAGCACCAACACACAGGGGCTGATTTACCAAACGTTTGCGCCATGAGTATTGGCGCATCTGCGTGCGCAATGGCTGTTTTGGTATTTACAAAACATTAGCGCCTGTAGCACAGTCCTATTTCCCATTTACTATAGTGTTCTCTGCGCCTGGGAGGAGGCGCTCAGTGCGCTACTATGGACCTGGCGCAGGGCATGTTAAAATCTAAATATAAAGAAGCTGGAAGTGAGAATATAATGGGGGTGACATGGGGTGATGTGAGGAAGTGTAGGGACACCTGCCCAAATAACTAATATGCCCAAAATAGAGTGGGAAAGTAACTTTTTCAAAACCAGCCCGCTGCGCCGGCAATTCCGATTCGAGCTGCGGGAGTTTTTTTTGAGCTCAGCGCGGGAATTTCAATGGTTCAAATGCGCCGGGACACTGCGCCGGCAAAATCTTAGTAAATGTCAAGTCACCTAAGTCAATTTGCATAAGTTGAACAGGCGCAGCTCTGAAATTGCCAGTGCGCCGGCAAAATGACATTTCTAAAGAAAAAAAAAGGCATTTAAAAGCAGCCGCGGCTGTAATGAATTGTCGGCTCCCGGCAATATAGAGAAAAGTCATAGAAAGTCATTGCTAACCGCAATAAAAAAAAGTGTGGGGGTCCCCCCAAATTCCATAACCAGGCCCTTCAGGTCTGGAATGGATATTAAGGGGAACCCCGCTGCAAATTTGAAAAAAAAATGAAGTGCGGGTTCCCCCCAAATATCCAAACCAGGCCCTACAGATCTGGCATGGATTTTAAGGGGAACTCCACCCCAAATTTTATAAAAAAATGGCGTGGAGTCCCCCCAAAAATACACACCAGACCCTTATCCAAGCACATAACCTGGCCGGCCGCAGGGGAAAAGGGGGGGATGAGAGAGCGCCCCCCCCTCCCTCCTGTACCGTACCAGGCCACATGCCCTCAACATGGGGAGGATGTCCCCATGTTGATGGGGACAAGGGCCTCATCCCCACAACCCTTGCCCGGTGGTTGTGGGGGTCTGCGGGCAGGGGGCTTATCGGAATCTGGAAGACCCCTTTAACAAAGGGGACCCCCAGATCCCAGCCCCCCCTGTGTGAAATGGTAATGGGGTACAAATGTACCCCTACCATTTCACAAGGAAAGTGTAAAAAATGTAAAAAATGACAAGAGCCGGTTTTTGACAATTCCTTTATTAATGTCTTCTCTTTTCTTCCATCTTCTTCTTCCATCTTCTTCTTTCCTCCATTCGGGTTTCTTCCTCCATCTTCATCTTCCTCTTCCTCTTCATCTTTATCTTCATCTTCATCTTCCTTCTTCCTTCGGTCTTCTCGTCCGCATCTTGCCCCGGCGTCTTCCCTTCTTCTTTCTTCTCCGGCCGCTCCGTTTGAATTGGAGGTTCCCGCTGTGCGACGCTTCAGTTCGCCTCTGGGTCCACTTACACCCGGTGACCCCGCCCCCCTCTGTCACCACGGGGAAAGTCCCCGTGAAATCCATGTGCGTCAGAGGGGGGCGGGGTCACCGGGTGTAAGCGGACCCAGAGGAGAACTGAAGAACTGAAGCGTCGCACAGCGGGAACCTCCAATTCAAACGGAGCGGCCGGAGAAGAAAGAAGAAGGGAAGACGCCGGGGCAAGATGCGGACGAGAAGACCGAAGGAAGAAGGAAGATGAAGATGAAGATAAAGATGAAGATGGAGGAAGAAACCCGAATGGAGAAAAGAAGAAGATGGAAGAAGAAGGAAGAAGATGGAAGAAAAGAGAAGACATTAATAAAGGAATTGTCAAAAACCGGCTCTTGTCATTTTTTAAATTTTTTACACTTTCCTTGTGAAATGGTAGGGGTACATTTGTACCCCATTACCATTTCACACAGGGGGGCTGGGATCTGGGGGTCCCCTTTGTTAAAGGGGTCTTCCAGATTCCGATAAGCCCCCCGCCTGCAGACCCCCACAACCACCGGGCAAGGGTTGTGGGGATGAGGCCCTTGTCCCCATCAACATGGGGATATCCTCCCCATGTTGAGGGCATGTGGCCTGGTACAGTTCAGGAGGGAGGGGGGGCCGCTCTCTCGTCCCCCCCTTTTCCCCTGCGGCAGGCCAGGTTATGTGCTCGGATAAGTGTCTGGTGGGGATTTTTAGGGGGACTCCATGCCATTTTTAAAAAAATTTGGGGTGGAGTTCCCCTTAAAATCCATGCCAGATCTCAAGGGCCTGGTATGGATATTTGGGGGGAACCCCACGTCATTTTTTAAAAAAAATTGCAGCGGGGTTCCCCTTAATATCCATTCCAGACCTGAAGGGCCTGGTTATGGAATTTGGGGGAACCCCCACGCATTTTTTTTTGGGTTAGAAAAGACTTTCAATGACTTTTATCTGTATTGACTGGAACCAGCAATTCATTACAGCCGCAAGGACTTTTAAATGACTATTATTTTACTTTAGAAATGTCATTTTGCTCTCCAACTGTTATAAACATGGAAAACATGTGCTACTTTACAGGCATACTATAGACACCCCCCGGGGATGATATTTAGGGCCAGTTCACACCGGATGCAGTGCAGTGTGTTTTTTTGATGCCTGAAAAACGCAAAGAAAGTTGATCACATTAATGCCAATGGCATAGTTCACACCACTGCAGTCCGTTCCAGTGCATTTCAGAAAGCCAAAAAATAATTGGTCATGCTGCATTTTTTAGGTACAAAACTGTACTGGACCCCAGTAAAACACATCAAAAACGCAACGGAACGTACCAAAAATGCACTGGAATGCACCGCAACGCACCTAAATGTACCAAAGACGCACTGCAACACACTTGTCCTAAGTGAAAAGAGGGGGAAAAAAAACACTGGACTGCATCAAAAACGCCTCAAAAATGCACTGGAATGTGTCAAAAACGCGCATGCAGAAAAGCACCTGGAACGCAACCAGACTGCGTTTCTATAGTGTGAACTAGGGCCAGTTCACACCATAGAAACGCAATCCGGATGCGTTCCAGGTGCTTTTCTGCATGCACGTTTTTTCATGCGTTCCAGTGCATTTTTGGTAAGTTTTTGATGCAGTCCAGTGCTTTTTTTTCACCCCTCTTTTTTATTAACCATAGATAAGGACAAGTGTGTTCCAGTGCGTTTTTGGTGCATTTAGGTGTGTTCCTGTGCGTTCCAGTGCGTTTATGATGCGTTTTGATGCGTTCCAGTACAGTCCAGTGCAGGTAAAATGCAGCATGTTCTACTTTTTGGGTGGAACTGGAACGCACTGGAACAAAAACTGCCATTTAGAACCATATAACCAACTTTCCATGCATTTTGGATGCATAAAAAACGCAATGCACTGCATGTGGTATGAAATGGCCCTTAAGCAATTTGGCATATTTAAAGGCACTTCTCCTTGTTTTGTTTTTGGTGTTTTCCAAATTGGTGACATTGATATATGTCCCTTAGGGTGGGACCTGGACCCCCATTTTAAGGCCAATAACTAGAAGATAAGCCAGCCAAGTGGGGACTAGCAAAATTAACAAGTCAGTTCCCATAGACTGCAATGGTATTTGTTGGTGGGGGGGAGGGGTGATTGTCCCATCTCTAATTTTGTAGCATGCTGGATGATGTGCTTAATTTTGGATGGGGGGAGGGTTATTTTTTGCTAGCTGCATTGGTGTTGTTCTGCACATGCCCAGCCAGTTCGTTTTTTTTGGCGTGCTTTTTGTGTGTGAACAACGCTTGGATATTTCTGGGCATGCTCACTCAGAGAGTGTTTTTATGGGTTAGAAATTGAAGGACATCCTTAACAGGTGTGCCCACTTTGAATTTCAGTCTCTACATTGGGAGAACTTGCATTCTGGGTGTTTCATGGACTGTGCATGTGTTTTCAATTGCCTCATTAGGACACAAACATATGTTATATAAAGCTCACAGAGCATTCGGTTGCTTGCCTTGAGAAGAGGCAAGTGTGTGTGTGTGGGGGGTAAAATGTACATGTCGGTGTCCTTATCGAGTTTGTAACACATGTATTTTATTTGTTATGTCTTTGCTAAACAAGTGATTGGTTAACTTATGTGGATTGTATATTTTTGGTATGGGGGAGATATGTTCCCCTGAAATAATTCTGATGTTGTTAATGTGTGTTGTTTGTTCACTTTGATTTAATTGTCTGCTGCATTTTTTTGGCCAAAAATTGCTCAAGATGTTGAGTCTGTAACTGTTTCAAATTGACCATGTTTTTTTATTTTGCCTTCCCTTTTGTTTTGTTGAACAATAAAATTAGATGGAAAGTTTTGATGTTTGTTTTGTGTTTTATTTGCAACAAATGTGACAGCTGATTGGCATGTCAAAACAAAACTGGTGTGATTTGTCTAATCTGGTGCCTTCATGGTAGTATATGCATGGATTGTATTGTGTGCTGCCATGGAGCGTCACCAGGAAATGAAAAATACAGAGCGGTAAGTATTCAATTTTCCTTTTTTACTGCAGTGGTTCTCAGCCTCAGTCCTCAAGTACCCCCAACAGGACATGTTTTGTGAATTTAGCTTATCGAGAATTGCTGTCCAAAAAATCAAAACCATTGACTGTGATTTAAAGCACATGTGCAAGATGAAGGAAAACCTGCAAACATGGCCTGTTGGGGGTACTTGAGAAGCACTGATTTAGAGCACTGCTCTTAAAAATAGCTCAAGGCCATACAATTCTAATTGTGGGCATTTTGAGGGAAACGAAGTAAGTGTTAGAACCCCTGCGTGTGTGGTTTTTTTTTTTTAGAATTTTTTTTTTTTTTGAATTTTTTATTTTTTTTTGTAGTTTGGCCTTTGTCTCCTTTTCTTAACATTGGCTTCACTTCCTGTCACACAGCTAAACAGGAAGTGAAGGTAAAACCCTACCAATGGCTTTTCTTGGGGACACACAGATCAATCTAACTAGTGTCCCCATTAAGCAAATTGCACTCTAGCACTTTGTTGTGTACACTCCAAATCATTGGGTAGTTTGGGGTTTAGTAAAGACAAATCCTCTCTGCAGTAAAAGTGTAGCTGCTGAAAATCTGAGGGGAAGTACTGGTGATTGGATGTTACAATCATGTAAAAGCAAAGATGTTTTTTTTTTTTTGGGCTTGCATGTCCCCCTCAGATATACAGCAAGTGCACTTGTAGTGCAAAGTAGATTTGCCTTTAGTAAATAAACCCCACAGTCCAAACTACCTAATAATTTGTGGTGTACCCCGCAATATGCTGGAGTGCAATGTGCATAATGGGGAAAGTATTTAGACTGACCTGTGTGTCCCCAAGGAAAGACATTGTTAGGGATTTTCTCTCACTTCCTGTGTGGCTATGTGACAGGAAGTGAATTATTTGGAAGGATAGAGTGGCCAAATGATTTAGTTTAACTTTTCAAAGACACATTCCTAAGTTGAATTGTGATGCATGTCAATGGCCCATTTACACCCTCTTTAACCACCTCCCTACTGTGCACGAAAACCCCCTTCCTACCCAAGCCATTTTTCAGCTTTCAGCGCTGTCACACTTTGAATGACAATTGCGCGGTCGCGCGACGTGGCTCCCAAACGAAATTTGCGTCCTTTTTTCCCCACAAATAGAGCTTTCTTTTGGTGGTATTTGATCACCTCTGCGGTTTTTATTTTTTGCGCTATAAACAAAAGAAGAGCGTCCAGTTTGGAAAAAAAACACTATTTTTTACTTTTTGCTATAATAAATACCCATTTTTTTTTTTTTAAATAACATTTTCCTCAGTTTAGGCCGATACGTATTCTTCTACATATTTTTGGTTTAAAAAAAATCGCAATAAGCGCGTATTGATTGGTTTGCGCAAAAGTTATAGCGTCTACAAAATAGGGGATAGATTTATAGCATTTTTTTTTTTTTTTTTATTAGTAATGGCGGCGATCTGCGATTTTTTTTAAATTTTATTTTATTTTATTTTTATTGTGACTGCGATATTGCGGCGGACACATCGGACACTTTTGACACATTTTTGGGACCATTCACATTTATACAGCGATCCCTGCTATAAAAATGCATTGATTACTGTATAAATGTGATTGGCAGGGAAGGGGTTAACCACTAGGGGGCGGGAAGGGGTTAAATATGTTCCCTCAATGTGTTCTAACTGTGGGGGGAGGGGACTGACTGGGGGAGGTGACCGATGGTTGTCTCTATGTACAAGGGACACAGCATCGGTCCCCTCTCCCTCACAGGACGTGGATCTCTGTGTTTACACACAGAGATCCACTTTCCTGCTCGTTTCCCGGGCAATCGCGGGTGTCCGGCGGCAATCGCGGCGCGCGCGCGCCTCCTAGCTCGTTTTAAAGGGAGGACGTCATATGACGTCCTCCCAGAACGAGAGTGTCCTCCGCCCGCCGTCAATTGACAGTGGGCGGGGGACAAGTGGTTAATCACTTGAGATCAGCGCTATAACTGATCGACGGCCACAGCATGGTCCTCAATTGCCGGGAGTCCGTCAATAAACGTCCTCCCCTTCGCGCGCGTGCGCTGTGGTCACAGAGTCACTGAGACTCGGGTGATGACAGATCCGAGTAAGGGGCCGATCCCTGCCCTTTACCGTGTGATCAGCTGCCAGCAAATGACAGCTGATCACGTGATGTAAACAAAAGCTGGGTAATGGTTTTTGTTTTCTCCTTGTGCTGACAGCGTGAGCATAAAAAAAGGCAATCACCGGCTTATGTGCAAGGGACATGGGGCCCGAAGAGGAAGAGGCAATTCTGCATCATCTGTGACAATTAATAGCCCCTGCCAGTGCCACCTATCAATGCCCACCACTGGTGCCAATCAGTGGCACCTAGCAGTGCTGCCAATGCCTATCAGTGCCCATCACTGCCAACTATCATTGCCACCTAGCAGTGCCACTTCTCACTGCCCACCAGTGCCAAATAGCAATGCCACCTCTCAGTGCCCACCCTTGCCACCTTATCGGTGCCCATCAGTGCAGTCTCATCAGTGTACATCAATGAAGAAGAAAAATTACCTTTTTTTTAAATATTAACCAGTTTCTTACCGCCCACCGTCAAATGACATCCTTGGCTTTGGGCGGTGACATCTGAATGATGCCTGCAGTTGCAGGCATCATTCAGATATCATTCTTTTCAGCCGGCGATTCTGTGCACAATAAAACCAATCATAGTGGCAGTTCCGCCGCTTGATCGTTCTTATAGGCGGGGGGAGGGGACGTTCCCCCCCCTCTTGCCGTCATCCGGTGCTTCTCCGGGCTCTCCCGTGCCATCTGGGGCTCGGAGAACGATTTGGAGATGACTGGTGACCAGATGGTCATCAGTCATCTCTATGACCGTCGGAGGCGCGGGCACGACGTTATGACATCATGCCGTGTTCCCGTATGTTAACCAAGCCGTGATCTTGGCTGTCATCATGAGATTGGTGATTTTTTTTGGAACAATATCATGCTTTCCAGCCTGGAGGAGAGATGCGGGTCTTATTGACCCTGCATCTCTCCATAAAGAGGACCTGTCACACACATTCCTATTACAAGGGATGTTTACATTCCTTGTAATAGGAATAAAAGAGATCCCAAAAAATAAGTAAGAAATACAAAAAAGTCAAAAAAAACAAACAAAAAAAATAAAAAAAATAAGAAAAAACGCCCATGTCCCCGGTAGCTCGCGCTCAGAAGCGAACACACACGTAAGTCCCGCCCACATATGTAAACGCCGTTCAAACCACACATGTGAGTTATTGCTGCGTGCGTTAGAACTAGTGCAGCAATTCTAGCACTAGACCTCCTCTGTAATGCCAAAATGGTAACGTGTAAAAAAAATTTAAGCATCGGCTAGGGAGATTTTTAATTACTGAAGTTTGGTGTCATGCCATGCGTGAGCGCAATTTTAAAGTGTGACGTGTTAGGTATCTATTTACTCAGCATAACAACATCTTTCACATTATACCAAAAAATTGGCCGTAACTTTACTGTTTTGTAATATTTTTAGCAAACAAAAGGCGTTTGAAAATGTATTGCGCAAATACCGAGCGAGATAAAAATTTGCAATGACCGCCATCTTATTCCCTAGGGTGTCTGCTCCAAAAAAATATATAATGTTTGGTGTTTTGAAGTAATTTTATAGCCATAAATTTATGATTTTTACACGAAGGAGAGAAGTGCCATAATAGGCCCAGTGCTGAAGTGGGTAAAATATCCATTTTTATTTTTTTTAAACTCGGTCTTTTGTATTTATAGAAAAAAAATAAAAATAAAACACAAAGGTGATCAAATAGCACCAAAAGCAAGCTCTATTTGTGTGCCAACAAATAAAACAGTTTCATTGGGTTACAGTGTTGTATGAGCGCGCAATTGTCATTAAAATTGCATCAGCGCTGAAATGTGAAACTTGGTCTGGGCAGTGCGCAAGTGGTTAATATAAGGCTACATGCACACGGACGTTTTTACAACCGCTTGTTTGAGCGTTTTTTGCAGCTTAAAAACATTTCTCCATGTTAGCCTATGGCCTCATGGCAACCATGGCGTTTTGGAGCTGTAAATGGCATAGGCGTTTTTAGGCCCCATGTAGACGGGACGCTGGTGCAAAGTGTTCTGAACTAAGGTTGAAAGTGGCGTTTAGAAAGGCGCGCTTTGTGGCGTTTGCATGTCGTGTTTTACCACATTTGCATGTATATGATAAGGAGCCGCCCTAAGCTCCAAAAACAGTATTATTTACGATTTTAGCTATTTAGTGAGACCAGAGTGATATGAGCAGCTGAGAGCAGCAGTGTAGTTGTATTTAGCGTGTCACTTGCCACATCACTTGCCACAAGTTGTGGATTGTCCACTTGCCACGTCAGCTGCCCCAAGTTGTGGATTGTCCACAATGCAATGGAAGCAATAAACGCTGGTACCGCGTCTGAAACGTGGAAATCTTTGGCGTCTGAAGGCATTTTGAGGGTTTGTGAAAAACGATTTTAAACGCAACTGCAGATTTTTTTTGCCAGGACAAAAAACGTGTTTTGGATGTAATAGAATTCAATGGACCCGCATCCAAAACGCAAGTACCGCAATTTTGCGGCAATTTTTTGTTTGACCTGTTTATAGCTGGTTGTTAAAGGAAATGTAAAAAAACCCCAAAAAAACGGTTCAATAAACAAACCCCCCCAGGTCCATACCAGGCCCTTAGGTCTAGTGTGGATTCAAAGGGTACCCCCCCCCCAAAAAAAAGAAAAAAAATGGTGTGGGTGTCCCCCCAGGTCCATACCAGGCCCTTGGGTCTAGTATGGATTCAAAGGGGACCCCCCAAAAAAAAAATGAAAAAAAAATGGCGTGGGGGTCTCCCCAGAATCCATACCAGGCCCTTCAGGTCTGCCATGTATTTTAAGGGGAACCCTGCGCCCAAAAAAAAAAAATTGCGTGGGGTCCCCTTAGAATACACACCAGACCCTTTATCCGAGCACTCAACCTGGCAGGCCGCAGGGGAAAAGGGGGGGACGAGAGAGCGGCCCCCCCTCCCTCCTGAACCGTACCAGGCCGCATGCCCTCAACATGGGGGGTTTGGTGCTTCGGGGCAGGGGGGGCGACCTGCGGCCCTCCCCACCCCAAAGCACCCTGCCCCCATGTTGATGGGGACAAGGGCCTCTTCCCGACAACCCTGGCCGTTGGTTGTCGGGGTCTGCGGGTGGGGGGCTTATCGGAATCCGGGAGCCCCCTTAATAAGGGGGAACACAGATACCTGCCCCCCACCCTATGTGAATGAGTATGGGGTACATCGTACCCCTACCCATTCACCTGGTGTCAAAATAAGTCAATAAAAAAAGACAACACAGGTTTGAAAAGTAATTTATTGGGCAGCTCCGGGGGTCTTTCTGCCGGGCCCCCGCTATCTTCTGCTAGTTCTTTTGCTAGCGGGGGCCCCGGGCTTCCTCGCCGTCTTCTTCCAACTTCGGGGGTCTTTCTGCCGGGCCCCCGCTATCTTCTGCTAGCTCTTTTGCTAGCAGGGGTCCCGGGCTTCCTCGCCATCTTCTTCCGACTTCGGGGGTCTCTTGTTCTGTTCTCCGGTTCAGAAAGACCCCCGGAGCTGCCCAATAAATTACTTTTCAAACCTGTGTTGTCTTTTTTTATTGACTTATTTTGCCACCAGGTGAATGGGTAGGGGTACGATGTACCCCATACTCATTCACATAGGGTGGGGGGCCGGCATCTCGGGCCCCCTTTTTAAAGGGGGCGCCCTGATTCCGAAAAGCCCCCCGCCCGCAGACCCCGACAACCAATGGCCAGGGTTGTCGGGAAGAGGCCCTTGTCCCCATCAACATGGGGGCAGGGTGCTTTGGGGTGGGGGGGGCCGCAGGTCGCCCCCCTGCCCCGAAGCACCAAACCCCCCATGTTGAGGGCATGCGGCCTGGTACAGTTCAGGAGGGAGGGGGGCCGCTCTCGTCCCCCCCTTTTCCCCTGCGGCCTGCCAGGTTGCGTGCTCGGATAAGGGTCTGGTTTGGATTTTGGGGGGACCCCCACGCCGTTTTTCGGCTTGAGGGGTTAATCTTAAAATCCAGACCAGACCTAAGGGTCTGGTTTGGATTTTGGGGGGACCCCACGCCGTTTTTCGGCTTGAGGGGTTCACCTTAAAATCCAGACCAGACCTAAGGGTCTGGTTTGGATTTTGGGGGGACCCCCACGCAGTTTTTCAGCTTAGGGGGTTCACCTTAGAATCCAGACCAGACCTAAGGGCCTGGTATGCTCCTGAAGGGGAACCCATGCCGTTTTTTTCATAAAAATTTGGCCTGGAGTTCCCCTTCATGATTCATACCAAACATGGGACAGCGAGGCTGCCGAGGACCAGCGCGATGACATCGCACTGGACACATTCTCGGCCGGCTAGTCGCCTCTAGGTCACGACTTGAGCGGCTGCTGCACGCTCAGGTCGTGTCCAGATCGCCTCGCAAAGTCACGCTGTCCCTGTGTCAGCCGGCACACGAGTCGCCCACAAGTCGGATCCGACTTCCCGGGCGACCTCTATTCAAATCAATGGGCTCCCATAGGGAACCATTCATTTTCAATAGAGCGCCGCTGACATTTCTATTTACTATAACAGTGCGCTGCTGCTTCCTGCGCCCAGTGAAGGAGTTATCCGGCGCAGCAATTAAGGTTAGAACCAGCGCAGCGCACTGTTATTAGTAAATCAGCCCCACAGTCTCTTTTTGCAATGGTTTTTTATTTAACAAAGTCAGTTGGAGGGATGGAGGATTAGGGGAGATTCAGGTACCTTGCTTTGCGGATCACGGGTACTTCTTTAATCCAGAGGACAAACAGTTTCCACCCTGGATATAGCAACCACCGGATAGGCCTCTCTCACTGACCTAGCAGCCGGTGCAGTGCTCGATCATAGTCTCTGCCACAGACTTGAAGAAAATCTTAAGCCCTGTACACACGATAGGTTTAACCGATGAAAACAGTCCGATTGACTTTTTTCATCGGACAAACCGATCGTGTATGGGCCCCATCGGTCTTTTTTCCATCGGTGTTTAAAAATAGAACATGTTTTAAATTTATCCGATGGTTAAAAAACCGATAGCAAATTACTGTCGTCTGTGGGGAACTTCATCGGATAAAAAACCCACGCATGCTCAGAATCAAGTCGACGCATGCTCAGAAGCATTGAACTTCATTTTTCTCGGCTCATCGGAGTGTTTTACGTCACCGCGTTTGGAACGGGCGGTTTTTTGACTGATGGTGTGTAGGCAAGACTGATGAAAGTCAGCTTCATCGGTTTTCCGATGGAAAAATCCATTGGTTAAAAAAACCATAGGAAATCCGATTGTGTGTACAGGGCTTTAGAGTCGGTAGACAATCCTCTGCCACAGGATTGTATAACCAATAGCTTTTTTTGTAAAGTCAAAGTACAGTCACACAGTACCAGTTTCTTTCAGCCGATCCGGTAACACTGTGAGGTAGATGGGTTGGGATGCGTCCTCCAATTGAGTCTCCAGGCTCTTCCTGGGATACCAGCCTTTTTGCTTGGTCCTCTCTGAGAAAAGTCCTCCCCTGGTTTCTCCAATTGCTCGGCTTCTCCCCGCAGGCAAGACAGCACAGGACCACCCCTGACTAGTAGGCCCCAGAAACTCCTGGGCCTACTTCCAGTAACAAGGCCTCGGGCCAGCCCGCCCAGAGGCAGGAAACTGCTATGGCACACCTTAAGCCAGGAGGGCCATCAGGTCAGAGAGACCCGGAAGACGGCGTCTGTCCCTTAAGTACCCTCTTCCAGAATGCACAGCGGGGGGACCACTCCCACTGATCCATTTCTGGGCAAGAGGCACTCAATACATCCAGCCTGTTGCATTTCTAACCTTGACCTTTGGTGATAGCGATACCCACAGTCAAGTGGAAAATGCGCAACAAAGCTGGACTGGAACAGAAACCAGCAATTTACCACAATTATTCTGGGCTAAACTACAGCTCAGACAACTAAATTTACAAATAGTGCCTACCCAATAGGAGCAGGGCGCTACACAATTATAATAATTAACTATAAATAATTATAAAAAATAATAATATAATAATATTACATTTTATTCAATAATGTAATCAAATCAAAAACACTGACATTTGCTCAGTCGGAGAATTGTCGCTTTCGTCACTTTCAGAGTCTGATGGCAAATTTCCCCACGAATCACTATCGCTCAATTCTGCAAGTGTTCTAATTTACTATCGCTGTTTACTAGCTGGTCTAAAACCGCTTTTGATGTAAAGGGACACTTTTTGGATGCCATGGACATTTTCAAATTTCCAGGCAGAAAGAACAGTATATATAATATAAAAGTGCAGGCAGGGCACTGGACAAAGCACTAGGGACACAAGGAATGCGAAATGATTTGATACAGTAATGTAATCTTACATATTACAGTGTATTATGTGTGTGTATGTGTTATGTTTTGTACTTTTTGAATTTACTGCCGGGCTCCGCCCCCATGCGTCGCGGCGCTGAGCACTCGCAGGGAACGGAGCCCAGAACAGTAATACATCGAGCGGAGGTTCCGGTGGAGGACACAGCGGGGGGACATCGCAGGATCCTGGGGACAAGGTAAGTAACCTGTACCAGGATACTGCGATACAATCCTGAGTGTGGCTCGGGGTTACCGCTTTTGGTACCGTATTTTTCGCACCATAAGACGCACCTGACCATAAGATGCACCTAGGTTTTAGAGGAGGAAAACAGCAAAACAAAATTCTGAGGAGGTTACTACACATTACTGCTCGCTGATTGGTTGCTAGAGGTTACTACATGTTGCCACTCACCATACAGTTGCTAGCGGATACTGCACACTAATTTCCTGCAACTCAGTGTCCCCCTCTGCAAGCTGCTCAGTCCTCCTGCTGCTTTATTAATCCCAACCCCCCTGCAGACAGAAGAAGGGTGAGGAAATAGAATGCACACACACAGCCCGCTCTGTGTGTCTTTGATCTCCTGCTCGGCTTGTGCTGCTGCCCGGAGAATGAGGGGGGCACGGAGAGCCCTGTCCCTTATACTCTGACCCTACTGTTAACCTGAAGGCTGACTGCAAAGTTGGCCATAGATAGAGAGTGTGGTTTGCCTGGAGAAGGAGGGGGAACAGAGCGCAGTATGCCCGGAGAAGGAGGGGGGACAGAGATCGCGGTGTGCCTGGAGAAGGAGGGGGAACAGAGCGCAGTATGCTCGGAGAAGGAGGGGGGACAGAGAGCGCAGTATGCCTGGAGAAGGAGAGGGGACAGAGCGCAGTATGCCCGGAGAAGGATGGGAAACAAGAGAGCGCGGTGTGCCCGGAGCAGGAGGGGGAACACGCTCCCTGTCACATAGTAACAGTGCCTGCTTCTCCCCTGACAGGGAGAAGCAGGCAAGTCACAGCTGAGGAGCCGAGCGGCCGGCCCGGTATTCAGCGGCGGGGGGCTGGTCTATATTCGCTCCATAAGACTCACAAGCATTTCCCCCCATTTTTTGAGGGGAAAAAAGTGCGTCTTATGGTGCGAAAAATACAGTAATTAAAATAAACCCAGAGCCACACTCTGGAATATCGCTATAAAGTTGCACAAATGCATGGGCACTTCAAATGCAAACCCCAGACAATCTCTCTCCTTAGAAGCTTACATCCTGAATACTACAACTATTCAGAAAAGGATAAGACCAAGTGATGGAAAAAAAAGTTCCTCCATCCCAAACTCGCTCAACCATGTCTTTATGGACCTTGCTTTGTGCACTGGTGCGCAGTCATGTTGGAACAGGAAGGGGTCATCCCCAAACTGTTCCCACAAAGTTGGGACCATGAAATTGGCCAAAATGTCTTGGTGATGCCTTAAGAGTTATCTTCACTGGATCTAAGGGGCCAGGCCCAATCCCTGAAAAACAACCCCACACCATAAACCCCCTCCACCAAATGATTTGGACCAGTACACAAACCAATGTCACATGGAGTAGTGAGTTTGGGGTGGAGGAACTTAACGGGCCCGCACCGAGTCCTGACCTCAACCCGATAGAACACCTTTGGGATGAATTAGAGCGGAGACTGCGAGCCAGGCCTTTTCGTCCAACATCAGTGCCTGACCTCACAAATGTGCTTCTGGAAGAATGGTCAAACATTACCATAGACACACTCCTAAAGCTTGTGGACAGCCTTCTCAGAAGAGTTGAAGCTGCTATAGCTGCAAAGGGTGGGCCATCTCAATATTGAACCCTGCGGAATAAGACTGGGATCCCATTAAAGTTCATGTGCGTTTAAAGACAGGCATCCCAATACTTTGGGTAATATAGTGTATCTCTGTCAATTGCACGGTGCCAGATAGTTAGGGTTGTGCTCCTGTATGTGTGTAGTGGTCACCTTCCAGTATATTAGTAGGCAAATCTGTTCATTGCAATAGAGTTTACATGCAGTTCCTGTTATTTTAGTTAGCCTTATCCCTTCTGGCCCGGATTCTATAGCTAGTTTTAGTTCAGGGCACAATAATCAGCATATGCTAGGACCAGATTAGGCATCTATCTGCCACTTCTGGTAGTTAGAGGTCCGGTTGCATGACTGATTAGACTCTACTAGGGATTAAGGCAGAGTAGTCTGAATCTGGTACCACACCACAGTTTCTTCTGGTGAGAAGTTGCATTCCAGGCTGGTTGGACAACAGTTGGAGGAACTCCCTATCACCACTGATCTTGTCTTCAGATCTCTGACACTGAGTCAGACACTGCATCATGATCATCTTCAGGATCCCCTGCAAATGAACTCTGCTGCTACATTTTGCAACATTGCCATGCCTGGGTATACGTGCACAATTCCACCAGGACTTTTGTTAGGCCCTTTGCTGATAACACCTGTTTGTACATTGGATGTATGTACAATTATGAACCTTTCATTATATAAAGCTCATATTATTTCCATACTGATGTGCATCTATACGCTTATGGTTTATGTTATATGCTGGTTTCAATAGTTCACCTGCTTCCTCTGCTGTTCACAGAGGCCCTGTCGAAGGTGGAGGCACTGCCAACTTTATTATTAAACCCTCTATTTCATTTAGCAAAAGTTCTGGTTCTCTTATTTACCTACAGGTTTATCATATCTTGTTTGTGGAGGCCCATTTCTCATAATCCCCCAAAAGTGGACTACATATGTTTTCTCTTAGTGACCAGCTAACTGCACTCTGTACACATTGTTGTATTTTACATAGTCCTGATCCATGCACTGCATTCACTATGTTGTATGTTATACCTCCTACCCATAAACTGAATATGCTATGTTTGACATTATTCTCATAAACTCTGCACTGTAAACGTTATATGCTTGAGCCCTGCATTTTATATGCTATGTTGTACATTGTACTCTGGAGCCCTCCCCTAATTGTGCTATGTTGTAGATTATAGTTCTGACCCCTACACTGTATAGGCTCTGTTGTATATTATGTAGCACCCTGCTCCTGTTGACCAGGCGCTATTATCTAAATTTTGTGGGATGTCTGAACTGTAGTTAGTTCAGATTTCATGTTTTGGCTAAATTGGCCTATGTTCCAGCTTTGGCTGAGTTGGGTGTATTTCCCGCGGTAACCAGCAGGTGTCGATGCCACCTCTGGTTTGTGTTGGAAGGTACAACAAGCCGGGGCGAATTGGGTGCTCTTTCCCAGAAGCAACCTAGTGGGAGGTTGATACCGCTGGGCATGCTGGGAAGGGGTACTTAAGGGGCAGATGCCATTTTTGGAGTCTCTCTCACCTCGTGGCCACCCTGGCCAGAGGTATGTGACAGCTCCGTTACTGAAGGTAGGCCCAGAAGCTATCTGGGGCCTACTGGTTCGGGGGTGATCCTGTGCTGTCTGTCCTGCGGGAAGAAGCCGAGCAATTGCAGGAACCATGGGAGGACTCATCTTGGAGAAAACCCAGCGAAAGGCTGGTATCTCGAGAGGAGCCTGGGGCCTCAATTGGAGGATGCATCCCAACCAATCTGCCTCACAGTATTGCCGGGTCGGCTTAAAGGACTTTCTTATACTGTGCAGTTGTGCTTGAACTTTGGAAATTCTGATTACCAAGTCTGTGGCAGAGACTTTTCATTTTGTCCGTGCATCATTCCAGCTGCTAGACCGGTGAGAGGGGCCTATCCGGGTGAGCAAGATCCAGTGACAGTACGTATACCTGTCTCCAGGATCTCAAGTGTTCTCAGTGATCTGCACCAGGCACCTGAACTCCCCTTAATCCTCCATCCCTCATTCTGCTAACGTTTGATTAATAAAGAAAGCATTGGAAAATAGTCAGTGACTGGCGACCGTGTTTTATGCAACTTTTAACCCTAGACTTCGAGCCAACACGGAGAACAGTGGGGTAACGGCAGACCAAAACTAACCAGCAGCTCCTACGGGGGTAGTGCTACAATTATATTTCTGACCCCTGCATTGTATAGTAGGGATGAGCTTCGAGTTCGAGTCGAACTCATGTTCAACTCGAACATTGCCTGTTCGCCCGTTCGCCATACAGCGAACAAATTGGGATGTTCGCGGCAAATTCGAAAAATCTATGGGAGAAATCTAAAGTGCTAATTATAAAGGCTTATATGCAAGTTATTGTCCTAAAAAGTGTTTGGGGACCCGGGTCCTGCCCCAGGGGACATGTATCAATGCAAAAAGAAGTTTTAAAAACGGCCGTTTTTTCGGGAGCAGTGATTTTAATAATGCTTAAAATGAAAAAATAAAAGTGAAATATTCCTTTAAATTTCGTACCTGGGGGGTGTGTATGATATGCATGTAAAGTGGCGCATGCTTCTTGTGCTTAGAACTGTCCCTGCAAAAAATTTCATTTTTGAAAGAAAAAAAGTCATTTAAAACTGACTCGCGGCTATTAATGAATTGTCAGCTCCCGGCAATACATACAAAAGTCATTGATAAAAAATAAAAAAAAAGCGTGGGGGTTCCCCAGAATTCAATTACCAGGCCCTTCAGGTCTGGAATGGATATTAAGGGGAACCCCGCCGCAAATTAAAAAAAAATTGACGTGGGGTTTCCCCAAATATCCATTCCAGGCCCTTCAGATCTGGCATGGATTTTAAGGGGAACTCCACCCCAAATGTAAAAAAAAATGGCGTGGAGTCCCCCTAAAAATCCATACCAGACCCCTTATCCGAGCACGCAACCTGGCCGGCCGCAGGGGAAAAGGGGGGACGAGAGAGCGGCCCCCCTCCCTCCTGAACCGTACCAGGCCACATGCCCTCAACATGGGGAGGATGTCCCCATGTTGATGGGGACAAGGGCCTTATCCCCACAACCCTTGCCCGGTGGTTGTGGGGGTCTGCGGGGGGAATATGTGAATTGATAAAGGGTACATTGTACCCCTACCATTTCACGAAGAAAGCGTAATTTTTTTTAACGGGGAACTTCCTTCACTGTGTAATTTAAATTTACATAGTGAAGGAAGTTCCCCGCTCAAGCCAATGACGTAGGCGGGTCCGACATACCGAGGGGGCGGACCTGATGGGGAACTGCTCTCACTTTGGTAATACATGTATAGACCCGCCCCTTCTCATGTTCCGCATCTGGTCCGCTGAGCGGACCTGATGGGGAACTTTAGAAGGGGCGGGTCTATACATTTAAAACACTGAGAGGGAGTTCCCCATCAGGTCCGCTCAGGCACAACCAATGAAGGACAGCGCTGGACATCGGGATCGCCGCGGGACACTGGATTTCACCGCTGGAATGTTTTTTTTGTTTTTTTTTTAAATAAAGGACTTTTTCAAGGTGTTTGTGTGTTTTTTTTAAACATTTTTTTACGCTTTCTTCGTGAAATGGTAGGGGTACAATGTACCCCTTACCAATTCACATAGGGGGGGCCGGGATCTGGGGGTCCCCTTTGTTAAAGGGGTCTTCCAGATTCCGATAAGCCCCCCGCCCGCAGACCCCCACAACCACCGGGCAAGGGTTGTGGGGATGAGGCCCTTGTCCCCATCAACATGGGGACATCCTCCCCATGTTGAGGGCATGTGGCCTGGTACGGTTCAGGAGGGAGGGGGGGCCGCTCTCTCGTCCCCCCCTTTTCCCCTGCGGCCGGCCAGGTTGTGTGCTCGGATAAGGGGTCTGGTATGGATTTTTAGGGGGACTCCACGCCATTTTTTTTTTAATTTGGGGTGGAGTTCCCCTTAAAATCCATGCCAGATCTGAAGGGCCTGGAATGGATATTTGGGGGAACCCCACGTCAATTTTTTTTTTACATTTGCGGCGGGGTTCCCCTTAATATCCATTCCAGACCTGAAGGGCCTGGTAATTGAATTCTGGGGAACCCCCACGCTTTTTTTTTTTTTTTTTTTATCAATGACTATTGAATGTATTGCCGGGAGCCGACAATTCATTAATAGCCGCGAGTGAGTTTTAAATGCCTTTTTTTCTTTCAAAAATGAAATTTTTTGCAGGGACAGTTCTAAGCACGGGAAACATGCGCCACTTCACATGCATATCATACACACCCCCCAGGTACGAAATTTAAAGGAATATTTCACTTTTATTTTTTCATTTTAAGCATTATTAAAATCACTGCTCCCGAAAAAACGGCCGTTTTTAAAACTTTTTTTTGCATTGATACATGTCCCCTGGGGCAGGACCCAGGTCCTCAAACACTTTTTAGGACAATAACTTGCATATAAGCCTTTATAATTAGCACTTTAGATTTCGAACGTTCGAGTCCATTGTATTTAATAGGGTTCTAAATTTCACACGAACATTTTGTCTGTTCGCAGGTTCTGGTGCGAACCGAACAGGGGGGTGTTCGGCTCATCCCTGTTGTATAGGCGATGTTGTATATTATACTCCTGCACTGTATACAAAATGTTGTACATTATACTCCTTACCCCTGCACTGTATACAATATAATACAGTGCAATTGGTGTTTATCACTGTATTCTCTGCAAAACCTGTAGGTTTGCCAGACTTTAAATAGACTGTACAGACTAAAAGTGTTGCTAGCTAAACATATATATATATAAAGTATAAAAAGTTTACTGATAAACAAAACCTTTTTGGCTGTGTTTATGACGTTTTATGATGAATCCTCCAGTGCCAGGCTGGATTTTTATCAAAACTGCTGCAAGTATATCTTTAGGCCTGGTTCACACCTACCATGTTTCCCTGAAAATAAACAGTAGGGCTTATTTTCGGGTTAGGTCTTACCATGTAATGTGCTGTCTTCTCCCCCCCTCCTCTCCCTGCCTAACAGGAATCCCCAGTGTGAACTGAGTTAAAATGCTTGTAAAATCCTATAATCAACTCTATTACAGTAGTAGTATATAATGTACAATGTGTGTGTTTCTGTAATATAATTGTGCCAAATACCTTCGTTATAGCACCGCTCTGCGCTTCTGTGACCCGCCAGAGCTCTCTTCCCCACAATTATATTACAGAAACACACACATTGCACATTATATACTACTGTAATAGAGTGGATTATAGGATTTTACAAGCATTTTAAACTAGGGCTTATTTTCGGGGTAGGGCTTATATTGCAGCCCTCCTGGAAAATAACGCTAGGTCTTTTTTTCGGGGTAGGTCTTATTTTTCGGGGAAACACGGTATGCATTTTTTTTTGTGCATTTTCAGTTTTGCAGAAACACACTACAGTCCATGTAACATGGTTTCCTATGGGTCACGTTCACATCTGTGCATTTTATGGAAAGAGCTAGGGACTTTTTTCTGGTTTTTGGTTCCATAGACTTCAATGGATCAAAAACGTGTATTGAAAAATGCAAAATGCACCTGGAGTATGGAAACTGCAACCTGCATAGGTGTGAACCAGGCCTTAAACCATACCCACATGGCCATGCCCACTTTTTTCTGCCCATGCTCACTTTTTACTCACCACGCCCACTTTGAGCATTCTGCCCCTTTAACAATTGTCTCTCTTTTTCACATTCAAAGCTGGAAGGTGCTATTGATATTCAGTAACACTGGACACAGGTTTTCTTAGAAATAAGCCTTACATGGCTTGCTAGATGTTAAAACAGAAAATAACAGAGTAGAGAAATGGATGTGACACCAGAATGCTACTTTTCTCTGGACCATAAGTTATATCAGCACACAGCCATTAAATTATCAGGAGTGAATACTATGCTTGGGCCCTATGTCACCAGGGGCCAGTTACACTCTCTGAGCCTCCTGTAGGAATACCACAGCTCTAATTGAGAATGAGTGAACATCATGGAATTATTCAAGTTCCCCAGGGACATCCTAGACCTTTTAATGTTCCAATTTCTCTTGTCGTTTTCATTTTATTTTATCATTATTAAGGCTTTCTACCAATTACCTGTTTTCCAATAAAATTAATGGAAGGCTTTGTATTGGCTAGAAGGTCACAGTAATGTTAGGAATGCAGCCGCTAGCTCAACGTATATTGCTTAAAACAGTGTCTGTCAAGTCTTTTCAGCTCAAACAATAAACCTGATGACTACTTTTCCAAGGTTTGCCTGGCTGGAATGATTGCAGCAAATGCTGTACATCTGTTGTATTTACACCCATCAACAAATGGACATATTGCATTTGCTAGCAGTTCATGTTTCCCTTTTATTGATACAACGTTCCAGCAGTGCAGGGACAGAAGAAAAAATGTTCTTGCTGCCCATAAATTTGCTGTTTTCCTTTGCAACAAAGCAAGAAACAATTCTGTGTCCCTGCAGCATCTGTGCAAGCCAGAAGCCAGCCGTGCATACTAACCTGAGCATGACAGAATCCTCATCAATGGCCTGCTAATGTGTACATATTGTTACTGAATGCACAGAGTGTGGTTTGTGCAGATCGCTCAGAATGGCGCGGTTATAATAATGATCACGCAGTAGGGGAGTGAAGCCCCAGAGAGCATTAAATTATATTTACTCCACTCTTATCTCACCCTTTTAGGAGGTAGCATCAGCAGTTGCTGACACAGTTTAAAAGACTAATGAATACCTTTTTGGCAAGCTTGTGGGCTGAAACTCTGATACAGCATTAACCATTCCAGGCCCAAGTAATTTTTTTAAATGAATACAAATTGCTTTTATAAATCCACCTAAATTAGCACATTTGCTGCAAGCAGCCTTTATTACAAGCTTTGTTTTAAGCCAAGGTTTTACATAGATTGCACGCTCTGCAGTTATGTAATATGTATGTTTCAATCTAAAATGCAAGTCAAGGATGCAGAATGTACAGAAATATTTTCTTGTTATTCTGCAGAGGTTGAAATACTGCATACATACTGTATCAGTTGTAGCAGGCAGTACAATAACAGGTTGTGAATAGAAATGGAACAAAATACCTATATGTGGCTTCATAAAAAATTGTTGATATATTTACAAAAATTTAATTATTGGTGGGACCTAAACAAGGGTTATACTATAGGGTCACACAACTTTCACTCAAGATTTACACCATTTTTTTTTTTATTATTAAAAATATTCCCCAGTTGGTTTTGCCTCAGCATATATGAATGAAGCTATGTTTTCCTTTTGGCTCTACCCATCTACAGTATGTTGTATGATGTTAAAGGGGAAATTCAGTCTCCTTACTGCTGACCCTGTCCCACTTGCTACTACCTCAGTCTTTGGTGGTCTGGAGCATGCCCAGATGTGCCAAAGAGCCCTGCTTGGACTTCGGAACCTAGCAGAGCCCTGTGGCAGAGCTGCACCATGCTGAAGGATCAGTGTCAATTGCAGACAGGTCCTATACCTCCTTAATTGTGTCGCCATTTCTCATGCATACATACTTACCCGCAAGTGCACAGCTATGCCGTAGGTCTCTGCCAGGTACTGAAGCCCAGACAGAGCCCTTCAGGACATCTGTTCACATGTGGCTCAGGAGCAACATCATTCTAACCTAGATGAGAAAGGAAAAAACGTTATCCTGCAACACAGAAAAAGGAAAAAGCAATGAAAGAATAACTATTTCCATTGTGGAATAGGAAGGGGGTTGGAGCCAGGTGAAAATAATTTGTTTTGGAGGTGAAGGTCCACTTTTTCTACCAGAGGTGTAATTTCTTTACTGGGCTTTTAAAAAGTATTTAATAAAAAACATTACATATGTATAAAATGCAAAAAATACCTGAATTTGACTTATGTCAATACTTTGTAGTATTGGGTCAATCAGGTGTTCTACTTCACAAACAGCATGGTGACAGGAGCAGATACAGAAACTCATCTGTTTCTTGCTACTCGTTTATTGTCCAGTCACAGGTGGGGTTCATGGGGGAGACCTAGTTGTATTGCTTAAAGTCTATTTCCACTTTAACAGTCATATTTGAGAAAAAATTCACACATCATAATTATTATTATTATTATTATAATTATTATTACAAGGAGTGGGTAATAGGCGCAGAGGCATAGAAACACAAGGTAAATATAAGTCTAAACTAGCCAATAGAAAGTCTGTACACTTGGGCCAGCTTTGTGCAAGAGCGTAGCTCACTCTGTAAATATAGGAGACAAGAGAGAAAAGAGAAAAGAGCCACTAAGTGTAGTAGATTGAGTTGCGTTTTATTTTTCCCCCATAATGGGCTACTCAGAGGATAAAGATCATAAATAGGCCCATCTGGTATGGTGGACACTAGGTGCTGTGTCAGTCTGTTTTCCGTAGCGCTGCGGCAGCGTGGTGAAGACCTTCTGGGGCTGGAAGCCGGATGTGCATGCTCTGAAACGCGTTTCATTTTTGGATCTGTGACGTCTGCACGTTCGAGCCGCTCCTGCCATGCTGCGCTTCATGCTGCATTCCACCTGGAACCCAGGGTCTCCAGCCTCCTTCCAGCTCTGGCTCCCAGCCCCTGCAGGTCTCCACCACGCCGCTGCAGCGCTCCGGAAAACAAACTGACACAGCATCCAGCGTCCACCATACCAGGTGAGCCTATTTATGATATTTATCCTGTAAGTAGCCCATTATGGTGGTAAATAAAATGCAACTCGATCTACTATTATTATTAAATGTTTCTCAGGAGAGGGTGTCATGGCTGACTGCAAGGTTTTCTGAACAATGTCAGAGTGCATCACACATACAGACAGTCTGTCCTCATTAACATACAATGCAAAAAGCCCAGCCTCTACACCTTGAGCCTTTTTTTAGGACAGTGTTCAAATGTAGTTACAATGGATAATGATAATTTTGCAAACACAGATGCCCAGACCCCTCAAAAGCAAAAAAAAAAAAAAAAAAAAAACTGGGATTTTTTCTTGCTGAAGGTTCCAGAAAAGAATATCCAAAAAGGTAAGCTGCAATTTTTTTTATATTTTTTGTTTAAGTTATGTTATGTGAATGTAACGTGAAACAAATATATGTTAGGTGCTATCCACATTTGGCTGCAAAAGTGGAAATACTCTAAGAAAAATCAACCAGGTCTCCAGACCATCTGTGCTATGTTGTAGGGATGCATAAATCTCAAGAGTGGATGGACAGAAAAAAATGCAAATTTTTTGGCAGAAAAGACAGCTTCCATAGATGTATTTTAATTGTATACTTAGCTGTCTGCCTGGATTTCAACTTTAAATGACTTTACACTACTGTGCTAATCCTTTGTGAATCATAATGGTCATGTGCAGAAATGAGAGAACCATACCAGTAGGAATATAATTTAACCCAGGTCACCACACTTCACACAACTGAATGTATAAGACATATCAATTTTTGAAATGTTTCTCATTTTCATTCTTAGGTTATATTGGGAACAGATGAATGACCAGATTGTTACATGTTAGTATTCCACCCAGATTAGCTCAGTTTGCATAATTGTCAATCAGTGACAGGGCAAGTTTTTAAGGGTTCTTTCATCTCCATCTGTACATTATATGCAGATGAGACAACTAAATATGTCTAGATGGGTCAAGATTACTCATAGGTCTTCTAACTTACAATGCTTGAACTGCAAGACAAACACACAATTTCTTCCTGACTCATGTATCCTGGTGAATTTTTTTGCAAAATTCTGCTACATGTTAGACTCTGCGAAGGAAGTAAAAAAGAAAAGGCGGTGTTAGAGTCACAGTGTTATTTTAGTTTTAGGTCCCTTTCAGTTTTTCAGATGGACCTAAATATAAACTCAGTGTTAATCTTCAAGCAAATGAAAAAGAATGAAAAAGAAAAATTACAAGAGAGCAAGTGCCATTCTCTAAGTTTAGTATGTATGTAATATGAAAAAAAGAAAGTAATGCACTCACATATAAGTACTTGGAAACCACATTTTGATAGGTACTTTACAGGATGACCAATGGGGGAAATCTTTCCGATAGGTAAATTAAACAAAATATTCAGCGGTGGGGAGGGGGGGTAGCTCTCCCGGGTTTACCAATGAGCATGGATGGAGAAAGCACACATATAATCAAATTGAAAGCTGCAGTATTAAAATTGTACCAGCAGGTAGTGAGGTACTAGGTCCCAATAGACAAAAGCACTTCAGGTGTAGAATGCTAGTGTAAGCTCCTCTAGTGGCCAGATGACACAGAAAAAAGCATGGCAAAACATGAACCAGGAACAACTAGTTTAGATAGACTGTATAAGTGCATAGGTGTCTATGGAGGGTGGTAAATGTTAAGGACTCACTGTAAAGGTTAAGTTAAATGTTAAAGTTATTCTTAAGTTCAGGGGTTAGGAGTTAAATAGTATGCAAAAAGTAACAACGAAAGGAGTTGTAAAGTTAGAAGGTTTTTTATCTTACTGCATTCTATGCAGTAAGATACAAAGCCTTCTGTGTCCCATAGCAAGCTGCTTACTGTGGGGGCACTCAACAGGAGGGAGGGGCCAGATCACAGAAGAAGGACCCGAGAAGAGGAGGATCCAGGCTGCTCTGTGCAAATCTACTACACAGAGGAGGTAAGTATAACATGTTTGTTATGTTTATAAAAAAAAAAAGGAGACTTTACAATTACCTACTTTAACTCCTCTTATTTGTTTCCTGTTGGCTTGTTAACTATGCCATTGAATAATTTTGTTATCTCTACATGTAAGTGCAAAACAACACCTGTTGATCATGGCAGAAATCTTATGAGCTGATATCTTCCTGTGCACTCTGCCTATGTTTTACCTGTCTGAACACAAAACACCTTGCCCTATGTTATAGAGATGAGGAAAGGTGTTCTGTACTTTGCATCAGTAGCAAGAAGCCTACCATGATAAAACTGCTCCTCCACAGATACAGAACAGTAAGTGAGTACTATAAGGCAGGAAGTGCATAACTGGCAGGATGACTAGTTGAAAATAAAAAGCCTTACAAAAAAAAAAACACAAATGCAACCACCACATCCAAAGTATGGTATGCTGCAGTGTATTAAAATAATTTTGGGGATTAAAATACACTTTAAGTACTATATCAAAGGTTGAATGTTGAGGGAAAATAATGTAGCACTCTTTTAGGGGGAGGGGGTTATCAGAAATGGCCCTCCCTGAAACAGGATATTGCACTAAACCTGTTGGTAAATAAGAAAAAAGGACTTTTGGTAAGTAGAAGATTTTTTTATAATAAAGTTGGCAGTGCATCCCCCCAGGACAGGATCAATCTAAAAAGAAAGGGTTTCCTTCCTGGAAAATGAATCAGTAATCTAATAAAAATAATTGAGACCAGCATATAACAATAACCATAGGCATATAGATGCACGCCAATAATAAATAATACAAGTAGTGATGAGCCGAACACCCCCGGGTTCGGTTCGCACCAGAACCCGCGAACGGACCGAAAGTTCGCACGAACATTAGAACCCTATTAAATACAATGGATGCGAACGTTCGGATTCTAAAGTGCTAATTATAACGACTATTATCCATGTTATTGTCCTAAACAGAAGTTGGGAACCCGGGTTCTGCACCAGGGGACATGTATCAATGCAAAAAGAAGTTTTAAAAACGGACGTTTTCCGGGAGCAGTCATTTTAATGATGCATAAAGTGAAAAAAAAAAAGTCAAATATTCCTTTAACCACTTAAGCCCGGACCATTTGGTAGCTAGAGGACCAGAGGTGAATTCAGAATTTTGCACTGCGCTGCTTTAACTGTAAATTGTGCGGACATGCAATGTTGTACCCAAACAAAATTTGCGTCCTTTTCTTCCCACAAATAGAGCTTTCTTTTAATGGTATTTGATTGCCTCTGCGATTTTTATTTTTTGCGATATAAACGGAAAAAGACCGAAAATTTTGAAAAAAAATGATATTTTCTACTTTTTGTTATAAGAAAAATCGAATAAACTCAATTTTAGTCATACATTTAGGCCAAAATGTATTCAGCCACATGTCTTTAGTAAAAAAAACGTCAATAAGTGTATATTTATCGGTTTGCGCAAAAGTTATAGCGTTTACAAACTAGGGTACATTTTCTGGAATTTACACAGCTTTAAATTTATGACTGCCTATCTCATTTCTTGAGGTGCTAAAATGGCAGGGCAGTACAAAACCCCCCCAAATGACCCCATTTTGGAAAGTAGACACCCCAAGGAAATTGCTGAGAGGCATGTTGAGCCCATTGAATATTTTTTTTTTGTCCCAAGTGATTGAATAATGACAAAAAACAAAAAAACAAAAAAAAATTACAAAAAGTTGTCACTAAATGATATATTGCTCACACATGCCATGGTTATATGTGGAATTGCACCCCAAAATACATTCTGCTGTTTCTCCTGAGTACGGGAATACCACATGTGTGGGACTTTTTAGGAGCCTAGCCACGTATGGGACCCCGGAAACCAAGCACCGCCTTCAGGATTTCTAAGGGCGCAAATTTTTGATTTCACTCCTCACTACCTATCACAGTTTTGAAGGCCATAAAATGCCAAAATAGCACAAAACCCCCCCAAATGACCCCATTTTAGAAAGTAGACACCCCAAGGAAATTGCTGAGAGGCCTGTTGAGCCCATTGAATATTTTTTTTTTGTCCCAAGTGATTGAATAATGACAAAAAAAAAAAAAATTACAAAAAGTTGTCACTAAATGATATATTGCTCACACATGCCATGGTTATATGTGGAATTGCACCCCAAAATACATTTTGCTGCTTCTCCTGAGTACGGGGATACCACATGTGTGGGACTTTTTAGGAGCCTAGCCGCGTACGGGACCCCGAAAACCAATCACCGCCTTCAGGATTTCTAGGCACAAATTTTTGATTTCACTCCTCACTACCTATCACAGTTTCGAAGGCCATAAAATGCCAAAATAGCACAAAACCCCCCCAAATGACCCCATTTTGGAAAGTAGACACCCCAAGCTGTTTGCTGAGAGGCATGGTGAGTATTTTACAGCTCTCATTTGTTTTTGAAAATGAAGAAATAATTTTTTTTTTTTCTTTTTTTTTTTTTTCAATTTTCAAAACTTTGTGACAAAAAGCGAGATCTGCAAAATACTCACAATACCTCTCAGCAAATAGCTTGGGGTGTCTACTTTCCAAAATGGGGTCATTTGGGGGGGTTTTGTGCCATCTGGGCATTCCATGGCCTCCGAAACTGTGATAGGCAGTGAGAAGTGAAATCAAAAATTTACACCCTTAGAAAGCCTGAAGGCGGTGATTGGTTTTTGGGGTCCCGTACGCGGCTAGGCTCCCAAAAAGTCTCACACATGTGGTATCCCCGTACTCAGGAGAAGCAACAGAATGTATTTTGGGGTGTAATTCCACATATGCCCATGGCATGTTTGAGCAATATATCATTTAGTGACAACTTTGTGCAAAAAAAAAAAAAAAAATTGTCTTTTTTCCGCAACTTGTGTCAACATATAAAATATTCCATGGACTCGACATGCCTCTCAGTATATAGCTTGGGGTGTCTACTTTCCAAAATGGGGTCATTTGGGGGGTTTTGAACTGTTCTGGCATTTTATACACAACATTAGGAAGCTTACATCCACTCTTCTAACCACTTGAAGACAAAGCCCTTTCTGACACTTTTTGTTTACATGAAAACATATTTTTTTTTGCAGGAAAATTATGTTGAACCCCCAAACATTATATATATTTTTAAAGCAAAGGCCCTACAGAATAAAATGGTGGGTGTTGCATTTTTTTTTTTCTACACAGTATTTGCGCAGCGATTTTTCAAACGCATTTTTTGGGGAAAAAATACACTTTTTTTTATTTTAATGCACTAAAACACACTATATTGCCCAAATGTTTGATAAAATAAAAAAGATGATCTTAGGCCGAGTACATAGATACCAAACACGACATGCTTTAAAATTTCGCACAAACGCGCATTGGTGACAAACTACATACATTTTTAAAAGCCTTTAAAAGCCTTTACAGGTTACCCCGTTAGATTTACAGAGGAGGTCTACTGCTAACATTACTGCACTCGATCTGACCTTCGCGGTGATACCTCACATGCATGGTGCAATTGCTGTTTACATATGACGCCAGACCGACGCTTGCGTTCGCCATTGGGCAAGAGCAGGGCAGGACAGGGGTGCTTTTTTTTTTTTTTTTTTTTTATTATTAATTTTGCTTTTTTATTTTATTTTTAAATTGTTCCTTCCATGTTTTTTTTTTTTCATCATTTTTATTGTTATCTCAGGGAATGTAAATATCCCCTATGATAGTAATAGGTAGTGACAGGTACTCTTTTTTTGAAAAAACTGGGGTCTAGACCCTAGATCTTTCCTCTGCCCTCAAAGCATCTGACCACACCAAGATCGGTGTGATAAAATGCTTTCCCAATTTCCCAATGGCGCTTTTTATATCCGGGGGGGGGGACATTCCCTCCCACTGCTTGTAAAAGCAGTCCAGAGGCTAATTAGCCACTAGGGTTGCTTTTACATTAAAGCCGGCCGCTGGCTGAAAAGAATGATACCAATATGATACCTAAACCCGCAGGCATCAATCTGGTATAACCATTCAAAGTCCAGCAACATACCAGTACGTTGCTGGTCCTTGTTGGACATGTATTGTAATCTTTTTTTTTCATGCAGCCAGGTGGCTGAACGAAAAAAGAGATTGATCGGTGGGTATGCCCACCATTAGAATACCGCCCTTCATCCACCCACTGCTAATGATGGGCATACATGCACCATTTATATATGCCGAAGCATGGGGGCATCCTCCCGCAAAAAAGTTATGCCGCACACACATGGTCGGACTTTTCCACGGGCAAGCCTCCGTCGGAATTTCGACCGTATGTACGCGGCATTAGGAGCAAAATCGCTCCTCCGCCCCTGCTGCCCCAATGCTTCGGCATATTTGCTTCTTTTTTTTTTTAACTGTGGTGGTGAAATCACCTCCTACAGCACTGGAGTCGCAGGGATCAGGCCTGTCTCTGCGAACGCTGCAGTTATGTGTGTTGTGTTTTGTAAGTGACAGTGATCGATCGATACTGCACTTCGGTGGCCTGGGCTGGACGGAGGGGCAAAACGCAGGTGCTAGCAGGTATCTGGGCTGATCCCGCTAACACTGCGTTTTTGGGAACCCTAAACTGCTGGGGACGCTAGTATAGATCTGATCAGATCAGATATTGATCTGTTCAGATACTATACCACTAAGGGAGGTGTATGCTTCACGCATGGGTGTTAGCGTTACTGGCACTAACCTGACGCTGCCTGGGGTGTGACGCAGACCCTCTCTGACGCTAAAACCTAATTGATATCACCCGCCGGGCGATCAGGGGGTTAAACCTTTATTGGGTTATATACGGCGGGTGCCCTGACACTATAAAAAGCAAACTAACTAACCAGCGTCACCCGTAACACTTATATGATGATTACTGGTGAAAGGGTTAACTAGGGGCAATTAGGGGGTTAAAACCTTTATTAGATAATATATGGGGGTACCTGATGCTATAAAAACCTGCGGCGAACATAAAAAAAATTACTGGCTACCGATCTGCATCACCGACGCTAAGACATCGATCAGAAAAATGATCGCTTAGCGACAGTGGTGATAGGGGGTGAAAGGGTTACCTGGGGGGCGATCAAGAGGGTTAAACCTTTATTAGATAATTTATGGGGGTACCCGACGCTATAAAAACCTGCGGCGAACCTAAAAAAATTACTGGGTACCGATCTGCATCACCGACGCCAAGACAGCGATCAGAAAAACAATTGCTTAGTGACAGTGGTGATAGGGGGTGAAAGGGTTACCTGGGGGGCGATCAAGGGGGTTAAACCTTTATTAGATAATTTATGGGGGTACCCGACGCTATAAAAACCTGCGGCGAACCTAAAAAAAAAATACTGGCTACCGATCAGCATCACCGACGCTAAGACATCGATCAGAAAAACGATCGCTTAGTGACAGTGGTGATAGGGGGTGAAAGGGTTACCTGGGGGGCGATCAAGGGGGTTAAACCTTTATTAGATAATTTATGGGGGTACCCGACGCTATAAAAACCTGCGGCAAACCTAAAAAAAATTACTGGGTACCGATCTGCATCACCGACGCCAAGACAGCGATCAGAAAAATGATCGCCAAGCGACGGCGGTGCTAGGGGGTGAAAGGGTTATCTGGGGGGTGATCAAGGGGTTAAACCTTTATTAGGGGGGGTTAGGGGGCTACACTGGACCTAAAACTAAATGTAGTGACACTTTTACAGTCACAAATGTCACTGATTGCAGTGATCAGTAAATAAATGGTCACTGCAATCAGTGACACTGTGACTGGGGGCTGGGGGGTGATCTGGGGGGGCTGGGGGGTGATCTGGGGGGGCCTGGGGGGGCGATTTATGTGCCTATGTGTGCTGGTGTTAGTGTAGTGTTAGTGCACTGACCTGTGTGTCTTCTCTTGTACGACGCTCGGTATATGTGAGCGCCGCACAGGAGATGACATCACTTCCTCCTGCTTTCTCCATCTGTGTAAACAGTACACAGACAGAGGGGGCATTTCCATTCGCCGGGAGCGATCGCGGGGGGGTGGTCGGAATCGAATGGCCGCCCCCCCATCTCGGAACGCTCCCAGACGAATTCCGACCGCTCACTGTACAGAAGGGGGGTCCGATCGGACCCCCCAACTGTACAAAGGCAATCACGTATGCTCTACGTGATTGTGCCTGTCGGTGCCATTGTGCCGACGTATACATACAGTGAGCGGTCGTTAAGTGGTTAAATATTGTACCTGGGGGGTGTCTAAAGTATGCCTGTGAAGTGCCACGTGTTTCCCGTGTTTAGAACTGTCCCTGCACAAAATAACATTTCTAAAGGAAAAAAAAGCCATTTAAAACTGCTTGCGGCTTTAATGTAATGTCTGGTCCCGGTAATATGGATGAAAATCTTTAAGAATAATGGCATAGCTACCCCATCAACCCCCCCCCCCCCTACCCCAGCCCATTACCAGCCCCTTTGGGTCTTGTATGGATATTAAGGGGAACCCTGCACACAAAACAAAAAAGGCCCTATATACTCTGAACAGCCGTATACAGGCGGTGCAGACAAGACAGGGACTGTAGGTTTGTTCTTATGTAGAATCTGTTTGTAATTTTGAACAGCTACATTGTTTAAGTGTAGCTCCAGCCCAAATACCTATTTTTAAGCTTTTTGGAAAACATAGGGAAGGGTTATCACCCCTGTAACATTTGTTTTGCTGTCTGTGCCCCTGTTCAGAACATTTCACCTCACTTTGCGTCCCAATGACAACTGTTTTTGAAATGTGGTGTTTTTATTGAAACAAGGATTGGTGATAAAGCATCAGTAGAGAGGAGACACCTTTCTCCCATATTAATTCTTACAGGAGAGAATTTTCCTTCCAAGGGGTAGATTTCTTCTCACTTCCTGTTGTCTTCTTCCGTTTGCAAGTAGTAGTCGTTTGTAAGTTGGATGTTTGAAAGTAGGGACCTGCCGTATATACTCTGCAGAAATTGGCCCCTTAGGTGTTGGTGTTGGCACAACACTGTAAGCACTCACAGTTACTCTTGGTGGGTGCTGGAACGCCCTGCTGTCAACTATTATATCAGGAATTGTAATAACATATAATTGTTGATCAGTGGTAGTAAAAATTGGGCCTTTGATGGTGTTGCTGGTGCCACAACACTGTAAGGCCTGACAGTTACTCTTGGTGGGCGCAGCAATGGGCCCTGCTGTGAATTATTAGATCAATAATTATAATTGCATGCCCCTGTTGAACAGGGGCTGAAAAATTGGGCCTTTGGTGGTGGTGGTGGTGGTGATGGTGGTGCTGGTGCCACAACACTGTAAGGCCTGACAGTTACTCTTGCTGGGCGCAGCAATGGGCCCTGCTGTGAACTATTAGATCAATAATTATAATTGCATGCCCCTGTTGAACAGGGGCTGAAAAATTGGGCCTTAGGCACTGGTGGCACAACACTGCAACCCCTCACAGATTCTGTACTTGGAGCACAGCAATGAGGCCTGTTGCAAAGTATTGCATCAAAAATTGTAATTACACGCCCCTGTTACACAGGGGCTGAAAAATTGGGCCTTAGCCACTGGTGGCGTCACCCATAAACCAAAATGATCTTCCAAGCTATCATCATTAATCGTATCATTGAGGAGGAGGAGGAGGATAGCCAGTCAACATAACAGCATAGGCACTCAGCATCAGCATCAGTCTTGAAGGGATGTGACATTTTAAAATCAATTAGTCTGTTATATCAGCATCAGGTGTGTGGTAGCTGGTGGTGATCCAAGACTGGTTCATCTTGATGAAAGTCAGTCGATCAACCGAGTCGGTGGACAGGCGCACCCTGTGATCCGTGACAAATCCTCCAGCAGCACTGAATGTGCGTTCTGAAAGAACGCTGGATGCAGGACAGGCCAGTAGCTCAACTGCATACTGTGCAAGCTCTGGCCAGTGATCCATCCTCAAGACCCAGTAAGCCAGAGGATTTTCGGTGGGGAAGGTGTCCAAGTCTGACCTTGCCCCTAGGTATTCCTGCACCATGTATATCAGACGCTGGCGATGGTTGCTGGAACCGATCATACTTTGGGGCTGCGGACTAAAGAATTGTCTGAACGCATCGGTCAGACGGCCACCTTCCCCACCGCTCCTTCTTTGACTGCCCGAAGCCTCAGCAACTCGTTGTCCAGGACCAGGAGTTTGTAACCTCCCAGTCTCTGGGAACGCGTTGCACAGACCTTTCTGCAAGGCCTCACGGAGTTGTCTCATCCTCTGCTCCCTCTGCGACGGTAACATAAGGTCCGCAACCTTACCCTTGTACCGTGGATCAAGGAGAGTGGTCAGCCAGTAATGGTCCCTCTCCTTGATCCGAAGAATACGAGGATCCTTCCGCAGACTTTGCAGGATCAGGGAGGCCATGCAGCGTAGGTTAGCTGAGGCATTCAGTCCGGAGTCCTCTGGGTCACTAAGGACGACATGATCCGCAGCCACCTCCTCCCAGCCACGTACAAGTCCACTGGTTTCTTGGGACTGTAAATCATCCCTAAAAGACTGCTGCTGATGATGCTGAGTGCCAGCCTCCACCTCCATGCTGACACAATCCTCCTCCTCCTCCTCCTCCTCCTCTTCCTGTGCGATGGGTGGGACAGAAGGAACACTGTCTGGGTAAAGGGGGCCTTGAGAGGCAAGGAAGTCCTCCTCTTCCTGCCTCTGTTCTGCCTCAAGTGCCCTGTCCATTATTCCACGCAGCGTGTGCTCCAACAGGTGGACAAGAGGTACAGTGTCACTGATGCATGCACTGTCACTGCTCACCATCCTCGTGGCCTCCTCAAATGGTGCCAGGACAGTGCATGCATCCCTGATCATGCCCCACTGGCGTGGTGAAAAAAACCCGAGCTCCCCTGACCCTGTCCTGGTGCCGTAGTCGCACAGGTACTCATTGATGGCCCTCTGCTGCGTGTGCAGCCGCTGCAGCATGGCCAACTTTGAGTTCCACCTGGTGGGCATGTCACATATAAGGCGGTTCTTGGGCAGGTTCAACTCCTTTTGCAGCTCAGCCAGGCGAGCACTGGCATTATAAGATCTGCGGAAATGCACACAGACTTTCCTGGCCTGCCTCAGGACATCCTGTAAGCCCGGGTACCTGCCCAAGAACCGCTGCACCACCAGGTTAAGGACGTGAGCCATACAGGGCACATGGGTCAGTTGTCCCTGTTGGAGGGCGGAGAGGAGGTTGGTGCCATTGTCGCAAACCACCATTCCTGGCTTAAGCTGGCGTGGCGTCAACCACCTCTCGGCCTGCCCCTGCAGAGCAGACGGGACCTCTGCCCCAGTGTGGCTCCTGTCCCCCAAACACACCAGCGCAAGCACGGCATGGCATCTTTTTGCCTGCGTACTTGCGTAGCCCCTTGAACGCCTACGGAGCACCGCTGGTTCCGAGGACAAACCACAGGAAGAGGCCATGGAGGAAGAAGAAGAGGAGGGGGTGGAGGAGAGAGGTGTGTCACAACCAGTAGTAGCATTTTGGAGGCGTGGTGGCGGAACAACCTCCAAAACTACTGCACCTTGTCCTGCATCCTTCCCAGCTGCCAAAAGAGTGACCCAATGGGCCGTGAAAGAAAGGTAACGTCCCTGTCCATGCCTGCTGGACCATGAGTCAGCGGTAATATGCACCTTACCGCTGACCGCCCTGTCCAGCGAGGCCAAGACATTGCCTTCCACATGCCTGTAGAGAGCCGGAATCGCCTTCCGTGAGAAAAAGTGGCGTTTGGGAACCTGCCACTGAGGAACCGCACATTGCACAAACTCACGGAAGGGGGCCGAGTCTACCAACTGAAAAGGCAGCAGTTGAAGCGCTAGCAATTTAGCCAAGCTAGCATTCAACCGCTGGGCATGTGGATGGCTGGGAGTGAACTTCTTTCGACGGTCCAGCAGCTGGGGCAGGGAAATTTGCCTGCTAGAATCGGACGTCGGTGTACTGCTAGCAGAGTGGCCGCAAGTACTGGGCTGTGACACACCTAATTCTACACCTTCATTCCTCTCAGTGCAGGTTTCAGAGAGGACTGAAGGTATAGTGGGGTTGGAGATCCCAGCTGATGCAGTGCAAGGAGAGGTCCGCTTTGTTCTTTGGTGTGGGTCTTTAAGGTAGGCTTGCCAACAAGCTGCATGGCAGGTCAACATATGTCTGATCAAGCATGTGGTGCCCAAGCGGCTGATGTTTTGGCCACGCGATATACGCTTGAGACATATGTTGCAAACAGCAGCTGTGCGATCTGATGCACTCGCCTCAAAAAAGGCCCACACCAAAGAACTTTTTGAATGACGGGCAGAGGCAGCGCCCTGCACAGGCGGAGCTCTGCGTTGTGATTCCGTCGGTGTGCTGCCCATACGCTGGCCACCCAAGGGCATCCTGCCTCGTTGGAGATGTGCCTCCTCCTCATCCTCCTCCTCATCCTCTCTCCTATTAGGCACCCACGTAGAGTCAGTGACCTCATCATCCCCTCCCTCCTCATCACTGGAGCCAATCTGGCAGTATGCTGCAGCTGCTGGAGCATGACTGCCAGATTGGTGTCCTTCTTGAGCATCCCCTCTCTCTGCTCTCACGCTACTGCCTTCCTCTATCTGGGTATCATCATCAGATCCTTCGAAACGCTGGGCATCCTCCTGGAGCATGTACCCAACACTGTGCTCAAACAGTTCGGGGGACTCCTCAGGAGGAGGACATGGTGGGTCTAGGGAAGGATTGACTAATGAAGATAATGATACCAGAGAAGAGGACGCTTTGGCAGCTGCTTTGCCAGTACCCTGAGCCTGGGTGAGAGAGGATGAGGAGGATGAGGTGGGCTTGGTCATCCACTCTACCAAGTCTTCGGCATGATGTGGCTCAACATGTCCAGCTGCCGAAAAGAAGGACAAGCGTGTCCCATGGCCATGTGCTGATGACAATGCACCGCGTCCACGACCAGCACTGTTGCCCCCAGACACAGAGCCTGCTTGCCCTCTTTTTTTGCCTCCTGACTGTCTGCCTCTCCTTGTTTGCCTTCCAGACATTTTAATGGATGGCCTGCAGGGAGATGGGAAAAAGAGCAATAAGGGCTACCTTCAGGTGTATACTGTGCAGGAGGCTTAGCAACAATGACACTGACACTGTCCCCTGCCTATCCTTCTCTGTCCCTAAACACAAGGATTTGCAATATGCTTCAGCAAGATTGGTTTAGAACAGAATAGCTCACTGACACTTTCCCTCACTGTACCTCTCTGTCCCTAAACTCAAGGATTTCAAATATGGTTCAGCAAGATTGGTTTAGAACAGAATAGCACACTGTCAGTTTCACTCACTGTCCTTCTCTGTCCCTACAAACAAGATTTAGCACAGAATAGCACACTGATAGTTTCCACGAGTGTCCTTCTCTGTCCCTAAACTCAAGGATTTCAAATATGGTTCAGCAAGATTGGTTTAGAACAGAATAGCTCACTGACACTTTCCCTCACTGTACCTCTCTGTCCCTAAACTCAAGGATTTCAAATATGGTTCAGCAAGATTGGTTTAGAACAGAATAGCACACTGTCAGTTTCACTCACTGTCCTTCTCTGTCCCTACAAACAAGATTTAGCACAGAATAGCACACTGATAGTTTCCACGAGTGTCCTTCTCTGTCCCTAAACTCAAGGATTTCAAATATGGTTCAGCAAGATTGGTTTAGAACAGAATAGCTCACTGACACTTTCCCTCACTGTACCTCTCTGTCCCTAAACTCAAGGATTTCAAATATGGTTCAGCAAGATTGGTTTAGAACAGAATAGCACACTGTCAGTTTCACTCACTGTCCTTCTCTGTCCCTACAAACAAGATTTAGCACAGAATAGCACACTGATAGTTTCCATGAGTGTCCTTCTCTGTCCCTAAACTCAAGGATTTCAAATATGGTTCAGCAAGATTGGTTTAGAACAGAATAGCTCACTGACACTTTCCCTCACTGTACCTCTCTGTCCCTAAACTCAAGGATTTCAAATATGGTTCAGCAAGATTGGTTTAGAACAGAATAGCACACTGTCAGTTTCACTCACTGTCCTTCTCTGTCCCTACAAACAAGATTTAGCACAGAATAGCACACTGATAGTTTCCACGAGTGTCCTTCTCTGTCCCTAAACTCAAGGATTTCAAATATGGTTCAGCAAGATTGGTTTAGAACAGAATAGCTCACTGACACTTTCCCTCACTGTACCTCTCTGTCCCTAAACTCAAGGATTTCAAATATGGTTCAGCAAGATTGGTTTAGAACAGAATAGCACACTGACACTTTCCCTCACTGTACCTCTCTGTCCCTACAAACAAGGTTTAGCACAGAATAACACACTGATAGTTTCCACGAGTGTCCTTCTCTGTCCCTAAACACAAGGATTTCAAATATGGTTCAGCAAGATTGGTTTAGAACAGAATAGCTCACTGACACTTTCCCTCACTGTACCTCTCTGTCCCTAAACTCAAGGATTTCAAATATGGTTCAGCAAGATTGGTTTAGAACAGAATAGCACACTGTCAGTTTCACTCACTGTCCTTCTCTGTCCCTACAAACAAGATTTAGCACAGAATAGCACACTGATAGTTTCCACGAGTGTCCTTCTCTGTCCCTAAACTCAAGGATTTCAAATATGGTTCAGAAAGATTGGTTTAGAACAGAATAGCTCACTGACACTTTCCCTCACTGTACCTCTCTGTCCCTAAACTCAAGGATTTCAAATATGGTTCAGCAAGATTGGTTTAGAACAGAATAGCACACTGACACTTTCCCTCACTGTACCTCTCTGTCCCTACAAACAAGGTTTAGCACAGAATAACACACTGACACTCTCCCTACCTATCCTTATTTGTCCCTAAACACAAGGAATCCAGGATTAGTAAAGGAAAAAAAATGACACTGTCCCTGCCTATGCTTCTCTTTCCCTGCTCCGGAACACACTACACAAGGCCGCCGCGCTGGCGGCCTTTTATAGTGTGGGGCGTGTACTAAACCCCCTCAGCAATAATTGGCCACAGGCATCATGCCTGTGGCCAATCATTGCTCTCCTCGCTGCCGGCGCTGTGATTGGCCAAGCATGCGGGGTCACAGTGCATGCTTGGCCAATCACAGCGCCTGGATGACACTGCGATGGCGTAGTGCATTGTGGGCCGTTCGCGTCACTCGAATTTGGCGCGAACGGCCCAAATCGTTCGATCTTCGTCAAACGATCGAACAGCCGATGTTCGAGTTGAACGTATGTTCGACTCGAACACGAAGCTCATCCCTAAATACAAGCTTTATATAAGGAAAGGTTAATAATAATACATACATCCAATGTGCAAACAGGTATTATCAGCAATGGGCCCAACAAGAGTCCTGGTGGAATTGTGCACATATACTTGGGTTAATAATAGAGATACCTCCAAATGAATGTTGCATCAAAGTCCAGTTCCAGGGGCCCCTGAGGATGATGATGATTCAGCGTTTGTCTTGTTGTCAGAGACCTGAATATAAGATCAGCGGTAATGAGAAAATCCTCTAACTGTTGTCTGAACAGCCTGGAATGAAGCTTCTCACATGCAGAAACTGTAGTGAGGCACTGTAACCCAGAGTCAGCCTAGAGTGGCCATTAGATCCCTACCATGACTTTAGCCTATGCTGGTTATCAAGCCCTAATCTAAAACTAGCTATAGAATCCCAGACCAGAAGAGACAGGGTTAACCAAAATACCAGGAGCTGCATATAAACTCTATTGCAATAAACAGGTTCACCTACTAATATACTGGAATATGACCACTACACATATACAGTAGCACAGACCTAGCTACCTGGCACTGTGCATGTGAGATACCTGTAAGAACAATAGGACAGAAATACCTCTGCCACAAGGATTTAGATATACACTAAAGAAGCTACGAATAGCTGCAGTTAAACTATTTGAATATAAGAATACTTGCATAATAGTATTTGCTGGTCTGGATTTAGCAGCATGGACGGAACATGTGGCTGAGATTTTCTCTCTCTACATGAAAAAAGGGGGGATGGGGGGGAGCACTCACATTGCCACATCCAAAAATTAGGGAATATATTAAGTACTCAAAGAGTGAAAAATAGGACTTTGCAGGCAACACACAGAACATAGGGTACAAAAATAATTTTATTATCACAAAAATGTTAAACAAGAATTAAAAGACCATAAAGTGTATATAAAGTGACAGTGAAGAGTCCCTTGAACGTTGACGCGTTTCGCCGTGAGGCTTCGTCAGGACGGACAAATAGGGGGGGACGATTACAAACACACTTGGGACAAAATCTCACTATCTGAAATGAGATACATACAAATTAGTATATGGTATATACAATTAAAAATCATAAAAAATGGTGTAAAAAACATCCTTGGTGCTATGTGGCCACCCATCTACCCCTCCCTGCGCAGCAAAAGATCCAAACGCCATTAAACCCCAGAGTAAAAGAATGCAAAAATACCTTGGAAGACACTCCAGATAGCAAAAAAGTTGTTCACCAGACTATCAATTAGTATATATCGTCTGGGATTGGGTGTGTATATATGATCTGTTAGAGATAAATAAGAGCATATAGAAATATATATGTATATTTCAGTAAAGGCTTTACATTATTATATATAGAAAATAATGTAGGTTACAGTTATATAGAGTTGTTACCTGTAGGTCACACAGTAAGAAATCGCAGGGAAAAATCCGCGGAAAAATAGTTGGACAGACTAGATACTTGCAGCTACAACTAGCTTGACAGATCTACAGGGACCAAAAGACTGTAATCAGGTATGTATTAAAGCAGAATCCCTATTACACTGGCTGATTTACCTGCACTTCCATTGTGAATGCTCAGTTTTGGCTTTAGAGAACCTCATTACCACAACGTCTTATACCCCCGCTTTGGCAATTCTGCCTGGATACAGATGGTAATTCTTTATTTTTGATCTTGTAGACATATACTTTGGGCTTTAATACATACCTGATTACAGTCTTTTGGTCCCTGTAGATCTGTCAAGCTAGTTGTAGCTGCAAGTATCTAGTCTGTCCAACTATTTTTCCGCGGATTTTTCCCTGCGATTTCTTACTGTGTGACCTACAGGTAACAACTGTATATAACTGTAACCTACATTATTTTCGATATATAATAATGTAAAGCCTTTACTGAAATATACATATATATTTCTATATGCTCTTATTTATCTCTAACAGATCATATATACACACCCAATCCCAGACGATATATACTAATTGATAGTCTGGTGAACAACTTTTTTGCTATCTGGAGTGTCTTCCAAGGTATTTTTGCATTCTTCTACTCTGGGGTTTAATGGCGTTTGGATCTTTTGCTGCGCAGGGAGGGGTGGATGGGTGGCCACATAGCACCAAGGATGTTTTTTACACCATTTTTTATGTTTTTTAATTGTATATACCATATACTAATTTGTATGTATCTCATTTCAGATAGTGAGATTTTGTCCCAAGTGTGTTTGTAATCGTCCCCCCCTATTTGTCCGTCCTGACGAAGCCTCACGGCGAAACACGTCGACGTTCAAGGGACTCTTCACTGTCACTTTATATACACTGTATGGTCTTTTAATTCTTGTTTAACATTTTTGTGAAAATAAAATTATTTTTGTACCCTATGTTCTGTGTGTTGCCTGGAAAGTCTTATTTTTCACTCTTTGAGTACTTAATATATTCCATAATTTTTGGATTTCGCAATGTGAGTGCTCCCCCCCCCATCCCCCCTTTTTTTCATATTACAATTTTGGGTGGTAAACACCAATTTCTTGTACCTATGCACTCCTGGTGTTAAGTCCCCTGCATGTAGGACTTCACCGATTATATCAACCATACAATTGTGGCTGATTGTCTTCTGTATATTTTTTATTGACGTGACTATTCCCCTAAATTTTTGCTTCTGAAATCCCTTTGTGGATTATTTCAATCTTGTGGTTTATACACTCATGACGGACTTTGCAGGCAACAACTGGGAGGGGTTTATGATGGGAATCAAACAACACTGTTCTTCTCTTAAATCCAATGATGTTGAATGTGAAATTGTATACCAGAAACTTATCCAGACTTTTGAAAGAAAATCCAGCCTTTTTTTGGCATATTAGATATTTCGAGCAATATTTGGTAGATGATTTGAACCCAAAGGGACTGAGAGTACAGGTCTTCCCAAACATTTGGGCTCTTGATCCTGACTTTAAGACTCGATGGGAAGCAAATCTTCAATTATGCTCAAGGAAAATGATGGAGTTTATGATTGAATACTATATGCAAGAATCTAAGGTGGTAGATTGTGAGATTAAGAGGATATATGACGAGAATATGGTAACACTAGGCAATCCAGATTTCGAACCCTTTGATGTGCGCCTCAAGGAGCACATACAGGGGTTTACGAAAGATCTACTCCTTAAGAAGGAAGAGAAATTTGCGCGTGATAGATTGGCATTTGCAGGGAAGTATGCCTACAATTGGCCACTTGCCAACAGCCAACGAGGTGTTTTTTACACCATTTTTTATGTTTTTTAATTGTATATACCATATACTAATTTGTATGTATCTCATTTCAGATAGTGAGATTTTGTCCCAAGTGTGTTTGTAATCGTCCCCCCCTATTTGTCTGTCCTGACGAAGCCTCACGGCGAAACGCGTCAACGTTCAAGGGACTCTTCACTGTCACTTTATATACACTGTATGGTCTTTTAATTCTTGTTTAACATTTTTGTGATAATAAAATTATTTTTGTACCCTATGTTCTGTGTGTTGCCTGCAAAGTCCTATTTTTCATTTTTTGAGTACTTAATAATTTCTCTCTCTACACTTCCTCTTTCTGAGGTTTTTCAAAGCTAGCCTAAAGAGACAGGAAGTTTTAATACAAAATTATACCACTGTGATATCTATTAAGGGCTTAGTCCACAACGCAGGATGGCACTGTGGATGTACATTATTGAGTAACACAGTGCCGCATCCTTATCATGAGGCAATAAGTATTGGTGTATTGGAGAAGGAAACATGGAATTTATAGGCACCACCAGTAAAAACATATTTTATTTATAACAATTTACATAAAGATAATAAAATAGTATATAAAAACATTACTGTAACTGTATACAGCTGAAAACAGCCACTGCAGTAACAGCCGTTTGAGTTGGAAATATGGGGCCAAAGGACCACGGTAACCCTCAACACGGCTGGAGAAATTGAATAGTAGTATTGAAAAAGCACTACATGTTTCGCAAAAAAATCGCTTCTTCTGGAGCTGGTATACAATTTCTCTGGCAAGTATAGTATTATAGTAGAAAATAAATGAGAGTCTCGCAGCCAGGATGCTACTAGAAAGAAATAAGGAGCCTGTATGTAAACAGGCATTTGGACCATAGATATAACTGGGCATCTGGAGATGGTAGAGACATCAAATGCTAAGCCACTTATTCAGATAGGTAAGTGATAGGTAAGAAAGCCATTCTGTAAATGGCACTCTTCAACACTACTTATAACTTTTCCCAGAAAGTTAATACACAGTGGAAGTAGTCCTTCAGAAGAAGTATCGTCTAGACAATCTAGGAGTGCATTGTATAATAGACATGTGCATTCGTTTTCATCTGAATGCATTTTCGTCCGAATTTCGGGGATTTTTGCGTTCGGTTTATCAAACAATAACGAATGTGCAGAGTCCTAAATCCGAAAGATCCGACATAAAAAATGCTTTATTTTAGTTTTGTTGCGACAACAGTTCAATATAGATAAAAGATTCAACATGACGGTGACAATAGCGATCTGTGTCTATCGAATCTGCGGTTGAATGTGCCTAACCTAACTCTATTAGTCCGAGATTATTCGACATAGAGAGAAAAGATTCGACATTATAGAGACATGAAGATTCGACATTGAGAGAAAAGAGTCGACATAGAGAGAAAAGATTTGACATAGAGAGAAAAGATTTGACATAGAGAGAAAAGATTCGACATTATAGAGACATGAAGATCCAACGAAGCAGCTAAAAACATACGCTCCCTACGAGCGGACATTTATAGTCAAATGCTCCGCCCATAGGCTATAGAAGAATTCTAATGTTGGTTGACTAGTAATAATAATTAATAAATATAATTATTACTAGTCATACAACATTAGAATGCTACTATAGCTTGTGGGTGGAGCATTCGACCAGAAATGTATGATTGTGGCGTTGTACAGTTTAGCTGCTTCGTCGAATCTTCTTAGAACATTCAACATAATTAAGGTCGAATCTGTCAATTGAAGGCTTATGGTGTCTGTCGAATGTTCTAAGAAGATTCGACGAAGCAGCTAAACTGTACGACGCTGCAATCGTGCATTTCTAGTTGAATGATCCACCCACAAGCTATAGTAGAATTCTAATGTTGTTTGACTAGTTATAATAATTAATAAATATAATTATTACTAGTGGGGCTGGGGGACGGTGACTGCCAGAAGTTTTTTCACCTTAAAGTGGATGTAAACCCGAATTTTTATTTTTATTTTTTTGCTGTCACAATGTAGAGTATAAGATTTCCTATCATTTGTGCCAGGTCTTGCCACAAAGAGTTAATCTAGCTCTGAGCAATCCTCTTTTATTGTTCAGTGAGATAAAACGGACAAACAGAGAAAAAACCTTTGTCCGTTCCGCCCCCTTGCTTTGAGTGACAGGTTATTTACATATCTTGTGCACTAGCTTTACACAGGCAATATTTTTTAATTCCCATCCCCACTCCTTTTCTGAAGTCATGTGGTTACTTTTCTGGATTTTGACTGGAAGTAAGTGATCATAGCAGAAGGAATACACAGGAGAAAATGCATGTTGACGAGGGGAGTGTAGAGGTGGGCGGGGAGTCTACTGACATCATGACTCCACCCACCAAGCTCCAGACAACAGACCCACCCACAGAATCTGCAGTTTTTCAGTTCTTATAACAGATAGAGGGGGAGACATTTGACAGATAAGGATACATGCAGGAGGCATCTATATCCTTATAGATCAGCACTATGGCAGTAGTTTAGAAAGGATGAGAGTGGGTTTACATCCACTTTAATGCATATGATGCATTAAGGTGAAAAAACAGGAGGATTTACAACCCCTTTAGGATATTCAGATTAGATGAGTGTCAGGATTTACAAGTTTTTGCTGCTGAAAACTCTGTGCATTCTGGGCCCACATTTGGGAAAAAAAGAAGATATAGAATCAGTGAATGTTACTCGCATTACAAGTGTAGGGGGGTCCCTACCTAGGGGGGTCGTTATGCTTAAATTTAGGGGTGACCTGAGCAGTAGTTGGCTCGGGTCTTCTAAAGCCCTGTACACACGATCGGTTTTACCGATGAAAACAGTCCGATGGACTTTTTTCATCGGACAAACCGATCGTGTATGGGCCCCATCGGTCTTTTTTCCATCGGTGTTAAAAAATAGAACATGTTTTAAATTTATCCGATGGAAAAAAAAAACGATAGCAAATTACTATCGTCTGTGGGGAACTCTATCGGATAAAAAAACCCCACGCATGCTCAGAATCAAGTCGACGCATGCTCAGAAACATAGAACTTAATTTTTCTTGGCTCGCCGGAGTGTTTTACGTCACAGCGCTTGGGACGGTTGGTTTTTTGACTGATGGTGTGTAGGCAAGACTGATGGAAGTCAGCTTCATCGGATTTCCGATGGAAAAATCCATCGGTTTAAAATCCATAGGAAATCCGATCGTGTGTACAGGGCTTAATTGTTTGGACTCTGTCTTGCTGCTGTGTCACCTGGCGTGCAGTTCCCCTTTAGGCGTATAGGTGGTGCTGTCACTTATACCCGGGGTTGAACCACAGGTGATGGAGTGGCTATGGGATGTCCTCTCTCGGCTGCTGCCATACGGTGGGCGGTTATGGCCTGCTGTGCATGCCGGGGGAGGGTATATAAGGGGCAGACGCCATTGTTCAGGAGGAGTAGTACCCGGGGACCTGTACCCAGAGGTGTGTGCCCCTCTAAGGGGGGGGTGCGCCCAACTTTGACTAAGGAGTCTTGGGCACCTTCGGCCCGAGGCTGCGGAGTTCCAGGTAGGCCCAGTACCTTCAACTGGGTCTACAAGCCAGAAAGGAAACCCAGGGAGCCCAGGTGAGGCCTGGTGACCTGTCAGAGAGAAGGATTCCTTTCTTTGCAGACTGCCCTTGCGGAGTGTTGTTATTTAAGGAGGGATCTCCTTGACTTTGTCCCTGGAGGGGACTAAGTCACTGTTCGAGCTTCATGCCGGCTGCTAGTGCTATTGAGTGACTATCCGGGTGAGCTGTACCCACTCGGGACCGAGTGGCGACGAAGCCAAGAGTGTGCCTGAATTCATCCTATTCTGATAACCCCTTTCCTCTCTCCAACTTTCTGGTTACTGAAGCTAAAAGAGAAAATAAACTCTCTTTTGGAGTTAAAGTGTTGTGTGGACATTGACCTTCTTTGGGAAAGGTAAAGACTTGCCTCTATAATCTAGAGGGAAGAACCAGTGAAAGGAAGCAACTCGCTGTGGGACCCAAATACATAACACCGCCCGACCTCTAATCCAGAGGACGCGGGCATGTGGCATGGTGTGTCTGATCTCCCTAAAAGGAAGGTAATGGGGAAAAGGATCTGTGTGCTACACAAGTATAACCACACAATGGTTGGCAACAAACCACACAAACCACACTAGCAGTTGGAAATCAGACTGCTAAAGCTATTGTTACTAGGCTTGTGCAATCTGTTTCGTAACGAATCGAAATTCGTCCGAATTTAGCAACTTTCGGACATTCGGAAGCATTCGAATTTCCGAACAAAGCAATTACAAATAAAACCGAATCCGAAATAAATTATACCGCAAAATAGCGAATGCCTGAATGTCTTCGGCATAATTCGTTATGAAAAAAGTTACGAATGTACGAATCCATTCGAAGCACAATAACACTCACTCTGCTCTGCTCTCTGCTTCTCCCACACCGTGCTGAACTCCCTCTCAAAATGGTGTACAGGGGCAGAGGCTATAGCCGCATGAAAAAACGAAAGTAAAATACGAGATTTCGAATCCATTCGAAGCACAATAACACTCTGCTCTGCTCTCTGCTTCTCCCTCACCGTGCTGAACCCTCTCAAAATGGTGTACAGGGGCGGAGCCTATAGCCGCATGTAAAAAACTGAAGTAAAATACGAGATTTCGAATCGTTACAAATAACCGCTATGTATTTAGAAAAGTACAAATCCATTCGAAGCACATTAGGCATAATAGGCAGCGTCGTTGTGAGAGAGACACGGAAAATTACGAATCAACGAACCCAAAAAAAGGTACGAAAGTAGGAGTTGTGTCCAGAATCAACGAAAAACAACGTACTCTACCGAAAGTACGAATTATAAAGCAACAAAAAATTCTACGAAAAATGTCGCTTGCGAAAATACGAATTAGTTTGAATACGAAAAATCCCGTCTAGCAAAATTACGAATGATTACGAATCAACAGGACCGAAAAGAAACGAACCGAAACGGAACGAATTTTTCCATTGTGCACAAGAAGCGAACCGAAACGGAACGAATTTTGCCATTGTGCACAAGTCTAATTGTTACAACTGGAGCTCAGTTGTACAATTAAACAAAGTTCTATTTCAATGAAGTTACAAAACTGTTTTGTGGTTTAATTGTTTTCAAACCAGTATGTGTAATGCATATATATACTGCTTCAGTGTTGTAATCAGAATGTTTCTACCTATGACATGGAAAAATAAATAAGAAAAATGGAAAAAAAGCACTAGTAACATTTCCACAATAATAAGACTGGAGGCTTTTACAGTCTTCATTGTTTCACAAAGTACATTCTGCCTTTGTTAAAACTTAGGAAAACATGAAACATTATGCAGGTACTTCAATAAAATTCTACATCTGAGTTGACACATAGCTGAATTCTCTTGGTCAATAGCAATGTATCAGGTTTATTCAAGGATTTAGACAGCGAGATAAAAAAAAAAAAAAAACAGAAGCAGAATGGTTCAGCATAGTAAGCCAGCAACACCTGCAGAATTACAAAACCAATAATGGAATGACATCCAAAATGGCAAAACCGTTACTCTTAAACTTTATAACCTTTTGCAGATCACAAGTCTGACTTGAAGTTAAGCTGACTGTGTTTCCAAGAATCTGAATAAATCCTGAAACAGCATGTTGTCTAAGGACTTTAACCAGACCGCCTTCAAGATTGATTTCTTCACAAAGGACACACAGAACATTTTTCACACCTGTCAAGAGAGTTCAGCATTTTTATCTGAAGGCTTTAAGGGGGACAACCAATAATTCAGCTATCTTGGGATTTATTACTTATTCCTTTAAAAAGTTTTTTACAGACAAAAAAGTTTTATGAATTTCTGAATGCCAGTGTGTTTTATAGTCATATGGACAGTCCACTATTGCTACTGCACACTAACATCTTATAACGGAAAATTGAATTTAAATACTTACCGTAATTTTCCTTTCCTGACGAGCTCCATGTCAGCACAGCTGGGTGAGGCCCCCTACCTAATCAGGACTTTAACTATAAATTTTTTGCTCACCGCAGCCTCAGTGTTTCGTAACTATTACTACTTGACTGGGCGGGTTCTGTGCTGACATGGAGCTCATCGGGAAAGGAAAATTACGGTAAGTATTTGAATTCAATTTTCCGTTTTCCTGATGGCTCCATGTCAGCACAGCTGGGAATTAACTAGCCACACACGGGAGGGTTATGCTTGCGAAAAAATTTTTTTTAATCCATATAGGAGGCGGAGGCTAGCACCCTCCTGTCAAACTCTATAGTAGTTAGAGCTGCTGGCTCCACATGGTAGTGTGTCATGAAGGTATGTATAGATGTCCATGTAGCTGCCTTGCATATTGTCTCCAAGGACACCTGTCCGACCGCAGCCCAGGAGGCAGAGACTCCTCTCGTGGAATGCGCTGTGACCCCCTCAGGCACCGGCAGACCTTTGGCTCTGTAGGCTAAAGATATCAATTTAACCAGTCACGTGGTGATCACTCTGCTAGAAGCTTTTCTGTGTCATATGGAAGGTAGAGGCTACCTTAGGGACAAACCCCAGCATTGGCCTGAGCACCGCTCTATCCGGGAAGAAGGAGAGGAAGGGCTCCTTAAACCCCAGCGCGGCCATCTCGGACACCCTTCTGGCTGAGGTTACTGCCACAAGAAAGGCAGTTTTCAATGTGAGATGCCACAGAGAGACTGGAGAGGCAAAGGTGTTTGATGATAGGAAGTCCAAGATTAAGGGTAGGTCCCACTTTGGAAATCTTGGCAACTTTGGCGGTCTCAGGCGGATGGTTGCTCTGAAGAATTTAATCACCAACTTTTCAGTGGCCCATTGGACACCTGAAAAAGCAAAGATAGCAGACACGTGAGTCTTCAACGTGCTTGTGGAGAGACCGAGTTCCAAGCCCGCTTGGAGGAACTCCAGGATGTGGCAGACTTTTGGTGAGTCGGGCAGAAAATCATGTCTATGAGCAAATTCCACGAACTTATTCCAGGTCCTGCTGTAGGCACTGTTGGTGCTGCTTTTCCTCACCTTCATAAGAGTGTTCGTGACTCTAGTTGAACAACCCAGATCAGTTAACCTACGCCTCTCAAGACCCAGGCCATCAATCTCAGGCTCACCGATGCCGGGTGGCAGATTGGCCCCTGTTTCAGTAGGTCTGAGGATACTGGTAGAGGTCGTGGCTTCCTGATGCTCAGTGAGCGGAGTAGAGGGTACCAAGGTCTCTTGGGCCAGTCTGGAATTACTGCCAGGACAGATACTTTCTCTTGTTGCAGTCTCCGCAGGAAGCGGAGGATCACCGGAATCGGAGGGAAGGCATATGCTGTTCTGAAGTTCCATTCTGCTGTCAGAGCATCCACTCCTGCCGCTTGTGGGTGACTGAACTGAGTGAAGAACCGTGGTAGTTTGGTGTTGATGGCAGAGGAAAATAGGTCTAGTTCTGGGAGGAAGGCCCACACCACCAAGCTCCGGAATACCCGCGGAGACAGGGCCCATTCGTTGTTGTTCAAATCCGCTCTGGACAGGTAGTCTGCTTGCGTGTTCAGACTTCCAGGCACATACACAGCCGTTAGCAGATGTAAATTGGTCTGAGCCCAATTCATGATCGGGGTTACCTCCTTCAGTAGGGTACTGCTGCGGGTGCCCCCTTGCCTGCGGATGTAGGCCACTGCCATCACATTGTCTAGCTTCAGAAGGATAGTCACTCCCTGGATCTGATTCTTGAAGGCCAGGAGGGCCTGGAAGGCCACCCTCAGCCCCAAGAGGTTGGAGCCTACGTCGGTCGCCTGGTACGCCCAACGACCTTGGGCCCATTGGTCTTTGTATAGGGCTCCCCAGCCCATGCCGCTGGCGTCAGATTGGATGATTTGCCATCTCTCCAAGAGTAGGGAGTGGCACCGTGTAAGATTCTGTTGACTTGCCCACCAGTCTAAGTTGACGCTCATCTGGGCTGTGATCTGGGTTTTTTGACCAAGATCCCCCGATCTCCATTGACTCAGGAGACCCATTTGGAAGAGGCGTGAATTCCATTGCGCCCACTTGACCATCGGAATGGTTGAGATCATTATGCCTAGGAGTCGCATGCACTCTACTGTTGGCATGTATGACTGTTTCCGAGCTTCTGACATTACTTTCAGTATGCCGGACATCTTGTCCCTGGGCAATGTTACCGATGTCATCTTGGTATCTATCTTCGCACCTAGATACACCAGGGATTGAGTCGGCACAAGGTGACCCTTCTCTCGATTGATTAACCATCCGAAGTTTTCTAGTGTCAACAAAGTCGTGTTCCGGTGTAATAGGAGCGTGCTCCTGTCTTGGCTCAGCAGTAAGATATCGTCCAAGTAATGGTGTATGCGGATACCTTTGAGTCGAAGATGTGCCACCAGTGCCACCAGGATTTTTGTGAATACTCTGGGGGATGTAGTCAGCCCGAAGGGAAGGCACACAAATTGGTAGTGAAGTTGTCCAATTGCGAACCGGAGGAATCTCTGGCAGTACAGGGCTACGGGCACATGGAAGTACGCATCCTTGAGATCCACTGCTAGCATCCAATCTCCTGGTTGGACAATTTTCAGAATTGTCTGGAGCGACTCCATCCTGAACCACTCCTTCTTGATGGATCTGTTGAGACCTCGGAGGTCTATTACTGGCCTCCACGTTCCCGACTTTTTTTGAACCAAGAATAGAGGCGAGTAGACTCCGGAAAAACACTCCCGCTGAGGAACTGCAATTATTGCCTCCTGATCCAGGAGGGTCTGGATGTAATTCCAAAAGACTTCCTGTTTTTATTTTTCTGGGGGCATTTTTGTTGAGACAAAGACTCTGTGGGGTCGGTTCCATACTTGATGGTCGACACCACCCATGGCTCCTTTATCTTTTCTGCCCACAGTTGACGGAACCTGAACAACCTGGCTCCTACCCGGCAAGTGTGGGCCGGTGTATAGTCAAAAAGACTTTTGGGCCTGTTGTCCCACGGAGGAGGCTGGTCTTCCAGATTTGCGGCTTGTCGCCGAGTTCGGCCATCGTCGGCGAAATTCCCTTCCTGGCTTGTAGGACCTGGTGGCCCTGCCTCTGGGTCTCACTGTGCCTCTGAAGGTCGCTTTATTCTTAAGCAGCATCTGATCCTGTGGGATGAAACCCGATCTTCCACCTGTCGCTTCGGAGATAGCTGTATCAAGCTTATTCCCAAACAGGGAGTGACCTTCGAAATGTATTCTGCACCATCCTTGTTTGGACGCAGGATCCGCCACCCAGGGCCTCAGCCATAGGGCTCTTCTGGCCGTCACTGCATTTAGCATGACTCTGGCCATAAATGCAGCTGTTAGCTTCAAATTTGCTAACAGGGCTGAGACCTCAGCTTTGCATAGGTCATCTTCCACCGCCCCTTCGACATTCTGCACCCAGATCTCCATGGCCTTAGAGATGGTGGCCAAAGCCATCGTTGGTTTACATATTCCGCCGGCCAGAGTGTAGATCTTTTTAAGATCTATATCCACCCTCCTGTCAAGAACGCCTTTGAAGGTCACTACGTCGTCCAGTGGCAGGGTCACATGCCTAGCGAGGAACATGAGCGCCGCGTCCACTACAGGGGGCTCTTCCAGAACCTTCACCTTTTCTGTCTAAAATGGGTAAATTTTTGCAAATCGATTTTTGTAAAAGCCTTTCTTGTCTGAGTTTTCCCATTCGCCAGTGATTATGTCTTGGATTTCTTCAACAAATGGAAAATTTACCGTCTCCCGCTTCATGTTGGCGAATAACTTCCTTTGTTTCCATTGAGGTTCTACTGCCTCATCTTGCCACCGCAAGGCCTGTCTAACTTATTTCACCAAGGATGGAACTAAGGTGAAATCAAACCCATCATACTGGTCATCCTCTTCTTCTGCAGAGGATGCATCCGAATCTTGTGCTCGTGCTTGAGCTTCAGTCATTGGATTATTCTGAACCGTTGGACGTTCTTGGGGTGACAGGGAACGATAGGTGGAATGAACTGGGGCAGTTGACACTTGCGTCTGCGTTGCAAACGTCTGCAGTGTATCCTCAAACGCCTTTTTTATTAATGACACTAGCTCCGCTTTATCCGATTCATGGCCCTTTGTCGCTTCCTTGAAGCAATCCGCACAAGCCGTCTTCCCAGGCCAATGCCTTTTTGGGGCAGGCCCAGCAGCCTCCTGGCCTGGGTTGATCATGATGTGAATCCTGGCTGTGACGTAATGGAGATCATTGATGTCTTGAAGGAGAGTGAGAGCGTGACACTTCTCTTCTACAGCGAGAGCGTTTAACTTCCCGTGAGGACGAACGTCTCCTATATTTCATCCGCTGAACGTCGTGAAGAGCCATGACCATGACCTGAGGAGCTGGAGCAGCACAGACAGGCGTGAGGCAAAAATTAGTCTGCTAGATGCAACATTATAAAGATGCATATAAACATTGGTGTCTCCCCTACCTTCTTTGTGATCGCTGATCTTTAGAGGGGGTAGGCATTTTGGTTCTGTGGAAAAAATATGACATATGTTATGTCCAGCATCCATATTCAAGCAGGTGGTGTGTAGACGTGAATCCTGCCCTTTACAAGTCATACCTGAGGAGAGGGTGTGTACAACGCAGGCAGCTTAGCACACAAAGCGCTTCACACTGCAACAGACAGGTTTAAACTGAACAGCAGACTTTCAAAATGTGGCTCTTTAAGAGCTTACTCCACCCCCTCCACTCCTGATTGGCTGAGTGGCAGAGCACATGTTCAGAGTCGGCTTCCACATAAAAGGCAGAGAGAGAGCGCGGCCCGCCCTTAACAAGCACCATAAGAATATCCAAGATGAGAGACAGGCCACACCACCAGCTCCCCCAAGCCGCCTATTTAAGGCTGCATAAAGCCACCCCGAGGATCAGCAGCGGGGTTCCCTGACCAAGCTACCGTTGGTACCTTATACCGCAGGGACTGCATACGGCAGCAAACACATCCGGACGGACCGCCAGTAATTTATACCAGCTAGGAGGGGAGACACCGCTAGTCCTGACCTAGGAGGAAAAAAAAGGAACACTGAGGCTGCGGTGGGCAAAACATTTATAGTTAAAGTCCTGATTATGTAGGGGGTGGGCGGGGCCTCACCCAGCTGTGCTGACATGGAGCCGTCAGGAAATAGGCTTTATTCGGTTAAAGTAATTTCAAAAAAAAATTCAATATTTTTGAATTTGGGGGATTCTTTAAAATAATTCCTGGTAATCCTGTCATGGGAGTCATTGTTATTGGTAAATTTTTAGAAGACAGATCTAGCAGGAGACATTCAATAGCCTCTTGCTGTGCATCCATCTTCTCCTCTCTAGTGTGTGTATGTGGTGGTGGTGTTGGGGTAACAGCACAGTAGCCTCAGAGCAAGAGTTATACACGGGAATACCTGACTTGCTGGTTAAAAGTGATTTAAATATGCTTTTGGAAAATTTAACAGGACATTGCTAGAACCCAGGGGGGCTGCCCCAGTTCTTCACAGAGTGCCTGGTCTCCTATTCATGAATTTCTCTAGTCATTCCAGTATGACCCTGCAAAAAAAGAGAGCAATTTTTGTCAAACTTCAAATTTATTTGCACATCTCAAATCACCACTAGGTACAACATTTTCTCTCGTAAGTCTTTAGAATTATGTTAAATTAGATTACTGAATTTAAAGGGGTTGTAAAGGTTTGTTTTTTATTTTCTAAATAGGTTCCTTTAGGCCCCTTTCACACTGAGACGCTTTGCAGGCGCTATTGCGCTCTAAAGAGCGCCTGCAATGCGCCCCAAAAAAGCCTCTCAATACTATCCAATGTGAAAGCCCGAGGGCTTTCACACTGGAGCGTTGCGCTTGCAGGAGGCTCAAAAATCTCCTGCAAGTTGCATCTTTGAGGCGCAATAGGAGCGCTAAATATAGCGCTCCTATAGCGCCCCTGCCCATTGAAATCAATGGGGTAGCGCCTCTAATACGCCCGCAAAACGCCTCAAAGAGGCGTTATTGCGGGCGTTTTTAACCCTTTTTCGGCCGCTAGCGGGGGTTAAAATACCCCCGCTAGCGCCCGCAAATCGCGGCCAAAAAAATGGTATAGCGGCGCTAAAAATAGCGCCGCTATACCGCCAGCGCATCCAGCGCCTCAGTGTGAAAGTAGCCTTAAGCTAGTGCATTGTTGGTTCACTTACCTTTTCCTTTGATTTACCTTCTAAATGTTTTTTTTCTTTGTCTAAATTTCTCACTTCCTGTTTCTCCTCACTAAACTTCACACCATCATCCGAGTGGTGTTGAGTCAGCCAGAGAGGTAAGTGAACCAACAATGCACTAGCTTAAAGGAACCTATTTAGAAAATAAAAAACAAACCTTTACAACCCCTTTAAGAATTTAGCACCTTTTAAATTAATTGCCGATTTCTGTGTTTACTTATACATCATAGTGCATCCTTTTTTTTTTTACAAATATTTTTATTGTAAATTTCCAATTTACAAACATCAAACAAAAAATAATAACATAAAATAAAATAAAAATAAAAGAATAAATAAAATAAGGCACAACATGAGAAGGTACATTTACAAAGCTTATATCTAACCCACTAACAATGTATCCTTTTACTGCATTGATATTATGTCTTTGTACCTAACAACATCTTGCAGTTTTAATCTCAATAACATATACAGTATTTAAATAGGTAACTATAGATAAATGTTTCAATAATAGTGGACGCATGTATGAGAAATTCGCATTTAACCGACAATATAACCCATTAATCCTAATGCCGCGTACACACGATCGTGATTCACGGAGGTGAAAACACCGCCGTGAATCACGACAGGAAAAACGAGGGAACGGCTTGTTCCCCCACACACGGCCGTTTTTTCCGTCATTTTTTCTCTTGACGAGAAAAACGACCGTGTGTAAAAAAATTACAGGAATCACGACGAGAAAAATTAGAGCACGTTCTAATTTCTCTCGTCGTGATTAATGCCATTTTTCCCGTCGGGAAAAACTGCAAAAAGCCCACAGACGATCGTTTTTCTCGTCCAAAGGAAAAAATGAAATTTTTCCCGACGGGAAAAATGATCGTGTGTACGGGGCATTAGAGAAGATCTACTAAAAAATATTTAAAAAAAGAAAGTAAAAGAAAAGAACAAGAAAGGAAAAAAGAAATAAAATAGAATAAAGAAAAATCCTTTATATTAGTATTAATATAAAGTAACAGTTGTCTGTCGATAGTATCGTGGTTCACTATGTTGAAGATCCTTAGAGTCTCCGCAGACACATGGTGGGGAAAATTGTTTATTACTAGGAATCGGTTCAATTCTTAAGCCTAGTACACACAGGCAGAATGTCAGGTGACATCGGCCGTTTCAATAAAAAACAGCCGACATTCGGCCTGTGTGTATGACAACCAGTCCAACAGAAGCCGGCTGAACATAATAGAACACTGCTGCACTAATATCAGATTGTTAGTACAGCGACCCTGAACGGAACTATCAGTTTTTTATGTTCAACCCGCTGGGTTGAACGAAAAAAAAAAAATAGTGGCGTGTACTAGGCTTTAGTCTACTTAAAGAATTATTCAGATTTGCTTCAATGTACCATTTAGTGTAAAGAAATGGTGTTGTGCATACTTTTTTGATCTTAATATATTGATTAAATAATAAATTGAAACTATTCACTATGCACTATTCTATTTTTTAGAACATCATACAGTTTAACTGCTTATGAAATAATAAATTATTACTTATTATTTTGTAAATTTTGTGAAAAAAATATTTCCTGACAGACTCCATGGCAGCAATGTGTGGGTTTAGTCCCGCCTCCACTACTACCCTATAGGACTCTACTCCCATAAATCTTTGCTCCCAGCCAGCGGCTGTGTTCTTTTTTTGTCATCCTCCGTAGGACCTAGTTGATGGTCTTCCTACCCGAAGATTCTCCTCCCACGATCAGGATTGGCCGAGCTGCGACCCTGGGGAAGAAGAGTCGCAATACTCATATAAGCCCTAGCTACTAGCGGGGTATGAAGTGGGCACATGGAAGAGGCGCTGGAAGAAGCTAGAGGCCTAGCCACTGGCAAGCATGCTGCACATTAGTCAGATAACCCAGCTACTAGCGGGTGGCCCTCTCGCCCTCAAAGTCTGGCTTATTCATCTTACCTCAGCCTAGGAGATGATCATGATGGGAGTGTTGAGACCTTTCCTTGTTATTTTTGGCAGCAGTTTTTGTGCCTTTGTCTTTCTGCTTCTCCTGTGTGTTATTCCCCACATGTCGGCCGGGTGCAGCGTGGCGGCTGGTAACTTCTGCGTTCCAGCCGCCATTTACTTCCTGCTTCGTCCCTGTGGTTGTTCTGCGCATGCGTGAGTACGGTACGGGAACAAGCCTTGGTTCGCACATGCTCATTGCCGTCAAAATTACGGCAAAGACGGCAATGACATCACAGGGGCGCCCTTTTTAAACAGGGTAAAAGCCTGCAAGCTTTAGGAATGCTTGCGGGCTTATAGCGGTGACTTCCCCTAGCCCCTGTTCTTCTGTACCTGGTAAGCGGTTCCCAGGGGACAAGTGAGACAGTCTGTAATCTATCCTTGTACTGACACAGCTACTTCTTTCCAGCTCTGATGGAAACCTACAGGACCATGGATTCATTACTTAGAGGGGTGTCCAGCAGAGGTGGGGTGAGGGGTTGCTGGAGGTCATCATGACCACTATTTCCCCTAACGCTTGTGTTTTCCCTGTATCTCTTTTTTGTCAGCCCTTCTAGGTCCGAACAACAGCGCAGCTCTCGCCAGCACTCCTCTTCCAGATCTAGGCACCATGGTTCTCCCTTAAGATTGAAGCACCATAGCAAGGTCCACGGCTCTATCCAGTCGCTCATTTGAATGTGTCTGCTGGGGGTGTAGGTCCCAAGTACCTGTGGGAAAATCCCTATGTGACCTCTGTTATGCCAAAGCAGCAAGCAAAAAAGGTGGTACGGACCAGCAGCTAAAATCCCTGGTTGAAAGGTTCGTTAAGGAGTCTCTGAGAGGGATCGAGACCAGCCAGACCTATGATCCTCCTGCAGAGCCGCTACGCTCACCAGTGAGGGGGACATAAGTCCAGGACACATGGGAGTCCTCTCTGCCAAGCCACATACCAGCTGCTCCCTCGAATAGTGACTCAGAAGGGGAAAAACCCTGTGTGGGGTTTGATTTTGCTCTGGTTAAAGCCATCAGAGAAGCTTTAAATTGGGAAGAGCCAGTGGCCGCCCCTTCCAAGCGAAAGAAGTGCTTCAAACAATTGAAGAAGGAACGTGTCAACTTTCCGTTTCGTACTGAACTAGGCGAAGTCATCACAGATGAGCGGGGCAAGGTGGAGAAAAAGAACTCCATGCTGTCAAAAGTGATCCATCGGAGTGGGCCACCGGAGGTAAGCCAAAAAGGCTTTCTTCGTCAATGGTCAGGCAGCAAAGCCCAGTGCATTACGTCGGCCATGAAGGGCTCCCTTCCTTGGTGGCTCCAGTGGAAAAACCTATGCAACTGTCACTCCATCCTTCCCATCACATGGGTCACAATAACGTCAGATGCCAGCAACAGGGCCTGGGGCGCTCACTGTCTGGCAGAGGTGTCTCAGGGCTCCTGGGACTTTCCTTCTCGAGGAACAGTGTCAAACATCCTAGAGCTACAGGCAGCGTTCCAGGCACTTCTGCCATTTCACCATCTGATAACAGGGGCCTCTGTGTTACTCAGACTAGACAACACGACAGCAGTAGCCTACACAAGGAGACAAGTGGGTACTCAAAGCCTGTCCCTGCTTCAAGAGGTGAAACAAATTATGACCTGGGCTCAGAGGAACCTGGTCAACATAACAGCAACATATGTACCCGGGATCCAGACTGTCAAGGCAGACTTCCTCTCTCTCGTCCTTTTAGACAACAACGAGTGGCCTCCCCTTGCAACAAAAAACTGGCGAGGTACTATTCGAGGTTCTGGGACCCTCAGGCCTACGGGATAGACTCCCTGACGGAGCGATAGTGGTTCTGCAGAGGTTATGCCTTTCTACCAACCCCCATTATCCCTTAGTTCTTGCAGAGACTCAAGTCGCAAGTAGCAGAGGTGATAGCACGACACTACACCCTTGCCCAGCTCACCTGTGCCTAAAGGCCTGGTTCTTGAAAGGGGAAGGCTATAGGCACTAGGGTGCCCCAAAGAGGTCATTCCCACAATCCTCAGTGCAAGAAGAAGAAGCACCAACCGGGTGTACGAAAGGGTATGGGCTAAATTCACAAGCCACGTGTCCTCCAGATAAAAACCATGTAGTGCCCCGGCAGTTCAGGACATCTTAAGCTTCCTGCAGTCAGGACTGGATATCTGATTGTCTGTCAGTTCACTCCATGTACAGGTGTCAGCGTTCTCAGCCTTTACTGGGGTGTCATGGGCCAGAAACCCACTGGTTCAGCAATTCTTCAAGGGAGCAGTTGGGCTCAGACCGCAGAGGAAGCCTAGGTTCTCCAAATGGGACCTCCCACTAATGCTTGCATTTTTCTCGCAACTCGACAAACTACTCCTGATCAGAGAACTTGCTCTCAATACTGCCTTCCTGGTAGCTATCACTTCGGCGAAGAGGATTTCCAAAATCCAAACTTTAGGGTCAAAAGAGTCCTTTCTAACTTTCCTCCCAGGCAGAGTGGTTCTAATCCCGATGCTAGTGGCAGGCAAACCCCAAGGTCACCTCAATTTGTCATGAGAATCAGGAAATCATGCTTCCCACCTTTAAATCAGCCATAAGTCTAGAATTGCATCCCCTCGATGTGGGAGTCTCCTTGAAACAATACCTGGAGGCTACGGCTTCCTTTCGACAGTCCGACTATCTCTTTGTCCTGTTCCATGGGAAAAACAGGGGATTTCGGGCTTCCATCAGATCCATTGCTGCATGGGTCGTCCAAGCTATCCAATGGGCCATTAAGAGAAGGGCTTGGCTCCTCCTGAAGCGGTAACAGCGCACTCAACCAGAAGTGTCTCAACTTCATGGGCAGCCTCACGCCACATCGCACCTGAATAGGGATGAGCCGAACACCCTCCGGTTCGGTTCGCACCAGAACCTGCGAACGGACCGAAAGTTTACGCGAACTTTAGAACCCCGTTAAAGTCTATTGGTCTCGAACGTTCGAAATCAAAAGTGCTAATTATAAAGGCTAATATGCAAGTTATTGTCCTAAAAAGGGTTTGGGGACCCGGGTCATGCCCCAGGGGATATGTATCAATGAAAAAAAAAGTTTTAAAAACGCCTGTGAAGTGGCACATATTTCCCGTGTTTAGAACTGTCCCTGCACAAGATGACATTTCTAAAAGGAAAAAAAGTCATTTAAAACTGCTTGCGGCATTCATGTAATGTCTGGTCCCGGCAATATGGATGAAAATCATTGAGAAAAATGGCATGGGTACACCCCCCCAGCCCATTACCAGCCCCTTTTGGTCTTGTATGGATATTAAGGGGAATCCCGCACCCAAATTAAAAAAGGAAAGGCGCAGGGCCCCCAGGCCCTATATACTCTGAACAGCAGTATACAGGCAGTGCAAACAAGACAGGGACTGTAGGTTTGTTGTTACGTAGAATCTGTTTGTGATTTTGATCTGGTACATTTTTAAAGTGTAACTCCAGCCAAAAAATCTATTTTTAAGTTTTTGGAAAACATAGGGAAGGGTTATCACCCCTGTAACATTTGTTTTGCTGTCTGTGCACCTGTTTAGAACATTTCACCTCACTTTCCGTCCCAATGACAAATGTTTTTTGAAAATTTGGGTTTTTTAGTGAAACAAGGATTGGTGATAAAGCATTAGTGGAGAGAAGACACCTTTTTCCCATATTAACTCTTACAGGAGAGAATTTCCCTTCCTAGGGGTAGATTTTCTCTCACTTCCTGTTGTCTCCTTCCGTTTTCACATAGGAGTCGTTTGTAAGTTGAATGTTTGAAAGTAGGGGCCTGCCGTATATACTCTGCAGAAATTTGGCCCTTAGGTGTTGGTGTTGCCACAACACTGTAAGCCCTTACAGTTACTCTTGGTGGGCGCTGGAACGCCCTGCTGTGAACTATTATATCAAGAATTGTAATTACATGCCATTGTTGAACAGTGGTAGGAAAAATTGGGCCTTTGGTGGTGGTGGTGGTGCTGGTGCCACAACACTGTAAGTCCTCACAGTTACTCTTATTGGGTGCAGGAATGAGCCCTGCTGTGAAATATTAGATCAAGAATTGTAATTACATGCCCCTGTTGAACAGAGGCATAAAAATTGGGCCTTAGGCAGTGGTGCCACAACACTGCAACCCCTCACAGATACTCTAGTTGGAGCGCAGGAATGAGCCCTGCTGCAAAGTATTGCATCAAAAATTGTAATTACACGCCCCTGTTAAACAGGGGCTTAAAAAATTGGGCCTTAGGCACTGGTGCTGGTGCCACAACACTGCAACTCCTCACAAATACTCTAGTTGGAGCGCAGGAATGAGCCCTGCTGCAAAGTATTGCATCAAAAATTGTATTTACATGCCCCTGTTAAACAGGGGCTGAAAAATTGGGCCTTAGGCACTGGTTCTGGTGCCACAACACTACAACCCCTCACAGATACTCTAGTTGGAGCGCAGGAATGAGTCCTGCTGCAAAGTATTGCATCAAAATTTTTATCTACACGCCCCTGTTAAACAGGGGCTGAAAAATTAGGCCTCAGCCACTGATAGCGGTGCCCAGAACCAAAAATGTTCTTACAAGCCATCAGCATGTTCATTGAGGAGGAAGAGGATAGTCACTCAGCATAACAGGATAGTCACTCAGCATCAGCATAGGCAGTCTTGAAGGGATCTGACATTTCAAAAAAAAATTATTCGGTTACATCAGCATCAGGTGCTTGGTAGCTGGTGGTCATCCAAGACTGATTCATTTTTATGAAGGTCAGTCGATCGACAGAGTCGGTGGACAGGCGCACCCTGTGATCGCTTACAAAACCTCCAGCAGCACTGAATGTGTGTCCTGAAAGAACGCTGGATGCAGGACAGGCCAGTAGCTCAATTGTATACTGTGCAAGCTCTGGCCAGTGATCCATTCTCAAGACCCAGTAACCTAGAGGATTTTCGGTGGGAAAGGTGTCCAAGTCTGATCTTGCCCCTAGGTATTCCTGCACCATGTAAACCAGACGCTGGTGATGGTTGCTGGAACCGATCATACCTTCGGGCTGCGGACTAAAAAATTGTCTGAACGCATCTGTCAGACAGCCACCTTCTCCACCGCTCCTTTTTTGACTGACCAAAGCCTCAGCAACACGTTGTCCAGGACCAGGAATTTGTAACCTCCCAGTCTCTGGGAACGCGTTTGAAGAATAATGATTAATATCTAATATTCTTGTATCTTAAGGGCGTTTCTGAATGAATAGCATTCATAGTCAGGTTGACTTGAAAATAATGTGTGAGTTTATTATCACACAGATGGCATCATAAATACAATGAAAAAATAGTATAACAGTTCAGTTCAGTGTAGGTAAATGTATAAAATAGAATAGATTGCTGTAGCAAGCTTATGAAAGCATGTGCGCTTCATGTGTGCTGGCTTCAAACTCCATATTGTCTTGTTCCCAGTGTGAAGAAACAGGAAATGACGTTCTTAGACTTCTGGTAAAATTCAGCTGTTCTTCTTGTCAATCTTAGTGTAAATGTGTCAGTGTTATCTCTCTAAAGTGGGTGTGAATGAGTCTTCATGTGTGTTCGTGTCAGTATGTCGTGTAAGTGTGTCGTGTAAGTGTGTTGTGCAGCCTCCTATCTCAAACTATAGGCTTATATATATCTTTACATATGTCGTCACCTCATACAAACTTAGAACCTTGTATGGCACACATTAATTTCTGTTAACTTCAGCAATATGTTATATCAATAGAAGATATTGGCTCAGAGACATATGGAGTTTGATTGACAGGCACACATGTGGCACTCTATACTTGGAGTGGTGTGCTGACGATGTAATATCATAACCAAACATCTCCTATATGAACATATATTACTAACAATAAAATAACTATTAACTAATACATACTAGTATGACTAATGCCGGGCACACACGATCATTTTTCCCGTCTGGAAAAAATTTATTTTTTCCTTTGGACGAGAAAAACGATCGTCTGTGGGCTTTTCGCAGTTTTTCCCGACGGGAAAAACGGCATTAATCACGACGAGAAAAATTAGAACATGCTCTAATTTTTCTCGTCGTGATTCCTGTCATTTTTTTCCGTGGCAGTTTTCCCATAGGGAAACACTGCCGCGGAGCCTACACACAGTCGTTTTTCTCGTCAAGAGAAAAAATGTCGGGAAAAACGGGCGTGTGTGATTGATTGATTGATTGATTACTTGTATAGCGCTACAAATGCGAACTGAATCGCCTCAAGGCGCTTGCATCCAGTGACGTCCTGTTCCATTAGAAGAGGTGGGTCTTAAGTTTTTTTCTGAAAGCTCGATGGTTTTCTTCCATGCGGATATCAGTGGGTAGAGCGTTCCATAGCCGCGGTCCTTGAACTGCAAATCTTCATTCTCCCTTCCATTTGTAACGGGATTTGGGGATGTGGAGGAGGTTTTGATTGGTTGACCGGAGAATGCGTTTGGGGGAGTAGTGTTTAATTTTCTCGCATAAATATTGCGGTGCGTTTCCTTGTGTGCACTTGTGGGTGAGGCAGAGGATCTTGAAAGCCGTTCCCTCATTTTTCCTGTCGTGATTCACTGCAGTGTTTTCACCGCCGTGAATCACGATCGTGTGTACGCGGCATAAGACTTCACTTAAACAAACTTAACAAGAGATATAAAGAAATATATTATTTATCTCACTACGAAAATACTGATCTATTCTGGAGATCTATTCTTGTCACCCTACACCAAGATGCCTTATATGTACTCAAATTGGCTTCACCAGAAATATCCAGCAATACTCAGATTTAGATTGAAGAATCATGTCATATCAATTGATCAAGGTCATTCATTCATACCTAATTTACTATGATTAATCATAAAACCAAATATGTTTTGCAAACTTGCCATGAATTAATATAACACCTATAAGAGCCGAATTATGAATTTAAAATAAGGCTCGCCACTGTAGAATGTGGGGAGACACTTGTAAAAACAATTAGTGTCTCCTTCCTAGGCGTTTCGTTCCATAATTAAATAGAGCCAGGTTATCTTCAACAACGGTTGTTTATTCTTCAGAAACACAAGCAAAAGACAATGCTTACATAATGACAGCTGGTAACACATGGTAAGGTGGTTGCTTCAGAAGGAGAAATTAGGTGTCAGATCGTATGATGGTATATCTTCGAGCAGGGTCCCCTGACCTTCCATAGCGAAGGGTCACTTCCTCACCATCTTCCTCCAGGGCCCCATCGCCCGACATTCCTACCTCATGTTCAAAACCCTTGGGTTCTTATGCTGTTTAATAATGTTATGTCAGCATTATTTAGATTTAGCATCGCTCCAAAGAAGGTGACGCTACTGTCCACAGAAGTAACACCCACTTGTGTATATTAAGTAACATAACTCCACCCATTGTACAGACATAGTTCCTTAGAATAGCTATTACATACACAGCAAATGTCTTTTGTCTCTCCTCAGCAACCTTCAAAATTAACATGTTTCAATAAAGAATGAAAATAAACTTTTATCACTAAAATAGTAATAAATTCAATATCTAACAGCGTTGCACAGAACTTTCTGGAAGGCCTCCCGAAGATGTTTCATCCTCTGCTCCCTCTGCGATGGCAAGATAAGGTCCGCAACCTTACCCTTGTAACGTGGATCAATGAGGGTTGCCTGCCAGTAATGATCTCTCTCCTTGATAGCATGAATATGAGGATCCTTCCGCAGGCTTTGCAGGATCGGGGAGGCCATGCAGCGTAGGTTTGCTGAGGCATTCGGTGCAGAGTCCTCTGGATCACTCAGGACGACATGATCCACAGCCACCTCCTCCCAGCCACGTACAAGTCCATGGGTGTCTTGGGACTGTAATTGATCCCTTGAAAACTGCTGCTGATGCTGAGTGCTAGGCTCCACCTCCATGCTGACACAATCCTCCTCGTCCTCTTCCTGTGTGATAGGCGGGCCAGCAGGAATACTGTCTGGATTAAGGGGGCCTGGAGAGGTAAGGAAGTCCTCCTCTTCCTCTCTCTGTTCTGCCTCAAGTGCCCTGTTCATTATTTCATGCAGTGTGTGCTCCAACAGGTGGACAAGAGGGACAGTGTCACTGATGCATGCACTGTCGCTGCTCACCATCCTCGTGGCCTCCTCAAATGGTGCCAGGACAGTGCATGCATCCCTGATCATGACCCACTGGCGTGGCAAAAAAAACAAGCTCCCATGACCCTGTCCTGGTGCCATATTGGCACAGATACTCATTGATGGCCCTCTGCTGCGTGTGCAGCCGCTGCAGCATGGCAAACGTTGAGTTCCACCTGGTGGGCATGTCACAGATTAGGCGGTTCTTGGGCAGATTAAATTCCTTTTGCAGGTCAGCCAGCCGAGCACTGGCATTATATGACCAGCGGAAATTCACACAGACTTTCCTGGCCTGCCTCAGGACATCCTGTAAGCCCGGGCACCTGCCCAAGAACCACTCCACCACCAAGTTAAGGACGTGAGCCAAACAGGGCACCTGGGTCAGGTGTCCCTGTCAGAGGGTGAAGAGGAGGTTGGTGCCATTGTCGGAAACCACCATTCCTGGATTAAGCTGGCGTGGCGTCAACCACATCTGAGCCTGCCCCTGAAGAGCTGACAGAATCTCTTCCCCAGTGTGGCTCCTGTCCCCCAAGCACACCAGCTCAAGCACTGCATGGCATCTCTTTGCCTGCGTACTTGCATAGCCCCTTGAACGCCTACGGAGTACCACTGGTTCCGAGGATAAAGCACAGGAAGAGGCCATGGAGGAAGAAGAAGAAGAGGAGGGGGTGGAGGAGAGAGGTGTGTCAGAATCACCAGTAGTAGCATTTTGGAGGCGTGGTGGTGGAACAACCTCCAACACTACTGCACCTTGTCCTGCATCCTTCCCAGCTGCCATCAGAGTCACCCAATGCACCGTGAAAGATAGGTTACGTCCCTGTCCATGCCTGCTGGACCATGAGTCAGCGGTAATATGCACCTTACCGCTGAGCGCCCTGTCCAGCGAGGCCAAGACATTGCCTTCCACATGCCGGTAGAGAGCCGGAATCGCCTTCCATGAGAAAAAGTGGCGTTTGGGAACCTGCCACTGAGGAACCGCACATTCCACAAACTCACGGAAGGGGGCAGAATCTACCAACTGAAAACGCAGCAGTTGAAGTGCTAGCAATTTAGCCAAGCTAGAATTCAACCGCTGGGCATGTGGATTGCTGGGAGCGAACTTCTTTTGGCGGTGCAGCAGCTGGGGCAGGGAAATTTGCCTGGTACAATCGGACGTGGGTGTACCGATAGCAGATTGCCCGCAAGTACTTGGCTGTGACACACCTTAATCTACACCTTCATTCCTCTCAGTGCAGGTTTCAGAGAGGACTGAAGGTATAGTGGGGTTGGAGATCCCAGCTGATGAGGAGCAAGGAGAGGTCCGCTTTGTTCTTTGGTGTGGGTCATTTAGGTGTGCTTGCCAATGAACTGCATGGCAGGTCGACATATGTCTGATCAAGCATGTGGTGCCCAAGCGGGTGATGTTTTGGCCACGCGAGATATGCCTGAGACATATGTTGCAAATAGCAGCGCTGTGATCTGATGCACTCGTCTCAAAAAAAGCCCACACCGAAGAACTTTTGGAATAACACACAGAGACAGCAGCGGCCTGCACATGCGGAGCTCTGTGGTGTGATGCTGTCGGTGTGCTGCCCTTAAGCTGACCCCTGGAGGGCATCCTGCCTCATTGGAGATGTGCCTCCTCCTCCTCCTCTCTCCTATCAGGCACCCACGTAGAGTCTGTGACCTCATCATCCCCTCCCTCCTCATCACTGTAGCAAACCTGGCAGTATGCTGCAGCTGGGGGAACATGACTGCCAGCTTGCTGACTTCTTGGGCACCCCCTCTCTCTGGGCTCACGTTACTGCCTTCCTCTAGCTGGGTACCATCATCGGAGCCTTCAAAACGCTGGACATCCTCCTGGAGCATGTACCCAACACTGTGGTCAAACAGTTCGGGGGATTCCTCAGGAGGACATAGTGGGGCTAGGGAAGGAGTGACTGATGCCATTGAGCCGAGGGAAGAGGCCGCTTTGGCAGCTGCTTTGCCAGACAAAGTACCCTGAGCCTGGGTGAGAGAGGATGAGGAGGATGAGGACAGCTTGGTCATCCACTCTACCAAGTCTTCAGCATGTTGCGGCTCAACAAGGCCAGCTGCCGGAAAAAAGGACAAGTGTGTCCCACGGCCATGTGCTGATGAGGATGCACTGTGTCCACGACCAGCACTGTTGCCTCTAGACACAGAGCCTGCTTGCCCTCTTTTATTAGCTTGTGACTGTCTGCCTTTCCTTGTTGTCCTTCCAGACATACTAATGGCCTGCAGGGAGATGTAGCTGCACAAAGCTGGGATGTATATATATACTGATTATACTGCAGCTAGCAGCCTGCCTGTAGTATTATTAGTATGAGAACACCAGCAATTGTCTTCAGTTAGCTTTAGTTGCACACTGTGCAGAGGACACAGTACACTAACTGAAAATACTGCAGCTCTCTGCCTGTGGTATTTGTATGAGAACACCAAATTTATTAAAGCCAAGAAGTTTTTACACTATGAGAGGCATTTTTGTTTTTTAAACTTGATCCACAATTTGGTATCCATCATCATGGAGTGTGCGGACTAAAGGTGCGTTTGGTCCTTGGAGTCATTTAGCCCAGCTGTGTTCCTACTCTAACGCCTCCCTGGGTCCCCTGTAACAAGGGACCACGGGGTTCTGGTAAGCAGATTCTATTGGCTTATTGGTGGTGGATGTCACTTATTTGGTTGCAACTTCCATTGCTGAAAAGCGTGGACTTTATCACTTAAGGATTTATGCACGGGTGGACGCATATCAATCAAATCACTTCCGTGGACAGTTTAGGAATTAGTCACTTGATTCTTTGATCATTGTGGACATTTCATTTATGAATATTTTTTTCAATTTGCAGATTGTTTTTACACATGCAATTTTTGTTTTACCATGCATTATATTCACATTTGCTAATTTGGTTTATGCATTGTTCACATGTTTATATTCAGTGGTTACTTTATATGGTTTAGCACGACTTTATTATTATTTTATTTTTTTTCTTATTGTATTGAGGTAAGCTTTAGGTGCAAACTGTGCAAAGGACACTAAAGCAAAATACTGCAGCTCCCTGCCTGTATTTGTATCAGAACACCAGCAATTATATTGAGGTAAGCTTTAGGTGCACACTGTGCAAAGGACACAGTGCACTAAGTGAAAATACTGCAGCTAACACAATCACCTGCCTGCCTGTCAGTATAGAGAATAACAGGAACGGATCTAGCTAAACTGAATACAGTGTGTAAATATATATACACAACACCTAGGATGCATATATATCCTCTACACACTGTAACTGAAGCTAACTGACTCGCCTGCCTGCCTGATCTAACTCAAATTAAATGACACTCTCTCTCTCTCTCTGTCTTTAACCACCGCCGCAACACACTACACAAGGCCGCCATGCAGGCGGCCTTATATAGTGTGGGGCGTGTACTAAACTCCCTGAGACATTATTGGCCATAGCCACCCTGGCTTCGGACAATTATGGCTCTCCGTTTTTTCTGCGCTGTGATTGGCCAAAGCATGTGGGTCATAGTGCATGCTTGACCAATCATCAGCCAGCAATGCACTGCGATGCCGCAGTGAATTATTGGCCGTGACGCGCCACTCGAATTTGTCGCGAACGGCCCATAATGTTCAAAATTTGGCTAACGGCCAAACAGACGATGTTCGAGTCGAACATTGGTTTGACTCGAACTCGAAGATCATCCCTACACCTGAAGTGACCTGCAGGGCGGTTCCCTGGTCATCAATCCATACATTATTGTGTTGAACCAGCTGCTCTGTCTTCTGTTAATTTTGGTTTGAAAGTACTGTCGGTTGACGGTGTTAATTAAATCTTTGATCACCATTTTGCCCACCCGGGTGTGTATGGCGAGTTATTTCCCACACGTTGCTTCCATGGAGTGTCAGGAAAATGGATTCCTTTTAAATACTTTCCGTAATTTTCCTTTCCTGATGGACTTCATGGCAGCAGGAGTTCCCTCCCAATGGCTGGAGTAGGCCAGTTATCGAACATGGTCGCTGGCTGGGAGCAAAGATTTATGGGAGTAGAGTCCTATAGGGTAGTAGTGGACTAAACCCACACATTGCTGCCATGGAGTCCATCAGGAAAGGAAAAATACGGTAAGTATTTGATAGGAATTTTCCATTATTTCCCTTAGACCTATGTAGCACACCCCTGTAGAGACTGCTGATGAACTTGGATCCCCCACTCCTGCACAGCCAGGCACACCAAATTTTCACAGCACCCAGAGTCAGAGAAAAGTTCAGGACTTAGCTTTGTTTTTTTTTATTAGAGGGCTAATAACTTGGATAGGGATGGGAGGTTATGGGATGCCCACTTGACTTCAGCAAAACTTTCAGCAAAACTTTGCGGACATCTTCCTATATACACATGTAGCGGCCTCACCCCCCGTCCCCTTTGTAAACAAAACGGCTTGCTTGTCTAGGGGTATGCAGGAGGAGGATGAGGTTCACTATGGCCTATGTCCTCTAATGTGCAGAGGTGAAAGCCAACACTTATGTTACCTTCGGGCCTGTGTTCTGGATGGAGCCTCCGCTTGTCCTTGAGTTTAACTGTCAGCAATAGAGCCACACACCATAAAAAGTCCAACACTTCTTTATTCTTCTTGACAAGTGAACAGCATCAGTTGAACTTTTAAATGAACAGACAGGGTGTGGATATGAGCAGGTCCAGGCACAGTGAACTCTCCTATTCCTTTTAGTGCAAATAGGCTTGGCGCACAGTCTCTGCCACCGACCGTGAGATTGGTCGCTGCCACCGACCGGGTGAACTGTTGAGGCCCCTGCCACAGGCCTAAGAGCAGGTCTCTGCCACCGACCTGGGTTGATTAGATGGACCGCTGCCACCGGTCATAGAAAATGAATCACCTTCCCTGATGTATTGGCTCCTGTCTGGGAAAGACATCCATCCGGACGGTCTCCAGAGGTCCACCCGGCACTGGCAATATGCTGCACCAGCTCTTCGGGAGGATCCCCCCTCTGGTCCCTTACACCCTGGATTCAGGCGCCCGACACCCAGGGCACCTTAGGACGATCCCTCCCTCACGGGACCCAGTGGAAGGTACTGGGCCGCAGGCCTCCAGTTGAGTACCTCACCCCAGACTGAAGGTGTCTGGGATGGAACACGAACTCCACGTGTACAGGCCAAGGGCGCCTGAACACCGACCCCGGACAGCAGCCCTCAGGCTAAAGGTGCCTGGGACTCGGACCTCATGGTGAAGATGTCTGCCCCCTTTATACCCTCTCCCAGCAAGCACAGCCGGTTCCCCGCCCCACAATACAGCTGCTGAGAGAGGTCAAAAAGGGTACGGCACTGCAGTGGTGGTTCGACCACGGCCCAAAGCGACAGTGCCACCTACTGGGCCGCAGGGAACTAAACACCACCAATGTCTTCACACGAATGAAAACACAGCCCTACTCTACCAATCAGTGCATCAGGGTCATACTACCACCCAGTGCTGCCTTTAAATAGTACATACCCGCTACACACATATATACAGTCTCTTTCACTTTCCTTCTGCACACACTTGTTTGCTCCAGCTGAATCACTTGAATGATCTGACAGGCTTTCAGTCAGATTAGCAATAGCCCTTTACAGGCAGGAACTCGTAGCCCCTCTTTATGTAGCACAGTTGCAGTGAAACAGCTTTTAACTTCTCCTTTGTGGTCACTGATCCAAGTACCACTTCTTCAGGCACTGCCAACCCATCTGGCTGAAGCTGCCCCTTTCACTAGCCTTCCAGATTAACTCTTCACACCAGTCCACCAGACTGCCTCTTTATCAGCCCACCCAGCTAACTCTTCACCAGCCCACCTGGCTGACTCTCAGGGGATCTCCAGGGAAAAGCAGAATACCCAAGCACACCGCTGTCTTCAAAGGAGACTGACCACATGTCCCCACATTGTTGATCTACTCACTCTGTCCTCTCTTGCTCCTGTGCCTCCAGGAAGTTATGGTAGGATCCTTCCAGCTACCGAGCCCAGACCCAAGCCAGGACACTCCCCCAGACTAGGGGGCACCCCTAAGGGCCACCAACAGCCTCCTCAACACTGCATCTCCATCTTCCACCAAACTGCCCTTGCTGTCATGGCTCACGTCTACTTATGGAGTGGTCTTAGCCCCCTGCCAGCCCACCTCTGAGCATTGGCTGAGGCTACACAAATATTCAAGGCAGTTCCTTCTAACTTCCACCCTCTAATTCTAGAAGATTCTCCAACCTTCCAGATCAGGGGGAGGCACCAGCGAGCTGCCAGGATGAGTCACCCAGCCCTGAACCTTAGTAAACCCTGACCCAGATTCCATAGCTCAGGCTTAGCCCTGAGCTAAACTACAATTTTCCTACTCTCACTTCTAGCACACACTAGAGGGTGTTACACCTAGATCTAATCTAAGGAAGTTGTTTGTTTTTTCATATTTTTTTTTTATATTAGTGAAAGGTATTCCAAGGTATCAGTGTATATGTATATGGTTTCTTAGTGATACACAATATAAGGTTCGGTGGAAGCAATTGAAAGGCAAGGTACTTTTGTGTTTTTCTGGGTGTGTTTCCCTGACCTGGAAGCACAGACAGCAAAAGGCCAGGTCTAAGGGAGTGCAACAGTACAATCAGCACAGCTTATGCTTCCTGATTGAAGAATTCAAGCTCTAATTCAGCAGGATCTCTGCAGAGGGATAACCATTTACAGGCAGAGAGCAAAGGTTCTTCTTTACAGCACTCTGGAAGAGGACAGGCATTTCTATTCTGGCTGCTTTCTATTAAACATGAATTGTACCGTACATACTCGAGTATAAGCCGAGATTTTCAGCCCTTTTTTTGGGGCTGAAAATGCCCCCCTTGGCTTATACTCGAGTCATTGTACCTGAAAATATTGAGAGGCTGCGGGCGTCCATCGTTTAAAACTCGGGGTCTCCTCCTGGTCCCTTCCGTGATAGGCATTTCTCAGCGGACACAGTTCCACCTATCACGAACGTTCTCTCATCCTCACCCATCCCAGCAGACACTGTGTTCAGTGTTCCGCCAATCACGGATGCCTTTTCATCCTCAGACAAGAGGACGTCCGTGATTGGCGGGACACTGAACACAGTGTCTGCTGGGAAACTGAGTCCGAGGATGAGAGAACGTTCATGATAGGCGGAACTGTGTCTGCTGAGAAACGCCTATCACGGAAGGAACCAGGAGGAGACCGCGAGTTTTAAACAATGAATAGATGCCCGCAGCCTCTCAATTTCAGGTACACTGACAATGGGCACAGTCAGGCACAGTGAGGATTGGCACAGTGACGATGGGCACAGTGACAATTGGCACAGTGAGGTTGGCACAGTGAGGTTGCAATGGGCACAGTGAGGCGTGCAAATGGGCATTGTTGACCCTCTTTTCCGCTTACAGTAGCCGCTGCATTCTCACCCTCGGCTTATACTCGAGTCAATATGTTTTCCCAGTTTTTTGTGGTAAAATTAGGTACCTCGGCTTATACTCGGGTCGGCTTATACTCGAGTATATACGGTAAGTCTTTACAAACCTTTTGTTTTGATATACCTAAAATATATTTAGCTGATTTAAACTGAAAGTTCATTTGGGCTTTAAGAACTGCAATAAATCATTTAGAGATTCTCTTTTGTAATTTACTTTAGTGGCACTCTGAGATTAGAAATGTAATTTCTCCTAAAAAATACCCCATGATAACATATTTGGCATTGCAGAGGAAACATTGGTTAGAATAATTTGTTTCAGGTTTTCTTTTTCTTGAAAGACATTCCATCATAATGCAGCAAACTGTATATTCCAGAATACATTTCATTAACTTGCTAGTAAAGTTTCCTCTGACAATATCAGAAATAGTAAATCCTTATGAAAGTAATATGTTGCAAGGCACAGAAGTGAAGTAAATAGGTGTTGCAAAGCATAGTGAACCAATCCTAATTTAGTGTCCAAAAAAGGCATTTAAAACCATATCTTATCTAGGTCTGATAGGGAAAGATGCAATGTTTACAGGAAGGAAATATAATCTGATATAGTTGTATTAGAAGCTTTGGGTAAGCAAACATATGAGAATGATCAGATCCCAGATCAAATATTTTATTAATCCACATTTACTGTCTAGTGTATATTTGGCACCACCTTATAGCAGAAAGATCATTAAAGAAGAAGAGTAAAGCATTCCAATTTCTAACCACATACCAGAGGGGATTATCTGCTGTTTTTTTTTTTAACGCCAGCTCAGATCACAGTGTACTTTTGCCAGACAATTTTGCATCATTTCACTGTTAGACATCATTTATAGGTTCCTAGCTGTTATTATTCTTCATTGTCATCAAACCCTATAGATAGATAGATAGATAGATAGATAGATAGATAGATAGATAGATAGATAGATAGATAGATAGATAGACCTTAGATGTAAGCTCCTTGAGGGTAGGGACTGATGTGAATGTACAATGTATATATGTAAAGTGCTGCGTAAATTGTTGGCGCTATATAAGTACCTGATAATAATAATAATAGATAGATAGATAGATAGATAGATAGATAGATAGATAGATAGATAGATAGATAGATAGACCTTAGATGTAAGCTCCTTGAGGGTAGGGACTGATGTGAATGTACAATGTATATATGTAAAGTGCTGCGTAAATTGTTGGCGCTATATAAGTACCTGAAATAATAATAATAATAGATAGATAGATAGATAGATAGATAGATAGATAGATAGATAGATAGATAGATAGATAGATAGATAGATAGACCTTAGATGTAAGCTCCTTGAGGGTAGGGACTGATGTGAATGTACAATGTATATATGTAAAGTGCTGCGTAAATTGTTGGCGCTATATAAGTACCTGAAATAATAATAATAATAGATAGATAGATAGAAGTCTATAAAGACCATAGATAAGCATTCTCTGAATTGCACTTGTGCCCAGTGTTCTACCTCCTGTGTTCACAATGTGGAAGGACAGCAGTTTGGTATTGGAACCGGAAGTAAGTGGGGATCACTGTAGTAGGGATGTATACTATAATTATCTCCAGTTTCGAAACTGATTCCACAGGTACAGCATATGCATAGTTACATTGATCTAAGCTGGATTAATGTGAAGCTACCCATACCTGGAATTTTTCTTTAACTCTTTTTTATTAGACAAGAACATACAGATGGAAAAGATGGGTGGCGTGAATATAAAAAAAAGGAGACTCTTTACTGATTAATTCAATTTGAATTTCCTCGCATCTAGTATTGCACTTTTATTTTGCCTAATAACATTTAATTTCCTTTCTCAGACTTCAAATATAAAAATATCTATGGTCTTTATAGACGTCTATCTATCTATCTATCTATCTATCTATCTATCTATCTATCTATCTATCTATCTATCTATCTATCTATTATTATTATTATTATTTACAGGTACTAATATAGCGCCGCCAATTTACGCAGCACTTTACATATATACATTGTACTTTCACATCAGTCCCTACCCTCAAGGAGCTTACATATAAGGTCTATCTATCTATCTGTCTATCTATCTATAGGGTTTTATGACAATGAAGAATAATAAAAGCTAGGAACTTTTAAATGATGTCTAACAGTGAAATGATGCAAAATCGTCTGGTAAAAGCACACTGTGATCTGTGCTGGCTTTAAAAAAAAACAGCAGATAATCCCCTCTGGTATGTGGTTAGAAATTGGAATATACATCCCTACTACAGTGATTCCCACTTACTTCCGGTTCCAATGCCAAACTGCTGTCCTTCCACATTGTGAACACAGGAGGTAGAACACTGGGTACAAGTGCAATTCAGAGAATGCTTTACAAAGCATTCTCTGATTGGGCATAATGGAGAGCGTGAGATCACCACCCCATCTTTCCGCTTTATCCAATCAGAGAACTCTTTGTATTCATCGAAAAAATGCAAATCAACCGCTGAATGACATTTATGTCAACATCCTATTTTCAGAATGCAGCAGTGCAACTGCTTGGTATGGGAACTGGAAACAAGTGGAGATGACTATAGTAGTGATGTCTATTTCAATGAATTTCAGCCTTTAGAGGGATCCCACAGGTATAGTATATACATATCTGGAATTCTTCTCTAAGTGTCATAGCAGACTAACTGATTTGACATAATCAGTAAGTAAAGTCTACATAGGCATAAGAGATGTGGCTCTGCTTTGCTGTGAATGAGGCAGGGACTAAGTGCATCACCACTGCTATGTTGTTCTATTCACGTAGAAAGGAGATATTTTTTACTTTGTTATAAGTCGCTTGTCCTGGCTAGGGATGAGCTTCAAGTTTGAGTCGAACTCATGTTCGACTCGAACATTGCCTGTCTGCCCGTTCGCCGAACAGCGAACAATTTGGGGAGTTCGCGGCAAATTCGAAAAGCCGCAGAACACCCTGTAAAAGTCTATGGGAGAAATCTAAAGTGCTAATTTTAAAGGCTTATATGCAAGTTATTCTCATAAAAAGTGTTTGGGGACCCGGGGGACATGTATCAATGCAAAAAAAGGTTTTAAAAACTGCAGTTTTTTCGGGAGCAGTGATTTTAATAATGCTTAAAGTGAAACAAAAAAAGTGAAATATTCTTGTAAATTTCGTACCTGGGGGGTGTGTATAGTATGCCTGTAAAGCAGCGCGTGTTTCCCGTGTTTAGAATTGTCCCTGTACAAAATGTAATTTCTGAAGGAAAAAAAGTAATTTAAAACTACTCGCGGCTATAATGAATCCCCAGGTCCCCGGCAATACAGAGAAAAGTCATTGAAAAAACAGCAGGGGTCCCCCCACAGTACATTACCAGGCCCTTGGGGTCTGTTATGAATATTAAGGGGAACCCCTGCTGTTTTGTTAATGACTTTTCTCTGTATTGCCGGACCAACAATTCATTAATAGATGCAGTCGTTTTAAATGACTTTTCTTCCTTCAAAAATTACATTTTGCTCAGGGAACCAAAATTAAAAAAAATAAAAATGCTTGGGGGTCCCCCCCAAATTCCATATCAGGCCTTTCAGGTCTGGTATGGATATTAAGGGGAACCCCGCACCAAAATTAAAAGAAAAATGGCGTGGGGTCCTCCCCAAAAATCCATACCAGACCCTTGAGGTCTGGTATGGATTTTAAGGGGAACTCGGTGCCAAATAAAAAAAAAATGGCGTGGGGTCCCTCCAAAAATCCATACCAGACCCTTATCTGAGCACGCAACCTGGCAGGCCGCAGGAAAAGAGGGGGGACGAGAGAGCGCCCCCCCTCCTAAACCGTACCAGGCCACATGCCCTCAACATGGGGAGGATGTCCCCATATTGATGGGGACAAGGGCCTCATCCCCACAACCTTTGCCCGGTGGCTGTGGGGGTCTGCGGGCGGGGGGCTTATCGTAATCTGGAAGCCCCCTTTAACAACGAGGACCCCCAGATTCCGCCCCCCCTATGTGAATTGGTAACGGGTACATTGTACCCCTACCATTTCACAAAGAAAGTGTAAAAAATTGTAAAAAAACACACAGACACAGTTGGGAAAGTCCTTTATTAAAAATAAAAAAATATGTCCAGCGTTGTTCTCTATGTCCCACAGTGATCCGATGTCCAGCGCTGCAGTCTCCTCCAGTCTCCACTCCACATGAAACCCCCATGACGTACGAGGTGGCGGGGTCACCCGTCACATCATAGGGTAAGCCCCAGCTTTCCCTGCTTGCCGGGGAATAGCCAATGACGTGTGGGTGACCCTGCCCCCCTCTGATGCAACAGGAAATCTGCGTTACATCAGAGGGGGGCAGGGTCACCCGCACATCACTGGGAAAGCCCGAGTTTCCCCGCTTGACGGGAATAGCCAATGACGTAGGTGGGGTCTGACGTACGAGGGGGCAGGGTCACCCGTCAGATCAAAGGGTAAGCCCCGGCTTTCCCCGCTTGCCAGGGGATTAGCCAATGGCGTAGGCGGGGTCCCGCCTACGTCATTAACTATTCCCCGGCAAGCGGGGAAAGCTGGGGCTTACCATATGATGTGACGGGTGACCCCGCCCCCTCGTACATCATGGGAGTTTCGTGTGGAGTGGAGACTGGAGGAGACTGCAGCACTGGACATCGGATCACCGCGGGACATAGAGAACAACGCTGGGCAGACTGGATTAAATCGCTGGAATGTTTTTTTTTTTTTTTGTTTTTTTTTTAATAAAAGGACTTTCCCAACTGTGTCTGTGTTTTTTAAATTTTTTTTACACTTTCTTTGTGAAATGGTAGGGGTACAATGTACCCGTTACCAATTCACATGGGGGGGCGGAATCTGGGGGGCCCTTTGTTAAAGGGGGCTTCCGAATTATGATAAGCCCCCCGCCCGCAGACCTCCACAACCACCGGGCAAGGGTTGTGGGGATGAGGCCCTTGTCCCCATCAACATGGGGACATCCTCTCCATGTTGAGGGCATGTGGCCTGGTACGGTTCAGGAGGGGGGCGCTCTCTCGTCCCCCCTCTTTTCCTGCGGCCTGCCAGGTTGCGTGCTCGGATAAGGGTCTGGTATGGATTTTTTGGGGGAACCCCACGCCATTTTTTTTTTATTTGGTGCGGAGTTCCCCTTAAAATCCATACCAGACCTGAAAGGTCTGGTATGGATACTTGGGGGGAACCGCACGCCATTTTTTTTATTTGGTGCAGGGTTCCTCTTAATATCCATACCAGACCTGAAGGGCCTGGTAATTGAATTTGGGGGGACCCCCATGCATTTTTTTTTTTTTTTTTTATCAATGACTTTTCTCTGTATTGCCGGGACCGGCAATTCATTACAGCCGCAAGTACTTTTAAATTACTTTTTTTTCTTCAGAAATGACATTTTGTGCAGAGACTGTTCTAAGCACTGGAAACAAGCGCTGCTTTACAGGCATACTATATACACCCCCCAGGTACAAAATTTTAAGGAATATTTCACTTTTATTGTTTCACTTTAAGCATTATTAAAATCACAGCTCCCAAAAAAATGTCAGTTTTTAAAACTTTTTTTTGCATTGATACATGTCCCCTGGGGCAGGACCTGGGTCCCCAAACACTTTTTATGAGAATAACTTGCATATAAGCTTTTAAAATGAGCCCTTTTGTTTTTTCATGTTCGTGTCCCATAGATTTTAACGGGGTTCGGATGTTCGAACTAATTTATTGCATGTTCTGGTGCGAACCGAACTGGGGGGTGTTCGGCCCATCCCTAGTCCTGGCTACTTTTAATTTTAAAATGTGCTTGTAAGAGCAGATAATGAGGAATTACAGCTCTGTACTGCTACAAACTGCTGTAAACACATCCAGGAGAATAGGTTCTGGGGATTGATGAGCCTAGCCCCAGGAAGCTTGCATCTCCCAGTCTCCCTCAATGCTGCCCATCAGCCTCTCCCCCCACACTTCTCCTCCTGTACCTCATGTTCTGGAGCACCATGAACATTCATCTATGTGTCTTCCATCTACCAGCCATCTTGGGCTGTACTAGGTTGTGCAGACTTGATTGTAGGTTTTGTGCATGCAAAGTGCTACACTTTTGTGGTGGCATCCCTGCTGCGGTCTTTCTGTGAGCGGGGTGGAAAATAATTGGCACCATTATGGGCAGCCTTGTCCAGTGCCAGACTTTCCTCCCTATTGTGCTTCGTTATAGTCCTAGCAGGAGGGTGCTGCTGCAGTGTAGCTCGTGGTAGTGAATAAGGGTCCAGGGAGTGAGTGATGGTTTGAATTGGGTAGAAGCCTATTTAGCTAATTACAAGATAATAACAGGCGGTAACTGCAAATTCAGCATCCGCTCGCATCCGAAGCTCAGGCAAGTACCCCTACTTACTATTTTAGCTGGATGGTCACACTTGGAGGTAGCTACTGCACAGGACACCTATACATAAATGTGTGTGGGGCATTTTCTTTTTGTTGGCTCATGCACAAACATTTAAATATATTACAAATACTGAATGGGAGTTTAGATGTTCGTTTTATAAGCTACCTAATTGTGTAAATTCCAAGAGGTTCATAAAGTAGTGGCATTCAGGTGAAGAAGAGTGTCTCTTTAAAGAAAACCTTTTCTTAGAGAAACTTTGGGATTACCATTGTAAGGTATGAACCAATATGAACTAATATTCATGATTAGAGTTCTCCTTAAATATATATGTTGAAATATATGTATTAGTACAGAATATGTTTTTCTGAACTGTAAAGCAGAATGTGACCTTGTGGTCAAACTTATCTTTCTTCTGTTTTAACTGACAGGCATGTATATTTAGGTTGAAATGTAACTTTGTGGTTAGGCTTTTTCCGGTAAAAAGTTTATCTCTTCTGCTTTAACTGCCAGGTTGAACCGCACTGACATATGGTGTTTCTTATCTTCCTGTTTCAAATGTCAGGACATGTTCAGTTTGACCGCAATTGACGTATGTTGATTGACCGATTTTGAAGAAGTCAAAAAATCTGTTGGAGTCTATTTTTGTCTAACTCATGGTGTTTCTGCTTATTGCTGATTGGTTCACACGAGGGAGGCAACGCTTCTTGCTGTGCATAAAAAGGACATGTAACCATTAAACGATATATTCTTGTATATCTATTCACTGTTTATTGGTGTCTTGAATATCCGACCGGTCAGAGAGACAATTCCACAGATCCTGAGTCCAGCTCGAGCCAAGAAGGTCCAACAGAACCAAACAGAACCAGAACCTTTCAAGTGGTGTCAGAAGTGGGATGATCCAATTATACAGGTAAGACCCCCATTTAATTATTATTGGGAACAACAGTCTTGCCTTGTCAATTGGTTCACCATAAAGTAGACTCTCGAGAAAACTACAAGTTTTCTGGGACTCTGTTAAGATTGAAAGGTAGATTTAGAATAGATACAGAGGGTCTCGCTAGGTTGGCCAGACCAGGTTATTAGATTGAGAAAGAATCTTAAATTCTTCTCTACATAGGACGGATCTGTGGAAACTCTATATCTAAAGGTGTACACAAAAAGGGTTACCTTTTTTAAATGTCAACTGTATATTGTTGTCCTGAATGTAAAACTGGTTTATTGTTTGCTTACAAAGGGAAGACCACGTCATTAGTGGCAATTGTTCCAGGGGGGTATCATGTCAAAATTGGCAAGGGTCCTATGTTCCAGGGATCAAAACAACATATGTTAAGGTTTAATATACACAACATACTACCCCCCAGTCCGGTGTTCGAGGGACTAAGTGTAGCAGAAATACAGTGTCTGGTTGTATTTAAAAAAGGAGAACACTGGGTTCCTTGTCATAAATCTATAAATTGTCATAAGTTTAAGGACATTTTCCGCCCCTGGAACAAAATAGAGAAAGCAAGACAGAATTTTTTTAATTTTAAAGTATAAGTATTATTGTTTGCTATAATGGGTAATCAAGCAGGAAAGGAAGCTGAAGGTAAGCAGCACCAACCCTCTCCAATTGATTACATTAAAGTCAATTATGGGAAAAATTATACTGATCCTTTTTGGTCACTAGTTTTAAAAAGAGCACATCAGTTAGAAGTGCCATGTTTGGGGGAATACGGACCATGTTCCGAGGAAGAGTGGGAGGAAGTGACCAGAATATGTGGCCAACATAAACAGTATAATTATCCCATAAAAGACCTTGACAAAGATTACATGACTAAATGTTGTAAGATTTGGGCAAAGGGTATGAAGGAATATAGAAAGAAATATACAAGTGTAAAAATGGAAAAGAAAGAGCAATTAGAAGACGCAATAGGAAGTCCATTAGCTCCCCCTAATTTTTATCAAGAAAGACCCCCTCCATATGCTATGGTAAAAGGTGAATCCCTTGTCCCACAGAAAATATACCCCTCGTTAGATCCAAATGTTATAGCAGGAGTATTAACCATAGCTAAACAAAAGGGAACTAATTGGTTACGAGAGGGGGAAGATAGAAGACAGATACAGGAACGTTTAAGTCAATTAGTAAAAGAGGAAGAACAGTGTATTAAAAAAGAGGAAGATGAAGAAAAAGTGATAGAAGGAGATAAAAGAGAGTTACAGGAACATAGAGATAGATTAGAAGAGATAAAGGGGATAATACGTGGATTTAGAAACTCGGGCTACCCAGAAACCAATCTAGTAAAGAAGGCTGAATATATATCTGGAGATGGGTTAAGTAAGGATTTTCAGAGTAGCTTCAGTATGACCCCTCAACACCAGGCACCCACATCATCAGATGATGAAAATGATCTGACAGCTCCAATTAGTCGGGCTTTTCCTTTCATTACAATGGGAGATACACAGGTACAAATACCATTACCATTGGGTACGGTCAAGGAAATTAGAGACACATGTCCCAAACCAAGAAAGGACCCCAGACAGGCGGTGACCTTTCTGCAAAGATACTGTTCAGGAACAAGAATGTCTCCTGAAGATCTTAATACCATAATTCAAAATGTAGACCCCGATTCCCAAGCTGACATAAATATAGGTCAATGGGCCAAGGACGCAAAGTTATATGAGGATGGGGAGGATTGGAATATTTTTTGGAACTCATTGTTACAGGCTTGGCTCAAGGCATATAAAAACACCACTATGTTGCATGATTTGATATCTTGCAAACAACAGTCAGGAGAGGATTTCTACACCTTTGTCACTAGATTACATAAATTATATAAAAGTTGTGGAATAGACAATGATCAACTATTCGTGAGCACAGCCATAAATAATGGAGATCCAAGGGCCACCCAAATAATCAAACTGATAAACACAAAATGGGCGGTAATGACCTCAGATAGATTCATAGCTGATATAAAGGAGAGGGCATCCTCAGGGGTATTTAACACCAAAGGAGGATTGTTCACCTCTATTACAGAAGAAAATGCAAACATAGCTATGGTTAGTGGACCAAGTTCAGGAGCCATACCTAGAAGGAATTATCCTCCCCATAATCAGGATCAGGGTTGTTTTAATTGTGGGGATCCAAACCACTGGAAATCAGAATGTCCCCAAAGAAAGGGAGCCAGGGATAACTTCCCTAGGGGATGTAGGGGAGGCTACAGAGTGAGATCTCAACCAAGATCTCAGTATCCGCCCCGAACAAGATATGACACACAACAACAGCAGCCACAACAGAGATCCCAGTCAGTTCCAGTACACCCCCAATATAGGCAACAACAGCAGCCATACCAAACAAGATCACCCAGAAACACCACAGAAGAGATACAGGTACATTGGCCAGGATATCAGGACGAAAACCCCCAATAGGGATGCCCGGGGCAGTACCCATCCTTGGTGATGCATTTTTTCTCCTCACACTGGAAAACCCTGCCTCAAGTGGTTTTAAAAGTAGAAGGCAGGGTGGTCAAACTATTGCTAGACACAGGAGCATCAAACTCGTGTCTTAAGGACCCCCACTTTGAAAGTAAAGAATGCACCGAGGGATGCTCTATGGGAATAAATGGGACAAGCGTCAATCACAAAATCACACCACCACTGCTAATAACGGACATGCAAGATAATTACCTTACTGAAATGTCCTTTGCAGTTCTACCAGACTGTCCCCTGTCCCTCATGGGAAGGGATTTAATGTCTGCATTACAAATTATTGTAAAATTTGACCAACAAGGGGGCATCATAGCCAAATCGGCTAAATGTGACCTCACTATGCCAAAAAGGAAAGACCTTTTGGGTTACTTTATGTCACTGCCAGCCACATTAGAAAACCATGACATCTGGGCAGGAACTAAAACTGAAGTAGGACACATACCCTGTACACCTTATGTGCCCACTATGCGGCCTAATACACTCCCCTATTATCAGAAACAATACCCATTGTCTACTGAAAAGGTATCAGGAATACAGCCCCAAATAGAGGAATATAAAAAGTTGGGAATCCTCAGGGAAATTGTCAGTCCCTGGAATACTCCCATTAATCCAGTTAGGAAATCGGATGGTACCTGGAGGTTGGTTCAGGATCTGAGAGGGGTAAACAAGCGTGTGATTCCTCTGCCCCATCGGTATCTGATATTACCTCAATTTTTACCAATATACCTGCAAACTCCAAGTGCTACACCGTATTGGATCTTTCAAATGCATTTTTTAGTATTGATGTTGATCCACAATTCCAACACCTATTTGCATTTGTCTGGGGAGGGGGTCAGCTGACCTGGACATGCCTCCCTCAAGGGTCTATTGATAGCCCCGCGGCTTTTAGCATAGTTTTGAAAAAAACTACGGACGATTGAACGCCCTCTGAAGGCTCCACAATCCTGTTGTACGTAGATGATCTACTTGTTTGTAGTGAGAGCAGGGCACAGTGTGAGAAGGACACAGTAAGCCTGATGAATCACCTTGCCCTAAAAGGTCACTTGGCGTCTAGGAAAAAGATCCAGTGGTGTAGGAACAGAGTTGAATATCTTGGCTGTATTATCACAGATGGGACAAGATTGATATCCCCGGCACGAGTCCAAGCTCTCCGCTGTCTCGGCCCACCAAAGGACAAAGCTGCATTGCTTTCCTTTTTAGGCTCAATCGTCTACTGTCGACAGTGGATACCTGACTGTTCTTTATGGGATTCCATTTTACGTCCAGCTACAGCTGCGGGTGCCCCTAAAACAATTGAATATACAGAGGATATGAAAGAGGCCTTCCTCGCTCTTCTGACTTCCCTCTTGCGGGCTCCTGCTTTAGGTCTCCCTTCCTATGATAAACCGTTCTCACTTTACTGTGTGGTGCGAGGGCCTACGTTTGCAGCAGTATTGGCCCAACCCCATGGGACAAACTTAAGACCAGTGGCATACCTATCAAAGAAACTGCCACTTCAGGTACAGGGAATGCCAGGATGCCTGCAAACTCTTGCAGCAAATGCAATGGCAGTTAAGGAAGCTTCTAAAATCACTCTGGGCACACCCACTATTCTCTATACCACACATTCAGTAGCACAATTGTTACAAAATATGCATACCCAGCATATGACAGCCCAAAGGTCCAGTGGGTATGAAATTTTACTTCTGAATACAACACATTTGGAAGTAAAATCCTGTTCAGAAACCACTCCCGCAATACGATTGCTACACGCACTATTGCAGCTTCCATATGCTGAACCAGAAGTAAACCATAATTGTAATGACAATTTACTTTAACAAACATTGCCAAGGGTGGATTTAACTGATAAACCAAACCCAGATTTCCTGGATGTATTTGTGGATGGCAGTTGTTCCAGGCCTAATGATAACACATATAAGACAGGCTATGCAGTAGTGATGCTACCTGATGTTGTGATTGAGGCTTCTCCTTTAGGGGCCAATTCAGCACAACAAGCTGAGCTCCATGCACTCACCAGAGCATGTCAACTATTTAAAGATAAAGATGTAAATATATATACTGACAGGAGATATGCTTTCGGCATAATTTTCGATTATGCACTCATTTGGGAAAAACGAGGATTTAAAACTGCAGACAACAAACAAATTGCCAATAAGGAATTTGTTCTTACCCTACTCGCAGCCCTACAGATGCCCAGAAAAATCAATGTTATAAAAGTAAAGGGACATTCATTTGACAAGTCCAAAGAAGCTCAGGGCAACGCCTTGGCAGACAGAGTTGCTAAAACAGCAGCCAATTCGGCACACGGGGCCCAGCCCAATCTAACACTGTTTGCTACAGATTTCAGTTCACCAGAATTCCCAAATACTGTGAGAATGTTACAGGACAAAGCATCAAGAGAGGACATAGCTTTCTGGGAAGGTCAGAACTTGACCAGCGTGCCAAGTGGCATCTGGTCAAGCAAGGAGGGAGTAATAGGTATACCAGAGTCAGCTGCCCCTCTTTTGATTTCTTACTTACATGGTCCAGGTCACCTAGGAAGAAAAACAGTTTTGACAATGTACAGACAGTCTTTCAGCACGGTCAATGATACACACCTCGTTGCCCAGTTGATAGATTCATGTCTTACTTGTGCACAAAACAATGTACAGTGCAAGAAGCAGGGTATACATGGAAACTTGCCCCCCCCCTATAGGCCCCCTCCAAGATCTACAAATAGACTTTACACATATGCCAAAACAGAAAGGAAATATAAAATATCTTTTAGTTATAGTGGACAAATTTAGTTCTTGGGTCGAGGCTATCCCAACTACAGGAGAGACAGCCAAAATAGCATCAAGAGCACTAATAAATCACTGGATTTCGAGGTATGGGTTACCAGCCAAAATCTGGTCAGACCAAGGTCCAGCTTTTACAGCTGCTCTTACCCAGGATCTTGCAAAACTCCTGGGCATTCAATGGAATCTACATATTCCATATCATCCACAAAGCGCAGGAATAGTGGAAAGAATGAACAGAAATATAAAGGATAAACTTAAAAAGGCAACAGAAGGAACCATGAAAGGGTGGATTGATTACCTCCCAGCAGTTTTGTTTCAAATTAGGACAGCCCCTAATTCTAGAACAGGATTGTCACCATTTGAAATACTTATGGGTAGGCCAGCACAGAGGAAACCTGATGAGGGAGAGGAGGTTAATCTTTATTCTTTACAGGAAGAGTACGTGAAACATCTGGTAAGTAGCCTTAGTGAAACAGAGGACAAGGTTGCTGTCACTTTCCCTCCTCTCTCCACAGAGCCTACACATTCGTATATCCCAGGAGACAAAGTACTGATAAAACAACTTGCTGTCCGGAAACAACCAGGCCCTATCTTCCAAGGACCATTTGAAATTCTGAAGGTTGCCAGAACAGCCGTTCTTACAGATCAAGGACCACAATGGATCCATGCATCCAGACTAAAGACATTTCCGAAGGAAAACTGGAAGAAGGTGAAGGAGAAGACAAAGACCTCTGTTCTGGAGAGTATTCCAGAAAAGGATCCGGAAAATACTCCCTAGTGGACTATAAAAAACAAGAAACTCAGAGTTCCATACCCATAGACACTAATGGTCCAAAAGGAGGGATCACTTTGGGGAAACTTTTTATTTTTTCCTTAATAACCACATTGTTTATTTTAATGCTCATAATCATAGGACACTGTTGGTCAGATAATTCTAACAGACCAAAAAGAAGTATGGAAGACAATTTTAGTGGTAAAATGCTGCTGCTTAAATTTAAATCCTCTAATGGCAGTACCTCTAAACTTCACCCCTCTCCTAAACGGCACACCACCTGTCGTCCTTACAAATGTCACAAGAACGTTTTCAGATAATAACCTTACTTTCCAAATTATTGGTAGAAGTCATTCCCCAGACTGGTGTTTTAGGTTGGGAAACTCCACAAAGGGAGCTGAAGTATGCCAACAAGCTACAATTAACTTTTCAATGACTTCAATTGAAAGCCCTTTCTTTCACACTTCAGAACCTGCCCTAAACACCACTCTAATAAACTTTCTTAACTCCAGTTCCACTTCCACAGTAGGAAAATTATTGTCAAGTTTAACCTTTTCTGTTTTTTCTGATGAAATGATGATAATATTCAACAAACGACCTTTAGCTCTAGGAGACAGTATTTATATTTGTTGTGGAAAAAGTTGTCACCCTTGGATCCCCACTGAACCCCAAGGATGGTGTTATCTTGCATCCCTAGTCCCCATTATGGACATAGTAGGAGATAGTAAGGGAACACACCTCCTTGAAGCTAGCATGCATCCTAGGTACCCCCTCAAACACCCAAATAAAAGGGAGTTATTTTTCGAAAAAAGATATGGCTTGGGCCTGGTTCCCTTGGGGGATAGATTTAATGAAAAGGCTTAATAATTATACAAATATTATAGATGATGTATTGGTAAAGAATTCTGATGATATTACTAGTTTAAACATTGAAACTAGAGCAATCAGAAAACAATTAGAACTTCATGATCTTGCTATTGAAAGCATGAGTGCTGCACTCACTGGCCTGTGTGAAGTTACGGAGGATTATGAGTGCTGCACTTGGATCCACAACACATCTGTTGAGATTCCTGATTACTATGATGTAATTGCCCAACATAGGAAAGAGGTAAATCAATTGCAACAGGAGGCGAGGGATATCGCAAAAACATGGAGCCCCTTTGGAGAGGGAGGATTCGGGGGCACAGGTATTTTCTAATTTCTCAGACAAATGGCTATAACAGTAGTAATGGTGTTAATCTTCATTCTACTGTTATATTTAGTATTTAAATTAATTGTCTGGGTAATAGGAAAGATCTCTAGTAAAAAGAGACAGGGTTTTAAGGAAACAATCTTGATGATGTCCACGGTACATACTAAACAAAAATGGTATAATGAATAAATCTAATGATCTATGGGCTTCAATTCTTGAAGCCATGATCATAAGGAGGGGTTGTAAGGTATGAACCAATATGAACTAATATTCATGATTAGAGTTCTCCTTAAATATATATGTTGAATAGGGATGAGCTCGGTGTTCGAGTCGAACATACGTTCGACTCGAACATCGGCTGTTCGATCGTTCGACGAAGATCGAACGATTTGGGCCGTTCGCGCCTAATTCGAGTGACGCGAACGGCCCACAATGCACTACGCCATCGCAGTGTCATCAAGGCGCTGTGATTGGCCAAGCATGCACTGTGACCCCGCATGCTTGGCCAATCACAGCGCCGGCAGCGAGGAGAGCAATGATTGGCCACAGGCAGGATGCCTGTGGCCAATTATTGCTGAGGGTGTTTAGTACACGCCCCACACTATAAAAGGCCGCCAGCACGGTGGCCTAGTGTAGTGTGTTCCGGAGCAGGGAAAGAGAAGCATAGGCAGGGACAGTGACATTTATTTTTTCTTGCTTAACCTGGATTCCTTTAGTTTAGGGAAAGAGAAGGATAGGTAGGGAGAGTGTCAGTGTGTTTTACTGTGTGAATCCTTGTTTCTAGGGACAGGGAAGGACAGTGAGGGAAATTCTCCTTGTGCTATAGTGTGCTTTAAAAAAACATTTTTTCTAGGGACAGAAAACTATAGGTAGTGTGAGGGGGTTAGCTCGGTAGCGGGTGTGTGTGACCCCCTGGATGGGCTCCCCACACAAAAACAGGCCCAGCAGGTGGGGGTTGTGGTTTTCAAGATCAAAAGGTGCGGTTTATTTCTCTATTTACAGTGACAAAAACACAGCAAAGCAAAAAGAAACATAAACAAAATAAATCCTGGTCAGCTTGACCTCTGACTAAACATGCAGGTTTCCCTAACTAACAACTGGGATCAGCCTGGTGCTGTCCTAGTCCCTAAGTCCCTGGTTTAGTAAATGTCCAAACAAATAGCCACACAGGCTTTGTCTCACCGCACAGGGGTTCACTCTCCCTAGACAGTCCACACAGGTCTGGTTCCAGGCATGAGCAAACACCTAATGAAGCTGGGAGTTTTTATAGAGGCCTTAAACGAGCTGACAAGCTTCAGCTGGTCTCATCAACTCCCTGCCTGCACGACGCCCAGCACTCTCCCTAGAGGTATGAATCATCCATGAGCCCACTAGCATCAGCTGGGCTTCATCAACTCTCTCCCTAGTTGTATAAGTCGGCATAAAGCCTGAATCTGGGAGAAATATACCTACCCCCCTGGATGCAACCAGGTGACTTTACCTTCCTGCTGTCACATACCCCCCCCCTCTTGTTTTAACCTTGGGGTTGGAACACCAGCAATCAGGCATTCATGTACTCGAGACAAAGCATCCACATTCCCCATTTGAACGCCAGGGCGATGCTTTACTGTGAAGTTGAATTCCTGTAGGGCCAGGAACCACCTATTTACTCTTCTATTTGTCTCCTTGTTTTGAGCCATCCACTTTAACGGAGCGTGATCCGTAACCATGTCAAAGTGCCTACCTAGCAGATAGTACCGAAGGGAATCTAGAGCCCACTTCACCGCTAAACACTCCTTTTCAACCGTGGCGTAATTTACCTCATGGGACTTCAACTTCCTGCTGAGGTAAATGACTGGGTGCTCTTCCCCGTTCCAGACCTGGGACAATACTGCTCCTAACCCCACATCTGACGCATCACTTTGTACGACAAAGTCTTTAGAGAAGTCGGGTGAGTACAACACTGGCTGGCTACATAAGGCTTGTTTCAAGAATTGGAATGCTGCCTCAGCCTCGGCGGTCCATTTAATCATGACCGACCCTTTCCCTTTCGTCAGGTTGGTTAGGGGCACAGCCTTAGAAGCAAAGTGGGGAATGAAGCGCCGATAATAACCCGCGATTCCCAGAAAGGCTCGTACCTGCTTCTTGCTGTTGGGACGTGGCCAACTCTGGATGGCCTCGACTTTGTTGAGTTGGGGTTTTATTACTCCCCTGCCAATGGTGTACCCAAGATATTTGGCCTCCTCCTGCCCAATGGTACACTTCTTGGGGTTAGCCGTAAACCCCGCTTCCCGGATAGAGTCTAGGACTGCTTGCACTTTTGGCAGATGTGAGGCCCAATCTGTGCTATGGACAATTACGTCATCCAGGTAAGCCGCAGCATACTTCCGATGGGACCTCAGTATCTGGTCCATTTTCCGCTGGAATGTGGCCGGCGCATTCTGTAACCCGAACGGCATTCTCTTATATTGGAACGCCCCGTCTGGGGTTACAAATGCGGTTTTCTCTTTGGCCGACTTGGCCAGGGGAATTTGCCAATACCCTTTTGTGAGGTCAAGAGTCGTCATGTATCGGGCTGTTCCCAGCCGGTCGATCAACTCATCTATACGTGGCATGGGGTAGGTGTCAAATTTTGTAACTTTGTTCAACTGACGAAAATCGTTACAAAATCGCCAGCTCCCATCCGGTTTAGGCACCAACACAATGGGACTAGACCAATCACTTTGGGACTCCTCTATCACCCCTAAGTTCAGCATTTTCTGTACTTCCTCCCGTATTGCCTCCCGTCGGGCCTCTGGGATCCGATAGGGTTTTAACTTCACCCTTTCACCGGGCGGGGTAATAATATCATGCTCTACCCCAGATGTTTGTCCCGGCAGCTCAGAGAACACCTCCTTGTTGCGAAGCACAAACTCCTTAACCTCCTGTTGTTGGGGTTGTGACAAGGTGGCTGCTATTCCAACCTCCGGAATCACGCAACCAGTTTGAGCTGGTGACCAAGTTTCTGCGACTAGGGACTCTCTATCCCTCCAGGCTTTCAACAGATTAACGTGATAGATCTGTTCGGGCTTTCGCCTTCCTGGTTGTCTGACCTTGTAATTCACTTCGCTCACTTTTTCCATTATCTCGTAGGGGCCTTGCCATTTGGCAAGGAATTTACTTTCAACCGTAGGGACAAGTACCAATATCCTATCCCCCGGGGAAAAGGTACGGGTCTTGGCTCCACGGTTGTACACTCTCTGCTGTGCCAACTGCGCTTGGGCCAAATGTTCCTTCACGATGGGCATTACCTGTGCAATTCGATCTTGCATCAGGGCGACATGCTCAATCACACTCCTGTGGGGAGAACTCTCACTTTCCCAAGTTTCCTTGGCAATATCCAACAGCCCTCTTGGGTGTCTCCCATACAGTAACTCAAAGGGGGAGAATCCCGTAGAGGATTGGGGCACCTCCCTAATAGCAAACATCAAATAAGGAAGTAGACAGTCCCAATCCTTTCCATCTCTATCCACCACTTTCTTCAACATTTGTTTTAGGGTTTTGTTGAATCTTTCAACCAGCCCATCGGTTTGGGGGTGATACACAGACGTACGCAATTGCGTCACTTTGAACAATTTACACAGCTCTTTCATAACCCGGGACATAAAGGGTGTACCTTGGTCCGTAAGCAGTTCTTTACAAATACCCACCCGGCTAAAAACAAGAGATAGCTCTTTGGCTATGGTTTTGGCCGAGGTATTTCGGAGAGGGATCGCTTCTGGATAACGGGTGGCATAGTCCATTATAACTAATATGTACTGGTGCCCCCTAGCGGACTTGATTATAGGACCTACCAAATCCATTGCGATCCTCTCAAACGGGACCTCAATGATGGGTAGAGGGACCAGCGGGCTACGGAAATGTGGCATCGGGGCCGACCTCTGACACACAGGGCAGGAGGAACAATAATTTTCTATGTCCTTCATCACCCCAGGCCAATAGAATCTCTGTAATACCCTCTCTCGGGTTTTCTCTGTCCCCAGATGACCTCCAAGAATGTGCCCATGGGCCAACTCCAACACCAACTTCCTGTAAGGTTTGGGCACCACAAGCTGCTCAGCGGTTTCTTCTGCCCTTTTTGCCACCCGATACAGTAGGTCCTTCTCTACGCTGAAGTATGGGTAAGTGCAGGCATTATCTGGGTTCACTAACTCGCCATCTATTTCCACTACGTTTTCCCGTGCCTTTATTAGGGCGGGGTCTTTTAACTGTTCTGTGGCAAAATTTTCCCTGTAAACCTCAAGATCAGAAAACTCCACAGACGGTAGGTTTTCATCTGAGGAGGTGGGCTCCTCTCCAGTTTCTTGAGTCTCGCCTGCCAATACTGACAAGGGAAATTCTGGAGAGTCCTCACCACTCTCAGAGGAGTTCTGGCTATCACCTTACTGGTACATAGGGGCACCAGTGGGGGGCTCAGGATCATCCCACAGTTCCCAGAACTTCGGAAAATCCCTTCCCACAATGGCATCATGCGGTAATTGAGATACTAACCCCACTGGATGAGAGAGGGTACCTTTGGGGGTCTTGAAACACACTGTAGTCACTGGATACTCTCGGGTGTCCCCATGCACACAAATAACAGCTACCTTGCTATTCCCAGAGACCTCTGTTTTAACTAATTCAGCCTTTATCAGGGTCACAAGGCTACCTGAATCCAGTAATACCACAACATTTCTACCATTAATACACATTTTGCATAAATGTTTCTCAGTTCCCCGAATGGCAGTGCATGCGACTGTCGCACACAGCGACTGACGTCTGTCCGTCAGAAAGTCACATTGCATGGGTTCCTCCACAACCGGGCAATTTGCTGCAATATGTCCCGCTTGCCGGCAGCGGTAGCAAACAATCCTTTTGGCTGCCTCTTGAGCCCCCGACTTCCCAGGCTGTTCTCGCCAAACCCTGGGCAGAGCTCCCACCCTCTCACTCTCTCCACCCTCACCCCTTGGAATCATCTTATCCGCCCCTGGGGATGGTCTGGTCTTAGGGTGGAAAGTCCGAGAGTCTCTGGAAGAGGCCGTCAGGTTCTCTGCAGCCAAGTATCTCTCTACACGATCCACAAGTTTACCGGCCGTTTCTGGGTCTCCATGGCTTACCCACTTTTGAATGGTGGTAGGAAGAGCTCTCAAGAAACGATCCATCACAACACGTTCCACGATCTCCGGTGCGGACAAAGTCTCTGGCTGTAGCCACTTCCTGCTCAGGTGAATGAGATCATACATTTGAGACCTGGGGGGTTTTCCAAGCTGGAAAGTCCAGTCATGCACACGCTGAGCCCGGACAGCCAGGGTGACACCCAGCCTTGCCAATATTTCAGCTTTTAGCATCACATAGTCTTTTGCTTGGTCAGGCTCTAGGTCATAGTAAGCTTTCTGCGATTCACCAGTTAACAGAGGAGCCACCAGTCCAGCCCACTGCTCCTCAGGCCACTTTTCTCTTTCAGCAGTCCTTTCAAATGTGGTCAAAAATACCTCTGGATCATCCTCTCCAGTCATTTTTGTCAATAAACGACTCACCCCAAAGGACGCGGTATTAGTGGGACGGCTTTCCTCACTGGTCTGCGGACGTTGCTGCATTACTGCTTCCATCTGTTGTTGTAGTCTCTGCTCTTGCTTCTGTAACAGGTCTATGAAGCGGGCCTCAGATTGCTGCTGGGCTTGTTGCTGGGCTGCGAAGCTCTTTTGCAAACCTGCATTTGTCTGCTGTTGATTGGCATTTGCTAGAGCCAGCTGTTTCAGTATCTCCTCCATGCTGGCTTAAAAAAAAACTGCCACTGGTTCTCCACCAACCCGCTCGGTAGCGGGTGTGTGTGACCCCCTGGATGGGCTCCCCACACAAAAACAGGCCCAGCAGGCGGGGGTTGTGGTTTTCAAGATCAAAAGGTGCGGTTTATTTCTCTATTTACAGTGACAAAAACACAGCAAAGCAAAAAGAAACATAAACAAAATAAATCCTGGTCAGCTTGACCTCTGACTAAACATGCAGGTTTCCCTAACTAACAACTGGGATCAGCCTGGTGCTGTCCTAGTCCCTAAGTCCCTGGTTTAGTAAATGTCCAAACAAATAGCCACACAGGCTTTGTCTCACCGCACAGGGGTTCACTCTCCCTAGACAGTCCACACAGGTCTGGTTACAGGCATGAGCAAACACCTAATGAAGCTGGGAGTTTTTATAGAGGCCTTAAACGAGCTGACAAGCTTCAGCTGGTCTCATCAACTCCCTGCCTGCACGACGCCCAGCACTCTCCCTAGAGGTATGAATCATCCATGAGCCCACTAGCCTCAGCTGGGCTTCATCAACTCTCTCCCTAGTTGTATAAGTCGGCATAAAGCCTGAATCTGGGAGAAATATACCTACCCCCCTGGATGCAACCAGGTGACTTTACCTTCCTGCTGTCACAGTAGGAAGAGTGTCAGTTTCTTTCACTGTGATAATCCTTGTTTCTAGGGACAGGGAAGGACAGTGAGGGAAATTCTCCTTGTGCTATAGTGTGCTTTAAAAAAACATTTTTTCTAGGGACAGAAAACTATAGGTAGGAACAGTGTCAGTTTCTTTCACTGTGATAATCCTTGTTTCTAGGGACAGGGAAGGACAGTGAGGGAAATTCTCCTTGTGCTATAGTGTGCTTTAAAAAAACATTTTTTCTAGGGACAGAAAACTATAGGTAGGAAGAGTGTCAGTTTCTTTCACTGTGATAATCCTTGTTTCTAGGGACAGGGAAGGACAGTGAGGCAAATTCTCCTTGTGCTATAGTGTGCTTTAAAAAAACATTTTTTCTAGGGACAGAAAACTATAGGTAGGAAGAGTGTCAGTTTCTTTCACTGTGATAATCCTTGTTTCTAGGGACAGGGAAGGACAGTGAGGGAAATTCTCCTTGTGCTATAGTGTGCTTTAAAAAAACATTTTTTCTAGGGACAGAAAACTATAGGTAGGAAGAGTGTCAGTTTCTTTCACTGTGATAATCCTTGTTTCTAGGGACAGGGAAGGACAGTGAGGGAAATTCTCCTTGTGCTATAGTGTGCTTTAAAAAAACATTTTTTCTAGGGACAGAAAACTATAGGTAGGAAGAGTGTCAGTTTCTTTCACTGTGATAATCCTTGTTTCTAGGGACAGGGAAGGACAGTGAGGGAAATTCTCCTTGTGCTATAGTGTGCTTTAAAAAAACATTTTTTCTAGGGACAGAAATCTATAGGTAGGAAGAGTGTCAGTTTCTTTCACTGTGATAATCCTTGTTTCTAGGGACAGGGAAGGACAGTGAGGGAAATTCTCCTTGTGCTATAGTGTGCTTTAAAAAAACATTTTTTCTAGGGACAGAAAACTATAGGTAGGAAGAGTGTCAGTTTCTTTCACTGTGATAATCCTTGTTTCTAGGGACAGGGAAGGACAGTGAGGGAAATTCTCCTTGTGCTATAGTGTGCTTTAAAAAAACATTTTTTCTAGGGACAGAAAACTATAGGTAGGAAGAGTGTCAGTTTCTTTCACTGTGATAATCCTTGTTTCTAGGGACAGGGAAGGACAGTGAGGCAAATTCTCCTTGTGCTATAGTGTGCTTTAAAAAAACATTTTTTCTAGGGACAGAAAACTATAGGTAGGAAGAGTGTCAGTTTCTTTCACTGTGATAATCCTTGTTTCTAGGGACAGGGAAGGACAGTGAGGGAAATTCTCCTTGTGCTATAGTGTGCTTTAAAAAAACATTTTTTCTAGGGACAGAAAACTATAGGTAGGAAGAGTGTCAGTTTCTTTCACTGTGATAATCCTTGTTTCTAGGGACAGGGAAGGACAGTGAGGGAAATTCTCCTTGTGCTATAGTGTGCTTTAAAAAAACATTTTTTCTAGGGACAGAAAACTATAGGTAGGAAGAGTGTCAGTTTCTTTCACTGTGATAATCCTTGTTTCTAGGGACAGGGAAGGACAGTGAGGGAAATTCTCCTTGTGCTATAGTGTGCTTTAAAAAATTTTTTTTCTAGGGACAGAAAACTATAGGTAGGAAGAGTGTCAGTTTCTTTCACTGTGATAATCCTTGTTTCTAGAGACAGGGAAGGACAGTGAGGGAAATTCTCCTTGTGCTATAGTGTGCTTTAAAAAAACATTTTTTCTAGGGACAGAAAACTATAGGTAGGAAGAGTGTCAGTTTCTTTCACTGTGATAATCCTTGTTTCTAGGGACAGGGAAGGACAGTGAGGGAAATTCTCCTTGTGCTATAGTGTGCTTTAAAAAAACATTTTTTCTAGGGACAGAAAACTATAGGTAGGAAGAGTGTCAGTTTCTTTCACTGTGATAATCCTTGTTTCTAGGGACAGGGAAGGACAGTGAGGGAAATTCTCCTTGTGCTATAGTGTGCTTTAAAAAAACATTTTTTCTAGGGACAGAAAACTATAGGTAGGAAGAGTGTCAGTTTCTTTCACTGTGATAATCCTTGTTTCTAGGGACAGGGAAGGACAGTGAGGGAAATTCTCCTTGTGCTATAGTGTGCTTTAAAAAAACATTTTTTCTAGGGACAGAAAACTATAGGTAGGAAGAGTGTCAGTTTCTTTCACTGTGATATTCCTTGTTTCTAGGGACAGGGAAGGACAGTGAGGGAAATTCTCCTTGTGCTATAGTGTGCTTTAAAAAAACATTTTTTCTAGGGACAGAAAACTATAGGTAGGAAGAGTGTCAGTTTCTTTCACTGTGATAATCCTTGTTTCTAGGGACAGGGAAGGACAGTGAGGGAAATTCTCCTTGTGCTATAGTGTGCTTTAAAAAAACATTTTTTCTAGGGACAGAAAACTATAGGTAGGAAGAGTGTCAGTTTCTTTCACTGTGATAATCCTTGTTTCTAGGGACAGGGAAGGACAGTGAGGGAAATTCTCCTTGTGCTATAGTGTGCTTTAAAAAAACATTTTTTCTAGGGACAGAAAACTATAGGTAGGAAGAGTGTCAGTTTATTTCACTGTGATAATCCTTGTTTCTAGGGACAGGGAAGGACAGTGAGGCAAATTCTCCTTGTGCTATAGTGTGCTTTAAAAAAACATTTTTTCTAGGGACAGAAAACTATAGGTAGGAAGAGTGTCAGTTTCTTTCACTGTGATAATCCTTGTTTCTAGGGACAGGGAAGGACAGTGAGGGAAATTCTCCTTGTGCTATAGTGTGCTAAAGCATTCCTCATCAACCATCTTTGAAATCCTTGTTTTTTGGACAGTCAGGGAAATTGTCGTTGTGCTATTCTGTGCAAAAGCAATCATCCTCAACCATATTTAGAAATCCTTAAGTAAAGGGACAGAGAAGGACACCTGAAGGTAGCCCTTATTGCTTTTTTCCCATCTCCCTGCAGGCCATCTATTAGAATGTCTGGAAGGCAAACAAGGAGAGGCAGACAGTCAGGAGGCAATAAAAGAGGGCAAGCAGGCTCTGTGTCTGGGGGCAACAGTGCTGGTCGTGGACGCGGTGCATTGTCATCAGCACATGGCCATGGGACACGCTTGTCCTTCTTTTCGGCAGCTGGACATGTTGAGCCACATCATGCCGAAGACTTGGTAGAGTGGATGACCAAGCCCTCCTCCTCCTCCTCATCCTCTCTCACTCAGGCTCAGGGTACTGGCAAAGCAGCTGCCAAAGCATCCTCTTCCCTGGTATCAATGTCAGACTCATCATCAGTCACTCCTTCCCTAGACCCACCATGTCCTCCTCCTGAGGAGTCCCCCGAACTGTTTGAGCACAGTGTTGGGTACATGCTCCAGGAGGATGCCCAGCGTTTCGAAGGGTCTGATGATGAAACCCAGCTACAGGAAGGCAGTAGCGTGAGAGCAGACAGAGGGGATGCTCAAGAAGGACACCAATCTGGCAGTCATGTTCCAGCAGCTGCAGCATACTGCCAGATTGGCTCCAGTGATGAGGAGGGAGGGGATGATAAGGTCACTGACTCCACGTGGGTGCCTAATAGGAGAGAGGAGGAGGAGGAGGATGAGGAGGAGGCACATCTCCAACGAGGCAGGATGCCCTTTGGTGGCCAGCGTAAGGGCAGTACACCGACGGAATCACACCGCAGAGCTCCGCCTGTGCAGGGCGCTGCCTCTGCCCGTCATTCAAAAAGTTCTTTGGTGTGGGCCTTTTTTGAGGCTAGTGCATCAGATCGCACAGCTGCTGTTTGCAACATATGTCTCAAGCGTATATCGCGTGGCCAAAACATCAGCCGCTTGGGTACCACATGCCTGACCAGACATATGTTGACCTGCCATGCAGCTCGTTGGCAAGCCTACCTCAAAGACCCACACCAAAGAACAAAGCGGACCTCTCCTTGCACCGCATCAGCTGGGATCTCCAACCCCACTATAACTTCAGTCCTCTCTGAAACATGCACTGAGAGGAATGAAGGTGTAGAATTAGGTGTGTCACAGCCAAGTACTTGCGGCCACTCTGCTAGCAGTACACCGACGTCCGATTCTAGCAGGCAAATTTCCCTGCCCCAGCTGCTGGACCGTCGAAAGAAGTTCACTCCCAGCCATCCACATGCCCAGCGGTTGAATGCTAGCTTGGCTAAATTGCTAGCGCTTCAACTGCTGCCTTTTCAGTTGGTAGACTCGGCCCCCTTCCGTGAGTTTGTGCAATGTGCGGTTCCTCAGTGGCAGGTTCCCAAACGCCACTTTTTCTCACGGAAGGCTATTCCGGCTCTCTACCGGCATGTGGAAGGCAATGTCTTGGCCTCGCTGGACAGGGCGGTCAGCGGTAAGGTGCATATTACCGCTGACTCATGGTCCAGCAGGCATGGACAGGGATGTTACCTTTCTTTCACGGCCCATTGGGTCACTCTTTTGGCAGCTGGGAAGGATGCAGGACAAGGTGCAGTAGTGTTGGAGGTTGTTCCACCGCCACGCCTCCAAAATGCTACTACTGGTTGTGACACACCTCTCTCCTCCACCCCCTCCTCTTCTTCTTCCTCCATGGCCTCTTCCTGTGGTTTGTCCTATGAACCAGCGGTGCTCCGTAGCCGTTCAAGGGGCTACGCAAGTACGCAGGCAAAAAGATGCCATGCCGTGCTTGCGCTGGTGTGTTTGGGGGACAGAAGCCACACTGGGGCAGAGGTCCTGTCTGCTCTGCAGGGCCAGGCCGAGAGGTGGTTGACGCCACGCCAGCTTAAGCCAGGAATGGTGGTTTGCGACAATGGCACCAACCTCCTCTCCGCCCTCCGACAGGGACAACTGACCCATGTGCCCTGTGTGGCTCACGTCCTTAACCTGGTGGTGCAGCGGTTCTTGGGCAGGTACCCGGGCTTACAGGATGTCCTGAGGCAGGCCAGGAAAGTCTGTGTGCATTTCCGCAGATCTTATAATGCCAGTGCTCGCCTGGCTGAGCTGCAAAAGGAGTTGAACCTGCCCAAGAACCGCCTTATATGTGACATGCCCACCAGGTGGAACTCAACGTTGGCCATGCTGCAGCGGCTGCACACGCAGCAGAGGGCCATCAATGAGTACCTGTGCGACTACGGCACCAGGACAGGGTCAGGGGAGCTTGGTTTTTTTTCTCCACGCCAGTGGGGCATGATCAGGGATGCATGCACTGTCCTGGCACCATTTGAGGAGGCCACGAGGATGGTGAGCAGTGACAGTGCATGCATCAGTGACACTGTACCTCTTGTCCACCTGTTGGAGCACACGCTGCGTGGAATAATGGACAGGGCACTTGAGGCAGAACAGAGGCAGGAAGAGGAGGACTTCCTTGCCTCTCAAGGCCCCCTTTACACAGACAGTGTTCCTTCTGTCCCACCCATCGCACAGGAAGAGGAGGAGGAGGAGGAGGAGGATTGTGTCAGCATGGAGGTGGAGGCTGGCACTCAGCATCATCAGCAGCAGTCTTTTAGGGATGATTTACAGTCCCAAGAAACCAGTGGACTTGTACGTGGCTGGGAGGAGGTGGCTGCGGATCATGTCGTCCTTAGTGACCCAGAGGACTCCGGAGCGAATGCCTCAGCAAACCTACGCTGCATGGCCTCCCTGATCCTGCAAAGTCTGCGGAAGGATCCTCGTATTCTTCGGATCAAGGAGAGGGACCATTACTGGCTGGCCACTCTCCTTGATCCACGGTACAAGGGTAAGGTTGCGGACCTTATCTTACCGTCGCAGAGGGAGCAGAGGATGAGACAACACCGGGAGGCCTTGCAGAAAGGTCTGTGCAACGCGTTCCCAGAGACTGGGAGGTTACAAACTCCTGGTCCTGGACAACGAGTTGCTGAGGCTTCGGCCAGTCAAAGAAGGAGCGGTGGGGAAGGTGGCCGTCTGACCGATGCGTTCAGACAATTCTTTAGTCCGCAGCCCCAAAGTATGATCGGTTCCAGCAACCATCGCCAGCGTCTGATAAACATGGTGCAGGAATATCTAGGGGCAAGGTCAGACTTGGACACCTTCCCCACCGAAAATCCTCTGGCTTACTGGGTCTTGAGGATGGATCACTGGCCAGAGCTTGCACAGTATGCAATTGAGCTACTGGCCTGTCCTGCATCCAGCGTTCTTTCGGAACGCACATTCAGTGCTGCTGGAGGATTTGTCACGGATCACAGGGTGCGCCTGTCCACCGACTCGGTTGATCGACTGACTTTCATCAAGATGAACCAGTCTTGGATCACCACCAGCTACCACACACCTGATGCTGATATAACAGACTAATTGATTTTAACATGTCACATCCCTTCAAGACTGATGCTGATGCTGAGTGCCTGTGCTGTTATGTTGACTGGCTATCCTCCTCCTCCGAGTCCTCAATGATACGATTGATGATGATAGCTTGGAAGATCATTTTTGTTTATGGGTGCCGCCACCAGTGGCTAAGGCCCAATTTTTCAGCCCCTGTTTTACAGGGGCGTGTAATTACAATTTTTTTAGCAATAATTTGCCATAGGGCTCATTGCTGTGCTCCAAGTACAGTATCTGTGAGGGGTTGGAGTGTTGTGGCACCAGTGCCTAAGGCCCAATTTTTCAAGCCCCTGTTTAACAGGGGCGTGTCATTACAATTTTTGAAGCAATACTTTGCAACAGGGCTCATTGCTGTGCTCCAAGTACAGTATCTGTGAGGGGTTGTAGTGTTGTGCCACCAGTGCCTAAGGCCCAATTTTTCAGCCCCTGTTCAACAGGGGCATGCAATTACAATTCTTGATCTAATAATTCACAGCAGGGCCCATTGCTGCACCCACCAAGAGTAACTCTGAGGGCTTACAGTGTTGTGGCAACGCCACCACCACCACCACCACGAAAGGCCCAATTTTTCAGCCCCTGTTCAAAAGGGGCATGTAATTACAATTCTTGATCTAATAATTCACAGCAGGGCCCATTCCTGCACCCACCAAGAGTAACTCTGAGGGCTTACAGTGTTGTGGCAACGCCACCACCACCACCACCACGAAAGGCCCAATTTTTCAGCCCCTGTTCAAAAGGGGCATGTAATTACAATTCTTGATCTAATAATTCACAGCAGGGCCCATTCCTGCACCCACCAAGAGTAACTCTGAGGGCTTACAGTGTTGTGGCAACGCCACCACCACCACCACCACGAAAGGCCCAATTTTTCAGCCCCTGTTCAAAAGGGGCATGTAATTACAGTTCTTGATCTAATAATTCACAGCAGGGCCCATTCCTGCACCCACCAAGAGTAACTCTGAGGGCTTACAGTGTTGTGGCAACGCCACCACCACCACCACCACGAAAGGCCCAATTTTTCAGCCCCTGTTCAAAAGGGGCATGTAATTACAATTCTTGATCTAATAATTCACAGCAGGGCCCATTCCTGCACCCACCAAGAGTAACTCTGAGGGCTTACAGTGTTGTGGCAACGCCACCACCACCACCACCACCACCACGAAAGGCCCAATTTTTCAGCCCCTGTTCAAAAGGGGCATGTAATTACAATTCTTGATCTAATAATTCACAGCAGGGCCCATTCCTGCACCCACCAAGAGTAACTCTGAGGGCTTACAGTGTTGTGGCAACACCACCACCACCACCACGAAAGGCCCAATTTTTCAGCCCCTGTTCAACAGGGGCATGCAATTACAATTCTTGATCTAATAATTCACAGTAGGGCCCATTGCTGCACCCACCAAGAGTAACTGTCAGGGCTTACAGTGTTGTGGCACCAGCACCACCATCAAAGGCCCAATTTTTACTACCACTGTTCAACAATTATATGTAATTAAAATTCCTGATATAATAGTTGACAGCAGGGCGTTCCAGCACCAACCAAGAGTAACTGTGAGTGCTTACAGTGTTGTGCCAACACCAACAACTAAGGGGCCTATTTCTGCAGAGTATATACGGCAGGTCCCTACTTTCAAACATCCAACTTACAAACGACTCCTACTTGCAAACGCAAGAAGACAACAGGAAGTGAGAGGAAATCTACCCCTTGGAAGGAAAATTCTCTCCTGTAAGAATTAATATGGGAGAAAGGTGTCTCCTCTGTACTGATGCTTTATCAGCAATCCTTGTTTCAAGAAAAACACCACATTTCAAAAACAGTTGTCATTGGGACGGAAAGTGAGGTTAAATGTTCTGAACAGGGGCACAGACAGCAAAACAAATGTTACAGGGGTGATAACCCTTACCTATGTTTTCCAAAAAGTTTAAAAATAGATTTTTGGGCTGGAGCTACACTTAAACAATGTACCTGTTCAAAATTACAAACAGATTCTACATAAGAACAAACCTACAGTCCCTGTCTTGTATGCACCACCTGTATACGGCTGTTCAGAGTATATAGGGCCTTTTTTATTTTATGTGCGGGGTTCCCCTTAATATCCATACAAGACCCAAAGGGGCTGGTAATGGGCTGGGGTAGGGGGGGTGGGGGGGTCATGGGGTAGCTATGCCATTTTTCTTAAAGATTTTCATCCATATTACCGGGACCAGACATTACATTAAAGCCGCAAGCAGTTTTAAATGGCTTTTTTTCCCTTTAGAAGTGTCATTTTGTGCAGGGACAGTTCTAAACACGGGAAACACGTGGCATTTCACAGGCATACTTTAGACACCCCCCAGGTACGATATTTAAAGGAATATTTGACTTTTTTTTTTTTCACTTTATGCATCATTAAAATGACTGCTCCCGAAAAACGACCGTTTTTAAAACTTCTTTTTGCATTGATACATGTCCCCTGGTGCACAACCCGGGTTCCCAAACCCTTTTTAGGACAATAACATGCATAATAGTTGTTATAATTAGCACTTTAGAATTCGAACGTTCGCATCCATTGTATTTAATAGGGTTCTAATGTTCGTACAAACTTTCGGTCCGTTCGCGGGTTCTGGTGCGAACCGAACCCGGGGGTGTTCGGCTCATCACTAATGTTGAAATATATGTATTAGTACAGAATATGTTTTTCTGAACTGTAAAGCAGAATGTGACCTTGTGGTCAAACTTATCTTTCTTCTGTTTTAACTGACAGGCATGTATATTTAGGTTGAAATGTAACTTTGTGGTTAGGCTTTTTCCGGGAAAAAGTTTATCTCTTCTGCTTTAACTGCCAGGTTGAACCGCACTGACATATGGTGTTTCTTATCTTCCTGTTTCAAATGTCAGGACATGTTCAGTTTGACTGCAATTGACGTATGTTGATTGACCGATTTTGCAGAAGTCAAAAAATCTGTTGGAGTCTATTTTTGTCTAACTCATGGTGTTTCTGCTTATTGCTGATTGGTTCACACGAGGGAGGCAACGCTTCTTGCTGTGCATAAAAAGGACATGTAACCATTAAACGATATATTCTTGTATACCTATTCACTGTGTATTGGTGTCTTGAATATCCGACCGGTCAGAGAGACAATTCCACAGATCCTGAGTCCAGCTCGAGCCAAGAAGGTCCAACAGAACCAAACAGAACCAGAACCTTTCAACCATTGCTGGCCTCTACTTTTGAAAATGCTGGCTGCTTGGCTGTCATTAACCTGGGACAAACACACAGAACAGGATTGTTTACTTCATTTGCTGTATATTTGTTCTGTTACAGGGACTCGAAGCATCAGAGGATCCTTAAACCAACCAGGCATTTTCAGACGGTGTAAAAAATGTCAGGCCCTGTATTTTTCCCAGCACTGGTTTTCTTTAAGCATACAACTCAGTCATGTATTCATTAGTCTTTGTACTTTATGACAATCAGTCATTGTAGTGTGATGCCTTCTTTAGACTAGAATGTGTATGTGATTTACTTTTTGATGAGTCAACGACTGCTATTTGTGCCATTCTTTTAACATCAGGAAATATATTGTCATCATCTTAACCCAAGGAAATGCAATGAAGAGGACAAAGTTGTTTTTTAAGACAACACTTGCCTGAATGTGTCCTTGAAGGTCATAATCTTCCCAGAGATTCGGGGTTTTGGTAATCAAAATCAAATCAAATAAATTAATTGCTGTCGAGATTACTAAGCAGTTAATTACTTAAATCCTAAAGCTCTGCCAGGATTATAGCCTGAGTAATGGACAAGCTTGTTGTAGAACACACTTTGTAATAGAAGAGAATAATAGCTGCAAGTGCTTAGGTCATTTATTTTAAATGTTTGTGATATGTAGCTCTGGAAAAGAAGGCAATTTCAAAGCCTGAATGTGGTCAAGGCAAAAAAAATAAAAAAATACATTTACAGGGGTGTCCAAACATTTTTCAAAGAGGGCCAGATTTGATGAAGTGAACATGCGTGAGGGCCGACCATTTTGCCTGACATTCTTTGAACCAGTCTAAGTGCGTTCGTCCGAGCACTAATACACTGCCCAACAAGAATTCTCCTGCCTTTGTGGCTGTGTGTGGTGAAGAAATGAGCTTGGGTGTGTTATATGCATATTCATGTATATATATATATATATATATATATATATGCCGTATATATATATATCTTTTATGGCCCCCACCTAATCCCTGAGTGCCCCTCAGGACTAAGGATGAGCTTAGGCGTGTTATTTGGATATACTGTATTTATCGGCGTATAACACGCACCTTCACTTTAAGAAGGAAGTTTCAGGAAAAAACTTACATTTTAAATTAAAAATTGTGAAGCAAAATAAGGGTCAGTGCCCATAAATGCAGCCTAACCAGTGCCCATCTGAAGCCTCACCATTTCCATGAATGCAGCCTCACCATTGCCAGGAATGCAGCCTTACCATTGCCATTAATGCAGCCTCACCATTGCCATTAATGCAGCCTCACCATTGCCATTATTCCAGCCTCACCATTGCCATTAATCCAGCCTCTGAATGAAGCCTCACCACTGCCATGAATGCAGCCTCACATGTGCCATGAATCCAGCCTCACACGTGCCATGAATGCAGACTCACCATTGCCATAAATGCAGACTCACCATTGCCATGAATGCAGCCTCACATGTGCCATGAATGCAGCCTCACATGTGCCATGAATGCAGCCTTACCGTTGCCATCAGTGCAGCCTGATCGATGCTCATCTGCAGCCTCAGAGGGGGCGGGACAAGCGCCGACAGATTACATACAGGAGAATCTCCTGTTTACTCAGGGGCCTCTTCAATACAAAGTCCTGCCTCCTATGATAGACAGAACAGTCATCCAATGGCAGCCCAGGAGACGGGACTTCCTATTACAGACGCCGCCAAGTAAACAGGATTCTCCTGTATGTATTCTGATGGTACTCGTCCCGCCCCTTTCCTGTCCCCTCCGAGGCAGCACCGATAAATATGGTATATATACCTTTTGTGACCCTGGGGCACTATGTATATATCCAAATTACCAGGGGGGCCGTATTATCCTAAAGGAGTGGGAGGGGACATTTCCCCCCCTCCCGCCACCTTCCGCGGCTCTTATTTGGCCTCCCGTCCCACCAGGAGACCCGAGCCACCAGCCGGCACGTCCACCCGCTAGGCTGAGACCCGAACAAAGCCAGAATCAGCTCTGATCGGGTCTCCAATGTAAAATCCCAGAAGCAACGTCAAGACGTCACTTCCGTCTCTTCAGACAGACTCCTGTTTCCATACCTGGAGTATTTTTTAGACAATTGGATAGTATTATTATCTCCTTCATTTTGAATGGTAAGGTCCCTAGGATAGCGAAATCTACCTTGCAACTTCCGGTCACGATGGGAGGTCTGGCGCTGCCCTGTTTTATTAAGTACTACTGGGCAGCAGTTCTGGTAACAGTTAAATGGTGGCTGTCTGAGGTCCCGGCTAATCCCACGTCTACCTTGGAGGCGGCATTGCTTGGTTCCCATGCGGAACTCAGAAATCTCATTCATAGGGGGTACCGATCTAATCCGAAGGTGACTCCCCACATGTGTGCGACCCTTAAGGTGTGGGACGAGGTTGGACGGAGACTCGGTGGAACGAACGCTTGGTTCCCTGCGACCCCACTTTGGGGCAACCCTCGGTTGCCTCATTTTCGAACCGTCCCGGATCCGGTGGGGTGGGCTAGGCATGGGGTTACGACTCTGGGTGATATTGTAAATCGGGGACAGCTGGTGACTTTTGATGATCTCAAGAGGGATAGGGGACTCCCGAACCACATGTTTTTCCGATATCTCCAACTGCGCCACGCATTCCGCTTCCAGTTCCCCTGGTCTGTGGTTTTGGAGATGTCGGACGCGGAGACGGTGCTCCGGTCCCCAGATAGCGAGAGGACACTCTCGACCCTCTATGATATGCTTGCCACCTTGGATACGTCTAGGGTCACGCAGCTGTTTGGGCGCTGGCAGCAGGATATCCCAGAGTTGGCGGAGGATGACTGGCGGGAGGGAGTTCAGCAATATTTACCCCTTATGATTTCAGCACGTGGCAGGTACACTCAATTGAAATTTCTCCACCGAGCCTACTATTCTCCGGTGAGGCTAGCTAGAATTTATCCTGATCGTACGGGGCGTTGTCCAAGGTGTACTGCGGATAGTGCTGACTTCTTTCATTTGGTCTGGTCCTGCCCGGGGGTGGTTGACTTTTGGAAGGAAATCCTTGCTAACATTAATTCGGTGGGCGGCCTTAGTGTCCCTTATAGTCCTATTCCTCTTCTACTGGGTATCTGCGATTCCCTCGAAGCCCCCCAACGGAAAAAATTATTTGTATTCTATGCGGCATTTTATGCACGTAAAGCTGTGCTGCTTCAATGGAATCAACCCCGGCCTCCTACTAAACGACTTTGGCAATCCTTGGTGAACACAGCCCTCCCTCTTTATAAACTGACGTACCTGGGTAGAAATTGTCCAAAAAAAATTGACAAAATATGGGCGGCCTGGGTGGAGGCAAAACATCTGACCATAGATTAGACCTGGGCGACTTTATTTCTCCACTTTGCCATCTACCATTGCTCCTTGCAATTCTACCATGTGGATGTTGGGATGGAATCCGGAATACCTGTTTGGGGTGTTGCCGCACCCCTCCCTTCACCCCCCACCTCCTCCCCTTATGCTATACGGTGGTTAGGTGACTTATGGTGCACATGCTGTTACTGTTAGATTTGCTGATGGTTGCATCCGCTGTTTTATATATATTTTTTTCCCCTTTTTTTCTTTTGTGTTTTTTTTTTTTCTTTATTAGCATTATTACAATTGATGGATATCTGATCTCTGTCTGTATGTCTATGTACTCCTTCTGTATATAGTTGGTTGTGAAACTTCAATAAACTTTATGTTAAAAAAAACAAAAAAAAAACGTCACTTCCGGTTTACTCGGCTGCCAACGATTAAAAAAAATTACAGTATTCAGAATCGACAATTTTGGTGATCTGAATACTTTAAAAGTGCAAAGGAGGGTATTGGGGACGGAAGGGGTTCCTCTTATGGGACTTTGAAGGGAAATACTCTGATATTAAATGCGTAGAGAGTTTGAGTAGAAAAAAGGGTTGTTTATTAAACAAAAGTGGGAAGGTAGACGGATGAGATCTACATGACATATAGCAATATTGACAAGAAGGATGCAAACATGTGACCATGCAATATACAGTTCTGACAATCAAAAGACACCATTGAATGAAACATGGAATGATGAAACCAACGCGTTTTGAAAATATTTTTCTTCTTCAGGGAAATTATTGTGTCAGCAGTAGTTAGCATGTCATGTGTGATTGCTTGAGAGTCATATTGCTGCATCCATTTAAAAACAAACAAACGGGTGCCTTTGCTTCAAGGACTGCGCCCCACCAGGGTCCGGCGACCAGTATCCACCCGGATATGGAGACACCCCCAAGGAACGAGACCCCAACAGGGGGCACGGGACACTGATGGTGGAGGGGTGTATTTACAAGTCAGAGTGTGGACGCTGTGAGGTGTTCAGGAGAGGGCTTGTTGTGGTCCACTGGGCTTTCCTGCGCCTGGAGAGGTGCATATGTTGAAAGGACAGTCTCTCTGTAGTGGGGTCCTGGAAGGAATCCACTGCGTCTATGTGTGACCCGACGGCTCACACATAGACGCTGCTGCTCAGACGCTGCTGTCCACTGCCTCCCTGATCCTGCCTCAGGATAGGAAGCGCAGGGCAGAATCCTCCATCGCAGTGGAATCCTTCCTTCTATGCACTTTTTATTCTGCTTTGATGTAAGCATTTAATCGTCTTTTAAATAAATGGTTATACTTGAGATGTTTTACACAGGAGGCATATTGTGTATTTCACCCCCACATATGGAACCGGAGCCCTAGGAGCCTGGATCCTATATTCCACACAGGAGATAGAAAGGAGGATATTGGGAGGAAGGATCACCAGCCCCTTATTGGAACTTGATCATAAGGCTCTTTATATGTGTGTAGCGGGGTCTGTAAATTTAGGTGGGGTACACCTGGGTGGTAAAGTATGGGAGTGAATGGACCATTTGTATTCGTTGAGGATTGGGCGGTGTAATAATCTCCTTGGCCTGTGGGTAGCGGGGTGCCCGCAGGCTCAAGGTAGATTTACTGCCATAGTGCTGTCCTTTTTGTCCCTTCTCGGAGGTGGTACGGCGAGGGCGGGGAACCTACCGTGGCATCATTGGAGGGGATAAAAGGGGGAGACACCCTGGTCACGGGGTCTTGCTCTGATGAAGGTTTTTCATCACACACTCAGGCACCTTAGGCCTGGGTGCGGGCGGTTCTGGATTCCGGCTCAGGTGCCCTAGGCCTGACCGGAATGGAGTTGGAGTCCATCCCAGGCACCTTCAGCCTGGGGTGAGGTACTAAACCAGGAGGCCTGGGGCCCAGTGACTTCGACTGGGTCCCGCGAGGGTGGAGAAGTCCGAGGGTCCCTGAAGTGGATGGGGCCCGTGTCTGACGTGAGGAGGCCGGGAAGGTTACCCATTCGGAGAGTCTGGAGCAGCATCAACCCAGTGATGGATGGGCCTCTGGTAACTCTCTTGGAGGGACATCTTCCCCTGACAGGGGCCACAACGCAGCGAAGGTACTCCTATCTACGTTCTCTTGAGTCACTGGTAGAGACTCTCAAGTTCTAAGTCCTTTCTAGCTAAGGCTATAGTAACCGCTGGTGAGATCGCAGTGGTTTAGCTGACAATAAGGACAGTGCCTCGACCTGCTCACCCCCTTGTATCAAACTGTTATCAAGTCGCATCCAGTTGGCTACTGAAGCACTGTTTATTGTGAGATATGCAATAAAACAAGAGTTGGACTGTGATCGGTGTGTGGAACTCTGGTTAATGGGAGCGAAGGGAAGTGTTGGCACAGCAGGACTTAATCCTTTACAGAAGCACACAGGCCCGAGGAAAAATCTGGTACTGGCCTTCAACTCACCCACAGCTATGGGGAGGACATGGGCCATGGCGCATCTCACCCTGTCGTGTGTGATACCCCTAGACCAAAGAGATGGGGTGAGGCCGCTACATGTGGTTATGAGGTGAGAGTTCTGTGAGCAATAAGGTGTTGGTGGAAGCACAGAGAACCTGTTGGATCATTCTAAAACAGAACTGAGCACCGTTTATAACTTAGCACTTGATACATATCAGTTTATTGGACATTATACATGTTTGTGATAGATATCACCCTGGCTTCTTGAATGGTTTGAATATTTGCATTACCCCTTATTGCACACCTTTATATTATTAATTGTTAATTTCACTGTATTATTTACTGAGGAATACCACTTACATTTTAATTTACAAGACAGGCAGGTCATGGCCTCCACAACTTCCCAGGTTCTCTGCAAGGTCTTGTTGTACTGATGTTCTGATGCAGCCTGGATTTCCTGATTGGTGTCATGAGCCATCTGATCTGCAAATAGGTTGCATACCCTAGAACAGAAATCCCCCACAAAAAAAGATGCAGTTAAATAGTGAACATGGCTTCAGCTTATTCCATTGAGCGAGCATTCATTCTACTAGTTATCTATTTACTCTCTGTTCCTCTGTAATTACAATAAAAAAGGTTTGACAACTTCAAGACATTTTACAAAAATGTTCACTTTATTTTAAACTAAAATCCAAAAAAAGGCATTAGGAATTGCCCTGCTTCAAACTTCTAGAAAATACATGTGTGGTGAGGAATGTAGGCATCAGGACGTGACTTTAGGAAACCTGTACATGCACTAATTTTTCTCTCTCTGGCATCATTATGCGCTCATTATTCTCTGCCTGGCTGTTTGCACATTGAGGAGGTAGTACTGTCTGCAGTTCCCAAAGCCCCAAACTCAACAATAAAGTCAACAATGGCATCAATGACCTGCATAAACACCCTGAACACTGTGGGTTGGCTTAGTCCACATACTACTCCAAAGGTAGTTTGGAAGGAACTGCAACCCAAAATATTATATAAAGGATTGCTAGCAGCCTCACCATCCCTGGAACTGCCTGGCAGTGTGCAATGGTGGAGCTCATCTTTCCCCCATGGGATTGTAGAAGAACAGATTTTCTGCTCAGCCTGAATCTGTGTCAGATATCAATATCTCACACAGTATCTAACTACATGGTCTCTTCTTTCATAAGCAGAGCAGTATTATCTGTTGTTAAACCTCTAAGGACATTCACCAAAATGTCATCAGCCATTGTGAGCCTAGCGCATGCCTGTACATCTCCTTATACAACCCTCTGCCTAGATGGCACGAAAACTCCAGCATGCGCACTGCTTGTTTGAATACTGATTTAATCCCTTTACTTGCATAATAATGTTTTTCTCTCTAAATATTGGAATTGTTGACTTTTTCATATCTAGAAGCCTAGTTACATTAATTGCTCTTTTTGAAAACCATTAAACCAACACAGCTAATGAACACACAAAGGACAGACCTTCATTACTTAACTAATCTCAGACCTAAACATATTAACTAATCAGCATGAGCCATATAAAAAGCACTAGACTGCAACCTCACTGCACTCTTCTGGTTCAATAGTGTTTTTCCTTTTTTTTTTTAAGAAAGAGTATAGCACAAGGTGAGCCCATGCAGGAGCAATGGCTTATGGCAAAATCGTATCAAACAATCAATTATAACAGGGAGAAATTTCTGAAGTATACATTTAAATTCCCACGAATGGTTTTAAAACAAACATGTACAGGAAATAGCTCAGGGGGATGCCGTAGACATCATGCAGGAACTGAAAAAAGCAGTACGTTAACAAAAGACAGAAGAAAGGGGGAAACATGTAAGACAAAGACAAAGAATAGGAAGGGGGAGGAAGGTTAAATGGATTATATTCCCCATAGACTTGGGCCTAGGATGCAAATGAGAAATAATTGCTTGTGCAGGCTAATGGGGTTTAGGGACGGCAGGGTGTAGTCAAGCCAGGGTCCCCAGATTTTGAAGAATTTTGATTGGGAATCATTCAGGATACTGATAATTTTCTTGCATCCTTAAGGCACAACAAGGTGGAAAAGGGTTTCCATGAGTCTAAAGACTGGACCAGAATGCAGTTGATTTCGGACAAGACCACTATATGCAAAGAACGTCACTGCAATGGCAAATAGTCGGGAACAACACAGGCAATTCAAGAATCGCAGTGTTGAAGGAACATTTAGCTAAACACGCCCAAGATTTATTCCAGTCCCTTAAAGGGGATGTAAAGGTTTGTTTTTTATTTTCTAAATAGGTTCCTTTAAGCTAGTGCATTGTTGGTTCACTTACCTTTTCCTTTGATTTACCTTCTAAACGTTTTTTTTTCTTTGTCTGAATTTCTCACTTCCTGTTTCTAAACTTCACACCATCATCCGAGTGGTGTTGAGTCAGCCAGAACAGCTTACTGAACAGCTTACTGAGGAGGAACAGGAAGTGAGAAATTCAGACAAAAAAACTAAGAAAAAAAATATTTAGAAGGGAAATCTAAGGAAAAGGTAAGTGAACCAACAATGCACTAGCTTAAAGGAACCTACAGTATTTAGAAAATAAAAAACAAACCTTTACAACTCCTTTATAGTGTTACTAAACCCAGGACCCTGCATTCATTATATCAGGTCTCCCACGGTACACAAAACATGGAAATGCAATTATTTTAGTAAATATTAACTGCTAAATACATTTTCCCATCAGCAGTAGAGCAATCTTATGACTTGTATCAGTCTCTGGCTAAAGCTTGTAGAAAGTTTTTATTCCCCTCTGATCCTCTGTCTGGACAGTGTTGATTGGCCCTGTGAGCCAACATCCAAACACACTCAAAAAGACTTAAGAAGTATTATACTTCAGATAATGTGCAACATGCAATGAAGGTGTTTGGCAAGGAGACTGTTTACAGGATTATATCCACAATGGAATTAATGGGGCAGTTCAGGGACTAAAAAGTGATGACGCTGACTGTTTCTGGTGTTAATAACCACTATGATCAAGTTGACTGGCAACCTAGTAAGAATTAAAGTGATTCTAAAGGTAAATTTGTAAATTGAGTATATTAAAGCAGTTGTATACCCATACACTGAAAAAAAAAAAAAAAAAAAACCCTTCAAGGCAAAGGCATAATGAGCTAGTATGCAGCGCTGCTGTGTCTGAGCCAAAGAAGGGAGAGAGAGAGAAAGAGCTCTCGTGCACATCTCTAGATCAAGATTGGGTTCAGGTAAGTATTTAGGGGGCTGGGGGGGGGGACCTGCTTGTAGAAGGTTTTTTTCCCTAATGCATAGAATGCATTAAGGTAAAAAAAAATCTGCCTTTGAAACCACTTTAAAAACAGTACAACTTTCATTCAGTGGATTTTTTTTTCTCTCACTTGATATGATCCAGTTGAAACGTTTATATGCTGCACTAACCCTGAAACATATTACCAGTTTAAATTGTCCAGCTTTCCAATATGATTTTTAATTTTAATTGTTTTTTTTTAGTCCATCCTGAGTTGTTCTAGTCTCCTGGCTACCATCGAGTAAAGGATTAGCCTCCTGTGAATGTGGCAGAGAGGAATGCTCATGAGGAACCTGTTTGCTCTCTTGGTAAGGGCATAGTTCAATTTTTTAACAATAAATGTGCAGCAAGATCCCAGGCCTCCTTCAGTCTAATGAGAACTTCCAGGACCAAAGACAGCTGACATCCTTCTGTATATGGTGGGTTGTAAAGCATGGTGCGTACAAAGTAGATATAGTTATTGGGCGCCAGACACTTCTTGAATGCAAAAGAGAGTTTATTTCTCTTACCAAACTTTTTGGGGGAGAGAGGGGTAGGGCCAGGACACCCTTAGGTAGTTGCAAGTTCGATTGGCGGACTCTGAGACTTCAACAGGAGGACAGCCATGCAGGGAAAGGCATCCAGTAAGACGCCACATCTGCATGTGCATGTGTCTCCAATGGCAACAGTCTTTAACAGTTCCTAACACAAAGCGTAACAGTTCCTTCACATCCACTACAATCACTCCTTGCAGTTCTTCAGCCCACTGAGCTCCCAGTCTCTCACTAGACTAGATGATTCACTGCCACTGAATCCCTTGAGCTCCTTCAATCTTCACCGTGGTATCTTCCTCAAGTGTCACCCCCTGCTTCTCTGCTGGGACCCTAGCATGGCACTCAAGATACCTTTCAAGCTTCACCCCACTGGCCTGCTCAGTCCATGGCTTGACACACAAGGCTGCTCTGCAAGTGTCACCTCCATTGGCTGGGTCCCTGGCTTGATACCTGCTGAAGTTTCCAGATTCTTCAACGTCCCCGGTTGGTGAGAATTCTGCTCCGGTACTTGCTTCAGTTACTCACTGTGGTCCCTGGTAATAAGGTGGTTGGTCCCTTAGTGGCAACAGCTTCCCCTCTACCTCCGATCACGTCAGGTTCTCTGGCCGGCAGAAGCATCACTTCTGGTTGGACTGCAAGCCGCAGTCCCAACCCTGCGCTGCTCTCCTGCTTCTGGATAGGCCCTCAGAAAGCCTAGCAGCCAGATGTGCTTGGGATAGGCCCAATCTCTGGCCTAGCAGCCCAGGCAGTACAAAACATGTCCACCCAGATAGCCGTCCAGGTGGCACAGAACACAGATCATCTGACTCCACCCAAATATATAGGTTCTCCCAGCAGGCTAAAGGATTCAAGAAAACCCATGCCCATTCGCTGAGATATCCATATACCTATAATCTGACCTTGCATTGCCCTTCTTGTATCTAGTACCACCAGTTACCCAGCCACCTAGTGGCAGAAGAGAAAAGTGCAACAAGGCCAAACTTAGGGAGAAATCAATTGATCTCTAACAATTAGCCAAGGTGACTATTCCTGTCAAGTAAATTTTGAGGAGCAACCCTGTCTAAACTCCAGGGTGCTACATCTGTATAGCACAACATCAGTTGGAGGGGATTCTTAGACCACTGCAGAGAAGCCTGGAGAAGACTATTGGTACATTAATGATGATTTGTTTTATTGTTGTGAATGCTTGCAGATCAACTTCCACTTAATTCTGATGATGGAGCCATACCTGCTTCTGTATCCAGTGCTGGGGTATGTAAATTGCCTTGAAATTGCCAAGATATCTATTGTCGGTGACATAGATTGCTCTTTGTTTCTATTTATATTTCTATTGTCTTGTTTTTTGTTTTTTGCTGCAGGGGCCTTTATGCAGTCTTGAATTCCAAACACCAGCACATGAAGTAGGCTTGTTTAAATATTCTGTAAGATAAAAATGCTTTCTACCTTTAGCTTTCTGTCACCCATTTCAAGACAACAGCACTTCCTGTGTCAGCACTATTTGTACAAAAACTTTGTTTTCAACTATCTACGTATTGTATGCATACAGCTACAGCAAGGTGTCCTTTTAAAACTGTATGCTCTAGGCTTAGTACCCCTCCTTATTTAGAGCTCTCTGGGGCTTAATTACAGAAATTTCATCTCACTTTCTGTCTATATGATAATGTTACATTGTATTACCAAAACTAGAAAGGCATGTTTGGCATTTTGCGTTCAGAATGATAAGAATGCCAACATCTGTACTATACTAAACTATAAAATGTTAATCCAAAATATATTTTTCAGGAATGTTTTTCAAGCCCTAGGTGTGCAGATACAAGTACCACATGCTGCACAAAAACACGAAGCACCAGCACAAGAAACTTCACCATTTTAAAAAAAAAATCCAAATTTCTCCCACTTCTCCACCTCCTCACAACAGCACCATCCCCCCCAAACAACATTTTCATTCTGAAACCCCTCCTCGCCTCCTATGCCCAATGTAGCCTGTGACAGGAGGGTCACGTTGGACACAGGGTGAGCCAGGAAACCATGGACATTAAGAATATGGCTTGGATTGCTTGAAATTGAAATAGTAATATTAGTCCACAATATTGTTTTATTCTGAACTTAACAGGTTAATTGAGAGATGTGTATTGAAGGTCGTCATTGAGTAAAGTCTGTTGATAATGGGAGTTAAGCCTGTAATTATAGGTGTTGTAGCAGACAGATTGGCTACAGATCCTTTCATTGTAAGATGTGTATTAAAAATTCGTTATGCAAATATTGTGTGAAATCTTTGATAGTTGGGAGACAAAAGCTAACCTGTTGTCGTCTAGGAGGTGTCAAAATAATGTGTATTGGGTCTTGTTATGTTGTGGGTGGAGCTGGACCATTGTTCATTTTAGGTTAATGCAGTATTGGATGTGTATAAAAGTTACAGTGTTTTTCAATAAAGCTCAGTTTATTTTTTGGAAAGATACAGAGTGTGTTGTCTCGTTCTTCCAGAAGGATTAATTCCTATGGGAAGTGGTCGTCTGGCTGTGGAGGATCAACAGTGAATTTGTGTCCAGGAGAGGGAAGATATCTAAACGGCGTTAACCCCTTTCATATTTGGGGGTGTCGTTACATAGCCCATCTTACCAATCCCTATACTACATATCTGATCTATCCTGACCCAATTAACCATGCACATTTTGACTCCATCCATGCTTCCCAACACCCCCAAACCCCTTTACACTTAAGTGAACATACTGTATACCTGCAAATCACTCAGAGAACAGGACTAGATATAGCTTTGCAAACAGAAGACATTGCAGCCCTAGGTACAGTGCCTGTGGGCACGTTAAGCAGAGTTTAGCAGGGCCAGACAGAATGGTGCTAATCCCATGCTAATGCCAGCTAGCAAGCTCACACTCTGCATTTCCTTTTCGTCATTTGTTGCAAGTAATATGATAGATTGACCATGACACTACAGACTTAGGGACATGTATACCAAGAAGAAAGGCTTTTTTCTATTATTTATTTTTGTTTTTATTAAAAAAAAACTCATGAGGTTTGGATCGTTATTTTTGTCCCTGTTTGGGAGATTCACTTACTATTTGTCTTACTCACTAGAAATTAAAGTAAAAGTACAGTCAAAGTCCTGTGGATTACAGGAGTGCAGTTCGTTCTGCAGTCCTGTGATCTGTTTTCAGCCGACAGCAGGCTAAATCCCACTGACTGCTGATGTCATAGAGCTGGTCAAGGCTGGGGAAAGATCACGACCATATGGTCAGGATCCACCCAGGAGCCTGGACCAGCACCTGACTGAGTCTCTCAGCTGTGCCTGAGACTGAGCCAGTAGCTTCCTCCCCTCCCTAGACCAATGCTTCAGTGAGCACTGGAGGGGCAGAGCAGACAGCGGTGACTGACAAATCAGTGGTGTTTAATCACTCAGTTCTCAGCCTGACATGGAGATTTCTCTTTACGCTATGCGTAATCCATGTCTCCTGCGCTAATAAGCGCCCTTTTCAGCCTTTTGGTATAATGCATCTTTGTACAACCCTGTTTCCTGAGTAAAACACCGTACTCACATCCTGAGCTCCACAGGCAGACTTGTCTGAAAACAGATACACAGACGATGCACTATGTTGCGAAACGGGTCGGGAGACTCCACTGTTGCCGTTTTAACATTTTGACAAGCGCTTCCAAATGTAAGTGTTCCTACCTACATTAAACTCCATTTACATACAGTATTACGCTATGTGCCCTTCTTTTTCCTTTTATATCACTTTTGGTTCCTTTCCTGGCATCATTGGGTAACCATCCCTTAAGCACTTAGCAGCAGCTCACCCTCCTGCAATTGTCTGTCGTGAGATACCGTTTGGGAACTACAGCAGAGGATTCAGCCTTATAGTGGTACATACCATGCTTAGTTGACCCTTTAAACATATGTTTTTTGGGGTCCACTGATTCCAGTAAGCCTCTTCTATATCGGTGGTGGCCATCTTCACTTCACTTGTTTATTCCAAGATTGTGGGAGCACCATTTATATTTGTATTGAACTTTTTCATTGTTTTCACCTACCAGAGACGTTTTATATGTTTTTTTTGTATGGACTATTGTCTTCTGATCCAGCACTGAGCATGGTATTAATTCACTTGGTGTCCATTCACTATTTAATTAATTGTATTATTTTAGCGCTACAATTTATGTACCATATTTATCGGCGTATAACACGCACAGGCGTATAACATGCACCCTAACTTTAAGAGGGAAGTTTCAGGAAAAAAACTTTCCACAGCTCCCTGCGTATAACACGCAGGGACAGTTTACCCTCTATTTTTAGGGTAAAAAAGTGAGTGTTATACGCCAATAAATACAGTATGTAGACTTGTCTGAAAAGCCTGTGTTTTGTTTATTTATACAGGTGATACTCGAAAAATTTGAATATCGTGCAAAAGTTCATTTATTTCACTAATGCAACTTAAAAGGTGAAACTAATATATGAGATAGACTCATTACATGCAAAGCAAATAGTTCAAGCCTTGATTTGTCATAATTGTGATGATTATGGCTTACAGCTCATGAAAACCCCAAATTCACAATCTCAGAAAATTAGAATATTACATGCAATCAATAAAAAAAGGATTGTACATAGAACAATATTGGACCTCTGAAAAGTATAAGCATGCATATGTACTCAGTACTTGGTTTGGGCCCATTTTGCAACAATTACTGCCTCAATGCAGCGTGGCATGGAAGCTATCAGCCTGTGGCACTGCTGAGGTGTTATGGAAGACCAGGATGCTTCAATAGCGGCCTTCAGCTCTTCTGCATTGTTCGGTCTCATGTCTCTCCTCTTTCTCTTGGCAATGCCCCATAGATTCTCTATGGGGTTCAGGTCAGGCGAGTATGCTGGCCAATCAAGCACAGTAATCCCACAGTCATTGAACCAGGTTTTGGTGCTTTTGGCAGTGTGGGCAGGTGCCAAGTCCTGCTGGAAAATAAAGTCAGCATCCCCATAGAGCTTGTATGTGGAAGAAAGCATGGAAGTGCTCCAAAATCTCCTGGTAGAAGGCTGCATTGACCCTGGACTTAATGAAGCACAGTGGACCAACACCAGCAGATGACATGGCTCCCCAAATCAGCACAGACTGTGGAAACTTCACACTGGACTTCAAGCATCTTGCAGTGTGTGCCTCTCCATTCTTCCTCCATACTCTGGGTCCTTGGTTTCCAAATTTGCTCTCATCAGAAAAGAGGACTTTGCACCACTGAGCAACAGAACAGGTCCGATTTTCTTTAGCCCAGGTAAGACGCTTCTGACGTTGTTTCTTGTTCAGGAGTGGCTTGACAAGAGCAATGCGACATTTGAAGCCCATGTCCAGGATCCGTCTGTGTGTGGTGGCTCTTGATGCACTGACGCCCGCCTCAGTTCACTCCTTGTGAAAGTCCCCAACACTTTTGAATGGCCTTTTCCTGACAATCCTCTCCAGGCTGCGGTCATCCCTGCTGCTTGTGCACCTTTTTCTTCTACACTTTTCCCTTCCACATAACTTTCTATTGATGTACTTTGATACAGCACTTTGGGAACATCCAACTTCTTTTGCAATTACCTTTTGAGGCTTTCCCTCCTTATGGAGGGTGTCAATGATGGTTTTCTGCACAACTGTCAGGTCAGCAGTCTTTCCCATGATTGTGATTCCTACTGAACCAGACTGAGAGACCACTTAAAGGCTCAAGAACCCTTTTCAGGTGTTATGGCTTAATTAGCTGATTAGAGTGGCACACTTTGAGCCTAGATTATTGCACCTTTTCACAATATTCTAATTTTCTGAGATTGTGGATTTGGGGTTTTCATGAGCTGTAAGCCATAATCATCACAATTATGACAAATCACAGCTTGAACTATCTTGCTTTGCATGTAATGAGTCTATCTCATATATTAGTTTCACCTTTTAAGTTGCATTAGTGAAATAAATGAACTTTTGCACGATATTCTAATTGTTCGAGTATCAACTGTAATAGCAACGACAATAGAGCTTGATGGTTTCACAATCGGCCAATCAAGCACAAGCAACATGAGGAGTTATACAGATCTCAACCAATGAACAATGACTAGGGGAGTGTATGGGCCTGTCTGTGCAGAAGCAGTGTGTATGATTTCCCACCCCCTGTCCTTGTAAGCAATGCTCTTCAGCTAGACAAAGAAAGCCACATGGCTGGTCTTAGAAATCATGAGCGCTGTGCCCGACCAAAACGCACTCAAAGACTCCCGTTTTTACCGTTGGCGTAAATCCTTATTCTGCATTGTTCAGAGAACAACGTATACCCGGATTATTCTACCATTCCTGACAATGGGAGATTATCTGCAGGGACACGCCACAGCCCCCCCATGTGGTGATCAGACACACAGAGAGACAAGAGCGTACATCCCTGCATAACCTATAATGTCTTTGCAGAGTGAACACATCCACCCAGACTATCTGTGCATTACAAAGGGGCCCTTCACTGGCGGACATATCCTCCCCACTCTGCTAACTAGGGATGAGCTTCGAGTTCGTGTCAAACTCATGTTCGACTCGAACATTACCTGTTCGCCCATTCGCCGAACAGTGAACAATTTGGGGTGTTTGCGGCAAATTCGAAAAGCCGCGGAACACCCTGTAAAAGTCTATGAGAGTAATCTAAAGTGCTAATTTTAAAGGCTTATATGCAAGTTATTGTCATAAAAAGTATTTGGGGACCCGGGTCCTGCCCCAGGGGACATGTATCAATGCAAAAAAAGTTTTAAAAACGGCCGTTAAAGTGAAACAATTAAAATTAAATATTCCTTTAAATTTCATACCTAGGGGGTGTGTATAGTAAAGCAGCGCTTGTTTCCCGTGCTTAGAACTGTCCCTGCACAAAGTGTCGTTTCTGAAGTTAAAAAAAGTCATTTAAAAGCAATCGCTATAATGAATTGTCGGCTCCCGGCAATACAGAGAAAAGTCATTGATAAAAAAAAAAAATGCGTGGGGGTCCCCCCAAATTCAATTACCAGACCCTTCATGTCTGGAATGGATATTAAGGGGAACCCTGCATCAAATTTAAAAAAAGTTACGTGGGGTTCCCCCCAAAAATCCATACCAGACCCTTTATCCGAGCACGCAACCTGGCAGGCCGCAGGAAAAGGGGGGGGGCGAGAGAGCGCCCCACTCCCTCAAAGTACCATGATGGGGACAAGGGCCTCATCCCCACAACCCTTGCCCGGTGGTTGTGGGGGTCTGCGGGCGGAGGGCTTATCGGGATCTGGAAGACCCCTTTAACAAAGGAGACCCCCAGATCCCGCCCCCCCCATGTGAATTGGTAAGGGGTACATTGTACCCCTATCATTTCACAAAGTAAAAAATTGTAAAAAAACACACAGACACCGTTGGGAAAAGTCCTTTATTAAAAAAAAATAAAAAATAAAAAAAAGATTCCAGCGGTGGTAATCCACTCTCGGTATCCTGCGATGGGTGATCTCCTCTCCGGGGTCCAGCAATGAATGATCTCTCCTTTCCGGGGTCCAGGCTCCAACGATGATGTCCAGCGCAGCGAGGAACAGCACTCTTCACGGAGACACCCCGGGAATGACGCGGCTTTAGCCAGTGACAGCTCTTAAGTAGCTGAGGGCAGGGCCACCCGTCAAGTGACCCCCATCCCCTTCTGACGCAAGGGGAAACCCGGGCTTCCCCAGTGACGTGCGGGTGACCCCGCCCCCCTCTGATGCAACGGAACTGCCCCCAAAGCATCCTCCCCATGTTGAGGGCATGTGCTCTGGTACGGTTCAGGAGGGGGGGCGTTCTCTTGCCCCCCTCTTCTCCTGTGGCCTGCCAGGTTGCGTGCTCGGATAAAGGGTCTGGTACAGATATTTGGGGGGAACCCCAAGTCATTTTTTTTTTTTATTTGACGCAGGGTTCCCCTTAATATCCATACCAGCCCTGAAAGGCCTGGTAATTGAATTTGGGGGGACCCCCACGCATTTTTTCTTATCAATGACATTTCTCTGTATTGCCGGGAGCCGACAATTCATTATAGCCTTTTAGTGCTTTTAAATTACTTTTTTTCCTTCAGAGATGACACTTTGTGCAGGGACAGTTCTAAGCATGGGAAACAAGTGCTGCTTTACAGGCATACTCTAGAGACCCCCCAGGTATGAAATTTAAAGAAATATTTCAATTTTATTGTTTCACTTTAAGCATTTTTAAAATCACTGCTCCCAGAAAAACTTTTTTTTGCATTGATACATGTCCCCTGGGGCAGGACCCGGGTCCCCAACCACTTTTTATGACAATAACTTGAATATAAGCCTTTAAAATTCACACTTTAGATTTTTCATGTTCGAGTCCAATAGACTTTAACGGTGTTCGAATGTTCGAACAAATTTATTGCCTGTTCGCAAGTTCTGGTGCGAACCGAACTGGGGGGTGTTCGGCTCATCCCTACGGCTAACACTTCTCTACATCTTACAGGAAGCTTTTCAATACCAATGGGTCTTTAACCGGCGTCAGTCTGCCCCAACTCGCTCTTCCGAGTGGGGCGCAGCAGAGCTAACACTGGGAGACACTGTGACAATACATATTGAATACAACTTAATAAAATTTCCACAACAAGCCTTAGAGTCGGCGGGGGACAGATGCAGCATCAGATCAATGCTGCATCCACCTAAAGTATGATTTAAAAAAAAATCCCAAGCTTCTCTTTTAAAGTGAGAATAAATCTTGATTTTGAATTTGGCATCAGAAATGTAATGGAGGGGATACAACTGTCTAAAATGAGATACAGATTTAAAAAAAAAGGAATACAAACAAGGGGGGTATTTGAACCAACCCCTACTACTATATATAAAAAACAGAAGGCAAAAATTGGCTGGAAACATACATGGATATCATTCTGAGCACCATTGAGTGGGCAGGGTCCACCATCCATGTACCACAATAAATGAACGGTAGTCTTGCCCACAAAAAGAAACCAACAAAACTTAAAAAGCCTCAATAAACATGCCTAATTTTATATCCAGTAACATGATCACTAACTCTACATTCTGCTCTAGGTGGTGAAGAAATATCATGGCTGATGTTTATAGTTTACATAAAATATCACACCACTCTCAATTATTATTTGCATACAATTTAAAGCAGGGGTCTCAAAGTACCGGCCCGCGGGCCATTTGCGGCCCGCGGACTGGTTAAAAATGGCCCGCAGCGCCGGTCCAGGACGTCTTTTTGCACAGGCACCGCAGAGGGGGAGGCGCTGAAGAGCTTTACCTCTCTATCATCTCTGTCCTCTCCGCTGCACACTGCCACAGTCCAGAGAGAGAACAGAGCGGAGGAAGGATCCGCCCATCGCCCCGCCCACCTAAGCACTGACGATCAGAGCCCCGATCCAGGGTCCTGCTGCTCAGAGCGTGAGATTGTGTTCTCTGGGTGCCCTGTCACTAGGCCTCTGTGGAAGCCAGGAGGAGAGGACTCGGGAGCCAGACGATCCTGACTGCCAGGAGAGGTGAGTGATGCAAAGTCCTTAGAGGGGGGTAATTGTGTAGTGTGGGGCTATTTGTGCAGTGTGGGGGGTATTTTATGGAGTGTGGGGGGATTTGTGCAGTGTGGGGGGTATTTTATGGAGTGTGGGGGGGATTTTATGGAGTGTGGGGGTATTTTATGGAGTGTGGGGGGATTTGTGCAGTGTGGGAGTATTTTATGGAGTGTGGGGGGTATTTTATGGAGTGTGGGGGGATTTGTGCAGTGTGGGGGTATTTTATGGAGTGTGGGGGGTATTTTATGGAGTGTGGGAGGATTTGTGCAGTGTGGGGGTACTTGTGCAGTGTGGGGCTATTTGTGCCATGTGGGGGGCATTTTTTGGAGTGTGGGGGGCTATTTGTGCAGTGTGGGGCTATTTGTGCAGTGTGGGGGGTATTTTATGGAGTGTGGGGGGTATTTTATGGAGTGTGGGGGGTATTTTGTGCAGTGTGGGGGTAATTGTGTAGTGTGGGGGGTAATTGTGTAGTGTGGGGCTATTTGTGCAGTGTTGGGGGGTATTTTATGGAGTGTGGGAGGTAATTGTGTAGTGTGGGGCTATTTGTGCAGTGTGGGGGCATTTTATGGAGTGTGGGAGGTAATTGTGCAGTGTGGGGGGATTTGTGCAGTGTGGGGGGTATTTTATGGAGTGTGGGGGGTATTTGTGCAGTGTAGGGGGATAATGCTGGGGGTTAATAATGTGTTTGCTGACACCAGTGATGGGGGTTAATAATGTGTTTGCTGACACCAGTGATGGGGGTTAATAATGTGTTTGCTGACACCAGTGATGGGGGTTAATAATACGTTTGCTGACACCAGTGATGGGGGTTAATAATGTGTTTGCTGACACCAGTGATGGGGGTTAATAATGTGTTTGCTGACACCAGTGATGGGGGTTAATAATGTGTTTGCTGACACCAGTGATGGGGGTTAATAATACGTTTGCTGACACCAGTGATGGGGGTTAATAATGTGTTTGCTAACACCAGTGATGGGGGTTAATAATGCGTTTGCTGACACCAGTGATGGGGGTTAATAATGTGTTTGCTAACACCAGTGATGGGGGTTAATAATGCGTTTGCTGACACCAGTGATGGGGGTTAATAATACGTTTGCTGACACCAGTGATGGGGGTTAATAATGTGTTTGCTGACATCAGTGCTGGGTATAGTATAGTATATTATTGCTGGTATAGTTTATTGTTTTAAAAGTTTGCATGCGGCCCCCATGGGATATGAAAACTTGTCATGTGGCCCTCAGGCAATTTGAGTTTGAGACCCCTGATTTAAAGCATACAGTCAATCAGGTTGTGGGGGCTGAAATATGTGTCTAAGATATGACTTGTCTGGAACTATTTGGGGGAAAAAAATGTGTATACAAAGGAGCATGGGGGAGCTCATGTCCAAAATGGGGGTGGTAGTGACACAGCCCCAAATCTACAATGGCTCAAAAGTGATATAGTCCAGAAATATTTAGATGGAATATAGGTGGATAAAGCACCTGGACCAGATGGCATACACCCACGGATCCTAAAAGGATTGAGCTCTGTAATTTCAAAGCCATTGTATTTAATTTTTAGGGACTCATTATTGACAGGAATAGTACCACTGGATTGGCGCAGGGCCAATGTGGTGCCTATATTTAAAAAGGAAATTAAGTCTTTACCAAGTAACTATAGACCTGTTAGTTTAACTTCCATAGTTGGGAAGATACTGGAGAGATTAATAAAAGACCACATAGATGAGTTCTTGCTGGAAAAAAACTATTTAAGCAACAGACAGCATGGATTCATGAAAGACAGAAGTTGTCAGACAAACCTGATTTCTTTTTATGAAGAGGTAAGTAAGACCTTGGACAGAGGAGTGGCTGTGGACGTGGTATACTTGGATTTTGCAAAAGCGTTCGATACAGTTCCCCACACACGGCTCATGTGCAAGGTAAAGTCTACAGGATTGGAAATATCAGTTTGTAAATGGATAGAAAACTGGCTAAAAGACAGAATTCAGAGAGTAGTGGTTAATGATTCTTACTCTGAATGGTCCAAGGTTATCAGTGGTGTACCCCAAGGTTCAGTGCTGGGACCCTTACTTTTTAATATGTTTATAAATGATATTGGGTCTGAGATCAAAAGTAACATTTCTGTCTTTGCAGATGACACCAAGCTATGCAGTGGAATAACGTCCTTACAGGATGTCGCCAATTTACAAGCCAACCTTAATGCTCTGTCTAATTGGGCGACTATGTGGCAGATGAAGTTTAATGTTGATAAATGTAAAGTTATGCACTTGGGGGCTAAGAATATGAATGCATCATACATACTAGGGGGAGTAAAACTGGGGGGATCCGTAGTGGAGAAGGATCTGGGGGTTTTGGTAGATCATAAGCTCAATAATGGCATGCAATGCCAAGCTGCGGTTTCCGAAGCGAGCAAAGTCCTTTCTTGTATTAAGAGAGGTATGGTCTCCAGAGAGAGAGAGATATCATTTTGCCCCTGTTCAAATCATTAGTAAGACCTCATCTGAAATATGCAGTTCAGTTTTGGGCACCAGTTTTCAAAAAGGATATTGGGGAACTGGAGAAAGTGCAGAGAAGGGCGACCAAACTGATAAGAGGCATGGAGGAGCTCAGCTATGAGGAAAGATTAGAGGAACTGAATTTATTCACTCTTGAGAAGAGGAGATTAAGGGGGATATGATCAACATGTACAAATATATAAGGGGTCCATATAGTGAACTTGGTGTTGAATTATTCACTTTACGGTCAACACAAAGGACAAGGGGGCACTCTTTGCGTCTAGAGGAAAAGAGATTTCACCTCCAAATACGGAAAGGTTTCTTCACAATAAGAGCTGTGAAAATGTGGAATAGACTCCCTGCAGAGGTGGTTCTGGCCAGCTCAGTAGATTGCTTTAAGAAGGGCCTGGATTCTTTCTTAAATGTACATAATATAACTGGGTACTGACATTTATAGGTAAAGTTGATACGGGGAATATCTGATTGCCTCTCGGGGGATCAGGAAGGAATTTTTTCCCCTGCTGTAGCAAATTGGATCATGCTCTGCTGGGGTTTTTTGCCTTCCTCTGGATCAACTGTGGGTAAAGAATTGGGTATATGGGATTGTACGATATATATATATATATATATATATATTTTTATGGTTGAACTGGATGGACTTGTGTCTTTTTTCAAACTGACTAACTATGTAACTATGAATACATATATATATATATATATATATATATATATATATATATATATATATATAGCTCTAATATATATATTAGGGCTGCGGAAATTAACGATTAATTCCTTGATTAATCGTAAATTTTTTTGATCAATCAAAATTCTTTTGATCTGTACTCACCGGCACACCACGCGATCTGCGAAGCGCTCCGCTGCCTCGGCCATAGGGAAGGCTGCGGCTTCGGCCTAGCTCCGGAGCGGCGGCCATCTAGGTACACCCGGCGGTGGCGGCCTGGGTGAGCTGCGCGCTGACGTCATCACCCCTCAACTGCTCGTGGATCTGTTCAGCCGGCTTCTATTCTGGTAAGACTAAACACTAGAAGACAATCTTCCTATATACAGTGGGGGAGATGTCTGTGGATATTACAGTGGGAGAGATGTCTGTGGATATTACAGTGGCTGAGATGTCTATTACAGTGGGGGAGATGTGAATATTACAGTGGGGGAGATGTGGATATTACAGTGGGGACTGGGGAGATGTGGATATTACAGTGGGGGAGATGTGGACATTACAGTGGGGGAGATGTGGACATTACAGTGGGGGAGATGTGGATATTACAGTGGGGGAGATGACGTGGATATTACAGTGGGGGAGATGTCTATTACAGTGGGGGTGGATATTACAGTGTTGGGGGAGATGAGGATATTACAGTGGGGAGATGTGGATATTACAGATCTGGATCTGTATGTGCGTTATAATTAATTGAAATTAGTCGATTAAGCGATTTAAAAAAAATCGATTAATCGAACACCGAAAATGTAATCAGTAACAGCCCTAATATATATATATATGTGTGTGTATATGTACTGTATATACAGGTGCATCTCATAACATTAGAATATCATCAAAGAGTTAATTTATTTCAGTAATTCATTTCAAAAAGTGGAACTCAAATATTTTATATAGATGGGTTACACGCAGAGTGATATATTTCAAGCATTTCTTTCTTTAATTTTGATGATTATGGCTTACAGCTAGTGAAAACCCAAAATTCAGTATCTCAAAAAATTTGAATATTACATAAGACCAATAAAAAAAGGATTTTTAATACAGAAATGTTGGCTTACTGAAAAGTATGTCCATGTACAGTATAGTATGCACTCAATACTTGGTCGGGGCTTCTTTTGCACGATTTACTGCATCAATGCCACGTGGCATGGAGGCGATCAGCCTGTGGCACTGCTGAGGTGATATGAAAGCCCAGGTTTCTTTGATAGCAGCTTTCAGCTCATCTGCATTGTTGGGTCCGGTGTCTCTTATCTTCCTCTTTTTTTTTAATAATAAGCTTTATTGAATTTTGAAAAACAATACATTATAATAAAGTGTTCAGGAGAGTAAGTGAACAAGAACAAGTTAATTCATCATTTCGTAATTGTTACAAAGCAACAGAGAATAATACACCTTGGTACAGAATATGGTTGGGGTGACGTCAAGTGCAGTTAAAGTGACACTAAAGGTTCCTTTTTTTTTTTAATAACAAACATGTCATACTTACTTCCACTGTGCAGTTAGTTTTGCACAATGTGGCCCCGATCCACCTGTGCTGGGGTCCCACGGCGGCTCTCTCCCTGCATTAAATAACCCCCTCTGGGAAGCTCTCTCCTGAGAGGGTTACCTTGCAGGGGCGCTCCTGAGTCATACACTCGGCATCCATAGACACCGAGTGTATGACTCAGCCCCATCCCCGGTGCCCGTGTCATTGGATTTGATTGAGAGCAGCAGGAGCCAATGGCTGCTTTAAATCTATCCAATCAAAGCCGGGACTCCGTGGAGAGAAGGACGGCGGGGATGCGCCTATGGAAATTCAGGGCTCAGGTAAGTAAAACGGGGGGGGGGGCTGGGGGGCCGGACACTGCAAGGTGTTTTTTCACCTTTATGCATAGGATGCATTAAGGTGAAAAAACACATAGGTTTACAACCCCTTTAATGGAGATGTGGATGTTCAAAAAGTCAGAGATAGGAGGTATCCGAGGGGGGGGGCACCTCCCCCCATCCGCAAGTGGGGGGGAGGGTGGAGTCCCCCTCACCAGGGTGGACCCGGACCTCAAGGGGGTAGGGATTCCCATAGGTTCTGGTGTAGTATGCGCTGGCAGAGTTGTATTGAAGGATCCGAAGAGCAGGGGGAAGACGTCCTTTGTTGGGGGTCTCCCGGTGACGAAGTCTGCAAAGCCTTCAATTTGGTCCCAAAAATTGGAGATGAGGGGACACGTCCAGAGTCTGTGAAGTAAAGTTGGTTTGGCTTGGGCACAAAGGGACATAGATGTTTGTCATGTGTTAACCCATGAGGCAAGTGGGAAATATGTGTTCTGTGCATAATTTTAAGTTGTTGTTCTCGACAAAATTTATTGGTGATGAAGGCACATGTAGTACTGTAATCTGCTAGAATTTGGTCCACGGCATCCAGGGATTGTAATTCTTTACGCCAAGCCGTCACTGAAGTCAATTGAAGTGGTTTGTTTAGACGAGAGTGTGGAGGCTTTTAGATGGTTGAGATTTTGAATTGTTGGGTTTCCAAGAGAGTGTCCAGAATAGTTGAACGGAATCTTTAAAGGTTTGTTTTGGCTTAGACTTGTGACATGGTGGATGGCCTGATGTACATAGAGGAAGTGATGATCTGGGAGACCAAAGTGTGATAGTATTTGGGAGACCTGTTGAGGTAATGTAAGGTACCTGTGATAGGTAGTGTCCGAAGTGGAACTTGTGTGCTGAGGATTCAGGCGAAAACGTAGTCAGGCAGATTAGGTTGGCTACAGATCAGGCAAAACGGTACATGATCGAAATCCAGAGAGTGGTCAGGCAGGCAAAGGTCATACACAAGCTGGCAGTGAAGTACAAAATCAGCAGGCTAGAGAGTAGTCAGGAATTCAGGCAGAAGTTCAACACGAATATCAAGATCAAAAAGCAGTCACAACACCCATGGAGTTATTCCACACAAACGGGCGCTGAGAGATAGCATCACTTCCTTTTTATGGGCTGATTTGATTGAAAATTGTCCACAGCTGGCAGCAGGTGGGGCTAGTGAGTCCAAGGTAATGCTTAATACTGAGAGGACATTTCCAAAAGTCTAGATCTGCTCCGTAGCACAACAGGAAAGGCTGCAGCTGTGGGACCAGGAAGATCCCGATTCAAATACACCCAGGTACATGACAGGTAATCTCGTAGAGTTGAGCAAACCTGTGTAGCCCATGAGAGGCCCACTCAACTTAGCCAGCGTGCTGCAGAGTCAGGGAGAAGGTAGGGTTTCCATGTATGGGGAGATGGTTGGATACACATGGAGTAAGGTTTAGTTTCATTTCTCGCCATGTCAGTAATGTGTCACATATTAAGAGATTTTGTTTAAGAGCTGGGGAAGGGACCTTAGGTTACAGTGCAGCAAAGCTGGTAAGCTGAATGGGCTTGTCATTTGGGATTCCAATTCATGGTTGGAGTACTTCGAGCTTTGCGATAACCTAAATCTAAACAAACTCTCATTAAACAGGATAAATTATACAGCCTTATATTGGGTAGATTGGCTCCCCCCGCACTCCTGGGCAGGCATAGTTTGAGTAGTGAAATGCGGGGGCGACGCCTGTGCCAGAGAAAATTTGACAGAGCTTTATGGATTATTTGTACATATGTATGGCGTAATAGTAGAGGGATAGTCTACAAAGGGTATAGAAGTCTAGCGAAGCTGATCATTTTAAAAAGGTGACACCTGCCGAGGAGAAAGAGTGGAAGATCCATCCATGTCTCCAGTTCGCCTATGATTTTGGTAATAACCGGAGAGAAGTTTAAGTGGTAAAGGGATGAGGTTACTTTGTTGATCTTTACACCCAGGTAAGTAATATGTTGTTTGGAAACAGTGAAAGATATGACATTTGCCCACGGGGGAGACCTAGGTTGGTATAGGGGGAGGATCTCACTTTTGGAAAAATTAATACGTAGACCTGAGCAAGCTCGAAAGGAGGTAAAGATGTCTTGGATGAGGGGCATATCTGTTCTAGAGCTGAATGTGAATATTAGAATGTCGTCTGCGAATAGTGCTAGACATAGTTCTTAATGTCCTACAGTTATGCCATGTAAGTTAGATTGAAAGAGCAAGAATCGGGATTAGGGATGAGCTTCATGTTCGACTCGAACATCATCTGTTCGGCTGTTCGCCGAATTGCGAACATTATGGGCCATTCGCGACAAATTCGAGTGGCGCATCACGGCCCATAATTCACGGCGGCATCGCAGTGCATTGCTGGCTGATGATTGGCCAAGCGTGCACTATGACCCGCATGCTTTGGCCAATCACAGCGTGGTAAGAACGGAGAGCCAGGGTGGCCAATCATTGCTCAGAGGAGTAGGTACACGCCCCACACTAGATAAGGCCGCCAGCTTGTCGGCCTTGTGTAGTGTGTTGGCGTTGGTTAAAGAGAGAGCTTACAGAGAGAGACAGTGTCATTTATATTGAGTTAGATAGAGCAGGCAGGCGAGTCAGTTAGCTACAGTTACAGTATGTAGAGGATATATATGCATCCTAGGTGTTGTATATATATTTATACACTGTATTCAGTTTAGCTAGATCCGTTCCTGTTATTCTCTATACTGTGACAGGCAGGCAGGTGATTGTGCTAGCTGCAGTCAGTGTTTCACTTAGTGTACTGTGTGCTTTGCATAGCGTTCACCTAAAGCTTACCTGAATACAGTTAGTGGTGTTCTCATAATAAAACCACAGGCAGAGAGCTGCAAGTATTTTCAGTTAGTGTACTGTGTCCTCTGCACAGTGTTCACCTAAAACTAACTGAAGACAATTGCTACATTTCTCATACTAATACCACAGCAGGCAGTTGATTCTGATAGCTGCATTATCAGTACAGAGATATATATATATATATATATATATATATATATATATATATATCATATAAAAGAAAGAGTTTTTGGGACTTTAAATGAGGCAGCAATCAAAGGGGTCACTGCCTCCATCCCTAATCAATATTGACTATAAAGGAGGGAAGGGGGGAGGGGGAGAAGTGGGACTTTAAATGAAGCACACAGCAGTAAATTGAAAAGTCAAGCGAGTAGAAGAAATGGGATTTATTTTGCATTGTACATGTATTGGGCATACAGCCTCTCAACCATGAATGTTTAGACGTTTACAAAACAAATACATGAAACCACATAATTTGATGTACATTTACATAATGAGTACAGAAATCGCATGATGCTAGTAACAAACAATTAAAAACATAATTGCGGTCAAAAAATAAGAAGGGGTCCATGGTAAGAAATGTTGGTAATGAATAGTGGCTCTACGCGTTTCACGACCCTGTAGTCGCTCATCAGGAGCATAAACCATGGCATTAAAATCTAAAAAAGAAGAAATATATAGATCTAAATAATACCAGATAGTTTGGGCTGGGCATTAAAGATGGTCAGGAAGAAAAATAAGGAAATTTTAGGGGGGAGAAAGAAAGGGGGGTTCAATAGTTACAGAGAACTTACATCTGCACATCGTGCGAGCTTGGCGTGCCAACCGAAATCGCCAATGCGATTCTGGGCTCCCTCTCGAGGCACTGTAGAGGTCTGGAAAGGTAGCAACAGCCACACAAAGGCACGTCCCAGGCAGGTAATGTATGTTGATACCCTGCATAGGGGTGGAAAAAGTGGCCCCATATGGGGAACCTGAAAAATGAATAAATGTGAATGGTGTGAGGTATAGTAATGTATAAAAGTTAAATGTAAAAAAATGGGAAGTGTAGGAAAGGTGAGTGCAAGAAAGGTGAAGGGATGAATAAAAAGATGAATTAAAAGTGTAGGAAGTAAAAAGGGCTAGGTGAAGGAGTGGGTAAAAAGAAAAAACGCATTATGAAAAACGGGGGAGAGGTTGAAAACAAAAAATGAGAAAACAAGCACAAAAAGCAGCAAAGACACAAGGTGAGAAGGAAAGGGGGAGAGGTGGAGGGGAGGAAGTACCTGTGTTTTCAATGAAAGCCAGGGTCCATAAGCATGTGCGTGATCCAGGAGAGATGGGAGAAGTGATGTGGTGTGAGTGAACAAGCCATGGGGGGTGCATATGTAGGTGTGCTGCCTCAGACAGACCAATAAGGCATCAAGGAGGCAGTGACAGACAGAGGGGAGGAGAATGCTTTCACCTGGGCGGCTCAGCCGTCTGGCGATTAGCGCTGATTCAACTCCCCAAAGTGCCTGTCAGTATGGAAATAAGCCGCCTAACAGAGGGGAGGGAGAGATCTCCAACAAGCTAGACCGATGACACAACCCAGGACGCACTGTAATAGATAGAAAGAACAGCGACCAAGATAGTCGCTGTTCATTCATCTAAGCGTAAAAAAGGAAATGAGGGATGGAGATAAAAAACCTGTATATTAAAGGAACAAAGGACAAAAACAAAAATCAAAAAGGATAAAAGAATCACAGGGACATTAAAGGCCAGTGTTTTTTGGGGGTATTTGGGGGTATTACTGTAATGGACTACTGCTGTGTGCTTCCATCCCTATTTGTTTCCTATAAAAGAAAGAGTTTTTGGGACTTTAAATGAGGCAGCAATCAAAGGGGTCACTGCCTCCATCCCTAATCAAAATTGACTATAAAGGAGGGAAGGGGGGAGGAGGAGAAGTGGGACGTTAAATGAAGCACACAGCAGTAAATTGAAAAGTCAAGCGAGTAGAAGAAATGGGATTTATTTTGCATTGTACATTCATTTATAGCATACAGTATATTGGATGAGGAGAAGGTGTGCACCGCTCAAAGGGTTCCAGATTCCTATAGTAGCTCCCGCCCTGCTTCACTCACAGGTGCTGGCTCTGCTCTAATGCATAGAGAAAGAAGGTTGTCTGGACTGCCGCACTCTGTTCAAACGTTTATTTGCCAAAAATAAAATTCAAAAATATCCAAACAAAGAATAATCAAAATGCATCAAAAGCAATCAAAAACAATCATGCCCCTTTTTGATTGCTTTTGATGGATTTTGATTATTCTTTGTTTGGATATTTTTGAATTTTATTTTTGGCAAATAAACGTTTGAACAGAGTGCGGCAGTCCAGACAACCTTCTTTCTCTATCAATGTTTAGACGTTTACAAAACAAATACATGAAACCACATAATTTGATGTACATTTACATAATGAGTACACAAATCGCATGATGCTTGTAACAAACAATTAAAAACATAATTGCGGTCAAAAAAAAGGGGGGTCCATGGTAAGAAATGTTGGTAATGAATAGTGGCTCTATGCGTTTCACGACCCTGTAGTCGCTCATCAGGAGCATAAACCATGGCATTAAAATCGAAAAAAGAAGAAATATATAGATCTAAATAATACCAGATAGTTTGGGCTGGGCATTGAAGATGGTCAGGAAGCAAAAAAAGGAAATTTATATATATATACACACATCCCACCTTTGTGCAGCTACATCTCACTGCAGGCCATTAGTATGTCTGGAAGGCAAACAAGGAGAGGCGGACAGTCACGAGGCAATAAAAGAGGGCAAGCAGGCTCTGTGTCTAGAGGCAACAGTGCTGGTCGTGGACACGGTGCATCCTCATCAGCACATGGCCGTGGGACACGCTTGTCCTTCTTTTTGGCAGCTGGCCATGTTGAGCCGCAACATACCCAAGACTTGGTAGAGTGGATGAGCAAGCTGTCCTCATCCTCCTCATCCTCTCTCAACCAGGCTTAGGGTACTTTGTCTGGCAAAGCAGCTGCCAAAGCGGCCTCTTCCCTCGGCTCAATGGCATCAGTCACTCCTTCCCTAGCCCCACCATGTCCCCCTGAGGAGTCCCCCGACCTGTTTGACCACAGTGTTGGGTACATGCTCCAGGAGGATGCCCAGCATTTTCAAGGCTCCAATGATGGAACCCAGCTAGAGGAAGGCAGTAACGTGAGCCCAGAGAGAGGGGGTAGTAATGTGAGCCCAGGGAGAGGGGGTGCCCAACAAGGACAGCTATCTGGCAGTCATGTTCCCCCAGCTGCAGCATACTGCCAGATTGGCTCCAGTGATGAGGAGGGAGGGGATGATGAGGTCACTGACTCCACATGGGTGCCTGATAGGAGAGAGGATGAGGAGGAGGATGAGGAGGAGGCACATCTCCAATGAGGCAGGATGCCCTCCGGAGGCCAGCGTAAGGGCATCACACCGACTGAATCACACCGCAGAGCTCCGCCTGTGCAGGGCGCTGCCTCTGCCCGTTATTCCAAAAGTTCTTTGGTGTGGGCCTTTTTTGAGTTGAGTGCATCAGATCGCACCGCTGCTATTTGCAACATATGTCTCAAGCGTATCTCGCGTGGCCAAAACATCAGCCGCTTGGGCACCACATGCTTGACCAGACATATGTTGACCTGCCATGCCGCTCGTTGGCAAGCGTACCTAAAGACCCACACCAAAGAACAAAGCGGACCTCTCCTTGCTCCTCATCAGCTGGGATCTCCAACCCCACTATACCTTCAGTCCTCTCTGAAACCTGCACTGAGAGGAATGAAGGTGTAGAATTAGGTGTGTCACAGCCAAGTACTTGAGGGCACTCTGCTAGCAGTACACCGACGTCCGATTGTAGCAGGCAAATTTCCCTGCCCCAGCTGCTGGACCATCAAAAGAAGTTCACTCCCAGCCATCCACATGCCCAGCGGTTGAATGCTAGCTTGGCTAAGCTGCTAGCACTTCAACTGCTGCCTTTTCAGTTGGTAGACTCTGCCCCTTTCCGTGAGTTTGTGCAATGTGCGGTTCCTCAGTGGCAGATTCCCAAACGCCACTTTTTTTCATGGAAGGCGATTCCGTCTCTCTACCGGCATGTGGAAGGCAATGTCCATGCCTCGCTGGACAGGGCGGTCAGTGGTAAGGTGCATATTACCGCTGACTCATGGTCCAGCAGGCATGGACAGGGACATTACCTTTCTTTCACGGCCCATTGGGTCACTCTTTTGGCAGCTGGGAAGGATGCAGTACAAGGTGCAGTAGTGTTGGAGGTTGTTCCGCCGCCACGCCTCCAAAATGCTACTACTGGTTGTGACACACCTCTCTCCTCCACCCCCTCCTCTTCTTCTTCCTGCATGGCCTCTTCCTGTGCTTTGTCCTCAGAACCAGCGGTGCTCTGTAGGCATTCAAGGGGCTACGCAAGTACGCAGGCAAAAAGATACCATGCCGTGCTTGCGCTGGTGTGTTTGGGGGACAGGAGCCACACTGGGGCAGAGGTTCTGTCTGCTCTGCAGGGGCAGGCCGAGAGGTGGTTGACGCCACGCCAGCTTAAGCCAGGAATGGTTGTTTGCGACAATGGCACCAACCTCCTCTCCGCCCTCCGACAGGGACAACTGACCCATGTGCCCTGTGTGGCTCACGTCCTTAACCTGGTGGTGCAGCGGTTCTTGGGCAGGTACCTGGGGTTACAGGATGTCCTGAGGCAGGCCAGGAAAGTCTGTGTGCATTTCCGCAGATCATATAATGCCAGTGCTCGGCTGGCTGAGCTGCAAAAGGAGTTGAACCTGCCCAAGAACCGCCTTATATGTGACATGCCCACCAGGTGGAACTCAACGTTAGCCATGCTGCAGCGGCTGCACACGCAGCAGAGGACCATCAATGAGTACCTGTGCGACTACGGCACCAGGACAAGGTCAGGGGAGCTCAGGTTTTTTTCACCACGCCAGTGGGGCATGATCAGGGATGCATGCACTGTCCTGGCACCATTTGAGGAGGCCACGAGGATGGTGAACAGTGACAGTGCATGCATCAGTGACACTGTACCTCTTGTCCACCTGTTGGAGCATACGCTGTGTGGAATAATGGACAGGGCACTTGAGGCAGAACAGAGGCAGGAAGAGGAGGACTTCCTTGCCTCTCAAGGCCCCCTTTACCCAGACAGTGTTCCTTCTGTCCCACCCATCGCACAGGAAGAGGACGAGGAGGAGGAGGAGGATTGTGTCAGCATGGAGGTAGAGCCTGGCACTCAGCATCAACAGCAGCAGTCTTTTAGGGATGATTTACAGTCCCAAGAAACCCGTGGACTTGTACGTGGCTGGGAGGTGGTGGCTGCGGATCATGTCGTCCTTAGTGACCCAGAGGACTCCGGACTGAATGCCTCAACTAACCTACACTGCATGGCCTCCATGATCCTGCAAAGTCTGTGGAAGGATCCTCGTATTCTTTGGATCAAGGAGAGGGACCATTACTGGCTGGCCACTCTCCTTGATCCACGGTACAAGGGTAAGGTTGCGGACCTTATCTTACCGTTGCAGAGGGAGCAGAGGATGAGACATCTCCGGGAGGCCTTGCAGAAAAGTCTGTGCAACGCGTTCCCAGAGACTGGGAGGTTACAAACTCCTGGTCCTGGACAACGAGTTGCTGAGGCTTTGGTCAGTCAAAGAAGGAGCGGTGGGGAAGGTGACCATCTGACCAATGCGTTCAGACAATTTTTTAGTCCACAGCCCCAAGGTATGATCGGTTCCAGCAACCATCGCCAGCGTCTGATATACATGGTGCAGGAATACCTAGGGGCAAGGTCAGACTTGGACACCTTTCCCACCGAAAATCCTCTGGCTTACTGGGTCTTGAGGATGGATCACTGGCCAGAGCTTGTAAAGTATGCAATTGAGCTACTGGCCTGTCCTGCATCCAGCGTTCTTTCGGAACGCACATTCAGTGCTGCTGGAGGCTTCGTCACGGATCACAGGGTGCGCCTGTCCACCGACTCGGTTGATCGACTGACCTTCATAAAGATGAACCAGTCTTGGATCACCACCAGCTACCAAGCACCTGAAGCTGATGTAACAGAATAATTTATTTTGAAATGTCACATCCCTTCAAGACTGCCTATGCTGATGCTGAGTGACTGTCCTGTTATGCTGAGTGACTATCCTCTTCCTCCTCAATGATCATGCTGATAGCTTGTAAGAATATTTTTGGTTCTGGGCACCGCCACCAGTGGCAAAGGCCCAATTTTTCAGCCCCTGTTTAACAGGGGCATGTAATTACAATTTTTTATGCAATGCTTTTCAGCAGGGCTCATTCCTGCACTCCAACTAGAGTATCTGGGAGAGGTTGCAGTGTCGTGGCACCAGCACCAGTGCCTAAGGCCCAATTTTTCAGCCCCTGTTCAACAGGGGCGTGTAATTACAATGTTTGATGCAATACTTTGCAACAAGGCTCATTGCTGTGCTCCAAGTACAGTATATGTGAGGGGTTGCAGTGTTGTGGCGCCAGTGCCTGAGGCCCAATTTTTCAGCCCCTGTTTAACAGGGGCGTGTAATTACAATTTTTGATGCAATACTTTGCAACAGGGCTCATTGCTATGCTCCAAGTACAGTATATGTGAGGGGTTGCAGTGTTGTGGCGCCAGTGCCTAAGGCCCAATTTTTCAGCCCCTGTTTAACAGGGGCGTGTAATTACAATTTTTGATGCAATACTTTGCAACAGGGCTCATTGCTATGCTCCAAGTACAGTATCTGTGAGGAGTTGCAGTGTTGTGGCACCAGTGCCTAAGGCCCAATTTTTCTGCCCCTGTTCAACAGGGGTATGTAATTACAATTCTTGATCTAATAATTCACAGCAGGGCCCATTCCTGCACCCACCAAGAGTAACTGTGAGGGCTTACAGTGTTGTGGCAACACCACCACCACCACCATCACCAAAGGCCCGATTTTTCTGCCCCTCTTCAACAGGGGCATGCAATTACAATTCTTGATCTAATAATTTACAGTAGGGCCCATTCATGCCCCCACCAAGAGTAACTGTGAGGGCTGACAGTGTTGTAGCACCAGGACATCCACCAAAGGCCCAATTTTTCCTACCACTGTTCAACAATGGAATTACAATTCCTGATATAATAGTTCACAGCAGGGCGTTCCAGCGCCCACCAAGAGTAGCTGTGAGGGCTCACAGTGTTGTGGAAATCTACCCCTAGGAAGGGAAATTCTCTCCTGTAAGAGTTATAATGGGAAAAAGGTGTCTCCTCTCTACTGATGCTTTATCACCAATCCTTGTTTCAATAAAAACCCCACTTTTCAAAAACATTTGTCATTGGGACGGAAAGTGAGGTGAAATGTTCTGAACAGGTGCACAGACAGCAAAACAAATGTTACAGGGGTGATAACCCTTCCCTATGTTTTCCAAAAAGCTTAAATTTATTTTTTTTGGCTGGAGCTACACTTAAATAATGTACCTGTTCAAAATTACAAACAGATTCTACTTAAGAACAAACCTACAGTCCCTGTCATGTTTGCACCGCCTGTATACTGCTGTTCAGAGTATATAGGGCCTTTTTTTATTTTGGGTGCGGGGTTCCCCTTAATATCCATACAAGACCCAAAGGGGCTGGTAATGGGCTGGGGTAGAGGGGGGGGGTGATGGGGTAGCCATGCCATTTTTCTCAAAGATTTTCATCCATATTACCGGGACCAGACATTACATTAAAGCCGCAAGCAGTTTTAAATGGCTTTTTTTCCTTTACAAATGTCATTTTGTGCAGGGACAGTTCTAGTTCTAAACACGGGAAACACATGCCACTTCACAGGCATACTCCCGAAAAACGGCCGTTTTTAAAACTTCGTTTTGCATTGATACATGTCCCCTGGGGCAGAACCCAGGTCCCCAAACCCTTTTCAGGACAATAACATGCATATTAGTCGTTATAATTAGCACTTTAGATTTCGAACGTTCGCGTCCATTGTATTTAATAGGGTTCTAACGTTTGCGCAAACTTTCGGTCCGTTCGCAGGTTCTGGTGCGAACCGAACCGGGGGGGTGTTCGGCTCATCCCTAGTCTACAGTAGCCAGGTGTGATAGTATAGTATAGTGCATTTAGAAATTCTGGGCTACAATGGGGCTGAAATTAAACATTAGTGCGTATAGCCTACCTACTGGTCACTGATAGTGTTGCCGCCTCTCTTCTGTGTTACAGTCTGTGGCTTGATACCTGGGTCCTCCTCACTGTGCTATCCCGACAGTACACAGTAAGTGGAGCTGTGCAGGATCCTATGAAGTGTGGCGTTACTGCACCTAGTGTAGGTCCTCAAAGGGGCAGAGACGAGTGGTTGTACTCTGTAGCCGTATGGCGTGCAAGCTGGATAATGGAGGTGCTTCTTCCGGCTACTGGAACGCACACCATCATATGAGCCAGATGTGGGCGGGGTGATGCGTTCCACCATAGACCAAAGCAGCAACCTGTAGCCAACCGTATCGCAGGGAACTGGTTTGTGGGAGGACCCACAAACATTGTGAACAGTCAGGCCTCGTACACACGACCGATTTTCTCGTCGTAAACAGTCAAGAAAAGTGCCGCGAGAGTTTTTTTGTCTAGAAAAACGTTCGTGTGTATGGTTTTACGACGAGAAACTTGACGAGAATCTCGACGAGAAAATAGAGAACCTGCTCTCTATTTTCTCGTCAGGAGTCCAGATTTCCTCGTCGTGTTTCTCGTCGGCCTGTTTTGTGACGAGAAAATGGTTCGTGTGTATGCTTTTACGACTCTTCCAAAAGTGCGCATGCTCACAAGCAACTATGAGACGGGAGCGCATCTTCTGGTAAAACAAGCCTTCATAATGGAGAGAGCACATTCGTCACGCTCATAAATATTTCATCGTTTAAATGTTCTGCATTGAATTCTTCGTTAGAATGTTACATTAATCAAAACGAGAGACCTTCTTTTGCTGCTGATATTCACACAGAGTTATGCCTTATTTTTAACCTTTTTCATGCTGCTCTTTATAAGATTTATGTGTATTATATCGTGCAAGTTTTTAGGAATAATTTAAATGGTTAGATTTTTCAAAATGATGTTAATTATAATTTCTCAATGTTTTGATAGCGATCTCCCATTTAATTTTCTAATCTATATTTTTAAAATTTCACACCATGTTTTTGAGCTAATCAGATTTAGTTATTCTTTTGGGGGGGTGATATCTGTGCCTTTTATTGTCAGTCAAATGTATCTGCTTACTCCAAAGCTTGTTTTTTTTTATTTAAAAATACACATAGTCAAGTATGAACTTAAACAAAAAACACATTTATTCATGTTTATAAATTAAATAAAGAGAAGGCAGCGCTGGAGAAGCTGCTGCCATTTGTGCATCCCAGGGACCCCAGAGCACACAGCAACCCTGTGTGGACACTAAAATTGGGAGCTTGAGAAGGCCCACATTTCAGAACACAATCTGATGCTGGCCTCCCAGAGGTCAGGAACAGCAGCAGGTGAGATATATGTCCCAAGTGTGTGGTACTACAACAGGCTGCCTTCTGTCCGACCAGTGCGACCACAATGAAGCAAGGCCATCACTTCCTCTTCTTCCTGGCAACCTTCCCTGCAGCCTTTACTGAAGCCTTCCTTCTTCGTTTAGCTGGAGGCTGGCCCACTGGAGGGGTACTCCTGTCAGGAGGAGGAGGTGGAGGTGTAGCAGAAGGGGGTGGGGCAGAAGAAGAAGGTGGAGGTGTAGCAGAAGGGGGTGGGGCAGAAGGTGGAGGTGTAGCAGAAGGGGGTGGGGCAGAAGGTGGAGGTGTAGCAGAAGGGGGTGGGGCAGAAGAAGAAGGTGGAGGTGTAGCAGAAGGGGGTGGGGCAGAAGGTGGAGGGGTAGCAGAAGGGGGTGGGGCAGAAGAGGAAGGTGGAGGTGGAGGTTGAGGTTGGGTCAGTTGGGCCACCTCACATATGGCGGTATTGGGGGTAATTTGCTCCATCACCCCCTTGTTGAGCAAGGTGATGAGCAGGGGTTCGCATAGGAGGCGTTGCTCCATGCTCATCACCTTGAACTTAGCCTCCACTAGGCCGGCAATGGCCTCTTCAGGGGATGTGGGCTCCTTGAGGGTGGCATGGGCCTCTTTAATAAGGGCCATTGCTGCCTCACTGGTGGTCCTGTCCCTCCTGCCTCTTTTGTGAAGCCTGATGGGAGGCACCTGGGATCTGGTGCTTCTCCTTTGCCCTGCCACCTCCTGTCTGCCACTGGGCCCTGCCACCTCCTGTCTGCCACTGGGCCCTGCCACCTCCTGGCTGCCACTGGGCCCTGCCACCTCCTGTCTGCCACTGGGCCCTGCCACCTCCTGGCTGCCACTGGGCCCTGCCACCTCCTGGCTGCCACTGGGCCCTGCCACCTCCTGGCTGCCACTGGGCCCTGCCACCTCCTGGCTGCCACTGGGCCCTTCCTCCTCCTGCCTGACAGTTTCCAGACCCTCCTCCTGGCTGATTTCATCCTGTGTATGAAAAAGAAACATAGTTTAATATGTTGGTTTAATCTTTGCATCAAACTTTGTAATCCTGATGGAAGCAATTAGAATGTAAATGCATAAATCCTTGCTTTAAATTTACCACTACATCAGCTTGACTATTTACCACACAATTAAGTGCAGAATAATGTCTACAGATCATGATTTCACTTGTTGAATACAAAATAATGTATGTTTCTCATCCTGACATATTTGGGAAACATTAATTTTATCCCACTACATTTTCAGTTAATACTATACCTGGCTCCAGATGGCCAAATCAGGATCATCCAGGATGGCTGCCTCCTCTTGCTCCAGAGAAGGCTCAGGTTGGCTGCAGGGAAGTCTGGGGGGAAGAGTGGAGAGTGATGGCCTTGGCTCAATGTGGTCATCCAGGAAGGACATCCTGCTGTAGTACCACAAAACCGGGACATAAACATCATCTGCTGCTGCTCCTGACCTCTGAGAAGCCAGCACCTTAGAGCGTTCAGTCCTGTAGGTACCTCTCAAGCTCCCAATTTTAGTGTCCACTTGTTTTGCTGTGGCTGTGGGCACCTTGGTATGCACAAATGGGAGCAGCTTCTCCAGCGCTGCTTTTCTCACCCCTTTTTTTTTATGGATGGGGTTTTTGGTCTCCCACAGAGCCGGCAGCTCCCTTACCCGGTCAATAAATTCCGCCAGGAACTCTTTGTCGCTAATAAATACATTCATATTGTATCTGCAAGTAAAATAAATTATATTTAAATAATGTGAGGCAAACAGTCTAACCTCCTTCACATCCTAGTCACCATATATATCCTCCAACAATCTCAAGACAGTATAGGCCAACAATTTTAACAAGTCTCACAAAATCACATACCTTCGTTCGCACGTCCGTCACTTGAACTCCTCTCTCCGCACACCGAACGTACTATAGTCACATGTGTGTTTGCTATATACACACCACGCATGCGTCCAAATTCGAACACGTCGCTCCGCACACGTCGCCCGCCCATGACGTTCTAACTAACATCTTTTCCCCGCCCCTTCTCTTTCGGCGGCGCAGACAGATATGGCGGAGTTACAGCAGGTGTCTGATAATTCCGCAACTAGCGAGGAGACAAGCCCGGAGACCGAGGACACGTCACGATCAAGGAGGAGATTCAAGGCATCGAATATGTCTTTGGCGGAGATGGCGGAGATGGTGGACATCTTGGTCAAGGCTGATTATGATGCCAAGCATGGGCCGTATAGCAAACCAAATAGAAGGAAGGCCAAAATCCTCACTAAAGTTGTGAAGAGTCTGAGGGCGAAGTTCGGGGTGAAACGCTCAAATGAGCAGCTCAGAAAGAGGTGGTCAGACCTCAAACTGAGGGAGCCAGACCAGTTGAGGAGCATAAAGAGGATGCTCGCTAAAAGTAAGTAAAATGACGACCTTTCTGCTATTAATCTTTTTAGAAACTGACTTTTTTTTTTTTTAAAGCATATTGGACTCCCTTCCAAAATGTATTATTTTGAACTAGGTTGGGCACAGTAATCGTTCGTTACGTTACCGACACTTCGTTCGGCCACTATCCGTGGTTTTGGCTTATTTAAGACCCCCAAAAGTAATTAGACATCTGCCATTTTTGATCAAGTATTGTGGATAATTTTTAAGTCTAGATGATGTGTTTGTAAGGAGAATGAAATGCAAACTTTAATCAGTGTAAAGGAGAGGACACTCAGCAGCTGCTTCCACATCTGTACTTTGGAGCACTATAGTGTGGGCCACCAGACCCGCCTTTTTTGGGTGTCCCACACAGGTGCATCAGAGTTTATTTGTGGTGCCTCCATGTCCAAAAAATTACATCCAAATGTGAATAATAAACATATTTGGGGTCATAAAGAATGCATTTTTCTTTAAATTCCGCACAAACACACACTTGTACCCCACTTCCAAACAATTTAGCCTGTTTTAAGTTTAAAAATGAGATTTTTACAGTGTGATAAATAGACCTTTGGTTTTATTCTCATAGGGGAGAGAAGACTGGGAGGAGGACACTCCAGGGAGCACATGCACCCCACAACTTCCAAGCAACCCCAAACTCCCAAAGATCCACAACCGAAAGATGTGCAGGAAGTTGAGGTGGAGGAAGGAGAAGTGCAGGAAGGAGAGGTGGATGACGTTGTGGATCTGGTCACCACAACAGGTCAGTATCTGACACCACAGCTTAAGGTAAGCGAGGTAGGCCTGCAGAGTTTTATTAATTTTTTTTTATGGTTTTTAGGGGATGGAAATGTTGTGAAGGATAGCACACCGTTCTCTGCTGACAGTGCCCTCCGCCTCATCCAGCAAGTGATGGAATGTAGCACGGAACTGGACCTAATTAAACAAAGAATCCATGTGATGGAACAAACATTTAAAGACATTCTCGATGTTTTGGGGAGAATTCAATAAGCCATCCAAACACATTTGTTTTTACATGTTTGTTTTTATATTTTTACTAATTTTTTGAGTAACAAAGCAGCCAAAAATTGAATATGCACACAGTGTGTGAACATGTGCTATCTGCCATCAGGGGATATCCATGTACGTCTTTTGTGGGTGCAACCCCTTCCTCGTATCAAAAGTCGGTGAACTGAGGAAGGGGATGCACCCCCAAAACACATCCATTGATCACCCCTGATGGCAGATAGCACATGTTGACAATAGGGATCAGGATTGTAAACTTCCTATTTGCAAAAAAGTAAAAATGTGTGCATATTGAATTTTTGGCTGGGCAAGGGGTGGCAGGACCCCATATTAGGACGGGCACATAGAGACATAGTTTGTGTAACTGAATGTCTCAGATTGCTCAGAGGTATCCAATGTTGTCATTTTAGAAATGCAAGTGGTATTTTTGTATTTTCATAAGCCAAAATTTGACGGGTTGTGGTCAGGCCAACCCCAAAGTAAAACAAAAAAAAATGTGCAGAGAGTAAAATATTTGACCACAAACAACGTGTAGCTTCTTTTTATAATACACTCTAAGCTTATTTGGTTCTTTTGTAAGGTAACATAGTGAAATTGGTTGTTATTTACTAAAGTAAAATACACTTGCCACTACAAATGCACAAAGACAAACTAGGAGACAGGAAAGAACAAATAATTAAAGGTTTAAACAAGATTTTTATTGGGATACTTAGACATAGGCTGGCATAGGAATTGCCCCCCTACCCGTGAAATACTCCATGTATTTGTCCCGAACCACACGGGCATTTTGGGGGGGCAAGCCAAGACGGGCAGATTCCAGGCCCGGAAGGGGATTTGCAGGGGAAAGTCCAGCCTCTGGCAAAACTGAGGCCATATATGAATTCGCTTTGCGGCAAAGAAAATTGTGTAGCACACAGCAGCATAACACTACATAGTTTATTTTGTAGTCCGCCAAGTGGATGGAAGTCATAAAAAGGCGGAACCGGCTGGCCATTATGCCGAAGGCATTTTCAACGACTCTTCGGGCCCTGGCCAGCCGGTAATTGAACACACTCTTCTCTGGGGTCAGGGTCCTCTGTGGAAATGGCCTCATAAGATGCCGTCCGAGTCCGAAGGCTTCATCAGCCAAGAAAACAAAGGGGAGTCCTTCAATATTCCCTGCATCCGGTGGCAATGCAAGGTCGTCACTCTGGAGACGGAGGGCAAACTCCGTCTGGATGAAGGATCCCCCATCGGACATCCGGCCATTCTTCCCTACATCAACATAGAGGAATTCATACCGTGCTGACACCACCGCCATCAGCACAATGCTATGAAACCCCTTGTAGTTGTAGTAGTAGGATCCAGAACGGGGTGGCGGCACGATGCGGACGTGCTTCCCGTCTATGGCACCACCGCAGTTGGGGAAGTCCCACCGCGTGGCAAACTCTGATGCCACAGTCTGCCATTCCTGTGGCGTTGAAGGAAGCTGTGGAGTGAAACAAGATGAAATAATATTAGAAAAACAAAGGCATACATTACAAGCAAATTCAAGACCAAAAAATTAGAGACCAACATCAATCTAATTATACGTTTATTAAGGTGTGTAAAAAAAGTATAATGGAAGGCTCATTTATCATATTCATCACCCCCTATGATGGGCCATTACTAAATTATTTTGGGGGGGGGAGATGTGTTTGGCCACAGGATAGCATTGCAGTGGCGGTGCGTCCAGAGTGGGCGCTGGAGCACTGTCCCCTCTCTCCTGTGCCCATCACTCAGAACAATACATAGGTTCATGCGTTGCATGAACCTATGTATTGTCTATGCCGCACACTATTCAGGTGGATGGCCTCTTGTAAAGCGACCGACATATGATTAATTGCGTCATTTAGGGGGTTAAAATTGCAGAGCAGAAACAGGTATTAAAAAAGTCTTGCAAATTACAACCTGAGGGATGTAATTGGCTTCCTCAAAGAAAAATCGGGGACGCAAGGAGGGGGCATTCCTTGTGTAAACACTGACAGGCAGCTCTGGCAATCATGTTCACCAAGTCTGTTTAATGGTAACATGATTGGCTGATGCAACATGAAGGGAAGGAGAAGACATCAAGGACAGAAGAAGGATGGCGCTGACCACAAGAAGGTAAGTGCAGGGCTGGGGGGAAACTGGCTGCAATAGAGGGGACTAAATGGCTGCATTGGAGGGGACAACTGGGGGCGTTTATTAGGCAACAGAGCAAAAAAGGAGGAAGTTTATTTCCGAAATTGGGGTTGTAACCCCCCAACATTTGGAGCAACAGGCGCCCCTGCTGGAAAAGTTAGTGAGGGGAAATATTTAGGGAGGATAAAAAAGGGGCATTTAAAAACTTCCAGCATGCATGGGGACAAAGGGGACATTCTCAGCATATTACAATCATGGTAATTAGGAAAGGATGAAAGAAATACAATACATTAGCATACATGTAATACATAAAATGTGATGTGAAGGGAGAAAACTTACCCTAATATAGTCCTCCTGCAGGACTTGTATAATAGCAGAACAGGTGTCTGGGATTATGAGGCCCAGAGCCTGGGGGGAGATGCCTGTGGTGAACTTCAAGTCCTGAAGACTTCTCCCTGTCGCCAGGTAACGCAACGTGGCGATGAGCCTCTGCTCAGCACTGATGGCTTCCCGCATAACGGTGTCCTTCCTGGTAATATAGGGGGACACCAAAGCCAACAGTTCCTGAAAAACGGGGTCAGACATCCTCAGAAAATTCCTGTAGTCCTCAGGATTATTCTCGACGATCTCCCGCAGCAGAGGCATGTGGCAGAATTGGTCCCGCTGGAGCAACCAATTCTTGGTCCATGAACTCCTCCTCACACCATTCATGGACTGGTCTTGGTCCAAAACAAGCAGACCAACACCAAGCGCACGCACAGCACGAACTCGACGACGAGAACGTCCAGGCGACATGGCTAGGAAACGGTCGTCTAATCAGAACGTACAGAACAGAACGCACTTTAGAACAGCAAGGCCTATGAATAACGAACTGAAATTCAGAAACGAACAGGCAAGAACGCACTGTAAAACAGATACGACCTGCCTAGACGCCCTGAAAGTCAAGATACGAACCCACAAGCACAAACTGAACGGCAGAAAACGATCTGAAAAGTACGAAGACTGAAAAGCGCGAATCGTCTCTTCCCAAACTTTTACTTCACACGCGGTAACACGAGATCAGCAAAAGCAGCCCAAGGGGTGGCGCCAAGAAAAAAGATCTTCCCCTTTATAGTGCCGTCGTACGTGCTGGACGTGAGCGCAGAGAACCACGAGGAAATTGGGAAATGACAGTGTGTACGCATAGAAAGCTTGACGAGAAAATCGACAAGCTTAACAAGAATCTCGTCGAAAAAAACGACGTGTTTTTTACGACGAGAAAATCGGTCGTGTGTACGAGGCCTCAGAGTTCATGCTGCTGCCCCATGTATTATAAGGCAAGTTAAAGGTAAATAAAATTAATGGAAGCACATTGCGTTGTATAAGTGATGTTTAATATTAAAATTGTTAGCTAGATAAATGCCTGTGAAATGAGAGAACGATGAGTTAATTATGAGGAGACAATTATCAATATTACTAGTGACGACAAAAACAATAATAATGATAATAATCTTGCTGCTGGTGACCCTGTGTGTATGTTGATTGGTGCAAAAGATTAAATAGACTAACGGAGCATATGGTCGTAAAAGAGCAAAGGAAAATGGAATCCACAAATGCAGCAGACAGAGTGGGGCCCATCTTATGCCGGGTAACAGGGGTTAGGGGGAAGATTCCTTCACCTATTAGATGACTCCGTGCACCTCAAGATCTTCATTCATTCCGTTAGGAGCCAAAGAGCCAAAAGTGAAGATTCAGAATGTCTCTCATTTGCGTAGATTTCTGAACCTTCTCCCCCATCAGAGTCTTTGCTAATGGCTTCTATGCCGAATACTTGAATACTCGCTGGGTGCCCATTGTGACATTCCTTGAAAGGACGTGGAACTGAGTAGTTGTGTCTCTTTTTACTTTTTGTGTTAGGGTTGTTCACCTTGCCGTTAATGATGTTTCACTTATGTTCACGGAATCTAACCCTCAGTGGGCGTATTGTGTGTCCGACATAGAAGAGACCGCAAGGACAAATGATGCCATAGATCAGATACAAAGACCCACAGTTAATGAATTGTCCAATTCTGTGACTGTGGCCATCGGTCCTCATAACCTCTTTTTTATGGTGTGACATGAACGTACAGGCCCCACAATTCCCGAACCCACATTTGTAGTTCCTTTTGGTCAAATATTGATGACCATGGGCCGTTATGGATTTCATTCATTGCTTTGCATACTCTGCTTGGTGCTATAAGGCTTCTGAGGTCTCTGGGTTTACGAAAAACTACTTCTGGTCTAGAGGGCAATACCTGGCTCAGGATTGGATCTTGTTTCAGAATATTAGAGTTGCTCTGGATGACTAGTTGAATGTCAAACGCCTTATGCCGCGTACACACGTACGTTTTTAATGCCAATCTTTAAGCCAACGTTTTTCTCGTTGTTTTTTTTCTTGTTTCCTCTCAAGCCTGTCTTGCATCCACACGATCATTAAAAAAACGCTCGAGCAAAGCGCAGTGACGTACAAGACGTACGATGGCACTATAAAGGGGAAGTTCCGTTCAAATGGCGCCACCCTTCATGTTAGTAAACTTTGTTGAGCGGTGATTCGCGCTTTTCAGCCTCGTGCTTTTCAGTCCGTTACAGTGTGACGAATGTGCTATCTCCATTACGAACGCTAGTTTTACCAGAACGAGCGCTCCCGTCTCATACTTGAGCATGCGCGTTTTTTTTCCCATCGTAAAAGCATACACACTATCGTTTTTCACGTCGTTAAAAAAAATGACATGAAAAACGACGTGAAAAAATAGAGCATGTTTGAAATTTTTAATGGCCGTTTTTAACGCCGTTAAAAATGCTCTGGAGCATACACACGATCGGTTTTAATGGCCATTTTTAAAAATGGCATTTTTAACGGCATGAAAAAGATTGTGTGTATGCGACATTAGTGATATATCTAGTACTAAATCTAATGGAATTTGCATTGTCCTGCTTAATGTAGATCTGCTTGTTATTTTGGGGGGGCTCTGGAATTTTCCTGTGTATCCTGTGGGTGGCTTTCATCGTACTGCATCCAATATTTCATGAAGACTTGCTCTACATGATCTTCCTTTTATCCTTTTTCTAGGAATTTCCTTTTTAAGATGTCCCCTTGCTTTTCACTCTTTCTTGTACAAGTTCTCCCTAGCCTACAGAATTGACCATATGGGATGTTGTGGATTCATATTGGATGATGGTGACTTTTGGTGTGGAGGTAGGAGTTGCATGCACTAGGTTTGAATTGGGTTTTAGAGAAAATGTTGCCCTCTTTGTCCACCTGTAGCTCAAGGTCTAGAAATACCAGTGATGCTTGATCTACCACATGGGTGAAGGATATGCCAAATGGGTTGGAATTGCAATGGTCAAGGAAGCTGTTTAGCTCTGTCTCAGATCCATTCCAAATTATCAGAAAATCAATCTATCTTGCAAGGCATGGGTGGCATTTCTGACATATCTTTTTGATCTCATCCATCACTACTTTGTAAAATGTGTGGATATGTTTGTCCTTGTGGCCCAATGGGGATGAAAGGAAGACTTCTGCATAAAGTCCATGTGGATGATCTGCTTTTCCATATGATCTGTAAGTCCTGTTTCCATAGTGAGGTCCTAACTAGGGATGAGCCGAACACCCCCCAGTTCGGTTCGCACCAGAACCTTCGAACAGGCAATAAATTTGTTCGAACATCCGAACACCGTTAAAGTCTATGGGACTCGAACATGAAAAATCTAAAGTGCTAATTTTAAAGGCTTATATGCAAGTTATTGTCATAAAAAAGTGTTTGGGGACCCGGGTCCTGCCCCAGGGGACATGTATCAATGCAAAAGAAAGTTTTAAAAACGGCCGTTTTTTCGGGAGCAGTGATTTTAATAATGCTTAAAGTGAAACAATAAAAGTGAAATATTCCCTTAAATTTGCTACATGTGGGGGTGTCTAGAGTATGCCTGTAAAGCAGCGCTTGTTTCCCGTGCTTAGAACTGTCCCTGCACAAAGTGTCATTTCTGAAGGAAAAAAAGTCATTTAAAAGCACTCGTGGCTATAATGAATTGTCGGCTACCGGCAATACAGAGAAAAGTCATTGATAAAAAATAAAAAAAATGCGTGGGGGTCCCCCCAAATTCAATTACCAGGCCCTTCAGGTCTAGTATGGATATTAAGGGGAACCCTGCGTCAAATAAAAAAAAATGACGTGGGGTTCCCCCCAAATATCCATACCAGACCCTTCAGGTCTGGTATGGATTTTAAGGGGAACTCCACGCCAAATTTTAAAAAAAAATGGCGTGGAGTTCCCCCAAAAATCCATACCAGACCCTTTATCCGAGCACGCAACCTGGCAGGCTGCAGGAAAGGAGGGGGGGACGTGAGAGCGCCCCCCCTCCTGAACCGTACCAGGCCACATGCCCTCAACATGGGGAAGATGCTTTTGGGGTCTGTGACCCCTCAAAGCACCATGGCCCCATGTTGATGGGGACAAGGGCCTCATCCCCACAACCCTTGCCTGGTGGTTGTGGGGGTCTGCGGGCGGGGGGCTTATAGGAATCTGGAAGACCCCCAGATCTCGCACCCCCCTATGTGAATTGGTAAGGGGTACATTTCACAAAGAAAGTGTAAAAAAATTGTAAAAAAAACACACAGACACCGTTGGGAAAAGTCCTTTATTAAAAATAAAAATAAAAAATAAAAAAGATTCCAGCGGTGGTAATCCACTCTCGGTATCCTGCGATTGGTGATCTCCTCTCCGGGGTCAAGCGATAGATGATCTCCCAGGCTCCAACGATGTTGTCCAGCGCAGCCATGGAACAGCACACGGTCCTCTCTTTACCGGAGTGGAGACACCCCGGGAATGACGCGGCTTCAGCCAGTGACAGCTCTTAAGTAGCTGAGGGTGGGGCCACCCGTCACGTGCCCCTGCCCCCCTCTGACGCAAGGGAAAACCCAGGCTTCCCCAGTGACGTGCGGGTGACCCCCATCCCCCTCTGATGTAACGCAGGTTTCCGTTGCATCAGAGGGGGGCGGGGTCACCCGCACATCACTGGGGAAGCCCGCGTGCTCCAACATCAGTTCCTGACGGCACAAATGTGCTTCTAGAAGAATGGTAAAACATCCCCATAGACACACTCCTAAACCTTGTGGACAACCTTCCCAGAAGAGTTGAAGCTATTATAGCTGCAAAGGGTGGACCAACACAATAATGAACCCTACTATATATATATATATATATATATATATATATATATATATATATACACATACATACAGTGGGTACAGAAAGTATTCAGACCCCCTTAAATTTTTCTCCCATCTCCCGTGCTAAAATAATGAAGGAGTGGCTTCACAACAACTCTGTGATTGTTCTTGAATGGCCCAGCCAGAGCCCTGACTTAAACCCAATTGAGCATCTCTGGAGAGACCTAAAAATGGCTGTCCACCAACGTTTACCATCCAACCACCTGACAGAACTGGAGAGGATCTGCAAGGAGGAATGGCAGAGGATCCCCAAATCCAGGTGTGAAAAACTTGTTGCGTCTTTCCCAAAAAGACTCATGGCTGTATTAGATCAAAAGGGTGCAAATACTAAATACTGAGCAAAGTGTCTGAATACTTAGGACCATGTGATATTTCAGTTTTTCTTTTTTAACCACTTCAGATCCGCGCTATGGCCAAAAGACGGCCGCAGTGCGGACCTGAACTTCCGGAAGGGCGTCCCTGGACGTCCTTCTGTTTACTTCCGCCCGCGGAAGAGCTGTGTCACGCGGGTGCCGATGCACGTGCCTGGCGGCCGCGATGTCCGCCAGGTACTCGCGATCGGCAGTCACAGAGCCAGGGACGTGGATCTCTGTGTGTAAACACAGAGATCCACGTCCTGTTAGGGAGAGGAGGCCGATGCTGTGTCCCGTGTACATAGGGACACAGATCAGTCACCTCCCCCAGTCAGTCCTCTCCCCCCACAATAAGAATCATTCCCAGGGAACACATTTAACCCCTTGATCGCCCCCTAGTGTTAACCCCTTCCCTGCCAGTCACATTTATACAGTAATCAGTGCATATTTATAGCACTGTTCGCTGTATAAATGTGAATGGTCCCAAAATAGTGTCAAAAGTGTCCGATCTGTCCGCCGCAATATCGCAGTCCTGACAAAAATCGCAGATCACCGATATTACTAGTGAAAAAAAAAGTCTGAGACTACAGTGAGTAGATTCGAAATGGAGAAAACTGCTCTGGAGAAATTGAGAAAACTTCAGATTTTGCTACTACAGGATGGGACTCTGTAGTTTGGAGATACCTGATGCCTCATATACACGATCAGTTTTCCTGACAAGAAAAGTGCGATGTGAGATTTTTGTCAGAAATTCCGACTGTGTGTATGCTCCATCACACTTTTTCTGTCAGTTTTCCTGGCAAGAAAAGATTGAGAGCAGGATCTCAATTTTCGTGACAGGAAAAATTCCTATCGCGAATCGCGCTCGTCTGTATGCAATTACGACACGGAAAAAAAAACACGCATGCTCAGAATCAAGCAGAAGTGGCAAACTTAATTTTTCTCGGCTCGTCGTACGTGTTGTACATCACCGCGTTCTTGACGTTCGGAATTTCACACAAGATTTGTGTGACCGTGTGTATGCAACACAAGTTTAAGCAGTTTTCCTGCTGAAAAAAAAACACGGTTTTCCTGTCGGAAAAACTGATCGTGTGTACGAGGCATAAGAGTCTTGGATGGGACGGGATCTACAACCCTGTGTCCGGGTCTTGTGGACAGTCAGCAGGGTGTGTGCCCAGGTGCACACAGCCCATATAACGAGGGGCAGGTGAGAGGAGGAAGGTAGAGTTGGAGCAGTGGCTGCTATTGAGAGAATCTGTGTGAATCCAAGGAGCTCAAAGCTGTGTGCATTGAAGGGCCTGAAGCTGTGTGTGTCCAAGGAGCCAGAAGCTGTATGCATTGAAGAGCTTGAAGCTGTGTTGATTTAAGGAGGCAAAAGCTGTGTGCATCCAAGACTGTGGGCATGGAATAGCTGGTGGTTTGAGGGACCAGTATCTATAGCAGCAGTGCTGCTGAAGAGTAGGCAGGTGAGCTAGCATTTTCAGTTATCTCTGAATGACGTTTAAACCCCCACATGGGATTCCTGAGTGGATTTATGTTCTGTTTTTATGTTTAATAAACGTGGGCTACCAGGCCCTTGACTATAAATGCCTGTCTGATGTGGACTCACTGGACAAAAATGCATCTATCACGAAGCTAAACGATCCCTATGTCACTATATATATATATATATATATATATATATATATATATATTCAGTTGTGCTCATAAGTTTACATACCCTGGCAGAATTTATGATTTATGATTTCTTGGCCATTTTCAGAGAACATGAATGATAACACAAAAACTTTTCATTCACTCATGGTTAGTGTTTGGTTGAAGCCATTTATTATCAATCAACTGTGTTTATTCTTTTTAAATCATAATCACAACAGAAACTACCCAAATGACCCTGATCAAAAGTTTATATACCCTGGTGATTTTGGCCTAATAACATGCACATAAGTTGACACAAAGGGTTTAAATGGCTATTAAAGGTAACCATCCTTACCTGTCATCTGTTTGCTTGTCATTAGAGAGTGTGTGTAAAAGGTCAATGAGTTTCTGGACTCCTGACAGACCCTTGCATCTTTCATCCAGTGCTGCACTGACGTTTCTGGATTCTGAGTCATGGGGAAAGCAAAAGAATTGTCAAAGGATCTGCAGGAAAAGGTAGTTGAACTGTATAAAACAGGAAAGGAATATAAAAATATATCCAAGGAATTAAGAATGCCAATCAGTCGTGTTCAAATGCTAATCAAGAAGTGGAAAATAAGGGCTTCTGTTGAAACCAAACCACGGTCAGGTAGACCAACTAAAATTTCAGACACAACTGCCAGGACAATTGTTCAGGATCTGAAAACATGGTTCAGGATATTTAAAAGAATGGTTCAGGTCTGTAAACATGTGGTGTGGCTGTTTCAAGATGCACAATAAGGAGGCACTTGAAGAAAGATGGGCTGTATGGTCGAGTCGTTAGAAGAAAGCCATTACTATGCAAATGCCACAAAGTATTTCGCTTACAATACACCAAACAGCGCAGAGACAAGCCCCAAACCTTCTGGCATGAAGTCATTTCGAGTGATGGGACCAAAATTTTGCTTTTTGGCCACAACCATAAACACTACATTTGGAGAGTAGGCAACAAGGCCTATGATGAAGGGTACACCATTCCTACTGTGAAACATGGAGGTGGATCACTGATGTTTTGGGGATGTGTGAGCTGCAAAGGCACAGGAAATTTGGTCAAAATTGATGGCAAGATGAATGCAGTATGTTATCAAAAAATACTGGAGGAACTTTTGCATTCATCAGCCAGGAAGCTGCACATGGGACGTACTTGGTCATTCCAACATGACAATGATCCAAAACACAAGGCCAAGTTGACCTGTCATTGGCTACAGCAGAATAAAGTAAAGGTTCTGCAGTGGCCATTTCAGTCTCCTGACCTTAATATCATTGAGCCACTCAGGGGAGCTCTCAAACGTGCAGTTCATGCAAGACAGCCCAAGAATTTACAGGGACTGGAGGCTTTTTGCCAAGAGGAATGGGCAGCTTTACCATCTGAGAAGATAAAGAGCCTCAACCACAAATAACACAAAAGTCTTCAAGCTGTCATTAATGTTAAAGGGATTAAAAAGGATTAATAAGGAAATATTTTTTTTTTTTATGTATTAAAAAGGAAATAAAACCCTGATGGGTTTTTTCTTCCTCTTTATTTCCCTGCAAAGTAAAAGCATAATGGGCTACTATGCATCGCATAGTAGCCCATTATGTGTCACTTACCTGAAAATGAAGCCTGCAATGTCACCGCTGTCCCCGCTGGCTGGAATCGTCCATCTTTAGCCCTCTTCCTTCAGGGGCCGCTGACTCCGGCTCTGTGACTGTCCGAAGTCGCCTGACGTCACTCCCGCGCATGCCGCCAGTCATGGCACGTTCCCTTTAGAAAGGGCAAGATCATGCTCTTTCTAAAGTGCGCATGCGCCGTTGACGTCGGTGCATGCATATATTGTAAATATCTCCTAAACTGTGCAGGTTTAGGAGATATTTCCAGCACCTAAAAGTAAGCCTCAAAAGTAAGGCTTACCTGTAGGTAAAAGTGGTTGTACAGGGTTAACAACCACTTTAAGAACTGGGGTATGTAAACTTTTGATCAGGGTCATTTGGGTAGTTTCTGTTGTAATTATGATTTAAAAAGAGGAAACATAGTTGATTAATAATAAATAGCTTCAGCCAAACACTAACCATGAGTGAATGAAAAGTTTTTGTGTTATCATTCGTATTTTCTGAAAAGTGCCCAAGAAATCGTAAATTCTGCCAGGGTATGTAAATTTATGAGCACAACTGTAATTATATATATATATATATATATATATATATATATATATATATATTTAATGTATAATTTTGAAAAAACAACAGTTATGGGTGCTTCCATTGCTTGTCTCCCTAAGTTGGTTCTAAGTTCTATATGTGTTATGCCTTGTACACACGATAGGAATTTCTGATGAAAAAAGTCTGATGGACTTTTTTCATCAGAAATTCCTATTGTGTGTGGTCCCATCAGACTTTTTTCCATAGGATTTTAAAAATAGAACATGTGTTAAATTTTTCTGATGGAAAAAAATCCTATGGGAAATTCCGATCGTCTGTGTGGAACTCCGTCGGAGAAAAAACCCACGCATGCTCAGAATCAAGTCGACGCATGCTCAGAAGCATTGAACTTAAATTTTCTCAGCTCATCGTAGTGTTTTACGTCACCGCGCTTTGGACGGTCGGAATTTAGTCTGACAGTGTGTATGCAAGACTGATGGAAGACAGCTTGAACGGAATTCTGACAAAAAATTCCATCAGATTTTAGCCCATAGGAAATTCCTATCGGGTGTACAGGGCATTAGAAATCACTAATTATACATGAGTACTGTCAATTCAGTAGGTAAAGTAAAGGCTAAAGTAAAACTTTTAATGAAAATTAAGGGCAGCCGCTATCCATAACATAGTAATTGCTATAAGTATTGTGCATTTCAAACAGCCACCACAAGCAAAGGCCCACGTATAAGAATGTCAAACTTTAAACTGGTGGGTATACTTAACATGAGATCCAGCTGTCGCAGCACAGGCAAGCAAAAAACTGCTGAAAGACCAGTGACCAGTTACCACGCATGCACGTGGCCTCAATCCCATTTTGACTTCAGATAGGGCTCGGCTTGATTCAGGTTTGTTAAGCATGTTAACAGAAGCTACTGTAATGTGCATATTTCAAATATATGCCTCCTTGCACATTGCTTAGCTATAAAAGATTCTTCTTGAAATGTAACGGGTCCAAATGCTAATCGATTTCAAAAAGTGGCTCTCTACCACCTAGTTGGCAGATCTTCCGAAGCCTCAGACACTCTCTGAACTGCCATTATGAATCAGACGCTACAGTAGACATGTGCATTCGTTTTCGTCCGAATGCATTTTCGTCCGAATTTCAGCTATTTTCGTTATCGTTTTAACAAACGAAAACGAAAGCACAGAATCCGAAAACCGAAAGATCCGACATAAACAAATGCTTTATTTTCGTTTTCGTTGCTACAACAGTTCGATATAGATAGGAGATTCGACGTGACGCTGACAATAACAATCTGTGTCTATCGAATCTGTGGTCGAATGTGCCTAACCTTAACTCTATTAGTCCAAGATTATTCTACATAGGAGAGAAAAGATTCGACATTATAGAGAGAAAAGATTCGACATAGGAGAGAAAGATTCGACATAGGAGAGGAAAGATTCGACATAGGAGAGGAAAGATTCGACATAGGAGAGAAAAGATTCGACATAGGAGAGGAAAGATTCGACATAGGAGAGGAAAGATTCGACATAGGAGAGAAAAGATTCGACATAGGAGAGAAAAGATTTGACATTATAGAGAGAAAAGATTTGACATTATAGAGAGAAAAGATTCGACATAGGAGAGAAAAGATTCGACATAGGAGAGAAAAGATTTGACATTATAGAGAGAAAAGATTTGACATTATAGAGAGAAAAGATTCGACATAGGAGAGAAAAGATTCGACATTATAGAGAGAAAAGATTCGACATAGGAGAGAAAAGATTCGACATTATAGAGAGAAAAGATTCGACATAGAGAGAAAAGATCACTGCTTGTGGGCGGAACATTCGACCGGAAATGTATGATTGCAGAGTCGTACAGTTTCGCTGCTCCGTCGAAACTTCTTTGAACATTCGACAGACACCATAAGCCTTCAATGACAGATTCGACCTTAATTAATTCAGATTTTCGGACGAATGCAATTTTTAACGAAAAACGAAATAAATAAAAACGAATTTCGGGAGTAACTAAATAAATTTATTTTTTGGACGAAAACGAAATTCCGAAACGAAATATTTCAGTGTGCACATGTCTACGCTACAGTGCTAAACTGTTCTGTCAAATTAGCGTCAGTCTTCTACAGCTTCATACATGCCAGGAAACATCAATTTAGACATTTGTGACATAGCACAGCACTAGCGAATTGCAAAGGTATTTGCAAATCAGCCCCTATGGGTCATTCAACTTATTGAAAAACAATCCATTCGCTATTTAGCAGATGTCTTGTTTCAGCAGTTGTTAAGACTGAGAACTAATTTTATGGGCTAGTTAGGTTTTTTTTGCCTATAAACAATAGCAAAAATATTGAAAATTGGGCTTGTAAATATGTGAAAGTCACACCAAAAATTGCACTGTAATAATATGCTCTCACTGAAAATACATTTCACTCTGACACCCCCATTCCCAAACTACAGATAAAAAATGTTGTGTTGGGGACAATAAGTGGTAGAAAATCTTTCTGGGGGAAGGGGCCAAGCTGCAGAAAAAAATAAAACATTTTTTCAGAGAAATGCAGAATGATTAGAAACTCTGTTAGGGTATTATTTACTGTCTGCCGTCTTCCTCTACCAGTGACAACCAATTTCATATTTGTGTCCTGATGTCACAGGGACAGACAGTAAGGTGAAATCTCCCTACCAGAATCTCAAAAAGCAATAAAAAGCTAACAGAAGTATTTAACCTTCTAAAGTTTGTTCAAAATAATAAGAAAAGTTTTGGGTTGAGAGCAACTTTAAAAGGCTATGCCTATAATTTTCAATGATTTGATAGTAGGAAATCAGTAGCTTCCATTTGTAAGTTAAGGGGTTAACCTGTGTTTCAGGGAAACCGAGATTAGGCTTTCTTCATTTAAATTGCTAAATGCCCCACTAAAGTTTATCTGAAATTGATTATACAGAAAGTGTGGGATGCATGGTGATGTATGGAAGCCCTCAGAGTAAGAGCAGTAAAATCCATCCTGTACAGTATTAGGCATTGAAACCTCAAACTTCTTGATTTATATTAAAGCCTACTTATGCCCAGACAATGGACATCTAATGAACATAATTCTAACAAGCAGTAAATGAGCTTTCAAAGATAAACAGCGCTCATGGCCCTCAGTGGAATAAAAATAATCACGGCAATTCACCACTAGCTATAGGATCCCGAAGGAATATAATCCTAGGTGTAAAAAACTGCCCAGTAAATTTCACAGGACCTTCATTTATTCCAGAACATAAAAATCCTCAAGTCATTAAACAATCAGTGTCAGTACCAGAAACCAATCGCACCAAGCTGTGATGGAAGATTGTCTTGTTCCCTGGCAAGATGACAGCCTTCAGACTGTAAAGCTGGGTGCGCCACAATTGGTGGTGTTCTCATACTAATACCACAGGCGGGGGGCTGCAAGTATTTTCACTTAGTGTACTGTGTCCTTTGCACAGGGTGCACCTAAAGGTACCTTAATACAATTGGTGGTGTTCTCATACTAATACCACAGGCAGGGAGCTGCAAGTATTTTCAGTTAGTGTACTGTGTCCTTTGCACAGCGTGCACCTAAAGGTACCTGAATACAATTGCTGGTGTTCTCATACTAATACCACAGCAGGCAGTGGATTCTGCTAGCTGCAGTATAATCAGTATATATATATATATATATATATATATATATATATATATATATATATAGCGACCTCTCTCTCTCTCTTGCTTTATCGGTTATGCGGCTGTTGTCTAGGGGTCCCTGGGAGGGAGAGATGAGATACATCACGGCCCATGTCCTCCATAACTAAGAAGTGAAGGCCAGAAGATTGGGCCCTGTGCAGGTGTCCTAGAGTCAAGTCCAGTACTTCGTTCCTGACTCCTTTGCTCCTAGTAACCAGAGTTCCACACAGTGAATAGGTCCAACTCAGTTTTATTCTTCTTGCCAAACAATAAACAGTTTCTTCTACTGAGTAATAATGGGGAATAGATCGAGGCACAATCCTTTCCCTTCTGATGCTAACCACTGTAATATCACCAGTGGCGGATAGTCACTGCCACTGACCATGTGAGGTAGAACGTGAATTACCTTCGCTAGCACGGCCCCTGTCAGGGAAAGGAGATCCGTCCAAGGGAGAAACAAAAGGCCTCTCCGTCACCAGCGATGCCGCGCCAGACTCTGCAGAGAAGCTCCGCACACCAGTCCTCAAGAACTCAGACACGGGCACCCAAGGAATTAGGGCCCCCCTTGGATTCCTCCACCCTCGCGGAACTCAGTCGAAGGTACTGAGCCCGAGGCCTCCGCCATAGTACCTCACCCCAGGCTAAAGGTGCCTGGGATGGACTCCACCCTCGCTCTGGCCAGGTCAAGGGCACCTAGGCCCGAAACACTGGAACGCCAGCACCCAGGCCGAAGGTGCCTGGGTGCAGCCGCGTCCTCCAACTCTGAACTCTGAACCCCGTAGTAAAGGCATCCGCCCCTTTAATCCCCTCTCCCTTTGCGTCACAGCGGGTTCCCCGCCCCACTGTACCAGCTCCAGGGGAGGACAAAAAGGTACAGTCTTGCGGTGTGAGTTCAGTCCCGGCCCAGGGCAACAGTGCCACCTGTGGGCCACAAGGAACCTCACACCACCAGAGTCCTCCAAGAACCAGAAAAGGGTCTCGGATACCATAGCAATCTGTGCATCTGGGTTACACTACCACCCAGATGCCTCCCTTAAATTCAAGTACCCGTTACACTCTCCCCCTGGTGATTTGACACTGGTCCCCAGTGTCTGGTACAAACTCACATCGCACAAGGTGACATAAATTCAGCCCAGAAACCAAACTACACAATTTAGCCCTGAATTGTGCCAAGACCTGAATGGGAAAGGGAAAACTTAGAACAATATAACTGTAATGGCACCCCCCAATATGAAAGGGGTTAACGCCGTTTAGAATATTCCCTCTCTGAACACACAACCACTATCGACCCTCCACAGCCAGGCGACCCTCCCCTAGGAATTAATCCTTCTGAAAGAACAAGACAAAACGCTTTGTATCTTTCTAGGGTAGCATGACTTTATTGAGAAAAACATTGTAACTTTTGTAACCATCCAATACTGCATTAACCTAAAATGAACAATGGTCCAGCTCCACCCACAACATAACATACCCAATACACACAAGTATGCAGGTGATTCATCAACATCTCTTCAATTAACCCGTCTGCTGCTAGTTCCACAACCTATAATTATAGGCTTAATTCCCCCAAACCACAATGGACAATAGGATGTAAATCACCACAAACAATGAACAGGTCTTTTAGAAGCTGGGATTAGCATTACAATAGGCAGACAGATGATTGAGGCTGAACACCTCAGTATCTCTCAATTAACCTGTTGAGTTTAGAAACAGTAAATAGTCCTTTACAGATATCCTTGGGGATATGGTGGATAAATATTACAGACCCATTTTAGGTAGCCCAAGATATATTTCTTAATGTCCATTATTTCCTGGCTCACCCTGTGTCCAAAGTGACCCTCCTGTCACACATCTCCCCTTTCGGCAGGAGACTAACAAAGGAGGTGACCCCAGACGGGTTGACTCCAAAGTTAGTCCATAGGTCCATTCCTCCAATGCCGGTATCCACACCGTACCCCAAATAAATTGCTCCAAACAGAGCATCACTTACCCAGCCAACCTCTGCCTCTCTCAGAGAACATACCAGTCTTTCATGCCGCTGGGGATCCGGGCCGACTGCCCAGCATCCCCGAGGTACAAAAGTGGAGACCGAGGTCCCATCCACTTGTGGTAGGTGAAAATCCCCCAGTGCTTGCAAAGCAAGGCTGACATCCTCCTGTCCCAGTGTCACACCATTTTCTGGGGTTGTGTCAGTGAGGACTGAAGTCCCATCCAGTACCACAGGAACTCCCTCTTCTGTTAGTTGAGAGCAGAGGCCCGCGGCACTCTGCTCTGTTGCCAGCTCTTCCGCTGGGTTGCTGTGAGTGGAGAGCGTAGTCCCATCCACCGATATCCGCTCAAGTGGCAGTTGTGTGCAGCGGCCAGTAGCATTCTGCCCTGCTGCCAGTGATTCAGCTGGGGGTAAAAGCTTTACCACCTCAGCTTGTTGCTGGAGAGATGGGCCAACTGCCCCGGCTCCCTGAAACTCCACAGTTGTTTCCGGTGCTGGGCAGAGGTTGCTAGCACTCTGCCCTGTTGCCAGCACTTCTGCTGGGGCTCCACCTCATCTGCTCTGGCTAACTGTTGGGGAGGGAAAAGGGCTGCTTCTCCCCCCTGCATCTCTGAAATCCCCTGGGAAAGAGGAACCATCACCTTCTCATCTCGGGCCTCCAAAACTGCCACGGGTGTAGAGCAGGGGTCTGCAGTACTCTGTCCTGCTGCCAGTACTTGGGTAGGCGATGCATAATCCATAACATCCTCTGAACAGTCCCTTAAGTCCATACCTTCTGTAATCTGTAGCTGGGAAAATGAGCCAACTGCCCTAGCTCCCTGGAACTCCATATCATCCACTTCAGCTTTAGGGATGGCAATCTTCAGATTTTCCACTGCCGATTCTTCAGCCAGGCTAGCTTCCTGGAACTCCATATCATCCACTTCGGCTTTAGGGATGGCAATCTTCTGATTTTCCACTGCCGATTCTTCAGCCAGGCTAGCTCCCTGGAACTCCATATCATCCACTTCGGCTTTAGGGATGGCAATCTTCAGATTTTCCACTGCCGATTCTTCAGCCAGGATTTCATAGTTGTCAACTGGTATTTCCTGATAGTCCCAGGCAAAGGGAGCCCCCCCCCCTGCTGCTGAGCCGAGTCTAGCAGCTGTCTGTAGGCAATCTCCATCTCCCATTCCTGAACGGCCAGAAACTCCAAATCTTCCTGTGCCCAGTGCCCTTCCGAGACATTCAGTCTTTGCTCTCTGTGCTCCATTATTTCCTCCAAACGCCACTCCCGATCAATCCCAAAGTCAGGGTCCTCGGACAGCCTCCAATACAACAATTCCAGGCCATTATAGTCAAAGCCTTCCGTGGGGCTGTCATCCGCTGACCACTGGCACTCTTGGGCTACATACCACTGGAGGGCTCTGTAGCTCTCGTCCAACCGTATCTCTGCCCGGATCAGCCTGCTTAACTCCGCTGTCCACTTCTGCTTCGGTTGTTCCCCCAATAACAGCATTCGTACTTCATACTGCGACCAGTACCTTACATGGATGGAGGGGAGAACTTTTCCCTGGTGTTGCTGCTCAAGAGCTAGCACTTTCTTCCAGAGTTCGCACCAGTCCTCACAAACTCAGACACGGGCACCCAAGGAATTAGGGCCCCCCTCGGATTCCTCCACCCTCGCGGAACTCAGTCGAAGGTACTGAGCCCCAGGCCTCCGCCATAGTACCTCACCCCAGGCTAAAGGTGCCTGGGATGGACTCCATCCTCACTCCGGCCAGGTCAAGGGCACCTAGGCCCGGAACACTGGAACGCCAGCACCCAGGCCGAAGGTGCCTGGGTGCGGCCGCGTCCTCCAACTCTGAACTCTGAACCCCGTGGTAAGGGCGTCCGCCCCTTTTATCCCCTCTCCCTTTGCGTCACAGCGGGTTCCCCACCCCACTGTACCAGCTCCAGGGGAGGACAAAAAGGTACAGTCTTGCGGTGTGAGTTCAGCCCCGGCCCAGGGCAACAGTGCAACCTGTGGGCCACAAGGAACCTCACACCACCAAAGTCCTCCAAGAACCAGAAAAGGGTCTCAGATACCCTAGCAATCTGTGCATCTGGGTTACACTACCACCCAGATGCCTCCCTTAAATTCAAGTACCCGCTACATATATATATACATCCCACCTTTGTGCAGCTACATCTCACTGCAGGCCATTAGTATGTCTGGAAGGCAAACAAGGAGAGGCAGACAGTCACGAGCCAATAAAAGAGGGCAAGCAGGCTCTGTGTCTAGAGGCAACAGTGCTGGTCGTGGACACGGTGCATCCTCATTAGCACGTGGCCGTGGGACATGCTTGTCCTTCTTTTCGGCAGCTGGCCATGTTGAGCCGCAACATGCCGAAGACTTGGTAGAGTGGATGACCAAGCCGTCCTCATCTTCCTCATCCTCTCTCACCCAGGCTCAGGGTACTTTGTCTGGCAAAGCAGCTGCCAAAGCGGCCTCTTCCCTCGGCTCAATGGCATCAGTCACTCCTTCCCTAGCCCCACCATGTCCTCCTCCTGAGGAGTCCCCCGAACTGTTTGACCACAGTGTTGGGTACATGCTCCAGGAGGATGCCCAGCGTTTTGAAGGCTCCGATGATGGAACACAGATAGAGGAAGGAAGTAACGTGAGCCCAGAGAGAGGGGGTGCCCAAGAAGGACAGCAATCTGGCAGTCATGTTCCCCCAGCTGCAGCATACTGCCAGGTTTGCTACAGTGATGAGGAGGGAGGGGATGATGAGGTCACGGACTCTACGTGGGTGCCTGATAGGAGAGAGGAGGGGGAGGCACATCTCCAACGAGGCAGGATGCCCTCCAGGGGCCAGCTTAAGGACAGCACACCGACAGCATCACACTGCAGAGCTCCGCATGTGCAGGCCGCTGCTGTCTCTGCGCGTTATTCCAAAAGTTCTTTGGAGTGGGCCTTTTCTGAGACGAGTGCATCAGATCGCAGCGCTGCTTGTTGCAACACATGTCTCAGGCGTATCTCGCGTGGCCAAAACATCACCCGCTTGGGAACCACATGCTTGATCAGACATATGTGAAACATGTAAGCTGTTACCCCGGCTATGCTGTGATGATTTTTGGTGTGATCTTCCATTTTTTACAATAAAGGCGACCGTCAAAGGTTTTTTGGAGTGCGGCTGTCCATATTTTTTATTTTTTTCTCTATATGCTTGATCAGACATATGTCGACCTGCCATGCAGTACGTTGGCAAACACACCTAAAAGACCCACACCAAAAAACAAAGCGGACCTCTCCTTGCTCCTCATCAGCTGGGATCTCCAACCCCAGTATACCTTCAGTCCCCTCTGAAACCTGCACTGAGAGGAATGAAGGTGTAGAATTAGGTGTGTCACAGCCAAGTACTTGCGGGCAATCTGCTATCGGTACACCAACGTCCGATTGTACCAGGCAAATTTCCCTGCCCCAGCTGCTGCACCGCCGAAAGAAGTTCGCTCCCAGCCATCCACATGCCCAGCGGTTGAATGCTAGCTTGGCTAAATTGCTAAAACTTCAACTGCTGCCTTTTCAGTTGGTAGACTCTGCCCCCTTCCGTGAGTTTGTGGAATGTGCGGTTCCTCAGTGGCAGGTTCCCAAACGCCACTTTTTCTCATGGAAGGTGATTCCGGCTCTCTACCGGCATGTGGAATGCAATGTCTTGGCCTCGCTGGACAGGGCAGTCAGCGGTAAGGTGCTTATTACCGCTGACTCATGGTCCCGCAGGCATAGACAGGGATGTTACCTATCTTTCACGGCGCATTGGGTGACTCTGCTGGGAAGGATGCAGGACAGGGTGCAGTAGTGTTGGAGGTTGTTTTCCGCCACCACGCCTCCAAAATGCTACTACTGGTGATTCTGACACACCTCTCTCCTCCACCCCTTAATCTTCTTCTTCCTCCATGGTCTCTTCCTGGGCTTTGTCCTCGGAACCAGCGGTGCTCCGTAGGCGTTCAAGGTGCTATGCAAGTACGCAGGCAAAGAGATGCCATGCGGTGCTTGAGCTAGTGTGCTTGGGGGACAGGAGCCACACTGGGGCGGAGATTCTGTCAGCTCTGCAGGGGCAGGCTCAGAGGTGGTTAATGCCACGCCAGCTTAAGCCAGGAATGGTGTTTTCCGACAATGGCACCAACCTCCTTTCCGCCCTCCGACAGGAACACCTGACCTATGTGCCCTGTTTGGCTCACATCCTTAACTTGGTGGTGCAGCGGTTCTTGGGCAGGTACCCGGGCTTACAGGATGTCCTGAGGCAGGCCAGGAAAGTCTGTGTGCATTTCCGCCGGTCATATAATGCCAGTGCTCGGCTGGCTGACCTGCAAAAGGAATTTAACCTGCTCAAGAACCGCCTAATCTGTGACATGCCCACCAGGTGGAACTCAATGTTGGCCATGTTGCAGCGGCTGCACACGCAGCAGAGGGCCATCAATGAGTATCTGTGGCAATATGGCACCAGGACACGGTCAGGGGAGCTTGGTTTTTTTGCCACGCCAGTGGGTCATGATCAGGGATGCATGCACTGTCCTGGCACGATTTGAGGAGGCTACGAGGATGGTGAGCAGTGACACTGTCCCTCTTGTCCACCTGTTGGAGCACACGCTGCGTGGAATAATGGACAGGGCACTTGAGGCAGAACAGAGGGAGGAAGAGGAGGACTTCCTTACCTCTCAAGGCCCCCTTTATCCAGACAGTGTTCCTATCACACAGGAAGAGGACGAGGAGGAGGAGGAGGAGGATTGTGTCAGCATGGAGTTGGAGCCTAGCACTCAGCATCAGCAGCAGTCTTCAAGGGATCAATTACAGTCCCAAGACACCCATGGACTTGTACGTGGCTGGGAGGAGGTGGCTGCGGATCATGTCGTCCTGAGTGACCCAGAGGACTCCGGACCAAATGCCTCAGCTAACCTGCGCTGCATGGCCTCCCTGATCCTGCAAAGCCTGCGGAAGGATCCTCGTATTCTTTGGATCAAGGAGAGGGACCATTACTGGCTGGCCACTCTCCTTGATCCACGGTACAAGGGTAAGGTTGTGGACCTTATCTTACCGTCGCAGAGGGAGCAGAGGATGAGACATCTCCGGGAGGCCTTGCAGAAAGGTCTATGCAACGCGTTCCCAGAGACTGGGAGGTTACAAATTCCTGGTCCTGGACAACATCTTGCTGAGGCTTCGGTCAGTCAAAGAAGGAGCGGTGGAGAAGGTGGCTGTCTGACCGATGCATTCAGACAATTTTTTAGTCCGCAGCCCCAAGGTATGATCGGTTCCAGCAACCATCGCCAGCATCTGGTTTACATGGTGCAGGAATACCTAGGGGCAAGATCAGACTTGGACACCTTTCCCATCGAAAATCCTCTGGGTTACTGGGTCTTGAGGATGGATCACTGGCCAGAGCTTGCACAGTATGCAAATGAGCTACTGGCCTGTCCTGCATCCAGCTTTCTTTCGGAACGCACATTCAGTGCTGCTGGAGGCTTTGTAACCGATCACAGGGTGTGCCTGTCCACCGACTCGGTCGATCGACTGACCTTCATAAAAATGAATCAGTCTTGGATCACCACCAACTACCAAGCACCTGATGCTGATGTAACCGAATATATTTTTTTGAAAAGTCAGATAACTTCAAAACTGCCTATGCTGATGCTGAGTGACTATCCTGTTATGCTGAGTGACCATCCTCTTCCTCCTCAATGATCATGCTGATAGCTTGTAAGAATATTTTTGGTTCTGGGCACCGCCACCAGTGGCTAAGGCCCAATTTTTCTGCCCCTGTTTAACAGGGGCGTGCAATTTAAAATTTTGATGCAATAGTTTGCAGCAGGGCTAATTCCTGCGCTCCAACTACAGTATCTGTGAGGGGTTGCAGTGTTGTGGCACCAGCACCAGTGCCTAAGGCCCAATTTTTCAGCCCCTGTTTAAGGGGCGTGTAAATACAATTTTTGATGCAATACTTTGCAGCAGGGCTCATTCCTGTGCTCCAACTAGAGTATCTGTGAGGGGTTGCAGTGTTGTGGCACCAGTGATAAGGCCCAATTTGTATGCCCCTGTTCAACAGGGGCATGTAATTACAATTCTTGATGTCATATTTCACAGCAGGGCCCATTCCTGCGCCCAGCAAGAGTAACTGTGAGGGCTTACAGTGTTGTGGCAACACCACCACCACCACCACCAAAGGCCCAATTTTTCTGCCCCTGTTCAACAGGGGCATGTAATTACAATTCTTGATCTAATATTTCACAGCTGGGCCCATTCCTGCGCCCACCAAGAGTAACTGTGAGAACTTACAGTGTTGTGGGACCAGCACCACCACCAAAGGCCCAATTTTTCCTACCACTGTTCAACAATGGCATGTAATTACAATTCTTGATATAATAGTTCACAGCAGGGCGTTCCAGCGCCCACCAAGAGTAACTGTGAGGGCTTACAGTGTTGTGGCAACACCAACACCTAAGGGCCAAATTTCTGCAGAGTATATACGGCAGGCCCCTACTTTCAAACATCCAACTTACAAACGACTCCTACTTGCAAACAGAAGGAGACAACAGAAAGTGAGAGGAAATCTACCCCATAGGAAGGGAAATTCTCTCCTGTAAGAGTTAATATGAGAAAAAGTTGTCTCCTCTCCACTGATGCTTTATCACCAATCCTTGATTCAATAAAAACCCCAAATTTTCAAAAAAACATTTGTCATTGGGACGGAAAGTGAGGTGAAATGTTCTGAACAGGTGCACAGACAGCAAAACAAATGTTACAGGGGTGATAACCCTTCCCTATGTTTTCCAAAAAGCTTATAAAATAGATTTTTTGGCTGGAGCTACACTTTAAAAATGTACCAGTTCAAAATTACAAAAAGATTCTACGTAACAACAAACCTGTCTTGTTTGCACCGCCTGTATACTGCTGCTCAGAGTATATAGGGCCTGGGGGCAAGCAGTTTTAAATGACTTTTTTCCTTTAGAAATGTCATTTTGTGCAGGGACAGTTCTATACACTGGAAACACGTGCCACTTCACAGGCATACTATAGACACCCCCCCAGGTATGATATTTAAAGGAATATTTCACTTTTTTTTTCACTTTAAGCATCATTAAAATCACTGCTCCCGAAAAAACGGCCATTTTTAAAACTTTTTTTTTGCATTGATACATGTCTCCTGGGGCAGGACCCGGGTCCCCAAACCCTTTTTAGGACAATGACTTGCATATTAGCCTTTATAATTCACACTTTTGATTTCAAATGTTCGAGTCCCATAGACTTTAATGGGGTTCTAAAGTTCGCGCAAACTTTCGGTCCGTTCGCAGGTTCTGGTGCGAACCGAACCGGGGGGTGTTCGGCTCATCCCTAGTAGTGACCACCATTCATCTTTACATTAGTGTAAATCTAGTGATAGTTCAGTCGGTGTGGATGTAGTGACCACCATTCATCTTTACATTAGTGAGAATCTAGTGATAGTTCAGTCAGTGTGAGTGTAATGAGTGACCATTCTTTTTTACTTTAATGTGAATCTAGTAATAGTTCAGTCAGTGTGAGTGCCATTTAATGCAGTATATTTCTGTGCACTAGTGCACGTTTAACGCAGTATATTTCAGTGCGTTACCTTCCATTTAACGTAGTATAGTTCAGTGCATTACTGCAAGTTTAGCGCCATATATTTAAGTGTGTTACTGCAAGTTTAACGCTGTGTATTTCAGTGCATTACTGCAAGGTCTGACACACACTTCACGTCACTTTCGCTGGGGAGTTGCCTAATGCATAGCATACACCGCTGGTCAGATAGCGCTGTCTGAATGGACTTCCACTGCACTAGGTTGTTCCTCACATGCTGATGCACTCCCTTGCTGAAAAAATTGTAAGTGACATTTTTAACAATAAACAAGCAATACTACACTATATATAAAAAACAAAGGTATGTAGCGCTGAAATAAGATCTCCAAAATAAAATTAGGAGAACATAAAATAGGTTGATAATCAACTAAATGATTAAACACAAAATATAAAGTGAATTATAAATAAATGCAGTAGTGAACCACAAAAGATTATTAAATAAGTAAATGTTGACAATATAAATAATGTTAATAACCAGGGATGAGCCGAACACCCCCCTGTTCGGTTCGCACCAGAACCTGCGAACAGACAAAATGTTCGTGTAAACTTTAGAACCCTATTAAATACAATGGACTCGAACGTTCGAAATCTAAAGTGTTAATTATAAAGGCTGATATGCAAGTTATTGTCCTAAAAAGTGTTTGGGGACCCAGGTCCTGCCCCAGGGGACATGTATCAATGCAAAAAGAAGTTTTAAAAACGGCAGTTTTTTCGGGAGCAGTGATTTTAATAATGCTTAAAATTAAAAAATAAAAGTGAAATATTCCTTTAAATTTCGTACCTGGGGGGTGTGTATGATCTGCATGTGAAGTGGCGCATGTTTCCCGTGCTTAGAACTGTCCCTGCAAAAAATGTCATTTTTGAAAGAAAAAAGTCTTTTAAAACTGACTCGCGGCTATTAATGAATTGTCGGCTCCCGGCAATACATACAAAAGTCATTGATAAAAAAAAAAAAAAAAGCGTGGGGGTTCCCCAGAATTCAATTACCAGGCCCTTCAGGTCTGGAATGGATATTAAGGGGAACCCCGCCGCAAATTTAAAAAAAAATTGACGTGGGGTTCCCCCACATATCCATTCCAGGCCCTTCAGATCTGGCATGGATTTTAAGGGGAACTCCACCCCAAATTTAAAAAAAAAATGGCATGGAGTCCCCCTAAAAATCCATACCAGACCCCTTATCCGAGCACGCAACCTGGCCAGCCGCAGGGGAAAAGGGGGGGACGAGAGAGCGCCCCCCCTCCCTCCTGAACCGTACCAGGCCACATGCCCTCAACATGGGGAGGATGTCCCCATGTTGATGGGGACAAGGGCCTCATCCCCACAACCCTTGCCCGGTGGTTGTGGGGGTCTGCGGGCGGGGGGCTTATCGGAATCTGGAAGACCCCTTTAACAAAGGGGACCCCCAGATCCCGGCCCCCCCTATGTGAATTGGTAAGGGGTACATTGTACCCCTACCATTTCACGAAGAAAGCGTAAAAAAATGTTTAAAAAAAACACACAAACACCTTGAAAAAGTCCTTTATTTAAAAAAAAAAAAAAATTCCAGCGGTGAAATCCAGTGTCCCGTGGCGATCCCGATGTCCAGCGCTGTCCTTTATTGGTTGTGCCTGAGCGGACCTGATAGGAAACTCCCTCTCAGTATTTTAAATGTATGGACCCGCCCCTTCTAAAGTTCCCCATCAGGTCCGCTCAGCGGACCAGATGCGGAACATGAGAAGGGGCGGGTCTATACATGTATTGCCAAAGTGAGAGCAGTTCCCCATCAGGTCCGCCCCCTCGGTATGTCGGACCCGCCTACGTCATTGCTTGAGCGGGGAACTTCCTTCACTATGTAAATTTAAATTACACAGTGAAGGAAGTTCCCCGCTCAAGCCAATGACGTAGGCGGGTCCGACATACCGAGGGAGCGGACCTGATGGGGAACTTTAGAAGGGGCGGGTCTATACATTTAAAATACTGAGAGGGAGTTCCCCATCAGGTTTGCTCAGGCACAACCAATGAAGGACAGTGCTGGACATCCGGATCGCCGCGGGACACTGGATTTCAGCGCTGGAATGTTTTTGTTTTTTTTTATTATTTTAAAAAAAGGACTTTTTCAAGGTGTTTGTGTGTTTTTTTTAAACATTTTTTTACGCTTTCTTCGTGAAATGGTAGGGGTACAATGTACCCCTTACCAATTCACATAGGGGGGCGGGATCTGGGGGTCCCCTTTGTTAAAGGGGTCTTCCAGATTCCGATAAGCCCCCCGCCCGCAGACCCCCACAACCACCGGGCAAGGGTTGTGGGGATGAGGCCCTTGTCCCCATCAACATGGGGACATCCTCCCCATGTTGAGGGCATGTGGCTTGGTACGGTTCAGGAGGGAGGGGGGGCCGCTCTCTCGTCCCCCCTTTTCCCCTGCGGCCAGCCAGGTTGCGTGCTCGGATAAGGGGTCTGGTATGGATTTTTAGGGGGACTCCACGCAATTTTTTTAAAATTTGGGGTGGAGTTCCCCTTAAAATCCATGCCAGATCTGAAGGGCCTAGAATGGATATTTGGGGGAACCCCACGTCAAATTTTTTTTAAATTTGCGGCGGGGTTCCCCTTAATATCCATTCCAGACCTGAAGGGCCTGGTAATTGAATTCTGGGGAACCCCCACGCTTTTTTTTTTTTTTTATCAATGACTTTTGTATGTATTGCCGGGAGCCGACAATTCATTAATAGCCGCGAGTCAGATTTAAAAGACTTTTTTTCTTTCAAAACTGACATTTTTTGCAGGGACAGTTCTAAGCACGGGAAACATGCGCCACTTCACATGCATATCATACACACCCCCCAGGTACGAAATTTAAAGGAATATTTCACTTTTATTTTTTCATTTTAAGCATTATTAAAATCACTGCTCCCGAAAAAACGACCGTTTTTAAAACTTCTTTTTGCATTGATACATGTCCCCTGGGGCAGGACCCCGGTCCCCAAACACTTTTTAGGACAATAACTTGCATATAAGCCTTTATAATTAGCACTTTAGATTTCTCCCATAGATTTTTCGAATTTGCCGCGAACACCCCAATTTGTTCGCTGTTCGGCGAACGGGCAAACAGGCAATGTTCGAGTCGAACATGAGTTCGACTCGAACTCGAAGCTCATCCCTATTAATAACTAATCCGTGAAGAAGTTCATAAACAAAGTCCATCAAAAGAAACCTCCTTGGTGCAAAAATAAACAACAATCCAATGTGAAGTGAAGTGTTCCAAAAAAAAGAAGAAAGCTTGCTCCCAAACGTGAAGTAATGGATACAATGGTGACACCCGGGTGAGAAAGATATATATCCTGCTTACCAGATGCTCATGACTGCATCCAACAGTCTCACCCAGCACAGGGAAATTAGGCTTCCCCCACAGCCTTTAAATTTCAATGGTGTAGATTCCTTGTCCAACCTTAAACTCAGGCATGAAAAAAGAATTCCATAGGGTAGTATGTCAAACCAGCTTAGTTTATTAAAAATTATTGCACTTACAATGGCGAAGAACGTTGAAAGCAGTGATCACAATACAACGATATGGCAGTAACAGCTCCGGCGTTCGTCTGTGTCTCTCGTTCCTGTATGTTCCGCGGCACTTCCTCGTATTCAAAAAATGCGTGATGATGTCACTGGCCCCCTACGTGTTTCGTCACGATAGGACTTCAACTGGGGATTGGCCAATCCCCAGTTGAAGTCCTATCGTGACGAAACGCGTAGGGTGCCAGTGACGTCATCACGCATTTTTTGAATACGAGGAAGTGCCGCGGAACATACAGGAACGAGAGACACAGACGAACGCCGGAGCTGTTACTGCCATATTGTTGTATTGTGATCACTGCTTTCAACGTTCTTCGCCATTGTAAGTGCAATACTTTTTAATAAACTAAGCTGGTTTGACATACTACCCTATGGAATTCTTTTTTCATGCCTGAGTTTAAGGTTGGACGAGGAATCTACACCATTGAAATTTAAAGGCTGTGGGGGAAGCCTAATTTCCCTGTGCTGGGTGAGACTGTTGGATGCAGTCATGAGCATCTGGTAAGCAGGATATATATCTTTCTCACCCGGGTGTCACCATTGTATCCATTACTTCACGTTTGGGAGCAAGCTTTCTTCGTTTTTTTGGAACACTTCACTTCACATTGGATTGTTGTTTATTTTTGCACCAAGGAGGTTTCTTTTGATGGACTTTGTTTATGAACTTCTTCACGGATTAGTTATTAACATTATTTATATTGTCAACATTTACTTATTTAATAATCTTTCGTGGTTCACTACTGCATTTATTTATAATTCACTTTATATTTTGTGTTTAATCATTTAGTTGATTATCAACCTATTTTATGTTCTCCTAATTTTATTTTGGAGATCTTATTTCAGCGCTGCATACCTTTGTTTTTTATGTTTTGTATAGTTTTAGTATTTAGCTATTTATGCTAGCTGCTGTCTTTGGATCACTGATCACTTTACCAATTTCAATTGCTTCTCCAGCGCAACGTTAGCCCTTGGGCTTTTTTTCTTACTACACTATATATGCCTTCCCTGGCTCTTTTTGGCGGAGCTTGCTTTGCAGACGTGGGTGATTGAAGCGCAGGATAGATACTAAGGATTTTATCTGGCTGTTCCCGGGCTCATTGGATCTAGTTCACTACAAATGTGAACGATCGTTTGAGAGGAGATCGTTGAATGTAGGGTGACCACATTTTCAAACTGCAATCCAGGGACAATTTTGCCAAGGACCGGGGGGGGGGGCTTAGTTGTGTTAAATGTAGTTTCGGGGTTGACGGTATTTCGGCGGCGAGTGATTTGTCGGGTGAATGGCTGGTTATAGCACTTATATCATCCCAATACCATGCTTGGAATTTATTTATATTATTACATTGTAATAATAGACCCCCTTCCCTCTGTATAGACCCCCTTTCCACTAAGTATAGGCCCCCTCCCTCAGTACGGACCCCCCTCCACTAACTAAAGACCCCCTCACTCAGTACGGACCCCCCTCTCCACTAAGTATAGACCCCCCTCCCTCAGTACGGACCCCCCTCTCCACTAAGTATAGGCCCCCTCCCTCAATACGGACCCCCTCTACTAACTACAGATCCCCTCCACTAACTATAGACCCCCCTCCCTCAGTACGGATCCCCTACACTAACTATAGACCCCCTCCCCACTAAGTATAGACCCCCTCCCTCAGTACAGACCCCCGCTCCACTAAGTATATACCCCCTCAGTAAAGACCATGCTTTCTTGTACCTATAAAATATGCTTTGATTGCTTTGTCTGAGCCTAACTCAAAGAACTTCATTAAAATAGTCAGAGACTGCATAGCAGAGGTATGGACATAATACAGAAGATGGTCAGAGACTGCAGACATGATACAAGAGATGGTCAGAGACTGCAGACATGATACAAGAGATGGTCAGAGACTGCAGATATCAAACAAGAGATGGTCAGAGACCCCTACCTCAGTACGGATCCCCTACACTAACTATAGACCCCCTCCCCACTAAGTATAGACCCCCTCCCTCAGTACAGACCCCCGCTCCACTAAGTATATACCCCCTCAGTAAAGACCATGCTTTCTTGTACCTATAAAATATGCTTTGATTGCTTTGTCTGAGCCTAACTCAAAGAACTTCATTAAAATAGTCAGAGACTGCATAGCAGAGGTATGGACATAATACAGAAGATGGTCAGAGACTGCAGACATGATACAAGAGATGGTCAGAGACTGCAGACATGATACAAGAGATGGTCAGAGACTGCAGATATCAAACAAGAGATGGTCAGAGACTTCGGACATGATACAAGAGACATAATACAGGAGACATGCTCCAAGAGACTGTCAGAGACTACAGACATGATACAAGAGATTCCCCAAAGTGAAGGACTACAAGTCCCAGCATGGACCCCTGATATCTAAGGATGTGACCCCCCCCCAAATTGAAGGACTACAGGTACCAACATGGACCCCTGAGAATTAAGGGTGTGAGCCCATAGATTTCACATGCTAATGCTGGGACCTGTAGTTCTTCACTGATTAAGGGGGGGGCATCTTCAGTTCTGGGGGGAGTTCATGCTGGGACCTGTAGTCTTTCACTTTTTTTGGGGGGGGGGTCACATCCCAGCATGAACCTTGCCCTGATATCTAAGGATCTGTCCTCCTTCCATCCCTCCCAGGGTGTAATCCCATCTGTCAGTGTCCTCTCTTCTTCTGCTGACCCCTTATCTGCCTTCTGTCCTCTTATCAGTGCTAGCTCCAGGCTAACACACACTTGGAGCTTCTGTGAAGTGCTGACAGTTCAGCACAGAACACTGGCTGCTGGGGAGGAGAGCTGACTGAGGATTTTAACCCCGATCTGTCATGGTGAGTGCATTGGATTGTACTTGCCTTTCCTTCATCTCTCCTTTGTGAACTTCTGCATGCTGTTGGCTGGAAGATGCAGAGAGGAGGTGGGTGGAGCTAATCAGTAGGCGCGGAGGAGGAAGTTAAATCTTCCTGCTCACGCGCTGTGCATGCTGGGGCTCTACCTCTCTCCTCATGACGTCACTGGTTGCTACACGCCAAGCGGGCGGCAGAGCTAGCAACCATTTGGGCACTGAGCCAGCGGCTAATGGAAAAAGGGTCTCACCAGCCAGGGGTCCACCACAGGCTGTCAATGAGTGACAGCAGCGATGTGAGGGATATTTTAGGGGGCATCAGATCAGTCCAGGGCCAGGGGGCTATTCCAGGACACTCTATTGTCCCGGAATGAAGGTGCCCGGGACCCGGGACAGACCTGCTAATTGCGGGAATGTCCTGGGCAATCCGGGACACGTGGGCACCCTAGTTGAATGGTTTCCAGGGATTGAGGAGCTACTTCATGGTCACTTGCTGGCCAGAGCCATCTGGTAAGTGCATTTTGTTGTCACTTTGGGTGAAAAGTCACAAATTTTATCTGGAACACAGATTTTATTTTTCACATGGTGTTTGAAACAGAATCATCCAACAAAGATTTCTGGAGATATTTTGAACTTTTTATAACATATTTGTTTTGAGCAATTATAAACTATATATATATATACCTTTTTGAAACATTTTTGCGCATGTATAAAGTGAAGCAATTCGCTAATACAGGTTTAAACAAGGTTACAAACTTATACATATTATTTGCATAGATCACTCTTTGCACTTTCAGCGATTGTATTGGGAGCGTCCTTTATCACATCATTCCTCATTAGTTTTTCACTAATTTCAGGTGCAGCAACCCTTCTCTTTTTAGTTGACCCCATTTTGGAAATTAGACACCCCAAGCTATTTTCTGAGAGGCATGGTGAGTATTTTACAGCTCTCATTCATTTTTGAAAATGAAGAAAGAAAATATATATATTTATTTTTTTCAATTTTCAAAACTTTGTGACAAAAAGCGAGATCTGCAAAATACTCACCATACTCACCATACCTCTCAGCAAATAGCTTGAGGTGTCTACTTTCCAAAATAGGGTCATTTGGGGGGGGGGGTTTGTGCCATCTGGGCATTCCATAGCCTCCGAAACTGTGATAGGCAGTGAGGAGTGAATTAAAAAATTTACACCCTTAGAAAGCCTGAAGGCGGTGCTTGGGTTTTGGGGTCCCGTTCGCTGCTAGGCTCCCAAAAAGTCTCACACATGCTGTTTACATATGACGCCAGACCGATGCTTGCGTTCGCCTTTGCGCAAGAGCAGGGCGGGACAGGGGTGTTTTTTTTTTTTTTATTGTTGTTTTTTTTTTTTTTATTATTTATTTTGCTTTTTTATTTTATTTTTAAACTGTTCCTTCCATTTTTTTTTTTTTTTATCATTTTTATTGTTATCTCAGGGAATGTAAATATCCCCTATGATAGCAATAGGTAGTGACAGGTACTCTTTTTTTGAAAAAATTGGGGTCTATTAGACCCTAGATCTTTCCTCTGCCCTCAAAGCATCTGACCACACCAAGATCGGTGTGATAAAATGCTTTACCAATTTCCCAATGGCGCTTTTTATATCCGGGGGGGGGGACATTCCCTCCCACTGCTTGTAAAATCAGTCCAGAGGCTAATTAGCCACTAGGATTGCTTTTACATGAAAGCCGGCCGCTGGCTGAAAAGAATGATACCAAGATGATACCTAAACCCACAGGCATCATTCTGGTATAACCAATCAAAGTCCAGCAACATACCAGTACATTGCTGGTCCTTGTTGGACATGTATTGTAATCTTTTTTTTTATGCAGCCTGTTGGCTGAATGAAAAAACAGATTGATCGGTGGGTATGCCCACAATTAGAATACCTCCCTTAATCCACCCACTTCTAATGATGGGCATACATGCACCATTTATATATGCCGAAGCATGGGGGCATCCTCCCGCAAAAGTTATGCCGCGTACACACGGTCAGACTTTACACGGGCAAGCCTCCATTGGAATTTCGACCGTATGTACGCGGCATTAGGAGCAAAATCGCTCCTCCGCCCCTGCTTCCCCCATGCTTCGGCATATATGCTCTTTTTTTTAACTGTGGTGGTGAAATCACCTCCTAGAGCACTGGAGTCGCAGGGATCAGGCTTGTCTCTGCAAACGCTGCAGTTATGTGTGTTGTGTTTTGTAAGTGACAGTGATCGATCGATACTGCACTTGGGTGGCCTGGGCTGGACGGAGGGGCAAAACGCAGGTGCTAGCAGGAATCTGGGCTGATCCCGCTAACACTGCATTTTTGGGAACCCTAAACTGCTGGGGACGCTAGTATAGATCTGATCAGATATTGATCTGTTCAGATACTATACCACTAAGGGAGGTGTATGCTTTGTGCGTGGGTGTTAGCGCTACTGGCACTAACCTGACGCTGCCTGGGGCGACGCAGACCCTATCTGACCCTAAAACCTAATTGATATCACCCACCGGGCGATCAGGGGGTTTAAACCTTTATTGGGTTATATACGACGGGCAGGGCCGCTGTTAGAAATCATGGGGCCCCTTACAGCATACCTGACAGGGCCCCTTGGTCCCACCCACAACCCCACCCATGGCTCCGCCCCTGGCCCTCATGCTGTCACGAAATCTGGGGGAAGGGTGACAGGAGCTGAAACATGTAACATGTTCCAAAAGGTGAACCTTTAATAACCATTATTATTCTAAACTTTTTACACTATCATAAAGCATCAGAGATGTCTTATTTTAAAACTTTTTTGACAACAATGAATTAGCTGGGGTGAGCTCAGGCGTGTTCGGACCGTAGTCTGAACCCACCTTATCTATACCACCAGGAAGCTTTACAGCACCCCAACAATCATAACTGGATCTAAATGGGAGAGATGTCAGTGTTTTGACATCTGTGCCCATTCAGTTTGTGTCCGCAAACACAGGTACTGTGCCCATCAATTGCTGCCACTGTGCCATCAAATGCAGCCACTGTGCCATCAAATGCAGCCACTGTGCCCACTGGTCCACAGGAAAAACTGACAGGCGGACTTGATTGCTAAGGATAAGCTCCGGCGTGTTCACAAGCCCCACGTGCAGAGCCCGCCAGGAAGTCGGCACTGCACTTCGCTAATCACAGGCAGTGAGACATTTCCCGATCTCTGCAGCCGTGCATCGGGACAATGTCTCACTGCCTGTGATTAGCGCATCGCAGTGCCGACTTCCTGGCGGGCTCTGCACGTGGGGCTTGCGAACACGCTGGAGCTCATCCTTACTGATTGCAAAGCTTAGGTGAAAAATTCTCAAAGGGGAGTGGTTTGGGGGGTGGTAACAATGCAGCTTGGCTGTGTGTTTTTACTGTCCCTTCCTCCCATCACATGTGTAAAGTAGCATCTTATTGTGTGTTCATGATCAGTATGATGATCAGAGCACAGCAGGTTTATAGTCTGTAACACACAGCATGTGTGTTACAGACTATAACACAGCATGTTACACTGACAGAGCCATACCCCCCCTGCTGGCCGGGGCCCGGTACAACAGGGCTGGTTGTAATGCCCTATCAGCGGCCCTGATGGCGGTGCCCTGATGCTATAAAAAGCAAACTAACTAACCAGCGTCACCCGTAACACTTATACGGTGATCACTGGTGAAAGGGGTAACTAGGGGCAATCAGGGGGTTAAAACCTTTATTAGGTAATATATGGGGGTACTTGACGCTATAAAAACCTGACGGGGAACCTAAATAACAAAATAACTAACTGGCTAACCAGTGTCACCAGTGACACTTATACAGTGATCACTGGTGAAAGGGTTAACTCTAGGGGCAATCAGGGGGTTAAAACCTTTATTAGGTTGTATATGGGGGTACCTGATGCTATAAAAACCTGGCGGCGAACCTAAAAAAAAAACTGACTACCTAGCGGCACCAATACAGCGATCAGAAAAACGATCGCTTAGTGACACTGGAGATAGGGGGTGAAAGGGTTACCTGGGAGCGATCAAGGGGTTAAACCTTTATTAGGTAATATATAGGGGTACCTGGCGCTATATAAAAACCTGACGGGGAACCTAATTAACTAACTGGCTAACCAGTGTCACCAGTGACACTTATACGGTGATCACTGGTAAAAGGGTTAACTCTAGGGGCAATCAGGGGGTTAAAACCTTTATTAGATAATATATGGGGGTACCCGACGCTATAAAAACCTGGCAGCGAACCTAAAAAAATAACTGGCTACCTAGCGGCACCAGCGACACTAATACATCGATCAGAAAAATGATTGCTTAGTGACACTGGCGATAGGGGGTGAAAGGGTTACCTGGGGGGCGATCAAGGGGTTAAACCTTTATTAGGTAATATATGGGGGTACCTGGCGCTATATAAAAACCTGACGGGGGACCTAATTAACTAACTGGCTAACCAGTGTCACCAGTGACACTTATACAGTGATCACTGGTGAAAGGGTTAACTCTAGGGGCAATCAGGGGGTTAAAACCTTTATTAGATAATATATGGGGGTACCCGACGCTATAAAAACCTGGCGGCGAACCTAAAAAAATAACTGGCTACCTAGCGGCACCAGCGACACTAATACATCGATCAGAAAAACGATTGCTTAGTGACACTGGCGATAGGGGGTGAAAGGTTACCTGGGGGGCGATCAAGGGGTTAAACCTTTATTAGAGGGGGGTTAGGGGGCTACCCTGAACCTAAAGGGACTTAACATTAACTGCCCTGACACTTTTACTATCACAAATGTCACAGATTGCAGTGATCAGTAAATAAATGATCACTGCAATCAGTGACACTGTGAATGGGGGCTGGGGGGTGATCTGGGGGGTGATCTGGGGGTGACTGGGGGGGTGAAATGTGTGCCTATGTGTCCTGGTGTCAGTGGGCTGTTGGGGCACTAACCTGATGTCTTCTCTCCTCGGCACTCCAGACGAATAGAGCGCCGCATGGAGAGATGACATCACTTCCTCCTGCCTGTTTATACATTACACAGGCAGGGGAAGCATCTCATTTGCCGGGAGCGATCGCGAGGGGGTGGCCAGGAACCAATGGCCGCCCCCTCATCACGGATCGCTCCTGAAGCGATACCGACCGCCCCATGTACCGGGAGGGGGTCCGATCGGACCCCCCACCCGAACAAAGGCAGGCACGTACAGGTACGTGATTGTGCCTGTCCGTGCCATTCTGCCGACATATATGTACATGGGGCGGTCATGAAGTGGTTAACGTTGTATATTTGAGTTTGTTACCCTCCGTTTTAATGCAGTATAATTCAGTGTGTTACTGCAAGTTTAACGCAGTGTATTTGAGTGCGATACCTTCTGTTTAACACAGTATAGTTCAGTGCATTATTATTGCAAGGTTAACGCTGTATATTTCAGTGCGTTACATGCATTACATTTTGTTTTTAAAGCTCCCCCCATCATGTCTGGGAGGACAACAAGGAAAGGCAGACATTCCCATGGCACTGTGAGGAGGCCAGCAGTGTATGTGTCCACAAGAAAAGGTGGACGTGGTCAGTCCTCAGGCAGGGCATAATTTCCTCTGTTTAGTGATGTTGCCTGTGCTATTCTGTCACAGCATGCAGAGGAGGTGGTGCACTGGCTTACTAAACTGTCCTCAATCTCCTCATCCTCTGTCACCCAAGCAGAGACTAGCGCGCAGTCCACTGCAGCTGCCAGAGTGGCTAAACCTGCCTCCTTGTCCACAGCTATTCCTGCCATAGCCCCAGCATCAGACATGGAAGAGTCAGCTGAGTTATTTGAACACAGCATCAGCCACCTACTCCTTGACAATGAACAGCCATTACTTGACTCAGATGTTGGTTCTGAGGTTGAGGAAGGCAGGAACATGAGCCTAAAGAGAGGGGAGAACACTGGTACACAAATTGGAAGTCATGTTCCCCCAGCCACAGCGTATTGCCAAGTTGTCTCCAGTAGTAATGAGGATGGAATGATGATGATGAGGTCACTGACGTGACTTGGGTGCCAGATAGAGCAGAGGAGGAAAGAGAGGGTGAAGGTTAGGCACAACCCCAATGAGGCATCCATCATGGAAGAGCAGAGAGTAGCCACCCTATTCCATCACATTGTGGAGCTGTTATCCCCCTGGCCCACTTTGCACAGCTCAGCTGTCTGGGCCTTTTTTAGCACATGTGCAGCCGATTGCACTGTTGCAATTTGCAAAATTTGTCTCAAGCACATCAAGCCTGGCAAAAACACCAGCCATTTAACCTCCCACCAATCAGCTCGTTGGCAAGAGCACCTGAAAGCCACACAAAAGGGGTGCAATTCTCTTCCTCTTTCTTACTCATCTCAGTCTGCCCCTGCTATACCTCATGACCTCTCAGCAGCCTCCACTAACAGGGATGATGGTATAGCACAGGGTGTCCCTGGTCTTTGCAGCACATCTGCCAGTAGCACACCACCAGCTGTAGACTATAGCTGGCAAATTTCTCTGCCCCATCTGCTGCAGCAAAAAAAAATACTGTCACTACCACCCACATGCCCAGCGTTTAAATGCAAGCTTGTCAAAGCTGCTGGCTCTACAACTTCTGCCTTTCTGTCTGGTGGATTCTGCCCCCTTCCGTAAATTTGCAGAATGTTCTGTAACACAATGGCAAGTTCCCAGTCACTATTTATTTTCACGTAAGGCTCCAGCTCTGTACCATCACATGGAAGGCAATGTTGTGGTATCAGTAGGCAAGGCAGTGAGCTGCAAAATCCACATTACTGCTGACATCATGTGGTCCAGCAGTCATGGTCAGGAACAATATATTTAATTCACAGCACACTGGGTAGCTCTGCTTGCAACTCGCGAGGATGCAGGACAGGGCTCAATGCTGCAGCTTGTTGTGCCCTCATGTCTCCATGCAGCTAGTGGTGATGATGCAAGATTTGTCAGCTCTACCACTTCTTGATCCTCCATGCCCATCTCTGTTGAATTGTCATATGAACCATAAGCACCCCGTAAGCGTTCAAGGGGCTATTCAATGAGTCAGGCTAAAGGTGCCATGCAGTGCTTCAGCTGGTGTGTCTAGGAGACAGGAACCACACCGGGCAGAGATCATTGCAGCTCTGCAGGGGCACGCCAGAGGTGGTTCACGCCACGCCAGCTGGAGCCAGCAATGATGGTGTGCAATAATGGCACAAACCTGTCCGCCCTTAGACAGAGAAAGTTGACATATGTGCCATGCCTGGCACATGTCCTCAATTTGGAGGTGCAGCCTTTCCTAAATTGGTTCCCAGGGTTGGAAGATCTGCTAAAGCAGGCTAGAAGAGTCTGTAGCCATTTCAGGCAGTCATACACAGCCAGTGGTCGGATGGCTGAAATTCGGCTGAAATTCAGCAGGAATTCCACCGTAAATCGCCTGGTTTGTGACATGCCTACCAGGTAGAACTCAACTTTGGCAATGCTGCAGAGGCTGCACATGTAGCAGAGGGCCGTCAACGAGTACCTGTGTGAGTATCACACATTGACAGGCTCAGGTCAGCTCTGCTTTTTTTCCCACGCCAATGGCTGCTCATAAAGGATGCATGCACTGTACTGTCACCTTTTGAGGAGGCCACAATGATGGTGAGCCGTAACAATGCATGCATCAGTGACACAATCACTGTTGTGTTCCTGCTGGAGCAGACTCTGCATGAAATTATGGACAGGGCACTTGAGGCAGAGCAGTGGGAGGAAGAGGAGGACTTCCTTTCCTCTCAAGGTCCACTTTTGACACCATTGTTCCTACACCACAGAACACACAAGAGGAGAGGGAGGAGGATGAGGAGGATTCTGGCAGTTTTGGAGGCATTGAAGCAGAGGAAGACATATGTCAAACAGTGAGAGATGGTTTTCCATCCCCAAAAACCCTTGGGAGGAGTACATGGCTGGGAGGAGGCAGTTCCAGATACTAGAATCCTCAGTGACCCTGAGGAGTCTGCTTCTCATGACTCTGCAAATTTGCAGTAAATGGGCTCCCTCAGGCTTCAAAGCCTGTGAAAGGACCCAAGAATATGTGGCGTAAAGGAGAAGGATCACTATTGGTTGGCAACCCTCCTTGACCACCGTGGAAAGGGGAAAGTCTCAGAACTCATCTCATGACCACAGAGAGTGTAGAAGATGAAATCTCTTGTGGACACCTTAAAGAGGAGTTTATTTAATGCTTTTCCCAAATTTGGTTACAAAGTTATGGAAAACTTTGTTTTGAGGCTTCTGTTGGGCAAGAGGGGAGCGGTGGAGAAAGCGGCCGCCTAAGTGATGCTTTTTACAATTTTTTAGTCCTCACCACCCAGGGCTGTCAGCTTCCACATCCCATCGGCAGCTTCTGCATCACATGGTGGACGATTATCTAGGGGAAAAAACAAAGATGGAGAGCTTTTCAGTCGAAGATCCACTGGCTTACTGGGTCATGAGAATAGAACCCTGGCCAGAGCTTGCCCAGTATGCAATTGATCTGCTGAGCTGCCCTGCATCCAGCGTGCTTTCCGAATGGGCATTCAGTGCTGCTGGCGGTTTTCTTACCGATAATAGAACGCGTCTGTCCACAGACTCTGTTGACCATCTGACATTTATCAAAATGAATCAGTCCTGGATTACCAGCAGCTATGAAGCCCCTGATACTGATGTCGCTGAGTAAGTGTTTTTGGAATGTGGAATCTCTGCAGGACTTCTAGGCTGCCTAGTGTTGTGGGTGTTGATTTCATCTGGAAGAATTTTTTTTGGTGTAGGTTTCATGGGCATAATTAACACCCAACGACCATTTTTTCCGCACCTGTTTGACAGGCGCATATCATTGCAATTTTTGACAGCAAGGCCAATTCTTGCTTTCATAGAGAGTACCTCTATAGGGTTATGGTGGGAAGGCGCCACCATCACCCAAAGACTAATTTTTCTGCACCTGTTACTTCTAGACACACCAGAATTTATCCAAAAAATCTCTGATCTTGTTACCAGTGCACTACATTGTGGCCTCATCAAACATACTGTCTCTGCAAGCCATTGCTTACAAAATAAAGAAAGCTGCCAGGGAAAATGTAATTTGTTTTGGTTTTATAAATTCAATTGCTGCAGCAGCTTCTATACAAAGTAAAGATGTGCCACTTTACAGGTAGACTAAGGGAACCCCCAGGCAATATATTAAAAGGAATTTTTCATTTTTATGCTTTCACTTTAAGCATCAATAAATCATTGCTCATTTAAAAATGAAGTTTTTTTACACACTTTTTTTCATTGATACATGTCCCACGGGGCAATACCTGGACCCCATACCTATTGTATGTCCAATTACTTGCATATAAGCCTTCAAAATGGGCACTTTTGACTTTTCCAGTTTGGGTACAATAGTCTTCAATGAGGTTTGCTATTTGGTTCCGAACTTTCCCAATGTTCGAAAGTAACTGAATAGGAGGTCGTTTGGCCCATCCCTATTAGAGAGCTTGTTTGAGATTGTAAACCGACTTGGAAGAAAAGTAGTACTCTGTGAGCTGTAATGGATAAAGTTTGAGCAAAGTAAAGTGAAGTTTGTTTTTACTGATGATTGCCTGGTCTAAAGTTATCCCACTATACAAGAAAGGGTTGCATGCATGGCATATCACAGACCATGGTTCTCACCAAAACAATAAAGGATTTTAAAGGCACCAAAAACAAAACAGACAACATCAAACCCAGAACATGTATTGTTGTTTGCATAAAAATGCAAAAAACACTGTGCATATTAGGGATTAGCCTGCGGCATCAAGTTTTCGTTTGTTCTAAAACGAACCAAACATATGGGGCATTCGTGGGAAATTTGAGCTTCATGAAACGCCCCATAATGCACGGTGAGATCACAGTGCATTGCTGTATGATGATTGGTCAAAGCATGCACCTGACCTGCATGCTTTGGCCAATCACAGCGCGCTGAGAGAGCCTTTGGCCAATCATGGCTCAGTGGGCCTTAGTCCATGGCCCACACTATATAAGGCTGCTTACATAGTGGCTGGGTATAGTGTGTGGACGGACATAGATTGAGCTAGATTAGGCAGGGAGGTTAGTTAGTGGCAGCGTATTTGATATATACAGTGGGTCAAAAAAGTATTTAGTCACCCACCAATTGTGCAAGTTCTCCCACTTAAAAAGATGAGAGAGGCCTGTAATTGTCATCATAGGTATACCTCAACTATGAGAGAAAAAATGTGGAAACAAATCTAGACAATCACATTGTCAGATTTGGAAAGAATTTATTTGCAAAGTATGGTGGAAAATAAGTATTTGGTCAATATCAAAAGTTCATCTCAATACTTTGTAATATATCCTTTGTTGGCATTGACAGAGGTCAAACGTTTTCTGTAAGTCTTCACAAGGTTGTCACACACTGTTGCTGGTATGTTGGCCCATACCTCCATGCAGATCTCCTCTAGAGCGGTGATGTTTTGGGACTGTCGCTGGGCAACACGGACTTTCAACTCCCTCCAAAGGTTTTCTATGGGGTTGAGATCTGGAGACTGGCTAGGCCACTCCAGGACATTGAAATGCTTCTTACGAAGCCACTCCTTCGTTGCCCGGACGGTGTGTTTGGGATCATTGTCATGCTAAAAGACCCAGACACGTTTCATCTTCAATTCCCTTGCTGATGGGAGGAGGTTTGCACTCAAAATCTCACGATAAATGGTCCCATTGATTCTTTCATGTACACAGATCAGTCGTCCTGTTCCCTTTGCAGAGAAATAGCCCCAAAGCATGATGTTGCCACCCCCATGCTTCACAGTAGGTATGGTGTTCTTTGGTTGCAACTCAGCATTCGCTATCCTCCAAACACGACGAGTTGTGTTTCTACCAAACAGTTCTACTTTGGTTTCATCTGACCATATGACATTCTCCCAATCCTCTTCTGGGTCATCCAAATGCTCTCTAGCAAACCTCAGACGGGCCAGGACATGTACTGGCTTAAGCAGGGGGAAACGTCTGGCACTGCAGGATCTGAGTCCCTGGCGGCGTAGTATGTTACTGATAGTAGCCTTTGTTAGGTTGGTCCCAGCTCTCTGCAGGTCATCCACTTGGTCCCGCCATGTGGTTCTGGGATTTTTGCTTACCGTTCTTGTGATCATTTTGACCCCACAGGGTGAGATCTTGCGTGGAGCCCCAGATCAAGGGAGATTATCAGTGGTCTTGTATGTCTTCCATTTTCTAATTATTGCTCCCACAGTTGATTTCTTCACACCAAGCTGCTTGCCTATTGTATATTTATTCTTCCCAGCCTGGTGCAGGTCTACAATTTTGTTTCTGGTGTCCTTCGGCAGCTCTTTGGTCTTCACCATAGTGGAGTTTGGAGTGTGACTGTTTGAGGTTGTGGACAGGTGTCTTTTATACTGATAACAAGTTCAAACAGGTGCCATTAATACAGGTAATGAGTGGAGGACAGAGAAGCCTCTTAAAGAAGAAGATACAGGTCTGTGAGAGCCAGAAATCTTGCTTGTTTGTAGGTGACCAAATACTTACTTATTTGCCACCATAATTTGCAAATAAATTCTTTCCAAATCAGACAATGTTTCCACATTTTGTCTCTCATAGTTGAGGTATACCTATGATGACAATTACAGGCTTCTCTCATCTTTTTAAGTGGGAGAACTTGCACAATTGAAGGCTGACTAAATACTTTTTTGCCCCACTGTGTATATATATATATATACAGTCTAGTATATATATTATATATATATATATATATATATATACAGTCTAGTATATATATATATATATATATATATATATATATACTCTGCATTCAGTGTAGCTTATATATTAAGTGTATACTCTATATTTAGTCAATGCAGGCAGTGTAGTTTATATAACACAGTGAATTGAAGTGTCTTCAGGTATGGTATAGATTTTAAGGAGAACCTACGCCAAAAATAAAAAAAAATGGCGTGGGGGTCCCCCCAAAATCCATACCAGGCCCTCCAGGTCTGGTATGGATTTTAAGGGATACCCCGCACCAAAATAAAAAAAAATGGTGTGGTGGTCCCCCAAAATCCATACCAGACCCTTATCTTATCTTATGCAAACTGGCAGACCGCAGGGAAAGGGGGGGCGAGAGAGTGCCCCCCTCCTGAATGTTGATGGGGACAAGGGCTTCATCCCCACAAACCTTGCCCTGTGGTTGTGGGGGTCTGCGGGCGGGGAGCTTATCAGAATCTGGAAGCCCCCTTTAACAAGGGGCCCCCAATTCCCAATTTTTTATTTTTATTTTGGCATCAAGTTCCCCTTAATATCCATACCAGATCTGAAGGCCCCGGCAATGGACTGGGGGGGAACCCACGCCATTTTTTTCAATGATTTTTTATGTATATTGCCGGGATCCTGCAATACATTACAGCCGCAAGCAATTTTAAATGACATTTTTTCCTTTAGTAATGTCATTTTGCTGAGGGACTGTTATAAACATGGGAAATATGTGCTACTTTACAGGCAGACTAAGGGGACCCCCAGGCACAATATTTAAAGCAATATTTAATTTTTATTGTTTCTCTTTAGGCATTCATAAAATCACTGCTCCTGAAAAAACTGTGGTTTTAAAAACTTTTTTCGCATTAATACATGTCCCCTGGGACAGTACCCGGGTCCCCATACAATTATTATGGCAATAACTTGCATATGAGCCTTTAAAATTAACACTTTTGATTTTTCATGTTCGTGTCCCAAAGACATTAATGGTGTTTGCATGGTCGCACACATTTTTTGTCCGTTCGTATGTTCTTGTGCGAACCGAACATTAGGGTGTTCAGCTCATCCCTAGTGCATAGTAAGCACTGGTCCATATTCTTATGAACAAAACCACAGTGAGATACATAATCATGCATGTAAATCCCTAATAATAAAGCAAAGCACAGACAAAACATTTCCAAGCAGACTTACCAAGAAAAAAAAACACACAAAAAAGTTTGTCTAACAATTTGTATTAAAAAGACATAGGTTCTAGTTTCACACATTTGAAAATATACTGTGTGGAGAAGTTTCACTGCCTTATCAGGGCCCCTCTGTATAGTGTCTTCCAACTCTAATATTTGATAATATCTATATTGCAGCATACATAGCAATGTAAAAATTAAGGGAAGGTATATCTGGAGGCAGCCCATTTGTTTGTGCAATGCCTTTCAATGTGCACCTTACAGTAAAAACTAGTTATAAATATATTAACATAACTGTTTATTAAACACATACTGTATTTTCAGGAAAAAATATAATACAATGAATTTTAATGCAAACACACACAATGGAATATATACATTTTTTTGGGTAAAATATATGCGGGGAGTCAAACTGGGACTTTTCATTTTACAGGTATAAAGGGAAGCTACCGTGGTGGTACTACAGTAGTAAGGGGCAAGTGTGTCCTATTACTGATAGGCAGCACACATGTCGAGGACCAGTCCAGAGACTGTTAATCAAGATGGCAGACAACAGTGTTAGTGCGTGCATGGAACAGCTTCACCACAGACTCACCACCAACCAAAACCATTTTATACAATTGTATCTGCAGGTAAAGTGATGGCAAGTGTTTTCTGGGACAAACATGTCGTTATTCATGTGGATTTTCTACCACATGGTGCCACTATGAACAGTAAATATTACTGTCAAATTCTGAGTAATACGCATACACGTCTACAGAAAAAAACAGCCTGGTTTGATCACTAAGAGCGTCCTGTTTCTCCAGAACAACGCACAAGCTCATACGGCTCACCGCACACTGTGTACACATTACAGCAACTCGGCTTGGAGGTGTTGCCACATTCCCCTTACAGCCTGGACCTCGCTCAAAGTGATTTCCACCTGTTTAGAACCCTAAACTAGTTCCTTGGAGGTCAGCATTTCAGCACTGATGACAAAGTGAAGCAGACTATCCTTGGATGGTTCAAGCGTACTGACAAATCTTTCTATGGTAAAGCTTTCCAGGCATTAATTAAAGTCTGCGATAAGTGTATAAATATAGCAGGGGAGTATGTTGAAAAATAAATGTAGTTTCCACTCCTTGAAATTTGTTATTTTTTTATATAAACTCAAAAGTCCAGGTTTGACTTGAACACCCCTCGTAAAAGACATAAAACATGGTTGTATATACTGTAACAGTACAATAGTGTGTAAAAAAAAAAAAATCCTATTCACCTCCTCAGAATATTACAGTATCACTATGGCAACACTGTAGTTCTCTGGTCACAGTATGTAAAAATAAAATAGTTAAAAAAAAAATTGCAATAAAAAAGGAAAAAAAACTGTTTTAAAAATATATATATTTTTAAAATTTTTATTCATTTTCCAAAAAATTCTGACAAAAGATTACAACTTCAAAAAACTTAACATGCCTCTTATTAAATACCTTCCAAAAATGTATTAGTACTGTTCTGCCATTTTAGGGCCTGAGATCAGTACATCAGGATTCATCGATTTATAAATATAGTTTGTGGACTGTATAACTTTTCAACAAACTAAATAATATACACTGATTTGGGTTATTTTTACCAAAGAAATGTAGACGTGTGCATCTTGGCCTAAATTTATGAAGATATTTTATTTGCAAAATTTTGTAACACAAACTGTTTTTTTTTTTCAACATTTTTAGTATTTTTTCGTTGATTTAGCAAAAAAAGAAAAAATCTAGTGGTGAATAAAGACTACCAAAATAAATATTTATTTGTGTGAAAAACAATTATATGGGTACAGTGTTGCATGACTGAGTAAATGTCATTCAGAGTGTAACAGCGCTGAAACCTGAATATTGGCCTGTTCAGGAAGGGGGTGAACTTGTCCGGTATTGAAGTGGTTAATGTCTGACCCAGAACAAGCATAGATATAAGGAATAAAGTCCAAAATGCAGCGCTACATAAAATATGAGTGAAAAAGTCCAAAAACGTGAAAATCAATCAATTTTGGATAGACGTGAAAATTATGTAATACCGCCACCAAACTTCAGTGTGCAAGAAAGATTTTTAAAGCACACCACACCACCGTGCTCACAATCTGCTTACCAGAAAGTGGAAATAAATAGACAATGTATTCAAATAATGTAGAGGGTCAAACGATGACAGCAGAATACTCCAGACCAGATAATCACAGGAAAGACCAACGTCAAGGCAATTTCCAAAACTCAGAAGGTGAATGTGGATGTTATGCAAATCTCAGCCAGAAATTTTCCCGATGTAAAGAAAAAAAGCCAGCATAGTGAAGCCCGTAGGTAAAAGGCATAAACATTTATTGTAGTCTACTTACAGATAGCAGAAAACATCAAGGCATAAAAAAAACAGTTCCGCGTCTCTCAGCGTGCTTGCATCGGCCAGCCTGACATGTTTCATCCTATGTGGATATCATCAGAGGCGTGGCCAATGATGCAAGCACGCCTACATAAATACCCAGAAGCCCAGTCCTGCTAGCCAATGACAGGGCAGCATGGCTGAACAGCTGGAGTGATTAAAAACGTTGTACAAACGTTGGCCGCACCTGCGCAGTGCGGCCACGCTTGTATTGAGGTTCCGGTCCTAATGTGCGTGCGCCAACCGGCAATGTTTAACAAAAAAGAACAGGAGCTATGAGTGGTAAAACATATCATTCCCGGGAGGGACGAACAACTGCGTCCCCCGGAAGTAGATGAAAACTCCTACTCTGATACGAGAAAACATCTATATCCGGTCAGCGGATCCAACCGCCGAAACCGGAAATGACGTCAGTGGAGCACAAACAATGAAAAAATGCGCTCCACACACAAAAAGACATCCACTTCCGGTTAGCGGATTCAGTCGCCGAAACCAGAAGTGATGTCAGTGAAGCGCAGATACTGGATAGACGCGCTCCACAATGAAAACAAGGAACATACAAATGGAGCAAAGCTAGAATGGCCGTGAAACCAACTGTACATATAAATACAATAATATATACTAACATTACTGCAAACAATCAACATCTACAAATGTAATGAAAACAGATGAAAATACCAAAAGAAACAATTTCTCCTCATAGATTACAATGAGAACTATTTGGCTGAAGGGAGGAAAAAAGGAGGGGGAGGCTCACAACAGCCAAAACCTCTGCAATCCAGAATGGAGGAAAAGGAGAAAATGCCCCCTATTGAATAATGATATAAATACACAATTGCATCAGAACAACCAAAAAAATACACATGTTATATTTATACTCACGCCTCTGATGATATCCCTTCGGATGAAACATGTCAGGCTGACCATTGTGAACACGCTTTGACCTGCAGTTTGTTACCTGCCTTTTATCATTTGTATTCCTGTAAGTAGAATTTTAAATAAACCTTTTTGTTTGATCTTACGGGCTTCACTATGCTTCCCATTTTGGTTAACCTTGATTGAGGAGGACTGCATAGCATCATCATACACTGAGTCCTGAAGGTTTCCTTGATGTCGGTGTTGTTTGGATTTTCTGTCATTATCCCAACAAGTCTGGAGAGTTGTATTCATCATTGATCCTCTACAATTGCCATTAACATCTGATTATGTTCACTCTCCGGTAAGCAGACTGTGAGCACAACTGGTGTGGTGTGTTTTTCTTTCACACTGAAATCTTTGGTGGTGGTGTCCCAACATCATTTTGCACATACCTTCATTATTGATTTTTAAGGACTGTCACGTTTAATAGTTCTACCTAAGCGCTGCATTTTTGGATTCTTATATTTATACTCAATTGGTGTTTCAAATGCAACGTCCCAAAAAATTATTTAATGAAAAATCACATTGGGACAAAAATAAAAACACAATAAAAATGTATAAAAAGTGTAAAATAACTGTATATGTGTACATACCCCGCCCACTGGTAATATGAAACACTTAACACAGACATTAACTATTATTAATAAAACAATTCACATCCCAGTCGACATTCATGCCGAAAGGGGTGTAACATTTGAGGTCGTATATCCAGCGAGTTTCAAGCCTGGAAATCTCTCGCTTGGACATGTTACCTCGCCAATGAGGATTAAAACAGTCAATGGCCAGAAAGGTGGTGCCTTTAGGATTCTTTTTATGACACTCCAAATAATGTCTGGACACCGTATGCTTAGGAAAACCTTTCCTAATATTCGTGATGTGTTCGTTAACACGAACATGCATCGCACGCGTGGTACGTCCTACGTACTGAAGACCGCAAGGACAAATCAGGAGGTAAACCACATTCAAAGATGTGCAGGTGATGAAGGTGTTGAGTTCATAAACCCTGCCAGTAGTATGGGAATTGAACTGGCATATTTTTCTCCTCCTGTCTTTGTTGATGGCACATACATTACAATTGTGACATGGATAGTACCCTTTAGATTTCTGAAAAAACGATACTCTATTAGGAGCATCCAGAATGTTGGGAGCGACTTGAAGCTTAAGAGGAGGGACACCCCTGAAAACTATCTGGGGTCGATCAGGAAGAACCGGACCCAGGAATTTGTCATTTTTCAAAACGCTCCAATGCTTGGCGAAAATCCTCTTAATATCACCAAATTGTTGTGAAAAGGTAGTAACCATGGCAAAATTATACTGATCATTCGAAGATGCCTTAACTTTGCTCTGAAGAATAGAGGTTCAATCTATGTTGCTAACTTCATCAATTACAGTATCAAGGTCACTAATTCTATAGCCCTTTTCTGTAAACCTTTTCTTCAGAACATTGGCCTGCAAAAAGAAATCCTCTTTTAGAGTACAATTCCGCCTCAAGCGAAGAAATTGGCTTTTGGGGACAGACTTTAGCCATGAGGGGTGATGACAACTACCCTGTCCAATGTAGCCATTGCGATCTGTGCTCTTAAAAAAAGTGGATGTGTGAAAAGCACCATTCCTGACCCGGATGTTGAGATCCAAGAAATTGATGTTATCGGTGCTCATCACAAAATCCAACACAATTCCCAACGGATTAACATTAAGATGTTGCATAAAGGAAGTGAGAGATGCCAAGTCTCCATCCCATAGGAGGAGGATGTCGTCTATGTAACGACCCCAAAAGATCAACTCCGGTCTCCTGTTGGTATAGACGACATCCTCCCCCCATTTGGCCATGAAGAGATTGGCCATGCTGGGCGCAAATTTTGCGCCCATGGCGACCCCTCTGTCCTGGAGGTAGTGAGTCCCTCCAAACCAGAAATAATTATGGGTCATAGCATATCTCAATAGATCTAGAATAAATTCCTGTTGGGACCCAATCAGTTCAGAGTCCCTTCTAAGGAAAGTCTCTACAGCTTCTAACCCATCCGAATGAGAGATAATGGTGTAGAGGGAGGCCACGTCAGCAGTAGCCAAGATGTAGCCATCCCTCCACTCCAAACCCTCAAAAGTTCGGATCACCTGTGCAGAATCCTTGATATAGGATGGAGTGCTAGACACTAAAGGCTGTAAAAATCCATCTATATATTTACCAATACGAGAAGTGACAGAGTCCAACCCACTAATAATGGGCCTCCCAGGAGGATTAATTAAACTCTTATGCACCTCGGGAAGGAAATACATAACTGGCTTTCTGGGGGCCAGCGGGATCAAAAAATCCTTCTCTTTTTTATTTAGAAGGTTATTCGCATTAACCCTTCTCTACAAGGGACGTAAGTTCCCGTTTATATTTAAAAATGGGATCATGATTAAGTGGTAAATAAGTTTCAGTGTCTGATAATATTCTTTCCATTTCAGAAGTATAAGCACTTTTATCCATCACCACTATCCCTCCCCCCTTATTGGCAGGACGGACAATGATGTCACTTCTCTCTTTCAGAGATTTTAATGCCTCACGGAAGCGAGAGTCCTGGTAGTTTCTCTTAATTTTTAATTGGTCAAGGTCTTTTAAGACAAGTTCCTTGAAGACTGAAACAGATGGGGGTATAAAACCGGGTGGATTAAAGAGGGAAGCATTGGAAAGACCCGAATGTCTCACTCCATTGGTGTCCTCCAAAGAAATAGCAACATTTTGGGACAAAAAATATCTTTTAATGTTGACCTTACGTATATATTTTTGGATATCTATAAATGCTCCAAATTTATTCAAGGGTTTGTCCGGAGCAAATTTTAATCCATGACCCAACACAAACTTTTCATTATCTGTGAGTGTCTGTTTACTAAGGTTAAAAATGCCCGCATCCCTTACACTCTTTGCCTTTTTCGATCGGCTCCTCCTCCCCCCTCTGGTCCCTCTCCTGGTTCTCCCCCCCTCTTGCCTTTCTGTAGGACCCTGGGAAAAAAAGAAGAGGAGACCGACGGACCTGGATGATGAGAGTGACCCTGGTTAGAGGGATAGGGTCTCCTAGGTGAGTAAGGCCTTGGACTATCCCAGCCAGATTGTTTACGTTCTGGACGTGTATTTCTTGGATTAGGACCAGAGGGATGTTGAACAATATAACGATAATCGAAACCTTGTTCATCATAATCATCATACTCCCCCTGGTAATCTTCCAAAGGTGCATATTGGTTGTATACTGGAAAATCTTCATAATGATCCCCCCGTGGGTAATCACGATAAGCATGTCCTTGATTTCTTGGGTGAGCTCCTTTATTATGAGGGTGCCTGTAGGGTGTAGGTTTATGGTTGTTGTTAACAACTCGCCTCCAACTCCCTCTGGGTGTATGGGTAGTATTTGCATTATGATTGGTATGCAAAGCAGGGGGAACTGGAGGTTTTGGTTGTGTGGCAGGCCCAGAGGGACGCCCTGCTCCTCCCTCCTAGATACAAGGAATTCTTACATGCAATTACAGCATGGCTGTTCTAGGTCTGTGACTTAAAATGACTACTAGTATATCTAAAGTCAAAACGTTATTTTTATGGAGTAGAGAAGAGCTAGAACTCCAGCAAGGTATTTACTTTTTTCTGATTCACAGAAGTAGTAGTAGTCACTAGAACTGGAATAAAGGGGAAATCTTCCTATGGGGACACTTGGCCTCATGAAAACTGTCTCAGCAGGGAACTTTCTTATTTTAGAGAGATTTTCTCTTGATCTCAGGGGTTTAAACAATTGCTACTCTTTTCAAAACTACGTTTTTATAATCTGTATTAGTACTTTAAGCCAGACACAGAAACGCAGCTGACATTTTCAGGAGGAGATCAGCATCAATATCCCCAGACTTATTTCATACCAGACTCACTTTAAGAAGTTAAATAAGAATTGGAAAAGCAAAAGAATCTAGTGAAAACTGGTCTGACAGAAGCACAGGTTCTTTGTGTTGCATGGAGAAAGCTCATTTATTATGACTAGGTTGTCAACATGGCACAAAAAAATTGGACATAGACCTTTTGTTAGACAGTGCACCATGGTGCAGGGATAGGTCCAATCTGTATGTCATGGTGCACTGAACTACATGTAAGTTAAGGTGCACTGACAAGAGTATTTAGTAGTTGAGCCACTTAATGGGTGAGTTTTTGTAACACCAGGTAAGAAATTAAACCTTTTTACCAGCCATTCCAAGTTATTCAAAGTTATAAAAATCCAGATACCATCCAGTACAAAATACAGTTGTCAAAAAGCATTCCATTTAAAATAGGAACAAAGTGGTTTGATGTATAACATATATATTGTTTTAAAGGGTAAACACATTTGAAGGCTTTTCCAGGAAAACAGCTTTCCCTGATAGAAATTGCTCTCCTGGAGTTATCCTGCATTGTATAAAGAATTGCATAACCTTGAATGGCGGATATATAATAGAAAACAACACAGATACAAATTTAAAAATGTGAGTGGGTCTTTCTTGAGATTTTTGAAATCTGCATTTTTTAAATTGGCAAATATGATTGGCTAATTGGGTTGTGACATGAATTTGGATATTCTGTACTCTTTGTCTTTGAATTTACTGTAGTTTATATACTGTGGTTACTATGATTCCATTTTTTGTAACCATTTTAAATTTTAGTTGCACAGATAAAATTAAGTATATTATAAGTTAGTTTCTCTGAGCCTTTGTATTTATAATAAAAATGTTCAGGAGTCCTAAAATTGCTAGATAAAAACTCACATTATCATTGCCAAGCCTGTAATGTCTATATTTGCAAGGTATTGTATTCAAAGGAAAATTCTACTCAAAATGCATTGGTTCAGCATAGAGATAAATATAATTTTACTATAGTCCTGTATAGATCTGAAAAAAACTATATTTTTTTAAGAGGATATTCAGCACAGATGAAATCCACCCAAAAGTAATATTTTAGTTACAGATGGAGTACGGTGGTTTTGTATCATCCCTGGTTTCTTGTAATAATTATACTGTATATTTCAACAGCAATGAATCCAGCACCTTCTTCAACAGTGGTGGGACAACCCATTAAAGCTTAACAATCTACAAAACACATACTGTATATACTGGAGCAAAAGGTATATTTGCTCAACAACAAACTACAAACTACTCAATAAAGCAAAGACATATTCTACTGGAAACAATATAGATTCTTTGATATTAAATATCTGACTAAAAAAGTTTTAAAAACTGCAGTTTTTTCGGGAGCAGTGATTTTAATAATGCTTAACCACTTAACGACCGCCCACCGCCGATTTACGTCGGCAGAATGGCACCGACAGGCAGAATCACGTAGATCTACGTGATCGCCTTTGTGCAGTTGGGGGGTCCATCCGGACCCCCCCCGTCACTGCAGTGAGTGGCCGTTAAGTGTTCGGGAGCGATCAGGCATGAGGGGGCGGCCGCTCGATTCCGCCCCCCCCCTCGCGATCGCTCCCGGCCAATGAAAATGCTTCCTCCGCCATGTGATGTAAACAGAGGCTGGAGGAAGTGATGTCATCTCCCTCGCCGCGGTCTTTTCGTTCCCGGCGCCGAGGAGAGAAGACAGAGGTTAGTGCTCCAACAGTCCACTGACACGTAGGTACACATAGGCACACAAATCACCCCCCAGTCACCCCCAGATCACCCCCCAGGTCACCCCAAAGCCCCCAATCACAGTGTCACTGATTGCAGTGATCATTTATTTTACTGATCACTGCATTTAGTGTCATCTGTGATTGTAAAAAGTTGCAGGGCAGTTAGGATTAGGCCCCTTTAGGTCCAGGGTAGCCCCCTAACCCCCCCCCTAATAAAGGTTTAACCCCTTGATCACCCCCCAGGTAACCCTTTCACCCCCTAACTTCAGCGTCACTAAGCGATTGTTTTTCCGATCGCTGTATTCGTGTCGCTGGTGTTTTAGATAGGCAGTTATTTTTTTTTAGGTTCACCGCAGGTTTTTATTAGTGTCAGGTACCCCCATATATTATTTTAACCCCCTGATTGCCCCTAGAGTTAACCCTTTCACCAGTGATCGCCGTATAAGCGTCACTGGTGTCACTGGTTAGCCAGTAAGTTATTTAGTTATTTAGGTCACCCGTCAGGTTTTTATATAGCGTCGGGTACCCCCATATTTAACCTAATAAAGGTTTTAACCCCCTGATTGCCCCTAGTTAACCCTTTCACCAGTGATCACCATATAAAGGTTACGGGTGACGCTGGTTGATTAGTTTGCTTTTTATAGCATCAGGGCACCCGCCGTATATAACCCAATAAAGGTTTAACCCCCCTGATCGCCCGGCGGGTGAGATCAATTAGGTTTTAGCGCCAGAGAGGGTCTGCGTCGCCCCAGGCAGTGTTAGGTTAGTGCCAGTAACTCTAACACCCACGCGCAAAGCATACACCCCCCTTAGTGGTATAGTATCTGATCAGATCTATACTAGCATCCCCAGCGGTTTAGGGTTCCCAAAAACGCAGTGTTAGCGGGATCAGCCCAGATACCTGCTAGCGCCTGCGTTTAGCCCCTCCGCCCAGCCCAGCCCAGCCCACCCAAGTGCAGTATCGATCGATCACTGTCACTTACCAAACACAACACACATAACTGCAGCGTTCGCAGAGACAGGCCTGATCCCTGCGATCGCTAACAGTTTTTTTGTAGCGTTTGATATATTTGCTGACGACAGTCAGGTGCTTTTTTTCCTGTGAATCTTACTAGTGTACCCCTAAATTTAGAGCCCAAAATGGCAAGACGAAGGTACACTAGTAAAGAGGCCTACGAGATTCTGAGCATGACAGATAGTGAAGAGGAGGTCACGTATCTGTCAGATTCAGGCTCAGGATATCTTCCCGTAGAAGACAGTGACGTCAGCGGCCCCACGTCAGATAGCTCTGACGACGAAGTTGAGGTCCCTGCTAAGGTCAGGTGTACCCGATCCCGATCTTCTGAGGTTGTTGAGGAGCAAGAACCGCAGGTCTCTCGTATCATGGAGCAGAGTAGTACTAGCGCCGCTATTCCTTCTGGTGAACTGGCAAGCACCAGCGGCCTAGTACAGCCTGGACGTACATCCAGCACTGCAGTAACACTTGGTGACGTGGCGAGTCCCATAAGTGCAGTTCAAGCTGGCGAGGTGGCAAGCACAAGTAGTGTCCCGCTGCCACCAAGAAGACAAAGGCAGGCCCGTCGTGCCCATACTGCCCTTCCTGCAGAATTCGCCTATCCTGATTGGGTCCCCACCACTTCTGCAGAACCCGTACTTCCCCCATTCACTGCCCAACCCGGTATTCAGGTGGAAACAGCTGATTTTATTCCAATTGATTTTTATTCGCTGTTTTTCACGGAAGATCTCTATAGATCTATTGTGGACCAGAGTAATTTATATGCTGGTCAATTTATCGCCGCTAACCCCCAGTTGCCTAAAATTGCCAGAAATTGGAAACCAATTACGGTTTCCGAATTTAAGACCTTTCTGGGCCTTTCCCTCAACGTGGGCACACATAAATTTCCGTCATTGCGTGCTTATTGGTCCACGCACCCAATTGACCACATGCCCGTGTTCTCTGCCTCCATGTCCAGGGCACGATACGAGCAGATTTTGCGGTTCATGCACTTCAACGACAATGAACTTTGTCGTCCACGTGGGGACCCTGAATACGACCGGCTCTATAAAATTCGGCCCCTCATAAACCACTTCAACGAACGTTTTGCAGCCTTGTTTACTCCCGATCAAGTTGTCTGCGTTGATGAGTCCCTGATTAAATTTTCTGGCCGCTTGTCTTTCAAGCAGTATCTTCCCAACAAGCGTGCCAGATACGGGGTCAAGCTCTACAAGTTCTGTGACAGGGCAACAGGCTATGTAGTGAACTTTACGGTTTATGAGGGAAAAGATAGTCAGATTGAGTCGGTCAACTGCCCGGATTACATAGGGAGCGCTGGCAAGATAGTGTGGAACTTGGTGTCACCCTTATTCGGAAAGGGTACCACTTGTATGTGGACAATTATTACACGAGCGTGCCACTGTTTAGTCACTTGTTTGATCATCAGATTGGAGCATGTGGCACCGTGCGACCTAATCGCCGGGGCTTTCCCCAGCGGCTTGTAGATGCCCGTCTTAGGCTGGGGGAGAGAGCCTGCTTGAAGTGTAATAACTTGCTCGCTATGAAGTGGAGGGACAATAAGAATGTTTTCCTTCTTACCTCCCTTCATGCAGACACGACAGTCCAAATTCGTACGGCGACTGGTGTTGTGGAGAAACCCCTCTGTGTCCACGAATATAACCAAAATATGGGAGGGGTGGACCTCAACGACCAGTTGATGGCGCTGTATCTAATTGACCGTAAGGCGAGACGCTGGTACAAAAAAGTGTCTCTATCATTATTCCAATTGGCTTTGCTGAACGCTCATGTGCTATACAGAGCTTCAGGCGGGACGTTATCTCTTCTAAAATTCCAGAATGAGATAGTCACAGAACTCCTGTATCCAGGCGGTTCTGCACCTCACCATCCCCAACCAAATGCAGTAAGCCGGCTGCATGAGAGGCATTATTCGTATGTCCTCCCGAGTACCCCTACCCAAAGCCACCCCCAAAAAAGATGTCGTGTCTGTAGCAAGCGCGGATTTAGGCGTGACACCCGTAGTTTTTGTCCACTCTGTCCTGACAAGCCTGGTCTTTGCCAAGGTGAATGTTTTGAACGCTACCACTCAAAAGTGAAGTTTTAGCGTAGGGTACAGCATTTCACAGACAAGGACACACTTACACAGGGTCTCCCAAGATGCCATTACATTTTGAGAGACCCGAACCATTACAGTTGTAAAGTTACAAAAAAAAGTGTAAAAAAGAAAAAAAAAACGTAAAAAACAAAACACCAAAAATAGTTGTCGTTTTATTGTTCTCTCTCTCTCTATTTTCTCTCTATTGTTCTGCTCTTTTTTACTGTATTCTATTCTGCAATGTTTTATCATGCTTGCTTTTCAGGTATGTAATTTTTTGTTTTCAGGTGCGCCATTCAACTGCAGCGCGGAATTATTTATCTTGACAGCAACAGCGTTTGCTACCACGATACATAAAGCCGTGACTCCAGTGCTGTAGGAGGTGATTTCACCACCACAGTTAAAAAAAAGAGCATATATGCCGAAGCATGGGGGCAGCAGGGGCGGAGGAGCGATTTTGCTCCTAATGCCGCGTACATACGGTCGAAATTCCGACGGAGGCCTGCCCGTGGAAAATTCCGACCGTGTGTACGCGGCATAACTTTTTTGCGGGAGGATGCCCCCATGCTTCGGCATATATATATTTTAGGCACAGGTTGCGTTAAAACATTTTTTTATTTTTTACTAGGTTTTGTTTTGGTATTTGCTTTGCAGGTATGGCATGGTAAGGTCTTACTGTTGTACTGTAATGTTACTTTGTTTTAATGTTAACCACCATTTGCTTAGCAGGTACGCCATTCAGTTGCAGCGCGGATCTATTTATCTTGACAGCAACAGCATTTGCTCCCACGATACATAAAGCCGTGACTCCAACGCTGTAGGAGGTGATTTCACCACCACAGTTAAAAAAAAGAGCATATATGCCGAAGCATGGGGGCAGCAGGGGCGGAGGAGCGATTTTGCTCCTAATGCCGCGTATATACGGTCGAAATTCCAACGGAGGCTTGCCCGTGGAAAAGTCCGACCGTGTGTACGCGGCATAACCTTTTATGCCGCGTACATACGGTCGAAATTCCGACGAAGGCTTGACCGTGTGTACGCGGCATAACTTTTTTGCGGGAGGATGCCCCCATGCTTCGGCATATATGCCCATCATTAGAAGTGGGTGGATGAAGGGAGGTATTCTAATGGTGGGCATACCCACCAATCAATCTCTTTTTTTCGTTCAGCCAATAGGCTGTATGAAAAAAAAGATTACAATACATGTCCAACAAGGACCAGCAACGTACTGGTATGTTGCTGGACTTTGAATGTTTATACCAGAATGATGCCTGCGGGTTTAGGTATCATCTTGGTATCATTCTTTTCAGCCAGCAGCCGGCTTTCATGTAAAAGCAATTCTAGCAGATAATTAGCCTCTAGACTGCTTTTACAAGCAGTGGGAGGGAATGTCCCCCCCCGGATATAAAAAGCGCCATTGGGAAATTGGGAAAGCATTTTATCACACCGATCTTGGTGTGGTCAGATGCTTTGAGGGCAGAGGAAAGATCTAGGGTCTAACCCCCCATTTTTTTTCAAAAAAAGAGTACCTGTCACTACTTATTGCTATCATAGGGGATATTTTTTTTTTTCACAAGAAAAATGTTTATTCAGATTGAACAGTACAAGCGATGCATAGACACAGTTAGTCATAGAAAAAAGCATTATGCAGATTTACCCTAGGTTAGATGTCCTGCAGATATAAACAGGAGGGAAGTGTTGAAAGGCCAGTATACACAATACAGCGAGATATCGCTATGGAAACAAGAAATCCCAACAGGGTTGGTCGGGGAGGTCCAGGGGGGAAGGGGGGGGGGGGAAGGGGGGGGAAGGAGGGGAGGAGGAGGAGTGAGGAACGGGAGGGGGGGGGGGGGGGCAGGGGGGGAGGGAGGGGGGCAGGGAGGGACCTCATCTAATCAGTCAAATACACCTTGAACAGATAGCGAATAGCTCACTGGGGATCTAACATTGGGCCGTTGTTCTCATTGTCACCCATGAATTTGGTGCCCCAAGAATCTATCCACCCCGACCATATCTTATCAAATTTAGTAGGACAGTTTCGACTAGCAAAGGTGATCTTGTATAGTGGCAGCACCGAGTTCAATACCAAGCGCCACGAGGACACCGTAGGAGGTACCGCGCTCTTCCAGTGGAGGAATATCTCCCTACGGGCATAAAAAGTAGCGTATCTAAGGAAGAGTTTAGTGTATTTACCCCTCACCCCAGGATTAAAGACATTCAGCAGTAGTGATTTAGGGTCAGTTTCCAAATCCAGAGAAGTCACCCGAGCGAGGTCATCCACCACTCCCGACCAATAGTCTCCGAGGCGGGGGCAGGACCAGACCATGTGGAAAAAGGGGGCAGCCTGTAGGCCACATCTGGGACAAGCCACCGGGGTGCTAGGATTCATAATTGTCAACCGTTTTGGAGTGAAATAGGCTCTGTGGAGGAATTTGACCTGCATAAATCGGTCCCTAGCCGAGACCATAGTGGTAACGAAGGAGGACACACATGTCTCCCATTCATCCTCTGACAGATCAGGAATGTCCATCCTCCATTTGTCCATAGTTTTTTCCAGTTTCTTTGTGGGAGTAATGGACAAACGGAGGTATAGGGAGGACAGAGGTTTGTCTATGATCTTGGCATTAAGAAACCCCTCCACAGAGTCTGATTCCAGCGTGAGAAGTGATGGGAACTGTTTCCCGTAGGCATGCCGGAGCTGGTAGTATCGGAACAACATCCATCCCGGCAGTGAGTAGGCAGCCTGGAGATCGGAAAAAGATCGCAGCCTGCCACCCCTGACAATGTGCCTCAGCTTCACTATACCCTTTCTCGCCCAGATCTGCGGATCCGGGACGGAGTTCATGTGCGGCAGATTAGGGTTGCCCCAAAGGGGAATATGAGGTGAGAATGTCTCGGGGGAGCCGAAACGGGATCTGGCCCTGTGCCATATCGTGATGGTTGTACGCATCAAGTCCGTGATGCCAAGGTGGGACCTCGCCCCCCTGAACACCACGTTACTAAGGGAGGAATATGACCCCATTATGGCCGCCTCCAGAGTCACTGCCGGGTTATCGCGGGGTTGGGAGAACCACCATCTAACCGTCACCAGGACGGCCGCCCAAAAGTAGACCTGGAAGTCCGGCAGGGAAAGTCCCCCCCTAGCAATGGGAAGCTGAAGGGTGGAGACAGCCAGCCGCGGGGGCCCCCCATTCCAGATAAAGGAGGATATTATACTTTTTAGCTTGGTAAAAAATGAGGCGGGGGGGATCAGAGGGGAATTTCGGAAGAAGTAGAGAAATTTAGGCAAATACACCATCTTAATCAAGTTCACCCTACCCACTGGTGAAAGGGGGAGAGTCCTCCAGGTTGTACATTTCTGCGAAAAGGTTTTCAGCAGTGGTTGGAGATTCAGCTCATAGTATGAGGACAGCGGGGTCCTGACCGTAACTCCCAGATATTTAAATTCAGGTGTCCAATTTAGGGGAGTGCTCGTCAGCGGGTGAGGGCCCGACGCATGCAGCGAGAAGAGGAGTGATTTTCCCCAATTAACCTTAATGCCCGAGAACGAGGCGAATATATCCACTATTTGAAGTGCAGGTGGAAGGGAGGAAGTATCTTTGAGGAAAAGGAGGGTGTCATCGGCATAGAGGGATATTTTATCCGTAACTGCACCTATCCGAATCCCCTCTACCGAGGGAGCAGATCTGATGCGGGCCGCCATGGGTTCCATGGCTAGCGCAAACAGACCGGGGGAAAGCGGGCAGCCCTGCCTAGTACCCCTAGACAGGGGGAAAGGTAACGACAGCGAATTATTTGTGCGTATACGGGCTGTGGGATTGTGGTATAGCATCTGAATCCATCCAATAAATCGGGGGCCAAACCCAAATTTATGCAAGACGGCCCAGAGGTAGCGCCACTCAACCGAGTCGAAAGCCTTCTCGGCGTCTAAGGAGGCTACCACCTCTGTGCCGCCCTCACTTGCCCTGGAGAGATGAGTGAGGAGACGACGGATATTAATATCAGTTCCTCTGCCCGGCATAAAGCCAGACTGATCTGCATGTACCAATGCAGTGATCACAGTGTTCAGTCGTCCGGCCAGTATTTTGGCCAGCAGTTTGGCATCTACGTTGAGGAGAGAGATTGGGCGGTACGAGGAACACTGTTCAGGGGCCTTGCCTGGCTTAAGGATGACAACAATCACCGCCTCAGCCATTGTCGGGGGGAGAGAGTTCTCCTCCGCGGCCTTTTGGAGCATAAGTTTAAAGGATGGGAGAATTTCTGTTGCATATGCTTTAAAGAATTCGGCAGGGATGCCATCAGGACCTGGCGTTTTGCCGCCTTGCAAGGACGCTACCGCTCGTTGAAGCTCCTCCAATGTGATAGGGCCATCCAATGCCTCCCTGTACGAGGATGTCAGGCACGGAAGCTCCGTCTCATCGAGATAGGCTGTAAGCTCTGCATCTGTGCAAATCATCCGAGAGCTGTAAAGCTCCTGATAGAAAGATGCAAATCTGGCATTAATAGCACTGGGGTCCGTCAAATCCGCCCCATCAGAGTCACATATCAGCGAGATGGTCACTGGAGAGGAGTTCTCCCGTGCCAGCCATGCCAGCATACTACCCGTCTTCTCCCCATGTTCAAATATTCTTTGGGACTGATGCAGAAGCGCATTTTTTGTGGCCGCTGTTCGGAGCAGGAGAACATCCCTCAAAGCTGCCTGGAAATCTGAATAAACCCTGGGGGACCCAGTATTTGAGTATTCTACTTCGAGTGCAGCCACCCTCCTCTCAGCCCCCAGGGTGTCCTCTCTCAGATCCCTCCGGACCCCACGAATGTGGGACTGCAAACTACCTCTAGTAAACGCCTTAAATGCGTCCCATGACGTGGTCAGAGCTATAGAGTGGTCCAGGTCCTGCCAATAACGTATCGCCTCGGATCTATATGGCTCCGAGATCCTCGAGTCGGATAACCAAAACCTAGACAGTCTCCACAGGCTCTCCCCCGGTGCACTGGAAACACAGAGTTTCAATGCAAGCGGCGCATGGTCAGAAATGCCACGGGGGAGAATAGAGATGTCCCGAACCCTAGAGAGGACAGACCCCCCAGCATAGGCAAGGTCTATACGTGAAAGGGTCTTGTGTGAAGCCGAGTGGCAAGTATAAGCCCGCTGGGAAGGGTTACGCCACCTCCACACATCAGTCAGGTTGGAAGCCTCCGCCCAAGATAGCAGCTCCGAAGATGAGCTCGCTACGGGTGAAAGTCTGTCCACTCCAGAGTCCGGGACGAGATTAAAGTCGCCCAGTATCACCACTTTATCTGTGGCAAAGGTGGCTATCTTAGAGATCAGTTGATTAAGTAGTCGCGCGGAGGCCGGAGGGGGCAGGTACACTCCCACCACCACCAACTCCAACTGGTCCACTATAGCATGCAGTATAACAAAACGGCCGTCTGGATCTAGTTCTAGTGCCAGCAGTCGAAACGGTAGGGATTTACGTACAAGAATGCTGACCCCTCTGGAGTAATTGGTATGCGTAGAGTGGTATAGATGCCCCACCCAAGGTCTCCTAAGACTCAAAAGCTTGCTGCCCGTTAAGTGCGTCTCCTGCAGTATGCAAATATGGGGGTGATATTGTTTAAGAAATTGAAACACCAGTGACCTCTTCACAGAGGAGTTCAGCCCCCTGACGTTCCAAGATATTATATTACATTCAGCCATAAGCATCTAGGATCACATATTCAGACCAGTATCTAGCCTTCATGGGTGGATGCAGAGTCCGGACCACCACAAAGGTCAGGACAGAGCATCTCAAATATTCAATGACATACATAAATACATCGCTTGTGAAAAATCGGTAAAAAAACAAGGTATAACAAAACATTCCCACCCAACCCCCCCACCCCCCACCCCGCCAGCCCCAGCCCCAACTTTGGGGAGGCTTAGGATCCCAACTCAGAACCCAGGCGAACACGCCTGCAATGGGGAAACGCGCGCGGAACGGCATCCACAGTCCAGCAATCAGATGATGCACAGTTAGTCCCTTGCCAGAGACCGGATCAGATATATGGGTGCAGTCTCCCGGCAGCCGCCGGGGGTAGAAAAACTTGAACAATAACGTTGCATGAGCTACCAAAATTGCCGGCCTTGGCCAAGGGAGGGGGGGGATATAACAAAGGATCAACAGTTATTCGACCCTCCAACCAGGGTACCCCACCCACCCCCGGAAAGAACCAGGGAGTAACGACCCCCAACCCCCGCAGTTCATAAAGTAAAATGTTAGTCAACACATGGGACCCTCCCGGAGAGGGGGGGGGAAAGGGGGGAGCACGGGCCAAGCACAGGCCAATGTAGAAAGGAGGCACGTCCATAAGGCAGCAGGTGGCATGGCTCATGTAGAAAAAACAATTTGACCCCTCAGTAGTAATGGTACTTATCTGCGAGGTAGCGTGTCGATCCACATGGAGGCCTCCTCAGGAGATGCGAAGAATTTTACCGACTCGCCATCCTCCACTCGCAGCCTGGCCGGGAACAGCATGCTGTACTTAATCTGCTTGGCTCGAAGTTTGGCTCTCACTGCGTCGTAAGATTTCCGTTGTTTCTGAGTTTCCAGCGAGTAGTCTGGGAAGATCAGGAGCTTGGCGTTCTCAAATCGCAGTTCACCTTGGGCTCTCGCTTCCTTCATTACTGTATCGCGGTCACGGAAGTGAAGCAATTTGAAGATGAAAGTACGGGGTGGCGCTCCTTGCGGCCCCCTCGTGGAGGGTATGCGGTGGGCTCTTTCCACCGTAAAAAACGGGGAGAAACGTGCCGAGGGGAGGATAATTTGCAGCAGGCGTTCAGCAAAGGCGGTGGGATCCGCACCCTCAGCCCCCTCCGGAAGACCCAGCACTCGCAGGTTGTTCCGCCTATTGCGATTCTCAGCATCCTCGGCTCGGGCCTCCAGCGCCCTAACCTTAGTTTTCAGTACATGCATATCAGCCCCCTGGTCACGTACCGTGTCTTCCGTTTGAGAGACCCTCTGCTCCACTTCAGTCATGCGACCTCGAAGGGTGTCAAAGTCTTTCCGGATAAACTCTACATGGGTCTGAATATGATCCACTTTGCCAGTCAGAGCAGTGATGGCCTGCATTACGGCCTTAAAGTCAGCCGCCGTTGCCGGCAGCCGATCAGGATCATCAGCCTGGTTCTCCATCTGGGCAGGATGTTTAGGCGAGGCCGTGGCTGCGGCCCTGCCTGCAATGTCCAGTTTCGCAGCCTTTGTGCCTGTCCTCCGTTGGGAGCTGCCCCCTCTCATACCCCAGGAGTACTATTGAGGCTGGGGGCACACAGGAGGAGGGGGGGAGGGGGGGTCCCACGTAGCAGGCCCGCCCACCGCCAAGGCCGGATCCCACGCCGGGTGCAGCAAGATGGCCGCCGCCCTCCACAGCTAGGCCCAAGCCGCGGTGTTTCCTAAATGCGGTAGCCGCGTAACGGATCGCGGGTTCGCGGAGGCCGCCGTACAGCCGGAAAGCGGCGAATCCGCGGTCGCAGGTGTGCGGGCCTCCAGGGGGGTCCGGTTACCTGGATTAGGAGGCGAATCTGCGGCTGCGGCCCTGTCCGCGATGTCCGGTCTCGCGGCCCCCTCCCCGGATTTCAGGCAGGCTTCCTCTCCCTCACAGGCCCCCAAGTCCGGGGGGACACAGGAGAGTTGCTAGGTTTGGTGTGTTGCAGATCTGCACCCTATAAATTAGGGATTTTGGCACCGGTCCTGGGGAGCTCAGACAAACACGTCTGCTCCCAGCACCATTCCGGACACGCCCCCATCATAGGGTATATTTACATTCCCTGAGATAATGATAAAAATGGTAAAAAAATAAAATATGGAAGGCACAGTTTAAAAATAAAATAAAAAAGCCAAATAAATAAAAAAAAAAAAAAAAAAGCACCGCTGTCCCCCCCTGCTCTTGCGCAAAGGCGAACGCAAGCGTCGGTCTAGCGTCATATGTAAACAGCAATTGCATCATGCATGTGAGGTATCACCGCAAAGGTCAGATCGAGGGCAGTCATTTTAGCAGTAGACCTCCTCTGTAAATCTAACGTGGTAACCTGTAAAGGCTTTTAAATGCTTTTAAAAATGAATGTAGTTTGTCGCCGCTGCGCGTTTGTGCGCAATTTTAAAGCATGTCGTGTTTGGTATCCATGTACTCGGCCTATGATCATCTTTTTTATTTCATCAAACATTTGGGCAATATAGTGTTTTTTAGTGCATTAAAAATAAAAAAAGTGTGTTTTTCCCCCAAAAAATGCGTTTGAAAAATCGCTGCGCAAATACTGTGTGGAAAAAAAAATGCAACACCCACTATTTTAATCTGTAGGGCCTTTGCTTTAAAAAAATATATAATGTTTGGGGGTTCAACATAATTTTCTTGCAAAAAAATTTTTTTTTTCATGTAAACAAAAAGTGTCAGAAAGGGCTTTGTCTTCAAGTGGTTAGAAGAGTGGATGATGTGTGACATAAGCTTCCTAATGTTGTGCATAAAATGCCAGGACAGTTCAAAACCCCCCCAAATGACCCCATTTTGTAAAGTAGACACCTCAAGCTATTTGCTGAGAGGCATGTTGAGCCCATTGAATATTTTTTTTTTTGTCCCAAGTGATTGAATAATGACCAAAAAAAAAAAAAATGTACAAAAAGTTGTCACTAAATTATATATTGCTCAAACATGCCATGGGCATATGTGGAATTACACCCCAAAATACATTCTGTTGCTTCTCCTGAGTACGGGGATACCACATGTGTGGGACTTTTTGGGAGCCTAGTCGCGTACGGGACCCCAAAAACCAAGCACCGCCTTCAGGATTTCTATGGGTGTAAATTTTTGATTTCACTCCTCACTGCCTATCACAGTTTCGGAGGCCATGGAATGCCCAGATGGCACAAAACCCCCCCAAATGACCCCATTTTGGAAAGTAGACACCCCAAGCTATTTGCTGAGAGGTATGTTGAGTATTTTGCAGATCTCGCTTTTTGTCACAAAGTTTTGAAAATGTAAAAAAAAGAAAAAAAAAAGAAAAAAATATGTCTTTCTTAATTTTCAAAAACAAATGAGAGCTGTAAAATACTCACCATGCCTCTCAGCAAATAGCTTGGGGTGTCTACTTTCCAAAATGGGGTCATTTGTGGGGGTTTTGGGCTATTTTGACATTTTATGGCCTTCAAAACTGTGATAGGTAGTGAGGAGTGAAATCAAAAATTTATGCCCTTAGAAACCTTGAAGGCGGTGCTTGGTTTTTGGGGTCCCGTACGCGGCTAGGCTCCCAAAAAGTCCCACACATGTGGTATCCCCGTACTCAGGAGAAGCAGCAGAATGTATTTTGGGGTGTAATTTCACATATAACCATGGCATGTGTGAGCAATATATCATTTAGTGACAACTTTTTGTACATTTTTTTTTCTTTTTGTCATTATTCAATCATTTGGGACAAAAAAAAAATATTCAATGGGCTCAACATGCCTCTCAGCAAATAGCTTGGGGTGTCTACTTTCCAAAATAGGGTCATTTGGGGGGGTTTTGTGCCATCTTGGCATTTTATGGCCTTCAAAACTGTGATAGGTAGTGAGGAGCGAAATCAAAAATGTATGCCCTTAGAAACCTTGAAGGCGGTGCTTGGTTTTTGGGGTCCCGTACGCGGCTAGGCTCCCAAAAAGTCCCACACATGTGGTATCCCCGTATTCAGGAGAAGCAGCAGAATGTATTTTGGGGTGTAATTTCACATATGCCCATGGCATGTGTGAGCAATATATCATTTAGTGACAACTTTGTGCAAAAAAAAAAAGTTTGTCATATTCCCGCAACCTGTGGCAAAATATAAAATATTCCATGGACTCAACATGCCTCTCAGCAAATAGCTTGGGGTGTCTACTTTCCAAAATGGGGTAATTTGGGGGGGTTTGTGCTATTTTGGCATTTTATGGCCTTCGAAACTGTGATAGGTAGTGACGAGTGAAATCAAAAATTTACGCCCTTAGAAATTCTGAAGGCGGTGCTTGGTTTTTGGGGCCCTGTACGCGGCTAGGCTCCCAAAAAGTCCCACACATGTGGTATCCCCGTACTCAGGAAAAGCAGCAGAATGTATTTTGGGGTGCAATTCCACATATAACCATGGCATGTGTGAGCAATATATCATTTAGTGACAACTTTTTGTACATTTTTTTTTTCTTTTTGTCATTATTCAATTATTTGGGACAAAAAAAAAATATTCAATGGGGTCAACATGCCTCTCAGCAAATAGCTTGGGGTGTCTACTTTCCAAAATGGGGTCATTTGGGGGGGGTTTGTGCCATCTTGGCATTTTATGGCCTTCAAAACTGTGATAGGTAGTGAGGAGTGAAATCAAAAATTTATGCCCTTAGAAACCTTGAAGGCGGTGCTTGGTTTTTGGGGTCCCGTACGCGGCTAGGCTCCCAAAAAGTCCCACACATGTGGTATCCCCGTACTCAGGAGAAGCAGCAGAATGTATTTTGGGGTGTAATTTCACATATGCCCATGGCATGTGTGAGCAATATATCATTTAGTGACAACTTTGTGCAAAAAAAAAAAAGTTTGTCATATTCCCGCAACTTGTGGCAAAATATAAAATATTCCATGGACTGAACATGCCTCTCAGTAAATAGCTTGGGGTGTCTACTTTCCAAAATGGGGTCATTTGGGGGGGGGTTTGTGCTATTTTGGCATTTTATGGCCTTCGAAACTGTGATAGGTAGTGGGGAGTGAAATCAAAAATTTGCGCCCTTAGAAATCCTGAAGGCGGTGCTTGGTTTCCGGGGTCCCGTACGTGGCTAGGCTCCTAAAAAGTCCCACACATGTGGTATCCCCGTACTCAGGAGAAGCAGCAGAATGTATTTTGGGGTGCAATTCCACATATAACCATGGCATGTGTGAGCAATATATCATTTAGTGACAACTTTTTGTAATTTTTTTTTTTTTTTGTCATTATTCAATCACTTGGGACAAAAAAATAAATATTCAATGGGCTCAACATGCCTCTCAGCAATTTCCTTGGGGTGTCTACTTTCCAAAATGGGGTCATTTGGGGGGGGGGTTTTGTACTGCCCTGCCATTTTAGCACCTCAAGAAATGAGATAGGCAGTCATAAATTTAAAGCTGTGTAAATTTCAGAAAATGTACCCTAGTTTGTAAACGCTATAACTTTTGCGCAAACCAATAAATATACGCTTATTGACATTTTTTTTACTAAAGACATGTGGCTGAATACATTTTGGCCTAAATGTATGACTAAAATTGAGTTTATTCGATTTTTCTTATAACAAAAAGTAGAAAATATCATTTTTTTTCAAAATTTTCGGTCTTTTTCTGTTTATATCGCAAAAAATAAAAATCGCAGAGGCAATCAAATACCATTAAAAGAAAGCTCTATTTGTGGGAAGAAAAGGACGCAAATTTCATTTGGGTACAACATTGCATGTCCGCACAATTTACAGTTAAAGCAGCGCAGTGCCGAATCCCAAAAACAGGCCTGGTCCTAATGGCCCGAAATGGTCCGGGGCTTAAGTGGTTAAAGTGAAACAATGAAAGTGAAATATTCCTTTAATTTTCGTACCTGGGGGGTGTCTAAAGTATGCCTGTAAAGTAACGCATGTTTCTTGTGTTTAGAATTGTCACTGCACAAAATGTCATTTCTGAAGGAAAAAAAGTCATTTAAAACCACTTGCGGCTTTAATGAATTGTCGGGTCCCCGGCAATACAGAGAAAAGTCATTTTTTTCAATGACTTTTATCTGTATTGCCAGACCCGACAATTCATTATTAGATGCGAGTAGTTTTAAATTACTTTTTTTCCTTCAGAAATTACATTTTGTGCAGGGACAATTCTAAACACGGGAAACATGTGCAGGAAACCAAAATTAAAAAAAAAATGCATGGGGGTCCCCCGAATATTCCATTACCAGGCCCTTCAGGTCTGGTATGTATATTAAGGGGAACCCCGAGCCAAAAAAAAAAAAGCGTGGGGGTCCCCCCAAATTCCATATAAGGCCCTTTAGGTCTGGTATGGATATTAAGGGGACAATTTAGGTCTGGTATGGATATTAAGGGGACATTTAAAAAAATGGAGACAAGGGCCTCATCCCCACAACCCTTTTTTATTTAATTTTGGTTCGGGGTTCCCCTTAATATTCAAACGAGACCAAAGGGGCTGGTAATGGACTGGGGGGGGGACCCCTGCCATTTTTTCAATGACTTTTCTCTGTATTGCCGGGAACACAACAATTCATTATAGCCGCGAGTGGTTTTAAATTACTTTTTTTCCTTCAGAAATGACATTTTGTGCAGGGACAATTCTAAACACGGGAAATATGCGCTACTTTACAGGCATACTTTAGACACCCCCCAGGTACGAAATTTAAAGGAATATTTCACTTTTATTGTTTCACTTTAAGCATTATTAAAATCACTGCTCCCGAAAAAACTGGCCTTTTTTAAAACTTTTTTTTGCATTGATACAGGTCCCCTGGGGCAGGACCCAGGTACCCAAACACTTTTTATAACAATAACTTGCATATTATTATATATTATTACATATTATTATATTTAAAATTAGCACTTTAGATTTCCCCCATAGACTTTTAAAAGGTGTTCCGCGACTTTTCGAATTTGCCGCGAACACCCCAAATTGTTCGCTGTTCGCCGAGCGGGCGAACAACCAATGTTCGAGTCGAACTCATGTTCGACTCGAACATAAAGATCATCCCTAGTTAGAATGACAACCAGTATTAGTCATAGCTCTATACCAAAGTCCTTTTCATACTATATTATCACTACAAGCGGAATATTTTTTAGGAAAATAGGCTCTATTTAAAACATAATTCAATGCACTATTGAGGAGAAGGAGGCATGTATACTGGAAGATTCAACCCATGCATTCAGCTGAATATAATGGAATCTCCTAGAGAGCAATTCAAAGACCTGGCAGTTCCTGAGTTGCTGTTACCAGTTCAACAGCCAACTGGCAGACATCAGTGTAAAAACTGTGAAAAGGCATATTAATCCTTAAGGCCTATGTTCTGACTTGAGCATGATTAGAAGAGATTTGGAACTATGTTCAGAGGCGGACAAAGTCAACAAAGGGCCTCTATGCAGAAATGATATGTGGGCCTCAATTATTACTATCATAATGGCAAGTAATATATGCATTATAGCTTGTTTAAGTGTAAAATAAAATTATGCTTATTTCAAGTAATAATAATTCCACACCAAAATTATATTTTTGTTTGTAAATGTAACATTTTTAGAAGAAAATTATCATACGATAAAATAGCAAATGGGGTTTAAAACAACTCAATCATTTTAGTCACTAATTTGTCAGTGTCATATAATCATACCACATGGCACTGCAGCAGTACAATATACAACATTATGCCAATACAGCAAATTATGTATAAATTACATTGTAATGGCAAATTTCATCAACCAGTATAGATGCTCTTCAGCTTTGGTTGAACTTTCATTGCCTACCCTCCTCCTTAATGAGTAGGAGATCTGTCATTTAGCAGCAGGGATCTGTCATTTAAGAGCAGAAGTGATGCCAATGCTAAATTAAAAATCCCCCAGTTGCTGTTTGTGAAACAAGTCCCTTTTACATTAGTACATTCTACTTCTCTGCAACTTGTTATGGAGATTTAAGAAATCCCCAAAAACATGTTATTTAAAAGATTTGTGATTTTTTTAATGTTGCCCTTTAAGCTCCTCTTCCTGCTAATTCATTTGTTGTTTTTTGGGTTTTTTGCATTGATACATGTCCCCCATGGCAGTGATCAGCTACCCATGCCCTTTTTTTTTTTTACAAATGTTTGCGGCAGTTTCGTGGATTTTTTTTTCTTGCCAGATGTCCTGCAAATGAAACTTTGTATAGTTGGCTCATCCCTATCAACCGCATATTATATCAACCAGCTATAGACAATAATACTGCATGATATCACTCTGCAAGAACATTTCTAGGGGATAATGATCATGAGATAAAACAGCAAACAAAGTTTAAATACCTCTAATACCAATCTGCAAGAACATAAAATGAGATAACATATTTTTCTAGTGCCAAAATGGCAGCATACTATTAATGACAGAGCTCTGCCCTTTCCCCATCTATAGGACCAATTAAAAAACCCTTAAGAGTGGAGGATAGATCTTGAAGCATTCTCCTTTTTGTCCTCAAGAACTTTCACCTGCAGACCAGTGTTACATGTCCCTTACGTACTTACTAGATGCAGTCTCTCACCTTAGGTTGCCAAATGCTCCCATGTGTAGGGAGCCCTTTTTTGGATTTGTTGGGGCTACAGAGTTTTCTAAATACAAATGTTATACTCTTTGTGGCAGACTCTGTATGCCTTCTTTCTTCTTAGTGATGTCTTGTGTGCTTAGTTATTTTGTCTCTCGCTCTTCACTTTCATTAGGTTTCTTGCTCACTAGAGTTCAATGTGATTGGCACTTACACATGGGGAGGTGGGCTTCAGCTCTGTCATACTCATTTGCCATGGTTGGGCATTGTGGGGATCCTGCAGGATGTCCTGCTTTTGAATGCTATTTCTTAAAGGTAGCCATGGCAAGAAGGGAGTCCATGCTGTTATTTGTTGCACATGTGTACATTAACTGGGCTCCGCTATTAAACCTGCCTGACTGCTTAGGTACTTCATTAGGCATTCTCCTCTATCCTCTGACCCCCCTTGGATATCTGTATCTTTGCTCACCTGTTCTCTTTTATTTTTCATGATAAAGAATATATAGAGCACTTAAAAAATTTTTTTTTATATATAGCACCTACATCCCGATAAGGAAATTGTATAGAAAACCCGGTTGAACCGGGGAGATGCGTGGGACTTTAATGGTGCTTGGTATCAAGTATACAGAGAAATAGAAAATAATTTGTAAAAAAAAATATATAAATTTTATTCATGAATACATGACATTAAAACATGGAAAAGGATAGAGAATACAACGCAGTGCACTCTTTCCTAGTAAGTCACAAACTTGCAGTCCTACATGTTTTGCCTAGATTAGGCTTCTTCAGGGATGCGTGAGGACTTTAATTTATCTAAAAAAGATACAAATTATTTGTAGGTACATAATTTAAAAACAATAACATAATGGTATTTAAATACTCAGTCTGAACAATATTTCTAAATTAATATGAACTAATACTTTAAGACTCATGGGAGCCCTCTGAAAACAATGGGATATGCCCCAGTTAAGGGTCAATTGAACTGGGAACACTTTATGGACAACCGGGCGTCAGTGCTAACATGTGTCAAGATCTCAAGCACGCATGTGTAATATATCAAAAGGATCCAAGTGGGGATAACAACCTTGATACTATTAATGTTCTAGCCTTAAAAAAAAGGGGAAAAAAGCTGATTTTGAACAATTTGAAGCAGTCAAAAACAGACCAATGGCACATTGCTCTAGAAAAATATATGTAAAACATAGGTATGTGGGCTTACATGCTGGCGAAAAGGTAGCTACATAGCCTGGGAGCCTTAAGAGCACAAAGCAGCAAATATTCAGTACACAGGGAAGGCAATATGAATGCTCTGAATCTGTAAAAAATACAAACGGGAGAGAAAGGAGTTTATAAAAGAGCACACTGAAAGGTCTAATAAGAGTATCAGGCCCTGCAGCCAAATCCAACGAATAAATACCTTGCAATTGTATTCAAAGCCTTAGAGTGCTCATAATTGCAGTAAGCTGAAGTGGCTATATAAAGCCGTCAGACCGATCCAATCTGTCTGAACAGATAGGCAGTATAAGTGATATAGTCAAAGGAACACAAGAGCGAGCATATTTACCATCTTAATCCTAGGATCGATACCTGCTTGCTGCGTGCGTGTGGCATGGCTCCCAGGACAGACCCCATAACGGCTGCATCGCCATTGAGGTCCTATTTGTATACCCACTGTGTGTTTTATTGGCACGCTGCGTGTGACGTCACTACGTCGGCGGCGCACCTGCTGGCGCTAGGTGGTGACGTATATGGTGAAGTGATCACCAAGGAAGAGAGAGGAGGATTGACATGCGCAGTGGATGAGGGTATCATGTGACGCGGCAACCACGTCACTGTGTGGGCGGTGAATACACACCGCAGCTCATCTCACAGTGCGCATTGCATTCTCATCTTGCCTGTTACGTCACCATTACGGACAAGCATAGCATCCGTGCCTCCGCTCGGGTTCAGCAACGGCATATGCCGTTCTGATGGTTGCCCCCGGGCACCCGCAGTGGACCATTGGATATGACACATGCTGATAGAGAAGACCATGTATGCATAACCGCCTCATGAGATTGTGTATGAATGAAAGGGAAGACAATGAAGGGAAAGAGAGGGGAATTGGAAGTGGGATGGAATGATGTTGGGAAAGGATGATAAAATATAAAAAATTAAAAAAGGGGGGAAGACAAAAGACAATAACAAAAACAGAAACAGAAACAGAAACAAAAGAAAACAAAAGAAGAAACAGAAATGCTGTTGATGGGTCAAAATGTGCATGTTGGACCATGGTAAGTAGTATACATGGGCAGAGGATTGTATAATAAGACAAGGGTGGCCCTGTGCAAGGGTGCCCGTCAGCAGTTGAAAAGATAAAAAATTGATAACATTGTAATATATACATACCCAAGTGGCGGGAGCATGTATGGAGGAACCCCTAGAGTAAGAAAGGTATAGTCTACACATCCTACAAAAAATACATAGAGATATCCAGTTTTTTAATGTAAATAGGGAAGTGTATATGACCCACTTCCCCTGAACGCATATATTGATTGAAAAATTAAATCAACACTTATATTGTGATTCTTCAATTTAAGAGCATATGGGGCCATGACCCCATTGGGCTGTCATTGTTCCCTTGTAGCAAATAACGGTCCCAAATGAGGGCTGCATAGGATACCCCCCTCGGGATCAGCCGTATAGGCTTAAAGGCTGGCCCAGAGGCGTGCATGGAAATGGTATCACACGGAAAAGGTCGAAGAAGGAATATAGAAGCATCGTCAAAAAGTACAGATCCTAAACATAACAAAATGGTAACATGGCTGCTATAAAAAAGGTTTATAACTTATATTCTCATTCAGACCTGGATATTTCATGGCCTGGAGGCGATAGATCCATTTGGCCTCAATTTGAAGCAACTGTTGATCTACGTCTCAACCCTTTTGTTCAGCGAAATATGTTCCAGAGCAAAGAAACCAATCATTTTAAGGTTATGGTTGTGAAAAAGGCTCATGTGTCGGCTGATGGGTGTTTCCGTCAGTTTTTTGGAAATAGCCGACACATAGTTACGAATTCTACAAAAGAAATTCCTTTTAGTTTTACCAACATAGAATCCGCCGCAGATGCATTTCATGAGGTAAATGACGCCTATTTCTTTATCGTACACCACGGGACACAGAGCTAGTCATTACATAATGGGTTAAGGGTCACCAGCGGTGATTGGACACTGGCACAACCAATGGAAGACAGTTCCCCTCCATATAACCCCTCCCATCAGGGAAGTACCTCAGTTTTTTCGCCAGTGTCGAAAGGTGTTGGACGCGTTAGGAGGTGCTAAAGGAAAGCTCTACCAAAGAGACCCTCTGGGGGTAAAAGAGCTATGCTTTCGGATCCATCCAAGACGCCTACAAATGAGCTGAATCTGGATGGGATCCGGGCCTCATCCATGAGGCGTCGCCTGTAATGTCTCTCTTCGGAGGACTGGGCTCTAAGATCCAGCACTTTCGCTATTTCGCTATAAAGTCCTGGTAAGAGTCTTGTACAAGGCCCAGGGGAGAGGTATCCTTTAAATAGGAACCCATATCCCTGAAGGTTGGCACACATAGCCCACCGTGAAGGGTGAAGTTTGGTATCTGTCTGAAATCTTTCAGCAGAAAAACCTGCGGCGTGGATAAGGTGAGATTAGAAGGTCCATAACTAGGTTGGGACCTTTTTCAAAAAGTGGATGTCTTCTTTTTTTCCACCACTGGGGGGAGTAAAGAGCTGAATATACTCACCTCACTCTGTTCAGTGTCGGCTTCGGCGAAGTACACTGCTCGTCACCTCCGCTGCTGAGCTTGCTGGGGCACCCCGATCCTCCTTTCGGTGGCCGACCAGACACCTGCAGATGCAGGTAAGTGGGAACAAGGGCTGATGAGAGTCCTCTCTCACTATGGCCACCGCCATAGCGCTAAGGGCCGCGCGCGCGGGAGCGCGCTTTATCGGAGGGGGGGGCGAAGGCGTGCGCGGGCACGTGGCGCGCGCAGGCACAGAAACGGCGCCAAATTTAAAAGACTGTCAGTGTGAGAAGCACTGCAGCAGCAAGCAAGCTCGTTAGTTCTCTTATTCCTGGCAGAGAAACACAGCAGCTATACAGGGACGTAAGACTCCATGTGGTTGGATTGGGTACTTCCTAGAAGACATCCATGTTATGCATAGTTATGTGTTAAAAGTTGCATACTTAATGTATTTGCTAAACTAAACACGGTAGTATATGCATTTAGGTACCTTGTATTTTGTCTAAACAGTAAGCCTTCCAGGGGAAGTAATACGAACAAAAAGAGATAAGAAAGCACCACCGCCTGAGAGGAGGCTCTAACTGTGCTGACTCGGTACCTTTCTCTCCTGTGTTGCTAAATGCACCTGTTCAGGATGAGCCATTACCTCTGTCAGGTATGGCGGCTTCCCCAGTGAAGCCTGGGCCTGTATATGTCACTGAGGACACTTTATCAGCTGCCCTAAATAATCTGGAGGAAAAAATTGCTACCTTAATCGCTAAGTCCTCTAAAAAGGGACAATAAGCGAAGCAGGTCTCTTCCAGTATTGGACCTCCCTTCAGAAGTACCTGAGGGAGGAGGATGAGGAGGAGGAGGCTACATCAGCAGAGGATGAGGAGCCAGATTTTAAGGTCACAGGTACAATGCTATAGCAGTGCATTTAAGTTAACCTCTGCAGAGGTAACGGAATTACCTGTCTCCTCCCTAGGGTCATTAAGATCCCTGCAAGGTGCATGCTCCTTCCCGGTTCATCCGTTACTAGAGGATCTAATATACGCAAACTGGCAACATCCAGATAAGCGTTTCTCACCTCCAAAAAGGTTTAACATTCTTTATCCTATGGGGGAATTTTTTTTTTTAAAGAAATGGAGCCTGCCTGCGGTAGTTGCGGCTATTTCTTGTGTAAATAAAAACCTGACATGTCCGGTGGATAATGTACAAGGGTTTAAAAGATCCTTCTGAGAGGAAGTTGAAATCCTCCTTCCTTTTGGCCGGCTCAATTACCCAACCTGCAGTAGCAGCAGTCGGTATGGGTCAGGTCATCAGCCAACAGGTAAAGCAGGGGCTGAAGGAACTGCCTTCAGAGCAGGCTAGAAATTGGGAAAATTTGCCTAAAGCCTTATGCTTCACAGTGGATGCCATGAGAGATTCTATCATACAGGCATCACGCCTTACACTCCAGCTGGTACAGATGCGCAGAGTACTTTGGCTTAAGCATTGGTCAGCGGAGACCCCATGCAAAAAGCTGTTGGCAAGTTCCCGTTCCATGGCGAACGCCTATTTGGGGAAGATTTAGAAAAATATATACAGAAGATCAAGTGGTAAAACGACTTTTACCTGAGAGAAAGAAAAACAAGAGATCTTGTTTTAAACGCTCTCTCCCCAGCTCCCGGGAAATCTGACTCCAACCAGTGGCGGCGGCCTGTTTTAGCCGTCCACAAAAGCCAAGGGGCAAGCTCAGAAGAACAAGAAGCCGTGGGGTGCAAGAGCTAATAAGCAAGCCCCCAAAGCCTCTCAGTGAAGGGGCGCCCCCGCTCGGCCGAGTGGGAGGAAGGCTTTGTCAGTTCTGAGCAACTTGGTGGTCAGAAATCCAGGACAATTGGGTAGTATCCACAATATCCTCAGGGTACAAACTGGAATTTCGAGAGATCCCATCTTCTCAATTCCGAGGTTCAAGACTCTCCAAGGATCCACAAAAAAGAGAATCCTTCTTCAAAGGTTTGAATCACTTAATGGCTCAAGGGGTAGTTACAGACGTACCCCAAAAAGAGCGAGGTTCAGGTTTTTACTCAAACCTCTTTGTGATTCCAAAGCCAAATGGAGATGTCAGACCCATCCTGGATCTAAAATCCCTAAATCGGTTCCTGAACGATCGCCATTTTCGAATGGAAACGATCCGATCCGTGGCCGCCACTTTAAAGGGCGGAAAATTCATGGCGCCCATAGATATCAAGGACGCACATTTACACATACCCATCCTCCCCGCTCACCAAAGATTCCTAAGGTTTGCGGTAGAAGATCGCCACTTTCAATTTGTGGCTCTGCCGTTTGGTGTAGCCACCGCGCCCATAGTATTCACAAAGGTGCTAGCTCCTCTGTTAGCAAACCTAAGAACACGGGGCATTGCGGTAACAGCCTATCTGGACGATCTACTAGTAATAGATCAGTCAAAGGACGGATTGGGTCACGCTGTACACACTACAGTAGGATACCTGGAGCATTTAGGATGGATTATAAATTTACAAAAATCCTCTCTCCAGGCCCAAAGAAGGATAGGGTACCTGGGCATGATCATAGATACAGCCCAAAACGGGGTATACCTGCCAGAACCGAAGATACAGTCTCTGAAAGACCTGATCCACAAGGTCAAAGCAAACAAGAGGCCGTCTATTCGCCTTTGCATGAGACTATTGGGAAAGATGGTAGCCTCCTTCGAGGCGGTCCCTTACGCCCAGTTTCATTCGAGACTACTTCAAGGCAATATTTTAGCTTCCTGGAACAGGAAGAGCCAAGCTCTGGATATACCCATGCGCCTGTCCTCACAAGTACGCCACAGCTTCGATTGGTGGCTAGAAGCCAGGAATTTACGGAAGGGAAAGTCCTTCCTCCCAGTGGCCTGGAAGGTGGTATCTAGGGATGCCAGCCTATCGGACTGGGGTGCAGTATACGAGGAGGCTTCTACCCAGGGAACCTGGGCCAAGACTCAGGGGATCCTGCCCATCAATGTGCTAGAGATCCGGGCGGTATATCTAGCCCTCAAAACCTGGACATACAGGTTACAGGGCTACCCAGTTCGGGTTCAATCCGACAATGCTACTGCAGTAGCTTACATCAATCACCAAGGAGGCACCCGCAGTCGGGCAGCCCAAAGAGAGGTGAACCGGATCCTGGCATGGGCAGAAGAGCATGTACCTTGCCTTTCTGCAATCTTCATTCCAGGGATGGAAAATTGGCAAGCAGACTACCTGAGTCGTCAGCAGCTGCTACCAGGGAGTGGTCTCTTCACCCCGAGATCTTTCAGGCCATATGTCTGAGATGGGGAAACCCGGATGTAGACCTGCTAACTGCCAGGTTCAACAAGAAATTGGACAACTTTGTGTCCAGAACGAGAGATCCTCTAGCCTACGGGACAGACGCTCTAATAACTCCATGGAATCAGTTCTCACTGATCTAGGCATTCCCTCCGATCCCTCTTCTACAAAGACTGCTTCGCAGGATCAAGGAGGAGGGAATACCAGTAATCCTAGTGGCCCCAAACTGGCCCAGGAGGCCTTGGTACGCCGAGATTGTAAAAACGGCGATAGGAAGGCCCTGGAAGTTTCCACTCCGACACGACCTTCTGTCACAGGGTCCAGTATTCCACCCTTCCTTACAAAGGCTAAAGTTGACGGCCTGGCTGCTGAGACCCACATTTTTAAAAAGAGAGGGGTCTCTGGTCCGGCTCTTTCTACGCTCATTAATGCTAGAAAGCCAGCCTCCAGACTCATCTATCAGAGAGTCTGGAGAGCATACGTTTCCTGGTGTGAATCCAGATGTTGGAATCCTCAGAAGTATGAAATAAGTAGGATTCTTGCTTTTTGCCAGTTAGGAGTGGATATGAATTTAGCCCTTAGCACCATCAAATGGCAAATATCGGCTCTATCAGTCTTCTTTCAGAGACCATTGGCATCTCACTCCCTAGTTCGGACATTCATTCAGGGGGTACTGAGGATAAATCCTCCAGTCAGGTCTCCCTTGTGTCCATGGGATTTGAATTTGGTATTGTCAGTGTTGCAAAAGCAACCTTTTGAACCTATTCGCCATATTCCTTTAATTATATTAAGTAGGAAGTTGGCCTTTCTGATTGCTATAGCTTCTGCTAGGAGAGTATCAGAGCTAGCAGCTCTTTCTTGTAAAGAGCCTTATCTAATTTGTCACAAGGACAAAATCGTACTACGACCCCATCCGGCTTTTCTACCTAAGGTGGTGTCGGCTTTTCACTTGAATCAAGACATTGTTCTGCCTTCCTTTTTTCCAAACCCGCGGACGGCGGGGGAAAAATTATTACACTCTCTAGATCCAGTGAGAGCGGTAAAGGTGTATCTGCAAGCAACAGCTCAGATACGTAAAACAGATGTTTTGTTTATTTTACCAGATGGGCCCAAGAAGGGCCAAGCGGTATCAAAATCCACCATTTCCAGGTGGATTAGACAAGTAATTATTCAAGCTTATGGTTTAAAGAACAGGACTCCTCCTTTTCCTGTTAAGGCGCACTCTACCAGGGCGATAGGTGCTTCATGGGCAGTGCACCACCAGGCTTCGATGGCTCAGATCTGTAAAGCTGCAACTTGGTCTTCAGTCCATACATTTTCCAAATTCTATCAAATAGATGTGAAAGGACATGAGGATTCCGCCTTTGGGCGAAGTGTGCTGCAGGCAGCAGTATAGGGCTTCTGGTCCGCAAGCGGCCTGTTTTGATCTGTGTCTCCCCCCCTTCATATGAGCATTGCTCTGGGACGTCCCATTATGTAATGACTAGCTCTGTGTCCCGTGGTGTACGATAAAGAAAATAGGATTTTTATAACAGCTTACCTGTAAAATCCTTTTCTTGGAGTACACCACGGGACACAGAGGTCCCCCCCTTCTTATGGGAACCTTACTGCTTTGCTACAAAACTGAGGTACTTCCCTGATGGGAGGGGTTATATGGAGGGGAACTGTCTTCCATTGGTTGTGCCAGTGTCCAATCACCGCTGGTGACCCTTAACCCATTATGTAATGACTAGCTCTGTGTCCCGTGGTGTACTCCAAGAAAAGGATTTTACAGGTAAGCTGTTATAAAAATCCTATTTTTCTGGCATGTGACTCTGCTTTTGGGCCGCCCAAATGTCACCATTGGGTAGGTTGATGTTGGGGCCCGTTACTATGAAGCGACAAAAGTTACATTTCCCACATGGGTAAGTACCTGTCCTCGTTGGGTTAGGGGTGGTGTTGGTTGCATAGTGGCTGGAAACTGTAGTGTCTTTAATGGAACGCAAGCGTTTAAACTTTATTTCTGGATAAGGCTTGATGTATTTATTGATTTTGTCATCTGATGTCAGAAGATACCAGAACCTGTTGTAAATTTTTCTGATGGATGCATGTTGTCTGTTGTATCTAGTGATAATCCTGGTTGACTCTGATTTCTTCTTCTCTTTGGTGTTATAAATCAAAGTGTTCCTGTCCAAAACTCTAACTTTGTTAAAAGCCTTTCTCAAACATGTTTTAGTGTATCCTCTAGATCTCAGGCGTGCATAGAGTTGGTTAGATTCTCATTTGAAGTCTGTTTCTTGGGAACAATTGCATTTGAGTCTTAGATACTGACTAAATGTAATACTGGTGATAAGTGGTTTTGGACGTGAGCTTGTGGCATGCAGTAAGGTATTCCCTGCAGTGGGTTTCCTATAGAGTTTAGAGCATAAATTGCCTTTTTCATTCACGAACAGTGGCGGCCCGTCCATAGGGGGCGCCCGGGCGCCGCCCCCCCCTTCTGTGGTCACCAAAAAAATAAATAAAAATAAAAAAACGGGCCCTTTTAAGAGTTTTTTTTTTTAAATGTCCTTTTTTTTCACACTTGACGGTGCGTCCATAGTGGGCGCAGAAGCGCCGCCCCCGCTCGCTTCTGCGCCCGGCCATCACTCACAACAATACATAGGTTCATGCATTGCATGAACCTATGTATTGCTGCCGCCCACTATTCAGATGGCCGGCCCCTTGAGCGCCGGCCATCTGAATAACAGCGTCTGGTTGGCCTTTAGAAGTGCCTATCAGAGCCAGCGTCTCTGATAGGCTTCCCGACTATAGCCTGAGGGCTGTAATCGGCTTCTAAATACCTAATGAGAGGACGCACGGGGGTGCGTTCCCTGGCCAATCAGGTTCACCATGTCTGGTTACCGATAACCTGATTGGCTGAAGCGACATCGAGGGCGGGAGAAGACATCGAGGACGGAAGAAGGACGGCGCTGACTCGAGGAAGGTAAGTGCAGGGCTGGGGGGGACAAACTGGCTGCATTTGGGGGCAAACTGGCTGTATATTGGGGACAAACTGGCTGTATATGGGGGACAAACTGGCTGTATATGGGGGACAAACTGGCTGTATATGGGGGGGGGAAACTGGCTGTATATGGGGGGGGGAACTGGCGGTATATTGGGGACAAACTGGCTGTATATTGGGGACAAACTGGCTGTATATGGGAGGGGGAACTGGCTGTATATGGGGGGGAACTGGCTGTATTTTGGGGACAAACTGGCTGTATTTTGGGGGGAAACTGGCTGTATATGGGGGACAAACTGGCTGTATATTGGGGACAAACTGGCTGTATATTGGGGACAAACTGGCTGTATATGGGGGACAAACTGGCTGTATATGGGGGGACAAACTGGCTGTATTTTGGGGACAAACTGGCTGTATTTTGGGGGGAAATTGGCTGTATATGGGGGACAAACTGGCTGTATATGGGGGAAAAACTGGCTGTATATGGGGGACAAACTGGCTGTATTTTGGGGACAAACTGGCTGTATTTTGGGGACAAACTGGCTGTATATGGGGGACAAACTGGCTGTATATGGGGGACAAACTGGCTGTATTTTGGGGACAAACTGGCTGTATAATGGGGACAAACTGGCTGTATAATGGGGGACAACTGGCTGTATAATGGGGGACAACTGGCTGTATAATGGGGGACAAACTGGCTGTATATTGGGGACAAACTGGCTGTATTTTGGGACAAACTGGCTGCATATGGGGGGAAACTGGCTGTATATGGGGGGAAACTGGCTGCATTTGGGGACAAACTAGTGGCGTTTGGGCACAGTGGCTGCGTTTAATGGGCACAGTGGCGGCAATTGATGTTTTTTTTTTTCAGCTTGTTTGCGCCCCCCCCATATCCAGGGGGGGGGCGCAAACAAGCTGAAAAAAAGCTTGTTTCCGCCACTGTTCACGAACAATTCAACATCCAGGAAGATGATCCTCTCCTGGCTAAAATTGTGAATTTCAATTTATAGGTATTAATTTGTAAATTCTCTAGGAATCGTATGAGCTCATCCTTTGATCCTGCCCAAATCATTATGACATTGTCAATGTAACAATGCCATGTGAGTATATTGTCAAAATTTGCATCCTATCTATCATTTGAAAAAAGATCACGATCCCACCCCCCAGGTACAGGTTGGCATAGGAGGTGGTGCAGCCCGCCCCCATAGCCACGCCCTGCACCTGGAGGTAGTGGGAGCGCTTAAAAAGAAATGTGTTATGAGTGAGGATGAATTGTAGCATTTCGACTATGAAGTTGTTATATTTATGAGAGTCTTTGTCTCGCTCGTTCAAGAAGCTTCGTACTACCTGTACCCCTAGGAGATGCGGGATAGAATTGTAGAGTGCTTCAATATCGATAGCCACAAGCCATGCATCCTGTGGTATCGATAAACCATCAGTAATTTTGAGCAATTCTATAGTATCTTTAACGTGCAAAAAAAAACTTTGCACGTGAGGATAAAGATATTCGTCAATGATCCTACTGGTGTTTTCTGTTAATGAGTCACAGCTCAAAATAATAGGGTGTCCAGGAGGTGGTGTAACCCCCTTGTGCACTTTGGGGAGTGCATAAAAGGTAGGTGTAAGTGTTTTTTCTATATTAAGGAACTGGACAGCATTGGCATCAATAACCCCTGATGTATATGCACGGTTGAGAATTTTTTTGTATTTTCTGATGCTTTGAGAGATTTTATTTTTCATGTGCAGCTGCCTACACACTGCATCTACATCAGCCATTCACCATACATACAAGACTATCTTATTTCTAAGTAAGGGGCCATCATTTGCTATTTCTTTCATCCCTGCCTGTTTTTTTAGCAAATAGATCTTAGAGAACACCTGGTGTCAGGAAAGGTTCCATCCGCTGGTGTTATTTATTATTTGGCTTGCAGTACTGTGGTCCACCAGCAGGTGTCTCCTGGCAGTGTGGAACTGTCAGGAGAATTTCTCCCTGCTGGTATTATGTTATCCTTTGGACGCAGTACTGGTCTCCACCAGCGGATGGACCCTGGCAGTGTGGAGCAAACTGATCTTTCAGCGCTCAGGTGTGACTTGAAGCCAATTACAAGCCTCCTATTTATACCCGGCAAGTACAAACACACCTCGCCCTGGTATCTCTCCCCCTGACCTAGGACCTGTGATCCCGACTTTGAGCCTGCACCTCTCCTGACCCGACCTGATCTGATCCCCATCCTGAGCCGTTTCCCGGCTTGAGGTTGTGGTGCATGTTTCCCGGCCTGAGGTTGTGGTGCCCGTTTCCCGGCTTGAGATTGTGGTGCCCGTTTCCCGGCTTGAGATTGTGGTGCCCGTTTCTCGGATTGAGGTTGTGTTGCCCGTTTCTCGGATTGAGGTTGTGGTGCCCGTTTCCCGGCTTGAGGTTGTGGTGCCCGTTTCCCAGCTTGAGGCTGTGGTGCCCGTTTCCTGGCCTGAGGAGCCTGCTGCCAGTTTGATGTGTTCCTGTCTGCCGCCCAGCCTAACGTGCCCCTGTCTGCCGCCCAGCCTGACGTGCCCCTGTCTGCTGCCCAGCCTGATGTGCCCCTGTCTCCCGCCCAGCCTGAGATGTTCCTGTCTGCCGCCCAGCCTGAGGTGTTCCTGTCTGCTGCCCAGCCTAAGGTGTCCCTGTCTGCTGCCCAGCTCGATGACCCGGAGCCTGCTGCCCAGCCTGATGTGTTCCTGCCTGCTGCCCAGCCTGGTGTGTTCCTGACTGCTGCCCAGCCTGGTTTGTTCCTGTCTGCTGCCCAGCTTGATTTGCCCCTGTCTGCTGCCCAGCTCGATGACCCGGAGCCTGCTGCCCAGCTTGATGTCCCGGAGCCTGCTGCCCAGCCTGGTGTGTTCCTGACTGCTGCCCAGCCTGGTGTGTTCCTGTCTACTACCCAGCTTGATTTGCCCCTGTCTGCTGCCCAGCTCGATGACCTGGAGCCTGCTGCCCAGCTTGATGTCCCGGAGCCTGCTGCCCAGCCTGATGTGTTCCTGCTGCCCAGCCTGGTGTGTTCCTGCCTGCTGCCCAGCCTGGTGTGTTCCTGACTGCTGCCCAGTCTGATGTGTTCCTGCCTGCTGCCCAGCCTGGTGTGTTCCTGACTGCTGCCCAGCCTGGTGTGTTCCTGTCTGCTGCCCAGCTTGATTTGCCCCTGTCTGCTGCCCAGCTTGATGACCCGGAGCCTGCTGCCCAGCTTAATGTCCCGGAGCCTGCTGCCCAGCCTGGTGTGTTCCTGACTGCTGCCCAGCCTGGTTTGTTCCTTTCTGCTGCCCAGCTTGATTTGCCCCTGTCTGCTGCCCAGCTTGATGTGACTGTCTCCTGCCCGGATGTGCCTGCTGTCTGCCCGGACGTGCCCGCTGTCTGCCCGGATGTGACACAGTTAGTTGGAGCGTCCGGAGGCCGCTCCTTTGAGGAGGGGGTACTGTCAGAAAAGGTTCCATCCGCTGATCTTAGAGAACACCTGGTGTCAGGAAAGGTTCCATCCGCTGGTGTTATTTATTATTTGGCTTGCAGTACTGTGGTCCACCAGCAGGTGTCTCCTGGCAGTGTGGAACTGTCAGGAGAATTTCTCCCTGCTGGTATTATGTTATCCTTTGGACGCAGTACTGGTCTCCACTAGCGGATGGATCCTGGCAGTGTGGAGCAAACTGATCTTTCAGCGCTCAGGTGTGACTTGAAGCCAATTACAAGCCTCCTATTTATACCCGGCAAGTACAAACACACCTCGCCCTGGTATCTCTCTCCCTGACCTAGGACCTGTGATCCCGACTTTGAGCCTGCACCTCTCCTGACCAGACCTGATCTGATCCCCATCCTGAGCCTATCCATCTGTCTTCTCCCTGTCTTGTTTGTTCCCTGACTCCCTGTGTATGACCTTGGCCTGGCTACGTTTATGCTTTTGGAACACTCTTTTGTCAATCTCCTGATCTGCTGTGTATGACCTCAGCCTGGCTTTTACTACGATTCTGGTATCTCCCACTATTGTGTATTTGTCTATAGTCACTGTTTTGGTTGATTTATTGCACTGTGTTCTGTTGGAGGTGGTTGTATATTTGTTCACTTACCTTAATAAACTGTTATATTTTTACCTACACCCATTTGGTCTCCTCTGTGCAGTCACACATTCTGGTCTACCAGCCTTCTCTGACACCTGGTGCAAGAGGTTGGAAGGTGACGGTGTCTCTTCTAGCCCACACAGATCCCATGCCAGGTATAGGAATAGCTCTTGCAAACATCTCCATGCCCCCTATCCTGAGCACTCACAGCAACCAAAGGGAAAAAGTTGGGCCTGCATTTAGGTTTCCTTACATGCAAACTTGTCTGTGCTGGTTGTGAGAGTTTGACTTTGCCCTGGTACAAACCTATATACAGTTTTGTGCATATCTAGGTGGAAAAGTGCAAGGATCCATGGGTGGTGTCCACCATCAAACATGGCCACTTCTGGATTTTCAATCAACGTCCTCCTTCAAGCTCTTTCATGCCCACCAGAGTGTAGCATTCTCCAGAAAAGATGGGTATTCTCTTCCAGTACCTCCAATCCCTATGTCTCCAATGGGCAATCATTACAGGGCCCCACTATGAGAGATGTACAAGGTTTTACTACCTTTTGTTCCTCGTTTAAAGAAAAACAGGATAGTGGAGGCAAGTGATTGACTTAAAGAAGTTAAATTGCTTTAACTGTTTTGAACTATTCAAAATGGAGCCATTACAGATTATTGTTCAAGTAGTACAAACAGGGATTTGAATGATTTGCAGCATGCCTGCTTGCACATCTCCATTTTCCCTTCTTTCCAGTGATTCCACAGATATGCTGTGGATCTGGAGCACTTCCAGTTCATTTGTCTACCTTTCGGACTATCCACTTCCTCAAGGACATTCAAAAGTTTCTGATTGTCACTTTAGCTTTTCTCTGAGAACAGGGAGCCTAGGTCTCTCACTATATGGAGAACATCTTACTGCTGGCTCACAGTCAGGAGCAGCTATTGGTTCACCCGGAAAATCTTCTCACCTTCTCAAAAACATGCAGCTGGGTAATAAACATCACAAAAAGTCAGCTGGAACGCAGCCAGCAGATTGTATAACTGGGAGCACAGTTCAATACCCATCCCAAAATCATCTCACTTCCTTCAGAAAGTCCCTGGAATCAGGGTGAATCTTCAGAAGCTGATTTCCTCCCTGGTAATGTCAGCCTCTGAATGTATGAGCCTGCTATGAACTGTGGTCTTCTGCATTCCAATGGTGCTTGGACTGCAATAGACGAAGCAGAGCCTCAGTCAGATCATAAAAATCTCTCCTAAAATGCACACGGGCCTTTGGTGATGAGAAAACCTTCACACAATTTCACTCATTAGGTTCATTATGCTAGACCATTGTTAAAACTGATGCCAGTGCACCAGGTTGGGGAGCCCTGTGTGACCACATCAGAATGCAAGACAGGAATAATTTTCCAATTGAAGGAATCGTTTTTAATATGATTGAGGTCCAACCAACCCTAATGCCACTTACCACCCTAATGTTGCACATTCAGGGTCAACCAATCATGCTTCAAATGGAAAATAGGGAAGCAGTCTCTTACATACAGAGATATGGAGGGACCCTCTCAGAAAAGGGTACTCACCGTGGCCGAGAAACAGAAAGTGGCTCACTCTTGCGACTAAGCGCACTCCACCCCCTGGAGATGGGACAGAGGGTGGATGGCACAAAGAAGCACAAGCTACCAGTAAGCTGAGCAGGACTTGCGTGAAGGTCAGAGAAGACAGGTATAGGAACTGATGGTAATCAGAACTCAGCTGGTGTAGTTGTGCAGAAAGTCCAGAGCAGGCCGGGGGTCAAACACCCAAAAGGAGGAAAGTCCAAAGGCAAGCAGAGGGTCAAGTACTGGAGACTGGAGGTAATCCGGGTCACAGGCAAGAAGGTCAGGTTCAGGAGGCTGGCAGAAAAGTCTGGGTCACAAACAGAGGGTCAAACACAGGAGACAGCAGCAAAGTCCAATAAGCAAGCCAAAGGTTAGGTCAGGAGAGATCAGGGTGGTCAAGAGGCAATCCGGGTCACAGCAGTAGTAGATCAGGCAGGCAGGAAACAGGAACTTGAGACACAGGAAGCTGAAGACAAAACAGCAATTTGCTTTTGGATTTGCTCAGCTTTTATAGGCAGCCAGGATGTCATGTGACACGCTGAACAGATTGAAGCTGTTTACTTCCCTGACAGGCAGCCAGGATGTCATGTGACACGCTGAACAGATTGAATCTGTTTATTTCCCTGACAGACCCATAGCTACATTTCCTAGGATAGTTGGAACTCATTATGTCATTAGCAGGTGGGTCTGTCAGGGAAATAAACAGAAAACCTCCTGGAGCTCTGGGCACCATACATCCTGGGCTTATAGAATGTTGAGGCAGGCCACTTCTCCAGGAACTTCCCAGACCTCAATAAGTGGATTCCTCACCCGAGCATCCTTTTCGAGATCACTAAAATATGAAGTCTTCCTGAGTTACCCAGGTTTCTCTCCTACCATCCTCACCCTTAAGCAGAGGAAACAGATGCTTTGACCCATCCATGGGACTGTCATCTAGTCTATGCCTTTCCCCTGCTTCCATTGGTCTTGAAGTTGCTGGTGGGACTGCTGTCCCAATGATCTCTCAGCGATAGCAACTATTTCTTACTGACACCCCCCCCCCCCCCAGGCCGTGGTTTCCTCTGGCCATGGAACTCGGTCTCTGTCCTCATATTCAGCTGATGATATTTCCACCAATTTTGTCACAGAATAGATGTTCTTAATGGAAGGATTGCATGACTTCTGCATCATTAAAATTACTGCTAAGGAACAGCCTATCTTCTCCAGCCCTTCCCTTTCAACATCCAGGCCCAAAGGGCAAGTCTTGCCGGCTGAGGATTCAGGAATTTCTTTATAATTAAAAGGGAAAGTAAAAGAAAATCCCAAATTTTGCGTTGTCTCCAGAAAAGTAATAGAGGGGGAATTTTCCAATGGGGACATGAGTTCTGGTGACCTGGGAGTTGGGAGTCCTGAGCAGAGTGATTTTTTTCTCCATGGAGTGTACCAGTTCTCTTGTGGCTTCTACCCCTGGTGGTAGTTGTACTGAGACAAGGAATTGCAGTCTGGGCCTCAGCAGCTGCTGGGCAGAAGGCCTGGAGGAGATTACCAAAGAGGTACATAGGCTGGAGGGTACTCTCTTAAAGTCCTCATTTGGAGAAGGATATTTTTGTTTCCCTCACTGAGGATCTACGTGTGGATGCTAGGTTGAAAACAACTCCTGTGACACTGTGAGTAAAGGCCTTGCTGGGGACTTCTAGTTGTGCAAGTTCCAGAAGGGAACTAAGTGACAGAAGTGACTATATGGACTATGACTGTTATTATAGGGTCCTAGAAGTACTGGTCAATCCCTATTACCTCCAGGAAAGGTGCCTGTAGAGAAGAATTGTGAGAACAATCACATTATTGCGATTGATCATTTTGGAGTATCCTGTAACCATAAACCCCTCTCCTCTTAAAGTGATTGTAAAGGCTTGTTTTTAAAAAACAAAAAAACAAACATGTTATAATAAACTCCTCCGTGCAGTTGGTTTTGCACAGAGCAGCCTGGATCCTCCTCTTCTCAGGTCCCTCTTTGCTGCTACTGGCCCCTCCCTCCTATTGAGTACCCCCACGGTCAGCAGCTTTCTATGGGGGCACTGGAGCAGAGTCACAGCTTTGTGTGTCCATTCAGACACAGAGCCCCAACCTGGCCTCTCCCCTGATTGACTGACTGACTTTGTTTGACAGCCGCGGGAGCCAATGGCGCTGCTGCTGTGTCTCAGCCAATCAGGAAGAGTGTCCCAGATGGCTTAGACATTCGTGGACATCGCTGGAGAGAGATGGTGTAATCAGATAAGTCCGGTAAGTAATTAGGGGGGTGCTGCTACACACAGAAGGTTTTTCATCTTAATTCACAGAATGCATTAAGATAAAAAAACTTCTGCCTTTACAAGTCCTTTAAAGGTCTTCAGAAATAAATACTAATAAAACATCCCATAGACTGTGGCTGAATTCCTTTTGTGCATGGGACTGTGCTTGTTGACTGGCAGCCTCTGCACTATTGTGGGAGACCCAGGTATATTCTTAGCGGCCCCTCCGTTATACATAGTTTTCATTCTGCCTTGAGCAGAAACACAAGCTCAAATTGCATGGGGTTCTAAATATTCACTAATATGCATTGCAGCATGACTCTAATGATCCTACACAAACCAATATATGTTGCTCATAAATAAAATTGCCCCGTTGTAACTCAAACTAAATTGAGCATTGATTTAGAAATCCACAACAGGCTTTAGAATACGCATGATAATGAGAAGGACAAGAGATGGTGAAAGAGGATTAGATATTAGAGGTGAAATAGCATGTGAAAAAAAGCTATCCATACCATACCATCTATACCATACCATTAAAAATAAAAATAAAAATCACTATATAAAATTAGGTATTTTTATAATTACATATATATATATATATATATATATATATATATATATATATATATATATATATATACATATATAGTATATACAATATCTCACAAAAGTGAGTACACCCTTCACATTTTTGTAAATATTTTATTATATCTTTTCATGTAACAACATTGAAAAAATGACACTTTGCTACAATGTAAAGTAGTGAGTGTACAGCTTGTATAATAATGTCCATTTGCTGTCCCCTCAAAATAACTCAACACATAGCCATTAATGTCTAAACCGTTGGCAACAAAAGTGAGTACACTCCTAAGTAAAAATGTCCAATTGGGCCCATAGTGTTAATATTTTTGTGTCCACCATTATTTTCCAGCACTGTCTTAACCCTCTTGGGCATGGAGTTCACCAGAGCTTCAAAGGGTGCCACTGGAGTCCTCTTCCACTCCTCCATGATGACATCACAGAGCTGGTGGATGTTAGAGACCTTGCACTCCTCCACCTTCCAATTGAGGATGCCCCACAGATGCTTAATAGGGTTTAGGTCTGGAAACATACTTGGCCAGTCCATCACCTTTACCCTCAGCTTCTTTAGCAAGGCAGTGGTCATCTTGGAGGTGTGTTTGGGGTCGTTATCATGTTGGAATACTACCCTACAGCCCAGTCTCTGAAGGGAGGGGATCATGCTCTTCTTCAGTATGTCCCAGTACATGTTGGCATTCCTGCTTCCCTCAATGAACTGTAGCTCCCCAGTGCCGACAACACTCATACAGCCCCAGACCATGACAATCCCACCACCATGCTTGACTGTAGGCAAGACACTTGTCTTTGTACTCCTCACCTGGTTTCCGCCACACATACTTGACACAATCTGAACCAAATAAGTTTATCTTGGTCTCATCAGACCACAGGACATGGTTCCAGTAATCCATGTCCTTAGTTTGCTTGTTTTCAGCAAACTGTTTGCAGCCTTTCTTGTGCATCATCTTTAGAAGAGGCTTCCTTCTAGGAAAACAGCCATGCAGACCAATTTGATGCAGTGTGCGGTGTATGGTCTGAGCACTGACAGGCTGACCCCCCACCCAATAAACCCTTGCAGCAATGTTGGCAGAACTCATACGCCTATTTCCTAAAGATAACCTCTAGATATGACGCTGAGCATGTGCACACAACTTCTTTGGTCGACCATGGCGAAGCCTGTTCTGAGTGGAACCTGTCCTGTTAAACTGCTGTATGGTTTTGGCCACCATGCTGCAGCTCAGTTTCAGGGTCTTGGCAATCTTCTTATAGCCTAGGCCATCTTTATGTAGAGCAACAATTATTTTTTTCAGATCCTCAGAGAGTTCTTTGCCATGAGGTGCCATGTGGAACTTCCAGTGACCAGTATGAGAGAATGAGAGCGAAAACACCAAATTTAACACACATGCTCCCCATTCACACCTGAGACCTTGTAACACTAACAAATCATGATAACGGGGAGGGAAAATGTCTAATTGGTCCCAATTTAGACATTTTCACTTAGGGGTGTAGTCACTTTTATTGTGTTTCAATCTTTTTATTCAAGTTTTGTCATACAAAATGTATAAAAGTCGCCACATAACATTGTACAGTCACAATCAACATTTGGGGTAACACAATGAAGATCACCAAGTGTAGGGGTCCTTGGAGTAGTCCGAAGCTCCGTAGAGCCGTTAACCCCTATTAGCATCGCAGATCATATCTGAACCGTCCACCCAGATGAGCCGCCCCCCCATCCATCTATCGGGGGGGGCGCAACTCAGCCGGCCGTGTGGGCAGCCCAGAGGTCTGATCAGACTGACAATGGTCCCGTAGGAGCTGAGAAAACAGGGAGCAGCACAAACCTCTAAGGTCTGGATCTGACTCCAAAAATAAACAATAAACAAATTTCAAAAGAGAGGAAAGAGGACAGTGACAAAGAATAGAAGGAAGGAGACAGAGTAAGGAAAGGACAGTTGAGGAGGGGGGAATGGGGGGAGGGAGGGGGGGAGGAGCCCCGATTCAGCATCCAGACATCTCAACCTAATCCCCTAGGCTATGCTGTAAACATCTCCGGGTCATTAGTTAGGTAACGAAGCCATGGGTCCCAAACTCCATGAAACAGTTTCATTTTATCTTGGGCCAGAGCGGTCAAGCGTTCGTTTAGCATCAACCAAGACAATTTGCCTTTAAGCTGATCGAATCGTAGAGCTGCCGATTTCCAGTTCCTAGCAATAGTGATTTTGGCTGAAATAAAAATAAATGTCAAGAGCCTCTTGCAGGACTTGGAGGCTTCCACATCTCCTCCCCCCAGTAGTGCTTGCTTAGCTGATTTAGTTAGGTTTAGTTGGGTAAGGGAGTAAACTAAATTATACACCCTGATCCAAAACCTCCGGACCTTTGGGCATGTCCACCAAATATGATAGGTGGTGCCCATCTGGCCACATCCTCTAAAGCACAACGGGGTAGCTCCTGAGACAAAAGTTGCCAGTCTGACCGGCACCATATACCACCTCAGTAGAACCTTATAATTGGCCTCAATTATTGAAGTATTGACGAGCGAACGAGATGCTGTCTCGGCTATCCTATGCCATTCGTCCAGATCCAGGGTTTCCTGCAAGTCGGTCTCCCATTGGACCATATAAGTCAGCTTTGTCGATACACTCAGCAATATCGAATATATAGCAGATAAATGTCCTTTAATTTTATCATAATTTTTGCATAGATGTTCCATGGGAGTTTGGGTTGCTAGGTTGCTCTTGCGAGCCAGGGTTTGTACATAATGTGAGATTTGGGCGAACCTATAACCCTCCGCTGGAGGCATTTGATGCCTGTCAGCCATAGTCCGTTCGGTCAGCATACCTCTATGATCGCACAAGTCAGCAATACACTTAAAACCCTTATTAGTCCACCATTCGAACGCTAGTGGAGTGAGACCCGGGGTGAATGCTTTATTTTGAAGCAGAGGTGTCAGTGGAGAATGAGGAGATTTGAATTTGTGAGATCTGGAGAGTCTGTCCCATAGTTCCAGTGACATGGATAAAGTAGGGCAAAGTATAGGAGGTCGCTCCTTGATAGGGAGCCATAAAATATAAGAAATAGGTTTGGGACGGCAGGAATAAGATTCCATAGCCATCCAAATGGCCTGTGCCTGTTGGGAGTGAAACCTTGTAAGTTGTGCTATCTGGGCAGCATAAAAATATTTTAATAAGTCTGGAAGACCAAGTCCTCCTCTCCGCTTCAACGTGTATAGAGTGCTCCTATTCACCCTGGGTCTCTTATCACCCCAAATAAACTGTAGTACTTTATTCTGGAATCGTTTAAGGTCATCACGGGCCAATGAAACTGGCAAGGTACGGAAGAAATACAATAATCGAGGTAGAACATTCATTTTAATTGAGTGAAGTCTGCCAAACCACGATGGCGGGTGAACCTGCCACTTAGCCATGTCAGCTGTTAGCCGTTTGAAAAGGGCTGGATAATTCTCTTTGTACAACTCACCAATAGATGAGGTCAGCTGTATGCCTAAATAAGGGAGAGCTGTGGATTCCCATCGGAATTGAAATGATTTTTCAAGCGTAGCCTGAGTGGAGCTTAGCAAAGATAAGTTCAGTGCTCTTGACTTACTATGATTAATTGCCAACCCGGAAATGTTGGAGAAAGGCTGCAAAATAGCATACAAGTTAGGTAGGGATGTGATCGGTGAGGTCAAGGTCAGCAACAAGTCGTCCGCAAAGAGTAAACATTTGTGTTCATAGTCTCCGCAATAAATGCCCTGTATATCTCTGCAGGCGCGAATTTTGAGCGCTAGTGGTTCAATCGCCAGGGCGAATAATAGTGGCGACAACGGGCAGCCCTGTCTAGTTCCTCTCCTGATAGGAAATGTTTGGGATGTATATCCTCTGAGCATTAGCGAGGCACTGGGGGAATCATATAATATGTGAAGGAGATCCAGAAAGCGTCTCCCAAATCCAAAGCGTGTGAGAACATCAAAAAGATAGTCCCAGGAGATAGAATCGAACGCCTTCTGGATATCCAATGAAAGTAACATTCCCCTCCTAGTCCCCTTTCCATCCCAATCAGACCGAACTGCCGAGATAAGGTTAATTATCCGGCGGGTTTGGTCCGATGCCTGTCTTGTCGGGACAAAACCTGCTTGGTCAGGATGGATATAACACTGAAGAAAAGTATTAAGTCTCTGGGCCAGTATTTTGGTTAGAATCTTAAGATCCGTATTGATCAGAGAAATTGGGCGATAATTGGAACAGTCTGTATGGTCCTTTCCTGGTTTCGGGATAACACTTATATAGGCTACATTTTCATGGCTGGGGAGCTTGCTGCCGCTTCTCAGGTCATTAAAGTAAGTACAGAGATGTGGGGCCAGAAGATCGTGATATTTCCTATAGTAGTGACCCGGGAATCCATCTGGCCCAGGGGCCTTGGTAGGGTGTAGGGTTTTGATTGCAGCCCTGACTTCAGGCTCTGTAAGAGCACCGTCCATCAGTTCCGCATGGGCTTGTGTCAATTTAGGCAGCTGTAAGTCGCGAAAGAATGTGCTCGCTTCAGATGAATCGAACTTGTCCTGCACTCCATACAGCTTAGCATAAAATTTGTGAAATTCTCCAATTATCCGTTCGGGGTTCTGGGAGGTTAGGCCCGTGGATAGTCGTAGTTTAGGCAAAGTTGGTGTGTACGGTCGAGGAACCAGTTTTCTAGCTAACATTGTGGTAGGTTTATCACCCATCGTATAGAACCTGTGCTTAGACCAACTAATATATTTCTCTGCTTGAGTAGTCAAGCTAAGATTTAGTGCTAGTCGAGCCTCGTCAATTTTATGCCTTATATCTACCAGGGGATTTCTGTGCTGTTCACTAAGTAAGTTATCTAAGTTAGTTTCCAGAATCTTATTTGCCTGTTCCCTATTGCGTTTAATCCTGGCTGCCACTTGTAACAATATGCCCCTAATCGCTGCTTTATGAGCTACCCAGTTAATTGCGGGGGATGTGTCCGATGCCTTATTAAGTCTAAAGTATTCCTGTATTTCCTTTTGAATCTCTAAAAAGATTGTAGGGTCATTCAGCAAGCTCACATTAAGTCTCCACGGGGAGGGTCTAGATTTAGTCCATAGCCCTGAAGTAGAGAGTTTTATCGGGGAATGATCAGACCAAGGGGTAGATAAAATCTTAACCGACTTAATAAATGGTAGCAAAGGCGTACGTACTAGAACGTGGTCTATCCTCGAGTAAGTATGATGGGCTTGTGAAAAGTGTGTAAAGTCTCTGACCGTAGGGTTATTTTCTCGCCAGGCGTCGATGAGGTCATAGAAATGAAACAGACGTGCAACCTTGCTGCTTCCAGTCGGTGGGCGTTTCAATGTTGGTCTAGAGGAGTCCGATTTATCCATAATTCTGTCCAAGGGAATATTACTATCGCCTCCCATAATGACCTGACCCTGGACTTTGGGCATAAGAATCTTCAGCATTTTGCTAAAGAATTCCGGCTGTCCAGTATTCGGGGCATAGTATGATATAAAGGACACCTCCTGGTCATGGAGCCGCCCCACTGCCAAAATATATCTACCTCTCTTGTCCTTAACGATAGCGATGGGGGTAAAGGGGGTCCGTTTCGAAAAGCAGATGGCTACACCGCCCTTCTTTTCCCGACCCCCTGCCAAGTAAAACTGTGGATACTTCCCATTGAGGTAACGGGGCGCTGAGACATTGGAGAAATGAGTTTCCTGCAATAGCAGGACTTCAGCCTTCTGTTTATGATAAAACTGGAAAGCCTTAGTTCTTTTAGTAGGGGAGTTAAATCCATGTACATTGTGGCTAACTATCGAATAGTCTGTGTTATATGTGGTGGCCATCGTGGTAGGGCAGAGCACTCTTACCTTGCATAATGAATGAAGCGAGAAGGGTCCCGATGATGATGACTGTTTGGCTATGTGACCTCTCAGACCATGACATAAGGGAAGGGCGCTGAACCGAGGCTCCGAAGAAAGAGGGGGAAGGGAGAGAAGGAAAAGGCATTAGAGAAGAAGAGAAACAAAAATAAAAGCAAAAAAACATATACATAGGCCTTAGGCCCAAACAATCAATATAACTCAATCCTAGCTGATGAATGAAGGAATGGGGAATAACCCCTGCCGGAGACAACATCCGGAAAATTAGGTGCAAGGGTACCATCCTTGTCGTAGGATAGGTAGTCTTGCAGTTGGGTGGCAAGCATGACCACCCCGACCCAAATATGATTACACTCTGTACGAGCAGGCTATTCGAGGTCATATCGGAAATGACAAAATCAATCAATACAGTTTTAACATAACAGGCTGTCTATAGGAACATGCATTCCCAAGGCCAGTGGCGCCGGGGCCGGAAGGGTCCCCATCGGTCGTTCCGGCCCCCGAGCCACAGCCCAACAGGGGAACACATTGCGGTCCGACTAAGGCCCCCAGACTGCTAAAAAGCAAAAAGCAAAATTTCTTCGACCAGGTTGGGCCCGTCGGGGTTGTAAAATATTCGGCTGGCAGCCAGTCCGAAGAACCAGGAACTCCAGTAACTTTGTAACCCGTGACTTTGTAACCTGTGAACTGTGAACGGTAACGATGGCCCCATCAGGCCCATAGTCCACCATGGGCCCAGGCCATATCCGTGCAATCAAGCACTAACAGTTCCCAAAAGGGGCAAAAAAGCAAAAAGAGAGAAGAGCAATAATACTCAGGTATTCCGGCGAGCATTTCTGGCCTGTGAGCGTGTGCGATCCTGCCATATCGGGGAGAGGGGACGATGATCCAGACAAGGGGGAGATGAAATCGGAGTCGGAGAGTCCCGTGCAATGATGCCGAGACTAAGCAGTAGGTCTTCGCCTGCTTGGAACGTGGAAAAGGAGTGGGACTTTCCGTTGTAAGTGAATGATAACTTAAAAGGGAACGACCATCGATACTTAATCTGTTTGGCCATAAGTTGCTGGAGTAATGGCCGTAGGTTTCTGCGTTTCTGGACCGTTGATGGCGCCAAATCTGTAAAGAGCTGTATTGGTGTTCCAAATAGCGACAGGTCCGGCCTGTTGCGAGCCGCAAGCATCATCTTATCCTTAATGCGGTAGTAATGTGGCTTAACAATAATGTCTCGTGGTAGGCCGTCGGCCCTTGGGGCTGTCAGTGCTCGGTGAACGCGATCAACTTCCATGTGGTGGTTGGCTATATCAGGGATAAGGGTTTTCATCAGGTCTTTTACAGCCCCCTCTAGATCTGTGTGAGTTTCAGGGAGGCCACGCACGCGGACATTGTACCTACGAGAACGATTCTCCAAATCTTCAATTTTTGTGAATGCCTCTTCTAATCTATCCTGGAGGTCTGTCACCATGGCTGAGTTCTGGTTGACCCTTTTGATGGCTCCATCCACTTTGGTTTCAATTAGCTCAAAACGCTCTCCCAAGCTATGGATGTCTTTTTTCAGGTCAGTGGTGATTAATGTGCAGGCCTTAGAGAGCTCCTGCTGCAGCATGGTGGAGAATCTGCCCAACAGTACAGCATCAGGGGAATAGTGTGAGAGCTGGGGAATTGGCATATCCTGGCTGGATTGGCTGGATTGGCTAATGAGGACTTCTGCTAAGTCTGCCATGTTCCTATCCATGGAGGAGGCAGGGGAGGCAGGGGAGTTTGGAGAGTCATGTCTATCAGCGTATATGGCTGGGGATGGGGGATGTGATAGTGACTCACCCCGCTGTCCGGTCTCCACCTCTCCCGAGGATTGTGAGGAGAATGGATCCCTAGTTGGCTCCAGATTTAGCTGCCTGTCTCCTCTCTGTGTAGCGCCGTCGGATCTGGCTGCTGCCGTGCTGCCTCGTGTGTCTGGCTTACCCGGCGCCATCTTGGATCGCGGCTGTGCTGTAGGGGAAGGCCCTGCTCTCTTCTGGGCTGTAGTTTGCGTATCGTGTCCTTTCCGCGGCTGCCCCTGTGCCCTACGGTTCATCGCCACTTCGGGGCTGGTGTGGGATCGGTCCTGGCTCACGGACCTCAGTGCCTGCGCTATCGTTAGCTCTGGTGGGTCGGGGTGCCGGGAGCTCGGTCAGCACACGTCCTTCTCCGAGTCCCCGCGCATGCGCACTCTGTCACTTTTATTGTGTTGAGTTCTTTTGAGGGGACACATTTACATTGTTAAACAAGCTGTACGCTCACTACTTTAAATTGTAGCAAAGTATAATGTCTTCATTGCTGTCACATAAAAAGATATAATAAAATATTTACAAAAATGTAAGGGGTGTACTCACTTTTGTGAGATACTGTATGTCAATTAAGGTTCATGTGGCCTTTTGTTATTTTGCAGTAGTGCAGTATTTCTAGGAATTCTTTATTTTATGTTATGTATGCTACAATGTTTCAGGTACTAGTAGCTCCTACTCAATACACAAGAGTCCCGTGTCCTTGAAGTCAACTTTTTACCTTAGTCTGTGCATCCTGGGACTAGGAATGTGTTTGTTACATCTACTGGTGATCTTATGCCAAGTAAAAATGTTGCTCTGTACACTGTCTCTGTTCCTGTTAGTCTGACTTGTTTTATTTCAGATTACAAACATACATTTTTTTTCTGGGGTTTTGATGTCTGTTTGCCATGTCTTTTTCCCTTTTCCTTTCATTATATATTATTCTCTTGCTTGATAAATTGGTTGTTTACTTGCCAGTTACCTGCCAGTTTATCAGATGTCTCTAGGAGGGAAAACCTGAATGTCATAAAACACATTAGGCAGCAAATTCAAATCTACTTACAGGGGTTTCTGGCAAAGATCAGACACTTCTTTTATGCCACACTTTGGGTAAACCGGTACCTACCGCTATTCATATAAATGGACAACACAACCCCAAGACACTTTACTCTGGTACTAGATCCCACCAATGACACCCTCAAACACCCAACTCCCTGTGTTGAGCTTCAAGAAGCTAAGGAGGATCATATTATCATTGAGGACATGCCTATCTATTTTATTATCCATCTGCTATGATGCCACCCAATCAAGTAGCTATGCCTGACATTACTTCCATGTCAATTCAGGTTTCACAGCTTCAACATTACATTGAAGAGTTTTTCCTGTTGTTTTTTAATCAGTGCCATGTTTAAAGCTAAACTCCAGACAGATATAAAATAAAAAAAATGATGCAGATCTCGGATCATTAACATATCTTTAACTGTTTTTTTTTATGCAACCAATGTACCTGAAGAACTTACATCTAAACTGAAAGTAGTCTATTGTGGAGCAGTGTAGGCTAGGGAAGGGAGAAGAAGCATAAGGAGAAGAGATGGGCCGAACACCTCCCCCCCCCCCCGGTTTGGTTCACGCCAGAACTCTTAAACATCACAAAAGTCCCCATTTTGAAGGCTTATATGCAAGTTATTGGCCATAAAAAGGATATGGGGGCCCAGGTATTGCCAAGGGGACATGTACAAATGCAAAAAAACTTTTAAAAAGATAGTTTTTAATAGAGCAGTGATTTTAATGATGCTTAAAGTGAGCAATAAAAATTACAAATCTCTTTAAATATAGTGCCTGGGGGTCCCCTTAGTCTGCCTGTAAAGTGGCTCATCTGTACCTTGTATAGAACCTGCTGCAGCAAAAATAGGATTTTTATAACAGCTTACCTGTAAAATCCTTTTCTTGGAGTACACCACGGGACACAGAGCTAGTCATTACATAATGGGTTAAGGGTCACCAGCGGTGATTGGACACTGGCACAACCAATGGAAGACAGTTCCCCTCCATATAACCCCTCCCATCAGGGAAGTACCTCAGTTTTGTAGCAAAGCAGTAAGGTTCCCATAAGAAGGGGGGGACCTCTGTGTCCCGTGGTGTACTCCAAGAAAAGGATTTTACAGGTAAGCTGTTATAAAAATCCTATTTTCTTTATCGTACACCACGGGACACAGAGCTAGTCATTACATAATGGGACGTCCCAGAGCAATGCTCATATGAAGGGGGGGAGACACAGATCAAAACAGGCCGCTTGCGGACCAGAAGCCCTATACTGCTGCCTGCAGCACACTTCGCCCAAAGGCGGAATCCTCATGTCCTTTCACATCTATTTGATAGAATTTGGAAAATGTATGGACTGAAGACCAAGTTGCAGCTTTACAGATCTGAGCCATCGAAGCCTGGTGGTGCACTTGCCCATGAAGCACCTATCGCCCTGGTAGAGTGCGCTTTAACAGGAAAAGGAGGAGTCCTGTTCTTTAAACCATAAGCTTGAATAATTACTTGTCTAATCCACCTGGAAATGGTGGATTTTGATACCGCTTGGCCCTTCTTGGGCCCATCTGGTAAAATAAACAAAACATCTGTTTTACGTATCTGAGCGGTTGCTTGCAGATACACCTTTACCGCTCTCACTGGATCTAGAGAGTGTAATAATTTTTCCCCCGCCGTCCGCGGGTTTGGAAAAAAGGAAGGCAGAACAATGTCTTGATTCAAGTGAAAAGCCGACACCACCTTAGGTAGAAAAGCCGGATGGGGTCGTAGTACGATTTTGTCCTTGTGACAAATTAGATAAGGCTCTTTACAAGAAAGAGCTGCTAGCTCTGATACTCTCCTAGCAGAAGCTATAGCAATCAGAAAGGCCAACTTCCTACTTAATATAATTAAAGGAATATGGCGAATAGGTTCAAAAGGTTGCTTTTGCAACACTGACAATACCAAATTCAAATCCCATGGACACAAGGGAGTCCTAACTGGAGGATTTATCCTCAGTACCCCCTTAATGAATGTCCGAACTAGGGAGTGAGATGCCAATGGTCTCTGAAAGAAGACTGATAGAGCCGATATTTGCCCTTTGATGGTGCTAAGGGCTAAATTCATATCCACTCCTAACTGGCAAAAAGCAAGAATCCTACTTATTTCATACTTCTGAGGATTCCAACATCTGGATTCACACCAGGAAACGTATGCTCTCCAGACTCTCTGATAGATGAGTCTGGAGGCTGGCTTTCTAGCATTAATGAGCGTAGAAAGAGCCGGACCAGAGACCCCTCTCTTTTTTAAAAATGTGGGTCTCAGCAGCCAGGCCGTCAACTTTAGCCTTTGTAAGGAAGGGTGGAATACTGGACCCTGTGACAGCAGGTCGTGTCGGAGTGGAAACTTCCAGGGCCTTCCTATCGCCGTTTTTACAATCTCGGCGTACCAAGGCCTCCTGGGCCAGTTTGGGGCCACTAGGATTACTGGTATTCCCTCCTCCTTGATCCTGCGAAGCAGTCTTTGTAGAAGAGGGATCGGAGGGAATGCCTAGATCAGTGAGAACTGATTCCATGGAGTTATTAGAGCGTCTGTATTATTAGAGCGTCTGTCCCGTAGGCTAGAGGATCTCTCGTTCTGGACACAAAGTTGTCCAATTTCTTGTTGAACCTGGCAGCTAGCAGGTCTACATCTGGGTTTCCCCATCTCAGACATATGGCCTGAAAGATCTCGGGGTGAAGAGACCACTCCCTGGTAGCAGCTGCTGACGACTCAGGTAGTCTGCTTGCCAATTTTCCATCCCTGGAATGAAGATTGCAGAAAGGCAAGGTACATGCTCTTCTGCCCATGCCAGGATCCGGTTCACCTCTCTTTGGGCTGCCCGACTGCGGGTGCCTCCTTGGTGATTGATGTAAGCTACTGCAGTAGCATTGTCGGATTGAACCCGAACTGGGTAGCCCTGTAACCTGTATGTCCAGGTTTTGAGGGCTAGATATACCGCCCGGATCTCTAGCACATTGATGGGCAGGATCCCCTGAGTCTTGGCCCAGGTTCCCTGGGTAGAAGCCTCCTCGAATACTGCACCCCAGTCCGATAGGCTGGCATCCCTAGATACCACCTTCCAGGCCACTGGGAGGAAGGACTTTCCCTTCCGTAAATTCCTGGCTTCTAGCCACCAATCGAAGCTGTGGCGTACTTGTGAGGACAGGCGCATGGGTATATCCAGAGCTTGGCTCTTCCTGTTCCAGGAAGCTAAAATATTGCCTTGAAGTAGTCTCGAATGAAACTGGGCGTAAGGGACCGCCTCGAAGGAGGCTACCATCTTTCCCAATAGTCTCATGCAAAGGCGAATAGACGGCCTCTTGTTTGCTTTGACCTTGTGGATCAGGTCTTTCAGAGACTGTATCTTCGGTTCTGGCAGGTATACCCCGTTTTGGGCTGTATCTATGATCATGCCCAGGTACCCTATCCTTCTTTGGGCCTGGAGAGAGGATTTTTGTAAATTTATAATCCATCCTAAATGCTCCAGGTATCCTACTGTAGTGTGTACAGCGTGACCCAATCCGTCCTTTGACTGATCTATTACTAGTAGATCGTCCAGATAGGCTGTTACCGCAATGCCCCGTGTTCTTAGGTTTGCTAACAGAGGAGCTAGCACCTTTGTGAATACTATGGGCGCGGTGGCTACACCAAACGGCAGAGCCACAAATTGAAAGTGGCGATCTTCTACCGCAAACCTTAGGAATCTTTGGTGAGCGGGGAGGATGGGTATGTGTAAATGTGCGTCCTTGATATCTATGGGCGCCATGAATTTTCCGCCCTTTAAAGTGGCGGCCACGGATCGGATCGTTTCCATTCGAAAATGGCGATCGTTCAGGAACCGATTTAGGGATTTTAGATCCAGGATGGGTCTGACATCTCCATTTGGCTTTGGAATCACAAAGAGGTTTGAGTAAAAACCTGAACCTCGCTCTTTTTGGGGTACGTCTGTAACTACCCCTTGAGCCATTAAGTGATTCAAACCTTTGAAGAAGGATTCTCTTTTTTGTGGATCCTTGGAGAGTCTTGAACCTCGGAATTGAGAAGATGGGATCTCTCGAAATTCCAGTTTGTACCCTGAGGATATTGTGGATACTACCCAATTGTCCTGGATTTCTGACCACCAAGTTGCTCAGAACTGACAAAGCCTTCCTCCCACTCGGCCGAGCGGGGGCGCCCCTTCACTGAGAGGCTTTGGGGGCTTGCTTATTAGCTCTTGTACCCCACGGCTTCTTGTTCTTCTGAGCTTTTTTGCCTGTGGGCGGCTAAAACAGGCCGCCGCCACTGGTTGGAGTCAGATTTCCCGGGAGCTGGGGAGAGAGCGTTTAAAACAAGATCTCTTGTTTTTCTTTCTCTCAGGTAAAAGTCGTTTTACCACTTGATCTTCTGTATATATTTTTCTAAATCTTCCCCAAATAGGCGTTCGCCATGGAACGGGAACTTGCCAACAGCTTTTTGCATGGGGTCTCCGCTGACCAATGCTTAAGCCAAAGTACTCTGCGCATCTGTACCAGCTGGAGTGTAAGGCGTGATGCCTGTATGTCATGGCATCCACTGTGAAGCATAAGGCTTTAGGCAAATTTTCCCAATTTCTAGCCTGCTCTGAAGGCAGTTCCTTCAGCCCCTGCTTTACCTGTTGGCTGATGACCTGACCCATACCGACTGCTGCTACTGCAGGTTGGGTAATTGAGCCGGCCAAAAGGAAGGAGGATTTCAACTTCCTCTCAGAAGGATCTTTTAAACCCTTGTACATTATCCACCGGACATGTCAGGTTTTTATTTACACAAGAAATAGCCGCAACTACCGCAGGCAGGCTCCATTTCTTTAAAAAAAAAAATTCCCCCATAGGATAAAGAATGTTAAACCCTTTTGGAGGTGAGAAACGCTTATCTGGATGTTGCCAGTTTGCGTATATTAGATCCTCTAGTAACGGATGAACCGGGAAGGAGCATGCACCTTGCAGGGATCTTAATGACCCTAGGGAGGAGACAGGTAATTCCGTTACCTCCGCAGAGGTTAACTTAAATGCACTGCTATAGCATTGTACCTGTGACCTTAAAATCTGGCTCCTCATCCTCTGTTGATGTAGCCTCCTCCTCCTCATCCTCCTCCCTCAGGTACTTCTGAAGGGAGGTCCAATACTGGAAGAGACCTGCTTCGCTTATTGTCCCTTTTTAGAGGACTTAGCGATTAAGGTAGCAATTTTTTCCTCCAGATTATTTAGGGCAGCTGATAAAGTGTCCTCAGTGACATATACAGGCCCAGGCTTCACTGGGGAAGCCGCCATACCTGACAGAGGTAATGGCTCATCCTGAACAGGTGCATTTAGCAACACAGGAGAGAAAGGTACCGAGTCAGCACAGTAAGAGCCTCCTCTCAGGCGGTGGTGCTTTCTTATCTCTTTTTGTCCGTATTACTTCCCCTGGAAGGCTTACTGTTTAGACAAAATACAAGGTACCTAAATGCATATACTACCGTGTTTAGTTTAGCAAATACATTAAGTATGCAACTTTTAACACATAACTATGCATAACATGGATGTCTTCTAGGAAGTACCCAATCCAACCACATGGAGTCTTACGTCCCTGTATAGCTGCTGTGTTTCTCTGCCAGGAATAAGAGAACTAACGAGCTTGCTTGCTGCTGCAGTGCTTCTCACACTGACAGTCTTTTAAATTTGGCGCCGTTTCTGTGCCTGCGCGCGCCACGTGCCCGCGCATGCCTTCGCCCCCCCCCCCCCTCCGATAAAGCGCGCTCCCGCGCGCGCGCGGCCCTTAGCGCTATGGCGGTGGCCATAGTGAGAGAGGACTCTCATCAGCCTTTGTTCCCACTTACCTGCATCTGCAGGTGTCTGGTCGGCCACCGAAAGGAGGATCGGGGTGCCCCAGCAAGCTCAGCAGCGGAGGTGACGAGCAGTGTACTTCGCCGAAGCCGACACTGAACAGAGTGAGGTGAGTATATTCAGCTCTTTACTCCCCCCAGTGGTGGAAAAAAAGAAGACATCCACTTTTTGAAAAAAGGTCCCAACCTAGTTATGGACCTTCTAATCTCACCTTATCCACGCCGCAGGTTTTTCTGCTGAAAGATTTCAGACAGATACCAAACTTCACCCTTCACGGTGGGCTATGTGTGCCAACCTTCAGGGATATGGGTTCCTATTTAAAGGATACCTCTCCCCTGGGCCTTGTACAAGACTCTTACCAGGACTTTATAGCGAAATAGCGAAAGTGCTGGATCTTAGAGCCCAGTCCTCCGAAGAGAGACATTACAGGCGACGCCTCATGGATGAGGCCCGGATCCCATCCAGATTCAGCTCATTTGTAGGCGTCTTGGATGGATCCGAAAGCATAGCTCTTTTACCCCCAGAGGGTCTCTTTGGTAGAGCTTTCCTTTAGCACCTCCTAACGCGTCCAACACCTTTCGACACTGGCGAAAAAACTGAGGTGCTTCCCTGATGGGAGGGGTTATATGGAGGGGAACTGTCTTCCATTGGTTGTGCCAGTGTCCAATCACCGCTGGTGACCCTTAACCCATTATGTAATGACTAGCTCTGTGTCCCGTGGTGTACGATAAAGAAACATTTATAAAGAAAAAAATAATAATTTTGTTTGATTTTCCCTGCAAGCTTTCTTTATATAGTAAATGGCTTGGGGAGCCAGTCTGTTTGATGAGGCCACATTTTAGTGCACTCAGAACAAACTTAGAGAATTTTTGGATAAATTCTGGTGTCTCTTTGGCAGACTTTGGATGGAAATAAAGTTTTGCACCACAGCTAACAAGCCTTATGTGAAGAAACCAAATTAAAGTACATTCAGACCAAGTTTAACAATTTTTTTAGATAAAGTCTGGTGTCTCTTTTGCAGACTTTGGATATAAGTAACAGATGAAGTAAAATTGGTCCTTGGGTGTTGTTGGTTCCGTAACACCATAACCCTATAGAGGTACTCTTGATGAAAGCAAGAATTTGCCTTGCTGTAAAAAAAAAAAAATTGATGCCCCTGTCACACAAAAAGTTTTTTGGGTGTTGCTGGTGCCTTCACCTGTAACCTTTTAGAGGTACTCTTGATGAAGGCAAGAATTGGCCTTGCTGTATAAAAAAATTATTTGACGCCCATGTAAAATGGTTGTGGAAAAATTGGTCTTTGGGTGTTGTTGGTGCCTTCACCCCACAACCTTCTAGAGGTACTTTTGATAAAAGCAATAATTAGTCTTGCTGTAAAAAATGGAAATTTGATGCACCTGTCACACAAATGCGGAAAAATCGTTTTTTGGGAAATCATTGTGCCCACGAAACCTATACCAAAACATGACTTTGAGATAAAACCAACACCCACAAAGCTAGGCAGCATAGACAGACTTGCAGAGATTTGAGATCCCAATAACACTTATTCAGTGACATCAGCATCAGGGGCTTGATAGCTGCTGCTAATCCAGGACAAATTCACTTTGACAAATGTCAGCCCGTCAATGGAGTCTGTGGACAGGCGCTCTTTTATCTGTCACAAAACTGGCAGAGTGCCCATTCGAAAAGCATGCTGGATGCAGGGCAGCCCATACTAGGCAAGTTCTGGCCAGTGGTCTATTCTCATGACCCAGAAACCAAGTGGATCGTCTACTGGAAAGCTCTCCATGTATGTTTTCGCCCCTAGATAATCTTCCACTATTTGATGCAGACACTGCCGGTGGGATGTTAAAGCTGACAGCTCTGGGCGCTGAAGACTAAAAAAATTCTGGAAGTGCATTACATAACTCCTCTTTAGGGTGTCCTCAATATATTAGACATGTGCATTCGTTTTTGCCCGAATGCATTTTGGTCCGTATTTTGGGTATTTTCGTTATCGTTTTAACAAATGAAAACGGAACGCGCAGAATCCAAAATCCGAAAGATCCGACATAAAAAAATGCTTTATTTTCGTTTTCGTTGCTACAACAGTTCAATATAGATAGGAGATTCGACATGACGCTGACAATAGCGATCTGTGTCTATCGAACCTGTGGTCGAATGTGCCTAACCTTAATTCTATTAGTCCAAGATTATTCTAAATAGAGAGGAAAGATTTGACATAGACAGAAAAGATTCGACATTATAGAGACAGTGTTGGGGTAGACCATTCGACATTAACGACGAAGATTCGACGAAGCAGCGAAAAACATACAAACATCGAATCTGTCATTGAAGGTTTATGGTGTCTGTCGAAAGTTCTAAGAAGATTCGACAAGCAGCTAAACTGTACGACGCCGCAATCATACATTTCCGGTCAAATGCTCGGCCCATAGGCTATAGAAGAATTCGAATGTTGGTTGACTATTAAAAATAATTTATAAATATAATTATTACTAGTGTCATACAACATTAGAATTCTTCTATAGCTTGTAACATTCGACCGGAAATGTACGATTGCAGCGTCATACAGTTTAGCTGCTCCGTCAAATCTTCTTAGAACATTTGACAGACACCATAAGCCTTCAATGACAGATCCGACCTTAATTAATTTTGATTTCCAGACAAATGCATTTTTTAACGAAACAAAATAAACAAAAATGAATTTTGGGAGTAACAAAATAAATTTATTTTTCGGACGAAAACAAAATTCCGAAATGAAATATTTCAGTGTGCACATGTCTACAAGATATTTCATCCTGTGCTCCCTCTGTGAGGGCAGGATGGGTTCCAAGACTTTCCCCTTGTAACGGTGGTCTAGGAGGGTTGCCAACCAATAATGATCCTTATCCTTGATGCCACAAATTCTCAGGTCCTTTCGCTTTTCCACCAAGTAAAAGCAAGTTGATTTTTGTGTAAAGATAGAAAGTGTAGATTGGATAGACCATTCATGAAAAGGAGATGGAACTCAGTAAGTTACTGAAATTCTTGTAATTTTTCCATTTGGTTATGCAAACCAAGGACTTAAAGTGGTAATAAAGGCTTTTTTTAAATTATACCTAAAGGTAAGCCTATAATGAGGCTTACCTGTAGGTACAGTAAATATCTCCTAAATGTGCACCGTTTAGGAGATATTTACTTTAGCAGCCCCGGTGATGTTACCGGTGCAAGCGCACTGCACTCTCATGGATGGCATGCTGTCCATAGAGAGAACCGCGCTGAGGCCATGACTCCCGCGTGAATGCAGGGAAGTGATGTCATCGCAGCTCGTCCAGTCAAATGGCAGCTGCCCACAAACCTGGAAGGAAGACCAGGTGAAGATGGAAGCCCTGTCAGCGCACCACTGGAGGGTTTTGTTTTCAGGTAAGTGTTTCATAATGCATACGATATGATGCATACTAGGACATTATGACATTAATTTGCAGCGATGAGATTCTTTTTTTATTGGGGTTTACTGACGCTTTAAAGTAAAGTAAGTATAAAGTAGATGAAAAGTCAGGGTGTAGTAATGTGACCATTATAATGCTTTCCTATCTGCAGAGCCACATCCAATGACATTACTATCAGGTTCAGGCCTTCAAGTTTTAGGCACCCTTGTTTTAGGCACCCTTGTGAAATTTTTTGCATGACCGTTGGCACAAATATCCCATCCTCTAGCCATGTTTTTGGGGATCACTATAGGGAACTTGCAAGCTGTAGTGTTGAAGCAGATATGCGTATCTAGTTTCAAAGTAAGTGTGTGCATTCACCACAGCATTATCAGTGACCTTGAAATCTTCAGGAACACCCATAAAGAGTTTATTGAGTATCCAAAGCTTGTAAAAATTGGGGAGAGCCAGGTCTCTGTGTGTAAATAAAGGGTTGCAGATGATCTGAAGTGAAATTAAATGATAGATGATAAAAATGTGTGGCAAGTAGGGATGAGCTTTATGTTCGAGTCGAACATGAGTTTGACTCGAACATTGGCTGTTCACCCGTTCGGTGCACAGCGAACACTTTAGGGGTGTTCGTGGCAAATTCGAAAAGCCGTTAAAAGTCTATGGGAGAAATCAAAAGTGCTCATTTTAAATGTTAATATGCGCAAGAACCCTATGATAAGGACGGATGACCCCGCCCCCTGACATCACAGGGCGGGGTCATCCATCCTTATCATAGGGAACGACGGGGGTTCCCTATAATGACGGGTGACCCCGCCCCCTCTTACGCATCATGGGGGTTTCGTTCCTGCTGGAGAGGGGAGACTTCAGCGTCACTGGAGAATGGATCATAATTGGACATTGACGGGATTACATCGCTGGAAGTTTTTTTTTTTTTTTTAAATAAAGGACTTGTCCAACTGTGTCTGTGTGTTTTTTACAAATTTTTACACTTTCTTTATGAAATGGTAGGGGTACAATGTACCCCATTATCAATTCACATAGGGGGGAGCCGGGGATCTGGAGTTTTCCTTTGTTAAAGGGGGCTTCCAGATTTCGATAAGCCCCCCCGTCCACAGACCCCCACAACCACCGGGCAAGGGTTGTGGGGACGAGGCCCTTGTCCTCATGAACATGGGGACAGCCTCCCCATGTTGAGAGCATGTGGCCTGGTACGGTTCAGGAGGGGGGCGCTCTCTCGCCCCCCTCTTTTCCTGTGGCCTGCCAGGTTGCGTGTTCGGATAAGGGTCTGTTATGGATTTTTGGGGGGACCCCATGCCATTTCTTTAATATTTTGGTGCGGGGTTCCCCTTAAAATCCAAACCAGACCTGAAGGGTCTGGTATGGATTTTTGGGGGGACCCCACGCCATTTTTTTTTTAAATTTCGTGCGGGGTTCCCGAAGGGCCTGATATGGAATTTGGGGGGACTGCTGCATTTTTCTTTTTTGGTTCGGGGGTTTCCCTTAATATTCATACCAGACCCAAAGGGCCTGGTAATGGACTGTGGGGGGACCCCATGTCATTTTTTTTCAATGACTTTGATCTGTATTGTTGGGGAGCCGACAATTCATTATAGCCGCGAGTGGTTTTAAATGACTTTTTTTCCTTCAGAAATTACATTTTGTGCAGGGACAATTCTAAACACGGGAAACATGCGCAACGTTACAGGCATACTTTAGACACCCCTCAGGTACGAAATTTAAAGGAATATTTCACTTTTATTGTTTCACTTTAAGCATTATTAAAAGCACTGCTCCTGAAAAAACTGACGTTTTTAAAACTTGCTTTTGCATTGATACATGTCCCCTGGGGCAAAACCCGGGTCCCCAAACACTTTTTAAGAAAATAACTTGCATATTAGCCTTTAAAATTAGCACTTTTGATTTTTCATGTTCGTGTCCCATAGACTTTAACGGTGTTCGCGTGTTCGAACAATTTTTTTGTCTGTTCGCATGTTATGATGCGAACCGAACAGGGGGTGTTCGGCTTATCCCTAGTGGCAAGTTAAACCTAAACCTTTCATGACTGGGGCTTTTTCATTGCTTCATGACCCAAAAAACTATTTTACCATTTTGTATTGTGTAAATTATGCTTGTTCACTTGTAATAACTTTTTAACCACTTTGTGTATTAACATAAAATTGGACTGTATTTCTGGGGACAGACTACAGGTAAAACTCGAAAAATTTGAATATCGTGCAAAAGTTCATTTATTTCACTAATGCAACTTAAAAGGTGAAGCTAATATATGAGATAGACTCATTACATGCAAAGCAAGCTAGTTCAAGCCGTGATTTGTCATAATTGTGATGGTTATGGCTTACAGCTCATGAAAACCCCAAATCCACAATCTCAGAAAATTAGAATATTACCTGCAATCAATAAAACAAGGATTGTACATAGAACAATATCGGCCCTCTGGAAAGTATAAGCATGCATATGTACTCAGTTTGGGCCCCTTTTTCAGCAATTACTGCCTCAATGTGGTGTGGCATGGAAGCTATCAGCCTGTGGCACTGCTGAGGTGTTATGGAAGACCAGGCTGCTTCAATAGCGGCCTTCAGCTCTTCTGCATTGTTCGGTCTCATGTCTCTCATCTTTCTCTTGGCAATGCCCCATAGATTCTCTATGCCGTTCAGGTCAGGCGAGTTTGCTGGCCAATCAAGCACAGTAATCCCATGGTCATTGAACCAGGTTTTGGTGCTTTTGGCAGTGTGAGCAGGTGCCAAGTCCTGCTGGAAAATTAAGTCAGCATCCCCATAGAGCTCGTCTGTGGAAGGAAGCATGAAGTGCTCTAAAATCTCCTGGTAGACGGCTGCATTGACCCTGGACTTAATGAAGCACAGTGGACCAACACCAGCAGATGACATGGCTCCCCAAATCAACACAGACTTTGGAAACTTCACACTGGACTTCAAGCATCTTGCAGTGTGTGTGTCAGGAAAGGTTCCATCCGCTGGTGGCATTTATTATTTATCTTGCAGTACTGTGGTCCACCAGCAGGTGTCTCCTGGCAGTTTGTAACTGTCAGGAGAATCTTTCCCTGCTGGTGTTGTATTATCTTTTGGACGCAGTACTGGTTTCCACCAGCGGATGGATCCTGGCAGTGTGGAGCAGACTGCCCTCCCTTCGATCAGGTGTGACCTGAAGCTAATCAAGCATTCCTATAAATACCCGGCAGGTGTATACACACACTGCCCTGGTATCGTCCTTGTGCCCTGACCTGTAGCCTGTCTACTTGAACCTCGATTCCTGTAACCTGAACCTGAACCTGAACCTGAACCTGTTGTGTCTGTCCTGATCCCTGCTCTGCAGCCTGGTTGCCCCCTGCTTGATCCTGTCTCCCTGTCCCGATCCATCCATCCGTCCTCTCCCTGTCCTGTGTTCCTTACCCCATCTGCTGATCTCCCTGTGTATGACCCTGGCCTGGCCCTGTTTATGATTCTGGTTTCCCCATTACTTGTACATACTTGTCTGTTACTGTTATTATTTGTGGGTTCTGTTTGATATTGGTTATTGTGCACTGTGTGGTTTGGAGGTGGTTGTATTTATACTATTTCACTTATCTTTATTAAATCATTATATTTCACTTACACACGTTTGGGTTTCCTTTGTTGCAGTTCACATAGTTCTGATCTTACCTGATACGTGACAGTATACCAGGGCCATTCCTGATCAGAAGTGACTGCACAGGGGAACTGTTTGTTTGCAAACATGAACACGGATGAGGTTATTTATTTTTCTCTGCTGGCAACTGAAAGTGGTGATTATTGCCGTCAGGCTTTGGAAGGATGGTCTAGGGATCAGTTGTTTGCGGCTATCCGATCGGCTCACCTCCTGGTCGATCAGGGGTATATACTGTTTGGGGAGGTGCAGCCTCTGATTAAAATCTGTACTGAGCTGGCCCTGCCCTGTATTCCTGAGGGCCATGATGATTTCACCCCTCCTTTCACCATAAATCAGGTTATATCCCTAGTATGGCTGTTTGAAGATGATCCTGCTGATTTTTGTGAGCACTACTCAGCCAGTTCCCCACAGGTGACTGCTGAGTGCATTAAGTCTGGTCAGTCCTTTGTTAAACAGGGAAATTTAAGACCACAGTTTGTACAACCAATACTCTCGGCATGGTCTGATATGTTACAATCAATCCCAGCCAACCCACAACAAACCACTTCTACCATCAGACACCTACCTGCCCAAAAGCCTTTTCTCCCGTCACCCATGGCAACCCCAGTCGCAGCTCGGTATACGCTGCTTCCCACCAGATACCAATATCCAATCTCTGCCCCCTGTACCTATCCTGCATTTAATCCACCTGTCTCTTCTCAACTACCTACAGCTTCCCCACAAGATTTTCCTCTGGCCACTGTTCCCTCTTCCTTGACATATCCCAGCCCTTCTCGTCAGTATGTCTCACCTCCTACCTACAGTCCTGCAGCCACCTACAGATCTCCAGCAGTTAAACCAAAGAAGAAACGGAAATTCTTTCCAACCCACACGATCCTGCCAGTAACCCAACCTGCCTTCACACCAAACAGTCTAATCCAGCCTGCAGTTCCCGAGCCCGCCTTCCAGCCTGCAGTTCCAGAGCCCGCCTTCCAGCCTGCAGTTTCAGAGCCAGCCTTCCAGCCTGCAGTTTCAGAGCCAGCCTTCCAGCCTGCAGTTTCAGAGCCAGCCTTCCAGCCTGCAGTTTCAGAGCCAGCCTTCCAGCCTGCAGTCCTTGAGCCAGCCTTCCAGCCTGCAGTCCTTGAGCCAGCCTTCCAGCCTGCAGTCCTTGAGCCAGCCTTCCAGCCTGCAGTCCTTGAGCCAGCCTTCCAGCCTGCAGTCCTTGAGCCAGCCTTCCAGCCTGCAGTTCTTGAACCAGCCTTCCAGTCTGCAGTTCTCAAGCCAGGCTTCAAGCCAGCCTTCCAGCCTGCAGTCCTTGAACCAGCCTTCCAGCCTGCAGTCCTTGAACCAGCCTTCCAGCCTGCAGTCCTTGAACCAGCCTTCCAGCCTGCAGTTCTCAAGCCAGCCTTCCAGCCTGCAGTTCTCAAGCCAGCCTTCCAGCCTGCAGTCCCAGAGCCAGCCTTCCAGCCTGCGGTCCTTGAGCCAGCCTTCCAGCCTGCGGTCCTTAAGCCAGCCTTCCAGCCTGTGGTCCTTGAGCCAGCCTTCCAGCCTGCGGTCCTTGAGCCAGCCTTCCAGCCTGCGGTCCTTGAGCCAGCCTTCCAGCCTGCGGTTCTCGAGCCAGCCTTCCAGCCTGCGGTTCTCGAGCCAGCCTTCCAGCCTGCGGTTCTCGAGCCAGCCTTCCAGCCTGCGGTTTTCGAGCCAGCCTTCCAGTCTGCGGTTCTCGAGCTAGCCTGCCAGCCTGAAGACCCTGTACCAGCCTGCCAGCCTGAAGACCCTGTACCAGCCTGCCAGCCTGAAGACCCTGTACCAGCCTGCCAGCCTGAAGACCCTGTACCAGCCTGCCAGCCTGAAGACCCTGTGCCAGCCTGCCAACGTGGAGTTCCCGTGCCAGCCTTCCAAACTGAAGCCCTGATGACAGTGTCCCAGTCGGAAGATCCAGTGCCCGTTTCCCGGCCTGTGGTTGTGGTGCCCGTTTCCCTGCCTGTGGTTGTGGTGCCCGTTTCCCGGCCTGTGGTTGTGGTGCCCGCTGCGGTGCCCGTTCCCTGGCTTGAGGTTGTGGTGCCCGTTTCCCGGCTTGAGGTTGTGGTGCCCGTTTCCCGGCCCGAGGTTGTGGTGCCCATTTCCCGGCCCGAGGTTGTGGTGCCCGTTTCCCGGCCCGAGGTTGTGGAGCCCTTTTCCCGGCTCGAGGGTATGTCATCTGCTGCCCAGCCTGAGATGATCCCGTCTGCTGCCCAGCCTGAGATGATCCCGTCCGCTGCCCAGCCTGAGATGATCCCGTCCGCTGCCCAGCCTGAGATGATCCCGTCCGCTGCCCAGCCCGAAGTGTCCCAGCCTGCTGCCCAGCTCGATGACCCGGAGCCTGCTGCCCAGCTCGATGACCCGGAGCCTGCTGCCCAGCCCGAAGTGTTCCTGTCTGCTGCCCAGCTCGATGACCCGGAGCCTGCTGCCCAGCTCGATGACCCGGATCCTGCTGCCCAGCCCGAGGTGTTCCTGCCTGCTGCCCAGCTCGATGACCCGGGGCCTGCTGCCCAGCCCGAAGTGTTCCTGTCTGCTGCCCAGCTCGATGACCCAGAGCCTGCTGCCCAGCTCGATGACCCGGAGCCTGCTGCCCAGCCCGAGGTGTTCCTGCCTGCTGCCCAGCTTGATGTGATTGTCTGCCCGGATGTGACTTTGCCTACTACCCAGCTTGTTGCCATGAACTTTCTCCGGCAACAGCTAGTTGAAGCGTCCGGAGGCCGCTCCTTTGAGGGGGGGTACTGTCAGGAAAGGTTCCATCCGCTGGTGGCATTTATTATTTATCTTGCAGTACTGTGGTCCACCAGCAGGTGTCTCCTGGCAGTTTGTAACTGTCAGGAGAATCTTTCCCTGCTGGTGTTGTATTATCTTTTGGACGCAGTACTGGTTTCCACCAGCGGATGGATCCTGGCAGTGTGGAGCAGACTGCCCTCCCTCCGATCAGGTGTGACCTGAAGCTAATCAAGCATTCCTATAAATACCCGGCAGGTGTATACACACACTGCCCTGGTATCGTCCTTGTGCCCTGACCTGTAGCCTGTCTACTTGAACCTCGATTCCTGTAACCTGAACCTGAACCTGTTGTGTCTGTCCTGATCCCTGCTCTGCAGCCTGGTTGCCCCCTGCTTGATCCTGTCTCCCTGTCCCGATCCATCCATCCGTCCTCTCCCTGTCCTGTGTTCCTTACCCCATCTGCTGATCTCCCTGTGTATGACCCTGGCCTGGCCCTGTTTATGATTCTGGTTTCCCCATTACTTGTACATACTTGTCTGTTACTGTTATTATTTGTGGGTTCTGTTTGATATTGGTTATTGTGCACTGTGTGGTTTGGAGGTGGTTGTATTTATACTATTTCACTTATCTTTATTAAATCATTATTTTTCACTCATACACGTTTGGGTTTCCTTTGTTGCAGTTCACATAGTTCTGATCTTACCTGATACGTGACAGTGTGCCTCTCTATTCTTCCTCCATACTCTGGGTCCTTGGTTTTCAAATGAGATGCAAAATTTGCTCTCATCAGAAAAGGGGACTTTGGACCACTGAGCAACAGACCAGGTCTGTTTTTCTTTAGCCCCGGTAAGACGCTTCTGACGTTGTTTGTTGTTCAGGAGTGGTTTGACAAGAGGAATACGACATTTGAAGCCCATTTCCAGGATCCGTCTGTGTGTGGTGGCTCTTGATGCACTGACTCCAGCCTTAGTCCACTCCTTGTGAAAGTCCCCAAAACTTCTGAATGGCCTTTTCCTGACAATCCTCTCCAGGCTGCGGTCATCCCTGCTGCTTGTGCACCTTTTTCTTCCACACTTTTCCCTTCCACATAACCTTCTATTATTGTGCTTTGATACAGCACTTTGGGAACATCCAACTTCTTTTGCAATTACCTTTTGAGGCGTTCCCTCAATATGGAGGGTGTCAATGATGGTTTTCTGCACAACTGCCAGGTCAGCAGTCTTTCTCATGATTGTGATTCCTACTGAACCAGACCAATTTTTAGGCTCAGGAACCCTTTACAGGTGTTATGGCTTAATTAGCTGATTAGAGTGGGACACATCGAGCCTAGAATATTGCACCCTTTCACAATATTCAAATTTTCTGAGATTGTGGATTTGGGGTTTTCATGAGCTGTAAGCCATAATCATCACAATTATGACAAATCACGGCCTGAACTATCTTGCTTTGCATGTAACGAGTCTATCTCATATTAGTTTCACCTTTTAAGTTGCATTAGTGAAATAAATGAACTTTTGCACGATATTCTAATTTTTCGAGTTTCACCTGTATATTTTATGTTTATTACTCTGGGAAATACACAAAAAGAATGCAAATAATTAGTTTATCCTGCTAACATACAACCCTCCCAGAAATGTTTCTGTTTGTTTGCTTAGTGAATAGGTTGAAGCTATTGTAACTTTCAATGCTAGATCATATGGGTATTGAAGTATTTTTTTACCTTCACACTGGAGTTGATTTACTAAAACTGGAGAGTGCAACATCTGGTGTAGCTGTGCTTGGTAGCCAATCAGCTTCTTACTTCAGGCTGTTCATTTAAGCTTTGGAAAAAAAAAATGGATGATGATTAGTTTCCATGGACAGCTGCACCAGATTTTGCACTCTTTTAGTATATCAGCCCCATAACTGGATGATGGAAGTGAACATAGTTTCACCTTATCCACTAAGCTAAATGAGCAGTCTTCTTTCGACCTAATAGTTTCACTGAAAATCACCTGGTTCTATAAATAAAAATTGGGCACAGGGAAAATGATGTAGAGGGAGGAATTTGAATTACCGTATAAAAAATGAACACTTTCCATAATGTTCCACACACTTAGGAACAAATCTATATATTATACATGTCTGATTCTCTCTGATGTAAGTTGCCTATTTTCAAGTGTACAAATATAATAATAGTTACTTGGATGATATGTTGCCATGACAAGAACTTAGTGAAGGCATAAGAAATGTATTGATATAGTAGGCATAATAAACAAAATTAGTAAAGGTGAAGGAGTTGTGACCTAAGTAATTTTTAACTGTTAATGCAAAATTAGGAGCACAAGACTTTAGGAATAATTAAAGTCTATTTTATTTCAAAATTCTTATTCATTCTGGAGAAAAGGTTGCGAACAGCCTTAACCTAAGGGCAGCTCAAATTTCTCATATTGATGAGTCAGTGCAGTGCAGAGCTTGTCAATGAGTGTAGCAAACCACCCACATGCCTGTTTCACTGACCGATGACTCATCTGCTTAGCACAGACAAAATTAAAAGATGTCTCTATTTATACTAGCTAAAATCAGCTCAGAAATCCTCTGATCCAAGCAAAAATGTGTTCAGTGATTCAGCATATTTAAATCAACTACCCAGAGCCACTTACTGTAGATCATGTATGAACAGTTTTACAGTATGTGTCACTTTTAAGGAAATCATTTCGAAAATTTGTTCTGTGTCTGTCAGTTGTTGATTTGGGTAGGCAGAGTGGAAACTTGCAGACTGTAGTTCCAAAGCAGGTGCCCATACCCAATTCCAAAGCAGGTGTGTACATAGGATTGCCACCTCATCCCTTTAAACCCGAACACCTTTGAATTGCACAGATTTTGAGGCTAATTAAATCCAGATAAGGCACCAGGTGAGTTTAATTACCGCCGTAATCAGCCACAGAACCTGTCTAATTAATATGTGTTCGGGTTTAAAGGGATGAGGTGGCAACTCTATGTGTACACCCACCACAGTATTAGTACACAGTGTCTATCATTGTCACCAGGGATGAGCCGAACACCCCCCTGTTTGGTTCGCACCAGAACCTGCGAACAGACAGAATGTTCGTGTGAACTTTAGAACCCTATTAAATACAATGGACTCCAACGTTCGAAATCTAAAGTGCTAATTATAAAGGCTAATATGCAATTTATTGTCCTAAAAAGTGTTTGGGGACCCGGGTCCTGCCCCAGGGGACATGTATCAATACAAAAAAAAGGTTTAAAAAATAGACGTTTTTACGGGAGCAGTGATTTTAATAATGCTTAAAATGAAAAAATAAAAGTGAAATTTTCCTTTAAATTTCGTACCTGGGGGTCTGTATGATATGCATGTAAAGTGGCGCATGTTTCCCGTGCTTAGAACTGTCCCTGCACAAAGTGTCATTTTTGAAGGAAAAAAAGTCATTTAAAACTCACTTGCGGCTATTGATGAATTGTCGGCTTTTATCAATACATAGAAAAGTCATTGATAAAAAAAAAAATTAAATTAAATTTACACAGTGAAGGAAGTTTCCCGCTCAGGCCAATGACGTAGGCGGGGTCTGACATACCGAGGGGGCGGACCTGATGGGGAACTTCTCTCACTTTGTAATACATGTATAGACCCGCCCCTTCTCAAGTTCCCCATCAGGTCCGCTCAGCCAATGACTAGGTGTAAGGCTGAGAACCTGATGCGGAACATGAGAAGGGGCGGGTCTATACATGTATTACACAGCGAATGAAGTTCCCCATCAGGTCCACCCCCTCGGTATGTCAGACCCCGCCTACGTCATTGGCCTGAGCGGGAAACTTCCTTCACTGTGTAAATTAAAATTACACAGTGAAGGAAGTTCCCCGCTCAGGCCAATGAGGTAGGCGGGGTCGGACATACCGAGGGGGCGGACCTGATGGGGAACTTTGTTCGCTGTGTAATACATGAATAGACCCGCCCCTTCTCGCGTTCCGCATCTGGTCCGCTTTAGAAGGGGCGGGTCTATACATTTAAAACACTGCGGAGGAAGTTCCCCATCAGGTCCGCTCAGGCACAACCAATGACGGACAGCGCTGGACATCGGGATCGCCGTGGGACACTGGATTTCATCGCTGGAATGGTTTTTTTTTTTTTTTATTGTTTTTTTTAAATAAAGGACTTTTCCAAGGTGTTTGTGTATTTTTATTTACATTTTTTGACACTTTCTTCGTGAAATGGTAGGGGTACAATGTACCCCTTACCAATTCACATAGGGGGGCCAGGATCTGGGGGTCCCCTTTGTTAAAGGGGTCTTCCAGATTCCTATAAGCCCCCCGCCCGCAGACCCCCACAACCACCGGGCAAGGGTTGTGGGGATGAGGCCCTTGTCCCCATCAACATGGGGACATCCTCCCCATGTTGAGGGCATGTGGCCTGGTACGGTTCAGGAGGGAAGGGGTGCCGCTCTCTCATCCCCCCCTCTTCCCCTGCGGCCGGCCAGGTTGCATGCTCGGATAAGGGTCTGGTATATATTTTTGGGGGGACTCCACGTAATTTTTTTTTAAATTTGGGGTGGAGTTCCCCTTAAAATCCATGCCAGATCTGAAGGGCCTGGTATGGATATTTAGGGGAACTGCACGCCATTTTTTTTTAAATTTGCGGCTGGGTTCCCCTTAATATCCATTCCAGACCTGAAGGGCCTGGTAATTGAATTTGTGGGAACCCCCACGCTTTTTTTTTTATCAATGACTTTTCTATGTATTGATAAAAGCCGACAATTCAGTCGAGTGAGTTTTAAATGACTTTTTTTCCTTCAGAAATGACATTTTGTGCAGGGACAGTTCTAAGCACGGGAAACAAGCGCGACTTTACATGCATATTATACACACCCCCCAGGTACGAAATTTAAAGGAATATTTCACTTTTATTGTTTCACTTTAAGCATTATTAAAATCACTGCTCCTAAAAAAACGGCCGTTTTTAAAACTTTTTTTTGCATTGATACATGTCCCCTGGGGCAGGACCAGGGTCCCCAAACACTTTTTAGGACAATAACTTGCATATAAGCCTTTATAATTAGCACTTTAGATTTCTCCCATAAACTTTTCGAATTTGCCGAGAAAAACCCCAAATTGTTCGTTGTTCGGCGAACGGGCGAACAGGCAATGTTCGAGTCGAACATGAGTTCGACTCGAACTCGAAGCTCATCCCTAATTGTCACTCTATCAGAGAAAATGCATAGGGTCAACAGAAACTAGCAGGCTGTTTATAAAGCTTTACTAACATACCAATATTTATAAACTATATAATGGACACAAATGTCACCATGTAGACACTATGTATAAACGATCTTGGCTGGTCCAGCAGGGACTAGTCATGATTTGATCGATGTATGGTCAGGCTGATCAAACTTTTCTCGTGGACTTTCAGTTAGTGATGCTGATCTATAGCATTTTTTTCATGATTTTAGAGGGTTAATTTCTTTCTTTTTTTTTGGGGGGGGGGGGGTTAAAATATTAATTGTGAGGTTAATTGGCTAGTAAAAGTTTGTCTTTTTTTTCCTTATTTTGTGTGTATTTAATTAAAATGTGGGAGTAGTACCTAAAGCTCCCGTTTCCTTGTTTTTATCATTTTTTTTATTTGCATTCAGGGCCTGATTCTCAATTGTGTTTGTGATTTTTTTTTCCTTCCAGGGTGTGCCTCCCCAGAAGTAAAACTTTGGGTACATATGCACTTAACCCATTCATCTGGATTATTTCATTCTTTCATGACCTAAGCTAATTTTACCATTTCATACTCTGTAAATTATATGTGATGACTTTTTAACAGATTTTTGTATGGTATAACATAACATTTTAGTTTATGTTTACTATTCTGGAAACTACAGAGAAAACCTGAATAATAAAGAATTTATTTTTTCAATCTGACCCCCCAGAAAACTGCAAGAATAATTTTTTTTGTTTAGGTACAACAAATGTTCCTGTTTGTTTGCTCAATGAAAATTAAGTTATTTTAATCAGTGACAGGTACTCTTTAAAAAAAATGGGGTCTATTAGACCCTAGATCTTTCCTCTCCTCTAAAAGCATCTGACCACACCAAGATCGGTGTGATAAAATGCTTTCCCAATTTCCCAATGGTGCTGTTTATATCCGAGGGGGGGGACATTCCCTCCCACTGCTTTTAAAAGCAGTCTAGAGGCTAATTAGCTGCTAGGATTGCTTTTACATGAAAGCCGACTGCTGGCTGAAAAGAATGATACCAAGATGATACCTAAAACCGCAGGCATCATTCTGGTAAAAGCATTCAAAGTCCAGCAACATACCAGTACGTTGCTGGTCCTTGTTGGACATGTATTGTAATCTTTTTTTTCATGCAGCCTGTTGGCTGAATAAAAAAAAGAGATTGATCGGTGGGTATGCCCACCATTAGAATACCTCCCTTCATCCACCCACTTCTAATGATGGGCATACATGCACCATTTATATATGCCGAAGCATGGGGGCATCCTCCCGCAAAAAAGTTATGCCGCGTACTCACGGTCAGACTTTTCCACGGGCAAGCCTCCATTGGAATTTCGACCGTATGTACGCGGCATAATAGGTTATGCCGCGTACACACGGTCGGACTTTTCCACGGGCGACCCTCCGTCGGAATTCCGACCGTATGTACGCGCCATTAGGAGCAAATTTTTTTTTAACTGTGGTGGTGAAATCACCTCCTACAGCATTGGAGTCACGGCTTTATGTATCGTGGGAGCAAACGCTGTTGCTGTCAAGATAAATAAATCCACGCTGCAACTGAATGGCGTACCTGCTAAGCAAATGATGGTTAACATTAAAACAAAGTAACATTACAGTATAACAGTAAGACCTTACCATACCATACCTGCAAAGCAAATACCAAAAAAAAACAGTAAAAAATAAAAAAACATTTAACGCAACCTGTGCCTAAAATATATATATGCCGAAGCATTGGGGCATCCTCCCGCAAAAAAGTTATGCCGCGCACACACGGTCAGACTTTTCCACGGGCAAGCCTCTGTCGGAATTTCAACCGTATGTACACGGCATAAAAAGTTATGCCGCGTACACACGGTCAGACTTTTCCATGGGCAAGCCTCCGTCGGAATTTCTACCCTATGTACGCGGCATTAGGAGCAAAATCGCTCCTCTGCCCCTGCTGCCCCCATGCTTCGGCATATATGCTCTTTTTTTAACTGTGGTGGTGAAATCACCTCCTACAGTGTTGGAGTCACGGCTTTATGTATCGTGGGAGCAAACGCTGTTGCTGTCAAGATAAATAAATCCGCGCTGCAACTGAATGGCGTACCTGCTAAGCAAATGATGATTACATACCTGAAAAGCAAGCATGATAAAACATAACAATAAAACATTGCAGAATAGAATACAGTAAAAAAGAGCAGAACAATAGAGAGAAAATAGAGAGAGAGAGAGAACAATAAAACGACAACAATTTATTTTATTTTTTTGTGTGTGTTTTTTTTACGTTTTTGTTTTTTTTACACATTTTTTTGTAACTGTAACAACTGTAATGGTTCGGGTCTCTCAAAATGCGATGGCATCTTTGGGAGACCCTGTGTAAGTGTGTCCTAGTCTGTGAAATGCTGTACCATATGCTAAAACTTCACTAGTGTGTGGAAGCGTTCAAAACATTTACCAATGCAAAGACCAGGATTGTCAGGACAGCGTGGACAATAATAACGGGTGTCACGCCTAAATCCGCGCTTGCTACAGACACGACATCTTTTTTGGGGCGCTCGTTGGGTAGGGGTACTCTCGAGGACATGCAGAGCTATCTGACACGGAGCCGCTGTCTTTACTACGGGGTTGTATTCTGAGCCTGAATCTGACAGATGCGTGACCTCCTCTTCACTATGTGTCATGCTCAGAATCTCGTAGGCCTCTTTACTAGTATACCTTCGATTTGCCATTTTGGGCTCTAAATTTAGTGGTACACTAGTAAGGATTCACAGGTAAAAAAGCACCTGACTGTCAGCAACTGTATCAAACGCTACCAAAAAAAACTTTTAGCGATCACAGGGATCAGGCCTGTCTCTGCGAACGATGCAGTTATGTGTGTTGTGTTTTGTAAGTGTCAGTGATCGATCAATACTGCACTTGGGTGGGCTGGGCTGGGCTGGGCGGAGGGGCAAAACGCAGGTGCTAGCAGGTATCTGGGCTGATCCCGCTAACACTGCGTTTTTGGGAACCCTAAACTGCTGGGGACACTAGTATAGATCTGATCAGATCAGATATTGATCTGTTCAGATACTATACCACTAAGGGAGGTGTATGCTTTGCGCGTGGGTGTTAGCATTACTGGCACTAACTTGACGCTGCCTGGGGCAATGCAGACCCTAACTGACGCTAAAACCTAATTGATATCACCCGCCGGGCGATCACGGGGTTAAACCTTTATTGGGTTATATACGGCGGGTGCCCTGATGCTATAAAAAGCAAACTAACAAACCAGCGTCACCCGTAACACTTGTACAGTGATCACTGGTGAAAGGGTTAACTAGGGGCAATCAGGGGGTTAAAACCTTTATTAGGTAATATATGGGGGTACCTGACGCTATATAAAAACCTGACGGGTAACCTAAATAACTAAATAACTAACTGGCTAACCAGTGTCACCAGTGACACGTATACGGTGATCACTGGTGAAAGGGTTAACTCTAGGGGCAATCAGGGGGTTAAAACCTTTATTAGGTTGTATATGGGGGTACCTGATGCTATAAAAACCTGGCGGTGAACCTAAAAAAATAACTGGCTACCTAGCGGCACCAGCGACACTAATACAGCGATCAGAAAAATGATCGCTTAGTGACACTGGTGATAGGGGGTGAAAGGGTTACCTGGGGGGCAATAAAGGGGTTAAACCTTTATTAGGGGGGGTTAGGGGTCTACCCTGGACCTAAAGGGACCTAAAGCTATTTTCCCTGACACTTTTTACTGTCACAAATGACACTGATTGCAGTGATCAGTAAAAAAATGACCACTGCAAACGGTGATACTGTGACTGGGGGTACTGGGGGTGATCTGGGGGGTGATCTGGGGGTGAATGGGGGGTGATTTGTGTCCCTACGTGTACTGGTGTCAGTGGGCTGCCGGTGCAACTTACTGTGAGATGTCTTCCTCTCCTCGCGCCGGACGAAAAGACCGCCACGGGGAGAGTGACATCACTTCCTCCTGCCTGTGTTTACATTACACAGGCAGGGGAAGCATTTAATTTGCCGGGAGCGATCGCGAGGGGGTGGCCATAAACCAATGGCCACCCCCTCATCCCAGATCCGATCGGACGCCCCACCCGAGGGAAGGCAGGCTCGTACAGGTACGTGAATATACCTGTACGTGCCATTCTGCCGACGTATATGTACATGCAGCGGCCGTTACTAGACATGTGCATTCGTTTTCGTCCGAATGCATTTTCGTCCGAATTTCAGCTATTTTCGTTATCGTTTTAACAAACGAAAACGAAAGCACAGAATCCGAAAACCGAAAGATCCGGCATAAACAAATGCTTTACTTTCGTTTTCGTTGCTACAACAGTTCGATATAGATAGGAGATTCGACGTGACGCTGACAATAACAATCTGTGTCTATCGAACCTGTGGTCGAATGTGCCTAACCTTAACTCTATTAGTCCAAGATTATTCTACATAGGAGAGAAAAGATTCGACATTATAGAGAGAAAAGATTCGACATAGGAGAGAAAGATTCGACATAGGAGAGGAAAGATTCGACATAGGAGAGGAAAGATTCGACATAGGAGAGAAAAGATTCGACATAGGAGAGAAAAGATTTGACATTATAGAGAGAAAAGATTCGACATTATAGAGAGAAAAGATTCAACATTATAGAGAGAAAAGATTTGACATTATAGAGAGAAAAGATTCGACATAGGAGAGAAAAGATTCGACATAGGAGAGAAAAGATTCGACATAGGAGAGAAAAGATTTGACATTATAGAGAGAAAAGATTCGACATAGGAGAGAAAAGATTCGACATTATAGAGAGAAAAGATTCGACATAGGAGAGAAAAGATTAGACATTATAGAGAGAAAAGATTCGACATAGAGAGAAAAGATCACTGCTTGTGGGCGGAACATTCGACCGGAAATGTATGATTGCAGAGTCGTACAGTTTCACTGCTCCGTCGAATCTTCTTTGAACATTCGACAGACACCATAAGCCTTCAATGACAGATTCGACCTTAATTAATTCAGATTTTCGGACGAATGCAATTTTTAACGAAAAACGAAATAAATAAAAACGAATTTCGGGAGTAACTAAATAAATGTATTTTTTGGACGAAAACGAAATTCCGAAACGAAATATTTCAGTGTGCACATGTCTAGCCGTTACATGGTTAAGAGAAAGAGGTTTCCAGACTTTCTATAAAGAAATTTGGGCACAAGGAAAATTATGTATAGGGAGGAATTTTTAATAATGTATCAAATAAAAAAAATTACACTTTGCACAATGTTCCACACACTGTGGAACAAATCTATATATGTTTCTGCATTTGTTTCTGCATTTTTATATTTTCCTTGGAAACGGTGAGGGCAGGGGGAGTAGTAATTGGTCGTGTCTGAGATTGTCATGTGACTAGTCTGTCTGGCAAGCTGGCTGACCTTGTAGTTCTGTATAAGACTTCTCATGCTGTGGTGAAGATGGCTGTAAAACATATAAATTGCACCAATGAGGAACAGTTATGTCATACGCTTTTTGTGGGCAGAATGTGTGCCAGGAGCACAAATTCATCTTCACTTGTGTGCTCAGTATGTGGATAAAGCTCTCACTCATAGATTTGTTTATGAGTGGGAGGTTATGAAACACCCAGCTTATAGTCCGGATTTAGCGCCATCTGATTTATACCTTTTTTGGACCACTCAAAGAAGCTTTAAGGGGAAGAAGATTTTCATGTGATGATAATGTTCGGTGCATCGGTGTCTATGGGCTCAACCAAAAACATTTTTTGCTAATGGGACTAAAAAGTTGGTACATTTCTGGGAAAAATGCATTGTAAAGGAAGGTGACTCTGTAGAAAAATTATGTAATTTATTTTTGAAATTCTTGATTAATAAAGTTAACCAGTTGCCTACCTTAGGCATCTTACACAAGTCCATAAAACTCCCTCCTCTGTACACAAGGCGTCTCCTGTATGCCCAGGAGACTGCCTGCAGTTTCCTATCTCTCCTGCTCTCTTCTATGCACAGCCCCATGAGACCCGGTGTCTGTAGAAAGATGAGCTCCCAACCCTATGACTAGGAGCCAGTCAGAAGTCTTCCTCATTGAATGATCACTCTGACAGCCAATCGCAGTGAGCATTCAGTGTAACATTTGTAAACCAAAACAAAAGTAACACAGTAGCTGTCTTATCGTCTCAGTTCCCTGTCAGACAGCAATCTGTGAGTTTGAGAGCTGCAGCTGACATAGAGAAATGTTTATTATGTGCAAAGGTAGTCAGTTGACTCTTAATTAACCAGGACATGATTTATTTTACTACTTAACCTATTAATTTCAACCTAAGCACTATTTACCTGTTCCATGTTTCAATTTTAAATTATTTGTTGGAAAAAACAATATTAGAAAGGACATATATACATTGTTATCTTTAAGGATTTACTGTTAAACATATGTGGTTTAGGGTATATATGTTTTATTTTAAATCAGTAAAAACTTAAAATTACTGATGCATTATGAGAAAAATTAAATATATGTAAAAAACAAACAATTGTTATTTCTTTTGTAAATAGCTTTAACATACTTTGTGCCCAAAATGTCATTTTAATGTTGCAATAAATAGAACAAGCAGCAGAATAGAATTTATGTTTTTCCCACAGTAAGGTACTTGTGTTCAAAATATTACTGATCAAACTTCAAAAATTTTTTTTTTCAGATTTGTACTCTTTTCCCCCTTAAAATGCAAACATTTTTTAAAAAATTCTGGGGGGCGTGGCCAGGCTAGGCATGTGAGTGAACAGCCTCACAGAGCTCCCGACTAATATCCTGCTACCGATAGTGACACTGACCGTTGATCCAGGCAATATAGGTATCATTCTCTTCAGTGCTGTCAGAGGAATCCATCAACACTCTGTTTCAGATCAGAGCTATGATGACCCAAGGAAATAAAGGAGAAGGGACAGCCCTGGAGATCCAACATGGTAATACGGCTGCACTTCCCAGAATAACACCACAAGGCTCTGAGAAGCACAAAGACACAGGCAGCAAAGCGGGTAAGGGTCATAAAAAAGATGCCCCAATGATATGCTCTACTATACACAAAAAATCACAGAGCTCCTCTGCAGCTCAGGAGGAAGAAGCTGACCCATCCCAGTATATAAAAAAATGTCTCAGACAACTTTAGGGGCACAAGAAAGCCTTGTTTTGTCCCCCCCCAAATATATATAATGTATATACTGTAATATATATATATATATATATATATATATATATGTATATATATATATATATGGTCGGAGCCCTCTGTCTGAAGAGATATGGATCACATAAACACGTCACAAGACCAACAACACAAATAAGACCTGAAGTGTGGCCTGGCCTGCTGTACGGTATGCCAAAGAAGGGGCCAAAAAGTCACACAAGGTTAGGGAGGAATTGTTTTATTATGTCACGTAAACAACTACAGGGCGAGACTGTTAAAGGCTCGTGATATTTCTAACTGTGGATCGGGAACGTATCGGGCGAAACACGCGGATTTCCATCTGCCCATTGTCTTGATGACATGGTCCGGGACTCCTTTTCGTGATGCTGCTGAGGCTGCTCCTATACGGAAGGAATGTCCTGAGTATCGTCCTGGGTCATGGCCTAAGGTGCTCAGAAGTGTCCTGACATGGTTAATGAACTGGTTCCCGGTTAGGGGTTCAGTTCGAAAAGGTAAAAGCGGGCTGTCTCCGGGTAGGTCGGATAGTAGTGTCACTAGATGATCTAATATGTCCACGGGGCACCAGGCATTACGTGTCTGGAAGAGTTTGATATCTACCCCGGGACCGGTTTGTTGGGTTTTTGACACCGTTAGGTGCAGGACGAAATGACTCTGGTGGCGAGTCAGGTGGTGCCTCCGTAGTACCTGGCCTCTAGGGCTGGTGACCGTGAACTCGCTAGAGCGAAGGAAGCCATTGAAGGCCAGATATATGGCTGCCTGGATAACCAGGCTAGGCCGTACACCGAAGGGGGAACGTGAGAGGATTGTGGACATGCCCCGGAATATGGAGCTGGTAACTGGTAAGCGCTTGATGCTGGTATACGGTTGCTGCTTGTGGATACCGCGTAGTATGGCTTTGACCGCATGAGCGGCAAACAAGGAAGGTGTGGTCGGGTCTTGCAGGGACGTGAAATGTTGGATACCGGCTAGGTACAGCCTGATAGTGTTGGGTGACAGCTTGAGTTGGGTGTGACAATGGGAAATGAAGGCCAAGACGTGGCTGAGATTTCCTGGAAGTGCCCCGGGGTTGGCGGCTAGGAATCTGTTATAGTTCTTCCAGGCGGAGCGGTAGGCTTTTAGCGTATTGGGAGACAAGGATGCGTTGATAAGGGAGGTAGCACGCTGGAGGTGCTGTCTCAATCCAGGGTTAGTTGCGACCAATGAGGGATGTGTGACATGGTCGGGTCGGCTCCAGGCTCCTGTGAAAAGAATGCAGCAAAATTAAATCATGATAGAGCGTCGGCTGAGGTATTGCAATAGCCGGGGATGTGGACACAGAGGATGTTAAATTGGTGTTGTAGGGAGACTAGCACCAGCCTGCGGAGGAAGGACATGATGGCCAATGATTTGGACCTTCCTTTGTTGATGATTGCGGCTGTGGCTTGATTGTCTGTGACGAAGGTGACGGTCTGTCCCGCCCAGGTGCTGCCCCATACTTGGGCTGCAGCAACTATGGGGTAGATCTCAAACAGAGAAGAGGACTGACTGAACCCGGGGATTGCGAGTATCTCCAACGGCCACTGCCCCGCAAACCACTGATGGCCAAAAATTGCTGCAAAGCCTGTGGAAGCTGCTGCGTCAGTGATAACTTGTGGAGAGGAAGGAGACGCTGAAGGAATGAACATGGATCTGCCATTCCAGTTCTCGAGGAACTGGTCCCACTTGTCCAGATCTGCTATAGCGGCTGCGTCAAGTTTGACGAGTTGGTTGGGGTCTTGTGCCTGGGACAGAAACACTAAGAGGTGAGAGATGAAAGATTGCCCTTGGGGGATGATTCTCATTGCAAAATTAAGCATGCCCAGCAGGGATTGCAACTGTCTCTTGGTGCACCCTCCTGTGATGGTAAACGTGTGAACGACTGTCCTGATGCGGGTCAACTTATCAAGAGGTAGGCTGGCCTGCATGGCGCGAGTATCTAGATTGATTCCCAGGAAGGTGATGAGCTGTGCTGGGCCTTCTACTTTTTTCTCTGCTATTGGCACGTTGAGGTTCTTAAAGACCTCTCTTAGGCTTTCTAGGTCTACCGGGGGCTTGCTGGGTGTCTCGATGAGTAGAAAGTAATCAAAGTAATGGATTACTTTCTGACAGTGAGCATGGTGTAAGAGAATCGAGGATAGGGATTGGGTGAATGTGTCAAAGAGCCAGGGACTGCTTTTGGAGCCGAAGGTCAGCTTGGTTGCAAAATAGTATAGACCTTTCCACTTTATCCCGTGCCACCTCCATAGGTATGGTTCGATGGGCAGTAACTTGAAGGCATCGGAGATGTCGGCTTTGGATAGCCAGGCCCCGACCCCTGTTTTTATGATGGATTGGATAGCCAAATCGACAGAGGAATATTTTAGGGAGAACTCTTCTGAGGGTATGAGGGAGTTTAAACTGGGTGTGTTGGAGGAATGAGGCGCGGACAAATCATAGATTAATCGTAGTTTATTGGAGAACTTGCCCTTGACAAGTACAATAGGGCTGACTCTCCATACAGTAAAGGGTGACTGAGAAAAGGGGCCGATCATATATCCCCGGTCCAATTCGACCTGTAGTAGGGTGGAGATGGCTTCCTCGTCGGCGGCAGCTGAGAGTAGGTTTTTGCACTCGTACGTGGAGTCAGGTAGTGCGATGAGTCCAGTGTGGAACCCTGTACTGAACCCCTGTACTAAGAAGGCTGCTAGGGATGGGGTTGGGTGTGAGGAAAGATAGAAGCCAAGCCACCCGACGTGCACCCGGCCTAGTCAGGATGGGCCCAGCTGCTTGATGCTGCAGGCACTCTTTGAATGAGCCTTCTGGCACAGGAGGCAGATGTGCAGAAGTCTGCATTGGGGGTAAAAGTAACCTTTAAAATTGAAATTGTTGCAAATGGCTGCACCCCCTAATGCTCGGATGGGTCGACCTAGCCTGTCAGCCTGGGATGACTGTGTAGCTGTTGGCAAATTATGAGGTGCGTTGGAGGTGGAAGGGAAGGTGGGGGGACGTCTGCCACTCGACTCGGAGCACCAATTTGCCGTGTGAGAGGCAGATGGTACACAGAGGGGAGCGGAGGCCTGGCAAAGTGGCGGCAGAACAGCTCAGTGTCTATGGTGCTCCAGTTAGTGTTGAGCTGGAACTGAGACAGTCTGGCTGCGGCTTTTGCTGAAAAAGAGCGATGGTAGTTGTAGAAAGAGCACCCGCCATATTTGTGGCCTAGATCGACTACTGCGTGGAGGTAAAGATCGAGTTCTTCCCTCCTGTTGGGGTTGGCTGAGCATATCACGTCTCTGAACATCCCGAAGGCTAAGACAAACTCTGTGACCGAGAGTTTGCGGTTGAGCCTGGGATCTTTGGCCTTTAGGACAACGGAGACGTCCCCCCAGGAATAAGATTTGTTTTCTGCCATCTCGTGTACGGAGATAAGTAAGGACGCTAGGTTTACGTCCTTACCGTCCAGGATGTCCTTCCTGATGCCCGCTGGGACAAGGTGGGAGGGAAAGATGGTGGTGCTAGCGTCGGGCGTACCTCTGGTTGGAGGTACGGCAACGACCGTGGAGACTGGGGTTACTGGTGGTGTAGCTGGACGTGTTTCCAGGGCCCCTACTCTAGTCTGAATGTCCATGACTGAAGTAGCTAGTGAAGCCACTAAGTCGTGCAGCTGGGTGATGGCGGAAGATATAGACTGCAGGGATGCTTGGGAATCTGGTGGGGTTGCCGCTGGTGGTGGGAACATCAGCCGGAACAGTTCAGCTTTCCTGGCCGTGGCAGGGTAGGGGATGCCCCTACGGCGTAGTTCGGCCGTAAGCCTGGGGATGGTCCAAGCCCTAAGAGACTGCGTGAAGCCGTCCGCTGAACCCGCGAGGGGTGATGGTGGGACGGAGGCGAAGTCTTCGCTGTCGGCCTGCGACATGTTGCGGGCTAGGAAAGGGGGAATGCATATGTTTTAGAGTAAGATGCCAGGTTTGGAGGGGATAGAGGAGTTACGGAAAGTGGGGAGGAAGAAAGAAAGGAGGATGGACAGGACAAGGAGTGATAGGCGTAGATGAGAGTTTAGTTTGCGTATGAGCGCTGTTGAGTGAAATTTGGAAAACTCAAAAGAGTGCGTGGCAACCGGGGTGAGCCAGGAGGTGACTGGCTAGATAACCGATAGCTCGGGTGCCGACTGTGCTCGGCACAGACTAATGAACCAGAGCCCCCAGGGCGTACTGGGGCGGGTAGCTGAAGTCTGGTATGCTAAGTAGGAATGTTTCGATCTGTAGTTTGTTGACGTGTGGTCGGTCTGCTAACCCTTGCACTGCCAGCAAGGTGGATGTTAGGCGACCTTGTCTGCGTGGTGAAGGATCTTGGATCGCTCTTCGAAAACAGAGTGTAGTGTGCAGAGGTATGTGGCAGTCGCTAGCGCCTCGTGAGCAGGTCGAATTGTGTATGTGAAACAAATATGTCGTGAAAGAGTGCGAGGAGAAAGCAAGGAGGGGCCTTGCATTTACGCACCTGTCTTGTGCCCTAGTAGTTGAAGTCTCGGTTGAGGTCGAGACGTGGGTCGACCGGGAACCTGTGATGAGGGTGACATGGAGATATATGTTTTTTTTTCTTTTTTTTTGAAGGGTAGGTGTAGAGAGTTGTTTGGAGCGGTAGGTAGCTCCCTGGTGAAGAAGTGTTCTAAAAAAAACATTTTTTATTTTTATTTTTTACCTGAGGGGAACACTGTCCAACCTGGTGCAGGGTGGATGAACTGGAACTCAATCTCGAACTGATCTGTGTGGGGAAAGCGACAGAGAAAATGGTGAGTAGCCGTGTTGCTACTGGAGATGATGAGTGGCTGATGTTTGAACCACTTGTCGAATGCTCGCAGCGATTGCGAGGAACACAGCCTTACTGAGAAGGCGAAAGAAGGAAAGTTTGTGAATTGTGAGTGTAGGGTTGACCGTCCGTGACGAAGCGGCAGTAGTTAAGTAAAGCGTGTGTGTGATGCTTGAAGGAATTTAAACGAAAATAATAATTTAACTATATTATTTTTTATTTTTTTGGGGAATGATTTGTACTTTGACAGTGCCGTTTAATGCGACAGGTATCGGTCAGGCACTTCGTATTGCGGATGAACTGAACGTCTGGCTGATGCTATGACTGAGTTCGGATTGGTTGAATTTGTTGCGGTACTGAGTCGTTTGAGCCGGTGGTGCGACTGGACTCGGAGCGATCGTGATTGCTGAGGTCCCGAATCTACGAGCCGATGCTACGACTGAATACGGACCGGTTAAGGGAAGTTTGATGCTGGAGATCCGAGCCGATTGAGCCGGTGGTGTGACTGTGCTCTAATCGGTTGGGTTTGCTAGGGATCCGAATCTTTGGGGCTGATACTACGGCTGGATTCGGATCGGTTCGGAGATGTTTGATGCTATGTATCCGAGCTGTTTGAGCCGGTGATGTGCCTGTGCTCGGATCAGTTGTGTTTTGCCGGGGATCCGAATCTTAGAGCCGATGCTACGACTGGATTCGGACCGGTTAGAGAAGTTTGATGCTAGAGATCTGAGCCGATTGAGCCGGTGATGCGACTGTGCTCGGATCGGTTGTGTTTGTTGAGGATCCGAATCTTAGAGCCGATGCTACGACTGGATTCGGACCGGTTGTGGCTGCGTTGTGAGGAAGAGGTTGTTGATGCGCCGGATCCGAATCGCGGCGCCGGAGATGCGACTGGACTCAGATCGTCTGTCTGGTGTTTCGATGATGAAGGGGCTTGTGATTGCCGAGGGTCCGAACTGTAGTGCCGATGTTTTGCGACTAGATTCGGACCGGCTGTTCGGTGTGTGTTGTGTGTAGTAAGAGGTGTGGGGCATCAGTTTGGTGAAGGGAGAGTATCGTAGGAGGTGTAGGGCGTCAGTGGGGAAGAGGTAACAATGGGTGGGACGCGGGTTTGGCGACCATGCATCGTATGGCGACTTGTAGTAAGTGGCTTGTATAGCGCGAGTGATTCGTAGAACCGGGTAAGCTCCGAGAAACATAGTGTCTTTGTGGGCCGCTACGAATAGTAACGTTGAGTGCGACTGGGCATGACAACTGGTTTCAGGCAAATTAACAAAAATGCGAAACACACGGAACACGTGAACTTGAGTCGTATGCTTGTAAAGAGGGAAAAGTATACCGGCGGTACGATTCGTTCGAATGGTAACGACCAGTCCTACCTGCGACAGTGAGTGATGACGAGACCAACGAATGACTGCGATCGATCTGGAATTCTCGAGCGCAACTTCACGGGCGGTGTGAGTTGTGTGGCGTCGGACAGTGACGTCGTATTACCGCGCACTAAAGCCGACACTGACCATCGTGGATGGTCTGTTTAAGTACCCTTCAAACTCCTCCCATAATTTCAGGCTAGCATACTAGCCTTCCCATATATATATATATATATATATATATATATATATATATATATATATATATATATATGTGTATGTATTAATTCTTTATCATAAGTAATTACAAAGTTATAGACTCATACACAGACACATAGCAGAAATGTGAAAATATGGTCTGGTCCATAGGGGGTAAACAGGTGTAATGCCCCGTACACACGATCGTTTTTCATGCCGTTAAAAATGCCATTTTTAAAAATGGCCATTAAAAATGATCGTGTGTAGGCTCCAGAGCATTTTTAACGACGTGAAAAACGGCCATTAAAAATTCCGGACATGCTCTCTTTTTTCACGTCATTTTTCATGTCGTTTTTTTTAACGACGTGAAAAACGATAGTGTGTATGCTTTCACGACGTGAAAAAAAACGCACATGCTCAGAAGCAACTATGAGATGGGAGCGCTCGTTTTGGTAAAGCTAATGTTGGAAATGGAGATGGCACATTCGTCACGGTGGAATTAATAGCATTGTTTTAATGCAGCGCATTCCGTTCTTCTTTTGACATTGAGAGTTTTATGCCAAACTTGTTTCTAAAGTAATTCCAAATTGCTCTAATGATTATAAAATATTATTTATAAGCCGCACCTCCCTCCTAAATAATACTAATAATAATAAAATAAGTTAATTCTTCTTTTTTCTTTAAATTTTATATTATTTTTGGTTATTTTTTTTTGGCCTTTTTTTAAGTATTTTGGCTTAAATTATTCTTGTGTAAAGTTACCACAACAACCTTCCAAATGTGTCTCATTTGGCCTCAGGGAGGTTTGTGTCCCCTGATAATAACAATAATATAATTTGAGATGTCCCTGCCTGCTTCCTAGCAAGCTCTCTTTTGAAATACAAATCACATAGTCAAGTATTTAAAGGGCACTCAATTTTTTTTTAATTCAGAACATTAACAAATTAAAGTGGAAGGCAGCACTGGAGAGCCTGCTTGCATTTGTGCATCCCTTTGACCCCACAACAACCATACAAGATGTCCAAACCAAAATAGAGATTAGATCCCCCCAAAAAATGAGCCCAATCTTGTCTTGAGCTCCCAGAGGTCAGGAGCCACAGCAGATAAGTCCTATATGTCCCCAGTCTGTGGTACTACAGCAGGCATTATTTTCTTCTCTTCCTTGTAGCCTTCTCTCCAGCCTTCTCTGCAGCCTTGGTTGGTTTCTTCCTTGGAGGCTGGGGATCAGGAGGAGAGGTTGTGGCAGGAGGAGTAGTAGGAGGAGGAGGTGGAGGAGTAGGGACAACCTCCGTTATGTCCGTGTACCTAGTGAGTTCACCCAGCACGCCCTTATTGATGACTTTCAATAGCAGGGTCTCACTGTAAATTTTTTGCTGCAACTCCATTTGCCCTAGTTTGTGGGCGAGGACTGTGGCAAATCCCTCTTCAACAGAGGGTGCCTCTCTGAGGGCCGCTGTTGCCTCTCTGAGGAAGGCCCTGGTTTCCTCCTCCACCTGCCTACCTCTCCTTGGCCCTCGTGGTTTAACTACCAGGGGAGGCATCTGGGCTCTTGTGCTGGGCCCAGCCTCCTCCTGGGTGCCACTGGGCCCAGCCTCCTCCTGGGTGCCCCTGGGCCCTGCCTCCTCCTGGGTGCCACTGGGCCCAGCCTCCTCCTGATCCCCAACATCACCCTCTTCCTGGCTCTGCTCTGGCTGTAAAAAAAGAATGGGACATTATTTATTTTGCCACATCATCATTCACAGACATTGTTCACCTCTAGACATTGTTGAAATCAATGCCAAAAGTTATGTCCTTTTCATTGATTACGCATCCTGGTTTTGTTGTCTTGAACACATAAAATTAGCCCACTACTGTATCTTGCTCTTCACAAACTTTATTGGTAGAAGTGTACATACCTTTAACAATAATAACATCTATTTAAAATCTACAATTTTGTACGATAGAAATATAGATAGCAAAACTTTACCTGGCTCCATATCTCCAAATCTGCCTCCTCAAGGCCCTGATCTTGATCCTCAGAGGAAGCCAGAGCAGGGTTGACAGGAAGGCTGGAGGACTGGCTGCAGGGAAGGCTGGAGGGTTGGGTACAAGGAAGGCTGGATTGACCTCTGGGGGGAAGGGTGGAGAGAGATTCCCGCACTTCCAGCTGGTCATCCAGAAAAGCAAGCTTACTGTAGTACCACAGACTGGGTTTATAAACCTTATCTGCTGGTGCACCTGACCTCTGGGACCTCAGGACCATAGTCCTCTGGGTCCTGTATGTCCCTCTGATGGTCCCAATTTTGTTTTTGACATCTTGGAGAGTTGTTGTGGGTATCTTTGTTTGCACAAATGCAAGCAGGCTCTCCAGTGCTGCTTTCCTGGCGTCTTTATTTTTATTTCCGCCACTTTTGGTTTGCCATAATATAGGGAGCTCTTGCCATTTGTCGATGAACTCCCCCATGAAGTCTGGGTTTTTAAAAGTATTCATGATATCTGTAAAAGCGAGAAACCAAAATAAAAATATATTTCAGGCAACATTCCTCAACTGTGCATTGTCTACATATTTTGAGCACACAAATCTCCTCGTCTGATGAACCTCAAAAAGTAAAATTGTTAGTTACCTTGGTCACGACGTTCGTTGCTAACTCTCTCTCCCGAAAAATGAACGTATTTCCCAGACATGGATCTTCACTTTATATACACAGCGCATGCGTGAAACTCCGCACGCTTTCCCCGCCCCTGACGTTCGATATTGTACTTTCCCCGCCCCTTCTCGCTCGTAGTGCTGAACAAAACATGGCGGAGACACAGGTGGCTGAGATTACCTCTACAGAGGATGAAATTACAGAGGAGCCCAAATCAAGACCCAGGAGATATAAGGCATCCAACATGTCATTCGAGGAAATGGTGGAGATGGTCGCCATTTTAAAGAAGGAGGATTATGATGCCAAGCATGGTCCGTATAAAAGGCCTAATCTGGTCAAGTCCAGAATTATGGGCAAAGTGGTCAAAAGTCTCCACCAAAAATTCGGGGTGTGCAGAACGAAGGAACAGCTCAGAAAACGATGGTCAGATCTGAAGTTGCGGGAGGCCGACCAATATAAAAGAATCAAGAAAGTTATATTAAAAAGTAAGTTGTTTTTTTTGAGTTTCCATGGTACATATTATTTTCTTGTATTCTGTCGTGTATTTTTAACTTTCATATAGTACACTGAAAGATACCATCTTTTTTAGGTTCGTCCGCATAGTAAACGGACGTATTTTACCTCTTTCTCCGTACAGTTCCTCAAACGATGTTTTAGGATCATCCAGTGTGAACACCCATGTTTTTTTGTTTATTTGGGGGAGTACATTTGGGCCACACTTATTTTTGGTGTGCTAATCCAAAGGAGATTTGTTCATTTTGAAAAACGATATGCATGGTAATGTTAAAGGGAGTGAATGCTCAGCAGCTGATGAAACATCTGAACGCAGTAGTACAAGTGTGGGCCTAAAGCCAAAAAGCTTGATGGAGTCACACACAGGTGATCCAGTGTAGATACTTTGGGGTGTTACAATGTTTCAAATTTGTTCACAAAATGTATATGCTCTGTTTTGGCCTATGTATCCAATCATTTGTCCCGGTTGGCACAGGGGTTAAAAATTAAAATGGAGCATGCTTCAAAAGAATGATTAAAAAGTTTTTTTCCATGTTTCTTATTTTAGCAAAATTGAGTCGCTACTAATGAAACTATTCCTTTTATTTCAATCTCCCTAGGGATTCGAAAAGCTACCTCAGATGAGACGAGAATTGCAATGCCTACAACAATACCCCCAGAACCCCAGGATGGAGAGGAATGTGATGTTGTGGAAGTTGAAAGTGGCACCACCACAGGTCAGAGAGAAACCAGACACATGCATGTTAAATAGATGTAGGCCTACATATTCTATCCTACATATTTCTTTTTACATTTAGGTGCAGTTCTGGCGGAAGACCCCAATAAGTTGTCACATCACAGTGCCCAGATCCTGATCCAATACCTGATGGTCTGCTGTCGTGACCTCGAAAAAATTAAGGGAGATTTGCGAGAGATCAGGGCAAATACAAAGCGGGTGGAGGAAAGGCTCCAAAATATCATGGCTGTGCTTGGGCGTGTCTAATGTTTTTACACCAAATAACGTTTTACTTGCAGAGTTTTCTTTTTTTTGGGTTATTTTACCCTTTAATGACTAGCACATGTTTAGCTTTTTCAAAATTTGGAGAACTATAGTTTGTTTATGCATGGCTGGTCATGCGTTTTAATACACCTGAAATTAAGGGAACATCCACATTTCTATGGAAGTTGACCACCTAAACAAAAAAAATAAAGGTATTTTTACATAACAAATCATTGTGGCTTCATTATGTAAATGTGGTGCTGAGTGAACTAATCAATGTTTGGTGTTTACACTGACAATGAAGGCTAATTAAAAGATTTTTTAATCCACATGGCAAAACAAATGCACTAGGTAAACCTACCAGAAACATCAAACATTATACAATAAAAATGACAAACCAATCTTTACTTTTTTAAAAAGTTTTATTTTTTTGGTCTAAAATTATTAGAGATTGTCTGGCATTTCAATGGCCCCCCTACCCATAAAATAGTCCACATATTGGTTACGGACCTCACGTCCGGTTGGGGGGGCCAAGCCAGGACGGCCAGGTTCCAGGGCCACCAAAGTTTCTGCATTGATTAAAGAGGCCTCAGGCCCACTCAAATATATATCACTCGTTGAATGCACCCTTAGGAAATTATGCAGCACACAGCACGTCATAACCACATGGTTCCATTTGTATGGGGCAAGGTGGATGGAGGTAAGGAAGAGGCGAAATCGGCTGGCCATGATCCCAAACGCATTTTCCACCACCCTTCTGGCTCTGGCCAGCCGATAATTGAAAACCCTCCTCTCAGGGGTGAGGGTGCGTTGCGGGAATGGCCTCATCAAATGGGGTCCCAGGCCAAACGCCTCATCCGCCACAAACACAAAAGGTAGTCCCTCCACATTCTGCTCCGCGGGTGGCAAGGCCAGCAGATCCAAAAGGAGCCGTTCTCCAAACTCCGTCTGGGCAAAAACTCCTCCATCAGACATCCTGCCATTCTTGCCAACGTCCACATAGAGGAACTCGTAGGTGGCCGACACCACTGCCATCATCACGACGCTGTGGAACCCCTTATAATTATAATAAAAGGATCCCGAATGGGGTGGTGGGACGACCCGAACATGTTTGCCGTCGATGGCTCCTCCACAGTTCGGAAAGTTCCATCGCTGGGCAAACTCGGAAGCCACATTCTGCCATTCATGTGGCGAAGAAGGGAACTGTGGAATTAAAGAAATAACAAATTAATACTTGGAGCCAGAAACATTGCAAGCTGATTTCATACACACATTCATGGCCAACATTGGTAGAAACTGTTAAAAACATAAAAAATTGGAAGCAAGAAAAAAAAAAAAAAAAAATTATGGGGGGGGGGGGAAGGGTTGAAGATGAGTTGGGAATATCACACATGAAGGCTGTAGCACTCTGTATTGAAGTTAACAAAAATGAAACATTCCTAGGCAAAATTTAGAGTGCGTTTTGGGTAAAGCACTACGATGGAACATATAATAAAAAACATGGAAATGACTAGGCAAGGTAGGTATGGCCCCAGGATAGCATGCTGGAGAGGTTAGGTAAGCCAAATTTACAGGTAGGCCTCAAACACCAAACTTTAAATAATAAAACATGGGGAGAAAGGGGACATTCCCTGCAGCTAAGAATCATGTGAATTAGGGACTGCAAATAAAGCAAATTAAAAATATCCCAAAATAAAAACCATACAATGTGAATTTTTGAAGAAGAACACTTACCTTAATATAGTCCTCCTGCAAAACTTGAAGGATGGCAGAACAAGTCTCTGGTATAATGATCCCCAGAGCCTGGGGGGATATGCCTGTGGAGAACTTAAGGTCCTGCAGGCTTCTCCCAGTAGCCAGGTATCACAACGTGGCGATGAGCCTCTGCTCAGCACTGATGGCTTCCCGCATAACGGTGTCCTGCCTGGTAATATAGGGGGACACCAAAGCCAACAGCTGCTGAAATACGGGGTCAGACATCCTGAGAAAATTCCTGAAATCATCAGGATTATTCTCCCTGATCTCCCGCAACAAAGGCATGTGACAGAATTGGTGCCGCTGGAGCAACCAATTCTTGGTCCATGAACTCCTCCTGACCCTGCTCATGGCATGGAGTCGGGATACAGCATGAACCCCTGCACCAACTACAGCACGAACTCTACGACGAGTACGTAGCCGCAACATGGCTAGATAACGGTCGGCTGAACAGAACGTACTAGAAGAACGCACGGAAGAACAGCAAGGCCTATGAAGAACAAGCTGAAAAACACGAACGTGCAGAGCAGGCCGCACTGAATAAACAGATACGAACTGACTACAAGCAGTGCTAAACAGATACGAACCCACAGGCGCAATCTGAACTCCCGAAAACGATCTTCAAAGCACGAAGACTGAAAAGCGCGAATCGTCTCTCACCAAACTTTTACTAACACGCGGAAACACGGAATTAGCAAAAGCGTCCCAAAGGGTGGCGTCATTCGAACGGAACTTCCCCTTTATAGTGCCGTCGTACGTGTTGAACGTCACTGCGCTTTGCTTGATCGTTTTTTTTAATGATGGTGTGTACGCAAGGCAGGCTTGAGAGGAAACATGAAAAAAAACGAGGAGAAAAACGTCGGTTTAAAAAATGACATTAAAAACGATTGTGTGTACGGGGCATAAGAGTCAAAGTGGTTAAAAAAAGTGTGGATAATTTTTGAAGACACCTCGTGTTTTATTTGTCTGTTTCGCTCTGCTATATGTCACCTATTTTTAAAATGTGCAAATATAATAATAGTTACTTGGATAAAATGTTGCCATGACAAGAAATCTGCAAAATCGTGAGAAAGATATAGAAACTACAATAAACAAAAACAGTAAAAGTAAAGAATGAACTAAGTTGTTATTAACTACTAATGCATAATTAGGTTGCAAGTTGCAACTATATAATTATTACATCTTCAAATACACAAAGCTTTGTTAGGATGTCAGATTTTAGCAGATTTTGCCTATACACTGACAAAGTGTGGCCAGAAAAAAGCTTGGTGTCTGAAAAAAAGAAGAACTTAAATTAACCAAAGTAAACATTTATTATAAGGAAAGGCAGAGAACAAAGAGAATAATAAATATTAGAGAAACAGAGAAATGGCCAAATAAAACTCTGTTCTGTATTTTGAAAGCTAAATTACAAAGTGCAAACAAATATGTCTATATAGGCGTAACATCTTTTTTTTACATTTGTTAGAAAATAATAACTTGCTGAACAATGGAAACATTTTAAAACACTAATGTTCCATTGTTCCACAACTGTGTTTAAAATAATATCCCTCAAATCTACAACATATACTTGAACGACTTTATAATTATTTAAAGATTACTGTTATTTCAAAATTCTGATTTGTTCTGAAGAAAAAGTTACAAACAACCTTTACGTAAGGATGGCTCAAATTTCTCAAAATGATGAGTCAGTGCAGAGCGTGTCAATGAGTGTAGCAAACGGCCCACATGTCTGTTTCACTGACTGATGACTCATCTGCTGAGCACAGTCAAAGTTAGAACATGTCTCTATTTTTATTAGCAAACATCAGCTCAGGTACCCTCTGATCCAAGCCAAAATGTAGTCAGTGATTCAAGTAGATTGAAAAAAAAGTCTCAGAACCACTTAGATCATTTATAAGCAGTCAGTTTTATTTGTCACTTTTTGTCACACTATCAAGAAATCGTTTCTAAAACCTCTTCTGTGTATGTCAGTTGATGATTTGGGTAAGCAGAGTGGAAGGAATAAGGGCACTAGTATAAGACATACAGAATATAATGAGCTTTTGTCATGCAAAATTGTCTGAAAATGAATTGTTATGTGATGCAAAGAGAATCACAATCTTTTGCCATATTCATGAAATGTTAGCTATAGAAAAAAGATGGCTGCAATAAGCAATCCATTGTCATGCACTTTCTGCCTCAATTAATATGTTCTCATATGATCAAAAAATATTTAATAGAGAGGAAGCTGGACAAGTGATACTAGTGAGAGAATTGGAAGGAAAAGGCATGGGAAAAGGCAAAAGAAAATTGGTGCAGTGTACTAGGGGAATGGCAGGGACAATTTAGAAAGACAATTACACAGCAAATGGGAAAATAGTTGTACTATTACTCGGAAATAAAAAAAAATTCTTCTTTTTTATTTTTTTTTCCATTTGCTTTTATTTTTATTTTGCTTTTCTTTCCCTTCTTTCTTCCCTTTCCTTCTTTCTTTCCTTTTCTTTTATTTCTTTCACTTTTTTTTTTCGCTCGACCTCTCAAGGTTAAAAAAAGGCTTTGGGTGAACCCTAAAGCGGAGGTTAACCCAAAATGGAACCTCCACTTTTCGGAACCCTCCCCCCCTCCGGTGTCACGTTTGACACCTTTCAGGGGGGAGGGGGTGCAGATACCTGTATAAAACAGGTATTTGCACCACTTCTGGGTATAGACTCCCGCGGGAGTCCGGCCCCTTCGCGTCACCCCCCCGCTGTGTGCTGGGAAACACTCGGCTCCCAGGACACAGCGGGGAACTGTTAAGATGCGCATTAGGGAACAGGGCAGTGAAGCCGCAGCGCTTCACTTCCCGATTAACTCACCGAGGATGGCGGCGGGGGAAGCCGAGAGTCGAGCAGTAGCTCGGCTTCGGCTGCCGACATCGAGGGGGACCTGGACAGGTAAGTGGCCATTTTTTAAAAGTCAGCAGCTGCTGTATTTGTAGCTGCTGGCTTTTAAAATAAAAATTCCCGGTGAACCTCCGCTTTAACATTCTCACTTGGTCCTGTGACTATTTTCAGGTTTGAAATCAAAGAAGTAAAAATACTAATTATTGAAAGCTTTATGCATACAGTGTAAGTGAACAACAGCAGGTGTCAACTGCTGTCAGCTGCTCATCTGAGTTCCTTACATGCAAGTAGAGTCTCTGACCAACCATGGATGCAGACAGTGTGCATCCAGAGATGGCAGATGGCATTTCTGTAAAGTTTCTGGCCATACATTTTTTGGGCATAGCTAATCAGCCAGTTTGTAAGTGGCCATAGCCATATCTATCTATCTATCTATCTATCTATCTATCTATCTATCTATCTATCTATCTATCTATCTATCTATCCACAATTCCACATCACCCTTGTAAATGTAGCCTAATGAATTCTCTGCCACAAACTAGCTACTTAAACTTTGCATTGAAATAACTACATATTTAGATTTTATTAGTCATTTAATGTTAATTTTCATGGCACTATAACAATATGCAACACTTTACAGAAAACCAAAATCCATTTGCATCAGTCCCTGCCACAGTGGAAATTACAAACTAACATCCATACAGCAGTAATATGAAAATACACATTTGCAGCAATTTACCATAAAAGCAGTTAATAACCAACCACTATGTTTCTTTGACAAAATAACTGAAGGAATAATGCACCAAAATGAGCACATACAAACTCTATTTAGATTTTGTCATGGTTCAATTTAAAGCAGGACCCCAAGAGAGCACTAAAAAGATGCTACAACACTGTGCATTGATTTTCTAATGAGTCTTCATTTCAAGTCATGTTTGACCTTAAAAGGTAATTTCCTGTAGGGCCCGATAGCAATATATTTCAAAATAATGTTAGATTTTTGATTATCATTATTTAAATTCCGTAAAAGCAAACATTTCTCTACTTAGATGTTTATGTGTCAGGTTTATGAAAAACAAATAGCTTTGTGCATTAGTCAAAGTATGTTTTTCAGAATAGCTAGGGCTTTCCTTTCATTTATTTATTTATTTATTTCAATTTTGATAGAGTGGGTAAGCTTAACAACTGACAGGATTTTTTTTTACTGGCTACATCTCTCATGTTGAAGAGATTTAACCTCACTTCCTGTGTGGTCCCAGGACTAAAAGTGAGAAAAATTGTCTCCAACAAGAGCACAGATACCCATAAAACCTTGACAAAGGTTATATCTCTTTCCTACTCCACATAAAACTAAGAAAACTTTGTCTGGTGTTCCACTTTTAAAGTAAAATATAGACAAAATCATACATTTTTTATTCAAGTCATAATGAGCGGGTAAATTCAGGTGCATTTGCTTTGTGTAGAAGCAAATGCAAACCGTATTTTTACATTTTATATTTTTAAAATGTAAACTCAAAGTGTTTGTGACACCAAAACTTTTTTTTCGTAGCTTTGAATAGTGTTAAAGATTTTTTTGCTTTTGTCCCCACTTGAGGGATTCATTCTTTCTATGATTTTTATAAATGTATTTTGTACATTTTAAACATTAATACATTTGTCCAGTATTTAAAGATGTAGTACAATCTAAGTAATTTAGATCTAATACTAGATATGGCAGACTTTCTAAATGGATATTACTGTGCCTCAGTCTGCATTGACAAACAGAGATACAGTAAAATGAAACATATCTACTCTGAAACTCATTAGAGTTCTTGGGAAAATCCCAGATGATAGAACTGCTTTGAAATACAAGGAAATACAAGTAATTAGCTTTTCCCTTTGAAAATGGGAAAGCTCCGTTTTGACACAGTGTATGATTTCAGGTCAATAGGAACAATAAGTATAGGTATGTACCAATTTTACTAAACACTACTACTACCATCAGTATCCTAAAAAAAAACGAAGGCTCTTGTACACAGACGTCTAAAAATGCCACGTTTTTTAGACTTATGGGAGAAGGGAGTTACCGCTCCAGGTGATTGAGCTCTGCTAATCAATGGTTTCTCAGGAAGCCGTGGGTGCTGGCAATGCACAAGATAGGCAAAAAACAGATAATGAATGAAAATGGACAGCCGCACTCCAAAAACCTTTCGGTTGCCTTTATTGTAAAAAAAACAAGTGGATGCACTACAACTCACAGCAAAGCAGGGATGGCTGCTGACGCGTTTCACACTATAATTTAGTGCTTACTCATAGCTAAATGTATTTAAACTAACACTTCTAATATATACTCAAACTGAAATGCCATGTGATCAAAATTGATCAATGGCTGGTACTCATCAATCAATTATGTTGATAGCGGTCAAACCAAAATCAATCTATGAATCAATCAATAATGGAACCACTTAAATGCATGGATCCACATCACTCTTTAACTCTAGATGTGTAAATACTTGAAAAATGCTAGATGTGTGTCTATATACATGTATGTATAGATATACACATAAACACGTAAAAAATATATGTGTGAATCAAAGAAAAATAATTATGCGAACAAAGATAATTTAAATTTACCCATTAAGGGCTAACGTGTGGAAAGAAATTGATTAAAATTAATAATGCCTTGTGAAGCCATAGATAATACGTGTATAATTAATTAATTGAATGATGAAACAAAGAAAAACCTTTGTGGTATATGGGTGCAGAATAATTCCAATGTAAAAATATTTGTGTGTGATATTGGAATTGAATGAGACAAAATTAAATGAATAAATGATTGTGTAAAACCGATGTGGATGGTCCCACACCGTGAAAAAGGAATAGAAAGTGTAAAATAATAAATGGTGAATAATGGATCATGAATTAGTAGGATTACGATGTAACACTGTCCCATTCGGCAAAAATGTGATTATAGTAAACATATACTTTTGTAGTACTAATGTTTACATATTAAAATGATAAACCAATGGAGACATTTAACAAATGTGGTTATATTTAATAGATGTGCTTAGGTGACGATTTCTGTGTATGGGAATAGCTAATTGGTAGAACCCTCCATGATATGTTATAGCATAGGCATATAGCCATACGCAAGAACATCTAAATAGTATGGGAATAGCTAATTGGTAAAACCATCCATAATATATTATAGCATAAGTATGTGACCATACATAAGAACTTCTAAATAAACATCAAAGCATGACCGGCATTAGATAGAAATTGACTGTGCAATAATATGGTAAAAATTCATTGACAGTAGATGATATTATAAAATTAAATAATTCATATCAATAGTATTAATGCTACTAGATGTCATGATTATGGTATCTAGAATAGGCGTCTACAATTTAATTAAAAGCCAATCCTGAATATAAACAGAAACCAACAACTTGCTGGATGTCATTGTGATAGCATCCGATAAATCATCTTATATGATCTCACATAATAATAGTAAAATACTTAATACATATAATCCTATAAAACATAAAAACATAAAACATACATATATTGCTGCACCTGAAAGAAGAAGTGCATAGAAAGTGACGTCATATGTCCCATATATAGTCTCATTGTGGAAATTGTATATATTAACACAATATTATGTAGTTTATATTTCGACAGTCTCAAGTGGCCATATATTTAACCACCTCCCTGCCCAAGCCATTTTTCAGCTTTCAGCGCTGTCACACTTTGAATGACAATTGCGCGGTCGTGCGACGTGGCTCCCAAACGAAATTTGCGTCCTTTTTTTCCCACAAATAGAGCTTTCTTTTGGTGGTATTTGATCACCTCTGCGGTTTTTATTTTTTGCGCTATAAACAAAAGAAGAGCGTCCAGTTTGGAAAAAAAACACTATTTTTAAATTTTTGCTATAATAAATACCCATTTTTTTTTTTTAAATAAAATTTTCCTCAGTTTAGGCCGTTACGTATTCTTCTACATATTTTTGGTAAAAAAAAAAATCGCAATAAGCGCGTATTGATTGGTTTGCGCAAAAGTTATAGCGTGTACAAAATAGGGGATAGATTTATAGCATTTTAATTTTTTTATTTTTTTATTAGTAATGGCGGCGATCTGCGATTTTTTATTGTGACTGCGATATTGCGGCGGACACATCGGACACTTTTGACACATTTTTGGGACCATTCACGTTTATACAGCGATCCCTGCTATAAAAATGCATTGATTACTGTATAAATGTGATTGGCAGGGAAGGGGTTAACCACTAGGGGGCGGGAAGGGGTTAAATATGTTCCCTCAATGTGATCTTACTGTGGGGGGAGGGGACTGACTGGGGGAGGTGACCGATGGTTGTCCCTATGTACAAGGCACACACCATCGGTCCCCTCTCCCTCACAGGACGTGGATCTCTGTGTTTACACACAGAGACCCACTTTCCTGCTCGTTTCCCGGGCAATCGCGGGTGCCCGGCGGCAATCGCGGCCGCCGGGCACGCGCACCGGGGCCTCGTGAACGCGGCGGGCGCGTGCGCGCGCCGCTGGCTTCAAGCGCGCGCCTCCTAGCTCGTTTTAAAGGGAGGACGTCATATGACGTCCTCCCAGAACGAGAGTATCCTCCGCCCGCCGTCAATTGACAGTGGGCGGTGGACAAGTGGATATGGCCCGACTATAAAGTCTTTTCCATATTCAAATGTCAGAACTGTGTCTGCTATAAACGAAGAAAAATAAAACAAATATAAACATGGGATTAATTGACGTATTTCTATTAAATAGGACTGTTTTGACCACCATTATTACGTTAGGTAGGTTGTTTAATTAAAATATCTCTGTTATGTCTTTTGTCTAAATCTTTGATGTGTGATATAGTCATAAATATGCACGTGAACTAGGGATGATATATTGTGTACCTAACGGGCAAATCAGGGAACTGTAACAAAATGATGGGTTTTAAATCTCTTGTTTCTATGGAGAAACTGATATTGTCCACTTTTTTGGACACTGCAAAGCAAAGACTAGAACAATAGACCAAGAGCTGAAGGCAATATGGGGAGATAACCATAGGTAGCGTAACATTTGCCTAGCGACAAGGGGAAAATTAATGATGGGCATGGCATAGTCCACAAAGATGGAAATAAAAATAAAAATAAAAATGGGAAACGAGAGAAGGGGAATAAAGGGGAAAAGGGATGAAGAGGGGGAGGAGAATGGGACAGTATTACATCGTAATCCTACTAATTTATGATCCATTATTCACCATTTTTTATTTTACACTTTCTATTCCTTTTTCACGGTTTGGGACCATCCACATCGGTTTTCCACAATCCTTTATTCATTTAATTTTGTCTCATTCAATTCCAATATCACACACAGATATTTTTACATTGGAATTATTCTGCACCCATATACCATAAAGGTTTTTCTTTGTTTCATCATTCAATTAATTAATTATACACATATTATCTATGGCTTCACAAGGCATTATTAATTTTAATCAATTTCTTTACACACGTTAGCCCTTAATGGGTAAATTTAAATTATCTATGTTCACATAATTCTTTTTCTTTCATTCACATATATATTTTTTACGTGTTTATGTGTATATCTATTCATACATGTATATAGACACACATCTAGCATTTTTCAAGTATTTACACATCTAGAGTTAAAGAGTGATGTGGATCCATGCATTTAGGTGGTTCCATTATTGATTGATTCATAGATTGATTTTGGTTTGACCGCTATCAACATAATTGATTGATGAGTACCAGCCATTGATCAATTTTGATCACATGGCATTTTAGTTTGAGTATATATAAAGCCCCATACACACGATCGGATAACCTATGGATTTTCGTCCGATGGATTTGACCATCGGAAATCCGATGAAACTGTTTTTCATCAGTCTTGGCCACACACGATCAGTTTAAAAACCGACGGCAAGAAAACGACGGCACGTACAAAACGTACAACGCGCTATAAAAGGGCCGAACAAATCTAATGGCACCACCCCTTGGGCTGCTTTTGCTGATTTCGTGTTACCGCGTGTTAGTAAAAGTTTGGTGAGAGCCGATTCGCGCTTTTCAGTCTCCGTGCTTTGCAGATCGTTTCCTGGTGTTCAGTTTGTGTTTGTGGGTTTGTATTTGTGATTCAGTGCGTGCAGTCAGGTCGTTACTGCCTTGCAGTGCCTTCTTGGCTGTTCGTTTACTGTTTTTCAGGTCGTTCTTCTCAGGCCTTGCTGTTCCACGGTGCGTTCTGTTTGAGTGCGTTCTGACCAGCCGACCGGTTTAAAACCATGTTTGAAGTGCGTTCTCGTTCTCGAGCTCGTGCTGGCTTTGGGCTTGGTGTTGCAGTTAACACTGTAACCCGAGTTCAGTCTGTGAACAGGGTGAGGAGGAGTTCATGGACTAAGAATTGGTTGCTCCAGCGGGACCAATTCTCTCATATGCCTCTGCTGCGGGAAATCCATGAGAATAATCCTGATGATTTCAGGAATTATCTCAGGATGACGGACCCCGTATTTCACCGTCTGTTGGATCTTCTGTCCCCCTATATCACGAGGCAGGACACTGTGATGCGCCAGGCCATCACTGCCGAGCAGAGGCTTATTGCCACGTTGAGATACCTGGCGACTGGGAGAAGCTTGCAGGACCTCAAGTTCTCAACAGGCATCTCCCCCCAGGCTCTCGGGATTATTATCCCTGAGACGTGTTCGGCCATCATTCAGGTCCTGCAGAAGGACTATATGAAGGTAATTTTGCTCCTTTAACCTCACATTATATGTTTTGATTGTTTTTGAATCTTCTTATTTTTTCCCTCCTAACCCAAATTTGCCTGTTTGTAATATCCTGGTAATGTCCCCATTTTCCCCATGCATTTTTTTACCTGTAAAGGCCTTTTTGGGCCCTACATGCCTATTTCCCTTCACTAACCTCTCCAGCATGCTATCGTGGGCGCAAACCCAGCTAGCCTTCTATTTTCCTTTTCCTTTTTTTGGGGTCATTGCCCTCGTAGTTTGACAACCCTCCCTCCCCCCCCCCCTAAAGATGTAAAGAATTTTTTAGTTCTCAATCAAGCTCAGCAGAGTGGTAGAGCCTTTTTTTGGATCCCCCACAATCACCTTAGCCCCCCCTTAGATTATTTTAGAATGTCCACCCAGCGGGGATGAGGCATCTGCTAAGTGGGCCTTTGTTTATTGGTAGGAAATACTCCCCTAAATAATAATGTTAGAATGATGTTGGTCAACAATGTTTTTGTGTGTAATCTGCTTGCACTGTAAACATAAACCGTACTAATGTCTTCTTTTTGTTTGACTCCACAGTTCCCTAGCACACCACAGGAATGGCTGACTGTGGCCTCCCAATTTGCCCAGCGGTGGGATTTCCCCAACTGCGGAGGGGCAATTGATGGGAAGCACGTCCACATAGTGCCGCCACCCCCGTTCGGGGTCATACTATTTTAACTATAAAGGTTTTAATAGCATAGTGTTAATGGCGGTGGTGTCGGCACAGTACGAGTTCCTGTATGTGGACGTGGGGAAGAACGGCCGGATGTCCGATGGCGGAGTATTCGCTGAGACGGAGTTAGCTCACCGTCTGCAGGCTGGGGGTCTTGCACTGCCTCCAGATGCAGAGAACGTGGAAGGGCTACCGTTCGTTTTCATTGCGGATGAAGCTTTTGGACTAGGACCACACCTCATGCGGCCGTTTCCCCAACGCACCCTCACCCCGGAGAGGAGGGTTTTTAATTACCGGCTGGCCAGAGCCCGGAGAGTTGTGGAGAATGCCTTCGGGATAATGGCCAGCCGGTTCCGCCTGTTCCAGACAGCTATAAATTTGGCGGATTATAAACTCAACAACATTGTGTACTGCTGCTGCTTGTTGCACAATTTTTTAAGAAAATTCTCCACAAATTATGTGTCATCAGTTGGGTCTGAGGCCGGTCCCTCTGAACTGATAAATCTGACCGGCCTCAGCACTGCCCGTACTGGCTTGGCCCCCCAAAGTGCCCGTGAAGTACGTCAGAAATACGTAGAGTACTTCACGGGTAGGGGGGCCATCGCAATGCCAGACCACATCTGACCTTTGATTTTACCTTTTTTAAATAAACAAAAATATTTGATTTACTACAAACTTGTGTTGTCATTCTTTTATTTGTGGTTTATGTGTCTCCCAGGTTCTAGTAGTGCCAAGTGTATTTCTCCTTAGTAAATAGCCTCCAATCTCAGAGGTAAAAACACTCTTTTTGCATCTTCAGAACTGCTATTGAGCATAGAAACAACAAGGCACACCTTTTTTCGACTTCCCAAATGTTTTTATTGATTGCAACACAGTTTTGGGTTTTTTTCGAAATATTTTTTTTTGGTTTTTTGTGCGGCTTTTTTAGCAGAAACATGCATGGGTCAAAAGCCACATTTTTTTTCATTAAAAAGTAATAAAATAACACAGTGAAAAATACAATCAGGAGATGGGGTGATGTTACGCCTGATCCATCCCAAATGTGAAGAACCACACTTTCTTTTTGGGGCTCAAATGGGTATCTTCAACATGATCCCATGGCTAGGGTAAACATGTGCTATCTGCCATCATGGGGGATCAATGGACGTGCTTTGGGGGTGAAAACCCTTCCTCTCCCCTACTTGAGGAGGGAGGAAGAGGTTGCACCCCCAAAACAGGGACATAGATATCCTGTGACGGCAGATAGCACATGTTGAGTCTTCAGTGTGTGCATCCTCAAATTTGGGCTGGTGGAAATCCCATAGAAAAATTCCGACACATAACAAAACACACAAAAAGTGGGGGGGGGGGCAACCTATTCTCCCCAAAATATCTATCATGTTTTTATATTTTTGCTCAATCACAATCATTCTCTTTCTCATAATGTCCATTTCGCTACTGCATTCCATGATTTCCTGAATGATTATTTTGGCGCTGCCACTCGAGAATGGAGGATTTGTACTTCCTGACACACCCCCACGTTCAGTCCCTAAAAAGAAACAAATATTTTAAAACTATGCAGGCCTACATCTGTATTTACCTTGAAGTTGTGGTGACAGACACTGACCTGTTGTGCTGATAAGCTCCACCTCTCCTTCCTCCACCTCCCCTTCCTCCACCTCCACTTTCTCCCCCTCCGCTTCCTGAACCTGCTGAACTTTGTCTGCTTTGGGATCTTCGGGGAGTTTCTGTGGTGTTGGGTTCCTCGTCTCATGAGCATGGTGTCCTCCCACTCTCCTCTCCCCTATAGGAATAGAAAAAAAAATGTATCCTTTAGCACACAAACTTTTTAGGCCTGAAAATGGATTCTCAATGTTTTAAAGTGGGGTCCAATTGATATTTTGCCCTGAGTTTCAAGATGAACATATGAGATCTTGCAAACTCAACAAAGCAACATGTTATTTTGGAGGACACTCACAAATACACTTGGATAACCACCAAGGTATCCACTGGACCACCTGTGTGTGACACCGTTAAGAAATTTGGTCATGTGGCCCAGAGTATAGTATCTTGATGAAGAACAAAAAAGAGTACACAACTGCTGGAGTGTCATCTCCTTTACCCAGAATACAGTTTATTCTTTCATTCACATTCTATAAATTTCCTTACAACACATCATCTAGCCAACAATGTGTAGATAAACATTGTTGAAGTAAAATGAGGCATGCCCACATGTAGTTTACGTGGATATGTGCCAAACATGTTTGGGGGAAGAGCAGCAATTTTTTTTTCAACACATTTAGCAAATAAGTGGACTCTCCACTTAACATAAAAGTTGAGATTTTAAAATGTGAAACCAGTCAAGCCAAGCACATGGTGCAAAACATGGAAGAATACATATTACAATGTGAAAGAACACAGTAAAATAAACTTACTTTTTTCAATGCTTTTTATAAGCTTCCTATACTGCTCCGGCTCCCTGAGCTTCAGGTCTGACCACCTTTTACGGAGTTGTTCCTTGGATCTCCTGACCCCATATTTTTTATAGAGAGTCTTCCCCACTTTGTCCATAATTTGTGACTTCCGGAGATTAGGGGTGTCGTATGGGCCATGCTTGCCGTCGTAATCCTTCCTCCGCAGAATGTCCACCATCTCCGCCATCTCAGAAAAAGACATATTAGTCGCCTTGTATCTTTTTTACTGGATCGTGACGTTTCCGCCTCCGGGCTTTCCTCGTCGGTAATTTCTAGTAAAGAAGCCACCTGTGTCTGCGACATGTCGCCGTCTCACACTGTGCGCCGTTCGTTAAGGGGCGGGGAAATTCTGAAAAAGTCAGTCATGGGTGGGCGACGAGGGCGGAGTTACACGCATGCGCAGGGTATAAAAAGGGGAAAGAAGTTATTAGGGATGCGTGGAGTAAGGACGACCGGAAGTGAACCAACGAAGTGAACTAAGGTAAGAAGGGAACTCGGGCCTGCAGTGGCCTCTAATGTTTCATGATTGTAAAGGGCAATATTGTGATAAGTTGAGGAGAATCAATTCTGATCCTTTTCTTTTATTTCTTTTGTTTTTTACTTGTTGTTCCAAAAAGATGCATAAACTACGAGAGCCGGAGGTGATGCTGATTTTTATAGAAAAATATAAGGAACAGCGCAACCTGTGGGAACTGAAACACCCTGCGTACCACAAGAGTGATGTACGTCGGGCAACTATTACCAAGTTAGCAGAGGATATGAAGCCATGGATCCCAGATGCAGACTACACTATGATCAATAATAAAATTAACAACCTGCGTAATTCCTATAAAAATAAATACAAGGAAGTGCGCCAGTCAAAGAGATCAGGAGCAGCAGCCGACGATATAGTAAAGCCCAAGCTGTGGTACTACAGACATCTTCAATTTCTGGATGACCAGATCGAGGCCAGGGAATCTATTTCCAGCCTTCCCTCAACCCTTCCTTCCACCCTTCCCTCCAGCGTTCCTTCCACCCTTCCCTCCACCCCTGCAGAGGCGGAGGAGGAGCCTCCCGAGCTAGAAGAGCCAGATCTTCACATCTTCAGCCAGGTATAGTATTTTTGATCATAATTATTGTCCACTAAGTAATATTGTGTTGAACTGTTTGGATTAGCCATAAATGATATCACCCCCCCCCCCCCCAAAAAAAAAACAGGAAAGAGATCAAAATTGTGTGTGATAGATTCCCCAAATAATCAAATTTTTCATTTTATTTTAAAAACAGGATGAGGCAAGCCAGGAGGAGGAGGGTCAGGAGTGTGGCAGGCAGGAGGAGGCAGGGCCAAGTGGGACTCAGCAGGTCCCCAGGCCTAGTGGCAGCACCGTCTCCCAAGTGGCTCCCCTCCAAGTCAGACCGCCAAAACAACGGCGGATGACACAAGTGGAGGAGGAGTCACTAAAGATGATTCAGGAGGCTGCTGCTATCATGAGGGCCCCCCTCAACCCTACGGAGGGGTTTAGCACCTATCTGGTGGATAAGTTGCTCAGAATGGAGGCGGGACAACGGGCCCTTTGTGAGCACCTTATATATATGGCCGTACACATGGGGGCGAGGGGGCTGCTGATTGAGGCCACCCATATCTCGCAGCAGGTCAATCCCTCTCCTCCTTCTCCTCCTCCTCCTGCCACATCACCACCCACAGTGGCCCAGCCTGCAAGGGTGCGTGGACGGGGCCGTGGAGAGAACGCTGCAGAGAGGCATGGAAGTAAGGCTACAGGGAAGAGCAGGAGGTGATTCCCTGGCCTCGAGCTGCTCATCCAGAAATTGAAGGTCGATGGAGTACCACAGCTTGGGATGATGTATGTCTTTGGCTGCTGCTCCTGATTTCATGCTGTTGTTGATTTTATTATTGATCATAGTCAGGTCTGCATTTGGGATCTAATGACTTTATATTCTCTGCTAATTTCGGAATAGTTGCCCTTCGGTTTTTGTTTGTTTTTTTTCCGAAATAAAAGGGAAATTTGATTTCAGCCAACATACATGCCTGATGTGTTTTTTTTTGGAAGTAGCAATAAGATTTCATAAATACAATGTGTAATTAATAACAAGGGACACCAACCTCCATGAGTAAAAAATTAAAATAATATGTTGTTCTGAGAAATTGACACACCAAAAAATGCACAACAAATTTAAAGACAAAAACAAAAAAAAGGTGTAATTTGGGAGGTCGGCCTTGAAGAATTAAACAAATTATTCCTAAGATCACAAGAAAGAAGAAAGACATACGTTTGTCAGAACTCATGAGAAAGATCTGCTGCCAAAATGACATTTTAAAGACCGTTCGAAAGCAACAAAACATGTGCTGCATTAAACAAAGCAATAACTTGCAGAATGACGAATGTGCTCTCTCCATTAGGAACGCTAGTTTTACCAGAACGAGCGCTCCCGTCTCCTAATTCAGTCTGAGCATGCGTGGGTATTTTAACCGATGGACTTGCCCATAGACGAACGGAAATTCCCATCGATTTTTTATCCATCGGAAAAATTTAAAACAAGTTCTATTTTTTCCAACCGATGGAAAAAAGACCGATGGGTACCATACACGATCGGTTGGTCTGATGAAAACCATCCATCGGACGGTTTTCATCAGTCAAACCGATCGTGTGTACGGGGCTTTAGAAGTGTTAGTTTAAATACATTTAGCTATGAGTAAGCACTAAATTATAGTGTGAAACGCGTCTGATGCCATCCCTGCTTTGCTGTGACTTGTAGTGTCTCCACTTGTTTTTTTACAATAAAGGCAACCGAAAGTTGTTTTTTTTTTTAAATCAGAAAAGACGTTTATTGAAAAAACCATACAAAATTACAGTCATTCACAGTTCTTGTATAAAAAAGAAAAAGAAGGGAAGGCATATTATAGGCACATCATAGAGCATTCCTTATACATAATGACCTTGATCAAAATACCATACACCTATACAAATTGTAGACATATTCAAAAACAGCTTTGAATTATATTTCAACATCTGCATATAGTATTTCAGGACGAGTTACCAGAACTGTGACAATTTAGTGCAAGAAAAACAAAAAAGGAAACAAACAAAAGACAAACAAAAAAGAAATAAAAATACACACAAATAACAAAATGAAAAGCAAAATGAAATGCACATCCTCCCTTTAGCCACTTATAACATAATCCTTCCCAGCATCTCCAGAATGGACATTAGAAGGTTCAAGTACATCTGCCACATAATCATTACTCGTAATTAAACTCGGTCATACTTGTAAAAGTCTATCTTTCACCATTTGAGCTGGGCCTAGGCCTGGGGTGTCCAACCAAGGTTGCCACATAGAGTAAAAAAAATTGGTAGATGGGGGCGTGGCCTAGCACCGGAGCGAGATGGCAGCATAGTTGGAGAGCTCCGCCGCTCGGATCTCCTGTACCGGCATTTAATAAGCTAATACCTCAGTCTTGAACCGCCACAATGACCGGGAGAAGTTCCTCGGTCACCCGAGCGCAGTCGGATCCCTCGACTCAGCTGAGCAAGACTGTCCCGGCGATGTTCCGCACTCAGCCGGCAGACGCACAGGCCGCATTTCAAGCCTCGGACTCGAGTTTGGCGCTCCCCGCGGTTCCCCCCTCTGCCTCCGCAAGCTTCCCAGGTATGTCTGCAGGATATCCCCCTCCTCCACTGACTATGGCCGACCTGCAGCAGGTGGCCCAGGACATTAAAATCTCCCTACTCGCGGCGGTCTCCGACCTGAAAGGCGAGATTAGAGCAGTGGCTACCAGGCTGGAACACGTGGAGTCGACCGCCATGACGCACAGGGCGGCCATCCACCAAGTACAACGGGCCTCCACCTCTCAGGCACAACACCTCATGGACATGCACCATCACATGGAGGACTTAGACAATAGGGGTTGCAGGCGTAACCTGCGTATTAGGGGAATACCTGAATCGGTGGAGGGACCCCAATTGCAAATGGCAGTCTGGGCCGTTTTTAATACCCTGCTGGGCAGGCCGCCCGATGCCCCAGTAGAGATGGAGAGGTGCCACAGAGCACTTAGGCCCAGGGGCAGAGATACGGACCCCCCTAGGGACATTGTGTGTTGCCTGGTGAATTTCATCCAGAAGGAGGACATACTGCGTTTAGCTCGTAATCAGGCAAATCTGGAGTATGAGGGGGCACGCATACAGTTGTTCCAGGATCTCTCAGCTATTACTCTACAACATAGAAGAGACCTACGCCCTCTGCTACAAGTCCTGTGGGACAGGCGTATCCCATATCGCTGGAAGTTCCCCTTCTGCCTTCAGGCGACAGCTGGGAACCGTACCGCCTTTCTGAGGATACCAGCTGACTTGCAGCAGTTTTGTGACACCATAGGTATCCCTGAGGTCAGTGTTCCTGACTGGTATGGTTCCTTTCTGCAGCAAGAGCCCTGGATTTCCACCCGACCCAGCGAAACCCCACGGTCGCAAAGGCATCGGCAAAGGAGGCGCAGATCTTCGGACGCCCCCTCGCCACGGGAGCGAGGGGACATGGAGACGGATGAAAGCCCACGAGCGTCTCCGTCATCTGCCCGGCAAAAGACGGATCACTGAAGATACTGAGAATGGTCCGCTGAGCTGGTTCCTGACTCCCCCTCCCCCTTCTTTTTTGAACTCATTCTCCCCTGATGTTGTTTAAACAGGCCTCATCACTATTGCCTACATGGTTCCCCTTACATTCCCTTCCAGGGAGCTATGATCCCCATTTTGCTCTGAAGAGAGTATAGCAAGTGTCCGCTACGCAGCCTGCATTATCTGTCATGTAATATGTTTGTTTGCTTTGACAAGTGGTTTAGCCCCAGGCTTTGGGGTCCCTGATTAAGTGAGATATCGTTACTGCTACTCTGAAGTTCCCCCTCCCCAGGCTTTGGAGCACTATGGAGAGGAGGTTGGCTTTTACCTCTTAGACTCGCTATTCCTCCTGGCCGCAACGTATGTCTGTTCATCTGCTTGGGGCATTTGTTCCCGGGGGGGTCATAACCTGATTCTCAAGTCATATGCCTTTACACTGTCTACCCTCCTTGACGAAGATTTGCTAGATTGTGACACTCTGCTGGACTGACAATGCCTAGAGGTTGCGGGTTTGCTGTCAAATGTTCAGATGATGTTTACTATATTCGCATTTGGAATGACAATTTACCTTGACCCATGTTAGAGGAGTCCCATGTCCCCCTTCCCTTTCCCCCCTCCCTCTACCCCCCCTCCCTACTCTCCTTTCTCTTCCCCCTCCACTCCTTTCTCCCTTCCCCCTCCCCCTCCATCCAAATCTCTCCCCTCCCTCTCCCCCTATTTCCTTCCACCCTTCCCATCCTTCCCCCTCTACCCCCTCCTTCTTCGTGTGTTATGTTATCTCTTTATTGCGATATCATCTTGCCTTCTTATACTCAGGGAGATTGCTTCATGCAGCAGTTGTGTTTATGTTTGTTTGAAACGTGTAGTAGTAATATTACCTGGGGTTTGCCTTGCTTTAAATTTACATTTGCTTTACAGCATGCTTGGGGGGTCTGGAGATTGGCTTATGACTACCCTCTGTCTACATGGATGTCATACGCTCGGGACTTCTAGTCATGTCCTTAGTTCTTGGCCGCAGGGTCTTGTCCCAGACGTGGGGGGTACAGAAATGCGACCCCTTCATGGGACATGGACCTGTCAGTTTGTGTGTGGGGGGTGGTGCCCCCGGGGCTGTCACCCTCGTGTTCCTGTTGAGGGTGGCCCCGGGTGTATCCTCCCTCTCTTCTTTGTTAGGTTTCATCGTGGATTTGCTTATTGTTTATTACCATTTTATCTTTCAGTTGGTTTTTAACAGCCCTGGGGACTTGATTTATTTTTTGTCCTCCTTGGGGTTGTTGAACAGGGCTCCGCGGCTTCCTCACACTCCGGGGGCCCCATTATAGTGGATGAACCGGACTGCGAGCGACAGCGTAGAGTACTGCACTTTAGGCGTGAGATATTGAGTACCATGTGTGCGGAACAATCTTAAGATCTCAGTAGCTGTCAGAGTTTTTACTGGGACTTGAGCCCAGCAGTGGGTGGGGGGAGGGGGTGCCACGGGGTGCCCGGTATCTTTGTTATGGATGGGCCTTCGTGGCATGCCTCTGATCCCTGTCCTTTGACTGAGGTGTTTTACCCTGAGCTACCTTTAAGCCGATGTGGGGGACCTGGGCGGCGGAGTAGGTTGGCTAGTTTGGGTTCTAGACTTCTTCCCCACCCCAAGGGAGGCAGGTTTCCCCTCTTGAACACTCCGGCATATTGTACTGTAATCCTATCAATATTTTTCTCATCACTCCCTTATTAGGTAGCATAGCGGGACTACTGCTACCTCCGGTAGTACACGAACACACCCCTAGTGGGGGGTAACTTCCCTGTTGTGGTAGAGAGCCCGGGGTTTCTAAGGTCCGGACACCATCAGAACAGGGTCAAGATAGGTGCTTTTCCTACTTTCCCTATTATCTTTTCCTTGTTTTTCTTTTTCATCCCTTTCCCTTCTGTATTTCCCCCCCATCTCCCCTCTCCGCTTAAGGTTACTAGGAGTAGGTGTCACCACACCCGGAATACCCCTATGGCCTCCATCAGGCAGTCTTCGGCTCCTCTATCTCTCAAGGTGTTCTCTTTGAATGCCAAAGGCCTCAATATTCCTGAGAAGCGTAGTAGCCTTATGGCAGAAGCCCACAGACATAGGGCCCAAGTCATCTTTTTCCAGGAAACCCACTTTAAATCTAGCTCTATTCAGCGTCTTACCAATAAGAGATACCCTGACGTTTACCACGCGACCTCTGCTGAGACCAAGACAAAAGGAGTAGCGATACTGATCGCAAAGTCGCTCGCATTTCACCTCACTGACCAGGTGGCTGACCCTGAAGGCCGGTTCATTTTCCTGAAAGGAACGTGGAAGGACAGGCCGGTGACGCTTGCGAACATATACTGCCCCAATTCTAGACAAGTCTCCTTTTTGAAGGACACGCTTCTACGACTCACATCATTCAAGGATGGTCTTTTGATTTTAGGAGGGGACTTTAACATGGCCCTGGACCCAACCCTCGACACTTCCACCGGAACTTCGTCCCTTCCCTTTGCGGCCTTGAGGCAAGCGAAGTTAGGGCTGGCCTCTCTCACCCTCCATGACACATGGCGTACCCTTAACCCCCGGGGGAAGGACTACACGTTCTTCTCTCACCCACATAATCGTTACTCGCGACTTGATTACCTTTTTATTTCCCAGAAAGACCTGTCGTACCTATCTGAGGCGACGATAGAAAACATGGTCCTTTCCGACCACCATCCGGTTACCGTGACCCTACGATTCCCTCAAAAAGAATTGTCCACTAGGATTTGGAGACTAGATGCTTCACTTCTTACTGATCTTGCAGATGTAGCCACCCTCCAACAAGCCATTAGTGACTATTTTCGACATAACGTCACCCCAGATGTCCCTCTCATGACTCAATGGGAGGCACATAAGTGTGTAGTGAGGGGACATTTGATTTCAATTGCTGCCCGGAGGAAGAGGGAGCACCAAGCTTTGATTCAGTCCTTGACGGACACGATCCGGAGACTAGAAGTACAGCATAAACGTTCTTTGACACTGCAGGTGGCGACCGAACTGGCAGACGCGAGGACTCTTTTACGCGATGAGCTATACAAGCGAGCGCGAAAAAGACAGATGTTGACGCAAAAGTTGTATTATGAGCAAGGCAATAAGCCGGGTAGGTTGCTTGCTAGGCTCACGCAGAAGCACACTCTTGCTTCTACAATCCACCATATTCGAGATGGTCACGGTGCACTCCATTCCAGGAATGAGGATATTGCTCAACAGTTTAGAGCCTTCTATGATAAGCTATACAACATTTCGGTGAGTGAGGCCTCGTACACACGGCCGAGATTCTCGTTGAAAAAAACATGTCGTTTTTTTCGACGAGATTCTTGGACAAGAAACTTGTCCCGGCCGAGTGTACACACGCTCGTTTCAAAGAACCCGCGGTTCTTTGAAAGGAGTGTATGCGGTGACGTCATCGACTACGTCGAGCATGCGCTCGTCACATTCGATGCCGTCGCCGCCATCTTGGTATACCCTACGTATGCCTAGGAAGCTACCGCGCATGCGTCGAATTCATTTCGAACATGCGCGGGCTTCCCGGCGGACAGGTAAGTGTACACACACTCACTTTTCTCGTCGAGAAACATGCCGACGAGAATCTCGACGAGAAAATAGAGAGCAGGTTCTCTATTTTCTCGTCGAGGTTTCTTGTCGGTTTTCTCGACGAGAAACCCGATAGCAGCGTACACACGACCGATTTACTCGGTCGTGTGTACGAGGCCTGAGGGGGGTTCTTTTGATGCAGCCGCACGGACAACCCTGATTCAGGATTTTCTACACAAATTTAGCCCGAAGGCACTATCTGCGGAAGACCGGATATCCCTAGAATCCCCGCTGACTTCTGAAGAATGGGTAGAAGCCTTAAAAACCACTAAGCCGGGCAAATGTCCGGGACCTGACGGCTTCTCGACGCAATATTACAAGTCCTTTTCAGACCTTTTGGCGCCGGGATTTCTCAGAGCCTTCAACTCTCTCTCAAGCTCCCCCTGCCAATCCGCTACCCTGCTGGAAGCTTACATAGCGGTAATACCCAAGGCGAATAAAGACCCCGCAGATGTAGCGAACTATAGACCTATCTCGCTCTTGAATACAGATGTGAAACTATTCTCCAAAATCTTGGCGAACAGATTAGTTCACTTTGTGCCGGCCTGGGTGGGTCTTGATCAAGTGGGCTTTGTCCCGGGCAGAGAAACCAGGGACAACACCATCAAGGCCCTTAATTTGCATCATTGGCTCTCCTCATCCAAAAAAGAAGGCTTTTTCCTGTCCATGGATGCGGAGAAGGCCTTCGATGGAGTGGCCTGGGACTACATGGACTTGACATTGGAAGCCCTAGGATTGGGCTCTACAATGCGGGCTTATATCGGAGCTCTGTACACGAACCCGACTGCTAGAGTTCGAGTCAATGGCCACTTGTCGGAGGCCTTCTCCATCCACAACGGCACCAGGCAGGGCTGTCCTCTGTCCCCCATTCTGTATATCCTCACCCTGGAACCTCTTCTCCGTTGCATCCGGGAGAACCCCAATATCAGGGGCATTGACATTCAGCAAAGAGAATACAAGCTTGTAGCTTTTGCGGATGACATTCTGCTCTTTCTCTCGTCCCCCTTAACATCCTTGCCTAACTTGATGCAAGCCCTTGACCTCTTCAGAATTATTTCGAATCTAAAGATTAATTATTCCAAATCATTCGCCCTCAATGTCTCGTTACCTTCGTCTCTTGCTGATCTGTGTCAAGAGAACTTTCCCTTTTAGTGGAAGACGGATGAAATTACCTACCTAGGCATCCGGATTACTAGCCGACTGACAGACCTTTATGGGGAAAACTTTTTGACAGAGCTGAAAACTATTGAACAAGATCTCCTTCGGTGGGATGCCCCCACGCTCTCCTGGTTCGGGCGAGCCGCCATATTGAAAATGATGGTGCTTCCCCGCATACTGTACAAGTTTCAAACAATTCCGATACACCTGCCACCCTCTTTCTTCGTGACCTATAAGAGAATTTGTAGGAAGTTCCTTTGGAGAGCCAGGGCACCGAGAATCGGATGGGCCAAGTTGGTGCTGCCAAAGCTGGGGGGAGGTATTGGTCTCCCGGACCTACAGCGGTATTACTGGGCTGCTCATCTAGCGCGTATTGTGGACTGGCGGGTGCATGCTCGCTGTAAGGGATGGGTTCTCTTGGAGAACCTGATTACGGGAGCGGAGTTGGGTAAGGTCCCATGGTTTACTAGGACGCACTGGACGTCTGACACCCAATCCCACCCCCTTGTGGGTGCTACTCTTTCGGCGTATGAACAGGCCTGTAGGACTCATGCGGTTTCCGCTACGGATTGTGGGTTGACTCCTATTAGGGGTAATCCAGACTTTGTGCCTGGAATGGATAGATCTTATCTGGCAAGGGAATGGTCACGTTCGGATTTGCAAGCCAGACATTGTTTTTCTGGGGACAGATTTCTTGATTATAAAGAACTAGCTTCTTTGTCCCCGACCAAGTCCTTCCCCTTTTTGGCTTACCTTCAGATAAAACACTTTCTTGATCATCCATCTAAGAGAGGATGCTTTACAAAACCGCCTACGGTTTTCGAGTCCTTATGCTCTGGCCCGCCTCCCCAGAGGCATGTGATCTCGCTGCTTTATGCCTCAATGTTTAGAGAACCCTTTGTTTCCATGCAAACGGAGCACGCCTTTTGGGAGGCGAGGTTAGACAGAACGATTGAGAAGAAAAGCTGGGAACGAGTTCATTGGTTTATCCATAAGGGCTCCCTGAATGTGAATACTCAGGAAAAGTGGTACAAGATCAGATCGCGGTGGTATAAGACACCTGACCTTCTCCATAAATTTATTCCAAATGTAACTGACCGGTGCTGGAGATGTGGCAAGGATTTGGGCACTCTTCTCCATATTTGGTGGGAGTGCACACTGATTCAGCCATATTGGCGTGAGGTGCATAGTGCGACGACAGCGATCTCCTCGCTCCCGCTGGAGTTCTCTCCAGCACAGTATCTTCTTCACCTCTCCAAAATATCCAAGAAGAGTTATCGCAACTCAGTAGCGATTCACATGATAAATGCGGCCAGACTGTGTGTACCCGTCCATTGGAGGTCCACAGTGCCACCATCTATGAAGGAATGGGTAACACGTATTAATCACATTGCAGCGATAGAGGAGCTGATATACACTGCACAAGATAGGATCTCAAAATTTTCGTTTACCTGGGATGATTGGTTCAAATTTAGAAAATCCCCTGAATATCAGGCGCTGCTATCAAGGAGCGTTTGACTGGATCCTGTATCAGAGACTCTCTTGGCTGGCACATAGATACTGCAAGATACGACCGTATTACTCCAGTGTCAGATTGGACGGAGAGGGTAGATGGTGGTTCCCCTACCCCCTCTCCTGGTAGTTTCCCTGGGAATTCTACCTCCTACTCCCCCCCCACCCCTCCCCTCTTTCACACCTTCTTTCTCTCGTTTTCTGTTAGGTTATATATATATATATTTTTTTTTTTGTCTATGCCCAATCTGATGATGTGTGGATTTGGGGGTGTCGGGGTTACTTACGGGTGGCCCCTATAATCATCAACCTAGAGACGGGCACCCCCTTAGGGACTGTTCTTGAAGCTATCAGATAGGCTCTGAACTACAGCTACTTAGGCCTCTACTTCCCAATACGCTGGATAGACCTGGAAACACTGGGTCCTACCTCGAATGACATAGTTTCATCACCGGTTAACTCTTGAAAATCTTTCTGCTCCTAGGAGCGACTATGTCAATAATATATGTGGGAAGTATATCATAAGGTTTGTTTAACATATACGGGAGGTCTCTGTCTTCCTTGTAGAGCCTAGGATGTCCTGTGTATGTATTTTTTTTTTTTTTTTTTTGGTTTTGAGTTCATTGATATGCTTGTTATTGGCTGTAATGTTATTTTATTTTCTCAAATAAAATCTTTATGGAAAAAAAAAATTTGGTAGCGTTCCTATGCTGGTACGTGATTTTTTCATGTATCAGTGTGTTATTAACCATTTCCACCCATCGTTTCCCTGTTGGTACTCTCAGAGTTATCCAGAGGCCCACAATCAGTTTGTGAGCAACATAAAGCAACCGCAAAACTGCAGTGTGACCATTCGGGGACAGGGATTGTATCTTCAAGGCCCCAAGCAGGCTAACGACAGGGTCAGGAAGTAGCGGAAATTGGAACACCCGGGATATAGTGGACAATACATAGTGCCAGTATCTAAATAGTTTCGGGCATTTCCACATCATATGTAATAAATCACTATCTTGTCTAACACATTTCGGGCATAATGCTGTGTCTCTGAAAGCCCAGTTATGTAATCTGGCTGGTGTCCTGTATACTCTGTGCAATAAGAATAGATGTGACAGCTTGTGCGAGGCTGAAAACGACACCAGCGGGGCAGAGGTTAAGCAGAGCTCCCATTGTTCCCCATCTATGGGACCCAGGTCTTTTTCCCAACCCCTCCTACAAGGAAGATTAGAAGCATCGTGCGTGGAACACAGTAACCGAGAGTATACTCTCGAGATCATCCTCTTTCTATCAGTCGCCAGCAACACATCAGACATCAGAGGATGCGTGGCCGGTGCAAACGAGGTTATACGACTTTCACTGTGAATTGCATGTCTAAGCTGCAGGAATCTATAGAATTGGGTTCTATCCAGGGCAAACTCTGTTTGTAGGTCAGCAAAAGACTTAAAGACAATGCCGGTAAACAGTTGAGATATATAAATAATACCTAAGTCTTCCCAGGTCTGGAAGTCCTTAAGTTTAAAAAGTTCTTTGTAGTACCTATTTCTCCAGATGGGCGCAAAAGTGCATGTGCCCTTAATTTTTAAGATAGATCTGGTATACTTCCAGAACGTGTTCAACAATAGGATGGGTTTGTGTTAGGTGTGTAAAGCCCGCATCCAAATACGATAGGGCTGTCAATGCAGAACCGTCCGGTATTAGTAATAGTCTAATGGGATCAGTAAGATCCACCTCACCCCAATAGGCTAAGTGTTGGATCTGGGCAGCAATAAAGTAATATCTAGCATGTGGGACTGCCAGGCCTCCCTGATCTTTAGCCAATTGCAATGTGTGTAGGCTAATCCTAGCCGACTTGGTGCCCCATATCAAGTTTCTAAATTGAACATCTATTTGTGCAAACCATGTGTGTGGGATCCAGATGGGGGAGTTATGGAAAACATAGAGCAATTGAGGGGCCCACACCATCTTAATCAGGTTTGTTCTTCCTGCAACCGTGAGAGGGAGTTTTATCCATGCCGAGCATTTGTGTCTGAACTTACGAAGTAAGGGGACTAGGTTCAGGGCAAGATATTGACTCGGGTCGGGGGTCACCTGAATGCCCCCGTTAACTATGATTATGTCCCTGGCACAGTCTGGTATTGGGTTAGTCAAGGGGTCTAGAGGCATTAACACTGATTTGTTCCAGTTAATATTAAATCCTGAAAATTCACCAAAGTCAGCGATCAAACTCATCACATGCTTCAGGGAATTACCAGTGTCCCCCAAATAAAGTAAAGTGTCATCAGCATATAAGGAGATAACGTCTTGAATGGGGCCTCTACGAAAACCGACTATGTTCTGTGACGTCCTGACATGTATGGCTAAGGGTTCCAGGGCCATGGCAAAAAGCAGGGGCGACAAAGGGCACCCCTGCCTTGTGCCCCTGTACAGCCGGAACGAGTTAGATATGTTACCGTTGATACGCATTCTCGCCAATGGGGAGCTATATAACAATTGGACCCACTTTAAAAAAGAAGGACCCACCCCGAATTTAGTCAGCACCTCCCAGAGATAGGGCCATTCCACGCTATCAAACGCTTTAGCAGCATCTAAAGAGAAGATAGCCCTATTACCTGTGTTGTCCGTGGGTAGTTGTAGGTGAAGGAAAAGCCATCAAAGGTTCTGAGAGGTGGACCTGGTTGGAATAAAACCAGATTGATCCCTGTGAACCACCGTTTGAATACATTTAGCCAGCCTATTTGCGAGTACCCGTGCCAGGAGTTTAATATCAAAATTAAGTAGCGAGATAGGTCTATAAGAGTCCGGTGCTAGAGCATCTTTACCTGGTTTTAATAGTGCCACTATTAGGGCCTCATTCATAGAGGGTGGGAGCACTCCAGTTTCGAAAGCTCTATTATAAACATTCAGAAGATTCGGGAGTAATTGTGAGGCATAACGTCTAAAAACCTCAGACAGCAAGCCATCGGCTCCAGGTGCCCGTCCATTTTGTGCATGAGTCAGCGCCTCTAGAAGCTCTTCCTCGGTCAAAGGAGCATTAAGTATACTAGCATCTGAGGCAGATAGGCGGGGGATGGGATATTTATCCAGGAAAGATCTAAGGTCTTCAGCGGAGGGATGTACCTTGGACGTATAAACATCTTGGAAAAAGGTTTTAAAAACATCTATAATATCCTGTGTAGAGTAACACATGGCACCCTGAGTATTTTTAATTGCTACTATGTGTGAAGGGGGTTGCTGTGATTTGGATAGTAATGCTAGCATATGACCCGTGTTCTCTCCTTCCTCGAAGTGTCGCTGTTGCAGAAAGAACCGTTTGTTCTCGGCCAATTGCAACAATAAATGTGTGAGCAGGGATTGAGATGCCAACCACGATCTCCTAGTATCATCAGTAGGGTTTGCTACATAGGAGGCTTCCGAACGTTGCGCTTCTGCAATGACTAAATTCTCCCATTCCTTAGTGCCTGTTTTAATGCAAGATATCTCCCTAATAAGTTGTCCCCGCAAGTAGGCTTTGGCCGTCTCCCAAACCGTATCCACGTCTGCTGAACCTAAATTATAGCTGAAAAAATCCTTCAAGAGGGCAGATATCGGATCAGGGGTTGGCAGGAGAGACAGCCAAAAAGGGTTACGTTTCCAAAACCCATTGCCCCTGAGTGCACCTACCCATAGGTCTACAGATAGAGGAGGATGATCCGAAACCTGTCCAGCATGGTATTGGGAGGAGTCTACCAATGGCAGAAGAAGATCATTACCCATTCCCATATTAATACGTGACAACCCACCCATCGAAGCTGATTGACAAGAATAAATCCTAACATCAGGGTTATGCATCCTCCAAACATCCGTAAGGCCCATTTCAGATAAAAGTCGAGCAAACGGTGTGGGCCCAGTTCGCTTCTGTGGTCCCGTGAAAATACGGGCACCCAAATTATCCTTCTCATAATCAATAAAATTTGTAAAGTCCCTGAGGACCAGTAAAGGTATGCCCGGGAAGCATGACACAAAATCCGCTAAAGTTTTGAGAGGGCCGGATGAGAACGGAGGGGGAATGTACAACCCAGCTAGTATACACTTAGTTCCATAAAGGGAGCAGAAAAGAAATACATAACGACCGTCCGGGTCTATTTTGCTAACAAACAAAGTAAACTGTGCACCTCTTCTAATGAGGACACTCACCCCCCTCGAGTACACCGAGTATGTAGCATGGTACTGGTGACAAAACTGTCTTTGTGTGAAGAAAGGTGTAGGTGTCGAGGGGAGGTGAGTCTCCTGCAAGCAGATCATCTCAGCATCCAGACGCTTGACTGTGCGCAGCACAGCCAAAGGTTTAACCGGACTATTAAGACCCCGGACATTCCAGTACATCACTCTAGTCAACTTAGACATTTCAGAAAGTATTTAGTATGATTGAAGACATGTACCATAATTATTACGCAGTTCAATGGTATCAATCTGGGGCATAATGCAACAGAAATACCCAACTCAACAGCAAAAAAGAAGTAGGGATTCACCGTCCATAAACAGCAATCAGTATGACACGTGTCATTAGTAGACATGCGAGGAGTGGTAGCAGAAATTAACGTCAAAAGGGCCATCAGGGAGGACATGTTGAAAAAATGCAAAAATAAGAGAAAAAATTAAGAGAAAAACAAAAACAGTAACCAAAAAAACAACTGAGAAATTAAGTAGTAGACCAACAGGGCCTTAGAGATCCTTCTCAGGGAAAATAGAGGCCTGAACCAGTCTATCCGTGGGGGCAACAGTGGAAGCGCACAGCAGTGTCAGAAAAACTTCTCCACAGCAGGTAACAAGAACAAAAGGTGACTGTGTGTAACGGAACTTCCCCCGCCTAACAAGGATACCCAGAGAGGGAATAGGCATCAACATTCAAAACCCGCCGGAGCTTGTTACGGTGGAATGTGGCGTCTGTTGCGAGCCTCTTGGATTGATTGTTCCTCTCGGTCCAGCCATTGCATGGCCGCAGCAGGATTGTCAAAGAAGTGTACAGATCCCAGAGCTTCCACTCTCAGACGCGCAGGGTAAAGCATAGCATATTTCAGATCTAGATTCCTGAGCCGCTTCTTAACATCATTGAATTTAGCCCTATGCTTCTGCAGATCAGCGGAGAAATCGGGGAAAAGAGACACTTTTGCATTATCAATCTTAAGGGCTTCAGGTTTCATTCTAGCATTATACAGGATAGCGTCTCTGTCTCTGTAATGAAGAAGCTTGAACAGAAAGGGACGAGGGGGAACCCCTTGTTGTGGGGGCCTTGCTGGAACTCTGTGCGCACACTCCACAGAGAACATAGGGGAGAACACCTCCTTGCCAAACGCAGTAATAAGCCACTTTTCAATAAATTCCAAAAGGGTTTTTCCCTTCAATCTTTTCAGGCAGACCTATGGCTCTCACATTATTCCTTCTCATTCTGTTCTCTAAATCTTCCAATCGGGCAGTGTGTTGGGAACCAAGGTGATTTTTATACGTGAGATCTCTCTGCATAGGCCCCATATCATCCTCTATGGAGCTTACTCTCCCTTCTAAGGCGGATGTTCTTTCCCTCAGTTTCTGGGCATCATGTCTTAGGAACATGATCTCAGCCTTCATCCCCTTAAGCTCAGCGGTCAGTGTGGCCAGAGAGATATTGCTAGTGGTAACCGCAGCAAATATATCCCTCAGTGTGGGTTCAGCCCCATTCTCCGGAGGGCTGGAGGGCGTGTGAGGCCTAGCGCCAGTGTTCTCAGGCGTACTCACTGTGTCCCAGGAAAAGCCGGCGCCATGTCCATCTTCCAGCGGCACCGTGTCATCAGCCTCGGAGAGACCTCCGGATGAATCCTCCGGTGTACTGGTGGAGGCAGTAGGGTCTGTGGAGAGCGGCATGGAGAACAGCTTCTCGGCACCCTCCCTGTGCTTCTCTTTAGCTGAGCGCTGGGCCTGGGCGCCAATTTGGGACACGCTGTCCACGGTCCGGGGCGAAGAGAGCTTCTTTGCGGCGGACATCTGGCGGATTCGACACCGATATAAGGTAAGGCTATACTCTGGAGGCCCTCCGATACCCGTCAGTCTATTTGCGGCAGTTTTTAGGGTAGATTCCCAGGAGATTAGGTCGGATTCTTGGCGGAGAGAAGTGAAACATGTCCGGTTACATCCGCTGCCTGGCCACGCCCCCAACCAAAAGTTTTTTTGGAGTGCGGCTGTCCATTTTCATTCATTATCAGTTTTTTGCCTTTTTTAGACTTATGGCACAAATAATCTGCCCTGCTGGTCAGTAAGATCTGCATACGCCACACCCCCTTGATAAAAAAAGATAGGAGAATTTTTACATGTGTTTGCATGTACGGGTATTTACACGCATACACGCATAAACTATACAGCCCATCCTCATGTTTTTAAATAGGAATATCTGATGTTCATTCATTAGTACAAGAACCCTAAAATTGTGCAGTGCAACACACATCTAGTCATAGTAAACAATTACAAACATGTAAATCCTGTCTGAATGACATTTAGTTTGCTAAATAAACATAATATTAACCATTTTCATGTTTTCACCAGCAGCCACTTTGCTATCACTTTCTGTCAACATGCATGCACTCCAGCAATGACATGCATTGCATTTCTCAAGGCAGATTTCCTAAGGGTGACGACAGTGAACTGTACAGTGTGCATCAGCATGAATGCCTGTGGTCTCAATTAGGAGAGTGTGTAACCGAGTGACAACACAGGAGATCATTTCAGAGATAGAGTGTCATCCTATAACAGAAAATAACTGAACAGAGCAGGATCTTTACATATTATTTACTGAAAATTTAAAAATAATGACTTTTGAAATGATATTATATTTAACTCCTTCCTGCCAACCACTGCCCTTTAACTGGGTCTTAAGGTGTGGGGGCGGGATGGACTTCCTGATCACATGACCACTGTGGCTGCCACAGTGGTCACATGATTGAGATCCCATCCTGCCAGTTGGTGGCATCTTAGTCACTGTGCTGTGGGGGCACAGTGAGTGTGCTGTGAGCACAAAATCCTAAGCCACCAATTGTATATAAATGTACAATGGGGAGAACAAGTATTTGATACACTGCCGGTTTTCCTACTTACAAAGCATGTAGAGGTCTGTAATTTTTATCATACTCTTCAACTGTGAGAGACGGAATCTAAAACGAAAATCCAGAAAATCACATTGTATGATTTTTAAATAATTAATTTTCATTTTATTGCATGACATAAGTATTTGATCACCTACCAACCAGTAAGAATTCCGTCTCTCGCAGACCTGTTATTTTTTCTTTAAGAAGCCCTCCTGTTCTCCACTTATTACCTGTATCAACTGCACCTGTTTGAACTTGTTACCTGTATAAAAGACACCTGTCCACACACTCAATCAAACAGACTCCAACCTCTCCACAATGGCCAAGACCAGGGAGCTGTGTAGGAACATTAGGGATAAAATTGTAGACCGCCACAAGGCTGGGATGGGCTGCAGGACAATAGGCAAGCAGCTTGGTGAGAAGGCAACAACTGTTGGCGCAATTATTAGAAAATGGAAGAAGTTCAAGATGACGGTCAATCTCCCTCGGTCTGGGGCTCCATGCAAGATCTCACCTCGTGGGGCATCAATGATCATGAGGAAGGTGAGGGATCAGCCCAGAACTACACGGCAGAACCTAGTCAATGACCTGAAGAGAACTGGGACCACAGTCTCAAAGAAAACCATTAGTAACACACTATGCCATCATGGATTAAAATCCTGCAATGCATGCAAGGTCCCCCTGCTCAAGCCAGCGCATGTTTAGGCCCATCTGAAGTTTACCAATGACCATCTGGATGATCCAGAGAAGGAATGGGAGAAGGTCATGTGGTTTGATGAGACAAAAATAGAGCTTTTTGGTCTAAACTCCACTTGCCGTGTTTGGAGGAAGAAGAAGGATCAGTACAACCCCAAGAAACCATCCCATCCGTGAATCATGGAGGTGGAAACATCATTCTTTGGGCATGCTTTTCTGCAAAGGAGACAGGACGACTGCACCGTATTGAGCGGAGGATGGATGGGGCCATGTATCCCGAGATCTTGGCCAACAACCTCCTTCCCTCAGAAAGAGCATTAAAGATGGGTCGTGGTTGGATCTTCCAGCATGACAACGACCCGAAACACACAGTCAGGGCAACTAAGGAGTGGCTCCGTAAGAAGCATCTCAAGGTCCTGGAGTGGCCTAGCCAGTCTCCAGACCTGAACCCAATAGAAAATCTTTGGAGGGAGCTGAAAGTCTGCAGTGCCCAGTGACAGCCCCGAATCCTGAAGGATCTGGAGAAGCTCTGTATTGAGGAGTGGGCCAAAATCCCTGCTGCAGTGTGTGCAATGCTGGTCAAGAACTTCAGGAAACGTATGATCTCTGTAATTGCAAACAAAAGTTTCTGTACCAAATATTAAGTTCTGCTTTTCTGATATATCAAATACTTATGTCATGCAATAAAATGCAAATTAATTACTTTAAAATCATACAATGTGATTTTCTGAATTTTATATTCCGTCTCTGACAGTTGAAGAGTACCTATGATAAAAATTACAGACCTCTACATGCTTTGTAAGTAGGCAAACCTGCAAAATCGGCAATGTATCAAATACTTGTTCTCCCCATTGTACATATAGTTCGAATTTAAGACCAATGCAAAATCTGTATTCATTTACAGTAGGTGATGACAGTGTCCCCATAGGGGTTGATTTACTAAAACTGCAGAGTGCAAAATCTACATGGTAGCCAATCAGCTTCTAAGTTAGCATGTTTAATTAAGCTTTGACAAAAAAAAAACCTGGAAGCTGATTGTTTTCTATGCAGCAGCTGCACCAGATTTTGCACTCTCCAGTTTTAGTAAAATCAACACCATAGTGTTCAGATAATTAATACTTGGTAGTGTAAGTAGCTCTGCATGTTAGTTTATGTATTCTGGAAAAGTGTATTGCATATGTATAGTATGTCTAAAACAAATGTAGTATAGTATAAAACTGTAATTGCCTGAAATTTTCTATAGTATGGCAGTCAATATAATAGATGTCATAACCAAACATGGGTTCCATGTGAGAAGCAAAATCAGTTGTTTTTTTGTTTTTTTCTAAATCTTTTTATTAAACTTTTTCACATTACATGACATTTAAATAACAATACAATGGAATTTAAACCATATAAACACGACACACATATACAGTCTCATTATATACCTCTTTGATGAAATGAACCGAGAAAAAATATCAGTAACAGTTTATACCAAAGGAACTACTCATCCCGTATAGAGTATATCCATCTCCATAGCCCATGTACTCCTAGTCCCCCAGATATAGAGATCAAGCATGGGAGAGGAGAAAAAGAGAGAGAGAGGCCAGGCAGATCAGAGAGGCAAGAGAGGGGGGAAAGGGAAAGGAGGAGAGAGAGAGAGAGAGAGGAAAGGAGAGGAGGGAAAGAGGTGGAGAGGAAGAGAAAAAAAAAGGGGGGGGAGAGAGAGGGAATGGGGCTTTATCCCCCATGTACTCCCTCTTATAGATGAATACAATACAATCTAAAGTGCAAGTGCATCGTGACCTGTGTCTTATCATATTACAATGTCCCTACAGTGAGGCAAAAAAAAAAATGGGAATGGGAAAAGGGAGAGGGACTTTATCTCATATGTACTCCCTCTTATAGATGAATACAATCTAAAGTGCAGGTGCAACGTGACCTATGTCTATCGTAAAACAATATCCCTACAGTGAAAAAAAAATAAAAAATAATACATATATATATATATATATATATATATATATATATATATATATATATTCCTTTCCCTTTCTCTTTTATATAAATGTGAATAAAACTCAACTAAATCAAGTGGTACTATAAATGTCTACTGAATCAAGAAGGCTTCCACTGCGGGCCTACTGTTATAGCAAAAAAAAAAAAAAAAATGCAAAAATTATATGTAATTATTTAAAAATTAAACTTTTAATATAGATGTGAATAGGACTCATCTAAATCAAGTGATACTATAAGTGTCTTCTAATCAGGAAGGCTTCCACTAGGGGCCTACTATTGTGGGAAAGGAGAGATAGGATAAATATGTAAATAATTTATTAACCTCAAAAACGATAAAAAAAAAAAAAAGAGGGATTTTAATATCAAATGTAAGTGATAATTAAATCAACAAAATCAAGTGTAAAAAAATTATGAGTGAGATAGTTTAAGAAGGCTCCTACTCAGAGCCTATAAATATATACATATGTATACATATACACACACATATATACATACAAAAAAAAAATTAAAGAGGGGGAGAAGGGGGGGGGGAAGAAGGAGAAGGGGGAGGAATGAATAAAGGGAGGGGACAAAAAAAGAAGAAAAATCATTCCCTAACCCCCCAGCCCCTCTATGTAGGCTTCTGATTCCTTAAACTCTCTCCATCTCTTCCAAACTCTATCATATTTTGATCTACTTCCATTATGATTTGAGAGCAGCTCCTCCATCAGTCTAATTCTATCCATCTCTCTCAACCAGTCTCCTATTGATGGCACTTTTTTTTCTCTCCAATTCCGTGGTATAAGTGCTTTGGCTCCATTCAGCATATATGGTATCAAAGTTGTTCTATATTTTTTCTTTGTCATCTCCGTATTATGAAACAGGCAATACCAGGGATCTAATTTGACCTTAAATCCACAAATCTTCTCTATTAGTCGTAAGATCTCTCTCCAGTATTCCTGTATCAGGGGGCAGTGCCACCATATATGGGCGTGTGTTCCCTCCAGCCCACACTCTCTCCAACATAAGGGTGATAGCTCCTTATTTATCCTATGTAATTTTGTTGGAACCAAATACCATTTAGTTAAGAGCTTATAATTCATTTCTTTTACTTTTGCCTCTATTGAGGTAGAATGGACGTAGTCAAAAATTAGGCTCTTCTTTTCATCTATTATAATTTGATTAAGTTCTAATTCCCAATTTTCCAATATTTTCATTGTCTCTGGGCCCTTTGGAGGTAACAATATCCCATATATGTTCGATATCCCCTGTCTTCCCGTCCCCCCCTGCTCTATAAGTTTTTCCCATGAGGTTAACTCATTCATAGCACGTAGGGGTTTCGGTAGTGTATTTACCAAATGTTGGACTTGTATATACCTCCAGCTGTCACCTATAGAGGGTCCATATTTTTCTCGTATTTCTGAGATTGGGCGCAGAATGTTCCCCTTCAGTACATCCTTCAGTTTTAATGTGTCTGAGGTTGCCCATCCCAGGAAGGCCCCATCCCCCTTCCCTGGCGGGAAGTAGTCTGTACACGTAAGGGGCAACAACGGACTGTTATAGAGCCACTTTTTTGTTTTACATACTCTATCCCATAATCTAAAGGTTTCTGTTGTTATTGAGGGTATTTCTTGTGTTAGGCCTCTATATTGCTTTGGAATCCATATTCTCTTTCCCAGGTCCCCATTACACAAACTTTCTTAAATTCCTACCCATTTTTTTTTTCCGTCCATTTCCCTGTATCCAGTCTGTTATCCTTTTTAATACTGCTGCCTCATAGTATCTTCTAAAGTCTGGAAGGTATAATCCTCCCCCATGTCTAGGTCTAGTCAGGGTCTCTACTGATATGCAAGGCCTCTTCTCCTTCCATATGAATCTCCTTATTATCTTCCCCAGTATTTTAAAGTACATATCTGGGATTTTTATTGGGAGTGTTTGAAAGACATATAGTGCTTTAGGCAGTATCATCATTTTAATAATGTTTATTCTACCTAGCCATGATAGAACTAAAGGGGTACCCGATAGAAAAACTATTTTTATTTTATTTAATAAGGGAATATAGTTATCCTCATAGAGGTCCCTCTCCATGTTGGACAAGTATATCCCCAAATACTTCATCCCCTTCTGTTTCCATGCAAATGGGTAAAGGGCCCCAAGGTCCCTGCGTTCTTTCGGACTTAAGGATATACTTAATATTTCAGTCTTCTCTTTATTAATTTTTAAATTTGAGATCTCTCCATACTTTTCATATTCCTCCATTATCCTTGGTAGTGTTTGCCTTGGGTTTGATACATAAAGCATCATATCGTCCGCGAACGCAGAGATCTTGTGTTCCCTCCCATCTACCTTTACCCCCTCTATCTCCTGATTAGTTCTAATAGTTGCTAGCAATGGCTCTAATGAGAGGACAAACAGAAGGGGGGAAAGCGGGCAGCCCTGACGAGTTCCATTAAAAAGTGGGAAGCTATCTGAGAGGGTCCCGTTAACCCGAACCTGTGCAGAGGGTTTAGAGTAAAGTGCCCCTATCCATCTAAGCATATTAGGACCTAATCCTATATACCTCATTGTTGCTAGCATAAATTCCCAGTCTAGTCTGTCAAAAGCCTTTTCGGCGTCTACTGACAGAAATAGAACTGGTATTTTACTTTTTTGTGCTTTTTGTATCAGGAATAACGCTCTTAAGACATTGTCCCTCGTTTCCCTCCCTGGTACAAACCCTGCCTGGTCATTTTCAATCAGCTCTGGCATGAAAGGTCTTAATCTCTCTGCTAAAATTTTTGCATAGATCTTTATATTAACGTTAATCAGTGATATAGGCCTATAGCTGGCGCATAATGAGGGATCCTTATCTTCCTTCTCTATAAGAGTTATGTGGGCACCCAATGCTTCATCCCGCATCATCAAGCCTCTTCCTATGGAATTCATATATTCCTGGAAGTACGGTATCAGGATTTCTCCATATCTCTTATAGTAGAGTGAGGTATACCCATCTGGGCCCGGGCTCTTTCCCATTTTAATATTTTTAATTACTTGGCTTATTTCCTCCCTTGATATTTCCTTATATAACTTATTAATTACTTCTTCTACCATTATCGGAATCTTGGCCCTTTCTAAATATTGTTTGATTTTCTTTCTTCTGCTCTGGGTTTCCATTAAACCTTGTTCTTTATTTACGTTATATAAATTTTGATAGTAGTCTTGAAATATTTTAATTATGTCTTTTGTAGAATACCTCATATCGCCTTTAGTATCTTTCATTTTTGAGATAAAGTTCTGTGTATTTCTGGGCTTAATTATCCTTGCTAGATGTTTCCCTGGTTTATTCCCTGTTGCATAAAATTTCTTGTTTATATTGTTAAATACCCATTTGGTTTCTTGTTCCATTAGATCCTGTAACTTTTCTCTTTTCTCAGTTAATAATATCAAGGTTTGCTCTTCCTGACTATCTTTGTGTTTCTGTTCCAGGCCCAGGATTTCTCCTAGTAGGGTTTGTTTCTGGTACTGCCTAATTTTCTTTCTTTTAGCCTTTTCTGCTATCATCCTCCCTCTTATATATACTTTATGTGTTTCCCATAATATCGAAGGAGTGATATTTTCTATGTCATTTTCTTTAAAGAATAGACCCAATTCCTTTTCTATATCGCTGGCTATCTTGATGTCATTTAGGAGGGATTCATCTAATCTCCATACCCCCTGGCCGGCCGGGATTTCCCCTATGTCCAGGGTCATTTCGACCGGAGCGTAGTCAGAAAGCGTTATTGATTTTATTTCTACCCCACTCAATCCCTCTAGTAGCTGGTGGTCTAGTAGGAAGTAGTCTATTCTAGAGTATGACCTCTACAGGAAACATATGATCTCTGTAATTGCAAACAAAGGTTTCTGTACCAAATATTAGGTTCTGCTTTTCTGATGTATCAAATACTTATGTCATGCAATAAAATGCAAATTAATTACTTTAAAATCATACAATGTGATTTTCTGAATTTTATATTCCGTCTCTGACAGTTGAAGAGTACCTATGATAAAAATTACAGACCTCTACATGCTTTGTAAGTAGGCAAACCTGCAAAATCGGCAATGTATCAAATACTTGTTCTCCCCATTGTACATATAGTTCGAATTTAAGACCAATGCAAAATCTGTATTCATTTACAGTAGGTGATGACAGTGTCCCCATAGGGGTTGATTTACTAAAACTGCAGAGTGCAAAATCTGGTACAGCTGTACATGGTAGCCAATCAGCTTCTAAGTTAGCATGTTTAATTAAGCTTTGACAAAAAAAAACCTGGAAGATGATTGTTTTCTATGCAGCAGCTGCACCAGATTTTGCACTCTCCAGTTTTAGTAAAATCAACACCATAGTGTTCAGATAATTAATACTTGGTAGTGTAAGTAGCTCTGCATGTTAGTTTATGTATTCTGGAAAAGTGTATTGCATATGTATAGTATGTCTAAAACAAATGTAGTATAGTATAAAACTGTAATTGCCTGAAATTTTCTATAGTATGGCAGTCAATATAATAGATGTCATAACCAAACATGGGTTCCATGTGAGAAGCAAAATCAGTTGTTTCTAGCGGTTTATATATCTAGTAAAGAAAGCTAACTATTATCATTGTAGGGATGAAAATGGATATGATCTGTTACTTTAGAGAATATAACAATGTCCAGCTGATTTCTCAGAATATGTTGTTTCCTGCTATCTACTACATAGAGAGCTGACCATCTTTGGCTTCATTGATCCAGTGGGACTGTTTGTCTCCCAGCTGTCTGAGTACTGACAATAGCAACAGATAAAAGTGAAAGATGATGCACCTGGCTTGTCTCTTAGTACTGCAACATGGCTCCTTTGAGCCTCATTCTCAATTATCTCTAATGATATAATAACATGATTGGCTGTAATCTGAGAAGCAGAAGACAGATCTCTAGGGAGCCAACAAACAGATGGAGATAATTTTTAACACATACAATGCCAAAGCTGAAAAAAATCAGATGCTGGCCTTGTTGGCTCCAATAGTATCAACCTAAAATGAATACTTTGTTATAAATTGACCTGCACTTATTGCATGTTGTATTGTAGTATGTGTTAGGTAAGGTGTTCATAAATTAGTACTCCTTGCCTATATCTCAGCAAGACAACTTTAAAATATTCTTCAACCAAGATGTTTTTTTAAAGTTAAACCCAATGCAACCTGCTATATACAGAGATGCAATACATAAAAAGCTTTACCTGCCAAAGGATTTGTATTTTTGTTCATCCATTTATGAGATTTACACAGTTATGCCACATGATACAGCCCTAGTCACAGAAACTTTAAAAGAGAGGGCATTGGTAATGCTATCATGTTGTCATCCTTCAAATACAAATCTTTTCACCTGGCCTCGATATTTAAATGACCGGGTGCGAGCTCTGTTGGTCCAGTAGGTTGAGCAAATACATCCTCCTACTTACGTTTATGAAATTGGCCCTGTACCATGTGATCGCTGTGACCAATTACAGTGATCACAGTAGTAACCCAAGACTGTATGAATGCAGTCTTTGAACATCGTTAGGGAATTAATTGTTTACTGCTGTCATTGTGACGGTTGGAGGCAATCACAGTGTAAAAAAAAAGTACAAATAAAAGTTGTAAAATAGAATATCCATATACAAACTATCACCAGAGCAAGTACAGTGCCACTATGGTGATATTGTACTGCTGTTGTGGTGATCATGCACAAAAGCTTTGATATCACTGTATGTCAGTGCTGCCAGCCATTGTCTATGATGACCGCCACAGTACAATGTCGCCAGTCGTCCCTAATCACTGATGCCCACTTACAGTGTCACCAATTACTGTTGCACAAGTCACAGTGTCCCTGATCACCATCACAGCAGCCATATTATCAACATAAAATTTTGTTCACATGTATGATGCTCTCTGAAGAGCCTTCACTTCCCTCAAACTGCTCCTGTGTGGTGCCTCTGCACTCACCCACCAGTGTAGGCCTTTTCCTGTTTGGGTTGTTGGTAGATTTTAGCCTGACTCCAGCAAGTTAACTAAAAGATACTGCATGATAAGCATTGTAACATGTATATGTATTTATTTACAGTATATGGATTTTTATGAATGCGTATATAAAATGTGGTTTTGCTTTTTTATGACTACTGAATATACTAATCCCTTAAAGTTCTCCCGAAGAAGCAGCTCTATTCCCTTAAATGCATGTATGAGGACCACCTACATCAGTCAATTTATGCCATATGCAACATTGCCAATTGTAAGTGGAGTTCATTACAACAAACAGAGATTTGTAATCAGATTATTTGTTTTAATTGTGCATACATATTTTAGTTGATTAAAAGAAAGAAAACCAAAATATAAATATAAATGTGGGTAAGCAAATGCCTCCTTCTAGGATGCTGCAGCTTAATGTATATATACATTAATTACAAATAATATATATTTATAAGTTTTGTTATGTATTATATGAACTGATGAATATGTTATAGTATGAATAATTGATTTAAATAGCACATTAGTACTTTACTTGGATTTTGGTTTAACACACGAGAAAGCGCAAAAAATAAAATACATTTAGTCCATTCATCTTTCAGTACCACTAAAGTCAATAGTGTACAGTACATTTTCGTAGAATTTTTTTATTGTGTATTAAAATTTGATAGGTAGTCAGGAAATTAAATGCGCAATTTATGCTCCTTAAAAGCCTGAGGCTGGGTTCACACCTATGCGAATTGGTTGCGGCTTACACCGTATCCAATTCGCATAACATTTTAAAATGCATTGATTTCAATGAGGCTGGTTCACATATGTGCAATGCATTCGCACTGCGCATTGCCAAAAAATCGTGTGCGTTTTCTAGGCATTGCGGTGCGGCTCAGGTGCGAATTCAGGTCCATTATCTTCTATGGGCACGCATCTTATTTGCAGATGTGTTTAGTTCTCATCAGGATTTCTCTCCTTCACTTCACTACACTTCCCCCCTCCCCCTCCTCTCTCTCAGGTCACCAAATTCGCAGCTAAAACGGAGATGATCTGCTGAACAGTTCTCCTATCTTTTTGCAAAGATAAGAGAGCTGGAATTCGCACCGCACAAGTGTGAACCCAGCCTAAAGGTGCTCTTTGGATTTTGGGCCCCTCTATGCATCTAGGCTATGAAAAAGTTTCACACGTGATTAGGGATGAGCCAAACACCCCCCTGTTCAGTTTGCACCAGAACTTGCGAACAGTCAAAAAATTTGTGCGAACACCGTTAAAGTCTATCTTATTGTCATAAAAAGTGTTTGGGGACCTGGGTCCTGCCCCAGGGGACATTTATCAATGCAAAAAAAAGTTTTAAAAATAGCCGTTTTTCAGGAGCAGTGATTTTAATAATGCTTAAAATGAAAAAATAAAAATGAAATATTCCTTTAAATATCGTGCCTGGGGGTGTCCTTAGTCTGCCTGTAAAGTAGCACATCTTATAACATTACCACAGCAAAATTACATTTCTAATGGAAAAAAAATCATTTAAAAATGATACTGTAATGTTGGATCCCGGCAATATAGATAAAAATCATTGAAAAAAATGGCATAAGTCCCCCCCCCAGTCCTTTACCTTTGGGCCTGGTATGAATATTAAAGGGAACCCCGCACCAAAATTGAAAAAAAATTGTGTGGGGTCCCCCCAAAATACATACCAGGCCCTTCAGGTCTGGTGTAGATTTTAAGGGAACCCCGAGCCAAAATAAAAAAAAATGGCGTGCGGTTCCCCCTAAAATCCATACCAGACTCTTATCTGAGCACGCAACCTGGCAGGCTGCAGAAAAAGGGGGGACAAGAGAGCGGCCCCCTCCCCCTCCTGAACCATACTAGTCCACATGCCCTCAACATGGGAGGGTGTTTTGGGGCCTCTTCCCCACAACCTTTGCCCGGTGGTTGTGGGGGTCTGCAGGCAGGGGGCTTATCAGAATCTGGAAGCCCCCTTTAACAATGGGACCCTCAGATCCCGGCCCCCCCACTATGTGAATGGGTATCGGGTACATTGTAACCCTACACAATCACCAGAAAAAGTTTCAAGAAAAGTAAAAATGACAGTAGACAGTTTGGGACAAGTCCTTTATTTTAAAAAAATGTCCTGCAATGTCCATTCAGCTTTGATCACAGCACCGATAACCCAAGAAAAAATATATAGCTGAAGGCGGGGCCACCCGGTGATGTAAGCGGGTGACCCCGCCCCCTTCTGACATCATGCGACATCACGTAACGTCAGAGGGGGGCAGGGTCACCGGGTGGCCCCACCCTCAGCTATATAACAGCTGTCAATGCAAAAAGCCTGCCATCACAGGGAGGCCTCCCATGGAGGGAGAGTTTTCTGGGGGGGGGTTTGGTCCATCAGCATTCTGATCGAAGATGGAAGGACATCACGGGACATTTTTTTTTAAATTAAAGTACTTGTCCCAAACTGTCTCCTGTCATTTTTACCCTATACCCATTCACATAGGGGGTCGGGAACTGGGGGCCCCCTTGTTAAAGGGGGCTTCCAGATTTTGATAAGCCCCCTGCCTGCAGACCCCCACAACCACTGGGCAAGGGTTGGGGGTAAGAGGCCCTTGTCCCCATCAACATGTGGACAAGGTGTTTTGTGGGGACCACAAAACACCCTCCCCATGTTAAGGGCATGTGGTATGTGGCCTGGTATGGTTCAGGAGGGGGGCTAAGCAGCCTAACATAGTGTGGGGCATTGACTCAGCCCCCTGAGCCATGATTGGCCAAAGGCCCCCTGCCTTTGGCCAATCATGGCTCTCACAGTAGACATGTGCACACTGAAATATTTTGTTTCGGAATTTCGTTTTCGTCTGAAAAATACATTTATTTAGTTACTCCCGAAATTTGTTTTTATTTTGTTTCATTAAAAAATGCATTCGTCCAAAAAGCCAAATGAATTAAGGTCGAATCTGTCAATTGAAGGCTAATGGTGTCTGTCGAATGTTCTAAGAAGATTCGACGAAGCAGCTAAACTGTACAACGCCGCAATCATACATTTCCAGTCGAATGCTCCGCCCACAAGCTATAGTAGAATTCTAATGTTGTATGACTGGTAATAATTATATTTATTAATTATTATTACTAGTCAACCAACATTAGAATTCTTTTATAGCCTATGGGCGGAGCATTTGACCATAAATGTCCGCTCGCAGCGACTGCTTCGTCCAAACTTCATGTCAAATCTTTTTGCTATTGTCTCTATAATGTTGAATCTTTTCTTTCTATGTCGAATAATCTTGGACTAATAGAGTTAGGTTAGGCACATTCAACCGCAGGTTTGATAGACTCAGATCGCTATTGTCACCATCATGTCGAATCTTCTATCTATATCGAACTGTTGTCGCAACGAGACGAAAATAAAGCATTTTTTATTTTGGATCTTTCGGATTTTGGATTCTGTGCGTTCGTTATCGTTTGTTAAAACGAATGCGAAAATCCCCAAAATTCGGACGAAAATGCATTTGGACTAAAACAAATGCACATGTCTACCTCACAGCAGAGCGTGCTGTGATTGGCCAAAGCATGCAGGTCAGGTACATGCTTTGGCCAATCAGCAGCCATCAATGCAGTGCAATCTCGCAGTGCTTTGATGGTCTTGCCGTTCATTATGGGGCGTTCCGCGGGCTTTCGAATTTCCCGCAAACGCCCCATAATGTTCTAAATTCGGCAAACGGGTGAACACTCGATGTTCGACTCAAACTTATGTTCGACTCGAACATCGGGCTCATCCCTACACACAACATCCTCATACTTGTAAGCATGCCTATGCTGTGTGTGAGAAATAATTTGTTTAAATTGCAAATTCAGGAAAAAAATTATGTAATTTCTTCATTTTCCCAAAACATATCGAAAAAAAAAACTCACCATGCCTCTTACTAAATACCTTGGACTGACTACTTAACAAAAAGGGGTCATATAGGGGGTATTTGTACTGACATTTTAGGACCTCAAGAGATAGGCAGTCAGTACATCAGGACTGATTGATTTACAAATATGTATACCATAGATTGTAGACTCTATAACTTTTACACAGACTAAATAATATAAAATGATTTGGGTTAGTTTTACCAAATAAATGTAGCAAAATATATTCTGGTTTAAAAAGAAAGAATATTTTTTTGCTAAATTTTATACATAAAGTATGATTTTTTTTGTCAAAATTATCAGTCTTTTTTCATTTATTTAGCAAAAAATAAAAACCCCAGTGGTGATTAAATACCACCACAAGAAGGCTCTAACTGTCTAAAATACGATAAAAGTTTTATTTGTTTACAGTGTTGCATGACTGATTAATTCTCGTTCAAAGTGTTACAGTACTGAAATTTAACAAATGGCCTGGGCAAAAAGGAGTGAAAGTGTCCTGTGTTGAAATGGTTAAATTACAGCACTTTGGGACATATTATCAAAACAAATCAAAATTACAAATTAGTGAGTCAGTAGCGTTCAGTGTGAGACACTTTACATGTTTAATTTGTTTTTTCCAGTCATGGATTAAGTTTGGTGTACATAACCTTGAGTGTTCCATGGCATGAATGTCCCACACATCTTGTATTCTTTATGCCCACTACAAGCTGGTCAACGCATTTCATATGCTTCATCAGGAGCACCAGGACCACACCACAGTTTGTAATTGCAAAACTGTTTACAAACATGTAAAGTGTCTAACATATTATAAATACATTTTTCTATTTTGGTTTATTTTGTTAATAAGTGCTGCAGTTTAACCACTTGCTTACTGGGCACTTAAACCCCCTTCCTGCTCAGGCCAATTTTCAGCTTTCAATGCTGTTACTCTTTGAATGACAGTTGCGCGGTCATGCAACACTGTACCCAAATGAAATTTGTATAATTGTTCTTACACAAATAGAGCTTTCCTTTGGTGATATTTAATCACTGCTGGGTTTTTAATCTTTTGCTAAAATTTGTTATAAAATGTTGAAAACAGGTGATTTTTCTCCTTCATTGATGTGCATGATGAGGCAGCACTGATAGGCATTTATGGGCACTGATAGGCTACACTGATGAGCACTGATTGGCTACACATCTGATTGGCTACATGCACCTGTAGGTGGCACTGGTGGGCACTGGCAGGTGGCATTGGAAGGCACTGCATAGCAGCAGTACCTCTCCCTGTTCGGGACTCATGTCCCTCAGCTTTTTATCCCTCTCACGTTGTCAGTGTGAGGAGAAAAAAAAAAGCTTATTACTTATCTTCTGTTTACATCACATGATTGGCTGACAGCTGACCACGTGGTAAGGGGCCGGGATCGGCCCCTTACTTCGATCTGTGATCAGCCGAGTCTCATTGACTCAGTGATCACAGAGCTCGCCACGCTCACCCCGCAGGGGGCACGCAGGCAGCTCATGCACAGGAGGACGTCGATTGTCGCCCTCTTGGCAATTAAGACGTGCGCTGTAGCCATCATTTGGCTATAGCGCAGGTGGTAGATGGGTAAAGTCTGTTGAAATAACTTGTGAAATACATGATACAGCCCTGTCTGTCAAGGCAGGAAACTGGATTTATCTCTTCTGTAGTTAAGAAAAACTTTCAGAACTTTCCCTCCCTCAGCCAGTTACTAAACAGTGAAAAGAAGAGCAGCAGAATTGTGAGCTCATCTCTCCATAACTCTTCTTTCCTTCTATCAGTATTTTTACTGTTAGCACAGGAACATTGCAGTATAAATGAATGGCTCCTTGTGCTGTTTCTCCATCTCCCAATATAAGCTCTGCTGCACAGGGAATTGCAAGAGGCTGGTACCAAGTAAAGATAGGTTACATTGCTTGCATTTTCAATAATTAAATTTTGTGAGGTATTAAGGTGAATGTCAATCTAATTAGTTGTTTTCATTTGGGATAGAGTGGGAAAGTTTTAGAACTCCTGTCAAGTTTTTACTGCTATGCAGGGATTAATTTCAGAGATTTACTCTCAATTAGGCTGGGGGTCTATTTAAAAAAAAAAGTCACTTTGGCCCCTTTCACAATGGGGCGGGGAGGTGCGCTGGCGGTACAGCAGTGCTTTTTTTAGCGCCGCTATACCGTAGTTTTTGCCGCTAGATATTCGGCCGCTAGCAGTGCGGTTTTAACCCCCGCTAGCGGCCGAGAAAGGGTTCAAATCGGCCGCAATGCACTGCTGAAGCAGCGCATTGAGGGCGGTATAGCCGCGCTGTCCCATTGATTTCAATGGGCAGCAGTGGTAAAGGAGCGGTAAACACACCGCTCCTTCACCGCTCCAAGGATGCGGCTAGCAGGACTTTTGGAGCGGTCCTGCTAGCGCACCACTTCAGTGTGAAAGCCTTCGGGCTTTCACATTGAAGACTGCAGGGCAGGATTTTTTCAGGCGTTTTTCAGGCGCTATTTTTAGCGCCAAATCGCATGAAAACGCCCCAGTGTAAAAGGGGCCTTTGTCAATGTCTTAACTTTCCTTTTGAGCTAGACGCACAATACCCAAAACATTTAAAACGTGTGTTAGAGCCTCCTTGTTGCCTTTTACTGGATGAATGTAATATTCCCTAACATTCAGTCCTTATGCCGCGTACACACGGCCGGACTTTGCCACGGGCAAAACTCTGTCGGAATTTCCAACGGAAAAATAGAGAACCTGCTCTCTATCTAAGTCCGTTGGAAATTCCGACGGGAAAAGTTCGATGGCTCCCATCAGACTTTTTCCATCGGAAAATCCAACTGTGTGTACGCTGCATAAGAAAAAAATACCTATAGGAACATTTGACCATGAGAGTTGACATTCACCAATAGAGAAAATAGCCTAACACTATAGAGGAGAGTTACTAATACAGGTGCCCACCAGGGGTGCAGAATTTCATCGATGCATCGCGATTCGGGTGTCCCCGATGCGGCATCGATGCATGCGACCCGAAAAATCTATGTACGTGACGTCATCCGACATGCCCCGCCCCTCCCGGGAGAGCTCTCCGAGCGTGTCTGTGAAAATAACTGTTTTGCAATAAATGCTGCGTTATATAATCCATTAAGTGCCCACCGCTGTATGTGTTTTTTTAAAATATATGTAGATTCATACCTCATTTCTCAGTGTATATTTAACTGTATATGCCGCTCATGTGACTGCATGGTCCGGCCCGCCTCTCTCCTCTCACGTCTCTCCTGATGTCAGCCCCGCCCTCCTCTCTTCTGATCAGATAGCTACAGTCGGTGGGCGGGGCTGAGAACTCCCACTGACGTCAGGAGAGATGTGAGACGAGAGACTTGAGACTTGAGAGGAGAGAGGCGGGCCAGACCATGCAATCACATGAGCGGCATATACAGTTATATACACACTGAGAAAAGAGGTATAAATCTACATTTATTTTAAAAAGCACATACAGCGGTGGGCACTTAATGGATTATAACTGCATTTATTACCACACAGGTATTTTAACAGCAGTATGTGTAGCGTACAAATGTGTTTGTACTCTACTTACACCTCCTACACGTGCTCTGTGCTGACATTTCTCTGGCTCCCCATTTGCACATTCCACTGTGTTAACTCCTAGTGTGCTGGAAGGTTCAAAGCCCAGAGAAATTTCAGCACAGAGACAGTATGGGGAACTTCACAGGGCTGTTTGTCAGTTGTGGATTCTAATACCTCCTGACTTCCCAGCAGCCGTGTGTGTGAACTCCTGTACCCTGTAGTGCACCGGATTAGTGCACTTTTTAAAGCGGAGTTCCACCCTATTTTTAGTTTATTAAAATTCATTAGCTACAAAAAGTGTAGCTGCTGACTTTTATTAAACCGACACTCACCTGTCCCACAGTCCAGTGATGCAGCCGCACTGAGCCCTTCTCCTCTCCGCCGTCAAATCTACTGTGGGCACCCGGCCATGACAGATTACGGCTTCATGGCCGGGTGAGCACTGCACTCTGCCATTGGCCAGCCAATCTTCTGGGACCTGTTTTGTGTCCCAGAAGATCGCTGGCACAGAGGGGCCGCCTAGGGCGAGAGGAGGAGTCGCCTAGGCGGCCGGGACAGGAAGGAGGAAGTGGGACAGGAAGTCCCACTAAAAAGAGGTTACACACTCCCCCCCCCCCCAAAAAAAATGACATGCCAAATGTGGGGGCCAGGAGTGCTTAAAGCGGAAGTTCCACTTTTGGGTGGAACTCCGCTTTAAGGGAGTGAGGTTATTTTTAATTCAAGCAGTTCCAATAAATGTTTTGTTTATTAAAAGTCAGCAGCTACAAAAAAAGAGTATCTTCTGACTTTTGATAAAAAGACACTTACCTGTCCCACAATCCAGCGACATGGCCACCCGAACACTCCATGCTCTCCCCCGCCTGTCCACGGCGCTGGCAATACTACTGTGGGAATCCGGCTGTGACAGCTTGCAGCTTCACAGCCGGGTGCGCATGTCTCTCTGCGCTGTCTTGCATACCCGGCAATCTTCTGGGACCTGTGATGTGTCCCAGAAGATTGCAGGGAGGAAGGGCCACCTAGGCGGCCCAAGCGGAAGTGGGAGCTCGTCAGTAATCATGATGCATTGTGATGCATCGCGGAATCAAATCGAAACGTTGACCAGATAATCGTAATCGAATCGAATCGTGAGACCAATGAAGATGCGCACCCCTAGTGCCCATAGAATATGGTGCAGCTGTGCATCGTAACCAATCATATTCTAACATCATCTTGTTCAGTTAAGCTTTGACAATAAAACCTAGAAGCTGATTGGTTACTGTGCACAGCGGCACCAGATACTGTGTGCAACCGTTTTAGTAGATCTCCCTTATGGGCTTAGAAGATTCGACCAGCAGGGAAATAATACGAGGGAGACTTCTGCACCATGTACAGTCTATGCAGAATCTTGTGCGAATGGTTGAAGAAATTGGTGTTTAGCAGAACGAACCTCCAGCTGCAGTGTGAAGCAAAACACAAATTTGTTCTGTTGCTGCTGGGATATTCAGTCTGATTGCAGAAATTTGTATCTAAATGGTATGTGACTGCCCATTTGGTTTACATACAGGCTTATTTGTTAGGTAAGCACAACAGTTTGTATTTAAAAAAAAAAATATATATTGTAAAAGGGGAGTGCTTCAAGTAACAACTCATTTTAAAGCTGAAACTAAAATAAAAAATAGTTTTAATATGCTTGGTGCCACCGGGATGGAATTTCCCAACCACTGGCTCAATTTTGACACAAATGCTAAATGGTCTTAAAGCTGAAATTTAATGATTTTGTTTTTTAAACAGCACCAAGGATGGCACTAACATTGAACTAAACATTTCCAGTGTCCTGGTAGCTGCTGTGTTAGGTTGAAATTGTCATTCCTTTGCCCTAGAGCTGTATTTCGGTGCTGCATAGGTTAAAATGGCTGCTGCACCTTTGACAGACACTTGCCAAAAGTGCTGACTAAGCCCGCCCTTTCTGCCCCTCTGCTCCATTCATAAAAGTAGCAGTATCGGTTCCCATAATGACAAGTGCTCTATGAATGGAGGCTGGGTGGATGAATGAAAGAACCTCCTTCATTAATTTAGAGCCTTTCATTATAGGAACCAATAGTATGGCTTTTGATGGGGTATTCATATAAGCATTCTTAGAAGAGCAGGCATAGTCTGCACTTTTAACGAGTGCCTGTCACAGGTTTCTTTTAACCCCAGCAGCATCAGAAGGTCACAGCTGTCAGGGAATCCCGGGGACCACGGAATGAGAATTTAAACATAACAGAGCAGCCACCAGCACAAGAAACATTTTTTATTCATTGTAAGTATCATCCCTGGTGGTGAGTCACTAAACTCATCTTTAACCTTGTTGATCATAACATTCAATGTTATCTTTCATGTTTTAGAGTCATGCAAGACAAATAAATTGAAAAATGGATTGATTACTGTGGACAAAGAAATATTCTTCTATGACATGTTTAGTCATGTGGATTTAGTAAAATGGACTTCTGCAGCCATTTGCTTCAAATTCTTCCTTTGCTGAGACTGTATGAAAACAACGTACACAGTAAAATATAATGAAAACGGATAAATTAGGAACAATATAAAAGCGTAATTATGGGACAAGTACCTTTCTTGTGGAACAAGTTAGCATATAGTTTATATAATATTATTGGTGAACTGAGCCCTGTACATCTGTAAACCTTACCTACAAAGAAGATCTGAGGTACACTAGTTAGAATTATATAAGATATGCAATAGCACTAAATAGAATTCTTTAACATTCAATAGGTATTGCATGTTTATTTCTATAAATAATATTTTTTACCTTTACGTATGTTGAGGCTCTGGGTGATGTCAAGTGAAGGAGGCAGGGTTACCAGACAACATCCTCGGTCATGGGAGTGGAAACTGTGCAATGCCACATCAACAGATATAAATTTATTCAATAAAATTGCATGAAGACCATAGTTCTGACCTCAGTGCAGTGCCCAACAGAACCATTCAGGCTCCACCCTGCACTGGTCTAATTGCAGTAATGTGAACTCTTATGCATTGCATTGAGCTACTTTTGGAGTTGTCAACTGCTTCCTAGTTGCACAACACATTAGCAGCTGAAAAAAAAAAACCTAGACTTTGTTTTTATACTAGATATTTTTTTACAGATTCTGAAAACTGGAAGTCTCTGTTAATGGAGAAGTTTAATTTCTATTTTTATTTTTTACTGCAGTGAGCTATGGTACAAAATGCATATAACACTTTGGTTGAATGTTGCCACTCAAGAGTGCCAGTATAAGATCATCACAAGGTGGTATAGAACTCCCACCTTACTAAATAAATTTTCTCCCCAAATATCCGATAGATGCTGGAGATGTAAACAGGAGGAAGGCTCCATGCTACATATCTGGTGGGCATGCCCTGAGATCCAGAGATTCTGGAACATGGTACATGAAACTACTACCTTAATCACTTCAGAAAACTTAAGATTCACCCCAGCACAATACTTTCTGCATTACAATATTATTCCCAAGAAACAATATCTAAAGTCCTTGTCTATGTTTCGGATAAATGCAGCAAGATACTGCCCTGCCACTGGCGTTCAAATATCACCCCAATGAAAAAAGAATGGTTTCGTAGGATAAATAACATAGAATAAATAGAAGAACTCATTAGCATATTGCAGGAAAAAATAACCTCATTCACTTCAACATGGCACAACTGGATAGAATTCAAACAATCTTCTACCTATAAAGCAGTAAATGTATAAAAATAAAGCACACTCTCTACAGACAAAACATCCGAGATTCAAGAGGGTAATATGAACACAAATAGACCCCAACCTTTCCTTCCCCAACACAAGTTAGATTTTTCTTTTTTTTTCTTTCAAATGTAGACTAAAACTTATTATAAACACATTGCGATTGACTAACCAGAAGGTTGACCATAAATCTCTTGCAAGAATTGGAAGTACAAATATACACCAAAAAAAAAAATGCAACTTTCTGTAATGTTTTGAAACACAACTCCTGCTTGCTAAAAATGTATTACTCAGATGTAAACTGTATTACCTTTATAATGACTTATTATTGTGAGTGTTATACTACTACAATGTTATGGTGTGTTTTATTCTTCTGTTCAATCAATAAAAAATTGTGAAACAAAGATGGGGGGTGGGCTGCACTCACAGCAGAGCTCTGCCTGTTCTGCTCACACATGCCCATTTTGTGTGCATGCAGGGAAAGGCTGGGGTTTCAGAAAGAGGGTCCAGTTCTAAGCTGGCTGTCATTGTTCAAAATACAGGCACACTGGACAGACATTATCATTACACAAGTGGCGATGACAGATCATGGACAGCAATCTGGAATGGGACTTTATATAGGTACCAAATAACCATAAAATAATGTATTTAAAATTATTAATGTATTACATTTTCTTATTAACATAGCTTAAAATATGTTACCATACACATGACATGTCTCAAACAAATACATCAATGATTACAGCATCCATCAATGAAGATGTCTCCAATATCAGTCTGAAAAACCTCAACGTATTTCAAATCACAAAGAGTCTTCATCAGGAGGTAAAAACAGAATTCTGAAATACAAATATACATAAATCCCAGCAGTAGTGCAACAAAAAAAAAACATTACAATCATAAAGATAACACTGTCAAGTTCTTAAAGATCCGTTTACTTACATAGAAACAATGATGTATATGTAAAAAGATGTGATGCATGTGTACCAAGGCCATACCAAAGCCTGCAAAAATATTAAAAGCCAGCAGCTACAAATACTGCAGCTGCTGACTTTTAATAAATGGACACTTACCTGTCCATGGTGCCCGCGATGTCGGCAGCCGAAGCCGAGCAATTGCTCGTCTCTCAGGTGCCCTGCCGCTATCCTCGGGAAGGGAATCAGGAAGTGAAGCATTGCGGCTTCACTGCCCGGTTCCGTACTGCACATGTGCGAGTAGCGCGGCACGTTCTCAGTGGTCTCCGCTGTCTCCTGGGACCACTGTGTTTCCCAGAAAACAGCGGGGGGGACGGGAAGTGAAGTGACTCCCGTGGGAGTCTATACCCAGAAGTGGGTGCAAATACCTGTATTATACAGGTATCTGCACCCCCCTCCCCCTGAAAGGTGCCAAATGTGACACCGGAGGGGGGAGGGTTCCGAAAAGCGGAGGTTCACTTTTTGTGTGGACCTCCACTTTAAATAATACATGCCAGTGAGATCAGCTGCTATAAGTCAGCCAATTCAAATAGAGCCAGCAATAAGGGGCCTAACATGAGGCAGCTGGGCAAATTATGAGGCTCATCAAATGGCTGACCTCCAGCCATGTCCCCTGCTCCAAATCACCATCAGAGAGCACCGAAACCTGTCTGTCTGAAGAGCCCGGCAGTGGCGGCAGAGGGCATCCGGCGTCACTTTCGACCGTGCCGAAGAGCGGCCGACATCACATCCAGCGCGACCACCCTCACACCCAGATGTATCGGGTTAAAAGTGAGCAACCGTGGTAAGTGGTAAGAGCACCAGAACAACAAAAAACAGCCATTTAGAACCTCACAAAGTGAGAGCATTCCAAGGGAGGAAGGTGACAAACGGTCCAAAGGCGGAGCAGATGGCTACAAATTCCTCCACTACTGAGGGCAGGAGCCTACATTGTGTGGGCTTGGTGTGCTGGGCATCCATAGGACCTGACAAGACCCCTTAAAGGAGCAAATAAAAAATAATTATACATTTAGTGAATACATGATAAAATATTTATTACGTTGTCCAGTTCAAAAAATAATAATAGATACAAATGGTACTAGAAATCAATGTAGAACCTAAGGAGTTACCCTCTACATTAGATGTTCTGTTTTTCCAGATATAAAGCCAAGCCATCTAAAATCTCATTCAAACCCAGAGATTGGGTGGCCTTCAATTTGTGAATCCACCTGGATTTCCATTGTAAAACAGTCTTGTTCCAGTTTCACCTCTACTATCAGGGAAGACCCGTTCTAAAACCCAGAACCATAGGGGTGTCCATTTTCAATTAGGGATGAGGTACCTCTTTATAAAGTCGGTTGGGTCTAAGCAACCAGTTCACAAGTGACCAATTATGGCTACAGTAACACTCACAAATCAACCAACTTTTTGGGGAGGAACAGATAAGCAGCAATTAAATTTTAAAAAAAGAAGGGATGATCTTCAAAGCTGTAATTATGATTTATAAAAAGAACATTGCCGGGTATTTTCACAGGCTTTTTTGGACCAACATTGCATTAATATTTGATTATGAGAGCTCTCCTTTAAAAATTATTCTTAATTTTCCCCAAAAAAATTCTCTCAGATGTGGATGGGCTAGTTAAACAGGGAAGCTACATGTATAAAGGGATGTCCCATACATGTGTGTTCTGATTTACTGGTATATTGAAGATATTTATTCCTGAACTACAGTATAGAAAAACTTTTAAAAGCTACCTTGTGTAATTTAGGGAATAGATGAGGATCATAAACATTGATGACACCACCACAGGGTGCCATTGAAATATCTAGCTACTTGCTAATGAGTTAACACAATTCCTCATATCCACTCCTCTGATCACAGAGCTAGAATGTGGAACTCACCTCACATGACATGTTTTCACTCTAATTCTTGCATACATCTTACAACCTATATTTTTCAAATTATGAGGTGCTAAAAAACTGTATTTTATCAAAATGAAATCATACACAACCCATAATAAAACAAATATTAAAAATTGAAGGACTTATTCATTATAACTCAAGCCATAACTTTAAAGTAAAGGTGGCATTGTTGCCTATGGTGTTTGAATAGGTTTCAGTTTTAACATTAAACAAGGGATGTGATTAGTTTCCTTTATTAAAAGCTTAATTTTTGCTTATGTATTTTACATTAATATTGGCCAGTGCCTGAAATATATTTAATCATGAGTTATGGTGGTAGATGTAGTGCTGCAGAGTGTGGATAAATCAAGAGCTTGCTTACTGGAACAAATGTAATCAGTGAATTGATACTACTGTACAAAAAACACTTTAGCTGTGCTAAAGTCAGAATGTTCACTCAGGTACCACTTAGCTAAACTTCACACAGCTCTTCTCATCTTTAGTTGTAGGATCTGCTTCTTGATGTCCCCTTTGTAACATCACTGCCTCATGAAAATACAGTCTAAGCACCAGCAAACTATGAGTTTTCATCACTGGGATACGTTAACTCTGGGGTAACCTTTTGCAAAGACAAACTATAGCCACCACCCCATATTTTTTTAATCCAAAATTATTTTTAATACACTTGAAGTGGTCATACAGTAACAACATTAATTCTGACAAAGACATACACCTATGGTGTACATATTGAGTCAAAGGGATAGAAAAGACAATGTCTCTGCAATATAACATACAAAAGAAGGCATTTACAGTATTGCATATACAATTGGTAAGCTATCAAATTGCTGAGGACAAATAAAATGAGAGACCTAATCACGTCAACCCCAATGCAGGTGGTCAGACACTATAGCAGCCCCCTTTCCCTTAAGGCAAACAGGCCTACCGGTACTTGGTTGCCCCAAGGACTTATACACAATGCTATAGTGCCTGGCCACCACACCAGGGCAGATGCGAACTGAGCAAAAAAAGACTACTTGCAGTTAGCAGACAGGTAGCGTGGTTCTATGACAGTCCAGGTAAAAGGCAGGCTAAGTTCATGGAATAGTCCAATATCCAATCCAAAGCATACACAGGGAAATCCAAAATAGCAAAACAGGGCAGACAAACAGGGATCGAACGGGAACAACGCAGGTATCACTGTCTCTATGACAAGCAAAGGACAGAGCTTTTGGCTTGCTTATAACAGGTGTTTCCTCCTGGAAACATTCACAAGTATTTTTTGACAACCTGTAATGGGGGTCATTTAAATCTGGTGAGTAGGCTGTGTGACAGGTGATGGTGGTGGAAGATCTACAATCTCTTTACCTTACAGCTCAGCAAGGATTTGAAGATTCTGATACATTGCTTGAGGATTTGATACATTGTTTGAACACTTATTAACATCATTGCAGATGCACTTTGTGTTTGGACTTTATATTATTTATTAATGTTAATTTATATTATTTACTAATGTTGGTTCTCAGATGAGATTGCTTTTTCACGTATTTGCACATTTGCACATTTGCACTTTATCCTTTTAAGGAGTGCGGTTCAATCAATTTAATATTGACTTGTTTTTTCACTCACTTTTCACATACAACGTTCTGCTCCTTAGTATCATTAATACTAATTACTTTCCAATTTGCGCTGGTCTTGTTTTTTTTAACACTTTGTTTACACTGGCAGGTGTAGTGACTGTCTAAATCACATCGATAGGCGCAGAGACTACCTGAATCGCATTGCCAGGCATAGCATCTACCTGAATCGCATCACCAGGCGTGGTGACTACCTGAATCGCATCACCAGGCGTAGCAACTACCTTAATTGCATCGCCGGCATAGCGACTGTGGATCTTGCGTACAAGTAAGCCTGGCTGTGTGTCCAAGGGAGTTTAAGGACAGGCAAAGGTAGGGGTAATCCAGGGGGCTTGACTTTTGAGGACGTAGAGGAAGTTTCCAAATAGGGCTCAAGGCAATGGATACGTTTGTGTTCTAGGAGGAGAGGATTCAGGCTGTGGCATTTGGCTGGAGAGGTGGCCTGAAGAGCATTTAATAGACTTTTCAGCGTCTTTTGCTATAACAGAGTCATATAAAGGCACATGACCATGCAAACTGGAGTTACACTTGAAAAATTGTCATGATCAGGATCCAAATAGGACTGTAATAAAGAAGAGTTATAATTGGGCAATTGGTCAGCGGTTTTAATGCAGTTCTGAATGCAGGTCTGGTACCAGGACCCAATTTCCTCTGCAGCCCAGTCTATGTGTGGGTTGTGAAGCTTAAACCAGTGATACACTAAGATAAGGAGATAAGCAGGAGAAGAGATCGAGTAGAAGCTGATTGTCTCCCTATGAAATTCCCCAAATCCCCAATGGTCAGGGTAATAGGTACAGTGCACAAGGTCCCTAGGCCTATGGACAAGGGAGAGCTATCAACAGCTAAGACTGAGAAGGGTCTGTGCACCTTAGGTGCACCTTAGTCAAAGGAATCTGTAGACGGTGTGCTAGGTCCCCATCAATGAAATTGCTATCAGCACCAGAATTAATGAAAGCTGAGACATGATGAGAAAACTTGGCAGAGCTAAGTTGTGCAGGAACAAATAGCTTATCTCTGAGGGAAACTGACACAGTATAGTCTATAGAAGCAGACCCCACCCGCACTAGACTCTTACCATTTCTCAGCTTATTAGGACAGCTAGCGTCAAAGTGGCCATGGTTGCCACAGTATAAGCAGAGTCCCTGAGATCTCTTTCTAGCCTTTTTCCCAGGGAATATATGGGTAGTGCAAATTTGCATAGGCTTATCCTCCTGGAGAGTATGAAAGGGCTCAGGAAATTAAGAAAAGGTGGGCAGCATGCTAGGGGGCAAAGAAACAACCTTCTCTGTACGCCTTTCCCATAAACGTCTGTCTATACGGATGGCTACTTGCATGGCTTCATTCAATGACTTTAGTTAAGGGTAGTGTACTAAGGAGTCTTTGATGAAGTCTGATAAGCCTAACATGAACTGGCTTCTTAGAGTCAGGTGCCCAGTGGCGGAAATCAGAACAGTATCGTTCAGCGGTGCTTTTATCCTGAAGTAATGATCTAAGGTTAGCTTCAACTATATGGGCACGGTCAGGATCATCATACAGTAAACCTAAGGACTTGAAAAAAGCTTCAACTGACCCTCTGGCTGGGTCATCTGCGGGGAGACTAAACGCCCAAGACTGGGGATCCCGCTGCAACCATATAATAATCAGCTTAACTTGCTGTGCTTCAGAACCAGAGGAGTGTGGCTTAAGCTTAAAGTATACCATACAACTATTTTTAAAGTTGGAAAACACATGGGGGTCACCAGAAAAACGGCTCTGGTTTCTGCGTTACTGCTGGAGGTGCATTTACACGCACAGACAGTTCCCGGACTTGGCGTGTCAGTTTGCAAATTTCCTCAGCAAATAAGCGAGACTGTGTAGAGTCTATCTTGACAGAATTTGTTTTGTTAAAGGCTTGTGATAATGTCACGTTTACCCCAATGCAGGTGGTCAGACACTATAGCTAGCTACTGTGTGCTTCGCCTATAACAGCCCCCTTTCCCTTAAGGCAAGAAGGCCTACCGGTACTTGGTTGCCCCCAGGACTTTTGCACAATGTCATAGTGCCTGACCAGTACACCAGGGCAGATGCGAACTGAGAAAACAAACAGACTACTTGCAGTTAGCGTGGTTCTATGGCAGTCCAGGTAAAAGGCTGGCTGAGTTCAAGGAATAGTCCAATTTCCGATCCAAGTCATACACAGGGAAATCTAAACTAGCAAAAACAGAGCAGACAAATGGGGCTCGAAAAGGAACAACACAGGTATCACTGTCTTTATCACAAGGGACATAGTGTTTGGCTTGCTTATAACAGGGGACTGACCATATTAATTACCTTGCAGGAGGACACAGATAGGGAGAATGCAATAGCCAAAACCTGGATGCTGGAATCAGGAGCAGGAGCACTTAAGTGATCCTGACAACCGTTTTCAGGAAAAAGTAGAAAAAATTATATTACGCCCATATAATTAGAGTATAATTGGTTGAGAAACTATGAAAACATAAAGCAAAAGTGTCATGTGTTGTGTCAAATATAGGGATATTTGGAACTTAGTAGTACCTTAGACATAACAGATTACAAATAAGTATAATAAAATAGGAGCTGCATATAACAGGCAAAAAAAAAATAGAAGATTCTGCCTGCTTATACCCCAAGGTTTTTGCCATTTCTGGATTTTTTTTGCCAACCCTGTGGTCATAGATCAGTTTCCTATACAGGAGTGTTTTATTAATCTCTGATTTCCATTGTTGTAAGATAGGAACCCCATCTTAGATTCATATATTAGCTATCAGCTTATTGGCAGAAAGCAATACCTCATGGTAAAAAAGTATGTGGGCTCAGGAGGACCTAAGGGTCTATTTATACTGGAGAAACCCATGACCTCTTTTTTATTGGCTTCCAGTAAGCCTGTATATATATTGGCAGGAACAAGGCAGGTGGGAAAAGGAGCCAAGGGTCCCTGTTCACACACAGGGCATAATGGATTATGAGGCAGTTTATATATTGTTTTGAACTAAATTAGCATCAGATAGGAACAATGATGTATAAATAAATGGGGTGACAATCATTGAACACAATTAAATCGCTTAAATTAACTCCCCAAAATGGCAACAATAAGTACCATTGACATTGTGAATAGTATACCAGTGTCTATCATTCACACAAGGCTGCCTTGTGTGAATGACAGAGACACACACTTGAACTATCCTCACATATGGATTATTCAGAGCCCATTACTTATTGTTACAATTTTGGGGAGTTAATTTGTGCAATCAACTTGTATTTAATGACAGTTGCTATCACACTGTCTCAGTGGTCACTTCTGGCCTACCAAAGAACCACCCATGCACCTGGCTCTGTACAAAATATTTGTCCAACTGTTACAATCTAGCACCTGGCTTATTTTTTCAGTTTATTAAATAAATACTTGAGCCTATTGGTAGGTTTCAAGGGTACTAATTAGTGGCCAAGACTCATATCACCCTCACATAAAATCTTTCTATTATAAGCCCAAGCTCATGCCGTGAGTTCCTGTAAGAGTGTGTAGAATGCCAAAATCCAGGTCTGGGATTCGTCCTGTAGGGCTGTGCCTCTTCGGTCCCCACATACTCTTTAGGCACGGCATTTCTGCTTGGTCTATGTCGACAGGAATTCCAGTGGTGGATTGATAAGGGCCTGTATAGAATAGGAGATTTTCTTGACCATATAGGAATTCACCCAGTCTCCTACTTTGTGCAGCAGTTGAAGGTGCCTCCATCTGAGTATTTCTGTTTCCAGGCGATCCTGCACTTTCTGCTATCGTTGCAGAGATCTACATCTGATATTACTACGCACGCTGTTTTTGAGTCTAGATGTTCCCAGGGGAAGGCCCAGAGGGGGAGCATCTCGATGCTGTACAAATTGTTTGTTTACCCATCTGCAAAATTGTATGTTGGCTTGGGAGCGGGACTTAGGAGAGGAGATTGATTTGGTGGAGGAAAGATATAAGGTGCATTCTAGATGGTACCTGGTGCCTGACCATCTCTCTAAAATGTACCAGGGGGCTTCTTCTCTGTGTTTTTGGGGATGTGGTCAACCTGGTACGGTTTCATGTATGGTTCGCCGGTTTTGGATTAGAGTTCATTCCCTGATCTATTCTGTGACTATGGTGAATATAGTTTAAAAACCCTAAGGTGGCTCTTCTTAACAAGCCTGTTGTTGATAGTGCCAAGCACGTTCAAACTTCAATCCACCTTATGTTTCCCGCAGAGAAAATAGCTATAGCAACCACTTGGAAGAAACCAATGGTAGATTTAGCTGTTATGAAAAGAAAAATGACATGAATCATGCTCAACGAAAAGCTGGTCAGTATTTTGCAAGATGAAACTGCTAAGTTTGACCATGCTTGGGATCCTTGCATTAAGTATCTTCAACTTCCAGCTTGTGGTTGCGCATTATTTTTAAACACGGCCAGTTCCGGTGTGCTCCCTAAGACCCTTTTCTTTATGTTGAATTTATACTTTATATGACGTCCCCTTGGGTCAGAAGTAGCTGGTGGTATAATATTTGATTCCCCCTTTTATATCTGTTCTTAATGTTTTGATATGCACCACCTGTGTTGTGGATCCTATTCTTGGAAAAAAATTCAAAACAAATATTGAAATAGATAAATGCTTCTCTACATTTATCTGACAGAGGTTTTGACAACCAACATATTATTGTGCAGAATTAAGTTATGTTTGTTAGAGATTAAGTAAATTCAGATGCATTTAGAAGTAGACTTGTGCACAACGGAAAAATTTGGTTAGTTTCGGTTCGTTTCTTTTCGGTCCTGTTGATTCGTAATCATTCGTAATTTTGCTAGACGGGATTTTTTGTGTTCGGATTAATTCGTATTTTCGCAAGCGACATTTTTAGTTGAATTTTTAGTTGATTTATAATTCGTACTTTCGGTAGGGTACATTGTTTTTCGTTGATTCTGGACACAACTCCTACTTTCGTAACTTTTTTTGGGTTTGTTGATTCGTAATTTTCTGTGTCTCTCTCACAACGACGCTGCCTATTATGCCTAATGTGCTTCGAATGGATTTGTACTTTTCTAAATACATAGCGGTTATTTGTAACGATTCGAAATCTCGTATTTTACTTTCGTTTTTTACATGCGGCTATAGCCTCCGCCCCTGTACACCATTTTGAGAGGGAGTTCAGCACGGTGAGGGAGAAGCAGAGAGCAGAGCAGAGTGTTATTGTGCTTCGAATGGATTAGAAATCTCGTATTTTACTTTCGTTTTTTACATGCGGCTATAGCCTCCGCCCCTGTACACCATTTTGAGAGGGAGTTCAGCACTGTGAGGGAGAAGCAGAGAGCAAAGCAGAGTGAGTGTTATTGTGCTTCGTATGGATTCGTAACTTTTTTCATAACAAATTATGCCGAAGACATTCGGGCATTCGCTATTTGCGGTATAATTTATTTCGGATTCGGTTTTATTCGTAATTGCTTTGTTCGGAAATTCGAATGCTTCCGAATGTCCGAAAGTTGCTAAATTCGGACGAATTTCGATTCATTACGAAACGAATTGCACAAGCCTATTTAGAAGACTTAATGTGTTCTATCAGCTTTCTGCCCCTCGTAATATAGGCCTATTTTGTGTCTGATTGTTATTCTCTTATACATTAGAGTTACCACAAATAATATATGAAAATAACTTTCTTACAACTGGAATTATGTAATATGTACCATAGCTGGCCTTTGGTAGTTAAAAAACCCAGACCAGAATGTGCATTGCTTTAAACTGCTCTGCTAGACTATTTACAACATGACAATTTTACGACAGGACATGCTTTGTGTCATTGTGTCTTCAAGCTGGACTGTAATATGTTATCTTCCATGACTTCTTAGTACAAACTTGAAAAAAATGTTTTTATTATCCACTTGTGAATTTTGGAGAAATTAGGGGAATGTTGTGTTTAGTATGACTCTATTCTCCCCACTCAGTTAGGGGTTTGTTTACTCGGACAACTTGATTTAATGACTAATCACAACTTCCCACCAAACCCTATATAAAGCTTATGTGCATAAACAAAAATGTAATGCAGCTTACCATGGGGATGTTGTGTTTAGTATGACCGTATTCTCACCACTCAGGGGTTTGTCAGACCTCATTATCGTCACAGCGCACTAATTTTTTCATTAGGATACCTACATTAAAAAGGCTTCCTACCCTGACTCCTCAGGGTAGGGGCCTGCACTCCGCTGTAGTCAAAGAGAACAGGTAATCTTATGTACAATTTAATGTTTACTTAGACAAAATGGTTTTGATGATTAATCACAACTTCGCAGCAAACCCTGAAAAATGTCTATCTGCATAAGCAAAAATTTTATATATTGCAACTTACCAGTACTTAAATTAGATGGACGCACTTGTTTTCTTTTTTTCTGGCTTTTTTCCATTTATTTTTACTTGACAATGCTGTGAATAACACACTTTCTGTCCCTGGGTTGTATGCTCACTCCTCCACCGTATCTATAGATCTGGACATGGTTGCCACCTAGGTTGATCTATAAACATGTCTGGCATTGTTCACCTCTATTACATGAGATTAGTAGTAAGTAGTAGACATGTGCATTCGTTTTCGTCCGAATGCATTTTCGTCCGAATTTCAGGTATTTTCGTTATCGTTTTAACAAACGAAAACGAAAGCACAGAATCCGAAAACCGAAAGATCCGACATAAACAAATGCTTTATTTTCGTTTTCGTTGTGACAACAGTTCGATATAGATAGGAGATTCGACGTGACGCTGACAATAACAATCTGTGTCTATCGAACCTGTGGTCGAATGTGCCTAACCTTAACTCTATTAGTCCAAGATTATTCGACATAGAGAGAAAAGATTCGACATTATAGAGAGAAAAGATTCGACATAGAGAGAAAAGATTCGACATAGAGAGAAAAGATTCGACATTATATAGAGAAAAGATTCAACATTATAGAGAGTAAAGATTCGACATAGTAAGTAAAATAAAAATAATGATAATAATGAATGTTATTGGCTGATTGTAACCAAAGAGGAGGAGCAGTAAAATAGCTAGAATGACGAAGATTCGACAAAGCATCGAAAAACATACAAACGTTGAATCTGTCATTGAAGGCTTATGGTGTCTGTCGAAAGTTAGAAGATTCGACGGTGCAGCTAAACTGTACGACGCTGCAATCGTACATTTCTGGTCAAATGCATCTGCCCATAGGCTATAGAAGAATTCTAATATTGGTTGACTAGTAGGGATGAGCTTCGAGTTCGAGTCGAACTCATGTTCGACTCGAACATTGCCTGTTCGCCCGTTCGCCGAACAGCGAACAAATTGGGGTGTTCGCGGAAAATTCGAAAAATCTATGGGAGAAATCTGAAGTGCTAATTATAAAGGCTTATATGCAAGTTATTGTCCTAAAAAGTGTTTGGGGACCCGGGTCCTGCCCCAGGGGACATGTATCAATGCAAAAAAAAGTTTTAAAAACGGCCGTTTTTTCGGGAGCAGTGATTTTAATAATGCTTAAAATGAAAAAATAAAAGTGAAATATTCCTTTAAATTTCGTACCTGGGGGGTGTGTATGATATGCATGTGAAGTGGCGCATGTTTCCCGTGCTTAGAACTGTCCCTGCAAAAAGTGTCATTTTTGAAAGAAAAAAAGTCATTTAAAACTCACTCGCGGCTATTAATGAATTGTCGGCTCCCGGCAATACATTCAAAAGTCATTGATAAAAAAAAAAAAAAAAGCGTGGGGGTTCCCCAGAATTCAATTACCAGGCCCTTCAGGTCTGGAATGGATATTAAGGGGAACCCCGCCGCAAATTTTAAAAAAAATTGACGTGGGGTTCCCCCAAATATCCATTCCAGGCCCTTCAGATCTGGCATGGATTTTAAGGGGAACTCCACCCCAAATTTAAAAAAAATGGCATGGAGTACCCCTAAAAATCCATACCAGACCCCTTATCCGAGCACGCAACCTGGCCGGCCGCAGGGGAAAAGGGGGGGATGAGAGAGCGGCCCCCCTCCCTCCTGAACCGTACCAGGCCACATGCCCTCAACATGGGGAAGGATGTCCACATGTTGATGGGGACAAGGGCCTCATCCCCACAACCCTTGCCCGGTGGTTGTGGGGGTCTGCGGGCGGGGGGCTTATCGGAATCTGGAAGACCCCTTTAACAAAGGGGACCCCCAGATCCCGGCCCCCCCCTATGTGAATTGGTAAGGGGTACATTGTACCCCTACCATTTCACGAAGAAAGCGTAAAAAAATGTTTAAAAAAACACACAAACACCTTGAAAAAGTCCTTTATTTAAAAAAAACAAAAACATTCCAGCGGTGAAATCCAGTGTCCCGCGGCGATCCCGATGTCCAGCGCTGTCCTTCATTGGTTGTGCCTGAGCGGACCTGATGGGGAACTCCCTCTCAGTATTTTAAATGTATAGACCCGCCCCTTCTAAAGTTCCCCATCAGGTCCGCTCAGCGGACCAGATGCGGAACATGAGAAGGGGCGGGTCTATACATGTATTACCAAAGTGAGAGCAGTTCCCCATCAGGCCCGCCCCCTCGGTATGTCAGACCCGCCTACGTCATTGGCTTGAGCGGGGAACTTCCTTCACTGTGTAATTTAAATTTACATAGTGAAGGAAGTTCCCCGCTCAAGCCAATGACGTAGGCGGGTCCGACATACCGAGGGGGCGGACCTGATGGGGAACTTCTCTCACTTTGGTAATACATGTATAGACCCGCCCCTTCTCATGTTCCGCATCTGGTCCGCTGAGCGGACCTGATGGGGAACTTTAGAAGGGGCGGGTCTATACATTTAAAACACTGAGAGGGGAGTTCCCCATCAGGTCCGCTCAGGCACAACCAATGAAGGACAGCGCTGGACATCGGGATCGCCGCGGGACACTGGATTTCACCGCTGGAATGTTTTTGTTTTGTTTTTTTTAAATAAAGGACTTTTTCAAGGTGTTTGTGTATTTTTTTTAAAAAAAAATTTACGCTTTCTTTGTGAAATGGTAGGGGTACAATGTACCCCTTACCAATTCACATAGGGGGGGTCGGGATCTGGGGGTCCCCTTTGTTAAAGGGGTCTTACAGATTCCGATAAGCCCCCCGCCCGCAGACCCCCACAACCACCGGGCAAGGGTTGTGGGGATGAGGCCCTTGTCCCCATCAACATGGGGACATCCTCCCCATGTTGAGGGCATGTGGCCTGGTACGGTTCAGGAGGGAGGGGGGCCGCTCTCTCGCCCCGCCCCCCCTTTTCCCCTGCGGCCGGCCAGGTTGCGTGCTCGGATAAGGGGTCTGGTATGGATTTTTAGGGGTACTCCATGCCATTTTTTTTAAATTTGGGGTGGAGTTCCCCTTAAAATCCATGCCAGATCTGAAGGGCCTGGAATGGATATTTGGGGGAACCCCACGTCAATTTTTTTTAAAATTTGCGGCGGGGTTCCCCTTAATATCCATTCCAGACCTGAAGGGCCTGGTAATTGAATTCTGGGGAACCCCCACGCTTTTTTTTTTTTTTTATCAATGACTTTTGAATGTATTGCCGGGAGCCGACAATTCATTAATAGCCGCGAGTGAGTTTTAAATGACTTTTTTTCTTTCAAAAATGACACTTTTTGCAGGGACAGTTCTAAGCACGGGAAACATGCGCCACTTCACATGCATATCATACACACCCCCCAGGTACGAAATTTAAAGGAATATTTCACTTTTATTTTTTCATTTTAAGCATTATTAAAATCACTGCTCCCGAAAAAACGGCCGTTTTTAAAACTTTTTTTTGCATTGATACATGTCCCCTGGGGCAGGACCCCGGTCCCCAAACACTTTTTAGGACAATAACTTGCATATTAGGCTTTATAATTAACACTTTAGATTTTGAACGTTCGAGTCCATTGTATTTAATAGGGTTCTAAAGTTCACACTAACATTTTGTCTGTTCGCAGGTTCTGGTGCGAACCGAACAGGGGGGTGTTCGGCTCATCCCTGTTGACTAGTAATAGTAATTAATAAATATAATTATTACTAGTCATACAACATTAGAATTCTACTATAGCTTGTAGGCAAAACATTTGACCGGAAATTTATGATTGCAGCGTCGTACAGTTTCGATGCTCCGTCGAATCTTCTTTGAACATTCGACAGACACCATGAGCCTTCAATGACAGATTCGACCTTAATTAATTCAGATTTTCGGACAAATGCAATTTCTAACGAAAAACTAAATAAATAAAAACGAATTTCGGGAGTAACTAAATAAATTTATTTTTCGGACGAAAACGAAATTCCGAAACGAAATATTTCAGTGTGCACATGTCTAGTAAGTAGTAGCAAAACAGATACTGGTTTGCCTTTTCAAGAGTTTAACACTTTGTATGTTGCAAAGAAAGACAGAAGTAAGAAGTAAATATAATATTTTTATAACTAAATAAAATATAATATTTCTATTTTAAAGGTTTTAGCACATTTTTTGAATGTTAACTTAAAGACTAGTGTCTGGTATATATGTTACCACTGTTTAATTTGGGTATTTGACCGAGGGAAGTTGGGCTGCAGAAAGAATTCTGGAGGAAACTATTATATGAGGTATTTTACTTGTCTGTCCTTCCATCCTCCTCCCTACAGGTATTTCTGCTTCTCAGAACACCAGTGTCAGACACATTTAAATTAACCTCTAGCACAGCAACACCACTATATGAAATTAACAAGGTTAAAAAATACAAGGAAGACTTAAATTTTAATGCACAAATACATAAAATATCTCACTCTTTCATATTAAAAACAATACATAGGGAGTTATTTACGAAAGGCAAATCCACTTTGCACTACAAGTGCAAACTACAAGTGCAAAGCCACTTGGAATTGCACTGAAAGTGCACTTGGAAGTGCAGTCGCTGTAAATCAGAGGGGTAGATCTGAAATGAGGGGAAGCTCTGCTGATTTTATTTTCCAATCATTTACAAGCTAAAATGCTGTTTTTTTTTCCCTTGCATGTCCCCCTCAGATCTACAGCGACTGCAATTCCAAGTGCACTTTGCACTTGTAGTGCAAAGTGGATTTGCCTTTCGTAAAAAGCCCCCATAGTGTTCTTAGTGTCATCCTTGCTTTCATCTCTTACCTTGAAGCATTATTGTTCAAATTTTCTTTGTTTAGTTTTCATAAATCAGCCTTGTTGTTAATTATTTTAATCTGTTCTAACCAATTCTATATTTTAATTACCTTAATTAATGTATTACCAACAACAGTTAAACAAAATTTATTTTGCATGTGTCAATATTCGTTACCCTGACAGTAGCACTCTTTATTGATACATAATGGATCATTCTAAACAAAGATAAGCAACAGTAACTTATCACCACCAATAACTGTTCTTTTGACTTATAGATTACATCCCTGTGTCTTGACTGGGGTGTGAGGTTAATGATCCCAGTGATAACTGAACAAGTGAATCCTTAGGCCCTTGACTAATGACCATTACAATTAAAAAGATGAGCCATGCAATACAGTTTCCCTAATTACGTTTTCTGAGTATAATTTCTGTGTACATAAGCCTTTGAATTAAATGTATATCTTTATTTAGCTGAGCACTTTTATGAGTTTTGTTGCACAGCTTAAATAAAGATACACTTATATATTCATACACATGCTGCAGGATGGAAAACTTGAGTAAGATTTATAATGTGGAACAGTTCTTTTATTTTATCTTAAGTTACCTTCTTGCTATCCAGTTTAAAAAAGAGTAATTAATTAAACATTTAGAAATCCCTTTATATAACTGGGACTATGCTAACTTGCATCCCTCCCAACACTTCCCATTTTAATCTATAACTGCTCTGCTGCACATCCTCGTTATTTTAGTGGACTGAATATATTATCGACAAAATCCCACATAGTTGGGCTTTGTTTTCTATCAATCTCTCAATTGCTGAAAGTTCTCTGTGGACTTCATCAATTATTATGCGTGAAAGCAATTATTTTATGGAAATTTGCATGTTAATTTAATGGCGCATGTTTAGCCACTTAGAAAGTTTGCCAAATTGCTAGTTGTCTGCTGTAGAGGATTTATCCCTTCACTGATAACAGGTGAATTTGGGGGAGGGAATATATTTTTCTGTTTAATATGAGTTAGTCATAATACTTTAATTCATAATTTCCATTATGCTTTGTGCTAAGATTCGCAACATCTTAGAACTTGTACAGACAACTACACCCTGAAAATTCTGTATTTATATTGTAACTACTCATCCAACACATAAAGGTTATGCATAAGGCTTACAAAATAACACGATTACAATCTATAGTAATTACAGAGCACATGTGTGGCCAGACTATAGACATTTAAGAATTTGCATATTATGAATAAGCAGTAAAAGGAGCTTTAAAACAAACCATCCTCCACCTCTCTAGCTGCATGTAATATGAAATAATTATTTCTCAAAGATCCTCAAAGATTTACAACAAAAGCTTTAAAGTCTTTAAGTTTTCAGAGTTGTGAAAGAATTATACCAATATGAAACCCTCTGTTGAAGGACAAGACACGACAGTCATGTACTGCCACTTTGTCCACCTGCAATGCCTCTCCCAATATAAAAGTAATAATTATATACACTGTATTGTCAAAAGTTTTGGGATGCCTGCCTTTACACGCACATGAACTTTAATAGCATCCTTTCCTGTTCCAACATGACTGCGCACCAGTGCGCAAAGTAAGATCCATAAAGACATGAATGAGCGGGTTTGGCGTGGAGGAACTTTGGCTAGCCATTAAATTTGACTTGATGCCATTAAAGATCATGTGCGTGTAAAGGCGGGCATCCCAATACTTTTGACAATATCGTGTATATATGCCTGGACCCCTGTAAAACAGGAAATCAATATGACTAAACAGAAGGTATAACTAATCCACTGTTATTTTAATGGGCTGATGCCTATAATAGAGACCAGACCATCTAACACTGACAGGGCAAAACAATAATAATTTTGCGGCCTCTACAATTAAGTCCCCAAAAGTGGAAAACAGAAGCCATTACTTATCCATTTCATTCACACTTATGCAACAGGGAGTCAGTGTCTGTGTGAAGACGACCACCCTTTAATTGAAGTCTGCTGGAGCCTGACAAGCTGATCCTGTCTGTCTTGCAACAGTCTATCCACATGCTGATACAACTGATACAGCCCTGGGGGGGAGGGCAGGGGGGTTGGAGTTTCATGCGTTTGAATGGTACAGTTTTCATTGTTTTGGACTACATATGATAACAAAATTTAGTGCCATGCCAAAGAGTTTGGCCTGGACTATTCCAGAATATGCGTAGCATCCAAATGGGAAAGTGTTCAACAATGTGAGTGCAAGCAGGAGCGGCCCGTGCATTAAGGGCCCACGAGCACGGCCCCCTCTATCCTCGCCACCCCCCTATATGCATAATGGATAGATTCATGCATTGCATGAATCTATCCATGGCTGCCGCTGCCACCCCCTATTCAGGCGTCTGGACCCTTTTCGCTGAATTACAGCACCTGATTAGAACCATAGGCTCTAATAGGCTTTAAAATAGGGTGGACTCAGAGCGCAGATTATTGTGCTCGGAGTCCACCCAGATGTGTTAGAAAAGCAAATGAATGATTGCTTCTCTAACACTGAATCGCCTCTCTGCCAATCAGGAAGCACGGGTCTGTTACCCATTTCCAGATTGTCTGAAAGGTTAGGCGATCCTATTGGATGGCTAGGAGGAGGGAAGAAGACGCACGGCGGAAGCCACCGTGATCATAGAAGGGAAGAGGACATGGAAGACACTGCAAGATGCTTAATGCCTGCCGCAGCCTGTCCCCCTGCCCGATGATCCCCGATGATCCTCGATGTGCCCAATGATCCTCGATGTGCCCGCCGATCGGGTAAGTGCCGGTGGACCGGCAAACAGCGTGGGGGGGTTGCTTGCCGCCCCCCCCAAACAAAAAAACACCAGCCACCACTGAGTGCAAGTATAACCCAGATGCAGGACTTGACATCCTTATTGCAGTATTCTATCAAACATAAACAGATCAACATGGGGTGATCAACACATTGTTCTACTCTGGACAGTGGAGAATGTGTCCAGCTGTTGTTTTCAAAATACAAACAATTCAGAAAGATAATAATCTTATCAATATCAGAAGAAATTCTTTAAGTACATAAATAGTAAGAAAGGGAGGTCAGATCATATTGGTTTCATAAAGAATGATTAAGGGAATCTGGTTACTCATAATGGAGAGATGGCGAAGGTGTTGGATTTATTCTTCTCCTTAGTCTTCACAAGGGAATCGGGGGGGCTTCAGTAACCCAAACTGCAATGTTTATCCTCATCACACGTCACAGGAAGCACCCTCATGGCTAACAGAGGACAGAATTAAAAGAACTTAACATTAATAATTCACCGGGACCAGATGGCTTGCACCCGAGGGTCCTGAAGGAACTTGGTCAACTAATCGCCAGACCATTATTCCTCATTTTTACGAACAGTCTACTGACTGGAATGGTACCAGCTGATTGGAGAAAAGCCAATGTAGCACCAACATTTAAAAAAGGGCCAAGATACATCCCTGGGAATTACAGACCAGTTAGCCTAACATCAAATGTATGCAAGCTCTTGGAGGGGATGCTAAGGGACTATATACAAGATTTTAGTAATGACAACGGTATCATTAGCAGCAATCAGCATGGATTCATGAAGAATCATTCTTGCCAAACCAATCTATTAACATTCTATGAGGAGGTGAGCTGCCATCTAGATAAAGGAAGACATGGTGTATCTGGATTTTGCAAAAGCATTTAATACAGTTCCCCATAAACGTTTACTGTACAAGGTAAGGTCCGTTGGCATGGACCATAGGGTGAGTACATGGATTGAAAACTGGCTACAGGGGCGAGTTCAGAGGGTAGTGATAAATGGGGAGTACTCAGAATGGTCCGGGGTGGAAAGGGTTCTGTCTTGGGACCAATCCTAATTAATTTATCCATAAACGACCTGGAGGATAGGATAAACAGCTCAATCTCTGTATTTGTGGATGATACTAAGCTAAGCAGGGCAATAACTTCTCCGCAGGATATGGAAACCTTGCAAGAAGATCTGAACAAATTAATGGGGTGGGCAACTACATGGCAAATTATGTTTAATGTAGAAAAATTTAAAATAATGCATTTGGGTGGCAAAAATATGAATGCAATCCACTCACTGGGGGGAGAACCTCTGGGGGAATCTTGGATGGAAAAGAACCTGGGGGTTCTAGTAGATGACAGGCTCAGCATTGGCATGCAATGCCAAGCTGCTGCAAGAAAAGCAAACAGAATATTGGCATGCATTAAAAAGGGGATTAACTCCAGAGATGAATTGATAATTCTCCCACTCTACAAGACTCTGGTCCAGCCACACCTGGAGTATGCTGTCCGGTTCTGGGCACCAGTCCTCAGGATGTATGTGCTGAAACTGGAGAGAGTCCAGAGAAAGGCAACAAAACTAATAAAGGGACTGGAGGACATTAGTTATGAGGAAAGATTACGAGCACTGAACTTGTTCTCTCTGGAGAAGAGAGGGCATATGATTTTAATGTACAAATACTGTACTGGTGACCCCACAATAGGGATAAAACGTTTCCGCGAAAGGTAATTTAATAAGTCTCACGGCCTTTCACTAAAATTAGAAGAAAATCGGTTTAACCTTAAACTGCATAGATGGTTCTTTACTGTAAGAGCGGTAAGGATGTGGAATTCTCTTCCACAGGCAGTGTTTTTAGCAGGGAGCATCGATAATTTCAAAAAAATATTAGATAAGCACCTGTTAAATAGAAATAGGGCTTAAAGGACCCCATAACCCAAAAGACCAAAAGGGGGAGGGCAGTTGGACTATTGCGGTACAAGGTGAGTAGGTAAACTCAGAGAGAGTAAGTATAATGAAAAATTATAAGTTTATTAACATAACATCAGATAAAAACAAACAACATATACAATGCAATAAAACATTGTGACAGACCATACAAGCCACCGAAACTGATGATCCCCTTAGGGAAAATCACGGTGGAGGTAGGAGTCACGAAGGGGGTCTCTACTAGTTTTGCGACCAATGGCGCTTTGTCAGGAGAAGTTCTGAAATTAATTGATATACAGTCAATAGCTGAAAGGGGGTTGAACAAGTATAAAGATTCATACAGGCCAACCTAACAACAACATAATAATATACACAAATAAACATTGGGGGACAGGGGCTGTACTGCTTACCTAAAAGGGGATAAGCATCTGAACGACCACAACATACAGGGATATATAATGTAATACTAACATAAAATCACACACATAGGTTGGACTTGATGGACTTGAGTCTTTTTTGAACCTTGCCTACTATGTATAGTGCCTTCCAAATGTATTCACCTCCTTGGCATTTTTCGTGTTTTGTTGCCTCCCAACATGGAATCAACATGGATTGTTTGAGGATTTGCATCATTTAATTTACAGAACATGCCCACAACTTTGAAGATTTTTTTTTTGTGAAGCAAACAACAAATAGTACAAAAATAACAGAAAAAATCAATGTGCATAACTATTCACCCCCCTAAAGTCAATACTTTGTAGAGCCACCTTTTGCGGCTATCACAGCTCCAAGTCGCTTTGAATAAGTCTCTATGAGCTTGCCACATCTCACCACTGGGATTTTTGCCCATTCGTCCTTGCAAAACTGCTCCAGCTCCTTCAAGTTGGATGGTTTGCGCTAGTGAACAGCAATCTTTAAGTCTGACCACAGATTTTCTATTGGATTGAGGTCTGGGCTTTGACTAGGCCATTCCAACACATTTACATGTTTCCCCTTAATCCACTCAAGTGTTGCTTTAGCAGTGTGTTTGGGTCCATTGTCCTGTTGGAAGGTGAACCTCTGTCCTAGCCTCAAATCACACACAGAGTGGTACAGGTTTTGCTCAAGAATATCCCTGTATTCAGCACCATCCATCTTTCCCTCAACTCAGACCAGTTTCCCAGTCCCGACTGCTGAAAAACATCCCCACAGCATGATGCTGCCACCATGTTTCACTGTGGGGATGGTGTTCTTTGGGTGATGTGATGTCTTGGGTTTGCGCCAGACATAGCATTTTCTATGATGGCCAAAAAGTTAAATCTTAGTCTCATCAGACCAGAGCACCTTCCTCCATACATTTTGGGAGTCTCCCACATGCCTTTTCACAAGCTCAAAATGTGCCATTTTGTTTTTTGCTGAAAGTAATGTCTTTCTTCTGGACACTCTGCCATAAAGCCCAACTCTATGGAGCGTACGGCTTATTGTCGTCCTATGTACAGATACTCCAGTCTCTGCTGTGGAACTTCTATACTTCTGCCTATAGCTACAGAGGTAAATCAGGGCTTGTACTGCTTTTTTCGTTTTGGATAGCGTAGGGACAACTTAAAGGAGTTGTAAAGTCAGAAGGTTTTTTTATTCTATGCATTAAGAGAAATAAAACCTTCTGTGTGCAGCAGCCGCCTCCTGCGCCCCTTAATACTTACCTGAGCCCCATCTCTGTCCAGAAATATGCACCCTTGGCTGTCCGAGACTCTCCCTCCTGATTGTCTAAAACAGCAGTGGTGCCATTGACTCCCGCTGCTGTCAATCAAAGTCAGCCAGCCAATCAGGAGAGAGAGTGGTGGGGTCGGCTGCAGCTCTGTGTCTGTGCCCCCATAACAAGCTGCTTGCTGTGGGGGAATGCGACAGGAGGGAGGGGCCAGGAGCACACAAGAGAGATCTGAGAAATGGAGGATCGGGGCTGCTCTGTGCAAATCCACTGCAACAGAGCAGGTAATTATAACATGTTTGTTACATTTATTGAAAAAAAAAAAAAAAACGAGACTTTACAATTACTTTAAAGTGGCATTAAACTCAAGAACAAAAAACTAAGAATTGCAGCCTACAAATCCTTTGATGTGGAGGCTGCACTAGTTTTCTTTTTTTAGTTTTTTTATTGTTTATTTCATCGGGTGATCCAGCCTGTAACACACTTCCTGTATTAGGGTGTCTGCATTCTGGATGAAGTAGTAAAACAGACAACTTTGGACAGAAGCGTTGTCTGTCTAGGGAGAGGGTAGTGTAGGCTAGCAGATTTACATGGACTTGACTAAACATTTGAAGCTGAACTTCAGCTAACACTTTATAAACAGTTAGAGCAAACTGTTTTTTTTTTTCTCTTTTGGGATAAAAGTTTACATAGATGACTAAAAGGTGACCATTGTAAGCACCTCTATCAGTGTTAAATAGTTTGTCTCAATCCTTTAACTGCTGCTTGGTCTTTTAAAGTAAGTTGAAAAATAACAGATTTATTGGTTGGATCACCAGATGAAAAAAAGGCCTATAAAAATAAAACCATTGCAGCCACCACATCTTATGCCGTGTACACACGATCAATTTTCTCGACGGTGAAAACACAGTCGAGAAAATCGACGGGAAAAACGAGGAACAGCTTGTTACCCTACACTTTCTTGGTCGAGAAAAATGACCGTGTGTAGGGTCCCCAGCAGTGTCTCCCTATGGGAAAACTGCCGCGGAAAAAAATGCCGTGAATCACGACGAGAAAAATTAGAGCATGTTCTAATTTTTCTCGTCGTGATTAATGCAGTTTTTCTCGTCGGGAAAAATGACCAAAAGCCCACACACGGTCGTTTTTCTCGTCAAAGAGAAAAAATGACATTTTTCCCGACGATAAAAATGGTCGTGTGTACGCGGCATAAGAATTTGTTACAGTGTTACTAAACTCACAACAATAAAATCAGTCTGTAAATGCAGTAAAGCATGCTTATTATAATCATTGTGGGACCTAAGGGGTAATCCTGTGCATTGCGCGAAAAGGATGTTTGATTCTGTCTTCACTGATCATCCTCTTCTTTTATAGTCCCCAATCCATCTGCTGATAGAACAGAGTATTAGGGGCTCTCTGCACATGCCCAATTTGGTGTGTATTGCTAGAGAGTTTTTTTTTTTGTGATCAGCACAGGGCCAATCAGCACTGTCCAGACAGAGGGTCAGTGGCCCTGCAGCCTCATAGGACAGTCAGAGTAGAATGAAAACTCCTCCTACAAGCTTTAACCAGACACTGATATAATTCATAAAACGACTGTTTACTGCTACGATGAGAAAAGATATTTAGACATTTTTATGTACTAAAACAATTGCATTTCCATGTTCTGTGTACTGTGGGAGACCAGATATAGTGAATGCAGGGTCCTGGGTTTAGTAACACTTTAATCTGCAATTTAATAAATGTGTGTCTTTGGGTTTATTGCCGCTTTAAATTTCTGTCAAGTGTTTATTTGTGACCCTGTTGGGGAAGAGCTTCCCTCATTTCTTGTGCCTCTGATACATTATTTTTTTAAACAGAAGTTCTAAAGCTTCCCCACAGTGCTAAAATTGTGTGTTTTTGTCTGTGTGCCTGTTGGAGAGTTTTTCCATCACTTCCTGTCCTAACAAGAAGTGAAGGGGAATCTTCTCAGTAAGAATTCAGACAGCAAAAAAAAAAAAACAACAACCTTTAACCACTTCAATACAGGTCACTTTCACCCCCTTCCTGCCCAGTCCAATTTTCAGCTTTAATCGCTGTCGCATTTTGAATGACAACTGCGCGGTCATGCAACACTGTACCCAAATTCAATTTTTATATTTTTTCCCCACAAATAAAGCTTTCCTTTGGTGGTATTTGATCACCACTGGGGTTTTTATTTTTTGCGCTCCAAATAAAAAAAGTTTTTTTTTTAGTTTCTGTTACAAAACATTGTAAATAAATATGTTTTCTCCTTTACTGATGAGCACTGATGAGGCTGCACTGACGGACACTTATGAGGCAGTACTGATTGGCACTGATGAGGTGGCACTGATGGGCACTGATAAGCAGTACTGATAGGCACTGATCGGTGGCGCTGATATGCAGCACTAATGGTAACTGATAGGTGGCACTGATGGGCACACATAGGCGGCACTGATGGGCACTCATAAGTGGCACTGATAGGTGCCACTGGTGGGCACTGATAGGTGGCACTGATGGGCACTGATGGGTGGCACTGATTGGACACAGCTGATCACGTGGTAAAGAGCCTACATTATAGGCTCTTTACCTAGATCGGAGATGTGGTGTGTCAGACTGACACACCACACCAACGATCACCACACTGCACGGCCCCGCAGGCGCGTGCTAGTGGCTTATCCCGCTGGATGTCATATGATACCTAGTCAGGGTAATGCCACCACTTTCTGGCCATCATTTTGCTATATGGCAGACGGGAAGTGGTTAAGTAATATTAAACCCTTCTTAATAAAAGTTAGTGTGCCCTTGGATACATTCTTAAAGTTGTACCTTGCAAAATCTCTTAGTTATTACTAAAATTGCTTCTAAAGGTATTTTTTACCTTTTAGAGTTGTCCACAGTGCTTCCCTGAATTTCTAGTTGGGAAACACACATATAGTGGTCACCAAACTCCCTAAAATCCCATAATCCTTTGGGAGCATATTAAGCAACTTGATGTTAATCATGAGCTTGTGAGCAAAGTATTCATCTTTCTGAAGGAGCTGCCTGCCTGTGCCTATGCATGTCTGTGCACAGTGTTCCAGATGGGTGCAAGCACATAGGAGTGGCTATACTGGGGCTTCAGGGAGACCTTGCAAGACAGTGTATCTATCCCATAGAAGGAAGTGTCCATTATTAGATCTTAAAAATGTATCTTCTGCAGGATAGTCCTGAAAAGAAAAGGATGCAAAATTTCCTACAGCATATAATTAGTGATGGGCTGAACACCCCCTGGTTCGGTTCGCACCAGAACTCCCAAACATGGAAAAAGTTTGGATCCGAACCGCAAACCCTATTAAGGTCTATAGGACCAGAACTTAAAAAATCGAAATTCCCATTTTTGAAGGCTTATATGCAAGTTATTGGCCATAAAAAGGATATGGGGACCCAGGTACTGCCTTGGGGGACATGTATCAATGCAAAAAAATATTTTAAAAAATATAATTTTTAAATAGCATTGATTTTAATGATGCTTAAAGTGAAACAATAAAAATGAAGAATTCCTTTAAATATAGTGTCTGGGGGGTTCCCTTAGTCTGTGTGTAAAGTGGTGCATCTGTACCATGTATATAACTTGCTGCAGCAAAACTGACACTTCTAAAGAAAAAAAATGACATTTAAATTGTTTTTCCCGGCTGCAAGCTTTCTTTAAAAAAAAACAAAAAAAAAAACATTGCCGGCAATATAAATACCATACCCAAAGGCCCTTTAGGTATGGTATGGATTTTAGGGTGAACCTCACGCCATTTTTTTTTTTTTTTAAGGCATGAGGTCCCCCCCCCAAAATCCATACCAGACCCTTATCCGAGCAAACAGACGCTGTTCGGGGCTGAACCGATGCTCGGCATGAGCAGTTTGTTTATCTGTACATATAATTGTCGGTTAGAGATTTCAAATTATGTCTAATTAGTTTAATAACACTTTAAATAGACTCTAATCCTTCTTTGCTGTGACCAAAAAATAAAACCTGGTATTGGGCTATAACTTTCTTGGTAGTTTGTGTATACATTGCTTTTATTATATCTGAACACATTAGCATTTTTTACCAAAAGCGCACCTTCAGTCATGTTTTCAACTTTCCATCTATTAAATCTTCTGCCCTTGTTGTTTTAACTTTGGATAGTAAAACATTTTTTTTTTCTGCCAGTAAATATCTTATACAGACCACTTCCTGTTTCTTGTCTGGTAAAAAGCCTAGGCTTATGACATTATGGACAGCTCTCTCTCTCTCACTCTCATGAGATTTTGCCAGGAAGGAAGGGGGAGATGAGTCATAAGAGGGCCAATGAGAGCTGCAGGGCTGCAGGGCTGCAGAGCTGGAGGTGTGCCTCTGTGTAAATCCAGGAAGTGAACAGGCAGCAGCTTCAGCTGCCCACAGTTAAAATGGATGCAGCCAGACTCAGTAGAGGGAGATTTCTGCAGCATATTTGGCAAGTACTGTACAGAATCACAGTAAAAATCTAATAATATGCAAAGTGGTTGGAGGGAAGCTACGGAATGGCAAAGATGTTTTTTATGAATTATGTAAGCAGCCTGCAGTTCCTCTTTAAAATGATTTTGACCCCTGCCATTTATTTAATAAAAGGAATAATTGAAGACATTATTTGCATTGAACCTCAAGAACTTCAGAGCAAGCCTTTACATTTTCAATAAACCTGCTAGCTGAGTAGCTACCATATTTCTCTGCAGTTCTCTTTTGTTTTTTGGTTCAAGTTTATCAAAAGAACATAATGATTCATATTGCCTTTTATTTTTATTTTATAACCTCCAGAAAATGTTTTCATTTATCATGTGAATTATGGATTTGTTTTACTTAAGTCCAAACGTGTTTTTTTTTTTAATTCGCTTATGTTGTTTTTGCTTACTTTCTATAGTCAGGATTAGGAACTGTTTTTTTTTTTTTGGTTTCCTTCTTGGTATTTTTTGGTATTTCAATATGAATATACATAAAAAATAAGATACTGCACAAAGTATTCTATTTAACTTTCACCTGTTAGGCTGACCTGCTTTATATTACTTCCTGGAGCGCATTACAAAAAAGTAACAAATGTCAAAATACATTAGTTACCCATTCATAGGGAGTGGAATGTCATATATAATAGGGATATTATACATTTGGTGCCTCCTTAACATCCAGTCACATCATCATCCCCATTCATTTACAGGAATTCCTAATCTTGTTAGCAAAACAGAATTGTGTTCCCATCATAATCATACCACGTTTGATTTGAATTTTAAAGGACCCTACACAGAAAAAAATCAGACCCTTTTCTGAGCATATGCCCTGTGACAAGCAAGAAAAGGAAGAAGGGGGGGAATGTGTGCCCCCTTCCCGAAAGGGAGATTCCCCTGACTAAGCACCTTGTACCCATGTTATGGAGGACAAGGGCTTCTTCCCCACAACCCTGTCTCGAGCGACATGTACGTCATTGGACTTCAAGTGGTTATACCAGGATGATGCTCGCAGTTGCAGGCATCACCCTGGTACCATTTTTTAAAGCGGCTCTCTTGTAAAAGCACTTCTAATGGCTAAACTAGTAACATCCCTTCCTCCCACTACCTTCCAGGGTTTGCTTGGGCTTTCCTGTCCCATATGGAGACCTAAGCGACCAGCCGATGCGTCTGATGGCTGGTCGGACACCCGAACAAAGCCAAGATTGGCTTTGAACGGCTCTCCGCTACGGTATCCCGGAAATGATGACCTGACATCACTTCCAGTTTACTCAGATGTCAACGGCGCCCTTTCTAAACAATCCAAAGCAGTCAAAAATACTGATCTTGATGTTTTGAATGCTTTTAAGGGCAGAGGAGGGATTTGGGGTCTTTTTAAAAGCAAAAGATCCCAAAAAAGTCCAATCTTTTGCTTTAGGGGGGAAAAAAAGCAGGTTTACATGGCCTGAGAACCTGAAGTGATGTCATGACGTCGCTCCGGTCCTCCAAGGGCATAGAGATAAGCGGCGGCTATCTTGTCATTGCTTATCTGTACGGCAAGCCAACTGCCTTGGTTCATAAAAGGTGTATAAATATGAGATCTGTACTAGTTAAATAACGAGAAAGGCAATTATTTGCTATAGCAAACACTTGCATTATATGGTGAACATGCGCAAAGGCATATAGCTGGCAGTTTAAAAGTAATGGGCATGGTTTGAAGAATGGTCATTTAGCACACCTACTGTCATGTTTCCTGACCGTTGTTCTGTGGCAGACATATTGCATTGCTTAGAATGTATGGCAACAGTAATATCAACAATATTACAATAAATGTTTCTGAGTTTTCTTAAGAATGAATCATCATTATAAGGGGCTTTTTTCATTGATAAAGATGCTTTGCAATCACCATTAGACAGGTGTTAGAAAAGTATATTGATCTGACAGACCAACTCTGAAAACTAATGTGGCTTTGTATAGGTAGCATAAGTGCAATCAGTTTTCAGAGTGCAAAAACAATGATTTTGAAGCACTTGAAATATATGCTGCATGCTTTGAGACACATAACTAAGAATTCAGATCATGTGCTTCACCAGCGGCAATGCATGTATCACAAAGCATAATACAACACATGATATGGTTGTAGAAATAAACCCTTATACGATCATTTTATTTCATGAAATGCATTTTGGCTTTTATATTGATTAAAGTCTCCGTGAATAAAACCAGCTACATAAGCATCATTATAATTGTATTTAATCAGTTCCCTTTCTAAAGTGAAAATATAATTTAAATTGTTGATGTTTAGTACTGATGTCTCAAAATGTAATTTAAATAGGATCAATGCTTTTTACAGCCATTTCACATATTGTTAATTTTGATATGAAATATTCTAGGATAAACATCCTCATTCTACAGCCTAAATTTTTTTTTCCAGTTAGTAAAAAGAAAAAGAAGGCTACATCGTCGGCAGCATAAAAATGAATGCATCACTGTAAAAAGTGTCAGATCTAAGTACTTTTTACATGTGAATATGACTATAGTATACACACACAATATCAGGGTACAGCTCCTACCTGAATCTTGTGAAACTGTTGAAAGTCTGTGAGAAAGCAAGGTTTATTTAGGCTCCATTCAAACCTGGGCATTCTGGAATTGTGGGCACAATAGCTGCAATCGCGGCAAACTGTAATACGCGACGCTGTTTCCCAAAAGAAGCTCCTGCTCCTTTTTGAGCGACAAGCTTTGTACGCTGCGATTTTGTCACAATTGCAGAACAGTTTATCGCGTGGCAAAATCGTGCCGCAATTGGGGTGCCATTAAGAAGTATTGGCATAGCAAATGTGTCCCGCTTTTTGCCGCAATTCTGCCATCACCCAATTAGGAATGATTCCAGAACACCCAGGTGCAAATGGTGCCTGAAATAAGCTGTTCATTCTGCAATTCTTTTTACTTTGTAAGGGAATTTTCCCTTAGGTTAGTGAACATGGAAAAGATTCACTTCTCAAATAATACCCAATTAATTGCAAGAATGAAAAACTGTATTTTTGCTTTCACAAGGTTGGATTATGGAAGTCAGCAGAACTATACATCACTATGTTAAGGGAAAAGTCCCCTTGCAAAGTGAATCCTCATTTTCAAAGGGAACAGCCTGATTACTAGGGATGAGCCAAACACCCCCCGGTTCGGTTCGCACCAGAACCTGTGAACGGACCGAAAGTTTGCGCGAACTTTAGAACCCCGTTAAAGTCTATGGGACTCGAACGTTCGGAATCAAAAGTGCTAATTTTAAAGGCTAATATGCAAGTTATTGTCCTAAAAAGGGTTTGGGGACCCGGGTCCTGCCCCAGGGGACATGTATCAATGCAAAAAAAAGTTTTAAAAACTAACGTTTTTTCGGGAGCAGTGATTTTAATGATGCTTAAAGTGAAAAAAAAAAGTTAAATATTCCTTTAAATATCGTATCTGGGGGGTGTCTATAGTATGCCTGTGAAGTGGCACGTGTTTCCCGTGTTTAGAACTGTCCCTGCACAAAATGACATTTCTAAAGGAAAAAAAGTAATTTAAAACTGCTTGCGGCTTTAATGTAATGTCTGGTCCCGGCAATATGGATGAAAATCATTGATAAAAATGGCATGGGTACCCCTCCCCCCCCAGCCCATTACCAGCCCCTTTGGGTCTTGTATGGATATTAAGGGGAACCCTGCACCCAATATACAGGTGGTGAAAACAAGACAGGGACTGTAGGTTTGTTGTTAAGTAGAATCTGTTTGTAATTTTGAACTGGTACATTTTTAAAGTGTAGCTCCAGCCAAAAAATCTATTTTTAAGCTTTTTGGAAAACATAGGGAAGGGTTATCACCCCTGTAACATTTTTTTGCTGTCTGTGCACCTCTCCAGAAGATTTCACCTCACTTTCTGTCCCAATGACAAATGTTTTTTGAAAATTTGGGGTTTTTAGTGAAACAAGGATTGGTGATAAAGCATCAGTTGAGAGGAGACACGTTTTTCCTATATTAACTCTTACAGGAGAGAATTTCCCTTCCTAGGGGTAGATTTCCTCTCACTTCCTGTTGTCTCCTTCCGTTTGCAAGTAGGAGTCATTTGTAAGTTGGATGTTTGAAAGTAGGGGCCTGCCCTATATACTCTGCAGAAATTTGGGCCTTAGGTGTTGGTGTTGCCACAACACTGTAAGCCGTCACAGTTACTCTTGGTGGGTGCTGGAATGCCCTGCTGTGAACTATTATACCAAGAATTGTAATTACATGCCATTGTTGAACAGTGGTAGAAAAATTGGGCCTTTGGTGTTGGTGGTGGTGGTGCTGGTGCCACAACACTGTAAGTCCTTACAGTTACTCTTGGTGGGAGCTGGAACGGGCCCTGCTGGTGGTGTTGCCACAACACTGTAAGCCCTCACAGTTACTCTTGGTGGGCGCAGGAATGGGCCCTGCTGTGAAATATTAGATCAAGAATTGTAATTACATGTCCCTGTTGAACAGGGGCAGAAAAATTGGGCCTTAGGCACTGGTGCCACAACACTGCAACTCCTCACAGATACTCTAGTTGGAGCGCAGGAATGAGCCCTGCTGCAAAGTATTGCATCAAAAATTGGAAGGACACGCCCCTGTTAAACATGGGCTGAAAAATTGGGCCTTAGGCACTGGTGCTGGTGCCACAGCACTGCAACCCCTCACAGATACTCTAGTTGGAGCACAGGAATGAGCCCTGCTGCAAAGTATTGCATCAAAAATTGTAATTACACGCCCCTGTTATACAGGGGCTGAAAAATTGGGCCTTAGGTACTGGTGCTGATGCCACAACACTGCAACCCCTCACAGATACTCTAGTGGGAGCGCAGGAATGAGCCCTGCTGCAAAGTATTGCATCAAAAATTGTAATTACACGCCCCTGTTAACCACTTAAGCCCCGGACCATTTGGTAGCTAAAGGACCAGAGGTGAATTCAGAATTTTGCACTGCGCTGCTTTAACTGTAAATTGTGCGGACATGCAATGTTGTACCCAAACAAAATTTGCGTCCTTTTCTTCCCACAAATAGAGCTTTCTTTTAATGGTATTTGATTGCCTCTGCGATTTTTATTTTTTGCAATATAAACGGAAAAAGACCAACATTTTTGAAAAAAAAAGATATTTTCTCATTTTTGTTATAAGAAAAATCGAATAAACTCAATTGTAGTCATACATTTAGGCCAACATGTATTCAGCCACATGTCTTTAGTAAAAAAAATGTCAATAAGCGTATATTTATTGGTTTGCGCAAAAGTTATAGCGTCTACAAACTAGGGTACATTTTCTGGAATTTACACAGCTTTTAATTTATGACTGCCTATCTCATTTCTTGAGGTGCTAAAATGGCAGGGCAGTACAAAACCCTCCCAAATGACCCCATTTTGGAAAGTAGACACCCCAAGGAAATTGCTGAGAGGCATGTTGAGCCCATTGAATATTTTTTTTTGTCCCAAGTGATTGAATAATGACAAAAAAAAAAATTACAAAAAGTTGTCACTAAATGATATATTTCTCACACATGCCATGGTTATATGTGGAATTGCACCCCAAAATACATTCTGCTGCTTCTCCTGAGTACGGGGATACCACATGTGTGGGACTTTTTAGGAGCCTAGCCACGTACGGGACCCCGGAAACCAAGCACCGCCTTCAGGATTTCTAAGGGCGCACATTTTTGATTTCACTCCTCACTACCTATCACAGTTTCGAAGGCCATAAAATGCCAAAATAGCACAAAACCCCCACAAATGACCCCATTTTGGAAAGTAGACACCCCAAGCTATTTACTGAGAGGCATGTTCAGTCCATGGAATATTTTATATTTTGCCACAAGTTGCGGGAATATGACAAACTTTGTTTTTTTTTGCACAAAGTTGTCACTAAATGATATATTGTTCACACATGCCAAGGGCATATGTGAAATTACACCCCAAAATACATTCTGCTGCTTCTCCTGAGTACGGGGATACCACATGTGTGGGACTTTTTGGGAGCTCAAAAATCAAGCACCGCCTTCAAGGTTTCTAATGGCATAAATTTTTGATTTCACTTCTCACTACCTATCACAGTTTTGAAGGCCATAAAATGCCAAGATAGCACAAAACCCCCCAAAATGACCCCATTTTGGAAAGTAGACACGGCAAGGAAATTGCTGAGAGGCATGTTGAGCCCATTGAATTTTTTTATTTTTTTGTCCCAAGTGATTGAATAATGACAAAAAGAAATAAAAAAAATGTACAAAAAGTTGTCACTAAATGATATATTGCTCAAACATGCCATGGTTATATGCGGAATTGCACCCCAAAATACATTTGGCTGCTTCTCCTGAGTACGGGGATACCACATGTGTGGGACTTTTTGAGAGCCTAGCCGCGTACGGGCCCCCGAAAACCAAGCACCGCCTTCAGGATTTCTAAGGGCACAAATTTTTGATTTCACTCCTCACTACCTATCACAGTTTTGAAGGCCATAAAATGCCAAAATAGCCCAAAACCCCCACAAATGACCCCATTTTGGAAAGTAGACACCCCAAGCTATTTGCCGAGAGGCATGGTGAGTATTTTACAGCTCTCATTTGTTTTTGAAAATGAAGAAAGACATTTTTTTTTGTTTTTGTTTTTCTTTTTTCAATTTTTAAAACTTTGTGACAAAAAGCGAGATCAGCAAAATACTCAACATACCTCTCAGCAAATAGCTTGGGGTGTCTACTTTCCAAAATGGGGTCATTTGGGGGGGCTTTTGTGCCATCTGGGCATTCCATGGCCTCCGAAACTGTGATAGGCAGTGAGGAGTGAAATCAAAAATTTACACCCATAGAAATCCTTGAAGGCGGTGCTTGGTTTTCGGGGTCCTGTACGTGGCTAGGCTCCCAAAATGTCTCACACATGTGGTATCCCCGTACTCAGGAGAAGCAACAGAATGTATTTTGGGGTGCAATTCCACATATAACCATGGCATGTTTGAGCAATATATAATTTAGTGACAACTTTTTGTACATTTTTTTTTTCTTTTTGTCATTATTCAATCACTTGGGACAAAAAAAAAATATTCAATGGGCTCAACATGCCTCTCAGCAAATAGCTTGAGGTAATAGAAAAGGGGATTAAAAAGAAAGTGGCTACTTTTAAACGACATTTTAGTCTGGGCCATAGGGTTAGAAAAAAATATATACCATTTATTGTTGAGTATCAAAAGAAAAACAATTTTGTACATATATATTCAGTTAAATACTCTGATGAATAAAATATGACTTCTTACACTATTTTACCGATTGACTCCTAGGGGAGGAGTCAATTCGGAAAATATTACAATCAAACAACCCTTATTGTTGGTGATGGTACTGTTAAATCTGTTTGTCCTCTTTGTTTGATTGTAATATTTTCCGAATTGACTCCTCCCCTAGGAGTCAATCGGTAAAATAGTGTAAGAAGTCATATTTTATTCATCAGAGTATTTAACTGAATATATATGTACAAAATTGCTTTTCTTTTGATACTCAACAATAAATGGTATATATTTTTTTCTAACCCTATGGCCCAGACTAAAATGTCGTTTAAAAGTAGCCACTTTCTTTTTAATCCCCTTTTCTATTACATCTGGGATTAATATATTTTTTTCTTATGCAGTCTCTTAGGCTACAAACGACAAATTATATTCCTAACTCTAGTCATATATCTTTAGTTCATATTTAATGAACGGCCTTTTGGGTTAAACCACCCTGGTACTCGTTGTTCTTTTTCTTTTTGTATGAAATAGCTTGAGGTGTCTACTTTCCAAAATGGGGTCATTTGGGGGCGTTTTGAACTGTCCTGGCATTTTATGCACAACATTAGGAAGCTTATGTCACACATCATCCACTCTTCTAACCACTTGAAGACAAAGCCCTTTCTGACACTTTTTGTTTACATGAAAACATATTTTTTTTTGCAAGAAAATTATGTTGAACCCCCAAACATTATATATATTTTTAAAGCAAAGGCCCTACAGATTAAAATAGTGGGTGTTGCATTTTTTTTTCCACACAGTATTTGCGCAGCGACTTTTCAAACGCATTTTTTGGGGGAAAAACACACTTTTTTATTTTTAATGCACTAAAAAACACTATATTGCCCAAATGTTTGATGAAATAAAAAAGATGATCTTAGGCCGAGTACATGGATACCAAACACGACATGCTTTAAAATTGCGCACAAACGCGCAGCGGCGAGAAACTACATTCATTTTTAAAAGCATTTAAAAGCCTTTACAGGTTACCACGTTAGATTTACAGAGGAGGTCTACTGCTAAAATTACTGCCCTCGATCTGACCTTCGCGGTGATACCTCACATGCATGATGCAATTGCTGTTTACATATGACGCTAGACCGACGCTTGCGTTCGCCTTTGCGCAAGAGCAGGGGGGGGACAGCGGTGCTTTTTTTTTATTATTTATTTATTTTGCTTTTTTATTTTATTTTTAAACTGTTCCTTCCATATTTATTTTTTTTAATCATTTTTATTGTTATCTCAGGGAATGTAAATATCCCCTATGATAGCAATAAGTAGTGACAGGTACTCTTTTTTTGAAAAAAAATGGGGGGTTAGACCCTAGATCTTTCCTCTGCCCTCAAAGCATCTGACCACACCAAGATCGGTGTGATAAAATGCTTTCCCAATTTCCCAATGGCACTGTTTATATCCGGGGGGGGGGCATTCCCTCCCACTGTTTGTAAAAGCAGTCTAGAGGCTAATTATCTGCTAGAATTGCTTTTACATGAAAGCCGGCCACTGGCTGAAAAGAATGATACCAAGATGATACCTAAACCTGCAGGCATCATTCTGGTATAAACATTCAAAGTCCAGCAACATACCAGTACGTTGCTGGTCCTTGTTGGACATGTATTGTAATCTTTTTTTTCATGCAGCCTGTTGGCTGAACGAAAAAAAGAGATTGATCGGTGGGTATGCCCACCATTAGAATACCTCCCTTCATCCACCCACTTCTAATGATGGGCATATATGCCGAAGCATGGGGGTATCCTCCCGCAAAAAAGTTATGCCGCGTACACACGGTCGGACTTTTCCACGGGCAAGCCTTCGTCGGAATTTTGACCGTATGTACGCGGCATAAAAGGTTATGCCGCATACACACGGTCGAACTTTTCCACGGGCAAGCCTCTGTCGGAATTTCGACCGTATATACGCGGCATTAGGAGCAAAATCGCTCCTCCGCCCCTGCTGCCCCCATGCTTCGGCATATATGCTCTTTTTTTAACTGTGGTGGTGAAATCACCTCCTACAGCGTTGGAGTCACGGCTTTATGTATCGTGGGAGCAAACGCTGTTGCTGTCAAGATAAATAAATCCGCGATGCAACTGAATGGCGTACCTGCTAAGCAAATGATGGTTAACATTAAAACAAAGTAACATTACAGTACAACAGTCTTGTACCGGCTCAACCTGACTATCTTTTCCCTCATAAACCATAAAGCTCCATACATAGCCTGTTGCCCTGTCACAGCACTTATAGAGCTTGACCCCGTATCTGGCACGCTTGCTGGGAAGGTACTGCTTGAAAGCCAAGCGGCCAGAAAATTTAATCAGGGACTCATCAAAGCAGACAGCTTGATCGGGAATAAATAAGGCTGCAAAACGTTCGTTGAAGTGGTTTATGAGGGGCCGAATTTTATAGAGCAGGTCGTATTCAGGGTCCCCACGTGGATGACAAAGTTCATTGTCGTTGAAGTGCATGAACCGCAAAATCTGCTCGTATCGTTTCCTGGGCATGGAGGCAGAGAACACGGGCATGTGGTCAATTGGGTGCGTGGACCAATAAGCACGCAATGACGGGAATTTATGTGTGCCCATGTTGAGGGAAAGACCCAGAAAGGTCTTAAATTCGGAAATTGCAATTGGTTTCCAATCTTTGGCAATGGAAGGCAACTGGGGATTAGCGGCGATGAATTGACCAGCATATAAATGACTCTGGTCCACAATAGATCTATAGAGATCTTCCGTGAAAAACAGCGAATAATAGTCAATTAGCATAAAATCAGCTGTTTCCCCTGAATACCGGGTTGGGCAGTGAATGGGGGAAGTACGGGTTCTGCAGAAGTGGTGGGGACCCAATCAGGATAGGCGAATTCTGCAGGAAGAGCACTATGGGTACGACGGCCCTGCCTTTGTCTTCTTATTGGTGGCAGCGGGACACTACTTGTGCTTGCCACCTCGCCAGCTTGAACTGCACTTATGGGACTCGCCATGTCACCAAGTGATACTGCAGTGCTGGATGTACGCCCAGGCTGTACTAGACCACTGGTGCTTGCCAATTCACCAGAAGGAATAGCGGCGCTAGTACTACTCTGCTCCATGATACGAGAGCCCTGCAGTTCTTGCTCCTCAACAACCTCAGAAGATCGGGATCGGGTACGCCTGACCTTAGCAGGGACCTCAACTTCGTCGTCAAAGCTATCTGATGTGGGGCCGCTGACTTCACTGTCTTCTACGGGAAGATATTCTGAGCCTGAATCTGACAGATACGTGACCTCCTCTTCACTAGCTGTCATGCTCAGAATCTCGTAGGCCTCTTTACTAGTGTACCTTCGTCTTGCCATTTTGGGCTCTAAATTTAGGGGTACACTAGTAAGATTCACAGGAAAAAAAGCACCCGACTGTCGTCTGCAAATATATCAAACGCTACAAAAAAACTGTTAGCGGTCGCAGGGATCAGGACTGTCTCTGCGAATGCTGCAGTTATGTGTTTTGTGTTTGGTAAGTGACAGTGATCGATCGATACTGCACTTGGGTGGGCTGGGCTGGGCGGAGGAGCTAAACGCAGGTGCTAGCAGGTATCTGGGCTGATCCCGCTAACACTGCGTTTTTGGGAACCCTAAACCGCTGGAGACGCTAGTATAGATCTGATCAGATACTATACCACTAAGGGAGGTGTATGCTTTGCGCGTGGGTGTTAGCGTTACTGGCACTAACCTAACGCTGCCTGGGGCGACGCAGACCCTCTCTGGCACTAAAACCTAATTGATCTCACCCGCCGGGCGATCAGGGGGTTAAACCTTTATTGGGTTATATATGGCGGGTGCCCTGATGCTATAAAAAGCAAACTAACCAACCAGCGTCACCCGTAACCTTTATATGATGATCACTGGTGAAAGGGTTAACTAGGGGCAATCAGGGGGTTAAAACCTTTATTAGGTTAAATATGGGGGTACCCGACGCTATATAAAAACCTGACGGGTTACCTAAATAACTAAATAACTAACTGGGTATCCAGTGTCACCAGTGACGCTTATACGGTGATCACTGGTGAAAGGGTTAACTCTAGGGGCAATCAGGGGGTTAAAATAATATATGGGGTACCTGACGCTCTAAAAACCTGCGGCGAAACTAAAAATAAATAACTGGCTATCTAGGGCACCACCGGCACTAAATACAGCGATCGAAAATACGATCGCTTAGTGACGCTGGCGTTAGGGGGTGAAAGGGTTACCTGGGGGGCGATCAAGGGGTTAAACCTTTATTAGGGGGGGTTAGGGGGCTACCCTGGACCTAAAGGGGCCTAAACCTAACTGCCCTGCAACTTTTTACTATCACAGATGACACTAAATGCAGTGATCAGTAAAATAAATGATCACTGCAATCAGTGACACTGTGATTGGGGGCTGGGGGTGACCTGGGGGGTGATCTGGGGGGGACTGGGGGGTGAAATGTGTGCCTATGTGTACTGTGAGGGGGTTAACTCGGTAGCGGGTGTGTGTGACCCCCTGGTTGGGCTCCCCACACAAAAACAGGGCCAGCAGACGGAGGTTGTGGTTTTCAAAATCAAAAGGTGCGGTTTATTTCTCTATGTACAGTGACAAAAACACAGCAAAGCCAAAAAGAAACAAACAAAATAAATCCTGGTCAGTTTGACCTCTGACTAAACATGCAGGTTTCCTAAACTAACAACTGGGATCAGCCTGGTGCTGTCCTAGTCCCTAAGTCCCTGGTTTAGTAAAAGTCCAAACAAATAGCCACACAGGCTTTGCCTCACCGCACAGGGGTTCACTCTCCCTAGACAGTCCACACAGGTCTGGTTCCAGGCATGAGCTAACATCTAATGAAGCTGGGAGTTCTTATAGAGGCCTAAATGAGCTGACAAGCTTCAGCTGGTCTCATCAACTCCCTGTCTGTACGACGCCCCACACTCTCCCTAGAGGTATGAGTCATCCATGAGCCCACTAGCCTTATACAACTCTCCACCTAGTTGTATAAGTCGGCGTAAAGCCTGAATCTGGGCGAAATATATCTACCCCCCTGGATGCAACCAGGTGACTTTACCTTCCTGCTGTCACATACCCCCCCCTCTTGTTTTAACCTCGGGGTTGGAACACCAGCAATCAGGCATTCATGTACTCGAGACAAAGCATCCACATTCCCCATTTGAACGCCAGGGCGATGCTTTACTGTGAAGTTGAATTCCTGTAGGGCCAGGAACCACCTATTCACTCTTCTATTTGTCTCCTTGTTTTGAGCCATCCACTTTAACGGAGCGTGATCCGTAACCATGTCAAAGTGCCTACCTAGCAGATAGTACCGAAGGGAATCTAGAGCCCACTTCACCGCTAAACACTCCTTTTCAACCGTGGCGTAATTTACCTCATGGGACTTCAACTTCCTGCTGAGGTAAATGACTGGGTGCTCTTCCCCGTTCCAGACCTGGGACAATACTGCTCCTAACCCCACATCTGACGCATCACTTTGTACGACAAAGTCTTTAGAGAAGTCGGGTGAGTACAACACTGGCTGGCTACATAAGGCTTGTTTCAAGAATTGGAATGCTGCCTCAGCCTCGGGGGTCCATTTAATCATGACCGACCCTTTCCCTTTCGTCAGGTTGGTTAGGGGCACAGCCTTAGAAGCAAAGTGGGGAATGAAGCGCCGATAATAACCCGCGATTCCCAGAAAGGCTCGTACCTGCTTCTTGCTGTTGGGACGTGGCCAACTCTGGATGGCCTCGACTTTGTTGAGTTGGGGTTTTATTACTCCCCTGCCAATGGTGTACCCAAGATATTTGGCCTCCTCCTGCCCAATGGTACACTTCTTGGGGTTAGCCGTAAACCCCGCTTCCCGGATAGAGTCTAGGACTGCTTGCACTTTTGGCAGATGTGAGGCCCAATCTGTGCTATGGACAATTACGTCATCCAGGTAAGCCGCAGCATACTTCCGATGGGGCCTCAGTATCTGGTCCATTTTCCGCTGGAATGTGGCCGGCGCATTCTGTAACCCGAACGGCATTCTCTTATATTGGAACGCCCCGTCTGGGGTTACAAATGCGGTTTTCTCTTTGGCCGACTTGGCCAGGGGAATTTGCCAATACCCTTTTGTGAGGTCAAGAGTCGTCATGTATCGGGCTGTTCCCAGCCGGTCGATCAACTCATCTATACGTGGCATGGGGTAGGTGTCAAATTTTGTAACTTTGTTCAACTGACGAAAATCGTTACAAAATCGCCAGCTCCCATCCGGTTTAGGCACCAACACAATGGGACTAGACCAATCACTTTGGGACTCCTCTATCACCCCTAAGTTCAGCATTTTCTGTACTTCCTCCCGTATTGCCTCCCGTCGGGCCTCTGGGATCCGATAGGGTTTTAACTTCACCCTTTCACCGGGCGGGGTAATAATATCATGCTCTACCCCAGATGTTTGTCCCGGCAGCTCAGAGAACACCTCCTTGTTGCGAAGCACAAACTCCTTAACCTCCTGTTGTTGGGGTTGTGACAAGGTGGCTGCTATTCCAACCTCCGGAATCACGCAACCAGTTTGAGCTGGTGACCAAGTTTCTGCGACTAGGGACTCTCTATCCCTCCAGGCTTTCAACAGATTAACGTGATATATCTGTTCGGGCTTTCGCCTTCCTGGTTGTCTGACCTTGTAATTCACTTCGCTCACTTTTTCCATTATCTCGTAGGGGCCTTGCCATTTGGCAAGGAATTTACTTTCAACCGTAGGGACAAGTACCAATATCCTATCCCCCGGGGAAAAGGTACGGGTCTTTGCTCCACGGTTGTACACTCTCTGCTGTGCCAACTGCGCTTGGGCCAAATGTTCCTTCACGATGGGCATTACCTGTGCAATTCGATCTTGCATCAGGGCGACATGCTCAATCACACTCCTGTGGGGAGAACTCTCACTTTCCCAAGTTTCCTTGGCAATATCCAACAGCCCTCTTGGGTGTCTCCCATACAGTAACTCAAAGGGGGAGAATCCCGTAGAGGATTGGGGCACCTCCCTAATAGCAAACATCAAATAAGGAAGTAGACAGTCCCAATCCTTTCCATCTCTATCCACCACTTTCTTCAACATTTGTTTTAGGGTTTTGTTGAATCTTTCAACCAGCCCATCGGTTTGGGGGTGATACACAGATGTACGCAATTGCGTCACTTTGAGCAATTTACACAGCTCTTTCATAACCCGGGATATAAAGGGTGTACCTTGGTCCGTAAGCAGTTCTTTACAAATACCCACCCGGCTAAAAACAAGAGATAGCTCTTTGGCTATGGTTTTGGCCGAGGTATTTCTGAGAGGGATCGCTTCTGGATAACGGGTGGCATAGTCCATTATAACCAATATGTACTGGTGCCCCCTAGCGGACTTGATTATAGGACCTACCAAATCCATTGCGATTCTCTCAAACGGGACCTCAATGATGGGTAGAGGGACCAGCGGGCTACGGAAATGTGGCATCGGGGCCGACCTCTGACACACAGGGCAGGAGGAACAATAATTTTCTATGTCCTTCATCACCCCAGGCCAATAGAATCTCTGTAATACCCTCTCTCGGGTTTTCTCTGTCCCCAGATGACCTCCAAGAATGTGCCCATGGGCCAACTCCAACACCAACTTCCTGTAAGGTTTGGGCACCACCAGCTGCTCAACGGTTTCTTCTGCCCTTTTTGCCACCCGATACAGTAGGTCCTTCTCTACGCTGAAGTATGGGTAAGTGCAGGTATTATCTGGGTTCACTAACTCGCCATCTATTTCCACTACGTTTTCCCGTGCCTTTATTAGGGCGGGGTCTTTTAACTGTTCTGTGGCAAAATTTTCCCTGTGAACCTCCAGATCAGAAAACTCCACAGACGGTAGGTTTTCGTCTGAGGAGGTGGGCTCCTCTCCAGTTTCTTGAGTCTCCCCTGCAAATACTGACAAGGGAAATTCTGGAGAGTCCTCACCACTCTCAGAGGAGTTCTGGCTATCACATTCCTGGTACATAGGGGCACCAGTGGGGGGCTCAGGATCATCCCACAGTTCCCAGAACTTCGGAAAATCCCTTCCCACAATGGCGTCATGCGGTAACTGAGATACTAAGCCCACTGGATGAGAGAGGGTACCTTTGGGGGTCTCGAAACACACTGTAGTCACTGGATACTCTCGGGTGTCCCCATGCACACAAATAACAGCTACCTTGCTATTCCCAGAGACCTCTGTTTTAACTAATTCAGCCTTTATCAGGGTCACAAGGCTACCTGAATCCAGTAATACCACAACATTTCTACCATTAATACACATTTTGCATAAATGTTTCTCAGTTCCTCGAATGGCAGTGCATGCGACTGTCGCACACAGCGACTGACGTCTGCCCGTCAGAAAGTCACACTGCATGGGTTCCTCCACAACCGGGCAATTGGCTGCAATATGTCCCGCTTGCCGGCAGCGGTAGCAAACGATCCTTCTTGCGGCCTCTTGAGCCGCTGATTTCCCAGGCTGTTCTCGCCAAACTTGGGGTAGAGCTCCCACCCTCTCACTCTCTCCACCCTTACCCCTTGGAATCCTCTTATCCGCCCCTGGGGATGGTCTGGTCTTAGGGTGGAAAGTCCGAGAGTCTCTGGAAGAGGCCGTCAGGTTCTCTGTAGCCAAGTATTTCTCTACACGATCCACAAGACCACCGGCCGTCTCTGGGTCTCCATGGCTTACCCACTTTTGGATGGCAGTAGGAAGAGCTCTCAAAAACCGATCCATTACAACACGTTCCACAATCTCTGGTGCGGAGAAAGTCTCTGGCTGTAGCCACTTCCTGCTCAGGTGAATGAGATCATACATTTGAGACCTGGGGGGTTTTCCAAGCTGGAAAGTCCAGTTATGCACACGCTGAGCCCGGACAGCCAGGGTGACACCCAGCCTTGCCAATATTTCAGCTTTTAGCATCACATAGTCTTTTGCTTGGTCAGGCTCTAGGTCATAGTAAGCCTTCTGCGATTCACCAGTTAACAGAGGAGCCACCAGTCCAGCCCACTGCTCCTCAGGCCACTTTTCTCTTTCAGCAGTCCTTTCAAATGTGGTCAAAAATACCTCTGGATCATCCTCTCCAGTCATTTTTGTCAATAAACGACTCACCCCAAAGGACGCGGTATTAGTGGGACGGCTTTCCTCACTGGTCTGCGGACGTTGCTGCATTACTGCTTCCATTTGTTGTAGTCTCTGCTCTTGCTTCTGTAACAGGTCTATGAAGCGGGCCTCAGATTGCTGCTGGGCTTGTTGATGAGCTTGCTGCTGGGCTGCAAGGCTCCTTTGCAAACCTGCATTTGTCTGCTGTTGATTGGCATTTGCTAGAGCCAGCTGTTTCAGTATCTCCTCCATGCTGGCTTAAAAAAAACTGCCTGCATTCTCCACCAACTGTGAGGGGGTTAACTCGGTAGCGGGTGTGTGTGACCCCCTGGTTGGGCTCCCCACACAAAAACAGGGCCAGCAGACGGAGGTTGTGGTTTTCAAAATCAAAAGGTGCGGTTTATTTCTCTATGTACAGTGACAAAAACACAGCAAAGCCAAAAAGAAACAAACAAAATAAATCCTGGTCAGTTTGACCTCTGACTAAACATGCAGGTTTCCTAAACTAACAACTGGGATCAGCCTGGTGCTGTCCTAGTCCCTAAGTCCCTGGTTTAGTAAAAGTCCAAACAAATAGCCACACAGGCTTTGCCTCACCGCACAGGGGTTCACTCTCCCTAGACAGTCCACACAGGTCTGGTTCCAGGCATGAGCTAACATCTAATGAAGCTGGGAGTTCTTATAGAGGCCTAAATGAGCTGACAAGCTTCAGCTGGTCTCATCAACTCCCTGTCTGTACGACGCCCCACACTCTCCCTAGAGGTATGAGTCATCCATGAGCCCACTAGCCTTATACAACTCTCCACCTAGTTGTATAAGTCGGCGTAAAGCCTGAATCTGGGCGAAATATATCTACCCCCCTGGATGCAACCAGGTGACTTTACCTTCCTGCTGTCACAGTACCTAAGTGTCAGTGGACTGTTGGTGCACTAACCTGCTTCTTCTCTCCTCGGCGCCGGAATCGAAAGACAGCCGCGAGGGAGATGACATCACTTCCTCCTGCCTGTGTTTACATCACATGGCGGAGGAAGCATTTTCATTGGCCGGGAGCGATTGCGAGGGGGTGGCCGAAATCGAATGGTCACCCCCTCATCTCTGATCACTCCCCAACGATAAACGGCTGCTCACTGTATAGGAGGGGGTCCGATCGGACCCTCCAACTGTACAAAGGCGATCACGTACACTGTACGTGATTGTGCCTGTCGGTGCCATTCTGCCGACGTATATATACAGTGAGCGGTCGTTAAGTGGTTAAACAGGGGCTGAAAATTGGGCCTTAGCCACTGGTGGTGGCGCACAGAATCAAAAATGTTCTTACAAGCTATCAGCATGATCATTGAGGAGAAAGCGGATAGTCATTTAGCATAACAGGATAGTCACTCAGCATCAGCATAGGCAGTCTTGAAGGGTTCTGACATTTCCAAAAAAAATATTTGGTTACATCAGCATCAGGTGCTTGGTAGCTGGTGGTGATCCAAGACTGATTAATTTTTATGAAGGTCAGTCGATCTAACGAGTTGGTGGACACCCTGTGATCGGTTACAAAGCAGCACTGAATGTGCGTTCTGAAAGAACGCTGGATGCAGGACAGGCCAGTAGCTCAAATGCATACTATGCAAGCTCTGGCCAGTGATCCATCCTCAAGACCCAGTAACCCATAGGATTTTCAGTGGGAAAGGTGTCCAAGTCTGATCTTGCCCCTAGGTATTCCTGCACCATGTAAAACAGACGCTGGCGATGGTTGCTGGAACCGATCATACCTTGGGGCTGCGGACTAAAAAATTGTCTGAACGCATCGGTCAGACGGCCATCTTCTCCACCGCTCCTTCTTTGACTTACCGAAGCCTCAGCAACACGTTGTCCAGGACCAGGAATTTGTAACCTCGCAGTCTCTGGGAACGTGTTGCACAGACCTTTCTGCAAGGCCTCCTGAAGATGCTTCATCCTCTTCTCCCTCTGCAACGGCAAGATAAGGTCCGTAACCTTACCCTTGTAACGTGGATCATAGTTACATAGTTACATAGTTCCATAGATCAAGGAGGGTTGCCAGCCAGTAATGATCCCTCTCCTTGATAGCACGAATACGAGGATCCTTCCGCAGGCTTTGCAGGATCAGGGAGGCCATGCAGCGTAGGTTTGCTGAGGCATTTGGTCCGGAGTCCTCTGGGTCACTCAGGATGACATGATCCGCAGCCACCTCCTCCCAGCCACGTACAAGTCCATGGGTTTCTTGGGACTGTAATTGATCCCTTGAAGACTGCTGCTGATGCTGAGTGCTAGGCTCCACCTCCATGCTGACACAATCCTCCTCTTTCTCCTCCTCATCCTCTTCCTGTGTGATAGGCGGGCCAGCAGGAACACTGTCTGGATAAAGGGGGCCTTGAGAGGTAAGGAAGTCCTCCTCTTCCTCCCTCTGTTTTGCCTAAAGTGCCCTGTCCATTATTCCATGCAGCGTGTGCTCCAATAGGTGGACAAGAGGGACTGTGTCACTGATGCATGCACTGTCACTGCTCACCATCCTCGTGGCCTCCTCAAATGGTGATAGGACAGTGCATGCATCCCTGATCATGACCCACTGGCGTGGCAAAAAAAAACAAGCTCCCCTAACCCTGCCCTTGTGCCATATTGGCACAGATACTCATTGATGGCCCTCTGCTATGTGTGCAGCTGCTGCAGCATGGCCAACGTTGAGTTCCACCTGGTGGGCATGTCACAGATTAGGCGGTTCTTGGGCAGGTTGTATTCATTTTGGAGGTCAGCCAGCCGAGCACTGGCATTATATGACCGGCGGAAATGCACACAGAGTTTCCTGGCCTGCCTCAGGACCTCCTGTAAGCCCGGGTACCTGCCCAAGAACCGCTGCACCACCAAGTTAAGGACGTGAGCCAAACAGGGCACATGGGTCAGGTGTCCCTGTCAGAGGCTTAAGCTGGCGTGAAATCAACCACCTCTGAGCCTGCCCCTGCAGAGCTGACAGAATCTCTGCCCCAGTGTGGTTCCTGTCCCCCAAGCACACCAGCTCAAGCACCGCAGGGAATCTTTTTGCCTGCGTACTTGCGTAGCCCCTTGAACGCCTACAGAGCACCGCTGGTTCCGAGGACAAAGCACAGGAAGAGGCCATGGAGAAAGAAAAAGAGGAGGGGTGGAGGAGAGAGGTGTGTCAGAATCACCAGTAGTAGCATTTTGGAGGCATGGTGGCGGAACAACCTCCAATGCTACTGCACCTTGTCCTGCATCCTTCCCAGCTGCCAGCAGAGTCACCCAATGTGCCGTGAAAGATAGGTAACATCCCTGTCCATGCCTGCTGGACCATGAGTCAGCGGTGATATGCACCTTACCGCTGACCGCCCTGTCCAGCGAGGCCACGACATTGCCTTCCACATGCCGGTAGAGAGCCGGAATCGCCTTCCGTGAGAAAAAGTGGCGTTTGGGAACCTGCCACTGAGGAACCGTACATTCCACAAACTCACGGAAGGGGGCAGAGTCTACCAACTGAAAAGGCAGCAGTTGAAGTGCTAGCAATTTAGCCAAGCTAGCATTCAACCGCTGGGCATGTGGATGGCTGGGAGCGAACTTCTTTTAGCGGTGCAGCGGCTGGGGCAGGGAAATTTGCCTGGTACAATCGGACCTGGGTGTACCGATAGCAGATTGCCCGAAAGTACTTGGCTGTGACACACCTTAATCTACATCTTCATTCCTCTCAGTGCAGGTTTCAGAGAGGACTGAAGGTACTGCATAGTGGGGTTGGAGATCCCAGCTGATGAGGAGCAAGGAGAGGTCTGCTTTGTTCTTTGGTGTGGGTCTTTTAGGTACGCTTGCCAACGAACTGCATGGCAGGTTGACATATGTCTGGTCAAGCATGTGGTGCCCAAGTGGGTGATGTTTTGGCCACGCGAGATACGCTTGAGACATATGTTGCAAATAGCAGCGGTGCGATCTGATACGCTCGTCTCAAAAAATGGCCCACACCAAAGAACTTTTGGAATAACGTGCAGAGACAGCAGCACCCTTCACATGCAGAGCTCTGCGGTGTGATGCAGTCAGTGTGCTGCCCTTAAGCTGGCCCCTGGAGGGCATCCTGCCTCGTTGGAGATGTGCCTCCTCCTTCTCTCTCCTATCTGGCACCCACGTGGAGTCAGTGACCTCATCATCCCCTCCCTCCTCATCACTGGAGCAAACCTGGCAGTATGCTGCAGCTGGGGGAACATGACTGCCAGATTGCTGTCCTTCTTGGGCACCCCCTCTCTCTGGGCTCATGTTACTGCCTTCCTCTAGCTGGGTACCATCATCAGAGCCTTCAAAATGCTTGGCATCCTCCTGGAGCATGTACACAACACTGTGGTCAAACAGTTCGGGGGACTCCTCAGGAGGACATGGTGGGACTGATGCCATTGAGCCGAGGGAAGAGGCCGCTTTGGCAGCTGCTTTGCCAGACAAATTACCCTGAGCCTGGGTGAGAGAGGATGAGGAGGATGAGAACGGCTTGGTCATCCACTCTACCAAGTCTTTGGCATGTTGCGGCTCAACATGGCCAGCTGCCGAAAAAAAAGGACAATCGTGTCCCACGGCCACGTGCTGATGAGGATGCACCGTGTCCACGACCAGCACTGTTGCCTCTAGACACAGAGCCTGCTTGCCCTCTTTTATTGGCTTGTGACTGTCTACCTCTCCTTGTTGGCCTTCCAGACACACTAATGGCCTGCAGTGAGATGTAGCTGCACAAAGCTGGGATGTATATATATATATATACTGATTATACTGCAGCCAGCAGAATCAACTGCCTGCCTGTAGTATTATTATTATTTTTATCTCAAAACAAATGTTTTATTGAAAAACAAAGTACTTTACATCCATTATTGGCATCAGAGCATCATAATACATTAGACCTGTACCACTCTTGGTTTCAGATAGTACTGCACATTACTCACAAACGTGTACATTATTTGCATCTTCCCATTCAAGACAATAAACAATACCCCGGGACAATTGTGCATCCAATTAACTGGGTCCCTGCTACCAATGCAAGAGCACTGAGAAACTCACAACAACCTATCCAGTACTAATTCCACCGGAGCCAACCCTGGTACACTCAACCATGGATCCCATAATTTGGAAAACTTTTCTGTACAGCCTCTATGTTGGTAAATAAGTTTTTCTAACTTCAAGGTGTTACCCATTTGTTTTATCCACTCCTTCACAGTGGGGGGTTCCGTTGACTTCCAGTGCCATAGAATCAGCATTCGGGCCTGAAAGAGGGCCCTAGCAATCGCCTGTCTGGGCATCTCCTCCAGCGTGTCACCTTCAATAATACCCAACACGCAGGGTTTGGGCTCTTTAGCAATTTGAACCTGAAAGGTTCGGTTAAGGACCTCCACCACCCGCGTCCAGTAAGCATGAAGTTTGGGGCAACGCCATAGCAGGTGTATTAAGTCCCCGTGATCCCGCATGCATCGTGTGCAGGCTGGATCATCACGCACCCCCATTCTAGCCAGTCTGGCGGGTGTATAATGGACTCGGAGAAGTATGTACAACTGCGATAGACGCTGGGCTACATTCAGTGAACACTGAGAGACTGCCAAAAGTGCTTCCTCCCACTGTTCCTCTTCAAAGGGCCCGACATCTCCCTCCCACTGGGCTATCACCTTACGGGTCAGGTCGGGCAGAAACATGTTAAGAAGCATAGAATAGGTACAAGATATGAAGCCTTTATACGATGCCACCTCCGCCATGTAGTTAAAGATAGGAGCTTTAGTCTGGACCCAGACTTCCACTCCCCTCTCGGCCCTCACCGCATGCTGGAGCTGAACATAGTAAAATAGCATGGAACCAGGGAGTCCGAATTCCTCTTGGAGAGCGGCAAAGGGACGCAGCTCTCCATTTCTGAATATTTGATACAGGTAGTTAACACCGTACTTCTGCCACCGTTTACTGTATTGTAGTTTTCCTATCTCCATGTACCGTTCATTGTGCCATATAGGGCTGAATTTAGTAAACCCCGTGACCTGCTGTAGTGACCTGACTTTATTCCAGATTTTTTGCATTAGGTTATAAGTGGGGTACAGTTTATTAGATTTACCCATCCGCAAAGCCTCCAACCCCTCCGCTACTCCCTGTTTAATCGTAAATTTAATGAGTGAGGTGGTGGAGTCCACCAAGTTCAACTCTGGGTCGGGGGCCGGGTTCAATGATCTAGCTATGTGTTGCAATTGGGCAGCCAAGTAGTACAGCCAGGGATTTGGCAGTGCTAGTCCACCTGCCTCTTTAGGACGTTGAAGCTGTTCCAATCTCACCCTAGCTGAAGAAGAATGCCAGATAAGGGAGCGGAACATAGAGTTAATGATTCAGAACTGTTTTAGAGGGATTACAAGAGGCGAGTTGTGCAACACATAAAGAAGTTGTGGCATAAGAATCATTTTTATCAGATTGATCCTACCCACTGGTGACAGTTTTAGCCTGGACCACACCTTGATCCTATCACGACTGCGATTCAGCCAAGGGGTAAGATTCAGCCTAACATACTCCAAGGGATCAGGGGTGATGTGTATTCCTAAGTATTTAATTTTCCTGGACACTGGGATATCAAGAATCGTTGGTAGTCGCTGGTCCGAACCCTCGTCAAGAAACATGAGCGAGGATTTAGTCCAGTTCACCACCAGCCCTGAATAAAATCCGAAGGTCTCAACCACCCTCATAGCTTCACTCAGTGAACCCCCGGTATCTCCCAGAAACAGCATAGTGTCATCCGCATACATCATTAACTTTTCCTGTAGGTCCCCGTACTGAAAGCCTCGGATAGCATTGTTGGAGCGGATGAGGGCCGCCAGGGGCTCAACAGCCAGGGCAAATAGAAGTGGCGACAGGGGACACCCCTGTCTAGTGCCCCTGTACAGCCGAAAGTCTGGTGACACTCTGCCTGCCTCCCTGATGGCAGCCCTTGGGGTGTGGTATAGCAACTGTACCCATGAAATAAATTCCTCCCCAAACCCAAACTTCCTCAAAGTAGCCCACAGGAATGACCATTCAATACTGTCGAACGCCTTGTGGGCGTCCAAAGACAGTAGCGCCCTATCCCCCCCATTATCCGCCACCGACTGCATATTAAGATAAAGTTTACGTAAATGTATTGCCGTGGATTTCTGGGGCATGAACCCCGCCTGATCAGAGTGTATAACAGTGGATATTACCCCATTTAAACGCACTGCCAGGACTTTTGCTAGAATCTTGACATCATTCTGTAAGAGGGAAATCGGTCTATAGGACCCTGGATCCAAGGGATCCTTGCCCGGTTTCAGAAGCAGTACGATAATAGCTTTGGTCATAGACAATGGGAGGCAGCCTGTTGCCTTGGCAACCTTGAACACATTAAGTAGTTTGGGCAACATACCCCCCGCATATTGCTTGTACACTTCAATCGGTATACCATCCTCCCCCGGAGCTTTAGAGTTAGGGAACATCCCGACCGCCGACTGGAGCTCCTCCAATGTAAGAGGAGCATCCAATTGCTGCCTAGCAGCTTCAGATATTTTGGGCAGGTCTACCGTTTCTAGGTATGTGAGTAGGGAACTCTCAGAGTAGGTCTGTTTAGACTGATATAGGGTAGAGAAGTACGATACTAGTTCAGACATGATGACATCTGGGGCATTGGTTACTGTACCAGCCCTGGTTCTAAGTGCACCAATGGAGGGTGACCTCTGTTGTGCGTGGGCAATTTTGGCCAGCAGGCGACCGGTTTGCTCCCCCTCCTCATAGTATGCCAGTTTATTAAAAAAACGTTTTCTTTCTGCTGCTGAGGTAGCACACCAACTGAGTAGCCAACACACTGGCAGCCAACCATGAGTCTTTGCTCTCCACAGTAGGGTCCGATATAAACCTCGCCTCCAGATCACTCACCAGTCGCTCCAATCCCTCCCTCTGTGCACTAGTAGTTTGTTTAATCCCGTGGATTTCCCTAATAAATATACCGCGAAGGAAGGACTTAAAGGCCTCCCAAGCAGTCACCGGCCCAGTATGGTCCCCCTGATCCTGCCAGAATTCCCCAATCTGGTCCGCTATCTGAGAATGTGATAAGAACAGATTAAGCCAGAAGGCATTCAATTTCCAGGGGGCCCTAGTCATAGTCGACTGGGGTCTCACCTCTAATTTAGTAATCACTGGCGAGTGATCAGATATGCTGCGAACGGCATACGTGATCTCCGATATGAACCGGGCGGCCACTGTAGAACAAATAGTTAGATCTATGCGGGATAGAGACATATATGATTTAGGGCGGACCGAGCGACGTGGTGACGTCATCCCCTTACTGCTCGATCTCCTAGGACGGGTTTACTTGTCGGCGTCCGGCCGGCGCCGCAAGTTCAAGGCTGTTTCCTTGCAACATTTCTGTAAGTGTTTTTTCATATTTGTATTAATAAACCCAAGGATTTTACACCAGCGAGGCATTCCTTTCCTCTTTTACATGGTACTGTTGCGGTCATACTGCTTGCCTTTTGCTGTGGGAGTTTCGTTTGAAGAGGTGGATACAGGAATTCTTACCATCTAACTGGGATTGCTTTGATGCGATTATAGGTCCTCCGTCATAGGGGACCAATTTAATCCGGTAAGCTGCTGACCTGTATTCGGTGGTGGTTATCACTCTTCAGACAAGCACTGTGGAATTTTTTGGATTTGATTTATGCACGGGTGTTTCAGTTTATTTGCTTTGGACAGAATTTTTGATTACGCAGACTGACGCTTAGTGCGACATATGTGTAGTATATCACATGTTTATTTACATTTATACCACATATATAGGGAATTCATTGATTTTTGTTATAAGTCAATTATATATTTTTAGGTTTGTTTATTATTTTTTGACACGTTATTAACAAGGGTTTTATGCACTGTATGTATGACAAATCAGTATGTCATATTGTCACTAGTTGTTTTTTAACTTTGGTTTAGCGCCACTATTTATATTTTTTCTTTTTTTTCACTGAGTATGTTTATCAGGTTAGTGGCAGCTTGAGACCGTTACCCAGGCAATTTGGAGCCACCCAACAATTGCCACCCCTTAATTCTGAGCGCAATTTTTCTTCTCCTTTTCACATCTTCTTATTTAACATCCATTAATTGCAGCTCTGATACAATTCCACTAATATGGACATTTTTGACTTCCGAGCAACACGGGTTGTTGATACAGTTGGTGTATTTGATTCTACCCCTGTACCCATTGGGTCTGATGTCAGTGGCCTCTTTTTGAGACTGAAAAATCTCATGACATCAGAAATACACACACAATGGGACCTAGCGTTTTTGGAGACTTACATAAAAACTGCTATGGTCCCAAGAAGCCTCCGATGGGAGGTCAGCCCCCAGGCAGGAGATGCCGACCTAGAAGGTTGGGCAAAATATTTTAATGACTCTGGTGTTCTGTTTCTACGGTTCCTTGCACAAAGGAAGAGTGAAAAACTAGTAAGACTGGACACTGAGATCAAAATAGTGAAGGAACTTTTAGTCCAATATAAGAGTGGTGTGGAGTATAGGGAGTACTCCAATTCACTACTCAAATATTTGGAGAAAGAGGAAAAAGATCAAAAAGTTAAAAAGAAAAAGAAGTTTTTAAGGGATACTGATGACTATGAGTCTGGGTTGGTGTTTATGTGGCAGAAAAAGATGGCCAATGATAATATTCAGGAGAGTGGTATGGACACCTTGCCCCAGGGATCTGGGACATTGGGTCCATCCATTAATCCTCCTCCCCCTATCAACAGGGGAGGATATTCACAGTCTCCTAGATTTGTTGCCAAACAGACCAAAAACAAACCTAAGCCTAGTAAAACTAATCAGAGCCAGGGATCGGGTCCCCTTAAAACTTCAAAAAAGCCCTTAAACGTTAGGTCAGACTTTCAATATCAGCATTATCAGGGAGAGTCTCCACGTTTTTGGGATCCACCACCAGTAAGGATTCCACCTCAGAGTGGAGTCTTTGGTCGAGGGAACCCAAATCCTGGTTATGGGTTTGGTAATAACCAGGAATATAACATTCCAACTCAGAATCGTTTTTTTCCCCTGTCGGATTCATTTGGGCCCGAAGGGATTGGATCCACTGATAGGGGATATGGCCATTTTAGTGCAGAGAGGAATGCTCAGATGTATTATCCTAATCATTATGATGGTTCTCATGGTCAATCTGGGTCCTACCCTCCTCATGGCCCACCTGACCATCGGACCAACCCCAGTTGGGGTTTTCCCAGAAGTCATCAAGGTCGATGGGGTCCTATAGGACAAGGAGAGGCACAAGAGGGGGTAGGCGGGCCCAGTCAGCCAAAAAGAAAGAGGGTGTAGGGTTGGGCATTTTCAATTTAAGCCAACAACCATTAACAGACCCAGAAAAAAGACTCTTGGATAAAGGTCTGAAATATGCTCCTCCTAGAAACCTGAGCAGGTTTCAGACATTTATGGATGTTCATAAATTCGCAAGAAAATTGAATATCAAGAGACATTTTTTGTCTAATCCAATTAAGGATAAGACGGGTCCCCCGCCAGAATTTTGTCATACTAATCTGGCGAATGCATCATTGTTCAATCCACCTGGGTCTCTTGCACCCTGTATTAGAGTGTTTCGTGATGTAGTACTGAGGGATTTGGAAGGGTTAAAAATTAAAAAGGTTAAGATGCAAAAGGACCTGGAAAGTGGTTTGGAGTCTCTTTGTTCCAACAAAGCATTGGTAATCAGGCCTGCGGACAAGGGGGGTGGGATTGTGGTTCTCGATAGGTGTGATTACCTAAAGGAGATGCACCGAATCGTTGACGATTTAGAAACCTACACTCCCCTGATTAGAGACCCAGTATTTAAGTATAAAAAGGAGTTGGAGGCTATTGTAGACCAGGGCTTTCAGAGTGGAATCTTAAATGATAAGGAGAGATTGTTTTTGGTGCCGTGTGCTCCTCGCACCCCGGTGATTTACTATCTCCCGAAGATCCACAAAAATCAGACTTGCCCCCCGGGACGGCCTATAGTCAGTGGCATTGATTCTGTCACGTCCCGGGTGGGCAAGTATATTGATTTTTTCTTGCAGCCCTTGGTCCGGGCGATACCCTCTTACATTAAGGACACCAGACAGGTCATTAACATCTTGGCTAGTCTGGTACCCACAAATGGGCTTTGGTTGGTCACGGCAGACGTGACCTCCCTTTATACCATAATTCCCCATGACCTGGGCCTTGAGGCGGTTAAATTATATTTGGATAGAGGCTCTGGCCTAGATCCCCGCCAGATTGAATTTGTTATGACCCTTTTGAAATATGCGGCTAGCCACAATTATTTCTGGTTCGACAATCAATTTTACCGGCAGGATAGGGGTGTGGCAATGGGGGCTAAGTATGCCCCCAGCCTTGCCAACCTCTTTATGGCTAAGTGGGAGGAGGACGTCGTGGATGTTTGCCGGAGACCAGAGGTAGTGCTCTGGGCGAGGTACATCGACGACGTCCTCCTCCTATGGGATGGAACCGAATCTGATTTATATGAGTACATGCGATCCCTCAATGATAATAGTAGAGGCATAGTTTTTTCTTTTGAGGCTAGTCAAGAGAGTATAAACTTTTTGGACCTGACTATTTCTGTTGCAGAGAATAGTTTTATTACTACTACTTTCTTCAAACAGACGGATAGAAACTCCTATATCCCCCTGGAGAGTTGCCACTATGCGCCTTGGCTTAGGGCGGTTCCCCAGGGCCAGTTCACAAGACTGCGACGAAATTGTACGGAGGTGGAAGCTTTTGATAGCCAGGCAGCCATTCTCTCTAAAAGATTCTTGGAAAAGGGGTATGATCCAACTGCCATGTCTAAGCTGGTGCAAACAACCAGAGAGATAGATAGAACCTCACTTTTGAGGGATCGGGTAAGGGATGAGAATGGGGGAGATTATTCCCTTCCATTCATTACCACTTTTTCTGCCCAGCACCAGAGCATTAAACAGTTGATCTGCAAGCATTGGCATGTGCTTGCGAGTGATCAATTACTAGCACCCATTTTACCTGACAGACCGTCAGTTGTTTTTAGGGGAGCATCTTCATTGTCGAATCGGGTTGCGCCGAGTGTACAAGATCCCCCTAGGGAACACAGGACTTTTTTGCAAAATTTGACTGGCTATCATAGATGCAAAAAGTGTCAGGTCTGCTCATTAAATGCTTGTCAGGATAGGAAGATCTGTCAGTTTACATCAACTAGTACAGGACGATCCTATGAGGTGGAACCATTTATAACCTGTTCCTCCGAGGGGGTGGTCTACCTTATTCAGTGCCCTTGTGGACTCCAGTATGTGGGGAGGACCAAGAGGGCACTGAGGGTTAGACTAAACGAGCATATAGCCAACATTAGAAAGGGCTTCGATAAGCACTCTGTATCAAGACATCACGATCTTGTACATAAGAGAGACCCTTCTAAGACTTTATTCGTGGCTATAGACAAGTATAGACCCCACTGGAGGGGCAGCTCACTAGTGAGGGAGATATCCAGACAAGAGATGGCTTGGATATACCGCTTGAAGTCTTATGTGCCTTTTGGCCTGAACGTTGACACTGACATCAACGCATTCATCAACAATTCGTAGTTGGTGCATGCGTTGATGTCTATAGACTCTGGGGCCCAGTCTGATCTTTTATTTTGATTGGAGTTGGGGCCTATGAGTTTGATGGGTAATGATGTAGTCCCCTTGGGAATATGCACATCCAAGCAGGTCAATCGTTTGGACAACATGACATTGGTGTTTATTGCCAATGTTTATTAACAGACATGAATTGTTTTTATTGTATTTTTTACAATTTTAAAATTTTAAATTATTTTTTATGTATGACACAATAGCCATTTAGTACATACATTGGTGAACACTCAGGGGGACTTTTGTGGGTCCACGTGTGACGAATTTTTAAGATTGCCTCATGTTCACCCATAGGTTGGTCTCCCCTGATGGTTTACTTCCTTTCCCTGCACGCAGCCAATTAGGTGTGTGTGTATGGATGTATGGTAGAAATCTTCATTGATCGTGTGGGTTTATGAATAATATTAAATTATGTTAATTTTGTAGTGGTTTTAAATGTACCTGTAATGGGTCTGATAGGAAATGGTTGTTTGTGCGTGTATGATCATGACATGCACTTTATAACAATTTGTCCTGTCTGTTTTAATTTATCTTGGTTTTTTTATTTTTTGGCTTTTCCATCTACCCTCTTGGGGGAAGTTCCGGTGAACCAACCCTTTGGGAATTTTGCCATATAAAATTTTTTTTTCTTTTTTTTTGTATAAAAATAAATAAAAAAATTTTTTATATATTATTTTTGTTAGTTTTTGCCGCATTTCCGGTTGCCGTTCTTTGTCTTTGCGGGGTCATCCCGCGGTAGATGAAGGCGGCTGCGGAGTGCGGCATGCAGATGCCTTTCCCTCTAGTTCTTGGGGGAATTACGCATGCGCGGAGTGCCGGAGCATCATTTTATTAATGGTGTATTCTCTGTCACTCCATCTGAATAGAGGCTTGGTTGTCTGTCCTCGATGTGCGCGTGCGCTTTCCCCCAGAACGAGGTTTGGTTTGTTATTGTGTTTACTACAAGAGGGGGTGACGCACCACGCCGCCCGTGCCCCGAGACGAAGTGACCTATCACGAAACGCGTAAAAAAAAGGGCGGACCGAGCGACGTGGTGACGTCATCCCCTTACTGCTCGATCTCCTAGGATGGGTCTACTTGTCGGCGTCCGGCCGGCGCCGCAAGTTCAAGGCTGTTACCTTGCAACATTTCTGTAAGTGTTTTTTCATATTTGTATTAATAAACCCAAGGATTTTACACCAGCGAGGCATTCCTTTCCTCTTTTACATGGTACTGTTGCGGTCATACTGCTTGCCTTTTGCTGTGGGAGTTTCGTTTGAAGAGGTGGATACAGGAATTCTTACCATCTAACTGGGATTGCTTTGATGCGATTATAGGTCCTCCGTCGTAGGGGACCAATTTAATCCGGTAAGCTGCTGACCTGTATTCGGTGGTGGTTATCACTCTTCAGACAAGCACTGTGGAATTTTTTGGATTTGATTTATGCACGGGTGTTTCAGTTTATTTGCTTTGGACAGAATTTTTGATTACGCAGACTGACGCTTAGTGCGACATATGTGTAGTATATCACATGTTTATTTACATTTATACCACATATATAGGGAATTCATAGATTTTTGTTATAAGTCAATTATATATTTTTAGGTTTGTTTATTATTTTTTGACACGTTATTAACAAGGGTTTTATGCACTGTATGTATGACAAATCAGTATGTCATATTGTCACTAGTTGTTTTTTAACTTTGGTTTAGCGCCACTATTTTTTTTTTTTTTATTTTTTTTTTTTTTATATATGATTTAGAAAAGCAAGAAAAACTTTTGTTGCCCGGGTTTCTATTGCGCCAGGGATCAGTCCAGCCCACCTCCTCAATGAACTTTTTCAAAGGTGTGCGGTAAGCGCCCCGCGGCGCAGTTACCGCCGGGTGCTTATCGAATGCCGGGTCCAAAAAACAGTTAAAATCACCCATGATGTATAAGGGGACGTCCTGGTGACACAACTGGTATTCCAACACTGTCCGGAGCACTTGGTGATTGTACGGAGGCGGGATGTACACAAATGCAAGAATACATTTCAGAGTAAAAATGCGACACAACAGAATTACATATCTCCCCTCTGCATCCATGACACTTTCTATCTCCTGATAGTCTAAGGAGTTATGAATCAGTACACTCACACCCCTTGAATAGGCGGTGTGAGTGGAGTGATACGACCACCCCACCCAAGACAGCTTCAAACATGAGACCGAGTCAACTGTAAGGTGAGTCTCCTGTAGTGAACAAATAGCGGGCATATACTTGCGAAGAGAGGTAAATACCATGGTACGCTTCAGGGAATCATGTATCCCCCTAACATTCCATGAGACTACGGGGATCGCAGCCATTTTGGATCCAAAAATCTATACGTTACAGTGTAAATAAGAAGCACAATGTCCCTCATCAATTTAACTAGATTTGGAAGATGCACATTTATAACTACCAGTCTTGTGGAAATGTCTCGGAAAATAGGTGATGCTCTGAAAAAACGGAGACACATAAACAACAATAAGAACAACAAAATTGAAAGGTGGTGTATCACCACAGTCTCACAGGAATGGGTCCGATGCACACGACCAGCAAGCTGAGCGTGCACCCCCGGCCGCCAGACACTATCCCCCAATGTGCACCAAGGGATCTCACATACAGTACCTGTGGCAGTGCATATCACCACCGAATCAGTGGTAGGACAACAGGTCCTCCCTGTCCTTGGCAACATGAGGTCCAACAGGGACCAAAGTACCATCTTGCATAAAAGTAGAAAATGGGAATAACACATTCCACTGGGAAAAGAAAAAACTTCTTGTTGACAGAAAAAGCTCTCGTTGAACCAAAAGGAAAGCATGTTCCCGTCTCCTCACTCAGACGCCCCGACGGCACTGTGTATTAAATCACCCGCCGGTCCTCCCGGGAACCCGGAAACCTCCTGGGAACCTGCAGCGACTCAATCTTCTTCCTCAGCCTGCCGTCCGACCCGGGGAAATGCATTTGCATGAGCATCCAGCCAATCAGAAGCCTCCGCTGCGTTTTCAAAGAAATGCGCTTGCCCCCGAGCTATGATCCGGAGCCTGGCAGGGTATAACATAGCATATGGCGCCTGCAACTTTTGCAACCGCTTTTTGACTTCGGTGAATCGCGCCCTGCGTTTTTGCACATCCGACGAAAAGTCAGGGTAGAATGAAATCCGCACGCCATTAAACTGTATATTCTGTTTTTCCCTGGCCAGCCGCAGGATTATCTCCCTGTCCCGATAATGTAATAGCCGAGCCAGCATGGGCCTTGGAGGGTGACCCGGTGGGAGGGGCCACAACGGGACTCTATGCGCCCTTTCAATTGCATACATGGTGGTGAAGGCCTTCTTCCCAAAAATGTCCACGAGCCATTGCTCCACAAATTGTGTAGGGTCTCTCCCCTCCACCTTCTCTGGCAGACCGATGATGCGCACATTATTGCGTCTCATCCTGTTTTCGAGGTCGTCAGCACGCATATCCACCGATTTGATCAGTCTGGTGTTAGCCTGTGTTTCCCTGATCAGGGGAGGGAGCTTGTCCTCCAGGTCACTGATCCTGCTCTCCGCTGCAGTTGTTCTCTCCCTGATTTTTTGCATATCCTGTCTGATCAGGATTACTGCTTCTTCAAGCCCACCAAACCTAGCCTGTAACGCATTCACTGAAGCAGTGCATTTAGAAACTGCCCGCAGTATATCAGCCAAAGTCAGCTGTTCAGTGTCCTCAGCCTCTGGCTCTGGCTCTGACTCATCCTGCTGCTCTTCAATGGCTGCCTGCATCTGGTCACCATCCCCCTCCTCCTGCTCCATGTCCTCTCCCTCTGTCCCTGCCTCAGCCACGGACTTATCAGCCAGTGTAGACGGCCCTGTAAGTTTCTGGGCATAATATCTCATGTCCTTGGGCTGATCGCTGGCTAGTTTGGAGGACTTGGGGATTTTACTCACTGTGTCCTTCTTCTCACTGCCGCGCTGGCCACGCTGCTGAGGAGTCCCGGCGGCGCCATGTTGGATATTGGGCCGGTCCGCTCCCTCCTTGTTTTTGCGGGTCACCATCATCCCTGGAGGACTCACAGCGGGTCGGGGTACCCTGCGGTGGTTCCGGTACCGATCTGTGCCGTCGGATCTAACCGAGGAAGCCGGGAACAGGATCAATTACAGGGTGACTGGTGGGAGCTCTGTGTAAAAGCGGCTGCTCACATGCCGATCCTGGCCACGCCCCCCTGTAGTATTATTAGTATGAGAACACCAGCAATTGTCTTCAGGTAGCTTTAGGTGCACACTGTGCAAAGGACACAGTACACTAACTGTAAATACTGCAGCTGCCTGCCTGTGGTATTAATAGGATCAGAAGAACACCAGCAATTGTCTTCAGGTAGCTTTAGGTCCACACTGTGCAAAGGACACAGTACACTAACTGTAAATACTGCAGCTGCTTGCCTGTGGTATTAATATGATCAGAACACCAGCAATTTTCTTTATGTAGCTTTAGGTGCACACTGTGCAAAGGACACAGTACACTAAATATAAATACTGCAGCTGCCTGCCTGTGGTATTAATATGATCAGTACACCAGCAATTGTCTTCAGGTAGCTTTAGGTGCACACTGTGCAAAGGACACAGTACACTAACTGTAAATACTGCAGCTGCCTGCCTGTGGTATTAATAGGATCAAAAGAACACCAGCAATTGTCTTTAGGTAGCTTTAGGTGCACACTGTGCAGAGGACACAGTACACTAACTGTAAATACTGCAGCTGCCTGCCTGTGGTAAATACTGTAAATACTGAAGCTACCACAATCACCTGCCTGCCTGTCAGTATATTAGGAAGAGAATAACAGGAACGGATCTAGCTAAACTGAATACAGTGTATATATATATATATATATATATATATATATATATACAACACCTAGGATGCATATATATCCTCCATACACTGTAACTGCCGCTATCTGACTCGCCTGCCTGCTCTATCTAACTTAAATCAAATGACACTGTCTCTCTGTCTATCTCTCTCCGCCGCCGCAACACACTACACAAGACCGCCACGCAGGCGGCCTTATATAGTGTGGGGCGTGTACTAAACCTCCTGAGCCATAATTGGCCAAAGCCACCCTGGCTTTGTCCAATTACGGCTCTCTGTACAGACAGCGCTGAGATTGGCCAAGCATGCGGGTCATAGTGCATGCTTGGCCAATCATCAGCCAGCAATGCACTGCGATGCCGCAGTGAATTATGGGCCGTGACGCGCCACTCGAATTTGGCGGGAAACGGCCCATAATGTTCGCAATTCGGCAAACAACAACACGGGTTCGACTCAAACTCGAAGCTCATCCCTACTGATTACCTTTAGTAAATTAATCCCCGGTGGGACAGAAAATTGGACACAATGTTCAGATTTATTCTGTAGTGGCAACCTGCTGAATTAAGAAAATGGTTAGTGCAAAACAGAGTAACATTTAACTGATCAATTGTATAGACACTATGGGGTTGATTTTCACGTAGTTTTAGTAAATCAAACCCAATATTCACTTTATAGCATAAAGGAGTGTAAAATGCAGTTTTGTTACTCTTGCTAACTAAATTAACTATAAAATGAACTCCAAACTTTTCCTTTTGTGAACTCACAAATTTTTGCTGCGGAACTGTATGACTGTGCAATGTTAGTTTCTGTAGCAATAAGTGTATATTCTCTCAATACACTCCACACAACAAGTTTCATGTCCCTTCAAGATGATTCATTTTGAGAAAAGGCTCTTCTCAGTCAGATTGCTTTATCCAGTAATTATCTGTCTTTATTCTCTGTATCTAACTGCCAGTTTCTTTGCACCTGCAGTACAGTTTATCACTTTAGCTCCAGATGAGATCAACAGATATCCCAGGATGTGGCAGTACTATGTTTCAGCGAAGAATAGTAACTTTGGAAATCTGATAGACAGTCACTCTTCCTTTCTGTGAAGACCATGTGGCATTTACAATGCAGCAGTTAGTTCTCTTCTGCACTCTTATGGCTCAAATTTTGTCTGTTTATGGTTGAGCCGTATCAGCAGTGACTTCATGCAATCAGATGCAATCGCTGTCTGGGTATTCTAATAGCCATAGGGATAGCAGCTGTTAGAATACAATAGCCTGCAGTGGAGATTCCTTCATCCACACTGTTAACATGAATATGAGAATGTATTGATTGCTCTCATCTTAAAGTGGGAGTAAACTCCCATGCATATGTAGAGCACAGACTCCCTCTTCCTAGTCTGCTTCGGCTCCTCTCAGGAAAAAGGGGCACACCGCACCACAAGCCCGTACCCTCCTTTGTTAAGAGGTTAGGCGGTGTTGTTTTTGGGCCTTGTCTGCAGCCGGAGTATAAAGTCCTCCTGAGAATGATTCTCACCTCTACAGTGTGTAGATGCAAGTCCTTGACTTTCCCAGGAACGTAAATGTCCACACCAGCTGAAAGTCCAACTCAATATTTATTTTCCACTTGCACAACACATAGTCTCTTGAATAAAAGAAAGGTTGGAGCAAAGACACAGGACAGCTTTAAGATGTGGAGGAGGTCCAGGCACAAACGTAGCTCAAACTCTTAGGACTGTTCAGATTTCTCAAACAGTTGTGGCGCATGGTCTCTGCCACAGACCATGAGGTTGGTCTCTGCCACAGACCCTGTGGATAAGGTCACTGCCACTGACCTGGCGAACAAGGTCACTGCCACTGGCCTGATGAATCTTGGTTCCTTCCTAGAACATAACCCCTTTCAGGGAGAAGACATCCCCCCAGAGAGTCAACAGACCCCTTCCTTCACCGTGTCCACAGCACCGGTCCTTCGGAACGGATCCTCCCTTCTCTTAGGGTGCGGGTCCCCTCGCAAGGCGGCACCCTGGACTCCTCGATCCCTTGTGGACCCCAGCCGAAGGCTGCTGGGCTCTGGGCCGTCACTACAACTCCTGGGCCTCCGTGCCCAGGCGAACAGGAACGGTGAGGTAGTACCTCACCCCAGGCTAAAGGTGTCTGAGGTGGAACTGGAACAAGGCCTCTGGGCCTAGGGCACCCGGAGATGACGGACCACCCACACACCCAGGCCGAAGGTGCCTGGGCGTGGACGACGACTCTCAGAAGATGTCTGCCCCTTTTATATCCTCTCCCGGCATGCACAGCAGGTTCCCCACCCCACTGTACGGCCGCCGAGAGCAGACAAAAAAGGCACAGCACTGCGCTTGTGGTTCAACCCTGGCCCAGAATGGCAGCGCCACCCACCGGCCACAGGGAACACATCACCAGCATTAACCCCTGAGAACAAAAAATGGTCCATGAATCCTATCAATTCAATGTGTCTGTGCCTGGTTATCATTCAGACACTTCCCCTAATCTGAACACCCCGCTACACATTCCCCCCACTAATGGACACTGGTCCCCAGTGTCTGGAGCAAACCCATGCCCCCTAAATCCGAGTTAACACAGGCCTGGTCCAGAGACAAGAAAAACAAAAAACTAATTTAAAACTGCTTGTTTGTGCCGGAACCTAACATGGGGAAAAGGAAATGAAAGCAGAAATGAAAGAAGATCAGTAAACATAATGTGCACATCACAGTCTCAATGTCACATAAACATATATTAATCATTAAATTCCCTTCCCGTCTGCCCTAATCAAAACCCACCCCGTTCTCCATATCTTGTTTGGTATCCATCTGCAGAGGGAGAAAGCATAAACATAAAACCAACACATGCACAGTAGAAGTGAAAAGATTCTCCCCGAAGGAACAATCCTTCCCTTCTGAAAGTAAAACACATTTTTTTTCTCTACTTAAAACCAGAGTCTTCTCCTTTTTCTTTTAAACAATGCAACACCGCCACCTAGTGGGAGTGCCACCGTCAGAACATTCGTCCTGAAAGAAAACTTTACTTTTGGGTAAAACTTCCTCTTCTTCTTCTTTGGCCCTGCTCTGAACTATTCTACCCCAAAGTCTGTCAGGAATGGTGTCATTACTGGGCTCACCTGCTGGTGGCACTGTTGCATTCTGCACCAGTGGGTGTAGTTCTGGTGGCCACCAGCGGGTGTCTCCTCACCAAGACTTTCTACCAGCCATCAAGCACACCTGATCTGGGTCTGCTGGACTATATAAACCTGCCCTTAACCAGGCTCAGTGCTCCAGAATTCCTTCTGTAAGCCTGGTCCCTGCCTGAACCTGAACCTGAACCTGAACCTGATCCGTTGCCTGAACCTGAACCTGATCCTGAACCTGATCCGTTCCCTGCCTTGTCCTGGACTCTGATCCTTGTTCCCTGTCCGCTGAGACCTGTCCCCTGATACCTGTCCCCTGATACCAGCTTCCAGCTCCCCCTTGCTGACTGCTCCCAGTATCTGGCCTTCTGCTCCCCTTGTCTCTCGTCCCTGCCTTGTTTATGTATGTGTGTTCCCTTTACTTGTATATATTAGTTAGATAGTTAGATTAGGTTGTTTTGGGGTTTGTTGTGTTCTCTTGTATTCATTTCTTGCTTACGGTTTGCTGTTGTTTGATTACACGTGTGGCTTTATCTTTAATAAATATATATATTTTCACTTACTCTGTTCCTGATTCCTTAAAGTGCAGCCCAATGATCTGACCACCTGTATTGGATGTCTGTGTATAGCATTCCCGTGACAAAATTCTGGAGCCATACAATCAGATCGGCTGCACCTGGGAATTGGGTCTGAGCACTTGTTAAAATTACTAAGATGCAGGTGGACGATATTTTTTTATCTTTCGCTCCTGGCAACAGATGACAGAGATTTCTGCTATCAGACACTAAGAGAATATACTAGAGAGCAGTTATTGGAATGCATCCGCATAGCCCACGTTTTTGTGGATCAGGGCAATTTTGTGTTTGAGGATGTGCAAGCTTTGATTTGTATCTGTATAGAGATGGCCCTGTCCGATGCCTCTAGTGGAGGTGACGATTATACACCTCCTTTTAATGCAGCTCAAGTAGAATCCTTGTTGTGGCTGTTGGAAGATGACTGAAGCCTCGTACACACGACCAATTTTCTCGTCCAAAACCGTCAAGAAAAGTGCAGCGAGAGCTTTTTTGTCGAGAAAAACGTTCGTGTGTATGGTTTTACAACGAGAAAATTGCAGAGAATCTCGACGAGAAAATAGAGAACCTGCTCTCTATTTTCTCGTCAGGATTCCAGATTTCCTCGTCGTGTTTCTCATCGGCCTGTTTTGTGACGAGAAAATGGTTCGTGTGTATGCTTTTACGACTCTTCCAAAAGCGCGCATGCTCACAAGCAACTATGAGACGGGAGCGCATCTTCTGGTAAAACAAGCCTTCGTAATGGAGAGAGCACATTCGTCATGCTCCAAATTATTGCATCGTTTAAATGTTCTGCATTGAAATCTTCGTTAGAATGTTACATTAATCAAAACGAGTGACCTTCTTTTGCTGCTGATATTCACACCGAGTTATGACTATTTTTTTTTAACCTTTTTCATGCTGCTCTTAAGAATATTTATGTGTATTATATCGTGCAAGTTTTTCGGAATAATTTAAATTGTTATATTTTTCAAAATTATTTTAATTATAATTTCGCAATGTTTTGATAGTGATCTCCCATTTAATTTTGGAATCTATATTAGTTAAATTTTCCACCATCTTTTTTTGCAAATCAGATTTAGTTATTCTTTTGGGGGGTTGTTATCTGTCCCTTTTTTTGTCAGTCAAATGTATCTGCTTACTCCAAAGCTAGATTTTTAATTTTTACAAATACACATAGTCAAGTATGAACTTAAACAAAAATCACATTTATTCATGTTTCGAAATAAAATAAAGAGAAGGCAGCGCTGGAGAACCTGCTGCCATTTGTGCATCCCAGGGACCCCAGAGCACACAGCAACCCTGTGTGGACACTAAAATTGGGAGCTTGAGAAGGCCAACATTTCTGAACACAATCTGATGCTGGCCTCCCAGAGGTCAGGAACAGCAGCAGGTGATATATATGTCCCAAGTGTGTGGTACTACAACAGGCTGCCTTCTGTCCGACCACAATGAAGCAAGGCCATCACTTCCTCTTCTTCCTGGCAACCTTCCCTGCAACCTTTCCTGAAGCCTTCCCTGCAGCCTTCCTTCTTCGTTTGGCTGGAGGCTGGGCCACTGGAGGGGTACTCCTGTCAGGAGGAGGAGGAGGAGATGTAGCAGAAGGGGGTGGGGCAGAAGAAGAAGGTGGAGGTGTAGCAGAAGGGGGTGGGGCAGAAGAAGAAGGTGGAGGTGTAGCAGAAGGGGGTGGGGCAGAAGAAGAAGGGGGAGGTGGAGGTTGAGGTTGGGTCAGTTGTGCCACCTCACATATGGCGGTATTGGGGGTAATTTTCTCCATCACCCCCTTGTTGAGCAAGGTGATGAGCAGGGGCTCGCATGGGAGGCGTTGCTCCATGCTCATCACCTTGAACTTAGCCTCCACTAGGCCGGCAATGGCCTCTTCAGGGGATGTGGGCTCCTGGAGGGTGGCATGGGCCTCACGAATAAGGGCCATTGCTGCCTCACTCGTGCTCCTGTCCCTCCTGCCTCTTTTGGGAAGCCGGATGGGAGGCACCTGGGATCTGGTGCTTCTCCTTTGCCCTGCCACCTCCTGTCTGCCACTGGGCCCTGCCACCTCCTGGCTGCCACTGGGCCCTGCCACCTCCTGGCTGCCACTGGGCCCTGCCACCTCCTGCCTGCCACTGGGCCCTTCCTCCTCCTGCCTGACAGTTTCCAGACCCTCCTCCTGGCTGATTTCATCCTGTGTATGAAAAAGGGACATAGTTTAATATGTTGGTTTAATCTTTGCAGCAAACTTTGTAATCCTGATTGAAGCAATTAGAATGTAAATCCATAAATCCTTGCTTTAAATTTACCACTACATCAGATTGACTATTTAGCACCCAATTAAGTGCAGACTAATGTCTACAGATCTTGATTTCACTTGTGGAATCCAAAATATTTTATGTTTGTCATCTTGACATATTTGTCAGACATTAAGTTTATCCCAATACATTTTCAGTTAATACTATACCTGGCTCCAGATGGCCAAATCAGGATCATCCAGGATGGCTGCCTCGTCTTGCTCCAGAGAAGGCTCAGGTTGGCTGCAGGGAAGTCTGGGGGGAAGAGTGGAGAGTGATGGCCTTGTCTCAATGTGGTCATCCAGGAAGGACATCCTGTTGTAGTACCACAAAATCGGGACATAAACATCACCTGCTGCTGCTCCTGACCTCTGAGAAGCCAGCACCTTAGAGCGTTCAGTCCTGTAGGTACCTCTCAAGCTGCCAATTTTAGTGTCCACTTGTTTTGCTGTGGCTGTGGGCACCTTGGTATGCACAAATGGGAGCAGCTTCTCCAGCGCTGCTTTTCTCACCCCTCTTTTTTTATGGATGGGGTTTTTCGTCTCCCACAGAGCGGGCAGCTCCCTTACCCGGTCAATAAATTCCACCAGGAAATCCTTGTCGCTTATAAAGACATTCATATTGTATCTGCAAGTTAAATAAATTATATATAACTAATGTGAGGCAAACAGTCTAACCTCCTTTACATCCTAGTCACCATATATATCCTCCAACATTCTCAAGACAGTATAGGCCAACAATTTGTACAAGTCACAAAATCACATACCTTCGTTCGCACGTCCGTCACTTGAACTCCTCTCTCCGCACACCGAACGTACTATAGTCACATGTGTGTTTGCTATATACACACCACACATGCGTCAAATTTCGAACACGTCGCTCCGCACGCGTCGCCCGCCCATGACGTTCTAACTAACATCTTTTCCCCGCCCCTTCTCTTTCGGCGCGCAGACAGATATGGCGGAGTTACAGCAGGTGTCTGATAATTCCGCAACTAACGAGGAGGAGACAAGCCCGGAGACCGAGGAAACGTCACGATCAAGGAGGAGATTCAAGGCATCGAATATGTCTTTGGCGGAGATGGCGGAGATGGTGGACATCTTGCTCAAGTCTGATTATGATGCAAAGCATGGGCCGTATAGCAAACCAAATAGAAGGAAGGCCAAAATCCTCACTAAAGTCGTGAAGAGTCTGAAGACGAATTTCGGGGTGAAACGCTCAAATGAGCAGCTCAGAAAGAGGTGGTTAAACCTCAAACTGAGGGAGCCAGAGCAGTTGAGGAGCATAAAGAGAATGCTCGCTAAAAGTAAGTAAAATGTAGACTTTTCTGCTATTAATCTTTTTCTAAACTTACATGTTGCTCTTTATTTTGGTTTCTCATATTGGACTCCCTTCCAAAATGTAATATTTTGAACTTGGTTGGGCACAGTAATCGTTCGTTACGTTACAGACACTTCGTTCGGCCACTATCCGCGGTTTTGGCTTATTTTATAGCCACAAAAGTAATTAGACATCTGCCATTTTTGGTCAAATATTGTGGCGAAATTTTTAGGCTAGATGATGTGTTTGTAAAGAGAATGAAATGCAAACTTTTATCAGTGTAAAGGAGACGACAATCAGCAGCTGCTTCCACATCTGTACTTTGGAGCACTATAATGTGGGCCACCAGACCCGCCTTTTTTGGGTGTCCCACACAGGTGCATCAGTGAATTTTTGTGGTGCGTCCATGTCTAATAAATTACATCCAAAGGTGAATACTAAACATATTCTTGGTCATAAATAATGCATTCTTCTTTAAATTCCGCCCAAACACACACTTGTACCACACTTCCAAGCAATTTAGCCTGTTTTTATTTTAACATTGAGATTTACAGTGTGATAAATAGACCTTTTGTTTGATTCTCATAGGGGAGAGAAGACTGGGAGGAGAACACTCCAGGGAGCACATGCACCCCACAACTTCCAAGCAACCCCAAACTCCCAAAGACCCACAACCGAAAGATGTGCAGGAAGTTGAGGTGGAGGAAGGAGAAGTGCAGGAAGGAGAGGTGGATGACGTTGTGGATCTGGTCACCACAACAGGTCAGTATCTGTCACCACAGCTTCAGGTAAGAGATGTAGGCCTGCAGAGTTATAATACCTTTTGTTTTTTGTTTTTAGGGGATATAAATGTTGTGAAGGATAGTACACGGTTCTCTGCTGACAGTGCCCTCCGCCTCATCCAGCAAGTGATGGAATGTAGCACGGAACTGGACCTAATTAAACAAAGAATCCATGTGATGGAACAAACATTTAAAGACATTCTCGATGTTTTGGGGAGAATTCAATAAGCCATCCAAACACATTTGTTTTTACATGTTTGTTATTGCACATTTTAGAATATTTTTGACAATCAAACCAGCCAAAAATTGAATCTGCACACAGTGTGTCAACATGTGCTATCTGCTAGGCTTGTGCAATTCGTTTCGTAACAAATCGAAATTCGTCCGAATTTAGCAACTTTCGGACATTCGGAAGCATTCGAATTTCCGAACAGAGCAATTACGAATAAGACCGAATCCGAAAAAAATTATACCGCAAAATAGCGAATGCCCGAAGGTCTTCGGCATAATTCGTTATGAAAAAAGTTACGAATGTACGAATCCATTCGAAGCACAATAACACTCACTCTGCTCTCTGCTTCTCCCTCACCATGCTGAACTCCCTCTCAAAATGGTGTACAGGGGGCGGAGGTTATAGCCGCATGAAAAAACAAAAGTAAAATACGAGATTTCGAATCCATTCGAAGCACAATAACACTCACTCTGCTCTGCTCTCTGCTTCTCCCTCACCGTGCTGAACCCTCTCAAAATGGTGTACAGGGGCGGAGCCTATAGCCGCATGTAAAAAACGAAAGTAAAATACGAGATTTCGAATCGTTACAAATAACCGCTATGTATTTAGAAAAGTACAAATCCATTCGAAGCACATTAGGCATAATAGGCAGCGTCATTGTGAGAGAGACACGGAAAATTACGAATCAACGAACCCAAAAAAAGTTACGAAAGTAGGAGTTGTGTCCAGAATCAACGAAAAACAACGTACTCTACCGAAAGTACGAATTATAAAGCAACAAAAAATTCAACGAAAAATGTCGCTTGCAAAAATACGAATGAGTCCGAACACGAAAAATCCCGTCTAGCAAAATTACGAATGATTACGAATCAACAGGACCGGAAAGAAACGAACCGAAACGGAACAAATTTTTCCGTTGTGCACAAGCCTACTATCTGCCATCAGGGGATATCCATGTACGTCTTTTGGGGGTGCAACCCCTTCCTCGTATCTAAAGTCGGTGAACTGAGGAAGGGGTTGCACCCCCAAAACACGTCCATTGATCACCCCTGATGGCAGATAGCACATGTTGACAATAGGGATCAGGATTGTAAACTTCCTAGATGAAAAAAATCCCAAATGTGTGCATATTCAATTTTTGGCTGGGCAAGGGGTGGCAGGACCCCATATTAGGACGGGCACATAGAGACATAGTTTGTGTAAGTGAATGTCTCAGATTGCTCAGAGGTATCCAATGTTGTAATTTTTGGAATGCAACTGTTATTTTTGTATTTTCATAAGCAAAAAATTGCCGGTTTGTGGCCAGGCCAACCCAAAAAAACTGAAAAAAGTAAAAATGGTGTGAATGTGCACAGAGTAAAATATTTGACCACAAACAACGTGTAGCTTCTTTTTATAATACCCTCTAAGCTTATTTGGTTATTTTGTAAGGTTACATAGTGAAATGGTTGTTAGTTACTAAAGTAAAATACACTTGGCACTACAAATGCACTAAGACAAACCAGGAGACAGGAAAGAACAAATAATTAAAGGTTTAAACAAGCTTTTTATTTGGATCCTTAGTCATAGGCTGGCATAGGAATTGCCCCCCTACCCGTGAAATACTCCATGTATTTGTCCCGAACCTCACGGGCATTTTGGGAGGGCAAGCCAGGACGGGCAGATTCCAGGCCCGGCAGGGGATTTGCAGGGGAAAGTCCAACCTCTGGCAAAACTGAGGCCATATAGGAATTTGATTTTTGGCTCAGAAAGTTGTGTAGCACACAGCAGCATAATACGACATAGTTTATTTTGTAGTCCGCCAAGTGTATTGAAGTCATAAAAAGGCAGAACCGGCTGGCCATTATGCCAAAGGCATTTTCGACAACTCTTCGGCCCCTGGCCAGCCGGTAATTGAACACCCTCTTGTCTGGGGTCAGGGTCCTCTGAGGAAATGGCCTCATAAGATGCCGTCCGAGTCCGAAGGCTTCATCAGCCAAAAAAACAAAGTGGAGTCCTTCAATATTCCCTGCATCCGGTGGCAATGCAAGTTCGTCACTCTGGAGACGGAGGGCAAACTCCGTCTGGATGAAGGATCCCCCTTCGGACATCCGGCCATTCTTCCCTACATCAACATAGAGGAATTCATACCGTGCTGACTAGTGATGAGCCGAACACCCCCGGGTTCGGTTCGCACCAGAACCCGCGAACGGACCGAAAGTTCGAACGAACATTAGAACCCTATTAAATACAATGGATGCGAACGTTCGAATTCTAAAGTGCTAATTATAACAACTATTATGCATGTTATTGTCCTAAAAAGGGTTTGGGAACCCGGGTTCTGCACCAGGGGACATGTATCAATGCAAAAAGAAGTTTTAAAAACGGTCGTTTTTCGGGAGCAGTCATTTTAATGATGCATAAAGTGAAAAAAAAAAGTCAAATATTCCTTTAAATATCGTACCTGGGGGGTGTCTAAAGTATGCCTGTGAAGTGCCACGTGTTTCCCGTGTTTAGAACTGTCCCTGCACAAAATGACACTTCTAAAGGAAAAAAAAGCCATTTAAAACTGCTTGCGGCTTTAATGTAATGTCTGGTCCCGGTAATATGGATGAAATTCTTTAAGAAAAATGGCATAGCTACCCCATGACCCCCCCCCCCCCTACCCCAGCCCATTACCAGCCCCTTTGGGTCTTGTATGGATATTAAGGGGAACCCCGCACATAAAATAAAAAAGGCCCTATATACTCTGAACAGCCCTATACAGGCGGTGCATACAAGACAGGGACTGTAGGTTTGTTCTTATGTAGAGTCTGTTTGTAATTTTGAACAGGTACATTGTTGAAGTGTAGCTCCAGACCAAAAATCTATTTTTAAACTTTTTGGAAAACATAGGTAAGGGTTATCACCCCTGTAACATTTGTTTTGCTGTCTGTGCCCCTGTTCAGAACATTTCACCTCACTTTCCGTCCCAATGACAACTCTTTTTGAAATGTGGTCTTTTTCTTGAAACAAGGATTGCTGATAAAGCATCAGTACAGAGGAGACACCTTTCTCCCATATTTATTCTTACAGGAGAGAATTTTCCTTCCTAGTGGTAGATTTCCTCTCACTTCCTGTTGTCTTCTTGCGTTTGCAAGTAGGAGTCGTTTGTAAGTTGGATGTTTGAAAGTAGGGACCTGCCGTATATACTCTGCAGAAATAGGCCCCTTAGTTGTTGGTGTTGGCACAACACTGTAAGCACTCACAGTTACTCTTGGTTGGTGCTGGAACGCCCTGCTGTCAACTATTATATCAGGAATTTTAATTACATATAATTGTTGAACAGTGGTAGTAAAAATTGGGCCTTTGATGGTGGTGCTGGTGCCACAACACTGTAAGCCCTGACAGTTACTCTTGGTGGGTGCAGCAATGGGCCCTGCTGTGAATTATTAGATCAAGAATTGTAATTACATGCCCCTGTTGAACAGGGGCTGAAAAATTGGGCCTTAGGCACTGGTGGCACAACACTGCAACCCCTCACAGATACTGTACTTGGAGCACAGCAATGAGCCCTGTTGCAAAGTATTGCTTCAAAAATTGTAATGACACGCCCCTGTTAAACAGGGGCTGAAAAATTGGGCCTTAGGCACTGGTGGCACAACACTGCAACTCCTCACAGATACTGTACTTGGAGCACAGCAATGAGCCCTGTTGCAAAGTATTGCTTCAAAAATTGTAATGACACGCCCCTGTTAAACAGGGGCTGAAAAATTGGGCCTTAGGCACTGGTGGCACAACACTGCAACTCCTCACAGATACTGTACTTGGAGCACAGCAATGAGCCCTGTTGCAAAGTATTGCTTCAAAAATTGTAATTACACGCCCCTGTTAAACAGGGGCTGAAAAATTGGGCGTTAGGCACTGGTGGCGGCACCCATAAACAAAAATGATCTTACAAGCTATCATCATCAATCGTATCATTGAGGACTCGGAGGAGGAGGATAGCCAGTCAACATAACAGCACAGGCACTCAGCATCAGCATCAGTCTTGAAGGGATGTGACATGTTAAAATCAATTAGTCTGTTATATCAGCATCAGGTGTGTGGTAGCTGGTGGTGATCCAAGACTGGTTCATCTTGATGAAAGTCAGTCGATCAACCGAGTCGGTGGACAGGCGCACCCTGTGATCCGTGACAAATCCTCCAGCAGCACTGAATGTGCGTTCCGAAAGAACGCTGGATGCAGGACAGGCCAGTAGCTCAATTGCATACTGTGCAAGCTCTGGCCAGTGATCCATCCTCAAGACCCAGTAAGCCAGAGGATTTTCGGTGGGGAAGGTGTCCAAGTCTGACCTTGCCCCTAGATATTCCTGCACCATGTTTATCAGACGCTGGCGATGGTTGCTGGAACCGATCATACTTTGGGGCTGCGGACTAAAGAATTGTCTGAACGCATCGGTCAGACGGCCACCTTCCCCACCGCTCCTTCTTTGACTGGCCGAAGCCTCAGCAACTCGTTGTCCAGGACCAGGAGTTTGCAACCTCCCAGTCTCTGGGAACGCGTTGCACAGACCTTTCTGCAAGGCCTCCCGGAGTTGTCTCATCCTCTGCTCCCTCTGCGACGGTAACATAAGGTCCACAACCTTACCCTTGTACCGTGGATCAAGGAGAGTGGCCAGCCAGTAATGGTCCCTCTCCTTGATCCGAAGAATACGAGGATCCTTCCGCAGACTTTGCAGGATCAGGGAGGCCATGCAGCGTAGGTTTGCTGAGGCATTCGCTCCGGAGTCCTCTGGGTCACTAAGGACGACATGATCCGCAGCCACCTCCTCCCAGCCACGTACAAGTCCACTGGTTTCTTGGGACTGTAAATCATCCCTAAAAGACTGCTGCTGATGATGCTGAGTGCCAGCCTCCACCTCCATGCTGACACAATCCTCCTCCTCCTCCTCCTCCTCCTCCTCCTCTTCCTGTGCGATGGGTGGGACAGAAGGAACACTGTCTGGGTAAAGGGGGCCTTGAGAGGCAAGGAAGTCCTCCTCTTCCTGCCTCTGTTCTGCCTCAAGTGCCCTGTCCATTATTCCACGCAGCGTGTGCTCCAACAGGTGGACAAGAGGTACAGTGTCACTGATGCATGCACTGTCACTGCTCACCATCCTCGTGGCCTCCTCAAATGGTGCCAGGACAGTGCATGCATCCCTGATCATGCCCCACTGGCGTGGAGAAAAAAAACCAAGCTCCCCTGACCCTGTCCTGGTGCCGTAGTCGCACAGGTACTCATTGATGGCCCTCTGCTGCGTGTGCAGCCGCTGCAGCATGGCCAACGTTGAGTTCCACCTGGTGGGCATGTCACATATAAGGCGGTTCTTGGGCAGGTTCAACTCCTTTTGCAGCTCAGCCAGGCGAGCACTGGCATTATAAGATCTGCGGAAATGCACACAGACTTTCCTGGCCTGCCTCAGGACATCCTGTAAGCCCGGGTACCTGCCCAAGAAGCGCTGCACCACCAGGTTAAGGACGTGAGCCACACAGGGCACATGGGTCAGTTGTCCCTGTCGGAGGGCGGAGAGGAGGTTGGTGCCATTGTCGTAAACCACCATTCCTGGCTTAAGCTGGCGTGGCGTCAACCACCTCTCGGCCTGGCCCTGCAGAGCAGACAGGACCTCTGCCCCAGTGTGGCTTCTGTCCCCCAAACACACCAGCGCAAGCACGGCATGGCATCTTTTTGCCTGCGTACTTGCGTAGCCCCGTGAACGGCTACGGAGCACCGCTGGTTCATAGGACAAACCACAGGAAGAGGCCATGGAGGAAGAAGAAGAGGAGGGGGTGGAGGAGAGAGGTGTGTCACAACCAGTAGTAGCATTTTGGAGGCGTGGCGGTGGGACAACCTCCAACACTACTGCACCTTGTCCTGAATCCTTCCCAGCTGCCAAAAGAGTGACCCAATGGGCCGTGAAAGAAAGGTAACGTCCCTGTCCATGCCTGCTGGACCATGAGTCAGCGGTAATATGCACCTTACCGCTGACCGCCCTGTCCAGCGAGGCCAAGACATTGCCTTCCACATGCCGGTAGAGAGCCGGAATAGCCTTCCGTGAGAAAAAGTGGCGTTTGGGAACCTGCCACTGAGGAACCGCACATTGCACAAACTCACGGAAGGGGGCCGAGTCTACCAACTGAAAAGGCAGCAGTTGAAGCGCTAGCAATTTAGCCAAGCTAGCATTCAACCGCTGGGCATGTGGATGGCTGGGAGTGAACTTCTTTCGACGGTCCAGCAGCTGGGGCAGGGAAATTTGCCTGCTAGAATCGGACGTCGGTGTACTGCTAGCAGAGTGGCCGCAAGTACTTGGCTGTGACACACCTAATTCTACACCTTCATTCCTCTCAGTGCATGTTTCAGAGAGGACTGAAGTTATAGTGGGGTTGGAGATCCCAGCTGATGCGGTGCAAGGAGAGGTCCGCTTTGTTCTTTGGTGTGGGTCTTTGAGGTAGGCTTGCCAACGAGCTGCATGGCAGGTCAACATATGTCTGGTCAGGCATGTGGTACCCAAGCGGCTGATGTTTTGGCCACGCGATATACGCTTGAGACATATGTTGCAAACAGCAGCTGTGCGATCTGATGCACTAGCCTCAAAAAAGGCCCACACCAAAGAACTTTTTGAATGACGGGCAGAGGCAGCGCCCTGCACAGGCGGAGCTCTGCGGTGTGATTCCGTCGGTGTACTGCCCTTACGCTGGCCACCAAAGGGCATCCTGCCTCGTTGGAGATGTGCCTCCTCCTCATCCTCCTCCTCCTCCTCTCTCCTATTAGGCACCCACGTGGAGTCAGTGACCTCATCATCCCCTCCCTCCTCATCACTGGAGCCAATCTGGCAGTATGCTGCAGCTGCTGGAACATGACTGCCAGATTGGTGTCCTTCTTGAGCATCCCCTCTGTCTGCTCTCACGCTACTGCCTTCCTCTAGCTGGGTTTCATCATCAGACCCTTCGAAACGCTGGGCATCCTCCTGGAGCATGTACCCAACACTGTGCTGAAACAGTTCGGGGGACTCCTCAGGAGGAGGACATGGTGGGTCTAGGGAAGGAGTGACTGATGATTTGTCTGACATTGATACCAGGGAAGACGACGCTTTGGCAGCTGCTTTTCCAGTACCCTGAGCCTGGGTGAGAGAGGATGAGGAGGAGGAGGAGGGCTTGGTCATCCACTCTACCAAGTCTTCGGCATGATGTGGCTCAACATGTCCAGCTGCCGAAAAGAAGGACAAGCGTGTCCCATGGCCATGTGCTGATGACAATGCACCGCGTCCACGACCAGCACTGTTGCCCCCAGACACAGAGCCTGCTTGCCCTCTTTTATTGCCTCCTGACTGTCTGCCTCTCCTTGTTTGCCTTCCAGACATTCTAATAGATGGCCTGCAGGGAGATGGGAAAAAAGCAATAAGGGCTACCTTCAGGTGTCCTTCTCTGTCCCTTGAAACAAGGACTTTCACAGTGAAAGAAACTGACACTCTCCCTACCTACAGTTTTCTGTCCCTAGAAAAAATATTTTTTTTAAGCACAATATAGCACAAGGACAATTCACTCACTGTCCTTACAGGTCCCTGGAAACAAGGACTTGCAGAGTGAAAGAAAAAAAACACTCTCCCTACCTACAGTTTTCTGTCCCTAGAAAAAATGTTTTTTTTAATCACAATATAGCACAAGGACAATTCACTCACTGTCCTTACAGGTCCCTGGAAACAAGGACTTGCAGAGTGAAATAAACTGACACTCTCCCTACCTACAGTTTTCTGTCCCTAGAATAAATGTTTTTTTTAAGCACAATATAGCACAAGGACAATTCACTCACTGTCCTTACAGGTCCCTGGAAACAAGGACTTGCAGAGTGAAAGAAAAAAAACACTCTCCCTACCTACAGTTTTCTGTCCCTAGAAAAAATGTTTTTTTTAATCACAATATAGCACAAGGACAATTCACTCACTGTCCTTACAGGTCCCTGGAAACAAGGACTTGCAGAGTGAAATAAACTGACACTCTCCCTACCTACAGTTTTCTGTCCCTAGAATAAATGTTTTTTTTAAGCACAATATAGCACAAGGACAATTCACTCACTCTCCTTACAGGTCCCTGGAAACAAGGACTTGCAGAGTGAAAGAAAAAAAACACTCTCCCTACCTACAGTTTTCTGTCCCTAGAAAAAATGTTTTTATTAATCACAATATAGCACAAGGACAATTCACTCACTGTCCTTCCAGGTCCCTGGAAACAAGGACTTGCAGAGTGAAATAAACTGACACTCTCCCTACCTACAGTTTTCTGTCCCTAGAATAAATGTTTTTTTTAAGCACAATATAGCACAAGGACAATTCACTCACTGTCCTTACAGGTCCCTGGAAACAAGGACTTGCAGAGTGAAAGAAAAAAAACACTCTCCCTACCTACAGTTTTCTGTCCCTAGAAAAAATGTTTTTTTTATTCACAATATAGCACAAGGACAATTCACTCACTGTCCTTACAGGTCCCTGGAAACAAGGACTTGCAGAGTGAAAGAAAAAAAACACTCTCCCTACCTACAGTTTTCTGTCCCTAGAAAAAATGTTTTTTTTAATCACAATATAGCACAAGGACAATTCACTCACTGTCCTTCCAGGTCCCTGGAAACAAGGACTTGCAGAGTGAAAGAAACTGACACTGTCCCTACCTACAGTTTTCTGTCCCTAGAATAAATGTTTTTTTTAAGCACACTATAGCACAAGGACAATTCACTCACTGTCCTTACAGGTCCCTGGAAACAAGGACTTGCAGAGTGAAAGAAAAAAAACACTCTCCCTACCTACAGTTTTCTGTCCCTAGAAAAAATGTTTTTTTTAATCACAATATAGCACAAGGACAATTCACTCACTGTCCTTACAGGTCCCTGGAAACAAGGACTTGCAGAGTGAAATAAACTGACACTCTCCCTACCTACAGTTTTCTGTCCCTAGAATAAATGTTTTTTTTAAGCACAATATAGCACAAGGACAATTCACTCACTGTCCTTACAGGTCCCTGGAAACAAGGACTTGCAGAGTGAAAGAAAAAAAACACTCTCCCTACCTACAGTTTTCTGTCCCTAGAAAAAATGTTTTTTTTAATCACAATATAGCACAAGGACAATTCACTCACTGTCCTTACAGGTCCCTGGAAACAAGGACTTGCAGAGTGAAATAAACTGACACTCTCCCTACCTACAGTTTTCTGTCCCTAGAATAAATGTTTTTTTTAAGCACAATATAGCACAAGGACAATTCACTCACTGTCCTTCCAGGTCCCTGGAAACAAGGACTTGCAGAGTGAAAGAAAAAAAACACTCTCCCTACCTACAGTTTTCTGTCCCTAGAAAAAATGTTTTTTTTAATCACAATATAGCACAAGGACAATTCACTCACTGTCCTTCCAGGTCCCTGGAAACAAGGACTTGCAGAGTGAAATAAACTGACACTCTCCCTACCTACAGTTTTCTGTCCCTAGAATAAATGTTTTTTTTAAGCACAATATAGCACAAGGACAATTCACTCACTGTCCTTAGAGGTCCCTGGAAACAAGGACTTGCAGAGTGAAAGAAAATAAACACTCTCCCTACCTACAGTTTTCTGTCCCTAGAAAAAATGTTTTTTTTTAAGCACAATATAGCACAAGGACAATTCACTCACTGTCCTTCCAGGTCCCTGGAAACAAGGACTTGCAGAGTGAAAGAAAAAAAACACTCTCCCTACCTACAGTTTTCTGTCCCTAGAAAAAATGTTTTTTTTAATCACAATATAGCACAAGGACAATTCACTCACTGTCCTTACAGGTCCCTGGAAACAAGGACTTGCAGAGTGAAAGAAACTGACACTCTCCCTACCTACAGTTTTCTGTCCCTAGAATAAATGTTTTTTTAAGCACAATATAGCACAAGGACAATTCACTCACTGTCCTTCCAGGTCCCTGGAAACAAGGACTTGCAGAGTGAAAGAAACTGACACTGTCCCTACCTACAGTTTTCTGTCCCTAGAATAAATGTTTTTTTTAAGCACACTATAGCACAAGCACAAAACACACTGACACTCTCCCTACCTATCCTTCTCTTTCCCTAAACTAAAGGAATCCAGGTTAAGCAAGAAAGAAATAACAGTCACTGTCCCTGCCTATGCTGCTCTATCCCTGCTCCGGAACACACTACACTAGGCCGCCGTGCTGGCGGCCTTTTATAGTGTGGGGCGTGTACTAAACACCCTCAGCAATAATTGGCCACAGGCATCCTGCCTGTGGCCAATCATTGCTCTCCTCGCTGCCGGCGCTGTGATTGGCCAAGCATGCGGGGTCACAGTGCATGCTTGGCCAATCACAGCGCCTGGATGACACTGCGATGGCGTAGTGCATTGTGGGCCGTTCGCGTCACTCGAATTTGGCGCGAACGGCCCAAATCGTTCGATCTTCGTCGAACGATCGAACAGCCGATGTTCGAGTCGAACGTATGTTCGACTCGAACACGAAGCTCATCCCTAGTGCTGACACCACCACCATCAGCACAATGCTATGAAACCCCTTGTAATTGTAGTAGTAGGACCCAGAACGGGGTGGCGGCACGATGCGGACGTGCTTCCCGTCTATAGCACCACCGCAGTTGGGGAAGTCCCACCGCGTGGCAAACTCCGATGCCACAGTCTGCCATTCCTGTGGCATGGAAGGAAGCTGTGGAGTGAAACAAGATGAAATAATATTAGAATACAAAAATCATACATTACAAGGAAAATCTCTAAAAAAACATTAGAGGCCAACATCAATCAAATTCTACGTTTATTAAGGTGTTTAAAATAAGTATAACTGAAGGCTCATTTATCATATTCATCACCCCCTCTGATGGGCCATTACTAAATTATTTTGGGGGGGGGGGAGATGTGTTTGGCCACAGGATAGCATTGCAGTGGCGGTGCGTCCAGAGTGGGCGCTGGAGAGTGGTCCAGAGTGCGTCCAGAGTGTCTGGAGAGTGCGTCCAGAGTGGTGCGTCCAGAGTGGGCGCTGGCCCCCTCTCTCCTGTGCCCATCACTCAGAACAATACATAGGTTCATGCGTTGCATAAACCTATGTATTGTCTATGCCGCCCACTATTCAGGTGGATGGCCTCTTGTAAAGCGACCGACATATGAATAATTGCGGCATTTAGGGGGTTCAAATTGCATAGCAGAAACAGGTAGTAAAATAGTCTTGCACATTACAACCTGAGGGATGTAATTGGCTTCCTAAAAGTAAAATAGGGGACGCAGGGGGGGGGCATTCTTTGGGGAAACACTGGCAGGCTGCTCTGCCAATCATGTTCACCAAGTCTGTTTAATGGTAACATGATTGGCTGATGCAACATCAAGGGAAGGAGAACACATCAAGGACAGAAGAAGGATGGCGCTGACCACAAGAAGGTAAGTGCAGGGCTGGGGGGAAACTGGCTGCATTAGAGGGGACTAAATGGCTGCATTGGAGGGAACAAAATGGCTGAATTAGAGGGGACAAATGGGGGCGTTTAATAGGCACCTGAGCAAAAAAGGAGGAAGTTTAGTTCATAAATTGGGGTGGGACCCCCAAACATTTGGAGCAACAGGCGCCCCTGCTGGAAAAGTTAGTGAAGGGAAATATTTATGGAGGAGAAAAAAGGGGCAATCTAAAGCTTCCAGCATGCATGGGGACAAAGGGGACATTCTCAGCATATTACAATCATGGTAATTAGAGAAGGATGAAAGAAATACAATACATTAGCATACATGTAATACATAAAATGTGATGTTAATGGAGAAAACTTACCCTAATATAGTCCTCCTGCAGGACTTGTATAATGGCAGAACAGGTGTCTGGGATTATGAGGCCCAGAGCCTGGGGGGAGATGCCTGTCGTGAACTTCAAGTCCTGAAGACTTCTCCCTGTCGCCAGGTAACGCAACATGGCGATGAGCCTCTGCTCAGCACTGATGGCTTCCCGCATAACGGTGTCCTTCCTGGTACTATAGGGGGACACCAAAGCCAACAGTTCCTGAAAAACGGGGTCAGACATCCGCAGAAAATTCCTGTAGTCCTCAGGATTATTCTCGACGATCTCCCGCAGCAGAGGCATATGGCAGAATTGGTCCCGCTGGAGCAACCAATTATTGGTCCATGAACTCCTCCTCACACCATTCATGGACTGGTCTTGGTCCAAAACAAGCAGACCAACACCAAGCGCACGCACAGCACGAACTCAACGACGAGAACGTCCAGGTGACATGGCTAAGAAACGGTCGTCTTATCAGAACGTACAGAACAGAACGCACTTTAGAACAGCAAGGCCTATGAATAACGAACTGAAAAACAGAAACGAACAGGCAAGAACGCACTGTACAACAGATATGACCTGCCTAGACGCCCTGAAAGTCAAGATACGAACCCACAAGCACAAACTGAACTGCAGAAAACGATCTGAAAAGTACGAAGACTGAAAAGCACGAATCGTCTCTTCCCAAACTTTTACTTCACATGCAGTAACACGAGATCAGCAAAAGCAGCCCAAGGGGTGGCACCAAGAAAAAAGATCTTCCCCTTTATAGTGCCGTCGTACGTGCTGGACGTGACCGCGGAGAACAACGAGGAAATTGGAAATTGTCAGTGTGTACGCATGGAAAGCTTGACGAGAAAATCGACAAGCTTAACAAGAATCTCGTCGAAAAAAACGACGTGTTTTTTACGACGAGAAAATCGGTCGTGTGTACGAGGCCTCAGCCTTTTTCCATGAGCACTACTCTGCTTGTCCTCAACAGGTGCTTGCAGCATGCATTGATTCAGTACAGTCTCTGGTCAGACAAGCAGTGTGCAAACCTTATTTTGTGAAACCCTTATTGCAGGCCTGGTCAAGTTTGTTGTATCCAGCCCCTGTCAGCTCCCAACCATCCATTTCTATGTCTAGACACCAACCTGCTGGGATGTCTTCTTCTCTTTTCCCCCCAATTCCCACTTTTTCTGAACAATACACCCAGCTAACAATGAAGTACCAGTACCCTGTTTCCTCCTGCTGCACTTACCCTGCCTTTTACCCTTCTGCTTCTTCTCGGCTGCCTCCATCAGCTCCTTCAAAGCCCCCTTCAAAGTCTGCACCCTCTGTTTCACCATCCGTCCGCTCTTCACCTCTACCAGCTACATCCATATACAAATCCTCAGTGGCAAAACCAAAGAAAAAAATGGAAGTTTTTTCCAACCCATTCAATCCTGCCACTATCCCAACCTGCCTCCACACCCACCAACCTGTGCCAGCCTGAAGTTCCCGTGCCAGCCTTACAGCCTGAAGTTCCTGAACCAGCCTGCCAGCTTGAAGTTCCCGTTCCAGCCTGAAGTTCCCGTGCCAGCCTTCCAGCCTGAAGTTCCCGTGCCAGTCTTCCAGTCTAAAGTTCCTGTGCCAGTTTGCCAGCCTGAGATTCCTGTGCCAGTTTGCCAGCCCAAGGTTCCTGTGCCAGTCTTCCAGCCTGAAGTGTCAGAGCCAGCCTTCCAGCCTGCAGCTCCAGAGCCAGCCTTCCAGCCTGCAGTTCCAGGGCCAGCCTTCCAGCCTGCAGTTCCAGGGCCAGCCTTCCAGCCTGCAGTTCCAGGGCCAGCCTTCCAGCCTGCGGTTCCTGTGCCAGCCTGCCAACTTGAAGTTCCTGTGCCAGCCTGCCAACTTGAAGTTCCTGTGCCTGTCTTCCAAACAGAAGTCCTGATGATGGTTTCCCAGTCGAAAGATCCAGTGTCCCAGTCGGAAGATCCGGTGTCCCAGTCGGAAGATCCGGTGTCCCAGTCGGTAGATCCGGTGTCCCAGTCGGTAGATCCGTTGTCCAGTCGGTAGATCCGGTGCCCCAGTCGGTAGATCCGGTGCCCCAGTCGGAAGATCCGGTGCCCCAGTCGGAAGATCCGGTGCCCCAGTCGGAAGATCCGGTGACCCCGCCTGAAGATTCGGTGCATGAGACCCCGCCTGAAGATCTAGTGCCCATTTCCCGGCCTGAGGTTGTGGTGCCCGTTTCCCGGCTTGAGGTTGTGGTGCCCATTTCCCGGCTTGAGGTTGTGGTGCCCATTTCCCGGCTTGAGGTTATGATGCCCGTTTCTCAGTCTTTGGAGCCTACTGCCCAGCCTGACGTGTTCCTGTCTGCTGCCCAGCCTGAGATGTTCCTGTCTGCTGCCCAGCCTGAGATGTTCCTGTCTTCTGCCCAGCCTGAGATGTTCCTGTCTGCTGCCCAGCCTGAGATGTTCCTGTCTGCTGCCCAGCCTGAGATAATCCTGTCTGCTGCCCAGCCTGAGATGATCCTGTCTGCTGCCCAGCCTGAGATGATCCTGTCTGCTGCCCAGCCTAAGATGATCCTGTCTGCTGCCCAGCCTGAGATGTGCCTGTCTGCCGCCCAGCCTGAGATGATCCTGTCTGCTGCCCAACCTGAGATGATCCTGTCTGCCGCCCAGCCTGAGATGACCCCGTCTGCTGCCCAGCCTGAGATGATCCCGTCTGCTGCCCAGCCTGAGATGATCCCGTCTGCTGCCCAGCCTGAGATGATCCCGTCTGCTGCCCAGCCTGAGATGATCCCGTCTGCTGCCCAGCCTGAGATGTTCCATCTGCTGCCCAGCCGGAGATGTTCCTGTCTGCTGCTCCGTTGCCCGCTGCCCAGTCTAATGTTCCAGAGCCTACTGTCTTGCTTGGTGACCCTGTACCTGGTATCCAGCCTCATGATCCAGTTCCTGATGGTTCCATTCCTGATACTCTGCCTGGTGGTTCCTTTACCGCTGCCCAGCCTGATGACTCGGAGCCCACTGCCCAGCCTGAGGATATGGTCCCTGCTAAGACCTGTTCCTGATGCCCAGCTGGCCGCTGATGTCTTCCTGATGGATGCCCTTTTTTCCAATATTTTAATCCTGCTTGTCACCCAGCCTGAATGTAATGCCCCTGCGTGGTCTGCCTCCGATGAGTTCTTGCCCGTTGCCCTGCTAATTTTTACTTCCGAATCTAAACTTCCTGACCCTGGTGGTGGGATGCTTGCCCTATTTTCAGACTCTAGTGGCACGTCCCCCAGTGAACTAAAGGACTCTGGCCTAGGAAGTCCGCAGACGTATTATGGAAACTTTTTAGGGTGTTTCCGCATCCACTCGGACTGTCTTACCAAGGGCTGAATGGAGTGTCCAAGGCCACTCCTTAAGGGGGGGAACTGTCAGGAATGGTGTCATTACTGGGCTCACCTGCTGGTGGCACTGTTGCATTCGGCACCAGTGGGTGTAGTTCTGGTGGCCAACAGCGGGTGTCTCCTCACCAAGACTTTCTACCAGCCATCAAGCACACCTGATCTGGGTCTGCTGGACTATATAAACCCGCCCTTAACCAGGCTCAGTGCTCCAGAATTCCTTCTGTAAGCCTGGTCCCTGCCTGAACCTGAACCTGATCCGTTGCCTGAACCTGAACCTGATCCTGAACCTAATCCGTTCCCTGCCTTGTCCTGGACTCTGATCCTTGTACCCTGTCCCCTGAGACCTGTCCCCTGATACCTGTCCCCTGATACCAGCTTCCAGCTCCCCCTTGCTGACTGCTCCCAGTATCTGGCCTTCTGCTCCCCTTGTCTCTCGTCCCTGCCTTGTTTATGTATGTGTGTTCCCTTTACTTGTATATATTAGTTAGATAGTTAGATTAGGTTGTTTTGGGGTTTGTTGTGTTCTCTTGTATTCATTTCTTGCTTACGGTTTGCTGTTGTTTGATTACACGTGTGCCTTTATCTTTAATAAATATATATATTTTCACTTACTCTGTTCCTGATTCCTTAAAGTGCAGCCCAATGATCTGATCACCTGTATTGGATGTCTGTGTATAGCATTCCCGTCACAAAGTCTTTATGTCTTTGCAGTGTGGAGAGAGGGAGAAAAAAAAACTGTTCCCGCTCTTCCAATAAGTAGAACACCCGTTACCAGGGCAAACAGTTCTGGGCTCCAGAGAGTACACTTTGGACATAAAAGGCAAGCAAGAAGAGTCTAGTCTCTTCACAGATAATACTGTGGATGCGGCAACACCAACGGCTTCCAATGCTTATCAAAGGTGTCAATATGGTACTCAGCATTATCTTTGTCCTTTCGGAAAATAACCACCTTGTCCGCATGTATGTGCCGACCGAGCATCCAGGCATTCCCATAGTCCTTGTACCGCTGGTAGCTGTAGGGGAACATGAATAGAACCTGCGGGCCGGGGGTACTTTGATATGTGTCCATACAAAGTCCGCATACCACTGGTGTCTATAGGCCTCCACCTCAAACAAAAGTTCCTTTGGCAGGTACGGGTACTCCCATCCATTTTCGCTAGCAACCTTCTGGTTAAATAACCTCTGCAAACGGGATAGCGGTGGCATGGTCAGACGATCTCCCATACCAGTCATGACTATGGCATCTGGGTGCTGAGGTACTTTCACTACCTCTGGGCCAGACACAGGGGCCCGCAATGACACCCGCTCCATCCCAGCAACGGATCCAAGTATCTCCAGCGGTGGAAGGGCAGGCAAGGGGACAGATCCCTCCTCAGGCTCCGGGGCCTCCACCCGGGGTGTGCTCTCCCCAGTAGACATTGGTGGGTCCCTATTTCTATGGGACAATGACAGGGGCATCTTATCCCAATCCTTTCGCTCAAACACCTCATCAATGACGGCGTCGTCTCCCGGATCAGAGACCGACTCCAGGTCAGAGGTGTCACATTCATCTGCAGGCAAGTAGCTCTGGGTAGAAGACGAGTCACAGCCTCTAACCAATTCAAGGGCCCTGGGATCCCTGACCCATGCATCCCCGACTTCTGACAGAGTCTCTTTCCCCGGCTTACCTCGGCTTGTAGCTGAGCCAGGACGTCCCGAGTAAGCGCTGGGGCGTAACTCCACCACGGCTGCAGTAAGCCTTCACAAAGCCAAACTTCCTCTTGGGCAGTGGGAGTAAGGACTCTGTGGTGACCGAGGCAACATCCTCCGGTCTCTCCGATTCCGGTTCCTCAATCTCCGGAACATCTCTGCTCGCGACTTCCTCACAGTGCGCATAGGGGTGGCTGCAAAAGCTCTGGCTCCTTCCTCCGAAGTAGTGGCGCCTGTAAGGCAGTTGAGGCGGAAAGCCCGAGGCTTCTCTGTGGGTTGCTCGACCTCAAATAGAAACTCCCTACAATGCTCGCATCTGCCGAAGGGCTTGAGATGCACCACCAGTCCCGAGCAGCCGGGACAAACCACTCCGAGGGCCTCCACATCTCTGCAAACGTAGAGGGCAAAATGTCCATGGGGCTTCAGCCGAATCCCTGTATCCATCACGGAAGCAGCAAACGAGGTCATATTCATGGTGGTTGTGGACGGAATCCATGAGACATGAGACGCTATGTTGCTCGCTTGCTGTTCCATTGTGCACTGTCCTTTTCGCGCCAAAGTCCCCACGTGCAACTCTTCATATGGCCAGACTCCTCCCATCTTCTGCACTGTTCGCTGGCTTTCTTTATAGGCACGCCCATGAACTACGCAGTCAGGGTTCTCCTCGTGGCGCAGTTCTCAATATGGCCGACCTCCACGGAACTTCACTGGGGAATAAAGTTCAAACTCTGGGGGGTCCTCACACTTTCCAACTGCAGACAAATCCCGGACTCGAGCCCCCACGTGTAGCGCACAGACCCCCCCTTCCTAGTCTGCTTCGGCTCCTCTCAGGAAAAAGGGGCACACCGCACCACAAGCCCTGTACCCTCCTGTGTTAAGAGGTTAGGCGGTGTTGTTTTTGGGCCTTGTCTGCAGCCGGAGTATAAAGTCCTCCTGAGAATGATTCTCACCTCTACAGTGTGTAGATGCAAGTCCTTGACTTCCCCAGGAACGTAAATGTCCACACCAGCTGAAAGTCCAACTCAATATTTATTTTCCACTTACACAACACATAGTCTCTTGAATAAAAGAAAGGTTGGAGCAAAGACACAGGACAGCTTTAAGGTGTGGAGGTGGTCCAGGCACAAACGTAGCTCAAACTCTTAGGACTGTTCAGATTTCTCATACAGTTGTGGTGCATGGTCTCTGCCACAGACCATGAGGTTGGTCTCTGCCACAGACCCTGTGGATAAGGTCACTGCCACTGACCTGGCGAACAAGGTCACTGCCACTGACCTGATGAATCTTGGTTCCTTCCTAGAACATAACCCCTTTCAGGGAGAAGACATCCCCCCAGAGAGTCAACAGACCCCTTCCTTCACCGTGTCCACAGCACCGGTCCTTCGGAATGGATCCTCCTTTCTCTTAGGGTGCGGGTCCCCTCGCAAGGCGGCACCCTGGACTCCTCGATCCCTTGTGGACCCCAGCCGAAGGCTGCTGGGCTCCGGGCCATCACTGCAACTCCTGGGCCTCCGTGCCCAGGTGAACAGGAACGGTGAGGTAGTACCTCACCCCAGGCTAAAGGTGTCTGAGGTGGAACTGGAACAAGGCCTCCGGGCCTAGGGCACCCGGAGATGACGAACCACACACACACACCCAGGCCGAAGGTGCCTGGGCGTGGACGAACCACACACACACCCAGGCCGAAGGTGCCTGGGCGTGGACAATGACTCTCAGAAGATGTCTGCCCCTTTTATATCCTCTCCCGGCATGCACAGCAGGTTCCCCGCCCCACTGTACGGCTGACAAGAGTGGACACAAAAGGCACAGCACTGCACTCATGGTTCAACCCTGGCCCAGAATGGCAGCGCCACCCACCGGCCACAGGGAACACATCACCAGCATTAACCCCTGAGAACAAAAAATGGTCCATGAATCCTATCAATTCAATGTGTCTGAGCCTGGTTATCACTCAGACACTTCCCCTAAATTGAACACCCCGCTACACATAATTTGTACCTATAGGTAAGCCTATAATAAGACTTTCCTATAGGTACTGTAAATGTCTCCTAAACGTGCACCGTTACGTCATTGTTACATGCGCTCTGAAGGAATGGCCATACTAGCACATTTTGGCTTTACCTTGCAGATTCCAGAGAAAAAAAAAAGCACACATCAGTTTACTACCATTTAAATGTGTATGGCTAGCCTTAGGCAGACAGAAGAATCTAGTATAATTTGTTCCAGCTTCTCCACATTGTCCTTTAAGCACTGTTCAAACTGGAATCTGACCAGAAGGAAAATTAACTCAGCAGTTTGTTCCTCTTATTCATTTTTTCTACTCTCTCCCCAAGATGGTTCCCCCCAGACCATCTTCTTCCCAGACTGCTCTGCAGAATGTTCCTCTCTTCGATTTGACTCTCTCTGCAGTCTGGCACATGTGTCTTTTTAAAAGCTGTCCCATAGGGGTTTATTTACTAAAGCTGGAGAGTGCAAAATCAGGTTCACTTCACAATCAGATTCTAACCTCAGCTTGTTCAATTAAGTTTTGGCAATAAAACCTGGAAGATTCTTGGTTTCTAGGCGGAAGTGAGCCTGATTTTGCCCTCTCCTGCTTTAGTAAACAAACCCCATAGAGACAAATTGCAGGGGCATTCTGGGATGGTCTAAAGTCAATTGAAATTCATTGCTCGCAACCTGCTAGGAACAGATTGACCTCTAATGGCAGAGGCTGTGGTAGATGATAGATAACTCTGCCACAAAACAGGTGTTACATGTAACATAGCAAATGTTTAGGATGTGGTTGCAAAATATCTATCATTAGCCTGTTCACACTGTTTTATCATTAAAGACGTAAACAAAATATATATATATATTTTTTTTTATTGCACATTTTTTATTAATGAATGAATGTGGAATAGTTCGAAAAATCTAATGGTGTTTCAGTATTCACAGGCCTCTGACCTGTTATTTGGGGATTTTACCTATATCTTTTACTAAAGCTCAAGTCATGTACTGTCCTGGGAAGACATTATAGAGTTGCCAACAAGCATGATCTTAGCTTGATCACAATCACAGTCAGATCAGAGAGGGATCATATGTCAATTTGTCTATGTGTATTCTCCAACCTTCCCAGGCATCTTCTGGTGAAGTATTTTCTGGAGAAGAATACAATGCCACGTCCCATATTGATGTATAATACATAAAGGTGGTGAATACTCATTTGATGATGCCAGATAGTTGCAACTGCCCTCTAAGACCTGGGGAATGGCTTATGACAGGGCCGGTGCTACCACTAGGCAAACTAGGCAGCCGCCTAGGGCGCACTGCTGGCTAGGGGGCCCCCGGCCACTGGTGTTCCTACTCTTTTCTCTCTGCAGCAAGCAACTAAGTCTCAGGATCAGCAGGCAGTCACCGCTCCACTCGGGCATAGTGTCAGAGGTGCAGCGGTAGCGGAGGACTGTGTCTGTGTCCCGACTCCCACAGAGGCATCAGGCGGAGGACACAGACCGCGGACATAGCGGGGGGACATCGCAGGATCCTGGGGACAAGGTAAGTATACTGCACCAGGATCCTGCAATGCAATCCCGAGTGTGGCTTGGGGTTACGGCTAATGGTACTAAATTTTAAACCCGAGTCACACTCAGGAATACCGCCAGGGAGGTTAAGAACTGTGCTGTTGGCATGCCTTTGATTCACAACATCCAACGCATATGCATTAGGGCCCATATTTATTCTGCTCTGTTTGTACTACTGTATCATTGTTTGCGTAAAGTCGTATTAAACCCAGGACCCTGCATTCACTATATCTGGTCTCCCACAGTATACAGAACATGGATATTTTAATTATTTTAGTAAATATAAACTGCTAAATACCTTTTCTCAGCAGCAGTATATAGCAGTCTTCTGACTTATATCAGTGTCTGGCTAAAGCTTGTAGCAGGAGTTTTCATTCTATTCTTACTGTCCTTTGAGGCTGCAGGACCCCTGACCCTTTGTCTGGACAGTGCTGATTGGCCATGTGCTGATCACATGCACTCTCCCCAAAAAAAAAAGCTCTCTAGATATACACACTAAGCATGTGCAGAGTGACTCCAAAGTCTTATCATGAGATATAATGTGGACTGTGGAAGAAGGAAAGGATCAGAGAAGACAGGATCAAACAGTATAACAAGCATGCTTTACTGCATATACAGACTGATTTTATTGTTGTGGGTTTAGTAACACTTGAAGTGATTTTGATTTTGCAATGTTTAGTCTTACTGCTTTGCCTGCATTAGACTTCTTATCACTTACAACTTAGAAGGAGCGAATTAATGGTTCTTTCATGCTATGACTTACATTCTCATAGGGATTGGCATTGATGGAATATGACCTTAAAGATTAATAATGTTTGAATTTAATTATTCTAGTTCATAGCTTTCCTAAATTAACAGTTTTATAGGACTTCACTGATCATTTACTATCATAGCAGTATTACCATCTTATACTAGTTCCTCCCAGGTGATATGGTGATTATATTTTAATTCTTTAGGGTTTTATCTTGCCGTTAAGGTACAAGGGTAGAGTCATTTAAATAAAGTGTTTTGGTTAATTTGGTATTTTTGGTTTATTTTTGTACTTTTATGTACATGATCCATTTGGTATTGTGTCCTTTTTAATTCTTCCTTTTTTTGTTGGGTGGCTTTGATAGTGTTTGGAGGACCCCTGAAGCTTCATGTATTATAACTCCTGTGGATTAATGTTGTTCCTTTGATTTCTTTGTAGTGCAGACATGACCTCTTTTACTCCCCAGTACACATTCTTCATCCTAAACATCAAATACACACCTCAGATGGAAACTTCCGACATTTGCCACGCTCAGGTCATAGAGCTAGATAGTGTTTACATCATTATCTTTAAAATAGGATATTAGATTTATCATTAACCACATTAGTTTTAAGTCTTATGGGCACTGGCTTAGAAGAGAAAGAAAATGATCTATATATAAAGGTGGGTATCGTTTTTGTGTGGGGCTTGTGACACCAAACTGTGTGTGTAAATCTGAATATGCATCTGTACAATAATTTTGAGAGTGCTTTAGGACTGCCTGTATCAATTGTTACTATATATGTACATAGTAAAAGCCTCGCTTGTGTAGACATCCAAAAACTCTGCGACTGCTGTTAGGCACTGCCAACCTGGATGTGATGTCAGCTGCCCCAGCAGACTCAAAACTGTCACTCAAGTGACCCTCTCCTAACTACTTAAAAGGTTATATAGAGAGGTTAAAGGAGGATTATACTGTATAAAGAGGGGAAAGATCTGGGTCAGCACTGAGAGTACGGTAATTATTCACTTGTAGAAAAAAAGAGGGCTATGCCATGCAAGGAGGAAGGGAATTGATTAGTCAATATTGTTTAAGAAATTTCTTAGGCACATTGCAAAGAAATAGAATATATTGCAAGAAAGCCTTTCAAAAAACATGTTTATTTTCTGTGCTTTTGCCTGCAATTTTTTAAGTTGATGGAAGGGACACTTTAATATAACCAAAGATCACTTTTCAATTTCCTAGCATGTCATCTCCCTGTAGTGGTCCCAGAGACTTTGGTAATAGTTTAAACATGCTGAACATCACAGATCAGGGTTTCTGGTAGCAGATAAAATGTATTTGTTTAAACCTTTACTTATCTTTTAAGATATGTTTTGGAGCAGGAAGGGACACCATGCAAGAATTACCATGAGTGTCAGGGAGGGCACATACATGAATGCAGGCGCATGGTTCCCGTAAACCCTGTTTGTGGCTGTTTAGCGCGTGCACATTGGAACCAGGTGGGCTATATAGACTGCACTAGTTGCTTGTGTCAGTGCCGTTTGGTCTATTACTGTCCTGAAGCATTTGTATATCTGTTCCTGTATTGCTCTTCCATTGCCAACCTGATCTCCTCCTTAGAGAAGGCTAATTTATTAAATACTTTCTTCAGCTCTGTGTATACAAAGGAGCATGGGGGAGCTTATGTCCATAATGGGGGTGGTAGTGACACAGCCCCAAATCCACAATGGCTCAAAAGTGATATGGTCCAAAAATATTTAGACAGAAAAAGGTGGATAAAGCGCCTGGACCATATGGCATCCACCCACGGATCCTAAAAGAAATGAGCTCTGTAATTTCAAAGCCATTGTATCTAATTTTTAGGGACTAAATAATGACAAGAATAGTACCACTGGATTGGCGCAGGGCCAATGTGGTGCCTATATTTAAAAAGGGAACAAAGTCTTTACCAAGTAACTATAGACCTGTTAGTTTAACTTCTATATAGTTGGGAAGATACTGGAGAGAAGACCACATAGATAAGTTCTTGCTGGAAAAAAATATTTTAAGCAACAGACAGCATGGATTCATGAAAGACAGAAGTTCTCAGACAAACCTGATTTCTTTTTATGAAGAGGTAAGTAAAACCTTGGACAGAGGGATGGCGATGGACGTAGTATACTTGGTTTTTGCAAAGGCGTTCGATACAGTTCGATACAGTTCCCCACTGTAAGAGGCATTGCAAGAGAACTGTCAGCGCGCTCCGGGAGCATCCACGCACGCACATGCGCACTAGGAACTCTGCAGATCACAGACGCGCCAATGCGAGTGCACATAGGCGTGCGCACATTCGTGGGAGCGCGTCCACGCTTTCCTTTGGCGCCAGATGGCCTATTTAAGGGGCGCACTGACCCCAGTCTAGTGCTGACGGATCTTCAGCTGTTCCTGTACCCCTACCTTGCTATTACTTGCCTGAACCTGCCTGACACCTGTTACAGAATCTTGGCTTTCCCTGACCTTGCTGCTGGACTTCACTACTTCTCTGATTATCGGTTCCTGATCCCGGCTTCCTGTTTGACCTTGCTCCTGCCTAATGTCTGTGTACCCTGCTGTCCGTCTGCTGCTGAACCCGGATATCCAGGTGACTACGCTTCTGTCTCCTGTTTGGCTCTACTCTGATTCCCGGGTATCTGAAACTTTGGTCCTGCGACCTGCTGCGACCTTCTGCCATCCAAGAGTTGCATCATCTGTTCCAGGCTTCCAGGGCTACTTCTGCAGGCACTCGTGTTTCTCCGGTCCCTTGGTTTCTCCTGTTCTCACCTCCAGCGGAGCCGGGGCCGGAGATACAAGAGAGGCTGACCTCGTCACTTAAGACTCCAGTCAGGTACGTGACAGGCATGGAGGAGCTCAGCTATGAGGAAAGATTAGAGGAACTGAATTTATTCACTCTTGAGAAGAGGAGATTAAGGGGGGATATATATGATCAACATGTACAAATATATAAGGGGTCCATATAGTGAACTTGGTGTTGAGTTATTCACTTTACGGTCAACACAAAGGACAAGGGGGCACTCTTTACATCTAGAGGAAAAGAGATTTCACCTCCAAATATAATTAATCCGGGGAATATCCGATTGCCTCTCGGGGGATCAGGAAGGAATTTTTTCCCCTGCCGTAGCAAATTGGATCGTGCTCTGCTGGGGTTTTTCGCCTACCTCTGGATCAACTGTGGGTATAGAATTAGGTATATGGGATTGTATGATATTATTTTTTTTTTTTTTTATGATTGAACTGGATGGACTTGTGCCTTTTTTCAACCTGACTAACTATGTAACTATGTAACTATGTAACTTTGCCAGAACTCTGCCTGCGTGACCCCTGGCTTGCCTCTGGACTATGCTTCTGCCTTACCCCTCTGCTCATGTGCCTTGTTGTTACCGACCCCGCCCTGACTACTCTTCTGCTTGCCATCTGTGTCTGATCTGCCTGCTAGTTGCTGACCCAGACTGTCTGACCTTTCCTTGCTCTTCTTCCTGCACCTGATCCAGCTGTAGCTGTGCCTGACAATAATTCCTGCTCTTCTGCCAGTGTGACATCAGCCAGCTGCTCCTGACACACATTAGGCCTTCCTCTATGCTTTGAGCTCCATCACCCAGTACGTTACAATGAGTCTTTCTTTACTTCCTGTCACAGATTAACCCAATTGTTTATTTTATACAGAGCTTATAGAACATATGCATAAATAGCTGTGAGGGATAATCCCCCTTGTGCAAATGGTAGATCGAATTAGGGCTTTCTAATATATCTATTTTTCTGAGATGGACTGCTCTTGGTGATAAAACTGGTTTTAGGCAATTCACTACGTAATTTCCCACTTACCTGTGTTTTGGACTCATTTGATTCCTCCACATTGGAATCTTAAATGGGTACAGCACTGTCAAGAGAATATTTTGCAGATTGGAGGATGGTAGTCCTCAAATGGGTCTCTCCACTCTTTAGAGCCTTGGGTGATGGAACTTATCAAACGCGTTGCTTTTGAAAAAATCACTTACCAGTTGAGAGGGTCACCAACACCTGTTGATATGATCACGCTGGCTAGACTTTACATCTAGTTTGATAACATTCTCTATGCATTAATTTCTATCGTTTTTTACCATAAGCAGTCATCTAGATATATATGGTATTTGTGTTTTACCTGGCATTTTATGTCATATACTTGATTGATTTAATGGTGGTGGAATGAAACAGGATATGCAATTCCTTTTAACATATTTAGTCCAGATATTGTGTCTGCATCTCAATGCTTAAATATGAAAGATTATATGCTTTTCATCTTAAAATTTCCCCATATCCATGCAATTTGACCGATGACTTAAATCTATCTGTATTGATATTAGTAGTTTGCTATTTTCTCATGCACCAGTGTGGGCTTTGCAGTTGTTTTTGTTTGGTTACTGTCTATGACTGGTTGTGATATGTATTGTTTAACTTCTTGGATATGCACAGAGGAGAGCCTGGTACAAAAGTTCATGTCACATAAAAGTCTTTTTGAAAGGTGTAATGGTTTAAATACAGTACAAACCATTATTTAATACAAGTATTTAATACAGCAATTTGTTTCAGGGGAAAAGGCACTAAAAGCATACACCTTTAGGAGAAGCTAGTCTTCATCAAGCCATTACACAGGTTCCTTAGTAAACTTTGTCATGATTCTACTAACATCCATTGCTCCGACCCTGAAAACGGAGGAGTATTTTTTCCCTAAAATGCATTGGTTAAATTTGATGCTCTTAACCATTAAATGTTTCAAAAAGGCTTTTAACCACTTAACGACCGCCCACTGTAAATATACGTTGGCAGAATGGCACCGACAGGCAGATTCACGTATATCTACGTGATCGCCTTTGTATAGTTGGGGGGTCCGATCGGACCCCCCTTCTTTACAGTGAGCGTCCGTTATTTGTTTGGGAGCGATCAGGGATGATTCCGGCCACCCCCTCTCGATCGCTCCCAGCGAATCGAATCCTTCCCCTGCCTGTGTAATGTTTACACAGGCAGGAGGAAGTGATGTCATCTCTCCTGCGGCGCTCACATATACCGAGCGCCGCACAGGAGAAGATGCAGGTTAGTGCACAAAACACTACACTGACACCAGGACACATAGGCACATAAATCGCCCCCCAGGCCCCCCCAGACACCCCCAGATCACCCCCCAGATCACCCCCAGCCCCCAGTCACAGTGTCACTGATTGCAGTGACCATTTATTTACTGATCACTGCAATCAGTGACATTTGTGACTGTAAAAGTGTCACTACATTTAGTTTTAGGTCCAGTGTAGCCCCCTAACCCCCCCTAATAAAGGTTTAACCTCCTGATCGCCCCCCAGATATCCCTTTCACCCCCTAGCACCGCCGCCGCTAAGAGATCATTTTTCTGATCGCTGTCTTAGCGTCGGTGATGCAGATCGGTAGCCAGTAATTTTTTTTAGGTTCGCCGCAGGTTTTTATAGCGTCAGGTACCCCCATATATTACCTAATAAAGGTTTAACCCCCTTGATCACCCCCCAGATAACCCTTTCACCCCCTATCACCACTGTCGCTAAGCGATCATTTTTCTGATCGCTGTCTTAGCGTCGGTGATGCAGATCGTAGCCAGTAATTTTTTTTAGGTTCGCCGCAGGTTTTTATAGCGTCAGGTACCCCCATATATTACCTAATAAAGGTTTAACCCCCTTGATCGCCCCCCCCAGGTAACCCTTTCACCCCTATCACCACTGTCGCTAAGCGATCATTTTTCTGATCGCTGTCTTAGCGTTGGTGATGCCGATCGGTAGCCAGTAATTTTTTTAGGTTCGCCGCAGGTTTTTATAGCGTCGGGTACCCCCATATATTACCTAATAAAGGTTTAACCCCCTTGATCGCCCCCCAGGTAACCCTTTCACCCCCTATCCCCACTGTCGCTAAGCGATAGTTTTTCTGATCGCTGTCTTAGTGTCGGTGATTCAGATCGGTAGCCAGTAATTTTTTTTAGGTTCGCTGCAGGTTTTTATAGCGTCAGGTACCCCCATATATTACCTAATAAAGGTTTAACCCCCTTGATCGCCCCCCAGGTAACCCTTTCACCCCCTATCACCACTGTCGCTAAGCGATCGTTTTTCTGATCACTGTCTTAGCGTTGGTGATGCCGATCGGTAGCCAGTAATTTTTTTAGATTTGCTGCAGGTTTTTATAGCGTCGGGTACCCCCATATATTACCTAATAAAGGTTTAACCCCCTTGATCGCCCCCCAGGTAACCCTTTCACCCCCTATCCCCACTGTCGCTAAGCGATAGTTTTTCTGATCGCTGTCTTAGTGTCGGTGATGCCGATCGGTAGCCAGTAATTTTTTTTAGGTTCGCCGCAGGTTTTTATAGCGTCAGGTACCCCCATATATTATCTAATAAAGGTTTAACCCCCTTGATCGCCCCCCAGGTAACCCTTTCACCCTCTATCACCACTGTCACTAAGCGATCGTTTTTCTGATCGCTGTCTTAGTGTTGGTGATGCCGATCGGTAGCCAGTCATTTTTTTTAGGTTCGCCGCAGGTTTTTATAGCGTCAGGTACCCCCATATATTATCTAATAAAGGTTTAACCCCCTTGATCACCCCCCAGGTAACCCTTTCACCCCCTATCACCACTGTCGCTAAGCGATAGTTTTTCTGATCGCTGTCTTAGTGTCGGTGATTCAGATCGGTAGCCAGTAATTTTTTTTAGGTTCGCTGCAGGTTTTTATAGCGTCAGGTACCCCCATATATTACCTAATAAAGGTTTAACCCCCTTGATCGCCCCCCAGGTAACCCTTTCACCCCCTATCACCACTGTCGCTAAGCGATCGTTTTTCTGATCACTGTCTTAGCGTTGGTGATGCCGATCGGTAGCCAGTAATTTTTTTAGATTTGCTGCAGGTTTTTATAGCGTCGGGTACCCCCATATATTACCTAATAAAGGTTTAACCCCCTTGATCGCCCCCCAGGTAACCCTTTCACCCCCTATCCCCACTGTCGCTAAGCAATAGTTTTTCTGATCGCTGTCTTAGTGTCGGTGATGCCGATCGGTAGCCAGTAATTTTTTTTAGGTTCGCCGCAGGTTTTTATAGCGTCAGGTACCCCCATATATTATCTAATAAAGGTTTAACCCCCTTGATCGCCCCCCAGGTAACCCTTTCACCCTCTATCACCACTGTCGCTAAGCGATAGTTTTTCTGATCGCTGTCTTAGTGTCGGTGATGCCGATCGGTAGCCAGTAATTTTTTTTAGGTTCGCCGCAGGTTTTTATAGCGTCAGGTACCCCCATATATTATCTAATAAAGGTTTAACCCCCTTGATCACCCCCCAGGTAACCCTTTCACCCCCTATCACCACTGTCGCTAAGCGATCGTTTTTATGATCGTTGTCTTAGTGTCGGTGATGCCGATAGGTAGCCAGTAAAAAAAAATTAGGTTCGCCGTCAGGTATTTATATAGCGTCAGGTACCCCCATATATTACCTAATAAAGGTTTTAACCCCCTAATTGCCCCTAGTTAACCCTTTCACCAGTAATCACCATATAAGTGTTACGGGTGACGCTGGTTAGTTAGTTTGCTTTTTATAGTGTCAGGGCACCCGCCGTATATAACCCAATAAAGGTTTAACCCCCTGATCGCCCGGCGGGTGATATCAATTAGGTTTTAGCGTCAGAGAGGGTCTGCGTCACACCCCAGGCAGCGTCAGGTTAGTGCCAGTAGCGCTAACACCCGCGCGTTAAGCATACACCCCCCTTAGTGGTATAGTATCTGAACCGATCAATATCTGATCTGATCATATCTATACTAGCGTCCCCAGCAGTTTAGGGTTCCCAAAAATGCAGTGTTAGCGGGATCAGCCCAGATACCTGATAGCACCTGCGTTTTGCCCCTCTGTGCAGCCCAGGCCACCCAAGTGCAGTATCGATCGATCACTGTCACTTACAAAACACAACACACATAACTGCAGCGTTCGCAGAGACAGGCCTGATCCCTGCGACTCCAGTGCTGTAGGAGGTGATTTCACCACCACAGTTAAAAAAAAAAGCATATATGCCGAAGCATTGGGGCAGCAGGGGCGGAGGAGCGGAGGAGCGATTTTGCTCCTAATGCCGCGTACATACGGTCGAAATTCCGACGGAGGCTTGCCCGTGGAAAAGTCTGACCATGTGTACGCGGCATAACTTTTGGGGGAAGATGCCCCCATGCTTCGGCATATATAAATGGTGCATGTATGCCCATCATTAGAAGTGGGTGGATGAAGGGCGATATTCTAATGGTGGACATACCCACCGATCAATCTTTTTTTTTTCGTTAAGCCAACAGGCTGCATGAAAAAAAAGATTACAATACATGTCCAACAAGGACCAGCAACGTACTGGTATGTTGCTGGACTTTGAATGTTTATACCAGAATGATGCCTGTGGGTTTAGGTATCATCTTGGTATCATTCTTTTCAGCCAGCGGCCGGCTTTCATGTAAAAGCAATCCTAGTGGCTAATTAGCCTCTGGACTGCTTTTACAAGCAGTGGGAGGGAATGTCCCACCCCCGGATATAAAAAGCGCCATTGGGAAATTGGGAAAGCATTTTATCACACCGATCTTGGTGTGGTCAGATGCTTTGAGGGCAGAGGAAAGATCTAGGGTCCAATAGACCCCAGTATTTTCAAAAAAGAGTACCTGTCACTACCTATTGCTATCATAGGGGATATTTACATTCCCTGAGATAACAATAAAAATGGACAAGCGGGGCGAATCCATTGCCATCCTTGCCCTAGGTCACCCATTGAGGCTTAAAACCGCCACCAACAGCACCTGGGCCTCCCCTGCTACAGCCCAGGCTAGCTATTTGCAGAAACGGTGCCTGATTGGGGCAGACGAGCAGACCCGCATTGCAGGGACACGTCGCCATCTTGAGGCCTGCTGGCCCTCCGGGGTCCTCAGCTCTCTACTTCCGCGATCAGGGGACGAGGAGACTGCCCGGTTCCGACCTACCAGCTGCCGCTGTCACGTTCTGCAGAACAGAATTACCTGAAGATCCCGGCCTCCAGCTCCGGCATCCAGCTGCCTGACGCCATCTTGCGGCCTGCCGACCCGGACTTCCCCTTCTCTGGAGCGCAGTAAGTAGCAGGGCAGCAGCCCTACCTTGCCACAACGAGACACCCCCAGAAGTGACTGTCCACGGGTGCACTGGAGGGGTTCTTAGCGGGGAAACCGTAGGCCTATACCGAGCGAAGCACCCACGATCGGCCTCCATCCCCAGGAAAGACCGCGGCTTCGGCCTACCCTCGGAAGTCAGCGGCCATCTTGCTACTCCCAGCACTCCAATCTTATCCCACTCCATCCCCCCACAGCTACCTCTACACCAGTTTCAGTGCCCCAGAGGGATTAATACCCACCCTATTTAACTGCCAAGGCACAAAACTGACGCCCAACCCGCAAAGTAGCTGCATGGAAGGAGGGACTTGCTCACCGGGCCTCAGCTTGCTACACCTTTAACCTAACAGCAGCAAAGGCCCAATCACCCCGGTCTGCTCCAGCCCAGCCCCTATTTAGCAGCAGCAGCCCGGCATACACACCAGGGGGGACGCACAGACCGCTGCATCTTGGGCCTTTCCTATTGGACTGTAACCAGGTATCTGCGATCTATCGCAGCAATCATTCCTTCCCCAACGCAATTATCACACGCGTCACACCAACGCTCAGACCGTGCACCTACCCAAGCACGACAGATCTACGCTCTACAACCTTCACTCAGGAATCAGGGATAATGGCTTGGCGCGTGGAGCTGATAACAGATATGTGAGTGAATCCTGAGTCGCTGTGAGACCTGGGCCTGAAAACAAACCGTACGCACAGTGAATATGTCCACACAGATTAAAAAAGGGACACATAACCACGTTCTCCGCTCTCTGACTACCCCCAAAAGACGGTTATCATCATCAAACTTGAACAAGTACAGATATAGTGGGGGAGGGAGAAACTCAAAAATGGAGACACCCCACAGACATAATATGGAAGAAGAATTGGATGAAGACAAAGTATCCCTCCCTCCATCTGAGGATTCTGCAGCGGGTCACAACGATAATGACAGACCTCTGACCTATGCTACCATGACAGACATAGCTGCGGACATCAAAAGATCATTCACCTCCGCCATTACGGACATTAAAACTGAGCTGCTTAGGCTCTCAGAACAAATGGCTGTGACGGAACGTGCAGGGAAAAGAAGAGACAGGGCATTGATCAGACTGGATGACATCACCGCTTCCCACTCCCAACACCTGATTGTAATGAATAGGCACCTGGAAGACTTGGATAATAGAGGGAGGAGACATAACATAAGAATCAGAGGTGTTCCTGAGACAGTCCTTCCAGACCAAATTAAACCAGCACTAACTTCCATCTTCAATAGTCTCCTTGACAGACCTGAACAATCTCCCATAGAATTTGACAGGGCTCACAGAGCTCTAAGACCTACAGCACCAGATGGAAACCCACCTAGGGATATCATATGTTGCCTACCCAATTTCGGCCTGAAGGAAGATGTCATCCAAAAAGCAAGATCCAAAGACCAAATCCTATTCAACGAATCTGCAATTCAACTGTTTCAAGATCTGTCACCAATTACTCTTAAGAACAGAAGAGCATTTCGGCCACTACTGGATGTCTTAAGAGAAAAAGGCATCAATTATAGATGGAAATTTCCGTTTGCTCTTCAAGCCTCTTACATGGGCAAACAACACCTGCTTAAAATCCCAGAGGATTTAAAAAAATTCTGCAAAAACCTACAAATAGCTCCGATTGATCTTCCCGAGTGGTATGCGGAATTTCTGCTGCCGCCGGAAATCAACAACTACCAAACCAGCTCTGGATCAACACCCTCCCGCTCACCTTTCCAACAAGGATCCTATCGCAGAAACGCCAACAGAAGCAATTTTGATCCTCCTTCTTCTGCCAAAGGAACCAAAAGTCCAAAGCTCATGTAAAAAGACCAATATTCACTTCTACAGCATCCGCCCACAACACGGACAGGGGACATCCACACATCCCCCCCTCCACCCCCCCCCCCCCTTGTGGGTTTTTTTTTTTTCTTCCCTCTCCAGGAAGCCCAAGACTGTAACCTCTGTTTTGAAGCCCAGTTGGCTTTGCTGTCATTTCATGAAGGCGACAAGTCAACCCTCTTCACTTCGCTCAATTATTTCCCTCTCCTGACCCGATCCGCCGTGCATAAAACTTGCAACCTAAGGACACTGTACCCACAGTGTACGAAGACTTAGGAATAGAACCCAAGGGGAGACTACTTTCATAGGATTTATTAGTACTTGCACGGTTTCTCCCCTCCCAACTGAGGGGTAAGACGAGTGAACAGGCTGGGATCTGACGACTTCGATATTTCTACTCGCCTCTTCTCTTTCTATACCCCGAAATTCCTGAGACTAGCTCACCAGGGAACCACCTCGGGCTAGATGCCCAGAATACGCAACACCCTCACGAGAACTTCTTTCTCCAATCCGACAGAACAGTGAGTATTCTAACGGGCTACACTTAAAGATATAGTGAGAATAATCTCCCTGGACATCTGAGGGTGCACCAAATTTACATCTGCAAGCATAAGCTATGTCGCACAGACACTGACTGCTTTTACACGCATTGGCGGACCCACTTATATCGGCAGTTACTGGTGGAGACAGACTTTCCCACAAATTTGTTAAGGGTAATCCGCCAACATGCAACCACTATTAGGAAACTACTGTTATTTGAAAGATGTGGGTCTTCTCTTTATGATTACTGTTATCCGTTTTGTGTTATTTTTCAATTGTACAAGCCTCTTTCTGGGCTTCTAAGCTCTCTCTCCTGTCTATCCTGCATGGAGCAACAAGCTGTTTGTACCATGTGAGAAAGTGGGACAAGACTTTTTCATGATACTAACTGTCTAAAGACTCTCACTGTTACCATGCGAAGCATGAACTGTTCCACATAACCTAGTGAGACAGCTTCACTGTTACCATGCGAAGCATGAACTGTTCCACATAATCTAGTAAGACAGCTGGGTCCCCCCCATTCCCCCCCCCTTTTTTTTCCCTTGTCCTCAAATGTTGTTACTATTCTGTCAGTTAACGGTTTAAGATCACAATATGACTTTACAATGCTCAACTCCCCAGGTCTCCCAGATCTGTCTCACTTTCTAGGAGATACACTCTCACACACAACACACCTTAGTGATACATTTTTAGGAATCACCACCTCACGGCCACATCTGTTCTGTTGCTCCTCCCATTTACCCCTCAGAGTTGTCACAGACGTCTCGTTTCAAAGACGACTTATCTGCTCCTCACCTTTTAGGTGTGACTCGAGCATCCACTTAACCTCCCCTTCCTGTTCATCCCTTTTTCTTCTTCACTATCCCTATCCCCGTCCTTACCCTCCCCAAACCCTATTAATAACAAGATACAGTACTATCTATTAACTCCCTGTTTTTAGATCATGGCTTACACTCATCTAGGGAAATCTCCAACACTAATATCCCACAATGTTAACGGTCTTAATATTCCAGAGAAGAGATCTAAGCTGCTAAGAGAACTTAAAAAAGCTCGCCCATCAGTAGTTTTCCTGCAGGAAACACATTTCAAGAGCAAACATGTCCCTACATTCACTGATAAAATATTCACAAAAATGTACCATGCCACAAACCCCCTAGCCAAAACTAAAGGAGTTTCTATATTAATTGACAAAGATTCCCCTTTTGTAGTCAAACAACACCTCACGGACCCCGAAGGTCGCTATCTTTTCCTTAAAGGCGAATGGGCAGGTTCCTCCATCACACTCGCTAATGTATACTTCCCAAATACCGCTCACATCTCATTCTGCCACAAGATAATCGATGAGCTTAAATGGTTTGCAGAAGGTTGTATCATTTTGGGAGGAGATTTCAATATCCCCCTCTCTCCCCTCAAGGACACTTCTACAGGACACACAGCAGTAACATATAAGATCCTCAAACGAATTAAGGCACTCTTAAGATCCTTATCTTTAATAGACACCTGGAGATCTATACACACCACTGGGAGAGATTATACCTTTTTCTCCCCACCACACAAACGATACTCGCGAATCGACCTGATTCTGATCTCGCAAAGGGACTTGCACTCCCTACTTCAGGCTGAGATAGGTATAATCTCCCTATTGGACCATGCCCCTACAGCCATCTCATTGAAATTCGACCGTCCGAAACAACCCACCTTTAACTGGAGACTCAATGCTTCACTCCTGACTGACCAGATCATTAAATATGACATTCATGTAGCAATTAATGAGTACTTTAAAACCAATAGCGACGCAGACACTAACCCACTAAATAACTGGGAGGCTCATAAGAGTGTGATAAGAGGAGAACTTATGAGATGGGGCGCCAGGAAAAAAAAAGAGAGGGAGAAAGAAATAACTAAACTGTCCTCACAGATAGCCACACTGGAGTCACAACACAAACAATCACTCTCAATCAAGGTAGAAGAAGAGCTGACACGCTGTAGGGAAGCCCTCAAATTTATACTTGATCTTAAAATCAGAAAGGCCCTCTTCTTCAAGAGAAGCATTTACTTTGAGCATGGAGATAAAAGCGGGAAATTGTTAGCCAAAGCACTTAAAGACACTACTATGAAAGGACACATATACACTATCAGGGACAAAGATGGTACCCCCAAACACAAGCCTACTGAAATAGCCGACCTTTTTCATAAGTTTTATTCAAAACTATATAATCTTCCAGTACAACACAGACCCCCACATATAACAACCACGAAACAAGAAACGATCCATGAATTCCTTAAGGATAGCAACTCACTCAATCAGGAGGACACGGCTAAAATAGAAGAACCCATTACCACCGAAGAAATTCTATTGGCAATTAAAGGCCTCAAAACAGGGAAAAGTCCGGGACCAGATGGTTTCACGTCACAGTACTACAAAACGTACACACATCTCCTTGTAAAGCCCCTTAGATCCACCTTCAACTATTTAGCTACGAATGAACATAACTCGAAATCCTTCCTCATGGCAAACATTGCAGTAATACCCAAGCCAGATAAAGACCATTCAGAATGTGCAAATTACAGACCCATTTCCCTACTGAATATTGATCTGAAACTATTGGCCAAAATATTAGCTAACAGACTGAAACCCTTATTATCAAAAATTATAGGCCCAGAACAAGTAGGATTTATGCCTGGTAGAGAAGCACGAGATAATACCACCAAAGCATTAAATTTAATACACTTCTCCCGAAACTCTAAAACAAGAGGTATGCTGCTTTCCACCGACGCTGAGAAGGCTTTTGATAGAGTCTCCTGGGACTATATGATGGCTACATGCGCCCATGTTGGCTTAAATGAACACATGCTCTCATGGATCGCAGCCCTCTATCGAAACCCGTGCGCAAAGATTAAAGTCAACAATATCTTCTCTGACCCCGTTAAGATTAACAACGGTACACGTCAAGGATGCCCCCTCTCCCCCCTTCTCTTTATCATCTCACTGGAGCCCCTGATAAGGAAAATAAACCTGACGTCTGATGTATCAGGATTTAAGATAGGAAAGAGGGAGTACAAAGTCGCTGCCTATGCAGATGACTTATTATTTTTTATATCACAACCACACATCTCCATCCCTAATTTAAAAAAAATCTTTGAGACGTTTGGATTCATATCCAACTTTAAGATTAACCAATCTAAATCTGAAGCCCTGAATATTAATTTACCCCCTGACCAACTAAACTTAATAAAAGACAACTACAATTATAGATGGGATCAAAACACACTGAAGTATCTAGGGATAAACCTGACCGACAATTTAGACTCTCTATATCAACATAACTATAAGCCGTTACTTACCTCACTGATTAAAGAGCTACGAGCATGGTCCTCCAAGACCTTCTCGTGGTTCGGCAGAGCTTCAATTTTAAAAATGACAATCCTCCCGAGGTTGCTCTACCTTTTTAATGCACTTCCCATTAAAATCCCAGAGGCTTTTTTCACAAGCCTTCTTAAGGCACAGAGAGATTTCCTATGGGCAGGCAGGAAACCAAGAATCAACTTCAACTTGCTGACACGTCCCAAAAATAGAGGAGGTATAGGTCTACCGGACTTTAAAAAATATCACCAAGCATCCCACATCACTAGAATACTTGATTGGCATTGCCATGGTCAGGACAAGGACTGGATCCAATTGGAACAAAGTTTAACTCCAAAAAACCTACTATTCTACCCCTGGACACTACACTCCAAAAGAGGCAAAAATCAGACGCACCCCTTAGTAGCAAACACCCTTCATGTCTGGCACAAAACTGTAGTCAAACACAACATTGCTTCCATACCTGGTCCTCTAACCCCGGTCACCAACAACCCTGATTTTATCCCGGGACACCTCTTGAAGGATGCGACCCCATACACGACTTCCCAATGCCTATCAAACTCAAAGGTTAAATCTTTGGAAGCCCTACGGGCAGACTGGAAGGGACCATTCCCTGGCCTCTGGTTTTACTTACAGCTAAGAGACTTCTTGATTAATTGCAGATGTAGGTCGTTATACTGCTTGCCAATGACTCCACTCGAAAATCTCTGCTTCAAGAGAACCTCAGTAGCACATACCACTTCCCTAGCCTACGCCTGGTTAATTTAGGCTCAGCACACAGATGACTTGAAACATAAGGCTAAATGGGAAAGTGACCTTAAAACTAAAATATTGACAAAACACTGGGAGAAGGCATGTATTATGACACACAAATGTTCCCTTAGCTCCAAATATCAGGAAGTCTCTTACAAAATCCTCACTCAATGGTACATTACACCCCAGAGATCCGGGAGGTGGTCCACCACAGCCTCGGATACATGTTGGCGCTGTGAACAGGATATTGGCACTTTCCTCCATATTTGGTGGGAGTGTCCATTAATTCTTGAGTACTGGGCTGAGATCAGGAAGTGGATCCAATTCATAACTGAAACCACTGTAAACCTCACAGCGGCTGCCTGCCTGATTAACGTTAACACACTCACTATAGGCAAATATAAGAAATCTCTCACTAGACACCTCCTCCTTGCAGCAAAAACACTCATCCCCCTTCATTGGAAGACCAAACGGATACCAAAAATCAGAGATTGGTTGGATAGAGTAGAACACATACACAAAATGGAAGAAATCGCAGCCATGAAAAGAGAAATCAGCAACAACTTTAATGAAATCTGGCAACCTTGGGTTTTATTCTCGTTCTCCCCCGAATTCCAGCTGCTTATTGCATAACTCCTCACTCCCTACATTAGGTAAATGAGACTGACTGTGAAGTCCACACTTGCTGAGACTAATCTATAATACACTGAATATGTATTCGAGATGATCTGCTAATGTATCTGTATACCCTGTACCTTCATGCTCTACTGATCCTGCTACTACCCCTCACCCCCCACCCTTCCCTTTCTTACCCTCTTTTCTTTACCCTCTCACCCACCCCATTTCTTCCCGCCACATTTTCTTAAACTTTATGTACAGCATATACCTATTTCATATTACGCCTTTATCATTTTCCGGGCTTGATAATGATTAAGCCCTAGATGTTAAAAAATTTTCTTTTGTTGTGATATGATTGCTTCTTTTTATTACCTGTTATCTGTACCAAGCTTCAATAAAAAAAACTTTGATTGTGAAAAAAAAAAAATGATAAAAAAAAATAAAATATGGAAGCAACAGTTTAAAAATAAAACAAAAAAGCAAAATTAATAATAAAAAAAAAAAAAAAAGCACCCCTGTCCTGCCCTGCTCTTGCCCAATGGCGAACGCAAGCGTCGGTCTGGTGTCATATGTAAACAGCAATTGCACCATGCATGTGAGGTATCACCGTGAAGGTCAGATCGAGGGCAGTAATTTTAGCAGTAGACCTCTGTAAATCTAACGGCGTAACCTGTAAAGGCTTTTAAAGGCTTTTAAAAATGTATGTAGTTTGTCGCCAATGCGCGTTTGTGCGAAATTTTAAAGCTTGACGTGTTTGGTATCTATGTACTCGGCCTAAGATCATCTTTTTTATTTCATCAAACATTTGGGCAATATAGTGTGTTTTAGTGCATTAAAATTAAAAAAAAGTGTATTTTTTCCCAAAAAAATGCGTTTGAAAAATCGCTGCGCAAATAGCTTGGGGTGTCTACTTTCCAAAATGGGGTCATTTGGGGGGGGGGGTTTGTGCCATCTAGGCATTCCATGGCCTCCGAAACTGTGATAGGCAGTGAGAAGTGAAATCAAAAATGTACACCCTTAGAAAGCCTGAAGGCGGTGCTTGGTTTTGGGGTCCCGTACGCGGCTAGGCTCCCAAAAAGTCCCACACATGTGGTATCCCCGTACTCAGGAGAAGCAGCAAAATGTATTTTGGGGTGTAGTTCCATATATAACCATGGCATGTGTGAGCAATATATCATTTAGTGACAACTTTTAGTAATTTTTTTTTGTCATTATTCAATCACTTGGGACAAAAAAAAAATATTCAATGGGCTCAACAGGCCTCTCAGCAATTTCCTTGGGGTGTCTACTTTCTAAAATGGGGTCATTTGGGGGGGTTTTGTGCTATTTTTGCATTTTATGGCCTTCGAAACTGTGATAGGTAGTGAGGAGTGAAATCAAAAATTTGCGCCCTTAGAAATCCTGAAGGCGGTGCTTGGTTTTCGGGGGCCCGTACGCGGCTAGGCTCCCAAAAAGTCCCACACATGTGGTATCCCCGTACTCAGGAGCAGCAGCAAAATGTATTTTGGGGTGCAATTCCACATATAACCATGGCATGTGTGAGCAATATATCATTTAGTGACAACTTTTTGTAATTTTTTATTTTTTTTTGTCATTATTCAATAACTTAAGACAAAAAAAAAATATTCAATGGGCTCAACATGCCTCTCAGCAATTTCCTTGGGGTGTCTACTTTCCAAAATGGGGTCATTTGGGGGGGGTTTGTACTGCCCTGCCATTTTAGCACCTCAAGAAATGAGATAGGCAGTCATAAATTAAAAGCTGTGTAAATTCCAGAAAATGTACCCTAGTTTGTAGACGCTATAACTTTTGCGCAAACCAATAAATATACGCTTATTGACATTTTTTTTACTAAAGACATGTGGCTGAATACATTTTGGCCTAAATGTATGACTAAAATTGAGTTTATTCGATTTTTCTTATAACAAAAAGTAGAAAATATCATTTTTTTTCAAAATTTTCGGTCTTTTTCCGTTTATATCGCAAAAAATAAAAATCGCAGAGGCAATCAAATACCATTAAAAGAAAGCTCTATTTGTGGGAAGAAAAGGACGCAAATTTTGTTTTGGTACAACATTGCATGTCTGCACAGTTTACAGTTAAAGCAGCACAGTGCAAAATTCTGAAAACAGCTCTGGTCCTTTAGCTACAAAATGGTCCGGGGCTTAAGTGGTTAAGTAAGATTAACTTTTGTACCAGGTACTCCTCCATACACATCCAATTTACCCTCTGGCAAGCACTCCCTTTGTCACCAGAGAGGTAGCAGCCTAGGACCAGAACACAGTCTTCCCACACTACATTTTCATTGTGGATCTGCTTCTTTGAAGGAAAACTTACCTTTCAATATATCCCCCAGAATTTATTTTCACTTCTATTGGTCCAGCCTTATCATACACATATCAAATATACATAATTTGGTAAATGGTAAAAATACATTTATTATAAATAAATCTAATTTGAAGCTATGTTTTGGAAGGATTAACATTGGTGGAGAACAGGGCACCATTGGGCTGGGCACGAACATTACCAGCTAGCACTTTCATGGTAGAGACGGCTTCCCCAGGGCTATAAAACTTTACCAGATGTTGCAATCTCTCTGCCTTACTGCAAGTCTCACTTTGATCTGAAGAGTCAAGTATCTCCCTTCAGGGCCACCAGATCAACATATCTTAACCACTTAACGACCGCTCACTGTATATATACGTCGGCAGAATGGCACCGACAGGCACAATCACGTAGAGTGTACATGATTGCCTTTGTACAGTTGGGGGGTCCAATCGGACCCCCCTTCTGTACAGTGAGTGGTGGCTAAGTGTCCGGGAGCGTTCCGGGATGAGGGGGCAGCCATTCGTTTCTGGCCACCCCCTCGCGATCGCTCCCAGCGAATGGAAATGCCCCCTCTGTCTGTGTCAGACAGAGGGAGCACGAGGAAGTGATGTCATCTCTGGTGCGGCGCTCACATATACCGAGCACCGTACAAGAGAAGACATCAGGTCAGTGCACACAACACTACACTGACACCAGGACACATAGGGACATAAATCGCCCCCCCAGGCCCCCCCAGACACCCCAGATCACCCCCCAGATCACCCCCCAGCCCCCAGTCACAGTGTCACTGATTGCAGTGACCATTTATTTAGTGATCACTGCAATCAGTGACATTTGTGACTGTAAAAGTGTCACCAAAGTTTAGTCTTAGGTCCAGTGTAGCCCCCTAACCCCCCCTAATAAAGGTTTAACCCCCTGATCACCCCCCAGGTAACCCTTTCACCCCCATCACCACTGTCACTAAGCGATCGTTTTTCTAAACGCTGTCTTAGTGTCGGTGATGCAGATCGGTAGCTGGTAATTTTTTTTAGGTTTGCCGCAGGTTTTTATAGCGTCAGGTACCCCAATATATTATCTAATAAAGGTTTAACCCCCTTGATCGCCCCCCAGGTAACCCTTTCACCCCCTATCACCACTGTCGCTATCAATCGTTTTTCTAAACGCTGTCTTAGTGTCGGTGATGCAGATCGGTAGCCAGTAATTTTTTTTAGGTTCGCCGCATGTTTTTATAGCGTCAGGTACCCCAATATATTATCTAATAAAGGTTTAACCCCCTTGATCGCCCCCCAGGTAACCCTTTCACCCCCATCACCACTGTCACTAAGCGATCGTTTTTCTAAACGCTGTCTTAGTGTCGGTGATGCAGATCGGTAGCTGGTAATTTTTTTTAGGTTCGCCGCAGGTTTTTATAGCGTCAGGTACCCCCATATATTATCTAATAAAGGTTTTAACCCCCTGATTGCCCCTAGTTAACCCTTTCACCAGTGATCACCATATAAGTGTTACGGGTGACGCTGGTTAGTTAGTTTGCTTTTTATAGTGTCAGGGCACCCGCCGTGTATATAACCCAATAAAGGTTTAACCCCCTGATCACCCGGCGGGTGATATCAATTAGGTTTTAGCATCAGAGAGGGTCTGCGTCACACCCCAGGCAGCGTCAGGTTAGTGCCAGTAACGCTAACACCCACGCGTGAAGCATACACCCCCTTAGTGGTATAGTATCTGAACAGATCAATATCTGATCTGATCAGATCTATACTAGCGTCCCCAGCAGTTTAGGGTTCCCAAAAACGCAGTGTTAGCGGGATCAGCCCAGATACCTGCTGGCACCTGCGTTTTGCCCCTCCGTCCAGCCCAGGCCACCCAAGTGCAGTATCGATCGATCACTGTCACTTACAAAACAAAAACACACATAACTGCAGCGTTCGCAGAGACAGGCCTGATCCCTGCGACTCCAGTGCTGTAGGAGGTGATTTCACCACCACAGTTAAAAAAAAAAGCAAATATGCCGAAGCATTGGGGCAGCAGGGGCGGAGGAGCGATTTTCCGAAATTCCGACAGAGGCTTGCCCGTGGAAAAGTCCGACCATGTGTGTGCGGCATAACTTTTTTGCGGGAGGATGCCCCCATGCTTCGGCATATATAAATGGAGCGTGTATGCCCATCATTGGAAGTGGGTGGATGAAGGGCGGTATTCTAATGGTGGGCATACCCACCGATCAATCTCTTTTTTCGTTCAGCCAACTGGCTGCATGAAAAAAAAAGATTACAATACATGTCCAACAAGGACCAGCAACGTACTGGTATGTTGCTGGACTTTGAATGTTTATACCAGAATGATGCCTGCGGGTTTAGGTATCATCTTGGTATCATTCTTTTCAGCCTGCGGCCGGCTTTCATGTAAAAGCAATCCTAGCGGCTAATTAGCCTCTGGACTGCTTTTACAAGCAGTGGGAGGGAATGCCCCACCCCGGATATAAAAAGCGCCATTGGGAAATTGGGAAAGCATTTTATCACACCGATCTTGGTGTGGTCAGATGCTTTGAGGGCAGAGGAAAAATCTAGGGTCTAGAAGACCGCAGTTTTTTCAAAAAAAGAGTACCTGTCACTACCTATTGCTATCATAGGGGATATTTATATTCCCTGAGATAACAATAAAAATGATAAAAAAAAAATACTTGGAAGGAACAATTTAAAAATAAAATTAAAAAGCAAAATTAATAATAAAAAAAAGAAAAAAAAAGCACCCCTGTCCTGCCCTGCTCTTGCCCAATGGCGAACGCAAGCGTCGGTCTGGCGTCATATGTAAACAGCAATTGCACCATGCATGTGAGGTATCACCGTGAAGGTCAGATCGAGTGCAATCATTTTAGCAGTAGACCTCCTCTGTAAATCTACTGGGGTAACCTGTAAAGGCTTTTAAAGGCTTTTAAAAATGTATGTAGTTTGTCGCCAATGCGTGTTTGTTTGAAATTTTAAAGCATGTCGTGTTTGGTATCTATGTACTCGACCTAAGATCATCTTTTTTATTTCATCAAACATTTGGGCAATATAGTGTGTTTTAGTGCATTAAAATTAAAAAAAGTGTATTTTTTAACCCAAAAAATGCGTTTGAAAAATCGCTGTGCAAATACTGTGTAGAAAAAAAAATGCAATACCCACCATTTTAATCTGTAGGGCCTTTGCTTTAAAAATATATATAATGTTTGGGGGTTCAACATAATTTTCTTGCAAAAAAAAAAATGTTTTCATGTAAACAAAAAGTGTCAAAAAGGGCTTTGTCTTCAAGTGGTTAGAAGAGTGGATGTAAGCTTCCTAATGTTGTGTATAAAATGCCAGAACAGTTCAAAACCCCCCAAATGACCCCATTTTGGAAAGTAGACACCCCAAGCTATATACTGAGAGGCATGTCGAGTCCATGGAATATTTTATATGTTGACACAAGTTGCGGAAAAACGACAATTTATTTTTATTTTTATTTTTTTTTGCACAAAGTTGTCACTAAATGATATATTGCTCAAACATGCCATGGGCATATGTGGAATTACACCCCAAAATACATTCTGTTGCTTCTCCTGAGTACGGGGATACCACATTTGTGAGACTTTTTGGGAGCCTAGCCACGTACGGGACCCCAAAATCCAAGCACCGCCTTCAGGCTTTCTAAGGGTGTAAATTTTTGATTTCACTTCTCACTGCCTATCACAGTTTCGGAGGCCATGGAATGCCCAGATAGCACAAAACCCCCCCAAATGACCCCATTTTGGAAAGTAGACACCCCAAGCTATTTGCTGAGAGGTATTGTGAGTATTTTGCAGATCTCGCTTTTTGTCACAAAGTTTTGAAAATTGAAAAAAAAAAAAATATATATATATATATATATATTTTCTTTCTTCATTTTCAAAAACAAATTAGAGCTGTAAAATACTCGCCATGCCTCTCAGCAAACTTTTTGTAATTTTTTTTTTTTGTCATTATTCAATCACTTGGGACAAAAAATATATATTCAATGGGCTCAACAGGCCTCTCAGCAATTTCCTTGGGGTGTCTACTTTCTAAAATGTGGTAATTTGGGGGGGTTTTGTGCTATTTTGGCATTTTATGGCCTTCGAAACTGTGATAGGTAGTGAGGAGTGAAATCAAAAATTTGCGCCCTTAGAAATCCTGAAGGCGGTGCTTGGTTTCCGGGGTCCCGTACGCGGCTAGGCTCCCAAAAAGTCCCACACGTGTGGTATCCCCATACTCAGGAGAAGCAGCAAAATGTATTTTGGGGTGAAATTCCACATATAACCATGGCATGTGTGAGCAATATATCATTTAGTGACAACTTTTTGTAATTTTTTTTTTTTTTTTTAGTCATTATTCAATCACTTGGGACAAAAAAAAAAATTCAATGGGCTCAACATGCCTCTCAGCAATTTCCTTGGGGTGTCTACTTTCCAAAATGGGGTCATTTGGGGGGGTTTTGTACTGCTCTGTCATTTTAGCACCTCAAGAAATGAGATAGGCAGTCATAAATTTAAAGCTGTGTAAATTTCAGAAAATGTACCCTAGTTTGTAAACTCTATAACTTTTGCGCAAACCAATAAATATACGCTTATTGACATTTTTTTTTACTAAAAACATGTGGCTGAATACATTTTGGCCTAAATGTATGACTACAATTGAGTTTATTCGATTTTTCTTATAACAAAAAGTAGAAAATATCATTTTTTTTCAAAATTTTAGGTCTTTTTCCGTTTATATCGCAAAAAATAAAAATCGCAGAGGCAATCAAATACCATTAAAAGAAAGCTCTATTTGTGGGAAGAAAAGGACGCAAATTTCGTTTGGGTACAACATTGCATGTCCGCACAATTTACAGTTAAAGCAGCGCAGTGCAAAATTCTGAATTCACCTCTGGTCCTTTAGCTACCAAATGGTCCGGGGCTTAAGTGGTTAATAGCACTAGCCTGTGGGGCAAATTATGCCACGCCCATTCCTCTTTTGGTTATGCGTTATAAAAAAGAAGATTGGATACACTGTTTATTGAAGAAGTAAAATAAAATATTGTTTTTTTATTTTTTTTCATTCTAAACAGTTTTAAAACTGATAGAACTGCAGTTTAGATAAAAAAAAATGCAAACTGAAATCATACAGAATAAAAAACATAGACAGTTAACTTGTTGAAAAGCATAAATTCAGTGGGTCACTTATAAAAATAGGCCAGCCTCCTGAAAAAGATTATTTATACATACTTTTGCTGCAGCCTGTGACTTGAAATGTTTGACACTTTACTGCTCTCTGGCTACCGCTAGTAGCCACACTGAAAGGTGGATCAAAAACCTTCTTCCCGCCGCAGTAGTTCTTCCAACCAGCTTGTGGAACCTGTAGGGATGAATGAACTGGTGACGAGCTGGTGAGAGGAAATACAGCATGTGGTTAGGAGAGCACAAATCTAGAAGCATGGACCACCTGCAGCAGCCAGGAAACAGTGAAGCAGCGATATTTCAAGACATTGACCACTAAAAAGGTAAGGACATGTAAGTGGTCTTCTTTGCAGGGCTCCCCCTTTTATCAAGTGTGGTGACAGGATCACTTTAAGCAAAACAAGTTTATTGACTGTTCAGCTGTTGCCAAACAGATTGAAAGAAGGGATTCATAAATACACCAGCTAACACAAGTTTTCAACTGTCTTAATCAAAAATGAAACAAATACTCTTTGAATGTGTAATTAAATAATAAAATAGCTGTACAAAAGCAATAAGCAAATAATGTCAAGAAAGTTTTAGGTTATTGACAAAAAATTTATTTTTTCTAAAACAAAAGTTGACAATGAACAAGAATATTACTGAGCACAGTTAAAGTGGTTCTTTGTAGTTTACGTACCTGAGGAGCTTTTTCTACTACTATGACAATTTCTATTGAATTCTGTTACTGGATCAAAACAAAGACAAGCTGGCAATGCAAGGATCTAAAGTTCTTGTTTAACTTGAAAGTTCAGTTCTCCTAAGAGTATACTATACAAAAGATTTTCAATACTGAAAATGTTGAGAACCAAGTGAAAATGTCACTTCCTGTTCTTGGATAAAATAAAGCACTTTCAAGTTGCAAAAATACATGTTCAAGCTTGTTAAAGACTTATTTTTGTAACAATTGGAAACATTTGGCAGATATGCCATTGCAAAAAATATTCTATTAACTGATGAATATGTAAATGTATAACTTAATATATCTAGAGTGTGCATTATCATCCCTGTCATCTTCAAACCAAATACCCATTGTCTATCTACAGAACGCAGAGATCACCGGAGTGTTGAAAATGTTCCAAAGTCAACTGGGAATAGAACAACTCTTTTTTTTTTTTTTACAGATTTTTTTTTTTCTAGGAACAATAGTAAATCTAATAAGGTCTGTTAGGACATGACTATAAAGATGTATGGTTACTAGCAGATTGTCAGCAATTGGCTATTCTGGTAATAGCAGCAGCCATTGTAAATATCTGGTATACTCAACCTTCAAGCTGATTTTTGTTTGGCTAAGAAGTTTACTTTTAGCCTAGATTTTTATTCTCTGCCCAGATAAATGGAGGAATCAGCTTTCTCAAACTGATCCAAAAACAAAATTGGAATTATTTTGGGAAAACTTGCATAAAAGAAGGAAATCAAGGGAGTAAGTTTATTTTTATTATATTACATTGTTCTATACATCATTTGTTTCATCATGACAAGTACAAAACATACCTATACAGTCCCATCTCACCTTTCCTGTCATGTAATGCTATCAATAAAATAATGTTTTGAGTTTATCAGATGTGTAATATATGTATGGATACTCTGACTTTTAAAAAATCTCTTGCAGCTACCAGAGGGAGCCTGCAGCAGCTCTGATGAACACATTGTGAGTAGTGTTGAGCGAACCCGAACTGTAAAGTTCGGGTCCGTACCGAGCTTTAGCTTTTTCCCGAACCCGAACCCGAACCCGGACTTTGCGCAAAAGTCCGGGTTCGGGTTCGGCAATCTAATTACGCATTTAGAAATGCTTCAGGGGCCAGCCAATCACCTTTTGATTAGCTGGTGTGCCCTTAGAGGCCATCATAGCCATGCCTGCTAATGGCATGGCTGTGATTGGTCAGTGCAACATGTGACCCAGCTTCTATATAAGCTAGAGGCACACAGCACACACGTCACTCTCCTTCAGAATAGATAGGGAGAGGATCTAGTCTGCTGCTGCTGCTGCTTTTAGGGAGAGATAGAAAAATACATGAGGTAGTCCTGATTCTGCAATCTGAGGGAAAAGATAGAGAGATAGGCCTCGTACACACGGCCGAGATTCTCGTAAAAAAAAACATGTCGTTTTTTTCGACGAGATTCTTGGACAAGAAAATTGTCCCGGCCGAGTGTACACACGCTAGATTCAAAGAACCCGCGGTTCTTTGAATGGAGCGTACGCGGTGACGTCATCGACTACGACGAGCATGCGCTCGTCACATTCGATGCCGTCGCCGCCATCTTGGTATACCCTATCTATGCCTAGGAAGCTACCGCGCATGCATCAAAGTCATTTAGAGCATGTGCGGGCTTCCCGGCGAAAAGGTAAGTGTACACACACACAATTTTCTCGTTGAGAAACAGGCTGACGAGAATCTCGACGAGAAAATAGAGAGCAGGATCTCTATTTTCTCGTCGAGATTCTTGTCGCTTTTCTTGACGAGAAACCATACACACGAACAAATTTCTCGGCAAAAAATCTCTGCCAGCAAGTTTCTTGCTGGTTTTTGCCGAGAAACTCGTTCGTGTGTACGAGGCCATAGTGTAGTGTAGGGCCAGGTTCCTGTGTTGGTACTTTCAGGGAGAGAGAATATTATATAGGAGTCCAGATTCAGAGATTAAAATCAGCGATCTGCATAGGTTTACCTGTTTGTGTTGCAGTGCAGTCTTTTTACACTGCCATGAGCCCAGTGTCAGAGAAAATCTAACTTTTAGGGGAAAAAAAAGGCACTTTATTGTGCTCTTTTCCAAAAGACCCATAGGGCAAAAAAAATAAAAAATTAGCATTTTATTTTGCTCGTGCAAAAAAAGACCCGTTTAGGGCAAAAAAAAAAATTATAAAAAATTTGCACTTTAACCTCCCTGGCGGTAATCCCGAGCGTGACTCGGGGTTGTTTTTTCCTGCTAGGATCGGTAACCCCGAGTCACGCTCGGGGTAACATTGCAGAGCCCGCAGCAGAGTTTCCTTACCTTCTCCTGGCGATCCAGCGATGATATCCTCTGCTGTGATCGCCAGCGAGACCTCCGGCGAGTGTCGGCGCTTCCTGGTTCCGTTCCCTGCGAGCCGCAGCGTCGCATGGGAGCGGAACTGGGCGGCAAATTTAAAAAGTTCAAAAGTTCACACAACACAAACACAGAAATAAAAGCAGTTATATTGTATCTGATTACACTGTATTACACTGTATCATCTCTGATCACCATACAGTGCCCTGTACAGTGCCCCCTTGCCTGTCATCTGTGCCCATAAAAATATGGCATCAAAAAAGCGCTTTACCAAAACTGCGCTTTTGGAGCAGATGAGTGACAGCGGCAGCGACACGGAGTTGCTCGCAGAAGAGAGCGATAGCGAGTCGTGGGGAGATTTGTCATCTGACACTGACACCGACACGGATCTGGCAAGTGACAACGGCGATGATCCTGCACCTGACCTCAGCAACCTCAGCGATGTGCGCACTTGGTGCCCTATAGACACCGATACGGACCAGGTAGCGCCCCCAAGATTTCCCTTCACTGGATCACCTGGGATGAAGGTAGATGTGGAGTGTGACAACCCTCTGGCATACCTGCAATTATTTCTCACTGAAGAGGTAATTGAAAAAATTGTCACAGAGACAAATCGTTACCACGATCAGCAATCCGCTACGCTGCATGCCAGATTTTCCCGAAGCAGAAAGTGGGAACCGGTGACGAAAGAGGACATCTGGCACTTTCTGGGACTCATTATTCTCCAGGGGGTGGTGGGGAAACCGCTCCAGAAATGGTACTGGACCACCAATAAGCTACTGGCCACTCCGTTTTTTAGCACCGTGATGTCTGAATATCGTTTTTCCCTCATCATGAAGTATTTCCACTTCACGAACAATGAGGAGTTTGATGAGGCCACGCATCCTGCGCCCAAGCTAAAGAAAATCTGGGAGGTTTGCCAAATGATCGTGGCCAATTTCCAGCGGACCTACGTGCCAGACAGGGACGTCAGCGTGGATGAAAGTCTGATGGCCTACAAGGGACGCCTAAGCTGGATACAGTACATCGCATCCAAAAGAGCGCGGTTTGGCATCAAATTCTTTATGCTCTGCGAGTCATCCACCGGATACATATGGAATTCGGTCATTTACACCGGTAAAGGCACGAAGTTCAACCCAAGGTACAGCGGCTATGGGATGGCCACATCATCTGTCCTTACGCTGCTGGAGCCATTGCTGAACCAGGGATATTGTGTGACCACGGACAACTTCTATACATCTCCGGAACTTTTTGAGGTTTTGCTACAAAACAAAACTGATGGGTATGGTACCGTTAGGCCTAACCGACGTGGCATGCCATCTATGTTTGGCAAGAAAAAACTAAAAACAGGAGAAATGGTTGCCTGGCAGAAGGGTAAGATGATGGCAATGCGATGGCGAGACAAGAAGGACGTGTGTCTCATGAGTACTGTGCACAATACCGCCACTGCCATGGTCCACACAAAAGGTGGGAAAGATCTGCTGAAGCCGCAAGTTGTGATGGACTATAACACCACCATGGGAGGTGTCGACAGAGCCGATCAGGCAATGACATTTTACCCGGCTATGCGCAAACAGCAGAAAAAATATTATAAAAAGATTTTCAGGCATCTTTTGGAACAATGCCTTTGGAATGCGTATATCCTATACAAAGCAAAGAGTGGCATGCCTCTTGTTCATTCCGACTTTATCTGGAAGGTGGCTGAGCAGATTTTTGTAAACCACCAGATGCCATCAGTAGCTGTGAACAGACCCGGACGACGTGCTGTTGGCGTTGTCAACCCAGAACGCCTGACTGGACGTCATTTTTTGGACTATATACCGCCAACCGCAAAAAAGGAAGCACCTACCAGGATGTGCGTGGTCTGCTGTTCCAAGAGAGATGGCAATGGTAAAAAAGTCAGAAAAGAAACAAGATACCATTGTCCAGATTGCGACGTTGGACTTTGTCTAGTTCCATGCTTTAAAATGTATCACACTCAGGATGTGTATTGAATTTTCTTTGTTTGACAAATGTCATTATTTTCTTCTGCATTATTGAATAAAATTATATTACTTATTAGATTATAATTCATGATTTTGCGTTTCAAATTTATCACATCTGGGATGTCTACTAGAGTCTTGTTTGGTCAGGTTTAAGTAAGTAATTACTAAGAATTGCAGGCCTACAGTACATAACGCCAAATTTCCATGCAAAATAATTGTACCGCTTTTGGTACATAATTCCAGACAGAATCATACCGCCAGGGAGGTTAATGTACGCTTGCAAAAAGAGCCATTCAGGGCCACAAAAAATAGTTTGCAGTGTGTTATACGTATTTGGAGGTGTGTGAAATAAACAATTTCTAAATAGTTTTCTTCTACTGTGCTATACTAAAAAAACAACATTTTTTTTGAATAGCATTTTCTGCAGTTCTGTAGCTGTGCGATTCAGCGGTTACGTACTGTGGGTGTGTTCTGCTCTTCCAAAAAACGCAGTTTAGGGGCACAAAAAATAGTTTGCAGTGTGTTATACATATTTGGAGGTGTGTGAAATAAACAATTTCTATATAGTTTTCTCCTACTGTGCTATACTAAAAAAACAACATTTTTTTTGAATAGCATTTTCTGCAGTTCTGTAGCTGTGCGATTCAGCGGTTACGTACTGTGGGTGTGTTCTGCTCTTCCAAAAAACGCCATTTAGGGGCACAAAAAATAGTTTGCAGTGTGTTATACATATTTGGAGGTGTGTGAAATAAACAATTTCTAAATAGTTTTCTTCTACTGTGCTATACTAAAAAAAACAACATTTTTTTTGAATAGCATTTTCTGCAGTTCTGTAGCTGTGCGATTCAGCGGTTACGTACTGTGGGTGTGTTCTGCTCTTCCAAAAAACGCAGTTTAGGGGCACAAAAATTGTTTGCAGTGTGTTATACATATTTGGAGGTGTGTGAAATAAACAATTTCTATATAGTTTTCTCCTACTGTGCTATACTAAAAAAACAACATTTTTTTTTGAATAGCATTTTCTGCAGTTCTGTAGCTGTGCGATTCAGCGGTTACGTACTGTGGGTGTGTTCTGCTCTTCCAAAAAACGCAGTTTAGGGGCACAAAAAATAGTTTGCAGTGTGTTATACATATTTGGAGGTGTGTGAAATAAACAATTTCTATATAGTTTTCTCCTACTGTGCTATACTAAAAAAACAACATTTTTTTTGAATAGCATTTTCTGCAGTTCTGTGTCATAGATATGCATTAATGTCTGTCTGCCATCTTACCTTCCTCCTCATGTGTTCATCTAGAGACCAGACCTCCTTCACCTGGCTTCCTTTATAATCTCCTCCCAGCCTGACTCCACCCCAGGCCCTATCACAGAACACTATATTAACCTGTGCACTGCAAGCCTGCTTTGCTGATCAACGTGTTTGTTAGGCATTGTGTGTTTGGGTTCCTGCCTGCCGTGTGCTACATTCTGTCTCTCTGTTACGTTATTGGCTTGTCCCCGACTATCCCTGTCTGCTCGTGACCCTTGACCTTCGGCTCGTTCTTTCGTTATCCTTGTCTGCTTGTGGCCCCTGACCTTCAGCTTGTTATTCGGTTCTCTCTTATCTTGTGCTGCTGCTTCCCCTCCTTTCCCCTTATCCTACGGGGCGTGAGCTAGGAAACTCCAGGGGCCGCGACCTGGTCCCAGCCTGCAGCATAACATCCTCACCACTAGAGGCCCTGGAGAAGACCAGCTGGGTCTTAGACTCCGTGCCCTGGGGAATCTTGGCTCTAGCTTCCGTTAGGATCCCGGTTGTGCTCCTCTGGTCCCGCTTTCCACAACCACCCAGTTTCCTATCCGCAGAAGCCAGCCATAGGGTTCACTACCTCGCGGTGCACTCCTGTCCCCCTACGGTGTGCATCTGTCACCTGGCCACAGGTGACCCTGACAGTTTGATCAGCCATGAACCCGGCTGACATCCCGCTCCCCGCGGATGATCCATTGCAGGGCAAAGTTCGCAGACTTGAAACCCAGGAATCAAATCAGACTCAGGTGATGCGATTCCTCCAGGATCTGGCTTCTCGATTCGAGCAGCTTCAGGTCTCCTTGGGAACCCCGAATCCGCAACCCCAAGTACAACCAGCGGCTGTACCTATCGCACCAGTCGCAGCCTCACACTCACTAAGATTGCCAGCTCCGTCCCGTTTCTCTGGGGACTCCAAGGCCTGCAGGGGGTTTCTCAGCCAATGCACAATTCATTTTGAGCTTCAGCCTCAAAGCTTCCTGTCTGACCAGGCTAAGGTAGCCTATATCATTTCCCTCCTCTCCGGTGAAGCTTTGGCCTGGGCTGCCCCCCTGTGGGAGAGGAACGATCCGGTGGTTTCCAGTCTGTCCGATTTCTTGAAGCTCTTTCGTAATATCTTCGAAGAGCCGGCTCGGGCTTCTTCAGCGGCTAGTGCTGTCTTACGTCTTCGCCAAGAATCTAGTTCAGTGGGGCAATATGCTCTTCAGTTCCGTATCCACACAGCTGAATTGAGCTGGAATAATGAGGCCCTGGTCGCTACCTTTTTACATGGCCTCTCTGACCGAGTGAAAGACGAATTAGCGGGAAGAGCCATTCCTGTCGGTCTGGACGATGTAATTTCATTATGCAACCAGATCGACATTCGTTTTCAAGAGAGGTCCTTAGAAAAAAGACGCCAGCACTCTCTGGGTCCTAGCCAGTCTGAGCTCCCCTCCCTTCATTCCGTGGAGCATCCTCTACCTGCTGAAGAACCAATGCAGCTGGGCCGGACCAGACTAACCCCCGAAGAACGTGCTAGGCGCAGAACTCTGGGCTTGTGCCTCTATTGTGGGGGCAAGGGTCATTTTCGTGACTCCTGCTCGCTTCGTCCGGGAAACGCTCGGGTCTAATACATTTGGAAGGTGGAGTATTGGACCCAGAAACATCACCTTCTCGCCTGCTCTTGCCGGTGTTCCTTCATGTAGGCACTTCTCCTCAGCCAACCTTTGCATACCTGGATTCCGGGGCTGCCGGCAATTTTATGGATTGGAGAACTGCTTCTTCTATGAAGCTTACCCTTTCACCTCTCACTACCCCATTGGTAGTCTCGGCAATTGATGGCACTGTTCTCCCAGGGGGCCCTATTCGCTTCCAGACGCTACCCATTAGGATGTCGGTAGGGATTCTCCACCAGGAGTGGATATCCTTTCTTATTCTACCCAAGGCCTCTACCCCAGTTGTATTGGGCCTCCCTTGGCTACAGCTCCACTCTCCACATGTGGACTGGGTCTCTGGGCAGATCCTGGCCTGGGGTTCCTCATGTTTCTCGTTGTGTCTTCTCAAGGTGACCCCCAAGGAGAGTCTTCCGGTTGCTGCCACTTCTGTTTCTTCTGATCTTCCTGCTGCATACAGCGATTACCGGGATGTGTTCTGTAAGAAATCAGCTGAGGTGCTTCCTCCCCACAGGTCTTTTGACTGTGCTATTGATCTTGTCCCCGGAGCAACTCTACCCAGGGGTCGTACCTACCCTCTGTCCATCCCAGAGACCCAGGCCATGTCGGAGTATGTCGCAGAGAATCTGGAGAGAGGTTTCATCCGGAAATCCTCATCGCCTGCAGGGGCAGGGTTCTTTTTTGTTGCCAAAAAGGATGGTACCTTAAGACCCTGCATCGATTATCAGGGTTTAAATGCGGTTACTATTAAAAATCGATACCCCTTACCCTTAATATCTGAGCTATTCAATAGGTTGAAGGGTGCCTCCGTTTTCACCAAGTTGGATCTCAGAGGCGCGTACAATCTCATTCGAATACGGGAGGGTGACGAATGGAAGACTGCATAAAACACTAGAGACGGGCATTACGAATATCTGGTGATGCCTTTTGGTCTGTGTAATGCTCCAGCCGTGTTTCAAAACTTTGTCAATGAAATCTTCAGAGATTTGCTGTACCAGTTTGTTGTCATCTATCTGGATGACATTCTGATCTTTTCTGAAAATCTGCTCGTCCACAGAAACCATGTCCGCACTGTACTTCAACGTCTTAGAGAGAACAATCTCTATGCCAAGCTGGAGAAATGTTCCTTTGAATGTTCTGAGGTCCTGTTTTTGGGGTGCTTCGTCTCATGTTCGGGTCTTCGTATGGACCCTGGGAAGGTCTTGGCTATCACCAACTGGCCTCTTCCTGCTAGCCTCAAGGCCACACAGCGCTTTCTTGGCTTCACTAATTATTATAGGCAGTTCATAAGGAATTACTCTTCCATTGCCGCGCCTATTATCGCTTTGACCAAGAAGGGTGTGAATGCCAGAGACTGGCCTCCCAAAGCTGTCTCTGCATTTCACAACCTGAAACAGGCCTTTGTTTCTGGCCCCCTCTTGAGGAGACCAAATCCTGGGAATGCATTTTTTATTGAAGTGGACGCTTCCTCAATGGGGGTGGGAGCTGTGCTTCTTCAAATCTTTGAGAAGAGACGCCAACCATGTGCGTTCTTCTCCAAAAAAAATTCTCAGGCAGAGAGGAATTATGCCATCGGTGATCGGGAACTTCTCGCAATTAAATTGGCGTTAGAGGAGTGGCGTCATCTCTTGGAGGGTTCCCCTCACTCCATAACGATCTTTACCGATCACAAGAATTTACAGTATCTACAGAATGCTAAACGTCTGAATCCTAGACAGGCCAGGTGGAGTCTCTTCTTTGCCCGTTTTAATTTCACGATTACCTACAAACCTGGTTCCTGCAACGATCGGGCTGATGCGCTCTCTAGGTCATTTGACACTTTGGACGAGGAGTCCGCCCCTGAACCTGAGCCGATCATTCCAACCTCATGCATTGTTGCCCACTCTACCACCCTGAAGTCAAAAATTCCGCCTGGTAAGACCTTTGTCCCCACTGAGCTAAGAGCTAAGATCCTTCGTTGGGGACATGATTCCAAGGTGGCAGGGCATTCTGGATTCCTCCGATCCTTCCTACTCATCAGTCGACACTACTGGTGGCCTAATCTCCGCTCAGACGTCAAAGACTACGTTAAAGCTTGTCATGTCTGTGCTCAGTCCAAATCCTCCACACAAGCTCCTGCTGGTCTCCTCATGCCCTTGCCCATTCCTAAGGAACCCTGGGCCCATATTGCCATGGATTTTATCACCGATCTCCCACTGTCTGAGAATAATACAGTCATTTGGGTGGTAATCGATCGATTCTCCAAGATGGCTCATTTTGTTCCTCTTCCTGGTCTTCCTTCTGCCCCTGCCTTGGTTCCCATTTTCATTCGAGAAATTCTCCGCCTACATGGGGTCCCTTCTCATATTGTTTCCGACAGGGGAGTCCAATTCACGTCTCGTTTTTGGAGAGCCTTTTGCAAATCCCTCAATATTGTCTTGGATTTTTCTTCTTCTTACCATCCCCAATCCAATGGACAGACTGAGAGGGTTAATCAGGAGTTAGAGGTCTTTCTTCGCACCTTTGTGTCTTCTCACCATGACGATTGGTCCTCTCTACTCCCGTGGGCAGAATTCTCCCATAACAATCATGTGAATACCAGTTCGCAGAAGACACCCTTTTTCACAGTTTATGGAAAACACCCTCAACTTCCTCTTCCCATGATCTGTTCTCCAGACATTCCAGCTTTGGCTTCGGTTCAGGAGTCTCTCAATTCCGTTTGGGGTCACGTTCATGATTCCCTCCGGGCAGCTGCTGAAAAATTCAAAGGCTTTGCCGACCGCCGCAGGCGTAAACCGCCTTCTCTTCAGCCAGGGGACAAAGTCTGGCTCTCTACCAGGAACATCAAGCTCCGAGTTCCTTCTCTGAAGTTTGCTCCACGATTCATCGGTCCATACACGGTAACTGCTAAACTGAATCCGGTTTGTTTCAAACTCCAGATTCCTAAGAGCCTTAAAATCACTAACTCCTTTCATGTTGCTCTTCTAAAGCCTTTAGTCCTCAATAAATTCTCTCGTCCTCTCCCTACCGTGGCGCCTGTCTCTGAGGATAATCAGGAGTACGAGATCAGTCAAATTCTGGACTCCCGACTCTGTAAAGGCGTTCTTCAGTACCTCGTTCATTGGAAAGGGTTTGGTCCTGAGGAGAGGTCTTGGATCACTGCATCTGAGGTCTTTGCACCTCGTCTGTTAAAGGAGTTTCATCTGAAGTTTCCCTCTAAACCTGGTCCCAGGCGGGGAAGGGGGAGGCCTCGTAAGAGGGAGGGTACTGTCATGGATATGCATTAATGTCTGTCTGCCATCTTACCTTCCTCCTCATGTGTTCATCTAGAGACCAGACCTCCTTCACCTGGCTTCCTTTATAATCTCCTCCCAGCCTGACTCCACCCCAGGCCCTATCACAGAACACTATATTAACCTGTGCACTGCAAGCCTGCTTTGCTGATCAACGTGTTTGTTAGGCATTGTGTGTTTGGGTTCCTGCCTGCCGTGTGCTACGTTCTGTCTCTCTGTTACGTTATTGGCTTGTCCCCGACTATCCCTGTCTGCTCGTGACCCTTGACCTTCGGCTCGTTCTTTCGTTAACCTTGTCTGCTTGTGGCCCCTGACCTTCAGCTTGTTATTTGGTTCTCTCTTATCTTGTGCTGCTGCTTCCCCTCCTTTCCCCTTATCCTACGGGGCGTGAGCTAGGAAACTCCAGGGGCCGCGACCTGGTCCCAGCCTGCAGCATAACATCCTCACCACTAGAGGCCCTGGAGAAGACCAGCTGGGTCTTAGACTCCGCGCCCTGGGGAATCTTGGCTCTAGCTTCCGTTAGGATCCCGGTTGTGCTCCTCTGGTCCCGCTTTCCACAACCACCCAGTTTCCTATCCGCAGAAGCCAGCCATAGGGTTCACTACCTCGCGGTGCACTCCTGTCCCCCTACGGTGTGCATCTGTCACCTGGCCACAGGTGACCCGGACATTCTGTAGCTGTGCGATTCAGCGGTTACGTACTGTGGGTGTGTTCTGCTCTTCCAAAAAACGCCGTTTAGGGGCACAAAAAATAGTTTGCAGTGTGTTATACATATTTGGAGGTGTGTGCAATAAACAATTTCTAAATAGTTTTCTTCTACTGTGCTATACTAAAAAAACAACATTTTTTTTGAATAGCGTTTTCTGCAGTTCTGTAGCTGTGCGATTCAGCGGTTACGTACTGTGGGTGTGTTCTGCTCTTCCAAAAACACCCATTTAGGGCAACATCCTAAATTTGGAAAATATGAGGAGAAGGTCAAAGGGACGTGGTGGCCCCGGTCGTGGTGCTGCTGGTGGAGCTCCTGTTGCAGGGAGAGGACGTGGTGGATCTGTGCCAGATACACACACAAGTGAAACACCTTCCTCAGGTGCGAGTAGGCGACCGAGCCTGCGGCGGTATTTTGTCGCGCCTAATGAGGCTGTACGAATGTTTAGGCCAGGACAAGTACAGGCGATAGTAGATTGGGTTGCTGACAGTGCCTCGGGTTCCTTCACATTGTCTCCCACCCACTCTTCTGATGAAAGATCAGAGTTGGCACCTGAAACCCATGTCCATCAGTCTTTCACCTCACCCCCTTGCAAATCAGCCAAGCAGTCTGAGCCCCAAATCATGCAGCAGTCTCTTCTGCTTTTCGATGACTCTGTTAGCAGGGTTTCCCAGGGCCATCCACCTAGCCCTGCCCCAGAAGTGGAAGAGATTGAGTGCACCGATGCCCAACCACTTATGTTTCATGATGAGTACATGGGAGGACCATCGCAGTACGTCTCGGATGATGACGAAACACAGGTGCCAACTGCTGCTGCTTTTGCAATTGTGCAGACAGACAAGGAGGGCAGGGGTGAAGACTGGGAGGAAGATGATGTGGAGGACGATGAGGTCCTCGACCCCACATGGAATGAACGTTATGCAGGTGCCCAGTGTAGTTTGGAGGAAGAGGCGGTGGTCGCACAGAGCCACCAGCACAGCAGAAGAGGGAGCAGGGTGCAAAAGCGGAGCGTCCGTCCCCTAGACAGTATGTCTGCTACTGCCCAACGCAGCAAGGGACCGAGCACACCAAAGCCAGGTCCAAGGTATTTCCCTAGCGTGGCAGTTCTTCACACAATGTGCTGATGACAAGACACGAGTGGTTTGCAGGCTGTGCAATCAGAGGCTGAAGCGAGGCATAAACGTTCTCAACCTGAGCACAACCTGCATGACCAGGCATCTAAGTGCAAAGCACGAGCTGCAGTGGAGTAGACACCTCAAAAACCAAGAAAGGTCTCTGGCTCCTCCTGCTTCCTCTTCTGCTGCAGTCTCGGCCTCTTCATCCACCTCTGTAGTGACAGTGGCACCTGCCACCCCGCAAACAGAGGATCTGCCAGCAACACTACCACCTGGGTCACCGACCATCTCCACAATGTTCCATGGAAGCGTTCAGCTCTCTATCTCCCAAACATTGGAGCGGAAGAGGAAGTACCCCCCTAGCCACCCGCGATCCCTGGCCCTGAATGCCAGCATTTCAAAACTCCTGGCCTTTGAAATGCTGTCATTCCGTATGGTGGAGACGCAGAGTTTTAAAAGCCTGATGGCATTGGCTGTCCCACAGTACGTCGTGCCCAGCCGCCACTATTTTTCCAGGCGAGCCATCCCTTCCCTGCACAACCAAGTGGGGGACAAAATCAGGTGTGCACTGCGCAACGCCATCTGTGGCAAGGTCCATCTAACTATGGATGCGTGGACCAGTAAGCACGGTCAGGGACGTTATATCTCCCTAACAGCACACTGGGTAAATGCAGTGGCGGCTGGGCCTGAGGCGGATAGCAGTTTGGCGCATGTCCTTCCACCACCGAGGATTGCAGGGCGCTTCAGTTTGCCTCCTGTTGCTAACTCCTCCTACTCCGCTTCCTCATCCTCTACCGCCTCCTCATCCGGTCAGCGTAACACCTTCACCACCAACTTCAGCACAGCCAGGGGTAAACGACAGCAGGCAGTTTTAAAACTTTCCTGTTTGGGGGAAAAACCCCACACCGCGCAGGAGTTGTGGAGGGACATGGAACAACAGACCAATGAGTGGTTGCTGTCAGTGAGCCTCAAGCCCGGCCTGGTGGTGTGCGATAATGGGCGAAATCTCGTAGCAGCTCTGGGCCTAGCCGGTTTGACGCACATCCCTTGCCTGGCGCATGTGCTGAACTTGGTGGTCCAGAGGTTCCTTAAAAATTACCCCAATATGCCAGAGCTGCTTCAGAAAGTGCGGGCTGTGTGTGCGCACTTTCGGCGTTCTCACCCTGCTGCTGCTCGCTTGTCAGCGCTGCAGAGTAACTTCGGCCTTCCCGCTCACCGCCTCATATGTGACGTGCCCACAAGGTGGAACTCCACCTTGCACATGCTGGCCAGACTGTGCGAGCAGCAGCAGGCGATAGTGGAGTTTCAGCTGCAGCAATCACGCGTGAGTCTCTCTGCGGAACAGCACCACTTCACCACCAATAACTGGGCCTCCATGCGAGACCTGTGTGCCTTGTTGCACTGTTTCGTGTACTCCACCAACATGTCCAGTGCCAATGACGCCGTTCTTAGCGTTACTATCCCAGTTCTATGCCTCCTTGAAAAAACGCTTCGGGCGATGATGGAAGAGGATGTGGCACAGCAGGATGAGGAGGAGGAGGAGGAAGCGGGATCATTTCAAAGGCTTTCAGGGCAGTCTTTCACAAGTGGCTACGAGGATGGGTTCCTGCACCAACAAACGCCAGGTACACAATTGTCCGGCAGAAAGGGCACAGTTCTGGAGGATGACGAGGTGGAGGAGGAGATGGAGGAGGAGGAGGAGCCATTTTCACAGCAGGGTGGCACCCAGACCAGCTCGTGGCCATCACTGGTGCGTGGCTGGGGGGATACAGAGGACACAGACGATACACCTCCCACAGAGGACAGCTTTTCTTTGCCTCTGGGCAGCCTGGCTGACACGGGCCGGGCAGGCGACTATAGAGGAGGCAGGAGGTGGATCCACTGTACCAGAGAGGGGATGGTACGAATCGCACCGAGGGACCGGTTCTAAGCGGCTACCGGTTTTCACCAGAGCCCGCCGCAAGGCTGGATGGACTTGCTGCGGCGGTAGCAACCAGGTCGTGTCCCCCAGTAGCGACTCCACCTCTCTGGCGGCTGAGGCCGGTGCGGTACAAAAGGACTAGGCAGAGGCAAGGTCAGACGTAGCAAAAGGTCAGGGCAGGCGGCAATGGTTCGTTGTCAGAGACAAAGGCAGAAGGTCAGGTACACAGGCAAGGTAACTCAAAATACTTCCACAAGGTACTAGGACAACAAGATCCGGCAAGGACAGGAAGGGGAAGTGGGTTTAAATAGGTTTTGGGTAGAGGAACCGTAATTGGACCGGGCACCAATCAATGGTGCACTGGCCCTTTAAATTTTAGAAGGCCGGCGCGCGCGCGCCCTAGAACACAGCGGGGCCGCGCGCGCCGGGAGGCAGCAGGAAGAGGAAGGTAAGTGGGGAGGAGAGCGGAGCAGCGCTCACGGCCAGGGGGGCTGGCCGGAGCGCCGCAGAGGGGACGACGCCGTGAGTGCTCCGGGCTGGATGGGACACCCGGAGCACTCGGCGTTACACTGGCACACATGAGCGATTACATGCTGCAGTGTTTCCGCAATGACCGCAGAGTTGCCCACATTTTAACTGGTGCTGATTACTGGGTGGCCACCCTGCTGGATCCCCGTTACAAGGACAATGTACCGTCCTTAATTCCCTCACTGGAGCGGGATCGTAAGATGCGCGAGTACAAGCGCACGCTGGTAGACGCGCTGCTGGTGGCATTCCCACCTGACAGCGGGCGTACGGTGGAAACACAAGGCGAAGGCAGAGGAGGAGGAAGAGGTCGCCAACGCAGCCGGGGCACCGGCAGCACCTCAGAAGGCAGGGTTAGCATGGCTGAAATGTGGAAAAGCTTTGTCAGCACGCCACAACAACCAGCACCACCAGCTGAGATGGAACGTCTTAGCAGGAGGCAGCATTTCACCAACATGGTTGAGCAGTATGTGTCCACAGGCCTACACGTACTGGATGACGGGTCTGCCCCCTTTAACTTCTGGGTCTCCAAATTGGGCACATGGCCTGAGCTTGCCCTTTATGCCTTGGAGGTGCTGGCCTGCCCTGCAGCCAGTGTATTATCTGAACTGTGTATTTAGCACGGCAGGGGGCGTTATCACAGACAAGCGCAGCCGCCTGTCCAGAGCCAATGTGGACAAGCTCACATTCATTAAAATGAACCAGGCATGGATCCCACAGGACTTGTCCGTACCTTGTGCAGAATAGACATGTATACCGGTGTTGTGACAAAAACTGTCCGGCCATCGGATTGTGTCCGGCCCATACTGCGAAGGCGCAGCGCTTGCGCAGTACAGAGGACAAGGAGATTCACAAAATCTCCGAAGATGAACGGCGCCTGCGCTGTGAGTGCAGGTTCAAGCCCCACCATCCAAGTGGACATACGGTAGCACATAGTAACAGGGCCCCTCACGGGCTCGGTTCGATCGCCACGCTTCGGGCACGGCCTCACTTGCCTCGGCTTGAACCACGGATGGTGTGGCCTTCACCTGAACTCACCACGCAGGCGCCGTTCGTCTTGGGAGATTTTCGAAATCCCCTTGTCCTACATACTGAGCAAGCGCAGTACAGGGTGGACACTATTTGACGGGGGACAGAATTCGACACATCACCGGCCTTACCCAGCCATTGTCGTATTTTTGAACCAGTGTTGGCTACCTCGTCCTCCTCCACCGCCGCTTCCACCTACACAGCCACATCCACCGCCACCTCAACCTCCTACTCCATATGGACCTCGTCCTCCTAGGTCAAGATTATTATTTTTTATTTTTATTTTTTTATGTTATTTTAAGTTATTTCCCTATCCACATTTGTTTGCAGAGCACTTGCCATGCTCTTAACAACATTTTGCTGCCATTTGCAGCCCTCTAGCCCTTTCCATTACTTTTTTAGAGCCTTTTTAGTCCTTAGAAGTCCGGGTCCCCATTGACTAATGGGGTTCGGGTTCGGGTCCGGGTTCGGGTTAAAGTTCGGTCCCGAACCCGAACTTTTTTCCGAAGTTCGGCCGAACCCGTCGAACACGAACATCCAGGTGTCCGCTCAACTCTAATTGTGAGTCACCTTATAGGACACCTTGCAGCATAGGGCTGCTTGTGCCCACTTCCCTCTGCCAGTATCTGATTGGATGCTGAGCAGAGGTTTCTTTCAGTGGCAGGTGCTGAAATGCACTGAGCATTTCAGGAACCGTCACACCACTGCCACTCTGCATACTGAATTGCGGCTCCTTATAAGTAGTCGATATCCAGTGCAGACTGCACCCAAAATGTGTGTAGTAAGTGCACAGTAGGCGCCATCCCCTTGGGACTTGTATGCACTGCATGCATTGCACAAATCATGGATACGCCAGTGACCATGACCAATTGTAATTATTAACCCATCTCCTAATCACTATAAGCAACTGTGTTTAGCAAAGTATAAGCATTCAGATAGTAAACTTGTTTTCACACAAGCATCATGAAACAGCTTAATCACAAATGCCACAATGTTGTTGAAAAATGTGTTTCTCAATAAGTCTTCTTTACTTTTTAATGCCTAGCTTATAATGAAAGTATCAGAATGCAATTTTATTGGTGTTATTTAGTGTCCACTTATTATTTAAATAGCTGTTACGCTTTCCTGTTTCTTGGCACATCCTGAAGCAAAGGGCACATTTATAAATCTATCCTGTATAAAGCATATTTCTCAGAAATTGTAATAAACTGTATGCTAGATTTCAGGTGCCAGCAAAAAATAAATTATTTTCTGCTTAAGCAGATTGTAAAGGAGGGTATCATTTTGACTTTCAGTGACTACAGTTTAAAGGAATTCAGTTCACAGACAAAATGAAATAAAGTCGGCTGAGTGCTATGTTGCCTAGCAATCTGCCCCCATCCAGTGAATCTAACTATCTTACTAAGGCCTTGGCCCAGAAGAGAAGAGATTAGGCATTATACATATTGTGGAAGACATAAAAAAATGTATATGTGTGGATGCATGATATTAAAACAAATAGGACCTTAAAGGGGTTGCTCCACCGGAAAAAAAAAAATTCAAGCCAGCAGCTACAGCTACAGCAGCTGCTGGCTTTTAATATTTGGACACTTACCTGTCCTGGAGTCCAGCGACGTCCGCAGCAGAGGACGAGCGACCGCTCGTCGCTCTGCTGCTCCCTCCGCCATCCTCGCTGAGGGAACCAGGAAGTGAAGCCCTGCGGCTTCATGCCCGGTTCCCTACGGCGCATGCGCGAGTCGCGCTGCGCCGTTCTGATTGGTGCTCCTGTGTTCTGGGAGCCGAGTGTTTCCCAGAACACCAAGGGAAGTCTGCGGGAAGTGACGTAACTCCCGCAGATTCCCGGAGACAGGACTCCCGGATGTGGGTGAAAATACCTGTCTTAGACAGGTATCTTCACCCCCCTCCCCCCTGAAAGGTGTCAATTGTGACACCGGAGGGGGGGAGGGTTCCAAATAGCAAAAGTTGCTATTTAGGGTGGAGCTCCACTTTAAGAGTGGATAGTGACACATTTCAAAATCTGTCATGAAAGACTCATCAGCTCTGTGAAGGAGAGTTCTTACAAAAAAGCAAAAAAGCCTTCTTAACTGTGCTATATATACAGAATCCAGATAAGTTTTTTTTTTAGGATGGGCTATTCCCTAAATTGTATTTAACCACTTAAGCCACGGAAGAATTGGCTCCTCCATGACCAGGCCATTTTTTGAGACATGGCACTGCGTCGCTTTAACTGACAATTGCGCGGCCGTGCGACGCTGTACCCATACAAAATTGACATCCTTTTTTTCCTACAAATAGAGATTTCTTTTGGTGGTATTTGATTATCTCTGTGGTTTTTATTTTTTGCGCTATAAACAAAAAAAAAGCGACAATTTAAAAAAAAACACACAATATTTTGTATTTTTTGCTGTAATAAATAGCCCTAATTGTTTTTCAAAGAAAGCAATTTTTTTCCTCAGTTTAGGTCGATATGTATTCTTCTACATGTTTTTGGTAATACAAATTTCATAAAGTGTATATTGATTGGTTTGCGCAAAAGATATAGTGTCTACAAAATAGGGGATAGATTTATGACATTTTTATTATTATTATTTTTTTTACTACTAATGGCGGCGATCTGCAATTTTTATCGGGACTGCAACATTATTTTGGACATATCGGACACTTTTGACACATTTTTGGAACCATTGGCACTTATACAGCGATCAGTGCTATAAAAATGCACTGATTACTGTGAAAATGTCACTAGCAGGGAAGGGGTTAACACTAGGGGGCAATCAAGGAGGTAACTGTGTTCCATATTGTGTGTTCTAACTGTGGGGGATGGGACTGACTATAGGAGATGAGAGATCGTGGTTCCCAGCTCGTAGGAACTCACGATCTCTCTCTCCTCACAGAACTGGGATGTGTGTGTTTACACACACACGTCCCGGTTCTGCCTCTAGTGGTCACGAGCATTGGCACTCCCGCTGTGCAGCGTGTGCGCGCCTACTATCCCGTTTAAAGGGACCGACGTACAGCTACGATGGTTCGCGGGATCGTGCCGACCTGCCGCAGTATAATGACGGCGGCTGGTCGGCAAGCGGTTAAAATCAAAACTATTTTTTAGTTTTGATAATGTAGGGAAGGGCTTAAACCCCATAACATTTTTCTTTGCTGTCTGTTTCCTGCTCGAGGAATTCCCTTTACTTTCTGGCTAGGAGATGCAAATGTGTAATCCCCTGTCACGAATGTCACATCTACCTCAATGCAGGTGGTCAGACACTATAGCTACTAGCTACTATGTGCTTCACCTATAGCAGCCCCCTTTCACTTAAGACAAGCAGGCCTACCGATACTTGGTTGCCCCTCAGGACTTATACACAATGCTATAGGGCCTGGCCACCACACTAGGGCAGACACGAACAGAGCAAACAACAGACTACTTTCAGTTTATCAGACAGATAGCGTGGTTCTAAGACGGTCCAGGTAATAAGGCAGGCTGAGTTCAGGGAATAGTCCAATATCTGATCCGGGTCATACACAGAGAAATCCAACAGCAAAGCAAGGCAGACAAACGGGAGACTTGAACAGGAACAATGTAGGTAACTGTCTCTATCACAAGCGAGGGATAGAGTGTTCGGTTTGCTTATATCAGGTGACTGATCAGATCAATCACCTTCCAGGTGAACACAGACAGGGGAAAAGCAACAGCCAACACCCAGGTGCTGGAATGAGGAACAGGGGCACTAAGTGATCATGACATCCCCATATTAGATAGTCATTACTGAAACAAATACTCTCTGACCTCTTGCTCTTATGACAACTCAAAGGAATTCTATTTATTTCTCATTGACTGTGATCAAGGGGTCAAATAGAGAGAATGAATTCCCCCGGCAGGGACATGGACAACAAAAAAAAAAAAAAAAACAGTAGAATTTTTAAGCCTTCGTAACTCCACCCAGAATGAATAAATATATTTTAACTTGACATATGCTTTAAGTTATCGATGGTTCTGTACAGTTAGTTAGATAACAAACATACATATTACCACTATACATGATCATAATGAGAAGATCGCATACTTAAGCATGACAAGCTTTAGAACATATAAGGGAGTGCTGTTATCAGACAGTGCTCCCTCTCAACCCCCCCCCCCCCAAATACTATGACTAGATGCAGTCATAGCTTTTCATTTAGAATTCTGGAATTCCATATAAAAGAGTGTAGCAAAATCAGTGGGCATACAGTAAATGGACAATACAATTCCAGGAGTTCTGGATAGATGTTTTTGGAAGCAGAAGCATTATTTCAGAGGTTTGAATTACATTTGTTATTTACAGAAATGTTAGTACCTTGCAATATTCAAATGAAAAAGTAGAAAGGGATTCAAAATACTCCTCAGCAATAAATCCCAGGGCATCAAGAACAACTTTAAGTTTTCTTTGAGTTAGGACCCACAACACAAGAAGCAAGGGGACTCAAATTGTAGAGAGTCCATCTCCACTTAGCAACTAACATTAATGCATCATCACTGTCTAAATTCTGTGGTCCAGGAAGATATTTTATGCACACATGGACTTCTTGTCAAACTGGGACACCAGAGGGGGCACACTCCTAAACTCATTGGAAAACCTCCACACAAATCAGTAAGCACAGTACCCTTCAAGGGGTTCTACATTTTGATTGCAGATCTTGGATTGACCCATTTACAACTTGCACACTAAAAGAAGGGAATCCAACATCAAGTGAACATGGACTTGGATGAGTTTGGATGCAATCCACTAAACAAGATTACAGTGATTGCCCATGAGTGTTTGTAACCATGACTCCACACACAAGCCATCTTAAAACTAGCTTCAACAATGTCCCTGGCCAATTTAAAATCAATGCATTCAGATTTACAGAGCATTAGATCCCAGAATTCTCCCCAACCAGCAAAAAAAAAAAGGAGCATAGAACTCTGCTCTGATTCCAGAATGCTTTAAGCCAATCACAGAGAATTTTGGGTGATTTTGGAAAACTACATAACGTTACTGTTCTCTTTCTTAAACTTAACTCACACTACATTTTCTTCATTAGTCTCTTACCCCCCAGCGCACACTCTCTCCTTAAACATCCGAGCTATAAAGATGAACTCAAATACCTGTAGAATGGTCCATACATATTTAAGGTAAAGTTACTGGACTCGTTCCAGCTTGCTAATCAGTTTATTTTTCTTCCAAGGTTACATTTGTCTATTTAATTGTCAAAGGATTAAACTTAATTGCTAAAAGTAAATTGGGACTACACAAATTAAAACAGCTTAACACAGATAGAGCATTTTGTCAGTAGATGCATTTTGCTTGCAGAGGATCACTTTGCATTTTTAGTTTTCACAAACAAGAAAAGAATATGCAGTAGTTTCAAGTTATCCCAGACAGTAGAATATTAATACTTGCAGTCCAGTGATGCTATTAAACACACATTTTTATGTTTATTTGCTCATTCTTAATACTTGGTCACCCCACTACCCTCAATTCAAATACTTTAATTGTGGGAGGGCATTTTTTCTGTATTTTCTTACAGCCCTAGATACATGTTCTCTCTCTTCTAAAACCTCTGATACTAAATCTGAGCAGGTGCAAGAATTAGACCCATTTCACACTGAGGCGGTTTTCAGGTGTTCTAGCACTAGAAATAGTGCCTGTAAAGCACCTCCCATTCATTTCAGTGTGACTTTTCACACTGGGGTGGTGCGCTTGTGGGATGTTAGAAAAAGGCCTGCAAGCAGCATCTTTAGGGCAGTTTGGAAGCACTGTATACAGCGCTCCCAAAACGAGAAAAATCAGCCAAGAAGAAAAGTGAGAGGGGGATTATTCTTCTACACAAGATTTCAGATGGATCAGGCAGCCAGGTAAGGAGCACTATTGCCTCCTCCTCCACTCAATGGCAGTGCCCCCTATCTCTCCCCACTAAGTACCAGGACCCCCTATCTCCCCCTACTAAGCACCAAGACCCCCATCTCTCCCCACTAAGCACCAGGACCCCCCATCTCCCCCCGCTAAGCACAAAGATCCCCCAACACTCCCCACTAAGCACAAAGACCCCCCAACACTCCCCACTAAGTACCAAGACCCCCCATCTCTCCCCACTAAGCATTAGTGCTCTTTAGCTTATTGCCTGATCCATCTGGAAACCTGCGTAGAAGAATCATCCGCCTCTCACTTTTCTTCTTGGCTGATTTTTCTCATCTGAAGAGATGCCGGGGATACCTAATAAATAGTGGAAGTACAGTGCTAGAATTAGGTTGATATGAAATTTTGAAATAAAGTCCATAAACAGGTTCCCAAAGAGTATTCACTCGTGAGTCAAAGGTCAAGTTGTTGACATTGTGCAAGGCCTCCCCCAAACATAGCGCTAGCAGCTCACCTCATGACGTGGACCCCTGAATTAGCAGACAGGTTAAATGAACCTTCCCTTATAGGGTCAAACACCAGGAGTCTTTAGCAATCCCTTTGATATCTCACAGAGCCAGATAATGGAGCCGGATAATCAAACAGGCAGCACTGACATATGCCAGACCAATCCAATTGTCCTCAATATGGGAGCCAAAATTCCAATTGAATAAGTTACATGTAAAAAAAGAAAGATATATAGTGCTCTCTGCTAATACTAGTTTATTTGAATAAAACCAAGAATAAAACTTCCAAACATGGCACTAAAACCAAGTGGCTGGTGTACGAGCGTTCGTTGTAAACAACACGGAGATGGCCGTGCGTTATGTCCCAAGGGACTTCATCAGCGGATACGGAATCACGTCTAGCACCCGCCTATTTGTGTTCTTGGCCAATGCACATCAGATGTCAGAGGTCTCATCCTGCAACCAATCACAGCGGAAACAACACCCACTTCCACCCCATTCAGAGAGTTATTTTCTTCGGTAGATGTTGCCATGGAGACCTCTCACTCACCCAGCACAGCCAGGAAGTACCCACACTCTTCTTATAATATAAAAGCACTTAATACATAATGAGTATGTAGCACTTACCCCCATTTAAGGGACCGGCTGGTTTTGGGTCATGCAAACTACCTCCAAGGCTTCTGTTGTCAGGGTATAGAAAGTCTCCAGAAAAAGTCAATGTCCACACCAATGTAAAACCTAAACAGGAAGGCTTTATTTTCCTTTTCTTACTGTGGGAAGGTTCAGGCATGCAACACTAAAGGCACAACGTCACCACTCAAGCCTGAGTGGGTATTGCTCACTTGGATAGTTCCGTTCACTGGTCCTAGCAGCCAGGATGATGCACGGATCAACTTTATCTAAGAATTTAGGGATGTGATCAGGAATCCTCTGCCACAGGATTATCAAAGTCGACTCCCGAACCTCCCAGCCTAGCAATAGAGAACCTTTATGCCAGATCGGCGTATTGCAGGGCTTGTAGTAATGGATCCCTCCTTAGGTGAGTCTCCAAAGCCTCCTCCCGAGATAGCAGTACCGTCGCCAGTCTCTTCTGGGCAGATCCTCCCCTGGCCTCCTTCCCCAAGAGTGGGCTTCCCGCAGGTGGGCAGCTTGGGATCCCCTCCAAAGGCATAGGCCCCAGTCAGCAGAGCTGGGCCTTCCAGGCAGCGATGCAGCCTCGGGCTGAAGGTGCCTGGGGCTGGAACACACGCACGCAACCCGTGCCATGTGGGGCCACGAGGGGCGCACACAGGAACCCCCTCCTAATGGTGTCTGCCACTTATGTACCCTCTCCCAGAATGCACAGCGGGTCAACCACGCCCACTGCACGGCTGCCGAGAGAGGACACCCAAGGTGTTGTGATACCCCTGTATTCAAGCCTGGGCCATAGGCGGCAGTGCCACCTACAGGCGAACAGGGAATATAACTGCCAGGCAGTATCACACCCAGAGCAGAAGCAAATTTCAACACAATTATCCAGGTCTGAGCCTAACTACTGACTCAGACTACCCCTAGATTTACACATAGCGTCCCAACCATTTGGGAAGGACGCTACAAGTATATGTAAGAAAAACTTGGAAAGATTTCATAAAATACCCCAACTTAAGTGCATTATTTGAAAAACTATTACTAAAAAACATTTAATAAGAATTCTAACCACCCGCGGCCATCAACGACATATACATAAAAGAGCACACAAACAAAACAAAAACATTATTAGTGATCTGATATGAAACAATTTAAATTTAACTTCACATTCAAGCCTGTAGGTACAGAAACTTTTGCTTCATAAATCCAATACGATTCTCTACGACTAAGTTGTCGAATAACGTTTCTCCTCCTCCAGTGTTTCTTAACTCTTTCAGTAACCTAAAATTTTAAACCTTTTGGGTTCCTTTCATGACACAGTCAGAAGCGCTTTGACAAATCATGTGTCTCTCCCCCCTCTTTTAACATTGTTTACATGCTCCCCTATGCGGACACGGAGGAGCCTGGAAGTTCTCCCTAGATATTGTAAGCTGCATTCACACTCTAACATATACACAACACCAACGTGGAGCATGTCATAAGGTACTGTTTATTAGTTGCCAAAGCTACAAATTCTTTACACTTTTTAAGATTAGTCTTCAAATGCCTGCAGGCGGTACAACGACGACAGGCATGGAAGCCTGACAGGAATGCAAAGAGTCTATTGTCCGACTGTACAGGTGGATCCACAACCCCAGGTGCTATATGGTCATGTAGGGACGGTGCCTTTCTATATATAAACTGCGAACGTATAGGGAGGACAGGTCCCAATATTCTGTCTTGTTTCAATATGGACCTATTTTTTTAAACAATTTTTTCAAACTTTTTATACTGGGCATTATAATCCCACAAAAAAATGTGTATATCCAGGGCTCTCCAAGCATTTGAATCCCGACAGATAAAGTCTGTGTTGGAGAGGGTAGCAAATCTTCACACACTTTAGGCAGCACTCAGGGAGACAAGCAATCTCTAATGGAAACAGAAAAACAAACAAGGCGCCTCTAAGTGCAGAAGCATAAAACTTTTAATATCCCCTAAAAGGGTTAAAAACACTTACAAGATAGTGGATGAAACAGACATGTAGCAGGTAAGTGCGTCCGGGAGATGTTCCAGTAGCAGGGCAGTCCCAGTCTGTGATGGTAAAGCTTCCAGGGAAGTCCACGAGATAACAATTAGCTGTTATCTCGTGGACTTCCCTGGAAGCTTTACCATCACAGACTGGGACTGCCCTGCTACTGGAACATCTCCTGGACGCACTTACCTGCTACATGTCTGTTTCATCCACTATCTTGTAAGTGTTTTTAACCCTTTTAGGGGATATTAAAAGTTTTATACTTCTGCAATTAGAGGCGCCTTGTTTGTTTTTCTGATTATAATCCAACACTATTTTAAAACGAAAATTGTCATTTCATTCCCTATTTTTATTAGCTACCAAAGTCTGTCAGTCTACCGATCTGCCTCGTTTTATCTCTGCATCTAGAGTCAATTTGTCATACCCCTTTTGTTGGAACCTATTTGACAAGACCTGGGATTGGGCTAACTATTCACCTTCAAAAGTACAATTACGCCTCAATCTATTGAATTGCCCTCTCGGGATATTACATAACCACAGACGATGATGGAAACTATCTAGGGGTATGTAGGCATTGCGATCGGTGGGCTTAAAGTAATTGCACATTTTGAAGTTATCACCCTCCTTACTTATTATCAAGTCCAAAAAGACCATCCAGTCTTTACTGACATTCCACGTGAAAGAAATATTTTTGGTATTAATTATCAATTTTTGCATAAATGAATCCAGACTCACCGTGTCTCCTTCCCAAACCATAACGAGGTTGTCAATGTCCCTCTCATAGCATACAAGTTCAGGAGGGTGGTCACTGAAAAACAATTCCTCCTCCCAGTGGGCCATAAACAAATTGGTCACAGGAGCGAACCGTGTTCCCATGGCCACCCCCCACTAAGCACCAAGACCTGAGAACCAAAACCCCATCTCTCCCCACTAAGCATTATGACACCCATCTCTCCCCACGAAGCACCAAGACCCCCTTCTATTTCCACTAAGCACCTGGACCTCCCATCTCCCCCCACTAAGCACCAAGACCCCATCTCTCAACACTAAGCACCAAGACCCCATCTCTACCCACTAAGCACCAAGACCCCTATCTCTCCCCACTAAGTGCCAAGACCCCCATCTCTCCCCACTAAGCATCAGGACCCCCTATCTCTCCCACCTAAGTACCAGGACACCCCATCTCTCCCCACCAAGCATCAGGACCCCCATCTCCGCTGAATGAGCACCAGTGCTCTCTTTTGTTCCCCTTGAAGACAAAGTTACATTCTTTTAGGCAGGTCTGCGGGGTCCCATCAGGTAGGCTATAGGGGACCCCATGATTTCTAACAGCAGCCCTGCTGTAACTGCCCCCACCCACTTCACCGACCACCCTTGAATGTCCCCCTGTGTCTTCCTCAGCCCCTCTGTGTCCTCTCCAACCCCCCTAGTCCTCTAAAACAAGAAATTGGTCGCACACTGGAACTCCAACTTATCTTGATGTCATCTTTATTGTCAACAGGGTCAGACAGATACAGGCAATGGTAGACGCGTTTCACAAGCGATAGCTTGCTTGTTCACAACAACAACCTGTTGTGCCTGGGGCCCACTCCTGACCACTCATTTCATGATACACCCCTGATTGTTCATCTATTTATCAATGACCTAAATATGTGGCACTCCATTCCTTAGCTATCCAACCACCTGGTCAGACCAAAGACATAACAAATAAAGATATCCAGAATAGAATTAATTTAGAAATTAAAAAGGCAGGTTTGAGTTCTCCAATTTGCTTGTTTCATGTCTACCACTTGAAGACCAGGGGTTTTTCTGCCACTTTTTGTTTACAAGTAAAAATCTGTATTTTTTGCTAGAAAATTATGTAGAATACCCAAATATTATATATATATATATATATATATATATATATATATATATATATATATATTGTGACAGCAGGAAGGTAAAGTCACCTGGTTGCATCCAGGGGGGTAGGTATATTTCTCCCAGATTCAGGCTTTATGCCGACTTATACAACTAGGGAGAGAGTTGATGAAGCCCAGCTGAGGCTAGTGGGCTCATGGATGATTCATACCTCTAGGGAGAGTGCTGGGCGTCGTGCAGGCAGGGAGTTGATGAGACCAGCTGAAGCTTGTCAGCTCGTTTAAGGCCTCTATAAAAACTCCCAGCTTCATTAGGTGTTGGCTCATGCCTGGAACCAGACCTGTGTGGACTGTCTAGGGAGAGTGAACCCCTGTGCGGTGAGACCAAGCCTGTGTGGCTATTTGTTTGGACATTTACTAAACCAGGGACTTAGGGACTAGGAAAGCACCAGGCTGATCCCAGTTGTTACTAAAAATAACCGAAAATTATTAAGTGTGAAATCACAATGTGATATCACCTCAAAGGTGACGTGACTGAACAATATAACATGTAAATGTAACAATGAATGATATACTTTGAGCCTCTGGGTAATAAATGATGTTACACTCTAGGGAGGAGCGGCGTGCTGACGTCACCACAATACGAATCCCGGAAGCAACGGGTAGTGAGAGCCGGCCGGCCTTATACACAACCACTGCTGTTTTTTATTCAACATGCTGTAAGTGCATCTTTTTATTTTAATAAACGTTTTATAATATTGGATTACGCTATGGGGCTTTCTTTTTCACCCTAAATGCGATTCGTGGAGATATCTGGGGACTACAGACTGAAGCCTAGAGGAATATAAGTACAGAGAGAGCCAATTAGAGACCCTGGCGGGGATAATAGCCATCTACTCAGACTGATCTCTCTCAGGGATCAGGATTTCTGGTAAGCAGCCTGAGAAAGATAAGGTGGTGGATTCCTTTCTGTCGTATCAGCACTTCTTCCATGGTGTTTCAGTTTTGAAGTCACAAATTCAATTTTGAAGAGATTGAACCCTTATACACTTTATTCTTTTTCTGGGGACTTTATGCCATTTATGAACTGCTATTGAATTCTCTTGTGTTAATACCAAGGAATAGAGTGTAACATAATTTATTACCCAGAGGCTCAAAGTATATCATTCATTGTTACATTTACATGTTATATTGTTCAGTCACGTCACCTTTGAGGTGATATCACATTGTGATTTCACACTTAATAATTTTCGGTTATTTTTATTCACAATTTTTACGTAGTTGCGCAGCTTTATTTCCTGATAATATTGTTATTTGTGTGTGTCTCACATTTTTTAGTTGCAGCACAGATATTGAGTTATCACATTCAGTTTTTGCAGACAGCGCAGTATTCCTACACTTTTTACATGATCCCAGTTGTTAGTTAGGGAAACCTGCATGTTTAGTCAGAGGTCAAGCTGACCAGGATTTATTTTGTTTATGTTTCTTTTTGCTTTGCTGTGTTTTTGTCACTGTAAATAGAGAAATAAACCACACCTTTTGATCTTGAAAACCACAACCTCCGTCTTCTGGGCCTGTTTTGTGTGGGGAGCCCATCCAGGGGGTCACACACACCCGCTACCGAGCTAACCCCCTCACAGTTGGTGGAGAACCAGTGGCAGTTTTTTTTTAAGCCAGCATGGAGGAGATACTGAAACAGCTGGCTCTAGCAAATGCCAATCAACAGCAGACAAATGCAGGTTTGCAAAAGAGCCTTGCAGCTCAACAACAGAGCTTCGCAGCCCAGCAACAAGCCCAGCAGCAATCTGAGGCCCGCTTCATAGACCTGTTGCAGAAGCAAGAGCAGAGACTACAACAACAGATGGAAGCAGTAATGCAGCAACGTCCGCAGACCAGTGAGGAAAGCCGTCCCACTAATACCGCGTCCTTTGGGGTGAGTCGTTTATTGACAAAAATGACTGGAGAGGATGATCCAGAGGTATTTTTGACCACATTTGAAAGGACTGCTGAAAGAGAAAAGTGGCCTGAGGAGCAGTGGGCTGGACTGGTGGCTCCTCTGTTAACTGGTGAATCGCAGAAAGCTTACTATGACCTAGAGCCTGACCAAGCAAAAGACTATGTGATGCTAAAAGCTGAAATATTGGCAAGGCTGGGTGTCACCCTGGCTGTCCGGGCTCAGCGTGTGCATAACTGGACTTTCCAGCTTGGAAAACCCCCCAGGTCTCAAATGTATGATCTCATTCACCTGAGCAGGAAGTGGCTACAGCCAGAGACTTTGTCCGCACCGGAGATTGTGGAACGTGTTGTGATGGATCGTTTCTTGAGAGCTCTTCCTACCGCCATTCAAAAGTGGGTAAGCCATGGAGACCCAGAAATGGCCGGTAAACTTGTGGATCGTGCAGAGATACTTGGCTGCAGAGAACCTGACGGCCTCTTCCAGAGACTCTCGGACTTTCCACCCTAAGACCAGACCATCCCCAGGGGCGGATAAGATGATTCCAAGGGGTGAGGGTGGAGAGAGTGAGAGGGTGGGAGCTCTGCCCAGGGTTTGGCGAGAACAGCCTGGGAAGTCGGGGGCTCAAGAGGCAGCCAAAAGGATTGTTTGCTACCGCTGCCGGCAAGCGGGACATATTGCAGCAAATTGCCCGGTTGTGGAGGAACCCATGCAATGTGACTTTCTGACGGACAGACGTCAGTCGCTGTGTGCGACAGTCGCATACACTGCCATTCGGGGAACTGAGAAACATTTATGCAAAATGTGTATTAATGGTAGAAATGTTGTGGTATTACTGGATTCAGGTAGCCTTGTGACCCTGATAAAGGCTGAATTAGTTAAAACAGAGGTCTCTGGGAATAGCAAGGTAGCTGTTATTTGTGTGCATGGGGACACCCGAGAGTATCCAGTGACTACAGTGTGTTTCAAGACCCCCAAAGGTACCCTCTCTCATCCAGTGGGGTTAGTATCTCAACTACCGCATGATGCCATTGTGGGAAGGGATTTTCCGAAGTTCTGGGAACTGTGGGATGATCCTGAGCCCCCCACTGGTGCCCCTATGTACCAGGAAGGTGATAGCCAGAACTCCTCTGAGAGTGGTGAGGACTCTCCAGAATTTCCCTTGTCAGTATTGGCAGGCGAGACTCAAGAAACTGTAGAGGAGCCCACCTCCTCAGACGAAAACCTACCGTCTGTGGAGTTTTCTGATCTTGAGGTTCACAGGGAAAATTTTGCCACAGAACAGTTAAAAGACCCCGCCCTAATAAAGGCACGGGAAAACGTAGTGGAAATAGATGGCGAATTAGTGAACCCAGATAATACCTGCACTTACCCATACTTCAGCGTAGAGAAGGACCTACTGTATCGGGTGGCAAAAAGGGCAGAAGAAACCGTTGAGCAGCTTGTAGTGCCCAAACCTTACAGGAAGTTGGTGTTGGAGTTGGCCCATGGGCACATTCTTGGAGGTCATCTGGGGACAGAGAAAACCCGAGAGAGGGTATTACAGAGATTCTATTGGCCTGGGGTGATGAAGGACATAGAAAATTATTGTTCCTCCTGCTCTGTGTGTCAGAGGTCGGCCCCGATGCCACATTTCCGTAGCCCGCTGGTCCCTCTACCCATCATTGAGGTCCCGTTTGAGAGGATCGCAATGGATTTGGTAGGTCCTATAATCAAGTCCGCTAGGGGGCACCAGTACATATTAGTTATAATGGACTATGCCACCCGTTATCCAGAAGCGATCCCTCTCCGAAATACCTCGGCCAAAACCATAGCCAAAGAGCTATCTCTTGTTTTTAGCCGGGTGGGTATTTGTAAAGAACTGCTTACGGACCAAGGTACACCCTTTATGTCCCGGGGTATGAAAGAGCTGTGTAAATTGTTCAAAGTGACGCAATTGCGTACGTCTGTGTATCACCCCCAAACCGATGGGCTGGTTGAAAGATTCAACAAAACCCTAAAACAAATGTTGAAGAAAGTGGTGGATAGAGATGGAAAGGATTGGGACTGTCTACTTCCTTATTTGATGTTTGCTATTAGGGAGGTGCCCCAATCCTCTACGGGATTCTCCCCCTTTGAGTTACTGTATGGGAGACACCCAAGAGGGCTGTTGGATATTGCCAAGGAAACTTGGGAAAGTGAGAGTTCTCCCCACAGGAGTGTGATTGAGCATGTCGCCCTGATGCAAGATCGAATTGCACAGGTAATGCCCATCGTGAAGGAACATTTGGCCCAAGCGCAGTGGGCACAGCAGAGAGTGTACAACCGTGGAGCCAAGACCCGTACCTTTTCCCCGGGGGATAGGATATTGGTACTTGTCCCTACGGTTGAAAGTAAATTCCTTGCCAAATGGCAAGGCCCCTACGAGATAATGGAAAAAGTGAGCGAAGTGAATTACAAGGTCAGACAACCAGGAAGGCGAAAGCCCGAACAGATCTATCACGTTAATCTGTTGAAAGCCTGGAGGGATAGAGAGTCCCTAGTCGCAGAAACTTGGTCACCAGCTCAAACTGGTTGCGTGATTCCGGAGGTTGGAATAGCAGCCACCTTGTCACAACCCCAACAACAGGAGGTTAAGGAGTTTGTGCTTCGCAACAAGGAGGTGTTCTCTGAGCTGCCGGGACAAACATCTGGGGTAGAGCATGATATTATTACTCCGCCCGGTGAAAGGGTGAAGTTAAAACCCTATCGGATCCCAGAGGCCCGACGGGAGGCAATACGGGAGGAAGTACAGAAAATGCTGAACTTAGGGGTGATAGAGGAGTCCCAAAGTGATTGGTCTAGTCCCATTGTGTTGGTGCCTAAACCGGATGGGAGCTGGCGATTTTGTAACGATTTTCGTCAGTTGAACAAAGTTACAAAATTTGACACCTACCCCATGCCACGTATAGATGAGTTGATCGACCGGCTGGGAACAGCCCGATACATGACGACTCTTGACCTCACAAAAGGGTATTGGCAAATTCCCCTGGCCAAGTCGGCCAAAGAGAAAACCGCATTTGTAACCCCAGACGGGGCGTTCCAATATAAGAGAATGCCGTTCGGGTTACAGAATGCGCCGGCCACATTCCAGCGGAAAATGGACCAGATACTGAGGCCCCATCGGAAGTATGCTGCGGCTTACCTGGATGACGTAATTGTCCATAGCACAGATTGGGCCTCACATCTGCCAAAAGTGCAAGCAGTCCTAGACTCTATCCGGGAAGCGGGGTTTACGGCTAACCCCAAGAAGTGTACCATTGGGCAGGAGGAGGCCAAATATCTTGGGTACACCATTGGCAGGGGAGTAATAAAACCCCAACTCAACAAAGTCGAGGCCATCCAGAGTTGGCCACGTCCCAACAGCAAGAAGCAGGTACGAGCCTTTCTGGGAATCGCGGGTTATTATCGGCGCTTCATTCCCCACTTTGCTTCTAAGGCTGTGCCCCTAACCAACCTGACAAAAGGGAAAGGGTCGGTCATGATTAAATGGACCCCCGAGGCTGAGGCAGCATTCCAATTCTTGAAACAAGCCTTATGTAGCCAGCCAGTGTTGTACTCACCCGACTTCTCTAAAGACTTTGTCGTACAAAGTGATGCGTCAGATGTGGGGTTAGGAGCAGTATTGTCCCAGGTCTGGAACGGGGAAGAGCACCCAGTCATTTACCTCAGCAGGAAGTTGAAGTCCCATGAGGTAAATTACGCCACGGTTGAAAAGGAGTGTTTAGCGGTGAAGTGGGCTCTAGATTCCCTTCGGTACTATCTGCTAGGTAGGCACTTTGACATGGTTACGGATCACGCTCCGTTAAAGTGGATGGCTCAAAACAAGGAGACAAATAGAAGAGTAAATAGGTGGTTCCTGGCCCTACAGGAATTCAACTTCACAGTAAAGCATCGCCCTGGCGTTCAAATGGGGAATGTGGATGCTTTGTCTCGAGTACATGAATGCCTGATTGCTGGTGTTCCAACCCCAAGGTTAAAACAAGAGGGGGGGGGGTATGTGACAGCAGGAAGGTAAAGTCACCTGGTTGCATCCAGGGGGGTAGGTATATTTCTCCCAGATTCAGGCTTTATGCCGACTTATACAACTAGGGAGAGAGTTGATGAAGCCCAGCTGAGGCTAGTGGGCTCATGGATGATTCATACCTCTAGGGAGAGTGCTGGGCGTCGTGCAGGCAGGGAGTTGATGAGACCAGCTGAAGCTTGTCAGCTCGTTTAAGGCCTCTATAAAAACTCCCAGCTTCATTAGGTGTTGGCTCATGCCTGGAACCAGACCTGTGTGGACTGTCTAGGGAGAGTGAACCCCTGTGCGGTGAGACCAAGCCTGTGTGGCTATTTGTTTGGACATTTACTAAACCAGGGACTTAGGGACTAGGACAGCACCAGGCTGATCCCAGTTGTTAGTTAGGGAAACCTGCATGTTTAGTCAGAGGTCAAGCTGACCAGGATTTATTTTGTTTATGTTTCTTTTTGCTTTGCTGTGTTTTTGTCACTGTAAATAGAGAAATAAACCGCACCTTTTGATCTTGAAAACCACAACCTCCGTCTGCTGGGCCTGTTTTGTGTGGGGAGCCCATCCAGGGGGTCACACACACCCGCTACCGAGCTAACCCCCTCACAATATATATATTTTAGCAGAGGCCCTAGTGAATAAAATGGTTGGTTTTGCATTTTTTTATGTCACACGGTATTTGCGCAGCGTTTTTTTTTGGAACACACATTTTGGGGAAAAAATACACTTTAATACATTTTAATGCACACAAACACACTCTGATACTCATGGCAATACGACCACTGTTTACTTATGCGTAAGGGACCAACAAATGTGTTCGCTTTTGTGCACAAGCACCTGGGGACAGGGGCGCTTTAAAATTTTATTTTATTGTAATTTTTGTTTAGTTTTTTACACTGTTTTTTTTTAATTACTTTTATTGTTGTTACAAAGAATGTAAACATCCTTTGTAACAGCAATTGGTATGTGACAGCTATTCTTTATGGAGAGATCTGGGTTCTAATAAACCCCAGACCTCTTCTCGTCCCTAAAAGCATCTGATCACATCAAGATCAGTGTGTTCAAATGCTGTGTCCATTTAAAAATGGTGCTGTTTACATCCTGGAAACCAGATGTGAGGTCAATTTCTGTTTCCTGTACCACAGAGACCATTAGGGACCTTCCAGTCCTCCATGATCTCTGTGGTAAGTCGTCAGAATCGCTGGCTTTCATTCAGTGCTCGCAACTGGGATGAGAGATCCTGGAGAGGCGCCAGCAGGTGGTGGAGGGCGACCCCTCTTGTAAAAGCAATCCAGCGACTAATTAGCTGCCTAGATGTCTATTATAGAAAATCCGGCCACGGCTTTAAAAAACAATACTGGGATGATGTCTGTAACTGCAGGCATCATCTCAGTACAACCACTTTAAGCCAAATGACATACAGGTACGTAATTTGGCATTACAACAAAGAGATTGTTAGCTGTGCTAAATATTTATAAATATTATTTGGCAACCCATATATGGCAGCTGGCCTGGTAGAAACCCTGCTGCATTAATTAATGGACTGAGATGGAAAAGTACATTGCCCCAATTTAAACTCTATGATTTGAAATTGTAACTGTGATCTGGCAAACTCAGAGTTACTCTGTTCTATAAACTGTACTCTGGCTATCTGGTGCACTGATGAGGCAGAATTTTCAGAGCATCATGGGATTTCTTAAAAGAGAGCACAGCAGGTGTCACATACCTGATAGGAAACTGAGATGATGTGGGTGGGGACTCTCTTGCATCTCTTGCTCAAACAGCTCTGGAAGTGGAACAGACAAAGCCACGGGACAGGTGGAAAACAAATGCCAGAAGATGTTGTTTCAGGGAGGTGGAATCCACAAGTGATCCCAATGAGCAGGTGACAGGAATACACAAAGATGACTTGAGCTGATTTAGAAGGGTCCAGAGCTGACACTGTGTGATAGCGTGGAGCCGAATAAGCCATAGCAGAGTGACAGAGGTAGCCAGGGAAGCAACGAGTGGGCAGTGAGGTACAAAATCATAAGTCAAATTAGCATCATGAATGAAGCTGAGGTCAAAACTAGTAGGCAGAATTACAGGGAATGATGCGCGATCAGGTCGGGGAGACACAGGTCAGTAACAAGAGTGAAAAGCAGGACACAGGTCTGAACACAGTGCACAAGCTGATGACCAGTCAGTACTGACACTGAGTTAAAGCATCCCTTAAAGTGGTTGTAAACCCAACCAGACAACTTGCACCTACAGGTAAGCCTATATTAAGGCTTACCTGTAGGTGCAAGAAATATCTCCTTAACCTACATGGTTAAGGAGATATTTGCAGAAAACACTGCACTAATGTCTACGGCGCATGCGCGCCATAAGACAATGGCGCAGGAGCACTGAGCGTGCCAGTTTTATCAATGGATAATGCCGGAACCGTGCACATGCGCAGGGATCGTGCCGGTCCCGCGCGCATGTGCGAGAGTGACATCATCGCCACTCCGGCCAGTCAGCGCCGGAGTGGTGATACAAGGAAGACGCTCCGAGGGGACATGGCAGCGGCGGCGGAGGGGAACGAGGAGCGCTTTGGGGACTTCGATCTCACGTAAGTGCCACATAATGAGCTAGTATGCTATGCATACTAGCTCATTATGCCTTTTTCTTGCAGGGTCTTTTTTTAAAGGATTTTTTTTTGGGGGTTTACTTCCTCATTAAATAGTCCATCTGGTGCCAATACTGACTGTGGATAGGCCCATATGCAAGCACACGCATAGTCAAAATTCTGTGTGCAGAGTCACAAAAGAAAACTTTGCGCATGCACAAGTTTCCAAGCCAGCAGACTAACAGGAGTTTTCTGATAGCAGGAGCCTCATTTTTGAACCTCTGCCTCTGATCAGACTGTTGTATGAATCAATTTGTAAAAAGAGAGGCTTAGATAGGTCACTTTTCTGGCTTAATTACTTGTTTTTGTGCATTTCAACTTCAGCTATTGAGCACTGTAAATAGGCTTTTTTATTACTAGAGGGGCTCAGAAATTTCAGAAAAACATATGAAAAAAATAAATCTCTCCTGCTGACTGAATGTGAAAATACAACCTACTGCCATTATTTATAACTAGCTGATTAAAACATATTCTTAAAATATTTAGTTTTAGTACTTACTATAATAAAAAAGAAGATATATACAAAACCACTTTACATTCCCCATTAAACCAATGAAAAATATTGTGTAAAATGAAAAATATTGTAAACCTTATGCAAATTTTGTATGCATAAGTTAAATCTGAACTCCATGAATGATCTGTTTTGCATACTTACATTGGTCCAGTTGGGCACAATGTACATATGCATATCTCATACCTGCTGGGAAAGCTTGAAAACACTATAGCAGTTGACCTTACTAAAGTGATAGCCGTGATACTTGGGGTTCTGTGGGAATTGCTTCTCCTCTGCACACAAAACCACTTTAATAAACATATAGCCTGTAACCATTATCCCTTATATTAAGCTAAGTACTTTTTTGTTTAAGTTTTCAGTTCAGAAACTGAAAAGTAAGCCGCCACCAACTGGGTGAGCTAGGTCTCCAATGTTACATAAAACAACGCTAATAAATAAAAAGATTATTTATTATAGAATGGCACAATGGTTTAAATTATTTTAGACTTTCATTTTCATAGCATGCTGACGCAAGCCTTTTTCTTAGCACAGGATATTATGATATTCATTTCACAATTATCGGATAATAATAAAAGGTGTATTTGCATAATGCTGTTCTGGCTCATGGCCACAGTCCCCTTTTGCAGTATTTCAGCTATGTGTATTTTAAATACCTACATGTGCATCAAACTGTAATGAAGATCTTATCATCGTGTATTTCTGCACAATTAGCTGTGAATGCATTGCTAATCAGATTTCACGACATTTACAGAATGAGTATTATGATTCCCAAAAGATCACACAGTACTTTTATTTGACATAGTAATGACAAATTAATGAATAGCTAAAAAATAATTGCTGGCTCTTTGTGACTGCCGTAGTATCTTATAGTTGGGTGCGGTGATAAAACATGAGATGAACTCAAATTCGATGAGTTGCCCCCAAAAGGTGCTACAAATTTTGCTAGTAAAATGTTCACTGTCTGTAGTATTAATTTATATACTCACATTTTATTGAACATATGTGGAATACAAAAAAGGATTTATTTGTATATACTGTATGGTCATTTGAGATAATAATGCCTACAAATATTTATACATTACAGCCACAGAGCTAGTTTGCTCTGTTTCCAAATACAAATGGGTATTCCATTTGCTTCTTTGATAAATGGTTTGCCAAACAACACACAGTAGGCAGGTATATACAAGTTATATACAATAATTGTATTGGGAGCGAATATGTTTTTTCAGCTTCCAGTTGGAGTTTGTGCACAGTACTGTATATCTGGTGCTCCTATTACTTATTTTTATCTTTCAATCGTTTTTATTGTTATTTTTAAGAATGGAAAATGGTCGATACAGAATACAAAACTGTATATGACCATACAGTGCTTTGAAAAAGTATTCATTCCCCTTGAAGTTTTCCACATTTTGTCATGTTATAACCAAAAACGTAAAGGTATTTTATTGGAATTTTATGTGATAGACCAACACAAAGTGGCACATAATTGTGAAGTGGAAGGAAAATGGGAAGTAAATATTTGAAAAGTGTAGCATGCATTTGTATTCAGCCCCTTACTCTGATACCCCTAACTAAAATCTAATGGAATCAATCGTCTTTAGAAGTCACCTAATTAGTAAATAGAGTTCACCTGTATGTAATTTAATCTCAGTATAAATACAACTGTTCTGTGAAGCCTTCAGAGGTTTGTTAGAGAGCCTTAGTGAACAAACAGCATCATGAAGGCCAAGGAACACACAAGACTGGTCAGGGATAAAGTTGTGGAGAAGTTTAAAGCAGGATTAGGTTATAAAAAAAATATCCCAAGCTTTGAACATCTCACGGAGCACTGTTCAAACAATCATCCAAAAATCGAAAGAGTATGGTACAACTGCAAACCTACCAAGACATGGCTGTCCACCTAAACTGACAGGCCAGAGAATGAAAGCATTAATCAGAGAAGCAGCCAAAGGGCCCATGGTAACTCTGGAGGAGCTGCAAAGATCCACAGCTCAGGTGGGAGAATCTGTCCACAGGACAACTATTGGTCTTTATGGAAGAGTGGCAAGAAAAAAAGCCATTGTTGAAAGAAAGCCATACGAAGCCCCGTTTGCAGTTTGCAAGAATCCATGTGGGGAACACAGCAAACATGCGGAAGAAGGTGCTCTGGTCAGATGAGACAAATGAGAAAATTAAACTTTTTGGCCTAAAAGCAAAATGCTATGTGTGGCATAAACATAACACTGCACATCACCCTGAACACATCATCTTTTCTTCAGCAGGGACAAGGAAGCTGGTCAGAGTTGATGGGAAGATGAGTGGAGTCAAATGCAGGGCAATCTTAGAAGAAAACCCATTAGAGCCTGCAAAAGACTTGAGACTGAGGCGGAGGTTCACCTTCCAGCAGGACAACAACCCTAAATATACAGTCAGAGTTACAATGGAATGGTTTAGATCAAAGCATATTCATGTGTTAGAATGGCCCAGTCAAAGTCTAGACCTAAATCCAATTGAGAATCTGTGGCAAGACTTGAAAATTGCTGTTAACAGACACTCTCCATCCAATCTGACAGAGCTTGAGCTATTTTGCAAAGAAGAATGGGCAAAAATGTCACTCTCTAGATGTGCAAAGCTGGTAGAGACATACCCAAGAAAGACTTTCAGCTGTAATTGCAGCGAAAGGTGGTTCTACAAAGTATTGACTCAGGGTGGCTGAATACAAATGCATGCCACACTTTTCACATATTTATTTGTAAAACATTTTGAAAACTATCATCATCATAATTTTCCTTCCACTTAACAATTATGTGCGACTTGGTGTTGGTCTATCACATAAAATCCTAATAAAATACATTTACATGTTTGGTTTTAACATGACAAAATGTGTAAAATGTCAGGAGGTATAAATACTTTTTCAAGGCACTGTATTTACACGATGTAGCTATTATTTATTTTATTTTTATTTTTACGCCTTCCTTTATTAAGACACAAACTGATCATTGAGTAAGGTCTTGCCCAAACTAATATGTCAAGATTCATGATAAAAGGAACGCCAAGGTTTTCTGTAGGTGCAGGACAACAGGTGAACTGCTCCAGGTGAGTGTGTAGACCATCCGCCCCTTTGGACATCAGCAGGTGCCATCCAATCCATGACTGTAGCATCAAATAAAGGAAAAGCAGGTTGATCGCAATCCAACAATGTACCAGATAAAAATTGTGTTTAATTTGAAAAGCTCAAGATATACTGTATACTGCGTATTGCTCCCCACAATAAAACACATATACCTAGGTTGTGCTTAATTATAACATCTGATTAAGATTTGATCATTTCATCATGATTAAGCACATTCTATTGTGTGAAATGCGTTAACTGTCCTTGTCCATTTATTGGAGTTGTGATTTATGCATTTTTTAATGTGAAGCTTTCAATAAACTTAAAACGTTTTATCTGGTACATTGTTGAAGTGCGGTCAACCTTATTTTCCTTTATTTCTGTGGGTGTACCCACAATCAGTGTTCAAGTATATGTGTTTTATTGTGGGGAGCAATATGTAGTATACAAGTTTTTCTTGATTTTTTCAAGTTAAACACAAAAACATGAGACGGGTATAAAAAGTAGAGCAGGGAAAATAGCCTTGTTTATGTAGCTAAAATCCTTTGTAAGAATAAGATTGTGTCATAATAAAAGCCAGGGATTAGGCTCGTCGGGGGTTCTCCAAAGTTTAGGAAAGAATATGTTACGTACAGTCAGGGAGAGCCTGATGAGCAGAGGGAGACCTCTCATACAGCCCCGGCTCAAGGACCCCTGGAGTTGCAACAGTGGCCGTGAGAGCACAGTGAGGTAAGAGCGTCTGCAAAGTCCTCCGTTGGTAGCGGTAGTGGCAGCTGATGAGTAGCAGGACCAAACTGAATTGCTGAGCAGCAGAAGGTAGCAGGAACCGTGGATGCAGGACAGCAGATGCAGGTAAGCTGTAGATGCAGGACGGCAGTGCTGGAGCTACACAGGCTGGAAGCAGAAAGACTGGAGCAGAGTCAGACAAGCCAGGTCATACAGGGAGGATCAGTCTATCATAAACAGCAGGCAGAGAATTGTCAGAGTTCAAGCTGGGTTTGGCAACAGGAAAACAGGCAGACAGGCAGGAATAATCAGGGTCAAGGCAAGCCAAAGGTCAGGGCTGGAGACAGCAGCGTGGTCAGAAAGCCAGGTAAAATACTGGATTACAGGATCAGAACACACTGCACTAGTGCAACTGTTGTCTTTATATAGGCCATTTGGCGCCAGTATTAATGGCTAACATGTGCGTGTATGTGCGTTCGCCTGTTAGCGCTAATGTGTGCTTGCCTATTCGCGCTAATGTGCGTTTGCCTGTTAGCGCCAATGTGCCCGGCAAGATGGGCACCCGCTAATGCACATCTGGACAAGTGGACATGTTTGTTTTTCATATCACATTGGTGTTTGTATTGGTCCAGCGACGCACCAACACCTTTGCAGCCATTGTGCTACATGCTGGGTGTTTGGTGTGCTCCTTCCTGTACCTTTAAGGAGGGGTGGCTCCCCTTCAGTCCACCTGTCCTCATCTATACATCAGAATGCATATGCCTCCATTGTGGGGACACTCATAGTTTAGCATAGGACCACAGATTCTAGGGTGCCGTGACGTGGCTCTGTGGCTAACGCATGCGTTTGCAAATGCGTCCGGACAAAACCCCTGTTTTTAACACATACTGTTAGACAGGTTAATTGGTTGTCTGCGAGCTGGTCGGTAAGTAGGCTGGGTTTTTTCCCTTGCATTCCCCAGGCTTTTGTTGTTAATGCACGTCTGCGCATGCCATATCCCTGACAGAATAAAACCAGAGAGAAGAAAAAAGAGACAAAGTAAGAATTTAAAAGTGCAAAAGAGGGTTAAAGAGAAACTTACTTGGCAAATAAAGTCCTGATAGATTACTTCATGCTTGTCCATTTTGCGGCTATAGCTATATAAAACGTAAAAATAAATGCCTGTACTATTTAAATTTTAGTAAGGCACTGTATCACCACTGTATCCCCTTCTTCTGTGCAGCATCACTTGCTCTCTCTGTGCTAAGAATAGAGAGCAGTGAGTAAGTCTCTAGAGGCAGATCTATCTACAGCCTCAAAATTTACTGCTGCGGGGGGAGAATCAACAGGAATGACAAACACTATACAGAGATATTAGGGAGAGAGAAAAGAATAGCAGGAGTGATACTACAGGCTCCACTGACAGAAAGACACAAAATAGTTAAACTTATAAGTAGGGATGAGCCGAACACCCCCCTGGTTCGGTTCGCACCAGAACCTGCGAACGGACTGAAAGTTTGCACGAACTTTAGAACCCTATTAAATACAATGGACTCAAATGTTCAAAATCAAAAGAGCAGTGATTTTAATGATGCTTAAAGTGAAAAAAAATGTGAAATATTTCTTTAAATATCGTACCTGGGGGTGTCTAAAGTATGCCTGAGAAGTGGCACGTGTTTCCGGTGTTTAGAACTGTCCCTGCACAAAATTTAATTTCTAAGGCCCCTTTCACACTAGGGCGGGCATGTGCGGTGGCGGTATAGCGGCGCGATTTTCAGCGCCGCTATACCGTTGTATTTACCGCGATATTCGGCCGCTAGCGGTGCGGTTTTAACCCCCGCTAGCGTCCGAAAAAGGGTTAATACCGCCCGCAAACCGCGGCTACAGCCGCGGTTTGCGGGCGGTATTGCCGCGCTGTCCCATTGATTTCAATGGGAAGGAGCGGTAAAGGAGCGTTATACACACCGCTCCTTCACCGCTCCAAAGATGCGACTTGCAGGAGATTTTATTTTTCTCCTGCCAGTGCATCGCCTCAGTGTGAAAGCTGGGGCAGGAGTATTTCAGGCGTTATTTATGCGCTGTTTTTAGTGATAAAACGCCTGAAATACGCCTCAGTGTGAAAGGGGCCTAAAGGAAAAAAGTCATTTAAAACTCCTTGCGGCTTTAATGTAATGTCTGGTCTCGGCAATATGGAAGAAAATCATTGAGAAAAATGGCATGGGTACCCCCCAGCCCACTACCAGCCCCTTTGGGTCTTGTATGGATATTAAGGGGAACCCCGCACCCAAATTAAAAAAAGGCCCTATATACACTGAACAGCAGTATACAGGTGGTGCAAACAAGACAGGGACTGTAGGTTTGTTCTTAAGTAGAATTTTTTGTAATTTTGAACAGGTAAATTTTTTAAGTGTAGCTCCAGCCAAAAAAACTATTTTTAAGCTTTTTGGAAAACATAGGGAAGGGTTATCATCCCTGTAACATTTGTTTTGCTGTCTGTGCACCTGTTCAGAACATTTCACCTCACTTTCCGTCCCAATGACAAATGTTTTTTTTTTTGTTTTTTTTTTATTGAAACAAGGATTGGAGATAAAGCATCAGTGGAGAGGAGACACCATTTTCCCATATTAACTCTTACAGGAGAGAATTTCCCTTCCTAGGGGTAGATTTCCTCTCACTTCCTGTTGTCTCCTTCCGTTTGCAAGTAGGAGTCGTTTGTAAGTTGGATGTTTGAAATTAGGGGCCTGCCGTATATACTCTGCTGAAATTTGGCCCTTAGGTGTTGGTGTTGCCACAATTATTAATTGATTAAGAACATCATGGGCCTGGTGGTGAAGATTTTGGTGGGGCCTTTTATAATAAATAAAAATGAAAACATTTTTTGGAGAGACAGAGAGCACATGAGCATGCGTGGGAATGACATCAATACAGCCCCACCAAGGCAAGTGACCAAAGGCACAGAACCCAGAAGGAAGACCGGGTGAAGATGGAAGCGCCCGGGCCCCACCGGATTGATCACAGAGCAGCACTGGAGGGCTTAAGTGTACCCTAATGTGCTAATATGCTGTACATACTTGTACATTGTGGCATGACCTACCTCAGGGCCTCTAAAAAGTAGTAATGTTAGCAAAGTTTACTACTGCTTTAATATCACAGGATCCTAGGAGCCTCTCATGGGGCCCCCTACTGACCCATGGCCCTTGGGCAGTGCCTAAGTGCATAGTTGCCAACATTTAAAAAATATTTTCAGGGACACTTTTTTCACAAGTGCTATATTTAGAGTAGCTGAGATCCCCTATGTTCCTCTATACTTCACAGTAGTAAGCACAAAATTAAATGAGTACTAATAATGGGGCAGAACAAATACGAGGACTGCGAAGATTTCCTGTAGTTGAACTAACAAAAGTGTGCCCATTCTAGAGCTGGTAACATTGAGGATATTCAGTATAATTTTAAAGAACTGTTTTTGTGGGTAAGAGGCATAGGGGAGGAGTATGGATGGTATAAAAGTGGGAAGTATGTGCAGGTGAGGGAGAGGAATGTGGAAGGTATGTGGGAACTATGTACAGGAGAGGAGTGTGGAGGGTATGGCAGAAGGCACTATGTACAGGAGAGGAGTGTGAAGGGTATGACAGTGGGCAGTATGTACAGGAGAGGAGTGTGGGGGGTATGACAGAGGGTAGTATGTACCGGAGAGGAGTGTGAAGGGAATGACAGTGGGCAGTATGTACAGGAGAGGAGTGTGGAGGGTATGATGGGGGCAGTATGTACAGGAGAGGAACGTGGAGAGAAAGATAGTTGGCAGTATGTACAGGAGAGGAGTGTGGAGGGTAAGGTTGGGTTACAGTATGCACAGGAGAGAAGTGTGGAGGGTATCACAGTGGGCAGTATGTACATGAGAGGAGTGTGGATGGTATGATAGTGGGCAGTATGCACAGGAGAGGAGTGTGGAGGGTATGATGGGGCAATATGTACAGGAGAGGAGTGTGGAGGGTATGATGGGGGCAGTATGTACAGGAGAGGAGTGAGGAAGATATGACAGCGGGCGGTATGTACAGGAGAGGAGTGTGGACGGTATGATAGTGGGCAGTATGCACAGGAGAGGAGTGTGGAGGGTATGACAGCTGGAACTATGTACAATAGAGGAGTTTATGAATGTGGGTAGTATGTACAGGAGTGGAGTGTGGAGGGTATGAGTGTGGGCAGTATGTACAGGAGAGGAGTGTGGATGGTATGATACTGAGCAGTATGTACATGAGATCAGTCTGGAGGGTGAGACAGTGAGCAGTATGTACAGGAGAAGAGTGTGGAGGGTATGACAGTGGGCAGTATGTGGGAGAAAGGAAGCCGCTCAGGTGTGGAAGTCCCTGGAATTACCGCCTCCCAGCAACCGAGGGTGCAGGCAAATGCAAATGCAATTGAAGAAAGAAAGAAAGGTCTTCTGGACGCAGCACTCCGGTTAAAAAGCCTGTATTCCAAAAAAAGGTTCAGGAAAAAGGTTCAGGAAACCAAAAACACTCTGCACAACACAACAAACTGGTCACGTCTGGCTGACGCGTTTCACACTATTAAAAGTGCTTACTCATAGCATATTTTTTGGAATAAAGGCTTTTTAACCGGAGTGCTGCGTCCAGAAGACCTTTCTTTCTTTCTTCAGTGGGCAGTATGTACAGGAGAGGAGTGTGGATGATATGACAATGGGCAGTATGTACAGCAGAGGAATGTGGAGGGAATGATAGCGAGCAGTGTGTACAGTAGAGGAGTGTGGAGGGTATGATACTGAGCAGTATGTACACGAGATGAGTGTGGAGGGTAAGACAATGAGAAGTATGTACAGAAGAAGAGTGGGGAGGATATGACAGTGGGCAGTATGTACAGGAGAGGAGTGTGGAGGGTATGACAGTGGGCACTATGTATAGGAGAGGAGTGTGGAGGGTATGACAGTGGGCAGTATGTAAAGGAGAGAAGTGTGGAGAGTAGGACAGTGAGCAGTATGTACAGGAGAGGAGTGTTGAGGGTATGAAAGTGGGCACTATGTATAGGAGAGAAGTGTGGAGGGTATGGCAGTGGGCACTATGTATAGGAGAGGAGTGTGGAGGGTATGACAGTGAGCAGTATGTACAGGAGAGGAGTGTGGAGGGTATGACAGTGGGCACTATGTATAGGAGAGAAGTGTGGAGGGTATGACAGTGGACACTATGTATAGGAGAGGAGGGTATGACAGTGAGCAGTATGTACAGGAGAGGAGTGTGGAGGGTATGACAGTGGGCACTATGTATAGGAGCGAAGTGTTGAGGGTATAACAGTGGGCACTATGTATAGGAGAGGAGTGTGGAGGGTATGACAGTGAGCAGTATGTACAGGAGAGGAGTGTGAATGGTATGAAAGTGGGCACTATGTATAGGAGAGAAGTGTGGAGGGTATGGCAGTGGGCACTATGTATAGGAGAGGAGTGTGGAGGGTATGACAGTGAGCAGTATGTACAGGAGAGGAGTGTGGAGGGTATGACAGTGGGCACTATGTATAGGAGAGAAGTGTGGAGGGTATGACAGTGGACACTATGTATAGGAGAGGAGTGTGGAGGGTATGACAGTGAGCAGTATGTACAGGAGAGGAGTGTGGAGGGTATGACAGTGGGCACTATGTATAGGAGAGAAGTGTTGAGGGTATGACAGTGGGCAGTATGTACAGGAGAGGAGTGTGGAGGATATGACAGTGGGCAGTATGTACAGGAAAGAAGTGTGGAGGGTATGACAGTGGGCACTATGTATAGGAGAGGAGTGTGGAGGGTATGACAGTGAGCAGTATGTACAGGAGAGGAGTGTGGAGGGTATGACAGTGGGCACTATGTATAGGAGAGAAGTGTTGAGGGTATGACAGTGGGCAGTATGTACAGGAGAGGAGTGTGGAGGATATGACAGTGGGCGGTATGTACAGGAGAGGAGTGTGGAGAGTATGACAGGGGGCACTATGTATAGGAGCGGAGTGTGGAGGGTATGACAGTGAGCAGTATGTACAGGAGAGGAGTGTGGAGGGTACGACAGTGGGCACTATGTACAGGAGAGAAGTGTATGACAGCAGGCACTATGTACAGGAGAGGAGTGTGTAGCGCATGACAGTGGACACTATGTACAGGAGAGAAGTGTGAAGGGTATGACAGTGAGCAGTATGTACAGGAGAGAAGTGTATGACAGCGGGCACTATGTACAGGAGAGGAGTGTGTAGGGCATGGCAGTGGGCACTATGTATAGGAGAGAAGTGTGAAGGGTATGACAGTGAGCAGTATGTACAGGCGAGGAGTGTGAAGGGTATGACAGTGGGCACTATGTACAGGTGAGGAGGATGAAGGAATCTGGGAAGGAAAAACGTAAAGGTTTGTGGAAGGATGTTTAGGGACTGCGTAGTGGTTAAGCGGGCCATACATGGATTGAAATTAAGCCAATTTAGCAGAGACCAGCCATAGTCGATCTATGTATGGGCTAGCTGGTTTTACACAAGTGAATCTATTAATCGACTTGAGTACAACCAGCCTGTCAGGTTTTTCCCAAAACAATCATTGCTGCCAGCTATAGTTGGCAACAGTGATCATTATATTCACTGGCAGAACACAATAATACTGGAGGAGTGATTCCCCCATCCACAGGTCAGCAGGTGAGAGGGTGTGTGGGGACAGGCTGGGGAGAGATACTAGTCAGTGGCTGGGTAGGCCCTGGCTAGTATCAGAGCCAGATACACACAGGTTACATACGCCACGATCGTTAGAGCGAGAACCAAAATTCTAGCACTAGACCTCCTCTGTAACTCTAAACATGTAACCTGTAAAAAAAAATAAAGCATCGCTTAGTATAAATTGTGCTAACGTTAGTGGTTTTTGTTTTATTTCTTTTACAAATGAAACAGTTTCTTTCCAAAAAAAACACATTTGAAAATTTGCTGCGCAAATACTGTGTAACATAAAAAGTTGCAAAGGCCACCATTTTATTCCATATGGTGTCGACTAAAACGATATATATAATGTTTAAGGGTTCTGAGTAAATTTCTAGCAAAAAAAAAAAAGATGATTTTTACATGTAGGAGAGAAGTGTCAGAATTGGCCTGGGTGGCAAGGGGTTAATTACCATAAGTAATATACAAATAATTATTATAAGCACTGTGAGCTCATCCTCTCACATCCTCTCTGCTGCAGAGTGTGTCAGTTTGTATTTAAACAGGCCGCTTTGTATGTACTGTAGCTTCTGACAGGCTGAGCAAGGAGCCCTGTATCTCCGGAACCATAAATGATAGCAGCCCCATATTTTGACCACTGGTGGGGTAGGTCTTTAGCTACCTACCCCCCCCCCCCCCTTTGAGGTCTCTGAGACCCTTGGTCGTCAAGCTACAATCCTCAAAGTTGATCTTTTTTTTTTTTTGGGCAAATGGGCCTATCTTGAGGAAGGGGCCTGGAGCTGCAGTTCCAATAGCCCCTATGTTAATCCGGCCCTGACGCTCACAGTTATTCTTGGTGGGCGCTGAAACGCCTTGCTGTGAACTATTACATCAAGAATTGTAATTACATGCCATTGTTGAACAGGGGCAGAAAAATTGGGCCTTTGGTGGTGGTGGTGTTGCCACAACACTGTGAGCCCTCACAGTTACTCTTGGTGGGCACAGGAATGGGCCCTGCTGTGAATTATTAGATCAAGAATTGTAATTACATTCTCTCCTTGTAATTACATGCCCCTGTTGAACAGGGGCATAAAAATTGTGCCTTAGTCACTTTTGCCACAACACTGCAACCCCTCACAGATACTGTAGTTGGAGCGCAGCAATGAGCCCTGCTGCAAAGTATTGCATCAAAAATTTTAATTACACGCCCCTGTTAAACAGAGCCATAAAAATTGGGCCTTAGGCACTGGTGCGAGAACACTGCAACCCCTCACAGATACTGTACTTGGAGCGCAGCAATGAGCCCTGCTGCAAAGTATTGCATCAAAATTTTAATTACACGCCCCTTTTAAACAGGGGCTGAAAAATTGGGCCTTAGGCACTTCTGCTGGTGCCACAACACTGCAACCCCTCACAGATACTGTACTTGGAGCGCAACAATGAGCCCTGCTGCAAAGCATTGCATCAAAAATTGTAAATACACGCCCCTGTTAAACAGGGGCTGAAAAATTGGGCCTTAGCCACTGGTGGCGGTGCCCAGAAACAAAAATGTTCTTACAAGCTATCAGCATGATCAGTGAGGAGGAAGAGGATAGTCACTCAGCATTAGGGATGAGCTTTGAGTTCGAGTCGAACTCATGTTCGACTCGAACATTGCCTGTTCGCCCGAATTGGTACCCCTTACCAATTCACATAGGGGGGGGCCGGGATCTGGGGGTCCCCTTTGTTAAAGGGGTCTTCCAGATTCCGATAAGCCCCCCGCCCGCAGACCCCCACAACCACCGGGCAAGGGTTGTGGGGATGAGGCCCTTGTCCCCATCAACATGGGCACATGGTGCTTTGAGGGGTCACAGACCCCCAAAGCATCCTCCCCATGTTGAGGGCATGTGACCTGGTACGGTTCAGGAGGGGGCCTGCCAGGTTGCGTGCTTGGATAAAGGGTCTGGTATGGATTTTTGGGGGGAACTCCACACCATTTTTTTTTTAAATTTGGCGTTGAGTTCTCCTTAAAATCCATACCAGACCTGAAGGGTCTGGTATGGATATTTGGGGGGAACCCCACGTAATTTTTATTTTATTTTACGCAGGGTTCCCCTTAATATCCATACCAGACCTGAAGGGCCTGGTAATGGAATTTGGGGGAACCCCACGCATTTTTTTTTTTTATCAATGACTTTTCTCTGTATTGCCGGGAGCCGACAAGTCATTATAGCCGCGAGTAGTTTTAAATGACTTTTTTTCCTTCAGAAATGACACTTTGTGCAGGGACAGTTCTAAGCACGGGAAACAAGTGCTGCTTCACAGGCATACTATACACCACCCTCCCCCCCCCCAGGTACGAAATTTAAAGGAATATTTCACTTTTATTGTTTCACTTTAAGTAATATTAAAATCACTGCTCCCGAAAAAACGTTAGTTTTTAAAAAAAAATTTGCATTGATACATGTCCCCTGGGGCAGGACCCGGGTCCTCCAAACCCTTTTTAGGACAATAACTTGCATATTAGCCTTGATAATTAGCACTTTTGATTTTGAACATTCGAGTCCATTGTATTTAATAGGGTTCTAAAATTTGCGCAAACTTTAGGTCTGTTCGCAGGTTCTGATGCGAACCGAACGGGGGGTTTTCGGCTCATCCCTACTCAGCATAACAGGATAGTCACTCAGCATCAGCATAGGCAGTCTTGAAGGGATCTGACATTTCAAAAAAATGATTCAGTTACATCAGCATCAGGTGCTTGGTAGCTGGTGGTGATCCAAGACTGATTCATTTTTATGAAGGTCATTCGATCGACCAAGTCGGTAGACAGGCGCACCCTGTGATGGTTTACAAAGCCTCCAGCAGCACTGAATGTGCATTCCGAAAGAACGCTGGATGCAGGACAGGCCAGTAGATCAATTGCATACTGTGCAAGCTCTGGCCAGTGATCCATCCTCAAGACCCAGTAACCCAGAGGATTTTCGGTGGGAAAGGTGTCCAAGTCTGATCTTGCCCCTAGGTATTCCTGCACCATGTAAACCAGACGCTGGCGATGGTTGCTGGAACCGATCATTCCTTGGGGCTGTGTACTAAAAAATGATCTGAACGCATCGGTCAGACGGCCAACTTCTCCACCGCTCCTTCTTTGACTGACCGAAGCCTCAGCAACACGTTGTCCAGGACCAGGAATTTGTAACCTAACAGTCTCTGGGAACGCGTTGCACAGACCTTTCTGCAAGGCCTCCCAAAGATGCTTCATCCTCTGCTCCCTCTGAGACGGCAAGATAAGGTCCGCAACCTTACCCTTGTAACGTGGATCAAGGAGGGTTGCCAGCCAGTAATGATCCCTCTCCTTGATCGCACGAATACGAGGATCCTTCCGCAGGCTTTGCAGGATCAGGGAGGCCATGCAGCGTAGGTTTGCTGAGGCATTCGGTGCGAAGTCCTCTGGGTCACTGAGGATGACATGATCAGCAGCCACCTCCTCCCAGCCATGTACAAGTCCACGGGTGTCTTGGAACTGTAATTGATCCCTTGAAGACTGCTGCTGATGCTGCGTGTTAGTCTCCACCTCCATGCTGACACAATCCTCCTGCTCCTCCTCGTCCTCTTCCTGTGTGATAGCCGGGCCAGCAGGAACACTGTCTGTATAAAGGGGGCCTTGAGAGGTAAGGAAGTCCTCCTCTTCCTGCCTCTGTTCTGCCTCAAGTGCCCTGTCCATTATTCCACACAGTGTGTGCTCCAACAGGTGGACATCAGGGACAGTGTCACTGATGCATGCACTGTCACTGCTCACCATCCTTGTGGCCTCCTCAAATGGTGCCAGGACAGTGCATGCATCCCTGATCATGGCCCACTGGTGTGGGGAAAAAAATCCAAACTCCCCTGACCCTGTCCTGGTGCCATATTGCAACAGATACTCATTGATGGCCCTCTGCTGCGTGTGCAGCCGCTGCAGCATGACCAACGTAGAGTTCCACCTGGTGGGCATGTCACAGATTAGGAGGTTCTTGGGCAGGTTGTAATCCTTTTGCAGGTCAGCCAGCTGAGCACTGGCATTATATGACCAGTGGAAATGCCCACAGAGTTTCCTGGCCTGCTTCAGGACCTCCTGTAAGCCCGGGTACCTGCCCAAGAACCGCTGCACCACTAAGTTAAGGACGTGAGCCAAACAGGGCACATGGGTCAGTTGTCCCTGTCGGAGGGCGGAGAGGAGGTTGGTGCCATTGTTGCAAACCACCTTTCCTGGCTTAAGCTGGCATGGTGTCAACCACCTCTGAGCCTGCCCCTGCAGAGCTAACAGAATCTCTGCCCCAGTGTGGCTCCTGTCCCCCAAGCACACCAGCTCAAGCACTGCATGGCATCTTTTTGCCTGAGCACTTGCGTAGCCCCTTGAACGCCTACGGAGCACCGCTGGTTCCAAGGACAAAGCACAGGAAGAGGCCATGGAGGAAGAAGAGGAGGGGGTGAAGGAGAGAGGTGTGTCAAAATCACCAGTAGTAACATTTTGGAGGCGTGGTGGCAGAACAACCTCCAACACTACTGCACCTTGTCCTGCATCCTTCCCAGCTGCCAGCAGAGTCACCCAATGCGCCGTGAAAGATAGGTAACGTCCTTGTCCATACCTGCTGGACCATGAGTCACCTTACCGCTGACCGCCCTGTCCAGCGAGGCCAAGACATTGCCTTCCACATGCCGGTAGAGAGCCGGAATCGCCTTCCATGAGAAAAAGTGGCATTTGGGAACCTGCCACTGAGGAACCGCACATTCCACAAACTTACGGAAGGGGGCAGAGTCTACCAACTGAAAAGGCAGTAGTTGAAGTGCTACCAATTTAGCCAAGCTAGCATTCAACCGCTGGGCATGTGGATATAAATATATACTGTAAATATATAAGAGGAACCAGAGTGCTTTGCCAGTCTTAGTAAGGATTATCTTTTGAAAAAAGTAACCAACCTATTGATTATTCTGACCAATTTGTTGTTATTTGCAGACCAAGTACAGTGCACAGTGTCACTCACCATAGGAGGAGGAGAAGGAATTGGAGTTAAGATAGGGATATCAGAAATAAAAACTGTATTATTCCCAAAATTAAAAAAAAATACTTTGAGTAGTGGAGCAACATTTAGAATTATTATTATTAATTTAGAGTTATAAGCAAATTTGCCTTAGGAAAAACAATAGCTAAATATAACTGATAACACATCAAATGGTACTGCTCTAGAGTTTGATTGTGTCATGGATATGCAGTAGTGTTTGTCTGTCAGCTTACCTTCCTTCCCATGTGTTCATCTTAGAGGCCTGAACCCTTTCACCTGGCTTCCTTTATAATCTCCTCCCAGCCTGACTCCACCCCAGGCCCTATCACAGAACACTATATTAACCTGTGCACTGCAAGCCTGCTTGGCTGATCAACGTATTTGTTAGGCATTGTGTGTTTGGGTTCCTGCCTGCCGTGTGCTACGTCTGTCTCTCTGTTACGTTATTGGCTTGTCCCCGACCATCCCTGTCTGCTCGTGACCCTTGACTTTCGGCTTGTCTTTTGTTATCCTTGTCTGCTTGTGGCCCTTGACTTTCAGCTTGTTATTCGTTACTCTTATATCTCGTGCTGCTGCTTCCCCTCTTGTCCCCTTATCCTACGGGGCGTGAGCTAGGAGACTCTAGGGGCCGCGACCTGGACCCAGCCTGCAGCATAACATCCTCACCACTAGAGGCTCTGGAGAAGACCTGCTGGGTCTTAGACTCCGCGCCCTGGGGAATCTTGGCTCTAGCTTCCCATAGGATCCCAGTTGTGCTCCTCTGGTCCCGCTTTCCACAACCACCCAGTTTCCTATCCGCAGCAGTCAGCCATAGGGTTCACTACCTTGCGGTGCACTCCTGTCCCCCTACGGTGTGCATCTGTCACCTGGCCACAGGTGACCTGACAGTTTGATCAGCCATGAACCCGGCTGACATCCCGCTCCCCGCGGATGATCCATTGCAGGGCATAGTTCGCAGACTTGAAACCCAGGAATCGAATCAGACTCAGGTGATGCGATTCCTTCAGGATCTGGCTTCTCACTTCGAGCAGCTTCAGGCCTCCTTGGGAACCCTGAATCTGCAACCTCAAATACAACCAGCGGCTGCACCTATCGCACCAGTCACAGCCACACACTCACTACAACTGCCAGCTCCGTCCCGTTTCTCTGGGGACTCCAAGGCTTGCAGGGGGTTCCTTAGCCAATGCACGATTTATTTTGAGCTCCAGCCCCAAAACTTCCTGTCTGATCGGGCTAAGGTAGCCTATATCATTTCCCTCCTCTCTGGTGAAGCTTTATCCTGGGCAGCCCCTCTGTGGGAACTGAATGATCCAGTGGTTTCTAGCCTGTCCGGCTTCTTGAAACTTTTTTGGAATATCTTCGAAGAACCGGCTCGTGTCTCTTCAGCAGCCAGCGCCCTTTTACGTCTCCGCCAAGAGTCTGCTTCTGTGGGACAGTATGCCCTTCATTTCCGCATACTGTCGGCTGAGTTGAGCTGGAACAATGAGGCCTTAGTCGCAACCTTTTTGCATGGCCTGTCTGATAGAGTGAAGGATGAATTAGCAGGAAGAACCATCCCCACTGATCTGGCCGGCGTTATCTCCTTGTGTAACCAGATCGATATTCGCTTTCAGGAGAGGACCTTAGAAAAGCAACGCCAGCACTCCTTGGTTCTTAGTCAGCCTGAGCTCCCCTCTCTTCGACCCGTAGAGCATCTTCTACCAGCTGAGGAACCCATGCAGCTGGGTCGGACCAGGCTATCCCCCGAGGAACGTGCTAGGCGCAGAACTCTTGGTCTGTGTCTTTACTGTGGGGGCAAAGGTCATTTTCGTGGCACTTGCTCTCTTTGTCCAGAAAAACGTTCGGGTCCACTTCATCTGGAAAGTGGAGTATTGGACCCAGAAATATCACCTTCCCCTTCTCGTCTTCTGCTTTCTGTGTTCCTTCATGTTGGTGCTTCTTCTCATTCGGTCTCAGCATATCTGGATTCCGGAGCCGCTGGTAATTTCATGGACTGGGAAATCGCATCGTCCATGAGACTTACTCTTTTGCCCCTCACTGGTGGTCTTGGCGATTGATGGTACTGTTCTCCCAGGGGGACCTATCCGCTTCCAGACCCTCCCTGTTAAGATGTCGGTAGGGACACTCCACCAGGAGTGGATATCCTTCCTTATCTTACCCAAGGCCTCAACGCCTATAATTTTGGGTCTCCCATGGTTACAGCTCCATTCTCCTCATGTGGACTGGACTACTGGACAGATCCTGGCTTGGGGTCCCTCCTGTTCCTCATCCTGCCTACCCAAGGTTGCCCTCTGTGAACCTGAGCCGGTCATTCATTCCAGGTTGCATAACCATTTACATTTCTCTGTCCCTAACCACCCTTGGATGCACAGCCAGGCTAGCTTGTCTACAAGTCCTGCAGTCGCTACGTCTTGCGATGCGATTCAGGTAGTCGCTACACCTGACTCAGCTATTCACTCTGCCTCTGTACTAGTTATGCCAGTCCAGCCCATGCCCAGTGAGCCTCCTACTTTTTCTTGTTCAGGACATTCTGCTTGTCCTTCAGCTATTCAGCTTGACTCCGGCGACATGTCACCTTCTAACCAACCTGACTTCAGGGTTCCACTGACATCTCCCCAGTCTGATGGTCCTGTGCAAGATGACCAGTCCCCCTTTAAGGGTCTAGGGAACCCTCCTCAGATTCCTGTTGATCTTCTCATGCCCTTGCTTATTCCTAGAGAGCCTTTGGTCCTCAATAGATCTTCTTGTCATCTCCCTACCTCGTTTTCGGTCTCTGAGGATAATCTTAAGTACGAGGTTAGACAAGTTCTGGATTCTCGGCTCTGCAGAGGCATTCTTCAGTACCTTGTGCATTGGAGAGGTTTTGGTCCTGAGGAGGTGTCTTGGATCGCTGCATCTGATGTCGCTGCACCTCATCTGTTGAGGAGGTTTCATCAGAGATTTCCCTTTAAGCCTGGGCCCAGGCGGGGGAGGGCCCATAAGAGGGAGGGTACTGTCATGGATATGCAGTAGTGTTTGTCTGTCAGCTTACCTTCCTTCCCATGTGTTCATCTTAGAGGCCTGAACCCTTTCACCTGGCTTCCTTTATAATCTCCTCCCAGCCTGACTCCACCCCAGGCCCTATCACAGAACACTATATTAACCTGTGCACTGCAAGCCTGCTTGGCTGATCAACGTGTTTGTTAGGCATTGTGTGTTTGGGTTCCTGCCTGCCGTGTGCTACGTCTGTCTCTCTGTTACGTTATTGGCTTGTCCCCGACCATCCCTGTCTGCTCGTGACCCTTGACCTTCGGCTTGTCTTTCGTTATCCTTGTCTGCTTGTGGTCCTTGACTTTCAGCTTGTTATTCGTTACTCTTATATCTCGTGCTGCTGCTTCCCCTCTTGTCCCCTTATCCTACGGGGCGTGAGCTAGGAGACTCTAGGGGCCGCGACCTGGACCCAGCCTGCAGCATAACATCCTCACCACTAGAGGCTCTGGAGAAGACCTGCTGGGTCTTAGACTCCGCGCCCTGGGAAATCTTGGCTCTAGCTTCCCATAGGATCCCTGTTGTGCTCCTCTGGTCCCGCTTTCCACAACCACCCAGTTTCCTATCCGCAGCAGTCAGCCATAGGGTTCACTACCTTGCGGTGCACTCCTGTCCCCCTACAGTGTGCATCTGTCACCTGGCCACAGGTGACCTGACAGATTGGTCCTCTCAGTCTGACCATTACAGTGGGGATGAAAAGCAGAGTACAGAAAAATTGTAACACCTATCGCTGAGCAAAAGCTGTTCCAGAATTTTTAACTAAAATGCACTCCTCTGTCTGACACTACATCATCAGGGATTCCATACATTTTAAAGACTTCCTGAATCATCAGTTCCACAGTTTGTTTTGGTGAAGGTACCCTCTTACTGGTATAAAATAAGCCATCTTAGTAAGATGGTCTACAACTACCAAGATAGTGGTCTTGTTTTTTTGAGGGAGGTAAATCGACTGCAAGGTCCATAGAAATAGACCCCCATGGTCTTAATGGAACAGGTAGTGTCTAGAGCAACCCCAAAGGAGAAGATGGGGATGTCTTATTGCGTGTACAAGTCAGACACAAGGCAACATAACTCTTCACATCTTTGTAGCCAGGCCACCCAAATGAATGCCAAAAAGATTCTGTCTTAGAAACCCCAAAATGCCCACCAAGTTTGGGGTCATGAACCAATCTGAGGACTTCAACCCATGCAGATTCAGGTACATAGAGGACATGACCTTGAATCCAAAAGCCCTTCTTATAGGCGAGGTTAATGTCCTTAGGAGGATAATTGACCCATTTCTATATGAGATAATAACATTGAACCTGGAAAAGAACAGCGGCCAACATGCTAGTAGACAATCTCTTGGCAGAACAAATTAATTCTAGATTTTTATGATCAGTGAGAACCGATACAGGATATATAGCCCCCTCCAGCAGATGTTTTCATTCAGAAATAGCTTCCTTAGTTGCCAGAAACTCATTATTCCCAATGTCATAATTCTTTACAGCTGAAGACATTAGGCGAGAGAAATATGCACAAGGATGAAGCTGCATCTTTTCTCCTCTTCGATGAGACAGGATAGCTCCCACGGCAGAGTCTGAAGCATCCACTTCCATGATAAATGGTAATTCAAGATCAGGATGTACCATTGGTGAAAAGTGAAAAGAGTCTTAAGTTTACTAAAATCAGTTGGTGCCTCAGGTGACCACACAAAGGGCATCCCTTTGTTTGTCAGCTGTGTACTTGGTGCTATCATCTTAGAGAAGTTTCTTATGAATTTTCTGTAGAAGTTGGCAAATACAGTAAATTGTTGTATTTCCTAACGTTTCTAGGGGCAGGGCAATCCACCACTGCTTTGATCTTCCCAAGATCTATGCTCACTTTTTTGGGCAAAATAATGTATCCCAAGAACTGGATCTGGTTTAGTTCGAACTTACATTTTTCTTATTTGATGTAAAGTCAGTTCTTTCTTAATCTTTCAAATACAGTGCAAACATGCTTGCAATGCTTCCCCAGATTATCAGAAAAGATAAGAATATTATCCAGATAAACAATCACAAACTGGTTCAACAGATCTTAAAAAACATAATTTATGAAGTGTTAAAAAGTTGTGGGTGCCAAAAGGCATAACCAAGGACTCAAAATGCCCATATTTGATTCTAAAGGCAGTTTTTCATTAATTTCCTTGACGAATGTGGACAGGGTTATATGCTGCCTGTAAGTCTAGTTTTGTAAAGACTTTAGCAGAGTAGAGTCTTTCCAACGTTTTAGAGATTAAGCACTTGACCGCATTGATGGACACTGGTCAAGCTGCATAGATGGGCACTGATCAGGCTGCATAGATGGGCACTTGTGAGGCTGCATAGATGGGCACTTGTGAGGCTGCATTGCTTGGCACTCGTGAGGCTGCACTGATGGGCATTGGTGAGGCTGCATTGCTGGGCATTGGTGAGGCTGCATTGCTGGGCATTGGTGAGGCTGCATTGCTGGGTACTGGTGAGGCTGCATTGCTGGGCACTGGTGAGCCTGCATAGATGGGCACTTGTGAGGCTGCATTGCTTGGCACTGGTGAGGCTGCACTGATGGGCATTGGTGAGGCTGCATTGCTGGGCACTGGTGAGGCTGCATTGCTGGCCACTGGTGAGACTGCATAGATGGGCACTGGTGAGGCTGCATTGATGGGCACTGGTGAGGCTGCACTGATGGGCATTGGTGAGGCTGCATTGCTGGGTACTGGTGAGGCTGCATTGCAGGGCACTGGTGAGGCTGCATTGCTGGGCACTGGTGAGGCTGCATAGATGGGAACTGGTGAGGCTGCATATATGGGCACAGCTGAGCCCTGCATTCTTTATGTAGCACACTGTTGAGCCCTGCATTCTTTATGTAGCGCAGTCCTGAGCCCTGCATTCTTTATGTAGCGCAATCCTGAGCCCTGCGTTCTTTATGTAGCACAGTCCTGAGCTCTGCATTCTTTATGTAGCACGCTCCTCAGTGCCACTTAGCCCTGCATTCTTTATGTAGTGTGCTCCTTAGCCCTGCATTTTTTATATAGCCTGCTTCTTAGCCCTGCAATCGTTATGTATTGGACTCCTGAACTCTGCACTCTGTAAGTAGCACACTCCTGATCTCTGTTTTTTCTCTATCTTATCTTCATAACATTTGGTAGTCATATCTCCAAAAATTCTAAGAAGTATCTTTTTTTTTAATCTCATGGATTAAATGTGAGAAATAACGTATATATCATACAATCATTCCATAAACACAAACCACATACACTGCATATATAATTTGAGGAGAATATGCTTATGAAATAGTTTACCATTTGCCAAAAAAATAAAAAAATATGTCCCCGGATTTCATTTTAAATATCTGGTCACCTTAACAAGGAGTTCAAGGTTCCCCAGAAACAAGGTACAAGACAAGATTATCAAAGGGTTCAGACAGGATGCTGTCCATCATCTCAGGTGACTTAGCAAGGAGAGCTACTGCCAGACTCAGCAGAGTTTGTGGGTTCAGACCCTGGTCCTGACACATACCATGTGGCTCTGAAAAGATTCTAACAGTGGAGGGAGGCATCAACCCATCAGGATACAGAGAAATCACTTAAGGAAACCTGAGCCTAGGGGGATTTGTATTCAAGATAGACATAATAATGTATTGGAAAGCCCAAGACAGAGTCCAGATTTCAATCCAAAATAAATTTTGGATCTTGTCCTGAGAAAGGCTAATCGCTAATCCTGTACAGCTCAACAAAGCTGCATTGGTTTTGTGCAAAGCTAATAGAGATCTCTCTGCACAAACTTAAGGTTGCCAAATGTGAATCTACTAAATGCTAACGTGAAGGAGATGTATACTTATGCAGTCTGTTATTTTGTGCGTTCATTGTAAAACAAGAAAGCATTGTGAAAACAAAATTAAATCCATTGTGATTCGGCATTCAAAACCAATCAAACGCGAACACTGCCAAAAAAAGGGGGGGCACAAGCAAAGTGAAAACAAACTAAACATACTCCACATTGTTTACTGTATTTATATATATATATATATATATACCTGTACATTTACAGTAAAAAAAATACTAACAATAGGCTTGCAGCTTTTATACTGTATATTGAACATACTAAACATACTATGGGTTTGTATAGGTGTGTTGTTTGTCAAAGGTATACATGAAAGAGCTTCTGACAAGTGAGCAGGTCTCATTTTGTAAGGAAAATAAAGAACAAACTATTTGAAAATAATAAGTGGAGTATGAAATTCAGAGACCATTACAGTCTATATCTGCTCTTCGTTTCCATGACTGCTATGAAAAAATAATTCAGTGAAGGTGCAGGATATGGTAAACAGTACACTGAGATAGCACAGAATAACACGCATCACAGAGGGAGATAAATGCATGGAAATGATAGAAGATGAACACTATCAGATGTTTCACCAATGAGAATTGGATGAAATATGTTTCACAGTGCATGATCATAGAAAGCACTAACATTTTCTAGGTCAGTGATTACTGATGGCCTAAACATCCCAACAACTACAGTACATCATACACAATATAAACAATGGTACTAAACGGAATCGTTGGGTCAGCCATAAATTGATGCAAGGCAGTTTGTAGGGTTCTGTCGTGTATTTTCTGTGCATGACATCTGCTAACAGTCAGAACAATGATGACATGCTTGGCATCAAATGCTTTTTGAAAATCTTTTACAGGAAACACAATCTATAATATTCTTTTTTTTTTTTTTTAACTATACAGTCTCTGAGCTGAGTTACTGGATTAGTCATGATGTTTACAATGTAAAAAGTTAACTTTTGTTTTTTGTAGATACAATTCAAAGCCTTTCACATCCAGTTGCTCTGCATTAAATCCATAAAGGTATTTAATGGGTTAGTTCACTTTTACAAAAACAAAAATGCTTTTGTAGGTAAGGGATGCCTGTAGATAAAAACAAACTGTGCAGCTTTGACCAAAGCTGAATAAATGCCCTTGCTATAGGAGTAGACTATTTATGTACCCATCAAAGACTAGTTGAAAAAATCCCAGACATGGCATCATCCCATTTGCCTTGTTGCTAGGATGTTGCTAAGACAATCCTAGGCAATTCAAACCCCATTGCGTGTATTGTCTCTTTCCTATTGCAGTAGTTCTGAGCTCAGCAATGCTGCAAAGGAGGAAATAGTGGGCCATACATGAGTGGGGTTTTGAGAGCTTGCACTTGTAGTGGTGGTGGGGGAAGCAGTCATGGCTGGGAGTGTTTTAGCAATGTCCTAGCAGCGAGACAGGATGGAATGGCAGGATTATGCCATCTCTAGGAGTTTTTCAGTCAGGCTTTGGGAGGTATGTAAATGGCATTATTCAACATTAGTCAAAGCTTCACAGTTTCTGCCCCTTACCTGCATAGGCAGTTTTTTGGTAAAGGTGAACTAATCCTTTAAAACTAGTAGTACCATTTACCTGGACTTGCTTTGAAATGTTTCAGCTTATTTAAGCCACTTATTTAGTTCTAATGAATGCTGTGTGGCTAATTCACTCACCTTAATCCAGTCAACATGGAATGTGTCAAGGCAGATGTCAATTGTGCAAGAACAAGATGAAAGGCAAGAAAGTTCTTCCTAAAACTAAAAAAAGTTTTTGGTCTGACATACTCTTTAACCGCTTGCCGACCTGTAATCTCGGGAGGGGCACTGACAAAATTTTTGCGGGCAATTTGTCAGAGCAATGGCTGGTGTTGGCGCTTCAATTATCACGACACCGTGGTTGTATGGTGTCAGGATGATTGAAACGCATTATTTATATTATTACATTGTAATGTATAATGAAATAGTTCTACTCACCATAATGCTAAATCAGTGGGAGCCCTAAGTGTGTCACTTGCCACTGTCGCCTGATACCAGATGGGGATTGTCACTTGCTACGTCGCCTGTTATCAGAGGCAGCTTGTCACTTGCCCCTGTTGTCTACCACCAGATGCAGCTTGCCACAGTCGACTGTCACCAAATGCAGCTTGTCACTTGCTTGCCACAGTCGCATGTCACCAGATGCAGCTTGTCACTTGCCATCGTCGCCTACCACCAGATGCAGCTTGTCACTTGCCACAGTCATCTGTCACCAGATGCGGATTGTCACTGCCAGTGGCCAGTGACAGTGCCCCTGTTGTCCCAGAGTGAGGGTGGGCAGCAAGAGATGATGTCATGTAATGGCAGTCTTCTTTTAGATGCAGAAATGTGGTGATGCAGGGGGGCGGGGAGAGACAGTGGCATCTCCAGCTTTCATATTTAGGGGGGCACATGGGGGGACAGGAACAAAAGTAGGGGGGACAACTATAATATGAAATTATGTATACACACACACACACACAAATAAATACACAGTGTCTTGAAAAAGTATTGGTGGTTGCAGCCAGGTGGAAGGGAGGACAGGGTGGATGCAGGCAAGTGGAGGGGAGGACAGGGTGGATGCAGGCAGGAGGAGGGGAGCACAGGGTGGGAGCAGCCACTAATAAGGCCCTGTATCTCTATGGAAGCCTACATCCCCGCCCCCCCCATCCCCATCCCACTCGCTCCCCCACCCCTAAGTTCTTACCTTGGGGGATATATAGTAGAATGACTGGCTCCCTCCACCAACTGCCTCGTGGTCCCTCTTCTCCTCTCACGGTCCTCTCTCCCCTCCTCTTCCCCCTCCCACTCAGCATGTTGGGGGCTGCAGTGCACTCTCAAGGAATCATCCTGGGCCTGCTGGTATCCGGGACTACATGTCCTGTATTCCTCTAGTTGTTAGTTTCCCAGCCATTGGCCCTGAATGTAGCTAATAGGAGCGGGCATTTCCAGGCCGGATGAATGAGAGCTGCTCAGCTCAAAGAGGAGAAGGAGGGGTGGAAATCCCCCGCAGCTGCGGCTCTGCCTGTGTCCCTTCACAGAGCCTGTCAGGTCGGCGCCACTGCCCTGTGTCCTGTGGCAGCAGCCTGCTCCATCACCCGCAAGCTGCTCACTCACCCGCAGCGGCGGCCTGCTCAGCAGCCTGCCCGCTAAGTCACTGACAGCCTGCTCACTATTTTCTCAAGGGGGGGTCAATTACCCTGTTGCCCCCCCCCTGGATATGCCCCTGGAAAGGGGGTTAGGGAATGTGAAGTTGTGGTTTTGAAGTGTCTTTGGGCATACTGTTTTGAAATTTTATTAAACTTTCAAGGTAATTCAATGTGGTACTGTGAAAAAAAGAAACTCACAAAATTATTATTTTAACCACTTCAGCCCTGGAAGGATTTTCCCCCTTAATGACCAGGCCATTTTTTGCGATACGGCACTGCGTTGTTTTAACTGACAATTGAACGGTCATATACATCCTTTTTTCCCCACAAATAGAGCTTTCTATTGGTAGTATTTGATCACCTCTGCGGATCTTAGTTTTTGCACTATAACAAAAAAAAGAGCATAAATTTTGAAAAAAACAAAACAATATTTTTTACTTTTTTGCTATAATAAATATCCAAAATTAAAAAATAAAATAAAAAATGATTCATTAGTTTAGGCTAATATGTATTTTTCTACATATAATATTGATTGGTCTGTGCAAAATTTATAGCGTCTACAAAATAAGGAAAATAATTATGGCATTTTTATTATTTTTATTTCATTTTAGTAATGGCGGTGATCTGCGAATTTTAGTGGGATTGCGACATTGCGGCGAACAGATCGGACACTTTTGACACTTTTTTGGGACCATTGACAGTTATACAGCGATCAGAGCTAAAAATAGCCACTGATTACTGTATAAATATCACTGGCAGGGAAGCGGTTAAAACTAGGGGTAACCAAGGGGTTAAGTGTGTCCTAGGGAGGTGTTTCTAACTGTGGGGGCAGTGTAGTGACTGGGAGAAGAGAGACATTGCTGTCTCTAATCGCTAGAAACAGCAGATGTCTCTCCTCTCCCTAACAGAACGGGGGATCTGTCTGTTTACATTGACAGATCCCCCGTTCTCTCTGTCTCAGGAGCGTTTATGGGTGCCCAGCGGACATCGCAGCCATCGGGCATCTGTATCAGCTCCTAAATCACGCAGTGGTTCTGCCGCAGTATAATGACAGCGGCAGGTTGGCTAGTGGTTAAAGTGATTGTAAAGGCAAACTTTTTATTTTTTTACATAACATATATTTTATAATTACCTGCTCTGTGTAATGGTTTTGGATAGAACAGCCCTGATCCTCCTCTTCTTTGGTTCTCCATTGGTGCTCCTGGCTCCCACCCCCTCCCCCCCAACCAAGTGGCTTCAAAGCAAGCCACTTGCTATGGGAGCACACGTTGTGTGTGCTTGCTTCCGAGCTGACTCTGTGTGTCCATAAGAAACACAGAGAGTGGCTCGACCTATCCTCCGCTTCTTCCTCACTGGCTGTGATTGATAGCAGCAGGAACAATGACTCCCGCTGTTGTGTCTGAGCCAATGAGAAGAGAGAGAGTTGAGAGAGCCTCTCTCTACTCTAGTGCACATCACTGGATCAAGATTGGGCTCAGATAAGTATTTGGGGGGGGGCTGCTTGCAGAAGTTTTTTTTTACCACAATAGAGAAATTGCATTAAGGTGAAAAAGAAAAAAAAAAAAACTTCTGCCTTTTTAAACTGTTGTGCCACTGGACAATTAGTATGAAGTTGAGGGCTTTAGCTTTTTTTTTTTTTTTAAGAGGTTTAGGGGGGACTTTTCTATAGCCAAAGCTACATAAAAAAAGGCTTTTGTTCAAATGGAAATGAATCAGATTGGTACTGCTGCTGTATTTATGCCAAGCCAAATGCAAAAGTTTTAAAATCAATTACTCATCCAAAATATGTGATGCCAGAATACAGTTTCACTGACACTGTCCATGGGAAACATACTCCCCCATAACACTACATACAGTGGGGGTCCCACTGGGGGTATTTCCCTTAATTTCCTGTCACTTGTTGTCACCGGTATCACCAGTGTCACCAGAACTAGTGTCAACATTGGAAGATTTCCCTTTAAATACTGTTCTGAATTCAACCCAAAATTGTGATTTTTCTTTACTTTCAGTGATAATGGTAAACATGACAAATAGAGAGGGCATATCTCCCAAACAGCGGCATAGACAGCAATACAACCCTAGTCAGTATTTAACCACTTCAATACCGGGCATTTTCACCCCCTTCCTGCCCAGACCAATTTTCAGCTTTCAGCACTGTCACGCTTTGAATGACAATTGCGCAGTCGTGCGACGTGGCTCCCAAACAAACTTGACGTCCTTTTTTTCCCACAAATAGAGCTTTCTTTTGGTGGTACTTGATCATCTCTGCGGTTTTAATTTTTTGCACTATAGACAAAAAAAACTGACAATTTTGAAAGAAAAACAATATTTTTGACTTTTTGCTATAATAAATATCCCATTTAAAAAAAAAAAAAACATTTTTTCTCTCAGTTTAGGCCGATACGTATTCTTCTACATATTTTTGGTAAAAAAAATCACAATAATCGTTTATTGATTGGTAATAGCGCCTACAAAATAGGGGATAGATTTATGACATTTTTTTTTTTTTTACTAGTAATGGTGGCGATCTGCGATTTTTGTCAGGACTGCGATATTGCGGCGGACACATCGGACACTTTTGACACTATTTTGGGACCTTTCACATTTATACAGCGAACAGTGCTATAAATATGCACTGATTACTGTATAAATGTGACTGGCAGGGAAGGGGTTAACACTAGGGGCCATTAAGGAGTTAATGTGTTCCCTAGGGAGTGATTCTTACTGTGGGGGGAGGGGACTGAGTGGGGGAGGTGACCGATCGGTGTCCCTATGTACAAGGGACACACCATCCGTCTCCTCTCCCTGACAGGACGTGGATCTCTGTGTTTACACACAGAGATCCACGTCCCTGGCTCTGTGACGAGCAATCGCGGGTGCTCAGCGGACATCGGGGACACCGGGCACGCGCATCGGGTCCCCAGTGATGTGGCGAGCACGCGTGCCGCCGGCGTCGCGAGTGCGCACCGCACTGTGGGAATCCCAGGACGTCATATGACGGCCGCCCGGAGGGATGAAAGGTTCCTGCGGCCGTCATTTGACTATGGGCCGGGCGGGAAGCGGTTAAATCCCTCTCCACTCTGTCCAAAGCTAAAAAAAGCTTTAACTTTAGTTATACTTTAAAGATATCTCCCATGTAATTAAAGGATTGGTGCTTTTTCTATGTGGCTCTTGAAGTCACATAGAAGTCTCCCGTCTGTATAGTATTTAACCTCTTGACGACCGTGTCACGAGGATATACGTCGGCAGAATGGCACGGCTGGGCAAAGTGACGTATATATACGTCACTTTGAATTTCCCGCCGTGCAGGCGCACGTGCGCCCCTGCCGCGAGCTCCATGACCGTGCCCATGGACTCGATGTCCACCGGTGTCCCCCGATCGGGTCACAGAGCTGCAGAACGGGGAGAGGCCAGTGTAAACAAGGCATCTCCCCGTTCTGCCTAGTGACACAACACTGATCGTATGCTCCCTCTCATCAGAAGCAGTGATCAGTGACATGTCACAGTAAGCCAAGCCCCCTAACAGTTACAATCACTCCCTAGGACACATTTAACCCCTTCCTAGCCCCCTAGTTTTTTTATATATTTTTGGTGGATATTTATTATAACAAAAATAAAATATATAGCTTTTTTTTCAAAATTGTCGCTCTATTTTTGTTTATAGCGCAAAAACTAAAAACTGCAGAGGTGACCAAATACCACTAAAAGAAAGCTCTATTTGTGGGAAAAAAATGACATAAATTTTGTTTGGGAGCCATGTCGTACGACCGCTCAATTGTCAGTTAAAGCGACGCAGTGCCGAATCGCAAAAAGTGGCCTGGTCATTTGGCAGCCAAATGGTCCGGGGCTGAAGTGGTTAAACATTATTTTTTGCTATGGTAAATGTACCCTATGGCAATGCCCAGTTCCTCATTTATCGTGTGTATTCCAGCTATTCCTTATATATTTTCCACAATCTGTTTATTTTTTTCTATACCTGTTTTTTTTTATTATTTTAATGCGAGAGTTAGGTTATTGCCGAAAGAAGCTTGTGTAAAAAGATCATACGATCATATGGCCATCACAAGGTTGCCACAAAAAAAATAAAAAATTCTGTGAGTTAGATATATGCTGTAATCCCCAAGTGCTGTTAATTACAGCAACATTTTTATGTTTGCATTTTATAGCCAATATCTACCACAGACTGTCTTATAGTACAAGATAAGCTAGTCATCCTTAAATAAGCTTTATGCGTAGAAAATGTAGGCAAGGGGAAATAGAGGTTTTGCTTGTTGGCTCAAACCAATGGTTGTTATTTTATAAGCTGCATTAGGAAAATGACAGCTGGTAAATAGTAACCTACATTTCCTCAGTTTTTATATGTGATGCCTGTAGGAAAAACATACATTTAGCTTCTGCATACAGTATGTAAGAGATTTAGGCTTATATTCACATGCATTTCTGAAGTGTATTTTTTTTTTTTCAGAAGTTAGTAAAAATGTATTTATAATAATTTTAAACTATTGTTATGTAATGTAATAATATGTTTCCAGAAAAGATAAGAAACATGTAGCAGGGAGCTTCAAAGATACATGAAAGTGTAAAATATAAAATGCTTTGTGAAAGAGTAAAAATAGCGCTGCTCTCTGATATGGCCATATTCATTGTATATCAGCATTGCTGTAGCAATAAATGTGTCATGGGGGTGGATCCTGTGTGTCACCACCAGGCAAACACAAGCCCTAATGTTTGATGAGGTGCAGGATCTAAAGAATTATAGCCTTTGTTGTGGATGTCCCCACAGGGTGAAGCCTTTGGTTACACTTGGGGTAGCAACAATTGACAACAGGCAGAAATGAAACATGGCACAAAATGAACAAACAAGGCCATGGTCAAAGGGTCAGAGCAAATCAACGACTACAATTATCGAGAAACAGGCAAAATGAAAGGACACAAGGATAACAGGGATCACTGAGAAACAGGCAGGGGTTATAAATAGGTATCATAACTGAAACAAACATTACTGGAACAGGAGCCAGGGAAGCGATACTCACAGAGGTCTTTGCTAAGGCAACTCCACATGGAATGGAAAAGAACTAGGGACGTTTTTGTGGGATTTAGAAAGCTTTTGCACAGATGAACAGATATTAAAGAACTACAAGCAAAACTTTTTTCTTTTCATTTTGGATAGAGTAACGTAAGGTTTTAACCACTATCAGTTTTTGCCCTCTGTGTCCCATTTACATTACATTCATTATTCTAATTCTAATAGCCAAAACAGGAAGTGAGAGAAAATCCCTGCAAATTAAAGGAATTCCTTGGGGACCCCCAGGTAACCAGTACTAGTGTCCCCATTGGAAATTCCCCCCCACTATTACTTTGCTGGGGATAACCCAAAATTTGGGGCTTTCTTTTACTTTCACTTTCAATGAATATGGTAAACAGAACAAATAGAGAGGGGGCACGCTCTACAATAAAAGCCTAAAAGATGTTCTAATCGCTCTCCACTCTGTCTAAAACTATAAAAAAAAAAAAAAAATTGCCTTTAGTCATTCTTATAATGGGACCTAGGTGCAAACCAACAGACTGATCCTGCAAAGACTCAGCTGCAACACGAACAGCTACAAATAGTGATGCAGGTTGGTTCTCAAGACAGCTAAGTGTGATAGTACCCCCCTTCAAATATTCCCTCCTAGGGGAGGTCCAGAAATGTGGGACATCCATATACTTTTTATTCGTTTTTTTTTTTTTTTTGTAATGACCTGAGATTTAAGCAAGTTTTTTCCTAAAGCTGCTGCAGCGGGAACTTGAGAGGTCAGCACTACAAGAGAGGAAACTTTGAAATGAAGGCCAGAAAAAAAGGTCTGTGCCCAGTAGACTCACAAACTTGATTGTTGTAGATAAGCTATTCCCACAGAAGGTCTGCACTGTTGTCATGTTGAGCAGAGGCATAATAATGGATAAATGTCCAAAATCTGGTTAATTTGCTCGGTACCACCTTTGGATTGTAGGCGAGAGGCCAATGAAAAAACCATAGAGTCTCTAGAAGATAACAAAGCATCTGTTAAAAAAAAAACACAAAGTAAACTGCATTCCCTATCTAATGCTGCGTACACACGATCGGAATTTCTGACAACAAATGTTCGATGTGAGCTTTTGGTCGGATATTCCGACTGTGTGTAGGCTCCATCGGACATTTGCTGTCGGAATTTCCGACAACAAATGTTTGAGAGCAGGTTCTCAATTTTTCTGACAAGAAAAGTTCTTGTCGGAAATTCCGACCGTGTGTAGCCATTTCCGGACCCACAAAAGTACTGTGCATGCTCGGAACCAATTTGACGCATGCTCGGAATCATTGTACTTAATTTTTCTCGGCTCGTCGTAGTGTTGTAAGTCTCTGCATTCTTGACCATCGGAATTTCCAACAACATTTGTGCGGCCATGTGTATCAAAGACAAGTTTTGAGCCAACATCCGTCAGAAAAAAAAACACAGTTTTGTTGTCGGAAATTCCGATCGTGTGTACGCGGCATAAAATATGTAAGGTTAGACCATACAATTGGAAAATGTCCTAAAGAAGATATGGGCTAGGTTGGGAGCAGATTAAAGACCATTCAATTTAATAAAGTGAGCCATTTTTAAGAACCAACAGTATATGAGCAAACTGGCTGTAAACCCCCCAGAGACAGTAAAATCAGTGATGAAGTCCATTGAAGTATGGGTCAAAGGGTGGCAAGAATGAGAACTCCATTCATGGGCGTACCTAGAGCATTTGGCACCCGGGGCGGATCCTACATCTGGCACCCCCCCCCCCAAACTTTTAAATGGAAAAACGCCCACAATTTTTTTTCATGTTTTCAAGAACATTTATTGCACGAATTTGTAAACTTTACATCAACAATCAAAAAAAAAACATTGGAAAATAAGTTATTAACTTACTTAAACCTATTTCAATTATTTATAACATTTACTAAACAGATAATACTGCTTTTTTAAACAAAAAACAGATCCAAATGCCAAAGTGACCACTCAGTCTATATTGAAAGGAATCATTCCCATCCTCTGCCTTCGAGCCTTCAGTTCCGCAAATTGATCAATGACTGCATCAAAGTTAATCTCCTTTGCATATTCATGTTCAATTGAAAGTATGGCCAGATTTGTCAATCTTGTCTCACTCATGGTTGAGCGGAAGTAGTTTTTTATTAATTTTAATTTTGAAAAACTTCTTTCACATGAAGCAATGCTCACACAGAGAGTCAAAAAGAATCTAAAACACAGTGACAAGTTAGGCAAAGATTCACCAAAATCCCATTTAACAATGAACTGCAGGAACTGCAAAACCGTCCATTTATTTGCCTCTTCAATACTGATCTTGGCTGCCTCCAAATGCCTCCGAAGGCGTTCAATCTCCACATAGATGTCTTCATTAGAGAATTCATCAAAAACCTCAGTCAATTTTGGAGTATAATTCTGAATATCTTTTTCTGTTGCAACAACCAGAGTGTTCGGTTGAATAACAGCAAACATTGAAAGGATTTTTTCAATTGCCTTAGTACGAATTTCCAACTCCTGGTGAAACCGATCAAGGCACTCAAACATAACCCTTTTCATTTCCTCTGGCAATGTGAGACCAGCATCCTTTGCCTTCTCTCCTGGCATTGTTTTCCGGAGCTTTACTCTCCCTCTTCTCTCCATTGAAATGCCCATTTCCTCACACATGGTAGTTGCATAATGAATGGCCTTTTCCACAATTTCATTTCGTTGACCTGCAAGAAATGCTTTTAGAGCTTGTAGCTTCACAATGCACTTTTCAAGAGTGAGTCCCACTGTTTGCAAATACTTCTGTGTAATATTAACTTCTTCCAGAATGTCACACCAGAAAGAAAGATAACACAAAAAAGTAAAATCGCATACTGCAGGCAGCAACATCTGAGCAGATCCTCTTGTGTCCACATTTTCTTTGGGATCACACAGCTTTTCAAGGGCTGAAATAAGTTTTTCAAAATTTGCCCTCACTGGCTTCACAGCATCATAATGAGCGCTCCATCTTGTTTGGGAAAGTCTTTTCACTGTCACACCTAAATTCTCCATCAGCAATTCCCAACGATGTGTAGAAACTGAAAAGAACGAATACACTTTCTCCAATGTTCCAAAAAAAGTAATACAGGAAGCAACACTTCCAAATGAGTGCACCCCACAAAGGTTCAGAGAATGGTTTGCACATGGGATAAACAAAGCCTTGGGATTTATCTCTTTTATCTTTGCCTGAACACCACCATGAATCCCTGCCATAGTTGCAGCATTATCATATCCTTGACCACGGCAAAGGCTTATGTCCAGTCCAGCTTCCTCCAGATGTTGCAGGATATTTTCTGTGAGCTCAGCAGCAGTCTTTCCAGCAATAGGAAAGAAGCCCAAGAATGATTCTTTTACTTCAACATTGTCACCTTCAATATGGACATATCTGATCACTTCACACAACTGATCAATGTGTGACACATCAGGGGTACTGTCAAAAAGAATCCCAAAGTACTTTGCTTTCTTGATATCAGCCACTATTTTCTCTTTCACATGATTCCCCAGAAGACAAATGAATTCATTTAGAATTTTTGGAGAGAAATAAGAAGTTATTCTCTTCCCAGATTCAATAGAATGTTTCAGCCTTATGAAATGTTCCTTTAAAACTGGATCATAATTTGAAAGCAATTCTACCAATTCCAGGAAGTTTCCTTTGTTTACTGATGACATGGTCTCTCTATGACCACGAAAAGGAAGATTTTGGTGAGCCAAAAACAAGGTTACATCCAAGAGGCGATGCAAAATATCCCTCCATTTCTTTTTCTCTTTGTCCACTGTTGTTTGGTGGACATGATCAATGCACTTTTGTAGCCTCAGTCCTGCTCTCAAGGTCTTCCATTTCTCCAAGCATGTAAGATGCTGCTCAGAAGCTTCATGATCAGACACCTTTGGATTCAGCTTCCACCACAACTGAAATCCGGTAACAAAACTGGATGTTACGGTTACTTTTTCATCAAGAGCAAAAAGTCTGCAGCAAAAACAAAACAAACTTTCTTTTGATGGAGAGTACACCATCCAGGTTCTAAGAATTGTCTCACCATTTAGAAGAGCCTTATAGAACCATGCAGTGGTGAGATGTCGACTTTTCCCTTTCGATTTCTCTCCACGTCTTTCAACAGCACTGAAAGGCCCATCTCTATTTTGGAAAGGTTCACTTCCCCTCTTAATAAGGTCCACTCTTAACTTATCTGGAACTGGAACTGGCCAAGCAGCAACATCAGAATAAACTGATAGATTATCAGTCTGCTCTGCTTCTTCATCAGAGTCTTGCTGGGGGAGGCTTCTTCTGGCATCTCCTTCCTCTACATCACTCTCACTGCTTGAAGATAAGTTGATCTTCTCCAATTCTTGCCTTTTTATATATAAATGTTCAGAAGATACTTCTGGTATTTCTCCCTTGAATTCACCAGACTGAATGCCTTCAGCACTTTCTCCTACTGCAGTAGATGTCGAAGGCGTGATATATTTTAAAATGGATCCCGACATTGCCTCAGCTGACTGTTCTTTTGCCTTCTTCATTTTTCGTTGCTGAAACCCACTAGGTCGATTTCGCTTCATATTGGTGTTTTCTGAAAAATATACTTTGATCTTAAGCACAAATACATGTCTCTAAAAAGTCCAGTGCTTCCTCATCCAAATCTCAATATGTGCACCAGCAAACTGTGTATGGTGGACTACAAAACAACTCCTTCTCAGAATACAAAACCCATGCGCTTTTGGTGCTCACACTCAAATTGTGCACTCACCAGACCTCCATAACCCTCTTAACTTAGTTAGTGGGTCCACAGTAGCTTACATTTACAATATCTTTCCAAGGCAGCCTTCCGAGTCCCTTCCATCCAGTTTTTGATCTTTACACCTACATGGAACACACGTAGGAAACAAACAGGAGGTTGGGTCAGTGGTGGCCATCTTGGAATCATGTGGTATAGTAACCATACTGAATGCTGCCATTTGTATTTTTAATATAATTGCAGACTTGGAAGTATAGTAGCTGCTAGCAACAGTCGCAATAGAATACGGCAGGCTGGTTGTACCCAAGCTGATCGAGCAAACGGTGTATGGCCAGCCTAAGCTACTGTGGACACAATAAAGAGGGTCATGGAGGTCTGGTTAGTGCAAAGTTTGAGTGTGAGCACCAAGAGAGCATGGGTTTTGTGTTCTGGGAAGGAGGTGTTTTGTAGTCCGCCACGCATGATTTACTGGAGCACATACTGTATTGAGATTTGGATAAACAAGCATTGAATTTTTGGAGATATTTATTTCTGGTTATAAAATTTACTTAGGTATAAAGGACACATTGGATGGACTTTGAATTCAATTTACGGTTTGTCATTGGATATTTACCACGTTAAAGGAGAAGTCCGGCCTGAGCTTTTTAGGCTGGGCTTCTCCTCTGGGTCACAGGAGTGCAATTTTTTTTGCACTCCTGTGACCCGTTTTTAGCGGAGAACGGTCTGAAGTCCGCTCTCCGCTGATGTCACTGCCATCAGTCGGGATCCGCCAGCTGCCCTGATTGATGGCAGTCTCAGCGAGCCGCTGAGACAGCCTCTCCCTGCCCTTCCGCGGCTCAGCGCTCCAATGAGCGTGGAGAAGCAGAGAGGAAAGGCGCTGACTGACAGTCAGCAGCTTTCCTCTCGGGGATCTGTGAGAACCGAGCCATCGACGGGGGACAGATGGAGCATCAGCCTGATGCTCCATCCACCGAGGTAAGTATGAATAAAAAAAAAAAGTAAACCCATACTTCTCTTTTAAATGAGTTGATTATTTATCACATGTTTTTTCACGTCTTAATTTGAGTACAAGAGCACAGTATTTATGTTCATAAAGCACTATATTGTATTCATCACATTACTAAGCATATGTAGCGGGTATGTACTTTTAAAACTGGTGAAGACACCAGTGATGCATAGTTCCCTGCAGCCCAGCAGGTGGCGCTGTCACTTTGGGCTGGGGTTGAACCATCGCTGCAGTGCCGTACCCTTTGTGACCTCTCGCAGCGGTTGTACGGCGGGGCGGGGAACCCGCCGTGCTTGCTGGGAGAGGGTATAAGGGGGGCGGACATCTTCGCCACGAGGTTCGAGTCCCGGGCACCTTCAGCCTGAGGGCTGTTGTTGCGGTCGGTGTCCAGGCGGCCTAGGCCTGGACACTTGGAGTTTGTGTTCCGTCCCAGACACCTTCAGTCTGGGGTGAGGTACTCAGCCGGAGGCCTGGGGCCCAGTATCTTCCGCTGGGTCCCGTGAGGGAGGGATCATCCTAGTGGGCCCCGGAAGTGGGGCACCCGAATCCAGAGGCATAAGGGACCGGAGGAGGGACTCACCCGAAGACCTGGTGCAGCAGATTGCTAGTGCCGGGTGAACCTCTGGAGACCGCCCGGAGGGATATCTTTCCCGAACAGGGGCCAAGTTCAGAGAGGAAGTTCAGTCAATGTTTAATGACCGGTGGCAGCAGTCCAACTATTCCAATCAGGTCAGTGGCAGAGACCTTCTATTAGGCCTGTGGCAGGGGCCTCAACAGTTCATCCGGTCGGTGGCAGCGACCAAAACTCACAGTCGGTGGCAGAGACTGTGCGCCAGGCCTATTGGCTAGCAAAGGAATAGGAGAGTTCAGTTGTGCCTGGGCCTACTCGTACCCACACCCCCATGTTTGTCTGTTATTGGTAGTTGAACTGATTGTGTTCACCCTATTGTACAAGAAATAAAGGAGTGTTGGACTTTCGATTGGTGTGGGGCTCTATTATTGGCAGACACATCTCCATGGAACAACTGAGGCTTCGTATGCAGTGGACAGACCCGGAGGTAATTCAACTAACTCTGCTCAAACCTCATACTCATACGAGGGGAGAGCTTGGCGTAGTGTTCCTGCACTCTCCTCCCCCAGGTACCCCTAGACACAAGCCCCTCACATGAGGAATTGCCGAGAGGGAGAGTGAGGCTCCGCTCCACATGCATTGAACAAGGCTTATCTGTTAATAGTAAAGAAAGAAAGTAGTATTCATTAAAAGACAAGCATGTATATTATAAGATATTTTAAATATATATTGTAAGATATAACAGCAATTAGGGCCCATTCACACCGCCAATGTTAGGTTGTGTTGGGCTACATTGCCCAATGTAGTCCCAAGCAACCCCTATAGTTTAAAGAGGAGTTTTGCCCCCACATACGAGAAGAAAAAAAAATCAGCAGCTACACATACAGTAGCTGCTGACTTTTAATAATAGGACACTTACCTGTTCTGGAATCCAACGATGTCGGCACCCGCAGCCAATGTTTCCATTCGTAGTAAGGGAACCCGGCAGTGAAGCCTTGGTAGGTTCCCTACTGCGCATACGCGAAGCGCGCTGCACTCTCTTACTGGCCCGACAGCAGGGGAAGGAGGAGGGGGGCTGAACTTCTGACGTACCCCGCCATGGCAAGGTCTGACGGAAGTGAGGATAGGTTCCCCCCCAAAAGGTGCCACCGGAGGGGGGGGGGGGAAATAGATAAGTGGAGCTTCCACTTTTGGGTGGAACTCTGCTTTAAGTTCACACCAATGCATTGCGTTTGTGTGTACTGACAAATAAAATAGCATAGACATTTTTGCACCGTGCAATCTGGCATGCTGAATGCAGCACAATGTGCTACAGCACTAAGTAATAACAATAGAAGTAAAAAGAAAAGAAAAACATTGCAATGTGTATTACCTGTCAGCACAAGGTAAAACGCCCACAATCACATATTCATAATGTGCGCACTAGTAGGTGTACTGTGGTGTGAATGAACCCTTCCAGAGAAGAATTTTTTAAGTAAATTTATACCTAAAGAATTACTTAGAACCCCCAAACATTATATATATTTTTTTTAGCAAATAACAGTCATTCCAATATTTTATGTCACATGATATTTGCGCAGCTGTCTCTCAAACGCAAATTTTGTGTAAAAAATACACTAATGTGAAAGATGATGTTACACTGAGTAAATGGGTACCGAACATGTCACGCTTTAAAATTGCGCACACTCATGGAATGGCGACAAACTACGGTACTTAAAAATCTCCATAGGCAACGTTTTAAAATTTTTAAACGGTTACCTGTTTAGAGTAACAGGGGAGGTCTAGTGCTAGAATTATTGCTCTCACTTGAGCGATCGTGGCGATACCTCATATGTGTGGTTTGAACACTTATTATATTTGCGGGCGTGACATAGGTATGAGTTTTCTTTGGCGTGCGAACATGGAGGGATTGGGTGCATTAAACCTTTATTTTTATTTTTTTTATTATTTCATTATTTTTTTTTTACACTGTCCCTTAAAATAAAAATTAGGATCACTTTTATTGTTGTCACAGGGAATGTAAACATCCCATGTGACAGTAATAGGCAGTGACAGGTACTCTTTATGGAGGGAGCGGGGGTCTAAAAGACCCCAAACCCCTCCTCTGCCAAGATCAGTGTTTTTGAATTATGATTTTTTTTTTAAATGGCGCCGTTGGCTGCTGAGTAAACGGCAAGTGACGCTGTGATGTCGTTTCCGAGTTTCTACATTGGAGACCCGATCAAAGGCAAACCCGGACGTGCCAGCTGGTGGCTCAGGTCTCCGGGTGGGATGGGAGACCTGGGCGGAGACGTCCCCTTCCGCTCCTTGTAATGACAGCTGATGCTGTTCATTCATGGCAGCCAGTGAAAATAGATGGGACAGGCAAGAGGTGTCAGTCACTCAGGTGAGCAGATCCCACATTTTTAGACAAATCGGTGCCACGGTCAGGGAAGTGGAGAGCTGGACTGGAGCTGCTATGAGGGAGACATCAGAGTGAGATAGGGAGACAGCTGACATTACAAAGTATGGCCCATACTTTGCATTATCTGTTGTCCGACTCCTCAGGGACAGATCCGATCCAGCGATCCCACTGTATGGCGATCCCCCATCCAGGGACAGCAGACATTGGCATTGATGATTTGATCCGGATTTTGGAACTGACCTGCTGACAAGGCGTATTGCTTGCTGGACCGCGGACGGGATCTGATGGCCGTAGGGAAGATGCTGCTGTGACCTGCTGCTTGCTGGACCGATCTGATGGCTGCAAGATGTGGGTGTAGGTCAATGTCTATTTACACCTGGGATACAGACAACCACCCCTTATCAGACAAGCTCATCTACTATACCTGGGTTGTGAACAAAGCAACACCCCCCCCCCTTATCAGGTAAGCTCACAGCTCAGCTACTTCAGGTGGGTAATATACAGCAAACGCCTGGATTCTGCATCCTGTACATGTCTACATTCTGCACCCTGTAAATCGCACATCTGCATTCTGCACCCTGTAAATCGCACATATCTACATTCTGCACCCTGTAAATCGCACAAACCCTGTAAATCGCACATATCTACATTCTGCACCCTGTAAATCGCACATATCTGCATTCTGCACCCTGTAAATCACACATGTCTGCATTCTGCACCCTGTAAATCGCACATATCTACATTCTGCACCCTGTAAATCGCACAAACCCTGTAAATCGCACATATCTACATTCTGCACCCTGTAAATCGCACATATCTACATTCTGCACCCTGTAAATCGCACATATCTACATTCTGCACCCTGTAAATCACACATGTCTGCATTCTGCACCCTGTAAATCGCACATATCTACATTCTGCACCCTGTAAATCGCACATATCTGCATTCTGCACCCTGTAAACCGCACATATCTGCATTCTGTACCCTGTAAACCGCACATATCTGCATTCTGCACCCTGTAAATCACACATGTCTGCATTCTGCACCCTGTAAACCGCACATATCTACATTCTGCACCCTGTAAATCGCACATATCTGCATTCTGTACCCTGTAAACCGCACATATCTGCATTCTACACCCTGTAAATCGCACATATCTACATTCTGCACCCTGTAAATCACACATATCTACATTCTGCACCCTGTAAATCACACATGTCTGCATTCTGCACCCTGTAAATCGCACATATCTACATTCTGCACCCTGTAAATCACACATGTCTGCATTCTGCACCCTGTAAATCGCACATATCTACATTCTGCACCCTGTAAATCACACATATCTACATTCTGCACCCTGTAAATCACACATATCTACATTCTGCACCCTGTAAATCGCACATATCTACATTCTGCACCCTGTAAATCACACATATCTACATTCTGCACCCTGTAAATCACACATGTCTGCATTCTGCACCCTGTAAATCACACATGTCTGCATTCTGTACCCTGTAAACCGCACATATCTGCATTCTGCACCCTGTAAATCACACATGTCTGCATTCTGCACCCTGTAAACCGCACATATCTACATTCTGCACCCTGTAAATCGCACATATCTGCATTCTGTACCCTGTAAACCGCACATATCTGCATTCTACACCCTGTAAATCGCACATATCTACATTCTGCACCCTGTAAATCACACATATCTACATTCTGCACCCTGTAAATCACACATGTCTGCATTCTGCACCCTGTAAATCGCACATATCTACATTCTGCACCCTGTAAATCACACATGTCTGCATTCTGCACCCTGTAAATTGCACATATCTACATTCTGCACCCTGTAAATCACACATATCTACATTCTGCACCCTGTAAATCACACATATCTACATTCTGCACCCTGTAAATCGCACATATCTACATTCTGCACCCTGTAAATCACACATGTCTACATTCTGCACCCTGTAAATCACACATGTCTGCATTCTGCACCCTGTAAATCACACATGTCTGCATTCTGCACCCTGTAAATCACACATATCTACATTCTGCACCCTGTAAATCGCACATGTCTGCATTCTGCACCCTGTAAATCACACATGTCTGCATTCTGCACCCTGTAAATCACACATATCTACATTCTGCACCCTGTAAATCGCACATATCTGCATTCTGCACCCTGTAAATCGCACATATCTACATTCTGCACCCTGTAAATCGCACATATCTACATTCTGCACCCTGTAAATCACACATATCTACATTCTGCACCCTGTAAACCACACATATCTACATTCTGCACCCTGTAAATCACACATATCTACATTCTGCACCCTGTAAACCACACATATCTACATTCTGCACCCTGTAAATCGCACACATCTGCATTCTGCACCCTGTAAACCGCACATATCTGCATTCTGCACCCTGTAAACCGCACATATCTGCATTCTGTACCCTGTAAACCGCACATATCTGCATTCTGCACCCTGTAAACCGCACATATCTACATTCTGCACCCTGTAAATCGCACATATCTGCATTCTGTACCCTGTAAACCGCACATATCTGCATTCTACACCCTGTAAATCGCACATATCTACATTCTGCACCCTGTAAATCACACATGTCTGCATTATGCACCCTGTAAATCGCACATATCTACATTCTGCACCCTGTAAATCACACATGTCTGCATTCTGCACCCTGTAAATCGCACATATCTACATTCTGCACCCTGTAAATCACACATATCTACATTCTGCACCCTGTAAATCACACATATCTACATTCTGCACCCTGTAAATCGCACATATCTACATTCTGCACCCTGTAAACCGCACATATCTGCATTCTACACCCTGTAAATCGCACATATCTACATTCTGCACCCTGTAAATCACACATGTCTGCATTCTGCACCGTGTAAATCGCACATATCTACATTCTGCACCCTGTAAATCACACATGTCTGCATTCTGCACCGTGTAAATCGCACATATCTACATTCTGCACCCTGTAAATCACACATGTCTGCATTCTGCACCCTGTAAATCGCACATATCTACATTCTGCACCCTGTAAATCACACATATCTACATTCTGTACCCTGTAAACCGCACATATCTGCATTCTACACCCTGTAAATCGCACATATCTACATTCTGCACCCTGTAAATCACACATGTCTGCATTCTGCACCCTGTAAATCGCACATATCTACATTCTGCACCCTGTAAATCACACATGTCTGCATTCTGCACCCTGTAAATCACACATATCTACATTCTGCACCCTGTAAATCACACATATCTACATTCTTCACCCTGTAAATCACACATATCTACATTCTGCACCCTGTAAATCGCACATATCTACATTCTGCACCCTGTAAATCACACATATCTACATTCTGCACCCTGTAAATCACACATGTCTGCATTCTGCACCCTGTAAATCACACATGTCTGCATTCTGCACCCTGTAAATCACACATATCTACATTCTGCACCCTGTAAATCGCACATGTCTGCATTCTGCACCCTGTAAATCACACATGTCTGCATTCTGCACCCTGTAAATCACACATATCTACATTCTGCACCCTGTAAATCGCACATATCTGCATTCTGCACCCTGTAAATCGCACATATCTACATTCTGCACCCTGTAAATCGCACATATCTACATTCTGCACCCTGTAAATCACACATATCTACATTCTGCACCCTGTAAACCACACATATCTACATTCTACACCCTGTAAATCGCACATATCTACATTCTGCACCCTGTAAATCACACATATCTACATTCTGCACCCTGTAAATCGCACATATCTGCATTCTGCACCCTGTAAATCGCACATATCTACATTCTGCACCCTGTAAATCGCACATATCTACATTCTGTACCCTGTAAATCGCACATATCTACATTCTGCACCCTGTAAACCGCACATATCTACATTCTGCACCCTGTAAATCGCACACATCTGCATTCTGCACCCTGTAAACCACACATATCTACATTCTGCACCCTGTAAATCACACATATCTACATTCTGCACCCTGTAAATCACACATATCTACATTCTGCACCCTGTAAATCACACATATCTACATTCTGCACCCTGTAAATCGCACATATCTACATTCTGCACCCTGTAAATCACACATGTCTGCATTCTGCACCCTGTAAATCGCACATATCTACATTCTGCACCCTGTAAACCACACATATCTGCATTCTGCACCCTGTAAATCACACATATCTACATTCTGCACCCTGTAAATCACACATATCTACATTCTGCACCCTGTAAATCGCACATATCTGCATTCTGCACCCTGTAAATCACACATATCTACATTCTGCACCCTGTAAATCACACATATCTACATTCTGCACCCTGTAAATCGCACATATCTGCATTCTGCACCCTGTAAACCACACATATCTACATTCTGCACCCTGTAAATCGCACATATCTACATTCTGCACCCTGTAAATCGCACATATCTACATTCTGCACCCTGTAAATCGCACATATCTACATTCTGCACCCTGTAAATCACACATGTCTGCATTCTGCACCCTGTAAATCGCACATATCTACATTCTGCACCCTGTAAACCGCACATATCTACATTCTGCACCCTGTAAATCACACATATCTACATTCTGCAACCCCCCAATCAGGTCAGCTACAGTGCTAGTACACATGGCAGGGGGTGGTGGACACAGCAATCTCCCCCCCCCTAAATCAGGTCAGCTACATACAGTGCTAGTACACATGGCAGGGGGTGAACACAGCAATCACCCCCCCCCCCCAATCAGGTCAGCTACATACAGGACAGTGCTAGTACACATGGCAGGGGGTGAACACAGCAATCACCCCCCCCCAATCAGGTCAGCTACATACAGGACAGTGCTAGTACACATGGCAGGGGGTGAACACAGCAATCACCCCCCCCCCCAATCAGGTCAGCTACATACAGGACTGTGCTAGTACACATGGCAGGGGGTGAACACAGCAATCACCCCCCCCCCCAATCAGGTCAGCTACATACAGAACAGTGCTAGTACACATGGCAGGGGGTGAACACAGCAATCACCTCCCCCCCCAATCAGGTCAGCTACATACAGGACAGTGCTAGTACACATGGCAGAGGGTGGACACAGCAATCCCCCCCCCCAATCAGGTCAGCTACATACAGGACAGTGCTAGTACACATGGCAGGGGGTGAACACAGCAATCACCCCCCCCAATCAGGTCAGCTACATACAGGACAGTGCTAGTACACATGGCAGGGGGTGAACACAGCAATCACAACCCCCCCCCAATCAGGTCAGCTACATACAGGACTGTGCTAGTACACATGGCAGGGGGTGAACACAGCAATCACCCCCCCCAATCAGGTCAGCTACATACAGGACAGTGCTAGTACACATGGCAGGGGGTGAACACAGAAATCACCCCCCCCCCCCCAATCAGGTCAGCTACATACAGGACAGTGCTAGTACACATGGCAGGGGGTGAACACAGCAATCACCCCCCCCAATCAGGTCAGCTACATACAGGACAGTGCTAGTACACATGGCAGGGGGTGAACACAGCAATCACCCCCCCCCCCAATCAGGTCAGCTACATACAGGACTGTGCTAGTACACATGGCAGGGGGTGAACACAGCAATCACCCCCCCCCCCCCAATTAGGTCAGCTACATACAGGACTGTGCTAGTACACATGGCAGGGGGTGAACACAGCAATCACCCCCCCCCCAATCAGGTCAGCTACATACAGGACTGTGCTAGTACACATGGCAGGGGGTGAACACAGCAATCCCCCCCCAATCAGGTCAGCTACATACAGGACACTGCTAGTACACATGGCAGGGGGTGAACACAGCAATCACCCCCCCCCCCCCCAATCAGGTCAGCTACATACAGGACAGTGCTAGTACACATGGCAGGGGGTGAACACAGCAATCACCCCCCCCCCCCAATCAGGTCAGCACTAGAGCAGAAAGACACACACTCCTCCAGGCTCTTCTTACAACACACCCCCCCAGCTTCCCCCCTCCCCGCTCACCAGGAATCCTGACTGTGTGTGTGGTAGCAGCTGAGCCGCCCCAGCGGAGAGAGATGATGACAGACACACAGTCAGGCTGAGGCCGCAGTGGTGGGTGGAGGCGGAGCTAGCAGGAGGGAATTCAGTCACTGAACGAGTGGACGGTCTGGACCAGTCCATTGCGGCCCTGGCGCTGGGGGTGTTCTAAAAAACACCTAAAGGGAAAGGGAGCAGCCAGAGCCAGCAGGGATGCCCTTGGGATGATCATGCGGTGTCATCCAACTCGGGTGCCGAGCACACCCCATATAGCGAAGTCACTCGGCCACTGACACCCCCCAATGTGTGCTACCTGGGGCGGACCACCCCCCGCCCCCCTATTGGTACGCCCCTGACTCCATTATGTATACTCCCTACTTACCTCAAAAGCTTAAAAATATTCCAGCAGCTGCAGAAAGCAAATTAAATCCCCCTTAGATAACACTTTCATTATGCACAGATAAGGCACTATATTCTTACACATTATGTAGGCACCAAACTGACAAATGGAAAACATCCTCCTTAAGCTTTAAAGCACTTAAAATAAACTCAGTGGTATCTTAATCATGGACTAGTTGACAGCAATTGTGAATGGCACTCATGAACATTTCAAAGTGATGGCTCCTAGGTGATAAGATAAAATGAAATAATGTAAGTGAATGGGCCTGGTAATGTCATTGCTTTATAAGGTCTCAGCGGTGCCTGCACCAGCCAATGTCTTTAACAATCATTGACAGCAAGAAGCTCTCATGTACATTATAAAAACAGTAGTAATACCGCTATTATTCGACTCCCACCTAATGGATAAATGTTCAGGAGTTTCGTCCGAATGCCCGAAAAGCCTAGGTTCAGCTTGAACTTATGCATGGACTGAACTTTAAGCTCATCCCTTCTGCCCGGTTGTCTGTTGTTAAAACAGTCCGAGGGACTTTTCTCATCGGACAAACCGATCGTGTATGGGCCCCATCGGTCTTTTATCCATCGGTGAGAAAAAATAGAACATGTTTTAAATTTATCCGATGGGAAAAAAAACGATAGCAAATTCCGATCATCTGTGTGGAACTCCATCGGACAAAAAACCCACGCATGCTCAGAATCAAGTCGACGCATGCTCAGAAGCATTGAACTTCATTTTTCTCGGCTTGTCGGAGTGTTTTACGTCACGGCGTTTGGGACGGTTGGATTTTTGACTGATGGTGTGTAGGCAAGACTGATGGAAGTCAGCTTCATCTGATTACCGATGGAAAAATCCATCGGTTTAAAATCCAAAGGAAATCCGATCGCGTGTACAGGGCTTTAAAGTAAGTTCCCCCTATTTTCCCATTCTGCAGAACATACTAATTCTTCTGTAGTACAAGATAAGAACTGGGAGGACTTCTTGACATAACATAAAAAGTGTGCACAGGATCCAGGATAACTCTGAATTTCTAACACAATTTCTGAAAACATTGTTTGCTCTTAGCAAACTGATATAACCAAACGCTTTCAAATGAGAAAAGTTAATTGTCAAGATTTACATACAATTTAACTGTGACTTGGTTGTACCACATTTTCTATTTTTGTAAATAATGTATTATAGCATATGTGAATTCTGGTTTACCTAGACAAGGGGAAACTTTGGAACTGTTCTGTATGAGCACTGAACAGCATAAGATCTCTATGTAGAACTGTTTTAAGGGGGAGAAAGTTCTTTCTCTAGAGTTAGTTATTGAGTGACAGATACTTGCAACATATAGCAAAAATGTTCTTGCAAGCTTTTGGATGTTGTTGACAATTAAATGTGACAATGCAGTATACTTTAAGTCTAAATCAATGAAGACAGGGTAGATACGTAGGTAGGTGATTGTTTCCTGTGACACAATATGGCATACACTGCAGAGGAATGGCATGCGTGGGTGTCATCCACGAAGGAAGCCTCTCCTAAAGCTCATGCATAAAACAGCCCACCTAGAATTTTCCAGGACTCATGATGAAAAAGAAGAAGTTTATTGGGACTCTGTACTCTGGAGTAATGAGACCAAGATAAATGTTTTTGGAACATGATGGCTTCAAAACTGTATGGCGTTGCAAAGGTGAGGAGTACAAGAAAAATGCATGGTGCCTACAGTGAAACATGGTGGTGGCAGTGTCCTTCTGTGGAGCTGCATGAGTGCTGCTGGTGTTGGGGAGCTGCATTTCATTCATGGTGTCATGAAGTTACAGATGTACTGCTCTATATTGAAAGAGAAGATGCTACCGTCAATCTTTGCCTTTGGTCATCGTGCACTTTTCCAACATGACAATGATCCAAAACATCTAAGGTCACTGTTGCATTTCTGAAGAAGAACAGGATAAAAGTGATTCAGTGGCCAAGTATGTCTCCTGATCTGAACCCAATCGAACACCTATGGGGAATTCTGAAGAGACAAGTTGAGCATCACTCTCTATCCAGCATCCACGCTCTAAAATAGGTTGTTCTTAAAGCGGAGCTCCACCCTAAAGTGGAACTTCCGCTCATCGGAACCCTCCCCCCCCTCCGGTGTCATATTTGGCACCTTTCAGGGGGGAGGGGGTTGCAGATACCTGTCTAAGACAGGTATTTGCACCCACTTCCGGGAGTCCTCTCTACGGGTATTCTGTGGGTAGTACGTCACTTCCCGCAAAATACCCGTTGTGTTCTGGGAGACACTCGGCTCCCAGAACACAACAGGGACCAGTGAAAACGGCGCAGCGCGACTTGTGCATGAGCCGTAGGGAACCGGGCAGTGAAGCCGCAAGGCTTCACTGCCTGGTTCCCTCACCGAGGATGGCGGTGGAGACAGAAGAGTGACGAGCGATTGCTCGTCTTCTGCTGCCGACGTCGCTGGACTCCAGGACAGGCAAGTGTCCTAATATTAAAAGTCAGCAGCTGCAGTATTTGTAGCTGCTGGCTTTTAATGTTTTGTTTTTTTCAGGGGAGCTCCGCTTTAAGGAATGGAAAAAGATAGATGTTGCAATATGTCACCAACTTGTTCATTCATGTCTAGAAGTCTTGGTGCTGTCCTTACAAGTCATGGAGGCCATACAAAATACTAGATGTAGTAGTTTTTGTTGTAGGGTGTATTTATTTTTGCATCAACTAATTTGAGTAAAACTGAAGATTATTAAGTTATATTATTAACCTTACTTTCATGTAATGAGCTAAACAAATGTTCTAGAGAACTCAGTTTTGTCAAAATTTAGAAAATTGTTCTTGTGTTCATTGAGATATTGTTTAAAATCTTACTTTTCAAAAAGGATGTACTTATTTATTCTGAGCACTGTGTGTGTGTATATATATATATATATATATAGTCTTTATTATTTGGGTCCTGTAAAAATTGGATTACTTGTCATGACACATCACTCCTAAATCTATGTACTAGTAGTAGCCGGTTAAGTGAATGTTGCTTTAAAGGTTTTATGCCAACTAATCAGTACATTTATCTGCAATTGTGGCTTTGACTGTTCGCCTGGGCACTTGGCATTTTGTCTGTTGTACTGCTTTCCATATTGAACAGTCTTTAAGTGGTCCATTTCTTGTATTCACAACATGAGTTCTGTATTCCGTGTATTGATTGCATTTTGGCCATACTACTATTGCTTTGCACTTTGTTGTGTGCAGGTTCCTTTCTGTATTGGTGTTCATCTACGTCCTTGATTTTCAATAGCTCTACTAACAGTTTGGCCTTAGGACTTTTCTCCAAGGTGTTAATGAGAACAATGTACAGCATTAATCAAGTGAACTGCTCAGCAGGAATGGCAGCACATTGCTGTCTTTTATATTGACTCTGATTTCCTGAAGTTGCATACAAATCTACAGTATGCTTGTTTTTGATAAAATTCATATGGTATAGTTTCCTAACCAATAGCTATTTTAGCTGGACCTTTGATGCAACTTTTGCAATGAATCCACCATACCCTTTACAGTTTCCTTATATGTTACATAAATGAGCTGGTAATCTTCCTTCTCTAACAAATTTATTGTTGTCCATGCTTGTTTATAATGATGTCCCTTTTTTTTAAAGCAAACCTTTCCCCAATTTTGCCCCCCAAAAAAAGAACTGAAAAATAATATGTTTTATGCTCACACACCCCACAGTGCTGCTCTTTTATCTGCCAGCCATTACACCACTACTATGTCTTATAGTGATATAGGGGATAGCAGATGGGAGCACAGTACATGGCAGGAGACGTGGTATCTGACACATCTGTAGGTGTGTCAGATGTTAAGAATCTGCTGAAGGCTGTAGCTTTTGAATAAGAATGAGCTTCAGGTTTGGACCAAATTCAGAGGATTGGTGAACAACCAAACTAAATGGGTACGCAGCCGTCTCAAACTTCTGCATACCTCCCAACTTTTTGAGATGGGAATAAAGGACACCTATCAGAAAAAGTATGAGGGCATAGGACACACCCCTTGCTAAGCCCCCTTAAAGGAGAATTGTACAAAAAAACAAGATTGATTAAACCCACAAGTGCTTTTTTTGTACCACCACTATTCCTTTATATTGGCTTTTGGAATTTACAAATGCAGCAATTTAGAAATCGGATGAAAGGTTTAGCACTGGAAAACACTTTTTGATAGATAAAAAGTGCATTTTATACATCTATATAGATCAGACCAAAATGAGCGACAAATGAGGAGGAATGAGGGACAGAGGGACATTGCTCCTAATCAGGGACAGTCCCTCAAAATCAGGGACAGTTGGGAGCTATGCTTCTGGCTGCAGCGGGAAGTGATATATTTAATAGAAGTATTACTACCGCTGCTAAATGTGACAGCTTCCTGCCCAGGGCTCCAGGTTGTTAGGGAGGGACCCAGTGTCCAACAGCAACCTAACAACTAGTGATGTATCTTTGCCCGGTCCATTCAACTGTCAGCTGAATGAACGGTGAACTTGAACAAAGGAGCAGAGATAGCAAAATAAAAAATTGTATGGTCCCTGCAAAAATTCTGCGAATCGGGGGGTGTTCAGGCCATCCCTAGTCCTCAGTTTCAAACCATTTCCTGTAGTCTGCAGACTCTGACCATTTCCTATAGTATATTCATTCTGTGACTGTTCACTGTAGTATTGCACATTATGTGCAGTCCTTGGTAATGTTGGGGGCTGCGCTTAAAGTGTAACCCTAAAAAAAAAGAGAGAGAGCTCCTGTTCCCTTATAGCAGGTTAAACAGCACAGTGCTTGTGCACAGCGCGGCGCCCTACGTAGAATGCAGGAGTAATTTGCCTACTGGTGGGCACAACCAAACCGCCACACCTTACCTGTTAATACCCTAAAAACAACACAAGAATAACTGTATGGGTGTGTGGTACGGGCTAGCCTGCGGTGCAGCACAACAGTTTACAAACTTACTAAGCTCTACCGTATTTCCCCCCCCTTAACTTGTGTTGTATCATGCGTCCGTTGTGTTCCTCTTGAGCACAACGCCAGTCTATCTTGAGTTTGTAGAAAGTTCATCAGCTCTCCAATTGTGAAGTGTCACTTTAGGTTATGGAGTCCCTGTAGTGAACAGTAGCAACACTTGTGGCCTGACACAAACAGAGACCCTACTAACTATCTACAGGCCTGGTCTCAGTCTCTAGGCGCCAACAAAGTAATGGGGTGCGTGCACGATCTTACCGACCCGGGTCTGCTCTGCATCCGCTGGTGACTCTGACCGGAACAATATGTCTCTCTAACAAGTATATGGTCCTGCAGTGTATATTGTTTTGTTCCTCAGGTCTCATCCGTCTTCCTGCAAGCAATTCCTCGTTCCTCTGGACAGGATCAGGATCTTAGACATTAGTAACTTCACTCAGCTGCAGTTATGTTTCCACACCTGGATGTTGTAGGATTCTCTGCACACAGTCCTCAGAACAAACTCCTTCTCAAAATGGCTGCCTGCTCGCTACACACTTTCTCTCTCTTTCTTGAATCTCTGTCCAAAACAGCCCGTTATACTACAGTTCTCCTCTCACTTTCTTTCCTGTGTGTCACAGCACTGATTTGTGTACAGCGTCTCCATGGCTACAGCCCGTTATCTGTGTCAGGAAAAACCAGCGGCATCTTGTGGCCAAACAGCAGAATGACAGTTAAATATTTGATTGTAAACAAACAGTGTTCAGACAATGAGAGCTGCTTCCCATCTTACATGGCCACGTGACCTCCCCAGCTGATGTCAGAGGGAGAATTTGGCCCCTCCCACTGTAGCCCTGGATCGGAGTAGGAGAGCGGCCGGGAGTCACGTGACCAGCTTCGATATAGCTGTAAAAAGGTATTTACAAGCTTTGTTTTAATAAAACATTTACACTGTGTGTTATGCCTGGATATAATAGAGGGGCTGCCAGTGAATTCCATTTTCAAGGTAACAACCATTTTAACCACTTCAGTATTGGGCACTTTTACCTCCTTCAGCTTTCAGCGCTGTCACACTTTTGAAATTTTTTGCATTTTTTTTTAACCTTAGTTTTTTATTAGATATATTAACAAAAATACAGCAGTGAGTGACAGTTTAGGTTCATTCGAGAAATATCACCTGCTTAATCAGATATTGCATTAATAATAGAACGAAACAGAGAAAGAAAACATAATGATGTGTAGCCGGTATGTACTTTTGTGAGTGTTTAATTCGGGTGAGGACTTCAGTGATGTCTTGTTCCCTGTGGCCCAGCAGGTGGCGCTGTCACTTTGGGCCGGGGTTGAACCATCACTGCAGTGCCGTACCCTTTGTGACCTCTCGCAGCGGTTGTACGGCGGGGCGGGGAACCCGCCGTGCTTGCTGGGAGAGGGTATAAAGGGGCGGACATCTTCGCCACGAGGTCCGAGCCCCAGGCACCTTCAGCCTGGGGGCTGCTGTCCGCGGTCGGTGTCCAGGCGGCCTAGGCCTGGACACGAGGAGTTCGGGAGTCGCCCCAGACACCCTCGAGTCTGGGGTGAGGTGCATCATTCAGGCCTGGGGCCCAGCTTCTTCCACTGGGTCCCGCCCGGGAGGAATCGTCCTAAGGTGCCCACAGTATCGGGTACCTGAATCCAGGCGTAACGGACCGTGCAGGTGACCTTCCCGTAGATCTGGTGCAGCATATTGCCAGTGCCGGGACAGGGCCTCCGGAGACCATCGGGATGGATGTCCTTTCCAAACAGGGGCTGTATTCACACGGAAGGTGGTCCATGTTTTAAGGCCTGTGGCAGGGGCCTCAACAGTTCACTCGGTAGGTGGCAGCTACCAGCTTCACGGTCAGTGGCAGAGACCGTGCGCCAAGCCTATTCGCATGCAAAAGGAATAGGAGAGTTAATTTGTGCCTGGGCCTACTCGTATCCACACCCCTGTCTGTCTGTTACAAGAGTTCAACTGATTATGTTCATCCTGGCAAATGGAGAAATAAAAGAGTGTTGGACTTTTAATGGTGTGGGGCTCTTTTACTGGTAGACACATCTCCACAAAGGAAGCAGAGGCTCCGTATGCAACGAACAGACCCGAAGGTAAATCAAGTGACTTTGCTCAACCCTCATACACATACAAGGTGAGAGCTTGGCGTGGTGTTTCTGCACTCTCTCTCCCAGGTACCTCTAGACAACAGCCGCAAGAACCGAAAAAGAGAGAGAGAGAGAGTGGGGCCGTTACAGATGTAACTGATAAGCACTATTTAAATTAACTTGACAAGAAGGAATGCTGAAGCCATATCCTTGGCAGAGGAAACTTGGATTCCAACACCCCACATGGGCTCACACTGTGATTAGACTCCCAACAATCATTGAACTATAAGAATCTATGTGCTTATCCCTAATTAGTAGCATCATATTTTAAATGAATTAACATTACTCTAAAACATTACTAGTGTCGCCCCTTTCAAACCTATGCCAAAAAACAAAAAAGATGCTGGTTTTCATGTTACATTAAGAGGGCGAGGATTTTATCCCATTTACTATGATAAGTAGAGGCCCTTTGCTCTTTAAAGGCTAATACTTGTTCCAAAAGACATTGTGAGTCCACTCTGTTATACACTGCTGCTATACTTGGTGGAGTTTGTGAATTCCACTCTTTTTCCGCCTACACACGATCGGAAATTCCGACAAGAAAACCGTGGATTTTTTTCCGACAGAATGTTGGCTCAAACTTGTGTTGCATACACACGGTCACGCAAATATTGTCAGAAATGCCGACCGTCAAGAACGCGGTGACGTACAACACTACAACAAGCTGAGAAAAATTAAGTTCAATGATTCTGAGCATGCGTAAAATTGATTCTGAGCTTGCGTAGGATTTTTGTGGGTCGGAATTGGCTACACACGATCGGAATTTCCGAGCAGAACTTTTCTTATCGGAAAATTTGAGAACCAGCTCTCAAGTTTTTGTTGTCGGAAATTCTGACAGAATATGTCCGATGGAGCCTGCACACGGTCGGAATTTCCGACCAAAAGCTCACATAGAACTTTTCTTGTTGGAATTTCCGATCGTGTGTACGTGGCATTTCACTATTGTGATACGTGCAGCAAATATTATGTCAATGACCACCGTTCGGACATTTAGTGGGAAGTTTTCCACCCCCATGCTGAGTAGAGCAATAGCAGGTGAGATAGGCTTGGATACTCCTGTAATTCTAGAAATAATTTACGATATCCCTTTCCAAAAAACTTGGAGCTTGTCGCACCCCAAGAAAATATGGAGTAAGTTTCCCACTTAGTTGCAGTTTTATCTTTTTTTTTTTTTTTTACAAAAATGTTGCTATCTTTTGGTGGTATGTATTCACTACTATTTTTTTTTTTTGTATTTAAAAAAAAAAAAAATATTTAATTGGGAAAAAAAATAGTTTTTCTTTGTTTCTGTTTTAAAAGTGTAAACAATTTAGGTCAAAATGTATTCTGCTACAATTCCTCAATCAGTATATATTATTTTATTTGTAGGTTGTAAAATTGTATTTTACAGTCCACAAATTATGGTATATATGTATATATATATATATATATATATATATATATATATATACTGTATCTGAATCAATCGATGAATCCTGGTGTACTGATGGATCTCATTTCTTGAGGCCAGTACAAGATATTTAGTAAGAGGCATGGCAAGTTTTTTGTAGTTGTAACTTCTTGTCACAATTTATTGGAAAATTAAAAAAATGTAACAAATATTTACATACTGTCACAATGCAGTGCAGAGTTATCATATTACTGGTATGGTGGTAATCAGGAAAATTGACTATTGACAGTATGTAAAAAAAAAAAAACATTTTTTATTTTTTTTATCTGTCATTAATTTTTATTTTTTTATTTTTTTGTAAGCATACTGTGATCAGAGCAGTACAGTGTCACCAAAGTAACACGGCACTACTCTGGGAAAGTGATCAGGTGTTTTTTTGACATTATGATATCTTATACAAATGAATTTCATTGGGGTGAGCAACCATTTTTACTGAAAGAAAATGATTAATTCAGTGACTTTTGTTGTGATTATCTGTGATTGGCCAAAAGCTAATCACATGGTATAGATGGGCTGTGATTACCCTGGTCTGTACCATGTGATCACTGTGACCAATCACAGTCAGCAACACAATTGTATACAATAGATGACAGAAAGGAAGCCATTCATTGTTTACAATTGCAAAGAGAAGGTAAGTATAACATGTTTGTTATTTTTAAAGAAAATTCAGCTTTGCAACCACTTTAAGTATCCTTAAGTATTCTCTGTGGTATCTTCCTTTTTAAATTTTCACCAAACAGTGAGTTATTAAGTACTGTAGTTGTGTACTACACAAGTAGGGCCCCCCACTCTTCCTGGCAACAGATTCTACATATAAGGCCTCATGCCCACGGACGTTTTTTCAGCCGCGTTTGTGAGCGTTTTTTACAGCTTAAAAACGCCTGTCCATGTTAGTCTATAGCTTCATGCCCACCTATGCGTTTTTGAGCTGTAAAGAGCATAGGCGTTTGTAAGCTGTAAAAAAAACCCAGGACCAGTGCGTTCCGCGGCGCCGACGTTAGGCAGGAAAAAACGCGAAGCGTCAAAAAACGCGCACAAACGCGTACAAACGCGTACAAACGCGTACAAACGCGCACTAACGCCGAAAATCGCGTTTTTTAGCTCCGGTGTTTTCCTATGTAAAAACATGTAAAAAGATGATTGGACAATGTAAAGACAGGAACTTCCTGTCTGGATAATATTATTTCCCAGGAGTCCTTTGCACAGCCGTGTGCTTGTGAAGAAGAGAACATGGCTTGTAAGATGGCACAAGCTGTGGGACAACGGGAGCTGATAACGGCTGTTCAGGCCCATCCCGAACTGTGGGATGTGTCTCATCTGCAGCATGGAGACCACCTAAGGAGAGTCTCGATATGGGATGATATAAGTGCTGCCATCACCCCTGGCTGGGAAGACAGTTCACATGGAGAGAGAAAGGAAATAAGTAAGTCTTTTTTCCTTGAATGTATGATCTTTTTTTAACCACTTCACATCCTGGCCAATTCTGACATTTCTTTCCTACATGAAAATCTGCTTTTTTGTCAGTAAATTACATAGAAACCCCAAACATTATATATGTTTTTTTAGCAGAGACCCTAGAGAATACAATGGCGTAATCTCACACGTTATTAGCGCATACATTTTTCGACCGTATTTAAAAAAAAAAAAAAAAAAGTTTAATGTTTTTAAAATTTTTTTTTTTTTTTTTACCTAATTTCAAACTTTATGTTAAGCCTAGTAAATAGGTAACTTACATGTCACCCTTTCAAATTGCACATGCTCGTAGAATGGCGCCAAACTTTCGTACGTAGAAATCATACTGGTTACATGTTTTGAGTTACAGAGGAGGTCTAGGGCTAGAATTATATATCTCGCTCTAACGTTCGGGGCGATACCTCACATGTGTGGTCTGAACAACAATGTCATATGTGGGCGGGAGTTGCGTATGCGTTCGCTTCTGTGTGCGAGCACATAGGCACAGGGGAACAAAAAAAAAAATTTAGAATACTTTGGGAATGCATATAAAACCTTTTTCCATGTTTTTTTTAGCAAAAATTTTGCAAAAACGCTGGAAATCCCTTCGAGACCGCGTCAGGAGGGATTTAACCGATGAGGAAAATACTTCAAGAAGTGGAATGGCAGCCCCGATCAAGAAGCCTCACGTTTTTCATAATGAGCTGAATTTCCTCAGGGAAAATATGAGGAACAGCAGCAGACCGTAAGTTTGTTTTTTCGCAATATAGTTGCCTATGTACATATCTTTTCTAGCGGTATTTTATACGACTATTGGTTGTAAACGTGTATATATATATATATATATATATATATATATATATATAATATATATATTTTTTTTTTAACCAACCTGCAAGACAAAACCATAATGAGCTAGTATGCATAGTATACTAGCTCATTATGAATGACTTACCTGATATTGAAGCCCCCGCAGCGATGCTGGGACACCTCCACCGCTGCCACCTTGCTTAGACGTCTCTTCTCTTTATCGCCGCTCCGGCGCTGTGATTGGCCCCGTAGCGGCAATGACGACAGACGCATGCGTATGCGCGTGACGTCAGCGGCGCCGGGTTTAAAAGTAAATATCTCCTTAACCGTGTAGGTTAAAGACATATTTCTTGCGCCTACAGGTAAGCCTTAATCTAGGATTACCTGTAGGTGCAAGTTGTATTAGTGGGTTTACAACCACTTTAAGTTAATTATTTTATTTCATTGTCTGCAGGACAACATCAAACATTTCTGCAGCCAGGGAGGTGTCTGCAGAGGAGGACAACTTGGAAAGACCGAGCAGTCCGATGACATGTAGTGAATCGCCAAACAATGTGGATGAGGGCAGTGTTCAGTGCCCTGATGAGGTAAGTGCTTATGTCTGCCTGTCTATCTCATCGTCTGTCTGTCCATGTACATGTGAATGTAAAATGATTTGTTCTTTTGCAGGAATCCAGGGCATTGGAAATATCCTCAACTGCCATTCAGGACAGTGGTGTGCGACGCGGTCGTGGCGGTGGCCGTGGTCGTGGACGTGGACGTCAGGCGAGGGGTGGCTGCACTGTTGAGGGAGATGACAGGGTGCTAGCACTGCTGCAGGAAGTGCGGCAGGAGAGGCGCAGTGTGGATCCTTTTTTAGATCACAGCAACCCACGCGTCTCCTTCTGCCGTAGCCTATATCACCTCCTGGAGGACATTGGGGGAGAAGAAGAGAAGGATTTTATGTATAAAATACAAACTATGGCAATGCAATACCGGAAAGAGAAATTGAGAGGTGTGAGAGCGCCGAGCAATACATATAATCCTTCTCATGATCCCCCAATGGCCCCCAGGACCTCAGCAATGCTAGCACCCCCCTCTCATCATCAGCCCACTCAACAATGCCAACCACCACCTACCCCGTCTCAGGGATCGTTTTATATGCCATGTTTACAAAGTGAACTTCCTCCCTCAACCTCCAATTTTCACCCATCAAATCAATTCCCCCCCCCCGCTACCAGCAAGAATTCTGGATTGAACCCCAGCCCCGTCCCCAATCCCCACATCCCCGTAGTGATCAGATGTCCAACCCCACCTATCACCAGCTTTGATGTACCAATTGTTTAATAAATATTTTTTTGGTTTGAATAACAAAATTGTACAATTTGTGTTTTATATGATGCACAACAGCACTCCATTACGGGCTTAGCATACGCTTGACCAAAGACAGAGGGCAAAAGGACTCCTTTGGCCTCTGCCTTCAGACGAGCCTATGCTAGCCCATTACGGGCTTAGCATACACTTGCCCGAAGGCAGAGGGCAAAGCACTCAAAAGGGGCTTAGCATATGCTTGCCTGAAGGCACAGTCAATACTTGTTGAACAATGATTGCAAAATGGAAAAATAACAATCTTTAAAATGATTTATTTCAAAAATAAACACAAGAAAGTAAAGATGTATACATCTGTATTGAACATTTACCAGGATCGATATTTGTATCAAATTTTTCTGAATCTGAATGCATTTGAATTTCATTTTTTTAAATTACACATGATCATTCTGCCATGACACCTCTCCATCAGGGGATTCAAAAAATGCAGCAAATTGGTTTCGAATGCCCATGACACGTGCCGTTGACCGCAAGTCCATAAATTGTACCCTCTGAGTTTGGTTACTGGGCTCCGGTTCAACATTGCTGCTGTCACTGTCCCTTAGAAAGTTATGCAGAACGCAGCATGCCAGGACTACTTTAATGGTGTTCTCCACATCCAGTTGCATACTTGTGAGCAAAACTCGCCATTTGGCCGTGCACACCCCAAATGCACATTCAACGACACGGCGTGCACGGCTGAGCCGATAATTATAGATTTTTTGGCGATGGCTGAGACCATAGCCACTGTATGGCCTCATGAGGTTTTCAGCCAGTCCAAAGGCCTCGTCTGCCACCATCACTAAGGGTAGGCTGGGTTCCTCAGTGCAGGGTAGAGGCCTGCTTTCAGGGATATTGAGTCGTCCCTCATGTAGACGACGTCCGAAGGCCGACTCCCGGAATATACGGGCGTCACCTTGGCTTCCATATGCTCCCACATCCACAAAAAGAAATTTGAGATGGGCATCGGACAATGCCAGGAGGACCACTGAAAAAAATTTCTTATAATTGAAATATGATGATCCAGACTGGGGAGGCTTCTTCACCCTGATGTGTTTCCCATCAAGGGCACCGATACAATTTGGGAATTGAGTTTTCTCCCAAAAAGTGTCAACCACAGATTCCCAGATCTCTTCTGTGGGCTCTGGCATTACCTCCTCATGTAACTCCTCCCATATTGCCACACATGTTTCCCTTATCACCCTGGACACTGTTGTGAGGCCAAGTAGAAAATAATGATGTAGGGACACGTAACTTTGTCCTGTGGCAAGGAACCTAAGATAAGATAAAAAGTTCACATATTAAAAAAACTATTGATAAAAATAAAAACTTCCCCTAACCCTAACCCTATCCCCTAATCCTAACCCCTAACCCTAACCCTAACCCTGTCCCCTAACCCTGTCCCCTAACCCCTAACCCTAACCCTAACCACTAACCCTAACCCTAAACCCTAACCCTAACCCTGTCCCCTAACCCTAACCCTAACCTTAACCCTGTCCCCTAACCCCTAACCCTAAACCCTAACCCTAACCCTAACCCTGTCCCCTAACCCTAACCCCTAACCCTAACCCTGTCCCCTAACCCCTAACCCTAACCCTAACCCTGTCCCCTAACCCTAACCCTGTCCCCTAACCCTAACCCTAACCCCTAACCCTAACCCTGTCCCTTAACCCTAACCCTAACCCCTAACCCTAACCCTGTCCCCTAACCCCTAACCCTAACCCTAACCCTGTCCCCTAACCCTAACCCTAACCCTAACCCTGTCCCCTAACCCTGTCCCCTAACCCTAACCCCTAACCCTAACCCTAACCCTAACCCTGTCCCCTAACCCTAACCCCTAACCCTAACCCTGTCCCCTAACCCTAACCCTGTACCCTAACCCCTAACCCTAACCCTGTCCCCTAAGCCCTAACCCTAACCCTATCCCCTAACCCCTAACCCCTAACCCTAACCCTGTCCCCTAACCCTAACCCCTAACCCTAACCCTAACCTTAACCCTGTCCCCTAACCCTGTCCCCTAACCCTAACCCTAACCCCTAACCCTAACCCTGTCCCCTAACCCTAACCCTAACCCCTAACCCTAACCCTGTCCCCTAACCCCTAACCCTAACCCTAACCCTAACCCTGTCCCCTAACCCTAACCCTGTCCCCTAACCCTAACCCCTAACCCTAACCCTGTCCCCTAACCCCTAACCCTAACCCTAACCCTAACCCTGTCCCCTAACCCTAACCCTAACCCTAACCCTGTCCCCTAACCCTAACCCCTAACCCTAACCCTAACCCTGTCCCCTAACCCTAACCCTGTACCCTAACCCCTAACCCTAACCCTAACCCTGTCCCCTAAGCCCTAACCCTAACCCTAACCCTATCCCATAACCCCTAACCCTAACCCCTAACCCTAACCCTGTCCCCTAACCCTAACCCCTAACCCTAACCCTAAGCCCTAATCCTAACCCCTAACCCTAACCCCTAACCCTAAACCCTAACCCTAACACTATCCCCTAACCGTAACCCCTAACCGTAACCCCTAACCCTATTTCCTATCCCCTAAACCTAACCCCTAACCGTATTCCGTTACCCTAACCCATATGTGTATTGCACTTACCTGAGTGTCACTAGGAGCCGTTCCTCCGGTGACACTGAGCTCCGCATCACTGTGTCCATCCTGGTCAACCTTGGCCTCAGCTTCTCCAACAGATGTTCAAACCGCGTCACTGACATCCTTGTGAAATTCTGGAACTTTGAAGGATATAACCGCAGTTGAGAAAAAATGTTGACAAAGTAGCCAGTTGACACCCGATGGGATACCATTGGATGCATCCAAAACTGCCGTGTTCTCCTCCTTCTCTCCTCCTCCTGTCTCCTTCTCCGCTGCCTCCGCAAGATGATCAGGAGGATTGCCTCATCAATTTTTAACATGACGGGATCCATATTACTCCCGAAATATGCTAAAATGCTTTAAATGATGTGTAATGCTCTCTCCTCTCTCTCTCCTAACAAAATGGCACTGACAAAAGCTCTGTAACACGTTTTCTTTGTTTTCTGTGACATTGTGGGTAATGTGGGAGTGAATATAGCCTTGAGATGTGTTTTTCTTTAAAAAACGCTTACAAACGCTGACGCTAAAAAACGCGCACTAACGCGTACTAACGCGTACTAACGCGCATCAAAAACGCGGTAAATTTGGCGTTTTTTAACGCCTGTTTTCCTGGCGTCAAACCGCTATTTACTGCTCGCTTTTAAAAACGTCCGTGGGCATGAGGCCTAATACAACAATTTACAGACGTATCAATTTTTAACAACCCTGCTGTGTTCCTGTCAAGCAGCCTAATGCCGCGTACACACAACCGTTTTTCATGACGAGAAAAATGCAATTATTTAATTTGGTCATTAAAAACAATCATGTGTAGGCTCCAGAGCATTTTTCAAATGGTCATTAAAAATTTGGAACATGCTATATTTTTTCTCGTCGTTTTTCACATCGTAAAGTTTTTCTCGTCGTGAAAAACGGCCATGTGTAGGCTTTAACGACGTGAAAAAAACGTGCATGCTCAGAAGCAAGTTATGAGACGGGAGCGATCGTTCTGGTAAAACTAGCGTTCATAATGGAAATAGCACATTCGTCACGCTGTAACGGACTGAAGAGCACGAGGCTGAAAAGCGCGAATCGTCTCTCACCAAACTTTACTAACACGAGGATCAGCAAAAGCAGCCCAAAGAGTGGCGCCATCCTGTCACGTACCTGACGGTGACGAGCCCGGTTAGCAGAGGGAGGCCTCCCTTACGGCTCCCACCGGCGGCCCCTGGTGGTATAACAGGAAGCACGGAGGTGGAAGGGGTACGAGTGCCTGGCAGGATCAAGAACTACCGCAGGTGATCAGGAACCAGCAGGTGAGGAGGCAGGAACCAGGAACTACAGCAGGTGAGTGGACAGGAACCAGGAACTACAGCAGGTGAGTAGACAGGAACCAGGAAGTCAGAAGATGACCCGGACCGGGAGGCACAGCAGGTAGACTGGAACCACTGGGCAGCAGCAGATGAACAGGAACCAGCAGATGAGCAGACAGGAACCAGCAGATGAGCAGACAGGAACCAGGAGCTGCAGCAGGTGAGTAGACAGGAACCAGGAACTCAGCAGATGACCCGGACCGGGAGGCACAGCAGGTAGACTGGAACCACTGGGCAGCAGCAGGTGAACAGGAACCAGCAGATGAGCAGACAGGAACCAGCAGATGAGCAGACAGGAACCAGCAGATGAGCAGACAGGAACCAGGAACTCAGCAGATGACCCGGACCGGGAGGCACAGCAGGTAAACTGGAACCACTAGGCAGCAGCAGGTGAACAGGAACCAGCAGATGAGCAGACAGGAACCAGCAGATGAGCAGACAGGAACCAGCAGATGAGCAGACAGGAACCAGGAACTCAGCAGATGACCCGGACCGGGAGGCACAGCAGGTAAACTGGAACCACTAGGCAGCAGCAGGTGAACAAGAGCCAAGGTCAGGCAGGATCGTCAGAAAAGCCGGGGTCGGGTAAACTGGCAGGCAGCGAGGCACAAAAGGATCAGGCAATACCGAAGTCAGAAAACAGGCCGATGGTCAGGTACAGGCAGATAGCAGGAGGGTCACAGGAAGCCGGGTCAGATACAGGTAAACAAGGCAGATCAGGTCACTTGGGATAAACGCTGTAGAGCAGACAGCAGGGACTGTCTGCAAGTGAGGAGTTTAAATAGCCCTTCGGGCGTCACCTGCGGGGGCGGGAACCAGGAAGTCCAGGGCGTCTGTTCCTGACAGGGTTTCCATGACATTGCCCCCCCCCCCAGGGGCAGCCTCCGGATGCCCCTAGGAGCAAACTTCTCGGGGTGAGACCTCCTGAAGGCTTGTATCAGGTCTTTGGCGTGAATGTTCTCTTCGGGTTCCCAGGAGTTCTCCTCTGGTCCGTAACCCTTCCATTTTATTAAAAATTGACTCTGGCTATTTCTTCTTCGTGCGTCTAAAATAGCTTCTACCTCGAATTCCTGTTCCCCGTCTATGATGACGGGATCAGGGCGAGTCGGGGTCCGACCTGGGAATGGGTTGGAGACTGACGGTTTCAATAGAGAAACATGAAAAACAGGGTGGACCCTCAGGGAGTCGGGGAGCTCCAGCTCGTAGGCCACCTCGTTGATTTTCCTTTTGATAGGAAAAGGCCCTAGAAACTTGGGGCCCAATTTCTTGGACGGGCAAGCCAATCTTAGATTGATGGTGGAAAGCCATACTTGGTCACCCGGTGCCAGCGCTAATTCACCCCGTCTCCTCCTGTCGTAGACCGTCTTGTTATACTCCTGAGTTCTTGCCATGGCTTCGCGTAGAAGCTGGTTGTTAGAGGAGAAGAAATTCACTTTTTCCAGAACTGCGGGCACTGAGCACTCAGGGAGAGAGTTGGGCAGAAATGTGGGGTGAAACCCGAAGTTCGCAAAAAATGGGGTCTGGTTAGTTGTGGAGTGAATGGAGTTATTGTAGGAGAACTCCGCTAGCGGAAGCAGGGAGAGCCAGTCATTCTGAGCAAAGGAGGAGAAACAACGCAAATATTGCTCGAGGGTCTGATTTGTTCTCTCAGTCTGTCTGTTGGTTTGAGGGTGGTAAGCCGAAGAGAATGATAGCTCTATTCCCAGAGTCTTGCAGAGGGACCTCCAGAACCGGGAGGTAAATTGTACCCCCCGATCGGAGACTATATTAGCAGGTACCCCGTGGAGCCTGACGACTTCTTTAATGAACATTTGTGCAGTTTCCGGGGCCGAGGGGGTCCCTCTCATAGGAACAAAATGTGCCATCTTGGACAGACGGTCCACAATCACAAAGATGGTGGTGTGATTCTCAGCCGGGGGGAGTTCAACTATGAAGTCGATAGAAAGCATTTTCCACAGTCTCTCTGGAACGGGTAAGGGCTTCAGTAGTCCCCAGGCTTTGGATCTGGACCCTTTATTCCGGGTACATGTAGTACAGGACTCCACGAACCTCCTGCAATCCTCGCGTAGTCGAGGCCACCAGAAGGTACGTTGTACCAACTCAGTGGTCTTAGCCACGCCAAAGTGCCCAGCAAGGGCATGATCGTGGCAGAGCTCTAGCACGGTTATCTTTAGTTCTTCTGGTATGAATATCCTGTCTTGGTGCCAGAGTAATCCATCCTTGGTTTGCAGATCCAGTTCAGGAGAGGGTTCCTGTCTAGTGGTGGCTTGTCTGATCCGGGAGAGTAGGTCCTCCTGAAGTAGGAGAAAATTCCCAGGAGCGAGGATTGTATCGGGTGAGGAGAGTTCTTTGGATCCATGAAACATTCGGGACAAGGCGTCAGGTTTAGTGTTCTTGGCACCGGGGCGGTATGTCACATGGAAGGAGAACTGGGAAAAAAACAGGGCCCATCTGGCTTGTCGTGGTTTTAGTCTTTTTGCAGTTTTCAGGTACTCTAAGTTCTTATGGTCGGTGAATACTAAGATCGGGTGAGCAGCACCTTCAAGTAAGTACCTCCATTCTTCCAGGGCGGACTTAATTGCCAAGAGTTCCCGGTCTCCCACGTCATAGTTCTTTTCTGCCGCAGATAATTTGCGAGAAAAGAAAGCCACCGGATGAAGCAAAGCCTTGGTTCCTTGCCTCTGTGACAATATTGCCCCTACTGCAACCTGAGAAGCATCTACCTCAAGTACAAATGGTAGGGAGGAATCTGGGTGTTTTAAGATGGATGCAGAGGTGAAGAGCCCTTTGAGATCCTCAAAGGCCTTTTGGGCCTCAGGGGACCAGTGGAAGCGGGTACCTTGCTTGGTTAGCTGAGTAATGGGTGCAATGATGGCGGAGAACCCCCGGATGAATTTACGATAAAAGTTGGCGAATCCAACGAATCGTTGGATTCCCTTCTTATCCACTGGCGCTGGCCAGTCCAAGATTGCGGTGATCTTCTGTGGGTCCATCCTGATGCCTTCGCCAGAGATGATTAATCCCAGAAATGCTATGCTCTCCCGCTCAAACTCGCATTTCTCAGCCTTCGCATATAGTTTATGCTGCCGAAGCCGGTCTAACACACTTCTGACATGCCTGCGATGAGAGTCAAGGGAGGAAGAGAAGATTAGTATGTCATCTAAATAAGCAATCACAAAGAGATCTAAAAAGTCCCGAAGAACATCATTAATTAAATACTGGAAGGTGGCAGGGGCATTGCACAGCCCGAAGGGCATCACTAAATATTCGAAATGTCCGAACCGGGAGCGGAAGGCGGTTTTCCACTCATCGCCCTCCTTGATTCGGACCAGGTTATAGGCTCCCCGGAGGTCAAGCTTAGTGAAAATAACGGCAGTTCCCAATCTTTGGAACAACTCTGGTACCAGAGGAAGAGGATAACGATTTTTAATGGTGACCTTATTTAGTTCACGGTAGTCCACACATGGCCTGAGGGTATGGTCCTTCTTTTCTACAAAGAAAATGCCTGCGCCTGCTGGCGACGTAGAGGGGCGAATGAACCCCTTTAAAAGGTTCTCATCGATGTAGTCCTTCAGGGCCCCCTGTTCCACCTCCGTTAAAGGGAAAATCCTACCGAAAGGAATAGCTGCTCCGGGAAGTAGATCAATGGGGCAGTCGTAGGCTCGGTGGGGTGGTAGTGTCTCTGCCCCCTGTTTACTAAACACATCGAGAAAGTCCAGGTAAGCGTCAGGGATGGCCTGACGTATTCCGGCCTCAGTGTCGGTACACATTAAGGTGGCAGGCCCAGGGGGTTTGTGTGAGCCACAGGACCGTTGGCAGTAGGAGGAAGGAAATGTGATCACCCCCGTGACCCAGTTAATGGTAGGATTATGGGCTTGTAGCCAGGGCATACCGAGAATTATGGGGAACAGTGGAGAGGAGTTAATATCCAGCCGTAGATATTCTCGGTGCACCCCGGTAGAGGAGAAGACAGTGACAGGTAGGGGAGCCGTCTCTTCGACCACGGGCCCCGACTTGATAAGGGACCCATCAGCCAGGTGAACCCGTAGTCCATGGGTCTTGGGAAGTAGAGGAATAAGTTGAGTACGGGCAAAAGTTGAGTCCATGAAGCAACTACAAGCCCCAGAGTCAATAATTGCGACGACTTGCAGGGTCCTTCCTGGGAGCTGCAGGGAGATAGAAAGAGCGAAGTGAGAGGAGGATTTAGTCTGAGGGTTGATCACAGCAGGGAATACTGACAAGCCCTTACGGAACTTCAGGGGACAGTTCCTAACGAAGTGACCGGGCTCCCCGCAGTACAGGCACAGGTTGTGCGCGCGTCGGCGTTGGCGTTCCTCCGGAGTAAGGGAAGGGCGGAGGACCCCAAGCTGCATGGGTTCAGGAGCATCGTACGAGGGGGTCAAGGGTGCTGCAGAAGCTGGGTGCGGATGACTGGGGACCCGGGGAAGCATCCAGGTCGGCCGGGTGAAGCCCGTGGCCCTCTCAACCCTCCGTTCCCTCAGGCGTCGGTCGATCTGAATTGTCAGATCGATCAGTAGGTTCAAATTTTCTGGTATTCCTACCCTAGCCAGTTCGTCCTTCAATGGGTCAGAAAGGCCTATGCGAAACTGGTGACGGAGGGCAGCGTCATTCCAGCTGGTGTCTGCGCTCCAGCGCCTGAATTCAGCTACATAATCTTCCGCTGCTCTGCGTCCCTGCTGAAGGGTCCGCAGGGCGTTCTCTGCAGTGACCGAGAGCTGAGGGTCCTCGTACAATTGGGCAATGGCGTAAAAAAAAAGTGTAAGGCTGTCCAAGGACGCATCTTTGCGTTCTAGCAGGCGGTGGGCCCAGTTCTGTGGGTCTCCGGAAAGCAGCGAAATTACAAAGCCCACCTTGGTAGCTTCTAAGGAAAAGGTGCGGGGCTGTAAGGCAAAGTACAACTCACAAGAGTTCCGGAAAGCCCTGAACTTGCTCCGGTCCCCAGAGAATCTTTCGGGTGTAGGGACCCTGGGTTCAGGGGGAAGCATGACCACCGTGGGCGCAGCTCCTGCCCCGGCGGAAGAAGTGGAGGCACGTGGACCCCCTTGAGCTCCATCGGGGTTGGTGAGGGCCCGCACTTGTCCTTCCAGGTGAGTGTAGCCTTGCTGGAGGCTCTTAACGGCCTCGGTCAGTCCCGCCAGGTGTCGGCATAGTTCCTCCATAGGTGAGGCTCCCTGCTCGGGCTCAGACATGGCTGTCTGCTACTGTCACGTACCTGACGGTGACGAGCCCGGTTAGCAGAGGGAGGCCTCCCTTACGGCTCCCACCGGCGGCCCCTGGTGGTATAACAGGAAGCACGGAGGTGGAAGGGGTACGAGTGCCTGGCAGGATCAAGAACTACCGCAGGTGATCAGGAACCAGCAGGTGAGGAGGCAGGAACCAGGAACTACAGCAGGTGAGTGGACAGGAACCAGGAACTACAGCAGGTGAGTAGACAGGAACCAGGAACTCAGAAGATGACCCGGACCGGGAGGCACAGCAGGTAGACTGGAACCACTGGGCAGCAGCAGATGAACAGGAACCAGCAGATGAGCAGACAGGAACCAGCAGATGAGCAGACAGGAACCAGGAACTGCAGCAGGTGAGTAGACAGGAACCAGGAACTCAGCAGATGACCCGGACCGGGAGGCACAGCAGGTAGACTGGAACCACTGGGCAGCAGCAGGTGAACAGGAACCAGCAGATGAGCAGACAGGAACCAGCAGATGAGCAGACAGGAACCAGCAGATGAGCAGACAGGAACCAGGAACTCAGCAGATGACCCGGACCGGGAGGCACAGCAGGTAAACTGGAACCACTAGGCAGCAGCAGGTGAACAGGAACCAGCAGATGAGCAGACAGGAACCAGCAGATGAGCAGACAGGAACCAGCAGATGAGCAGACAGGAACCAGGAACTCAGCAGATGACCCGGACCGGGAGGCACAGCAGGTAAACTGGAACCACTAGGCAGCAGCAGGTGAACAAGAGCCAAGGTCAGGCAGGATCGTCAGACAAGCCGGGGTCGGGTAAACTGGCAGGCAGCGAGGCACAAAAGGATCAGGCAATACCGAAGTCAGAAAACAGGCCGATGGTCAGGTACAGGCAGATAGCAGGAGGGTCACAGGAAGCCGGGTCAGATACAGGTAAACAAGGCAGATCAGGTCACTTGGGATAAACGCTGTAGAGCAGACAGCAGGGACTGTCTGCAAGTGAGGAGTTTAAATAGCCCTTCGGGCGTCACCTGCGGGGGCGGGAACCAGGAAGTCCAGGGCGTCTGTTCCTGACAGGGTTTCCATGACACATCCGAATGGAACTTCCCCTTTATAGTGCCGTCGTACGTGTTGTCGAACGTGTTGTACGTCACCGCATTTTTTTTCATGATCTTGTGTAGGCAAGGCAGGCTTGAGAAGAATCACGTCGAGAAAAACGTTGTTTTTTCAATGACCTTAACCACTTAACGACCGCTCACTGTATATATACGTCGGCACAATGGCACCGACAGGCACAATCACGTAGAGTGTACGTGATTGCCTTTGTACAGTTGGGGGGTCCAATCGGACCCCCCTTCCGTACAGTGAGCGGTCGGAATTTGTTGGGGAGCGATCCGACATGAGGGGACGGCCGTTCGATTCCGGCCACCCCCCCGCGATCGCTCCCGGCGAATAGAAATGCCCCCTCTGTCTGTGTAATGTTTACACAGACAGAGAAAGCAGGAGGAAGTGATGTCATCTCCTGTGCGGCGCCAGTGTTGCCAACCGTACGTTAATTTACGTACAGCACGTAAATTTAACCCCCTTTTTGGGGTGTACGTAAAGTCCGTTGTGGGCATTGGCTGCCCATAAAAAAGATGGCCGCGAGCCGACCAAGCAACTGCGCATGCGCCGTTCCGAAGCCGGCCGGGCTCGGGAAAGCTTGTATGCGTTCGGCCGAGTGGCGCATGCGCAGTAACGTAATGGCGCTTCCCGGCGCCATTTTTGAATATACTTTCAGCCAGGACGGGAGTGCTCGCGGGGCGGGCTACAGTGGTGCACTCGCAGTCGCCGTAGGAGGAGAGGAGGACTCGGCCGAGCAGGGGTGAGGAGGGTGAGGAGGGTGAGGAGGAGATATGAAGGAGCTGGGAGTGGGAGCGCTGGAGGATGAAGCGGCCATGGCATGCAGGGGAGGGACAGAGACTGATGTGCTCTCTCTGTCTACCAGCATATAACTTCTCCTCCACATCATCAGTATGCTGTGTCCTCCTTCTGTGCCCTTTTCACCTCTCCACAGGTCAGAGCTGCCCTGACCTGTGGAGAGGTGAAAAGGGCACAGAAGGAGGACACAGCATACTGATGATGTGGAGGAGAAGTTATATGATGGTGGACAGAGGAGGAGGCCACTGAGGGGGTAACGAGGACCCTATCATGTCCGCAGCCTCTGTCCCCCTCCTGTGTCATGTCCGCAGCCTCTGTCCCCCTCCTGTGTCATGTCCGCAGTCTCTGTCACCCCTCCTGTGTCATGTCCGCAGCCTCTGTCCCCCTCCTGTGTCATGTCCGCAGCCTCTGTCCCCCTCCTGTGTCATGTCCGCAGCCTCTGTCCCCCTCCTGTGTCATGTCCGCAGCCTCTGTCCCCCTCCTGTGTCATGTCCGCAGCCTCTGTCCCCCTCCTGTGTCGTGTCCGCAGCCTCTGTCCCCCTCCTGTGTCGTGTCCGCAGCCTCTGTCCCCCTCCTGTGTCGTGTCCGCAGCCTCTGTCCCCCTCCTGTGTCATGTCCGCAGCCTCTGTCCCCCTCCTGTGTCGTGTCCGCAGCCTCTGTCCCCCTCCTGTGTCGTGTCCGCAGCCTCTCTCCCCCTCCTGTGCCGTGTCCGCAGCCTCTGTCCCCCTCCTGTGTCGTGTCCGCAGCCTCTGTCCCCCTCCTGTGTCATGTCCGCAGCCTCTGTCCCCCTCCTGTGTCGTGTCCGCAGCCTCTGTCCCCCTCCTGTGTCGTGTCCGCAGCCTCTGTCCCCCTCCTGTGTCGTGTCCGCAGCCTCTGTCCCCCTCCTGTGTCGTGTCCGCAGCCTCTGTCCCCCTCCTGTGTCGTGTCCGCAGCCTCTGTCCCCCTCCTGTGTCATGTCCGCAGCCTCTGTCCCCCTCCTGTGTCTTGTCCGCAGCCTCTGTCACCCTCCTGTATCGTGTCCGCAGCCTCTGTCCCCCTCCTGTAGTGTGTCCGCAGCCTCTGTCCATCTCCTGTATCGTGTCCGCAGCCTCTGACCCTCTCCTGTCTTTTATGTCTGCAGTCTCTGAAGGGATCCTAGAAAGATGTCAAGATTGGGAGCGCCGGGATGGGGGTTACGGCCCAGGAAGAAACGGACGCGTGGACTGTGGAGAGGAGGTCAGAGCCGCCAAGCTGGAGCCGTCTGACTGAGCCCCGCACTGTGCACCTGAGAGCAGGTCAGTGACAGCGCTGCCAGGCCAGTCTGAGGGGGGGGCACTGATCTAAGGAGGGGAGTGAATACAATAATGTAAGGGGGCACTGATATAAAAGGTCCCCCCCTATATTAGTACCCCCCCTTACCTTAGTGTATTCACTCTGTGGAAGGTGGTCTCTATTCACCAGAGCCCCCCTCCACATCAGAGTTCCCCCTTACATCATGATCTGCAGCGTTCCCCTTTACATAAGAGTTCCCTTGCACTGTAAGGGGGATCCCTGCAGACTCTGATGTAAGAGGGAACTCTGTGCTGGCTGGGTTATAGTAACCTAACCTTCATGTGAATTGAGAAAAATGTTTTTTTACTTTTGTTTAACTTAAACACATTGATATTAGCATTAGCTGTGTGTTTATAGTTCAAATATTGATATTTGCACTGTTTAGCACTAAAAACAGTAATTGTAGGTACTTTTTTGCAGCGCCAGTAAAAAATGCGGCCCTGCCAGTAATTGTCATGATTTTTGCCAGTAAGAAATTGGTGCCGTACAGAAATTTTGGCATCCTTGCCAGTAAATTTCACTTCAGGGGGTTGGCAACACTGTGCGGCGCTCGCATATATCGAGCGCCGTACAAGAAAAGACACACAGGTCAGTGCACAAACACTATACTAACACCAGCACACATAGGCACATAAATCGCCCCCCCCAGGCCCCCCCAGATCACCCCCCAGCCCCCCAGTCACAGTGTCACTGATTGCAGTGACCATTTATTTACTGATCACTGCAATCAGTGACATTTGTGACTGTAAAAGTGTCACTACATTTAGTTTTAGGTCCAGTGTAGCCCCCTAACCCCCCTAATAAAGGTTTAACCCCTTGATCACCCCCCAGATAACCCTTTCACCCCCTAGCACTGCCGTCACTAAGCGATCATTTTTCTGATCGCTGTCTTAGCGTCGGTGATGCAGATCGGTACCCAGTAATTTTTTTTGGGTTCGCCGCAGGTTTTTATAGCGTCGGGTACCCCATAAATTATCTAATAAAGGTTTAACCCCCTTGATCGCCCCCCAGGTAACCCTTTCACCCCCTATCACCACTGTCGCTAAGCGATCATTTTTCTGATCGCTGTCTTAGCGTCGGTGATGCAGATCGGTTGCCAGTAATTTTTTTTAGGTTCGCCGCAGGTTTTTATAGCGTCAGGTACCCCCATATATTATCTAATAAAGGTTTTAACCCCCTAATTGCCCCTAGTTAACCCTTTCACCAGTGATCATCATATAAGTGTTACGGGTGACGCTGGTTAGTTAGTTTGCTTTTTATAGTGTCAAGCCCCGTACACACGATCGGTTTAACTGATGAAAACCGTCCGATGGATGGTTTTCATCAGACCAACCGATCGTGTATGGTACCCATCGGTCTTTTTTCCATCGGATGGAAAAAATAGAACTTGTTTTAAAATTTTCCGATGGATAAAAAACCAATGGGAATTTCCAATCGTCTATGGGCAAGTCCATCGGTTTAAAAACCCACGCATGCTCAGACTGAATTAGGAGACGGGAGCGCTCGTTCTTGTAAAACTAGCGTTCCTAATGGAGAGAGCACATTCGTCATTCTGCAAGTTATTGCTTCGTTTAATGCAGCGCATGTTTTTTTGCTTTCGAACGGTCTTTAAAATGTCATTTTGGCAGCAGAACTTTCTCCTGAGTTCTGACAAATGTATGTCTTTCTTTTTTCTAGTGATCTTAGGAATAATTATTAAAATTCTGCAAGGCCGACCTCCCAAATTACACCTTTATGTTTTTTGACTCTTAAAATTTGTTGTGCATTTTTTGGTGTGTCAATTTCTCAGAACAACATAATATTTAATTTTAGAAAAATCATGGAGGTTGGTGTCCCTTGTTCTTAATTACACATTGTATTTATGCAATCTTATTGCTACTTCTCAAAAAAACACATCAGGCATGTAGGTTGGCTGAAATCAAATTTCCCTTTATTTTGGAAAAAACAAATCAAAAACCGAAGGGCAACTATTCCCAAATTAGCAGAGAATATAAAGTCATTAGATCCCAAATGCAGACCTGACTATGATCAATAATAAAATCAACAACAGCATGAAATCAGGAGCAGCAGCCAAAGACATACATCATCCCAAGCTGTGGTACTCCATCAACCTTCAATTTCTGGATGAGCAGCTTGAGGCCAGGGAATCACCTCCTGCTCTTCCTTGTAGCCTTCCTTCCACGCCTCTCTGCAGCGTTCTCTCCACGGCCCCGTCCATGCACCCTTGCAGGCTGGGCCACTGTGGGTGGTGATGTGGCAGGAGGAGGAGGAGAAGGAGGAGAGGGATTGGGCTGCTGCGAGATATGGGTGGCCTCAGTCAGCAGCCCCCTCGCCCCCATGTGTACGGCCATATAGATGAGATGCTCACAGAGGGCCCGTTGTCCCGCCTCCATTCTGAGCAGCTTATCCGCCAGATAGGTGCTAAACCCCTCCGTAGGGTTGAGGGGGGCCCTCATAATGGCAGCAGCCTCCTGAATTATCTTTAGTGACTCCTCCTCCACTTGTGTCATCCGCCGTTGTTTTGGCGGTCTGACGTGGAGGGGAGCCACTTGGGAGACGGTGCTGCCACTAGGCCTGGGGACCTGCTGAGTCCCACTGGGCCCTGCCTCCTCCTGCCTGTCACACTCCTGACCCTCTTCCTCCTGGCTTGCCTCATCCTGTTTATAAAATAAAATGTAGATTTCTATTATTTGAGGAATCAATCACACACAATTTTGATCTCATTACTGGTTTATTTTGGAGGGGGGGGTGGGATCATTTATGGCTAAGCCAAACAGTTCAACTCCATATTACTTAGTGGACAATAATTAGCATCAAAAATACTATACCGGGCTGAAGATGTGAAGATCTGGCTCTTCTAGCTCGGGAGGCTCGTCCTCCGCCTCTGCAGGGGTGGAGGGAAGGGTGGAAGGAACGCTGGAGGGAAGGGTGGAAGGAAGGGTTGAGGGAAGGCTGGAAATAGATTCCCTGGCCTCGATCTGGTCATCCAGGAATTGAAGATGTCTGTAGTACCACAGCTTGGGCTTTACTACATTGTCAGCTGCTGCTCCTGATCTCTTGGACTGGCGCACTTCCTTGAATTTTTTTTTTATAAGAATTGCGCAGGTTGTTGATTTTATTATTGATCATAGTGTAGTCTGCATCTGGGATCCGTGGCTTCATATCCTCGGCTAATTTGGTAATAGTTGCCCGTCGCACATCACTTTTGTGATACGCAGGGTGTTTGAGCTCCCAAAGGTTGCGCTGTTCCTTATACTTTTCAATAAAAACAAGCATCACCTCCGGCTCTCTTAGTTTATGCATCTATTAGGATCAGCAAGTACAAAAAAAAAAGGATCAGAATTGATTCTCCTCAACTTATCACAATATTGCCCTTTACAATCATGACCCATTAATATGCCACTGCAGGCCCGAGTTCCCTTCTTACCTTAGTTCACTTCGTGGGTTCACTTCCGGTAGTTCTTACTCCGCGCATCCCTAATAACTTCTTTACCCTTTTTATACCCTGCGCATGCGTGTAACTCCGCCCTCGTCGCCCGCCCATGACGACTTTTTCTGCATTTCCCCGCCCCTTAACGATCGGTGCACAGTGTGAGACGGCGACATGTCGCAGACACAGGTGGCTTCTTTACTTGAAATTACCGACGAGGAAAGCCCGGAGGCGGAAACGTCCCGATCCTGTAAAAAAAGATACAAGGCGACTAATATGTCTTTTTCTGAGATGGCGGAGATGGTGGACATTCTGCGGAGGAAGGATTACGACGGCAAACATGGCCCATACGACACCCCTAATCTCCGGAAGTCACAAATTATGGATAAAGTGGCGAAGACTCTATAAAAAATATGGGGTCAGGAGATCTAAGGAACAACTCCGTAAAAGGTGGTCAGACCTGAAGATCAGGGAGCCGGAGCAGTATAGAAGCTTATAAAAAGCATAGAAAAAAGTAAGTATATTTTACTGTGTTCTTTCACATTGTAATATGTATTCTTCCATGTTTTGCACCATGTGCTTGGCTTGACTGGGTTCACATTTTGAAATCTCATCTTTTAGGTTAAGTGGAGAGTCCACTTATTTGCCCAATGTTTTGACCAATAACTTGCTGCTCTTCCCCCAAACATGTTTGGCACATATGCACGTAAACTACATGTGGGCATGCCTCATTTTACTTCAACAATGTTTATCTACACATTGTTGGCTAGATGATGTGTTGTAAGGAAATTTAGAATGTGACTGAAAGAAGAAACTGTATTCTGGGTAAAGGAGATGACACTCCAGCAGTTGTGTACTCTTTTTTGTTCTTCAGCAAGATACTATACTCTGGACCACATGACCAAATTTATTAACGGTGTCACACACAGGTGGTCCAGTGGATACCTTGGTGGTTATCCAAGTGTATTTGTGAATGTCCTCAAAAATAACAGGTTGCTTTGTTGAGCTTGCAAGATCACATATGTTCATGTTGGAACTCAGGGCCAAATATCAATTGTACCCCACTTCAAAACATTGAGGATCCCTTTTCAGGCCTTAAAAAAGTCTGTGTGCTAAAGTATACATTTTTGTTGTAAATTCCCATAGGGGAGAGGAGAGTGGGAGGACACCATGCTCATGAGACGAGGAACCCAACACCACAGAAAATCCCCGAAGCTCCCAAAGCAGACCAAGATCAGCAGGTTCAGGAAGCGGAGGTGGAGGAAGCGGAGGTGGAGGTAGGGGAGGTGGAGGTAGGGGAGGTGGAGGAAGGGGAGGTGGAGGAAGGGGAGGTGGAGGAAGGGGAGGTGGAGGAAGGGGAGGTGGAGGAAGGGGAGGTGGAGCTTATCAGCACAACAGGTCAGTGTCTGTCACCACAACTTCAAGGTAAATACAGATGTAGGACTGCCTAGTGTAAACCTTTTTTTTTGTTTTAGGGACTGAACGTGGGGGTGTGTCTGGAAGTCCAAATCCGCCATTCTCGAGTGCCAGTGCCAAAATAATCATTCAGGAAATCATGGAATGCAGTAGCGAAATGGACATTATGAGAAAGAGAATGATTGTGATTGAGCAAAAATATAAAAACATGATAGATATTTTGGGGAGAATAGTGTGAACCCCCCCTTTTTGTGTTTTTTGTTATGCGTCTGAAATTATCTCAGGGATTTCCAACATCCCAAATGTGAAGATGCACACACTGAAGACTCAACATGTGCTATCTGCCATCACAGGATATCTATGTCCCTGTTTTGGGGGTGCAACCTCTTCCTCCCTCCTCAAGTAGGGGAGAGGAAGGGTTTACATCCCCAAAGCACGACCATTGATCCCCCATGATGGCAGATAGCACATGTTTACCCTAGCCATGGGATCTTGTTGAAGATACCCATTTGAGCCCCAAAAGAAAGTGTGTTTGTTAACATTTGGGATGGATCAGGGGTACCATCACCCCATCTCCAGTTGGTATTTTTCACAGTGTTATTTTATTACTTTTTCAGACTTAAAAAAATGGCTTACGACCCATGCATGTTTCTGCAAAAAAAGCCGCACATAAAAAAAAAAATAGCATTTCTAAAAACCAAAAAAAAATGCGGTGCAAACAATAAAAACATTTGGGAAGTCTAAAAAAGGTGTGCCTTGTTCTTTCTATGCTCAAGAGCAGTTCTGAAGATGCAAAAACCGTGTTTTTCGCTCAGAGTTTTGAGGCTATTTACTAAGGACAATTACACTTGGCACTACTAGAACCTGGGAGACACATAAACCCAAAATACAAGAATGACAACACAAGTTTGTATGAATTCCATGTTTTTTTTTATTTTTAAAAGGTTTAATACTTGGTCAGATGTGGTCTGGCATTGCGATGGCCCCCCTACCCGTGAAGTACTCTACGTATTTCTGGCGTACTTCACGGCACTTTGGGGGGCCAAGCCAGTACAGGCAGTGCTGAGGCCGGTCAGATTAATCAGTTCAGATGGACCGGCTTCAGGCCCAAACGATGAAACATAATTGTTTGCAAATTTGCGTAGAAAATTGTGCAATATGCAGCAGCAGTAGACGATGTGGTTCAGTTTATAATCCGCCAAATTTATCGCTGTCTGGAACAGGCGGAACCGGCTGGCCATTATCCCGAAGGCATTCTCCACAACTCTCTGGGCTCTGGCCAGCCGGTAATTAAAAACCCTTCTCTCCGGGGTGAGGGTGCGTTGGGGAAACGGCCGCATCAGGTGTGGTCCTAGTCCAAAAGCCTCATCCGCAATGAAAACGAACGGGAGCCCTTCAACGTTCTCTGCATCTGGAGGCAGTGCAAGACCCCCAGCCTGCAGACGGTGAGCGAACTCCGTCTCCGCGAATGATCCGCCATCGGACATCCGGCCGTTCTTCCCCACGTCCACATACAGGAACTCGTACCGTGCCGACACCACCGCCATTAACACTATGCTATTAAAACCTTTATAGTTGAAATAGTATGACCCCGAACGGGGTGGCGGCACAATGTGGACGTGCTTCCCATCAATTGCCCCTCCACAGTTGGGGAAATCCCGCCGCTGGGCAAATTGGGAGGCCACAGTCAGCCATTCCTGTGGTGTGCTAGGGAACTGTGGAGTCAAACAAAAAGAAGACATTAGTACGGTTTATGGTTACAGTGCAAGCAGATTACACACAAAAAAACATTGTTGAGTAACATTATTATTTAAGGGAGTTTTTCCGAACAATAAACAAAAGGCCCACTTAGCAGATGCCTCACCCCCGCTGAGTGGACATTCTAAAATAATCTAAGGGGGGGGCCTAAGGTGATTGTGGGTGATCCCAAAAAAGGCTCTACCACTTTGCTGAGCTTGATTGAGAACTACAAATTTTTTAACATCTTTAGGGGGGGAGGGAAGGTTGTCAAACTACGAGGGCAATGACCCCCCAAAAATGAAAAGGAAAATAGAAGGCTAGCTGGGTTTGCGCCCACGATAGCATGCTGGAGAGGTTAGTGAAGGGAAATAGGCATGTAGGGCCCAAAAAGGGATTTACAGGTAAAAAAAGGCATGTGGAAAATGGGGACATTACCAGGATATTACAAACAGGCATATTTGTGTTAGGAGGAAAAAAAAAAAAAAAACGAGAATAAAAAAAGATAATGTGAGGTTAAAGGAGCATAATTACCTTCATATAGTCCTTCTGCAGGACCTGAATGATGGCCGAACACGTCTCAGGGATAATGATCCCGAGAGCCTGGGGGGAGATGCCTGTTGAGAACTTGAGGTCCTGCAAGCTTCTCCCAGTCGCCAGGTATCTCAACGTGGCAATAAGCCTCTGCTCGGAAGTGATGGCCTGGCGCATCACAGTGTCCTGCCTCGTGATATAGGGGGACAGCAAATCCAACAGACGGTGAAATACGGGGTCCGTCATCCTGAGATAATTCCTGAAATCATCAGGGTTATTCTCATGGATTTCCCGCAGCAGAGGCATATGAGAGAATTGGTCCCGCTGGAGCAACCAACTCTTAGTCCATGAACTCCTCCTCACCCTGTTCACAGACTGAACTCGGGTTACAGTGTTAACTGCAACACCAAGCCCAAAGCCAGCACGAGCTCGAGAACGAGAACACACTTCAAACATGGTTTTAAACCGGTCGGCTGGTCAGAACGCACTCAAACAGAACGCACCGTGGAACAGCAAGGCCTGAGAAGAACGATCTGAAAAACAGTAAACGAACGGCCAAGTCGGCACTGCAAGGCAGTAACGACCTAACTGCACGCACTGAATCACAAATACAAACCCACAAGCACAAACTGAACAACAGGAAACGATCTGCAAAGCACGGAGACTGAAAAGCGTGAATCGGCTCTCACCAAACTTTTACTAACACGCGGTAACACGAAATCAGCAAAAGCAGCCCAAGGGGTGGCGCCATTAGATTTGTTCGGCCCTTTTATAGCGTGTCGTACGTTTTGTACGTGCCGTCGTTTTGTTGCCGTCGGTTTTTAAACTGATGGTGTGTGGCCAAGACTGATGAAAAACAGTTTCATCGGATTTCCAATGGTCAAATCCATCGGACGAAAATCCATAGGTTATCCGATCGTGTGTACAGGGCTTCAGGGCACCCGCCGTATATAACCCAATAAAGGTTTAACCCCCTGATCGCCCGGCGGGTGATATCAATTAGGTTTTAGCGTCAGAGAGGGTCTGCGTCACACCCCAGGCAGCGTCAGGTTAGTGCCAGTAACGCTAACACCCACGCGTGAAGCATACACCTCCCTTAGTGGTATAGTATCTGAACAGATCAATATCTGATCAGATCTATACTAGCGTCCCCAGCAGTTTAGGGTTCCCAAAAATGCAGTGTTAGCGGGATCAGCCCAGATACCTGCTAGCACCTGCGTTTTGCCCCTCCGTCCAGCCCAGGCCACCCAAGTGCAGTATCGATCGATCACTGTCACTTACAAAACACAACACACATAACTGCAGCGTTCGCAGAGACAGGCCTGATCCCTGCGACTCCAGTGCTGTAGGAGGTGATTTCACCACCACAGTTAAAAAAAAAAAGCAAATATGCCGAAGCATTGGGGCAGCAGGGGCGGAGGAGCGATTTTGCTCCTAATGCCGAGTACATACGGTCGAAATTCCGACGGAGGCTTGCCCGTGGAAAAGTCTGACCATGTGTGTGCGGCATAACTTTTTTACGGGAGGATGCCCCCATGCTTCGGCATATATAAATGGTGCATGTATGCCCATCATTAGAAGTGGGTGGATGAAGGGCGGTATTCTAATGGTGGGCATACCCACCGATCAATCTCTTTTTTCGTTCAGCCACCTGGCTGCATGAAAAAAAAAGATTACAATACATGTCCAACAAGGACCAGCAACGTACTGGTATGTTGCTGGACTTTGAATGGTTATACCAGATTGATGCCTGCGGGTTTAGGTATCATCTTGGTATCATTCTTTTCAGCCAGCGGCCGGCTTTCATGTAAAAGCAATCCTAGTGGCTAATTAGCCTCTGGACTGCTTTTACAAGCAGTGGGAGGGAATGTCCTCCCCCTGGATATAAAAAGCGCCATTGGGAAATTGGGAAAGCATTTTATCACACCGATCTTGGTGTGGTCAGATGCTTTGAGGGCAGAGGAAAGATCTAGGGTCTAGACCCCAGTTTTTTCAAAAAAAGAGTACCTGTCACTACCTATTGCTATCATAGGGGATATTTACATTCCCTGAGATAACAATAAAAATGATAAAAAAAAAATATGGAAGGAACAATTTAAAAATAAAATAAAAAAGCAAAATTAATAATAAAAAAAAAAAGAAAAAAAAAAAAGCACCACTGTCCTGCCCTGTTCTTGCCCAATGTCGAACGCAAGCGTCGGTCTGGCGTCATATGTAAACAGAAATTGCACCATGCATGTGAGGTATCACCGCGAAGGTCAGATCGAGGGCAGTAATTTTAGCAGTAGACCTCCTCTGTAAATCTAACGGGGTAACCTGTAAAGGCTTTTAAAAATGTATGTAGTTTGTCGCCAATGCGCGTTTGTGCGAAATTTTAAAGCATGTCGTGTTTGGTATCTATGTACTCGACCTAAGATCATCTTTTTTATTTCATCAAACATTTGGGCAATATAGTGTGTTTTAGTGCATTAAAATTAAAAAAAGTGTATTTTTTTCCCCAAAAAATGCGTTTGAAAAATCGCTGCGCAAATACTGTGTAGAAAAAAAAAATGCAACACCCACCATTTTATTCTGTAGGGCTTTTGCTTTAAAAATATATATATATAATGTTTGGGGGTTCAACATAATTTTCCTGCAAAAAAAAATATGTTTTCATGTAAACAAAAAGTGTTTTTTTGCACAAAGTTGTCACTAAATGATATATTGCTCAAACATGCCATGGGCATATGTGGAATTACACCCCAAAATACATTCTGTTGCTTCTCCTGAGTACGGGGATACCACATGTGTGAGACTTTTTTGGAGCCTAGCCGCGTACGGGACCCCAAAAACCAATCACCGCCTTCAGGCTTTCTAAGGGTGTAAATTTTTGATTTCACTTCTCACTGCCTATCACAGTTTCGGAGGCCATGGAATGCCCAGATGGCACAAACCCCCCCAAATGACCCCATTTTGGAAAGTAATCACCCCAAGCTATTTGCTGAGAGGTATTGTGAGTATTTTGCAGATCTCGCTTTTGGTCACAAAGTTTTGAAAATTGAAAAAAAAAAGAAAAAAAAATGTTCTTTCTTCATTTTCAAAAAAAATGAGAGCTGTAAAATACTCACCATGCCTCTCAGCAAACAGCTTGGGGTGTCTACTTTCCAAAATGGGGTCATTTGGGGGGGTTTTGTGCTATTTTGGCATTTTATGGCCTTCAAAACTGTGATAGGTAGTGAGGAGTGAAATCAAAAATTTGCGCCCTTAGAAATCCTGAAGGCAGTGCTTGGTTTCCGGGGTCCCGTACGTGACTAGGCTCCTAAAAAGTCCCACACATGTGGTATCCCCGTACTCAGGAGAAGCAGCAGAATGTATTTTGGGGTGCAATTCCACATATAACCATGGCATGTGTGAGCAATATATCATTTAGTGACAACTTTTTGTAATTTTTTTTTTTTTTTTGTCATTATTCAATCACTTGGTTTATAATCCGCCAAATTTATCGCTGTCTGGAACAGGCGGAACCGGCTGGCCATTATCCCGAAGGCATTCTCCACAACTCTCTGGGCTCTGGCCAGCCGGTAATTAAAAACCCTTCTCTCCGGGGTGAGGGTGCGTTGGGGAAACGGCCGCATCAGGTGTGGTCCTAGTCCAAAAGCCTCATCCGCAATGAAAACGAACGGGAGCCCTTCAACGTTCTCTGCATCTGGAGGCAGTGCAAGACCCCCAGCCTGCAGACGGTGAGCGAACTCCGTCTCCGCGAATGATCCGCCATCGGACATCCGGCCGTTCTTCCCCACGTCCACATACAGGAACTCGTACCGTGCCGACACCACCGCCATTAACACTATGCTATTAAAACCTTTATAGTTGAAATAGTATGACCCCGAACGGGGTGGCGGCACAATGTGGACGTGCTTCCCATCAATTGCCCCTCCACAGTTGGGGAAATCCCGCCGCTGGGCAAATTGGGAGGCCACAGTCAGCCATTCCTGTGGTGTGCTAGGGAACTGTGGAGTCAAACAAAAAGAAGACATTAGTACGGTTTATGGTTACAGTGCAAGCAGATTACACACAAAAAAACATTGTTGAGTAACATTATTATTTAAGGGAGTTTTTCCGAACAATAAACAAAAGGCCCACTTAGCAGATGCCTCACCCCCGCTGAGTGGACATTCTAAAATAATCTAAGGGGGGGGCCTAAGGTGATTGTGGGTGATCCCAAAAAAGGCTCTACCACTTTGCTGAGCTTGATTGAGAACTACAAATTTTTTAACATCTTTAGGGGGGGAGGGAAGGTTGTCAAACTACGAGGGCAATGACCCCCCAAAAATGAAAAGGAAAATAGAAGGCTAGCTGGGTTTGCGCCCACGATAGCATGCTGGAGAGGTTAGTGAAGGGAAATAGGCATGTAGGGCCCAAAAAGGGATTTACAGGTAAAAAAAGGCATGTGGAAAATGGGGACATTACCAGGATATTACAAACAGGCATATTTGTGTTAGGAGGAAAAAAAAAAAAAAAACGAGAATAAAAAAAGATAATGTGAGGTTAAAGGAGCATAATTACCTTCATATAGTCCTTCTGCAGGACCTGAATGATGGCCGAACACGTCTCAGGGATAATGATCCCGAGAGCCTGGGGGGAGATGCCTGTTGAGAACTTGAGGTCCTGCAAGCTTCTCCCAGTCGCCAGGTATCTCAACGTGGCAATAAGCCTCTGCTCGGAAGTGATGGCCTGGCGCATCACAGTGTCCTGCCTCGTGATATAGGGGGACAGCAAATCCAACAGACGGTGAAATACGGGGTCCGTCATCCTGAGATAATTCCTGAAATCATCAGGGTTATTCTCATGGATTTCCCGCAGCAGAGGCATATGAGAGAATTGGTCCCGCTGGAGCAACCAACTCTTAGTCCATGAACTCCTCCTCACCCTGTTCACAGACTGAACTCGGGTTACAGTGTTAACTGCAACACCAAGCCCAAAGCCAGCACGAGCTCGAGAACGAGAACACACTTCAAACATGGTTTTAAACCGGTCGGCTGGTCAGAACGCACTCAAACAGAACGCACCGTGGAACAGCAAGGCCTGAGAAGAACGATCTGAAAAACAGTAAACGAACGGCCAAGTCGGCACTGCAAGGCAGTAACGACCTAACTGCACGCACTGAATCACAAATACAAACCCACAAGCACAAACTGAACAACAGGAAACGATCTGCAAAGCACGGAGACTGAAAAGCGTGAATCGGCTCTCACCAAACTTTTACTAACACGCGGTAACACGAAATCAGCAAAAGCAGCCCAAGGGGTGGCGCCATTAGATTTGTTCGGCCCTTTTATAGCGTGTCGTACGTTTTGTACGTGCCGTCGTTTTGTTGCCGTCGGTTTTTAAACTGATGGTGTGTGGCCAAGACTGATGAAAAACAGTTTCATCGGATTTCCAATGGTCAAATCCATCGGACGAAAATCCATAGGTTATCCGATCGTGTGTACAGGGCTTCAGGGCACCCGCCGTATATAACCCAATAAAGGTTTAACCCCCTGATCGCCCGGCGGGTGATATCAATTAGGTTTTAGCGTCAGAGAGGGTCTGCGTCACACCCCAGGCAGCGTCAGGTTAGTGCCAGTAACGCTAACACCCACGCGTGAAGCATACACCTCCCTTAGTGGTATAGTATCTGAACAGATCAATATCTGATCAGATCTATACTAGCGTCCCCAGCAGTTTAGGGTTCCCAAAAATGCAGTGTTAGCGGGATCAGCCCAGATACCTGCTAGCACCTGCGTTTTGCCCCTCCGTCCAGCCCAGGCCACCCAAGTGCAGTATCGATCGATCACTGTCACTTACAAAACACAACACACATAACTGCAGCGTTCGCAGAGACAGGCCTGATCCCTGCGACTCCAGTGCTGTAGGAGGTGATTTCACCACCACAGTTAAAAAAAAAAAGCAAATATGCCGAAGCATTGGGGCAGCAGGGGCGGAGGAGCGATTTTGCTCCTAATGCCGAGTACATACGGTCGAAATTCCGACGGAGGCTTGCCCGTGGAAAAGTCTGACCATGTGTGTGCGGCATAACTTTTTTACGGGAGGATGCCCCCATGCTTCGGCATATATAAATGGTGCATGTATGCCCATCATTAGAAGTGGGTGGATGAAGGGCGGTATTCTAATGGTGGGCATACCCACCGATCAATCTCTTTTTTCGTTCAGCCACCTGGCTGCATGAAAAAAAAAGATTACAATACATGTCCAACAAGGACCAGCAACGTACTGGTATGTTGCTGGACTTTGAATGGTTATACCAGATTGATGCCTGCGGGTTTAGGTATCATCTTGGTATCATTCTTTTCAGCCAGCGGCCGGCTTTCATGTAAAAGCAATCCTAGTGGCTAATTAGCCTCTGGACTGCTTTTACAAGCAGTGGGAGGGAATGTCCTCCCCCTGGATATAAAAAGCGCCATTGGGAAATTGGGAAAGCATTTTATCACACCGATCTTGGTGTGGTCAGATGCTTTGAGGGCAGAGGAAAGATCTAGGGTCTAGACCCCAGTTTTTTCAAAAAAAGAGTACCTGTCACTACCTATTGCTATCATAGGGGATATTTACATTCCCTGAGATAACAATAAAAATGATAAAAAAAAAATATGGAAGGAACAATTTAAAAATAAAATAAAAAAGCAAAATTAATAATAAAAAAAAAAAGAAAAAAAAAAAAGCACCACTGTCCTGCCCTGTTCTTGCCCAATGTCGAACGCAAGCGTCGGTCTGGCGTCATATGTAAACAGAAATTGCACCATGCATGTGAGGTATCACCGCGAAGGTCAGATCGAGGGCAGTAATTTTAGCAGTAGACCTCCTCTGTAAATCTAACGGGGTAACCTGTAAAGGCTTTTAAAAATGTATGTAGTTTGTCGCCAATGCGCGTTTGTGCGAAATTTTAAAGCATGTCGTGTTTGGTATCTATGTACTCGACCTAAGATCATCTTTTTTATTTCATCAAACATTTGGGCAATATAGTGTGTTTTAGTGCATTAAAATTAAAAAAAGTGTATTTTTTTCCCCAAAAAATGCGTTTGAAAAATCGCTGCGCAAATACTGTGTAGAAAAAAAAAATGCAACACCCACCATTTTATTCTGTAGGGCTTTTGCTTTAAAAATATATATATATAATGTTTGGGGGTTCAACATAATTTTCCTGCAAAAAAAAATATGTTTTCATGTAAACAAAAAGTGTTTTTTTGCACAAAGTTGTCACTAAATGATATATTGCTCAAACATGCCATGGGCATATGTGGAATTACACCCCAAAATACATTCTGTTGCTTCTCCTGAGTACGGGGATACCACATGTGTGAGACTTTTTTGGAGCCTAGCCGCGTACGGGACCCCAAAAACCAATCACCGCCTTCAGGCTTTCTAAGGGTGTAAATTTTTGATTTCACTTCTCACTGCCTATCACAGTTTCGGAGGCCATGGAATGCCCAGATGGCACAAACCCCCCCAAATGACCCCATTTTGGAAAGTAATCACCCCAAGCTATTTGCTGAGAGGTATTGTGAGTATTTTGCAGATCTCGCTTTTGGTCACAAAGTTTTGAAAATTGAAAAAAAAAAGAAAAAAAAATGTTCTTTCTTCATTTTCAAAAAAAATGAGAGCTGTAAAATACTCACCATGCCTCTCAGCAAACAGCTTGGGGTGTCTACTTTCCAAAATGGGGTCATTTGGGGGGGTTTTGTGCTATTTTGGCATTTTATGGCCTTCAAAACTGTGATAGGTAGTGAGGAGTGAAATCAAAAATTTGCGCCCTTAGAAATCCTGAAGGCAGTGCTTGGTTTCCGGGGTCCCGTACGTGACTAGGCTCCTAAAAAGTCCCACACATGTGGTATCCCCGTACTCAGGAGAAGCAGCAGAATGTATTTTGGGGTGCAATTCCACATATAACCATGGCATGTGTGAGCAATATATCATTTAGTGACAACTTTTTGTAATTTTTTTTTTTTTTTTGTCATTATTCAATCACTTGGGACAAAAAAAAAATATTCAATGGGCTCAACATGCCTCTCAGCAATTTCCTTGGGGTGTCTACTTTCCAAAATGGGGTCATTTGGGGGGGTTTTGTACTGCCCTGCCATTTTAGCACCTCAAGAACTGAGATAGGCAGTCATAAATTTAAAGCTGTGTAAATTCCAGAAAATGTACCCTAGTTTGTAAACGCTATAACTTTTGCGCAAACCAATAAATATACACTTATTGACATTTTTTTTACTAAAGACATGTGGCTGAATACATTTTGGCCTAAATGTATGACTAAAATTGAGTTTATTCGATTTTTCTTATAACAAATAGTAGAAAATATCATTTTTTTTAAAAAATTTCGGTCTTTTTCCGTTTATATCGCAAAAAATTTAAATCACAGAGGCAATCAAATACCATTAAAAGAAAGCTCTATTTGTGGGAAGAAAAGGACGTAAATTTCGTTTGGGTACAACATTGCATGTCTGCACAATTTACAGTTAAAGCAGCGCAGTGCAAAATTCTGAATTCACCTCTGGTCCTTTAGCTACCAAATGGTCCGGGGCTTAAGTGGTTAAAAACGGTTGTGTGTACGCGGCATAACACCTAGAAAAAGTTATCATAAGTCTTTAATTATGCACCTTTTGAATGCTACAAAGGCTTGCATCCTAAGTCTGTGGAAACAACTGCCTTTTCCTACAGAAACACAGTGGTTTGCCAGGGTGAATGATATATAATAGATGTGTAAGCAGGTTGCAGCCAAGTTAATTAGGTGCTGTTTCGGACGTGAAAAAATAAAAATAAAAACCACAGTGGTCATCAAAAACCACCAAAGAAAAGCTCTATTTGTGGGGAAAAAAAGTACATACATTTTATTTGGGTACATCATTGCACGACTGCGCAATTGTCAGTTAAAATAACACAGTGGCGTATTACAAAAAATGGCCTGGCCAGGAAGGGGGTAAATCTTCCAGAGGTGAAGTGGCTAGGTATCAAATAAAATAGTGTGAAGAAGATTCCTTATATTATTCTGTTCACTAAACTGAGCTGCATCTAGGCCCATACCTGGTTCCAGAATATGGCTTATATTTACAAAACCACCATGCAACTGTAGGGGAAAGTCCACCAGAACAGTACCCGTCTTAGATGAACAGTGGGATAAGTGTTATGTAGATACTATTGGGTAGGGATGGGCTCGATGTTCGAGTCGAACGCAAGTTCATTTGGTCAAAGAACATATAGTGCAGTTCGTGCAGTATATATAATACAGTTCAGCGTATATAAAGTAGTATATATAATTTGCGCAGCGGTCTTTCAAATGCATTTTTTTTCGGAAAAAAATACACTTTCATGAATTAAAAAAAAAAACGGAAAAGTAAAGTTAGCCTATTTTTTTATATAATGTGAAAGATGATGTTACGCCGAGTAAATAGATACCTAACATGTCATGCTTGAAATTGCGCACACTCATGGAATGGCGACAAACGACGGTACCTAAAAATCTCCATAGGTGATGCTTTAAAAAACATTTAACAGTTACCAGGTTAGAGTTACAGAGGTGGTCTTTTTCTAGAATTATTGCTCTCGCTCTGATGATCATGGTGATACCTCACATGTGTGATTTGAACATCGTTTACTGTACATTTACGCATGCGTTATCTTTGTTGCGCAAGCATGTGGGGATGGGGGCACTTTAAAAAAAATATCATTTTTTTTTTATTTAATAATTTTTTTAAATTGTCCCTTTATAAAGAAAAAATCGGATCACTTTTATTGCTGTAACAAGGAATGTAAACATCCCTTTTGACAGTAATAGGTGCTGACAGGTACTCTTTATGGAGGGATCTGGGGTCTAAAAGACCCCAAATCCCTCCTTTGCACTTAAAAGTATTCAGATTGCCAAAATTGGCGATTCTGAATACTGTCATTTTTTAAAAATCTGCGCCATTTTCAACCGAATAAACCAGAAGTGACGTTGTGACGTCGCTTCCGGGATTTTACATTGGAGACCCGATCAGAGCTGAACTCACAGCTGCAGGCATCATCCCGGTGTAACCCCTTCATTTGAACACAAATTTGCGTACGGTCAGCGTGAAGGGGATATAATACAGTTCAGAGTATATAGTGCAGTCCATGTAGTATATATAATACAGTTCAGAGTATATAGTGCAATCTGTGTAGTAAATATAAGATGGTGCAGAGATTATAGTGCAGTCCGTGTAGTATATATAATACAGTACAGAGTATATAGTGCAGTCCGTGTAGTATATATAATACAGTGCAGAGTATATAGTGCCATCAGTATAGTATATATAATACATTGCAGAGTATATAGTGCCGGTTTAACCCCTTCAAGCCATGAATGCAAATTTGCGTACGGTCGGCGTGAAGGGGATATAATACATATATAGTGCAGTCAGTGTAGAATATACAGTAAAATACAGTTCAGAGTATATAGTGCAGTCCGTGTAGTATATATAATACAGTAAGTATATCTGCTTACCAGATTACCAGTGGCTCACAGAAGTCCCATTGGACAAAACGTACGTCAGGCTAGGCACGGAGCAGCAGTGATATCCGAACACTTGTGGAGGGTGCTGGACAAACGATTGTTTACATTTTGAGCCTAATTTTATAATTTTTGTTGTAATTACAACTTTTAATAAACTCCTGTGTGCTTTTAAAAGAATGTTGCGCAATGAGTTTATCTTCCTCTTTCATACGATGAATGTGTGACGGGACCCTGAAGTTTCCTTAACCGCTTGCCGACCACCACACGAGGATTTACGTCGACAGAATGGCACGGCTGCGCAAATGGGCGTATATATATACGTTAGGGCTGTGGAAATTACCTATTAATTCATCGATTAATCGATTAATTATTTTGATCGATCAAAATTCTTTTGATCGGTACTCACCTTTCCGCCGGCTTCCGGGTCTTCAGGTAGTTCCGTCGGAGATCCGGTGACGTCACGGACACCGGCGGGGCTTGCCGTGTCCATCTGAAGGGCTCCTTTGCTGTGCCTTCATATCTGCATGCCGGCGGGACCTTACGATCTGCCACACGCAAGGGCTGTTACACTTCCCTCTATCACTTCCCTCTATCAACCTGGGATTCTACAGCCATCCACTGGGAGTTGTGATAGTTCCCTTCACGGGACATCTACATGCCGACGGACTGATGTTAGCCCCTTCTCATCTGGATTCAGCAGTGGTATCGTTGTACACATTTTTATACCAGTATCATACTTAGCTACATGTTTTTATGACTGCTTTTGCTACCGTTTGGTATTACTCGCACCATTTTTAGAGTTTATGTAGCTACATCGATTTTATCCCCAGTGCAATATTTGTTTTGTTACCTACTTGAAGACTATAAAAGTTTTAATGCTATTCCCATCGAGCGCTGCCTTTGTGTGTTTTTTGTATCCTGCTATCCATTTGTCCAGTGGTTGGTAGCTGCACTGGGAATCGGCCTGCAAGGAGATCAGCTAAAAGTAGTTGGATCCATGTGCGTTATAATTAATCGAAATCAGTCGATTAATCGATTAAAAAAAATGTGATTAGAAACCTCTCTTAGGGGTCCTGGCCCAGAAAGACATCAAATACTGGTGGACATTCCCATTTGCCGTTAAATTCATTTTCAAGAGTAAACCCTATTCGTTCTCTAACCTCCAAGATGGAGAGAAGACCCTCCTTTCACTGAAGCTGATCTCGCTAGAATCGGACATGGACACATCAAACCCAGCCAACAACTCTACTAAACGGCCACCACCCACCAGCCCCCTGACGCCCCTGTGGAACAACCCGAAATCGAAGAAAGCGAAAGACATTCGCCCGACCTGAGTATTGCCAGCAATTAATTTTATTTTATTTTTATATTTACTACTCTCTACCTTGGCTCCCAAAGGGAGTACTCATCAGAGACTTCCTCTTCTTCTGAAAGGGGCAATTGCCCTCCCAAATTCTATTGATCAAACTTTCTTATTTTTCAGTATATTAAGATATTGATCCGATCTAGGGTTTCCCCCCAATTGATTTTGCTTATAGTCCTGGATAAGGCCTTAAACGAACCTGTTGGCTCATTATTACCATCTGTTAGAAGACAGAAACCTTATGTTTCTCACGTGGTTGTTTCTATGAGTTGGGCTCATAGTGGCCCCCTAATGTTAGTGGGTTAGTTACTGAACTAAATGTTTCCCCTCAATTATAATAGATAGTAGCTCTAAGATGTTCACCACATTGCCTGCTCTGAAAAGGGGCGGGTGAGGGGTAGTTATCCAGATGCTCATCCCAGGGGACTGGAGGTCCCCCCTTTATGGGAATTTAAACCCTCTGTGCTAGGTATTTCTAAATGAACAAAAGTTAGTTGAGCGCCGCGGAGCTGGGTGCTTAGCATGTGCCTCCGCCTATCCCTCAGTCTCTCGAAGATTTGTGGGGTGGGTTGTCTGCTCACAATGGTGCAGACACTTTTTGTAAGGTCTGGCTCGGGGGAGAGGTTATTTCCCCAGGGAGCGGACCGTCTTTCTCTGAAGAGGCTGTCTATGGTCTCTTCCTCTATCTTTCCTATCTTGCTCTTTCTGTATACCCCTTCCCTCTCCCTCCTCCCCTCCCCCTTCTACGTACTAAGATGCTTAACAATTGTGTGTTTCTCAGAATCCATCCAGGTTATCACTGAGGTTCCTAATCAAACTAAACCATCTCACAGAAGGTCCATACAGAAGACAACTAGAGGTTCGGCTCACCTAAAGGTAAGTGACGCAGGGATAGACAGCATACACTCAACTCCTCTCCATGGCTAATGCACCAAAACCTATACTTAAAATAGCTACCCACAACGCCCAGGGTCTTAATTCCCCAATAAAAAGGAGAAAAATATTTGACAGTTACAGATCCCTCGGACTGGATGTGGTTTTGATTCAAGAGACTCACTTCCCTAGACGGTACAGCCCTGTCTTTTTACACCATCACTTCCCAGTTTTTTATTTGGCAAAGGCAGAAGACAAATCAAAAGGGGTTGCAATTTTATTTTCAAAATCTTGCAATTTCTCTTGGCAAGCCGAGTACAAAGACCCAGAAGGCAGGTTTCTTTTAGTGAAAGGCCTAATTGAGGGGCACGTTTTCTCCTTTATATCATACTATGCTCCAAATAAAGGGCAACTGAGGTTTTTTCAGTCAATGATGTCAACCCTGAGCCCTATGTTGGAGGGGACTCCCATATTTGGGGGTGACTCCAACATGGCGCTTGATCGTGGGCTGGATAAGTCCAACCCAGCCAAACCCATCCTAACTCGCCCCACCAGGGCCAGCCTAAAATTTGCTAGACTACTCCATGCTCAGGGCTTGGCAGACGTTTGGCGTGAACAGAACCCAACGACAAGAGATTATACCCATTTCTCTAACCCCCATCAATCCTATGCCAGGATAGATCACATTCTCATCCCCTCACATCATCTTCCACATGTCAATGATGCTCGGATTATAGACACGTCACTCTCGGATCACTCTATTGTGTCAGCATCTCTCGACTCACTCTCACACAGACCCAAACATTTCCAGTGGAGGCTTAATGAGTCAATTTTGTCAGACCCCATTAATGTGATCGAGATTAATAAAGCACTAACCGAATACTTCTCTTTAAATAACAATGGGGAGGTATCCGCAGAAGTACTCTGGGCAGCCCATAAAGTTACCGTCAGAGGTAAACTTATCCAGCTCGCATCCAAAATCAAAAGAGAAAGAATGGCTGATATAGTTAGATTGGAAAGAATGTACGCTTCTCTCAGAGCCCAACATAAAAAAGATCCGACCAGAATTAGCATGACACAAATAGACTCAGTCAGACTGCAACTTAACTTAGCCCTGACAACACGAGCTGAAAAACTGATCCGATGGAGCGGAGCGAAATTTTATACCCAGAAGGACAAATTAGGCAAGATGCTGGCCAATAAACTCACCCCCAGGGTGAGGCTAAACACAATCCCTAGGATCAAATCTCATAATCAGACCACGACTTCTGATCCCTCCAAAATCCTTACAGCTTTCAGAGAGTTCTATGACAAGCTTTATAGTGCTGGTCAGCAGGTTTCCGCTAGTTCCATCTCACATTTTCTAGACACCCTCCCTATTCCTAAACTCTCTGATGAACACAAAACCATCATGGAGGACCCAATTTCAGTGGAAGAATCCATGGAGGTTATCAAAAACCTAAAGGGGGGAACGGCTCCAGGTCCGGACGGTCTATCGGTCCCCTACTATAAGACCTTCTCAGAGATAGTAGCGCCCTTTATGACAAAAATTTTTAACGAAAAAACCTCCGGTTCCCCCCTAAAACCTGACCTAAACTCAGCATACATTACTGTCATCCCGAAACCTGATAAAAATCCAGAAGAGGTAGCTAACTATAGACCAATATCGTTGATAAATAACGATTTAAAGATCCTAACCAAAGTCCTAGCAAACAGACTAAACTCATTCATCAGCTCCTATATTCACAAAGACCAAGTGGGATTTATCCCAGGTAGACAGGGCCCTGATCAAACTAGAAGAGCTATTGATATAGTCTCGATCTTACAGTCTAACTGGCCAGGAGGACCTAAGCAACAGGGAATGCTACTTTCCCTGGACATACAAAAAGCATTCGATACTGTGTCCTGGCAGTACATCTTTACCCTGTTAGAGCATTGGGGCTTTGGGAATCAATTTATCGGAACCCTGAAAGCACTATACTCCACGCCCATGGCGCGTATTCGAATTCAAGGACATTATTCCTCCCCGATCCACATAGCAAGGGGAACAAGGCAAGGCTGCCCATTGTCACCCGTAATCTTTGCATTGGCCATAGAGACATTGGCGATAGCTATACGAGAGAATCCTGATGTAAAGGGGGTTTCTTGTGGGCCCCAAATGCACAAATGTGGGTTGTTTGCGGATGACTTAATACTCTTTATTACCTCCCCTCTAACCTCCCTACCTAATTTGAATAAAATTCTTTCCTCTTTTGCGACAGTAACAGGTTTGCAGGTTAACTTTGCCAAATCCCAAGCCCTAAACATCTCTCTTAACCCTGAGATGGTCTCCCTACTTAAAATGAATTTTAAATTTGCCTGGAATGAATACAATATCGAATATTTGGGTATCTCCCTTACTTCTAAATTTGAGTCCCTCTACGCTAAAAACTTCCCTCCCATGTACCACAAGTTAGAGCAAGACCTAAAACTATGGTCAAAGCAAAATTTATCTTGGTTGGGAAGAATAAATGCTGTCAAGATGACACTATTGCCTAGACTGCTCTACCTCTTCCGAGCTCTCCCCATCCCACTGAGGAGGGACCATCTCAAGTCACTCCAGAGCAAAATTATACAATTTATTTGGGGGGGATCGGGATACAGGATCAACCAACAGACTCTATACCACTCTAGAAAACGAGGAGGACTGGGTGTGCCAAACTTGTATAGATATTTTTTAGCATCAAGACTGTCCCAGTTCTCCACTGTATATACTAAAGGGAGAAAACCAGATTGGATACAAATCGAACGCCAGGCGGTTCCACATCATACCCTGGATTACCTATTGTGGTGTTCACCTAAAAATAGACCACCTATTTTGGCCCCAACTCTCTCACACTCCTTTGCTTTGTGGGATAAACTGAAATTGAACCCTAACCTTACCTCAGCCATGCAACCCCTCTCACACCTATTCCGTAACCCGAGTTTCCCCCCAGGGTTAAACATAAAGGCCTTTCAATGGTGGCTGGACAAAGGGCTGTACCGTATAGGCCATTTCTTCACGTCTAGAGGCCCACTTTCTCTGGCTTACTGCGTGAGCAATCTCGACCTCCCTCAGTCTGAGAGATTTCGGTTTCAGCAAATAAGCCACTTCTTGCATAGAATATGGCCCGAAAAGCCTAATCCTCCCAAATTTTCAAATTATGAACTCTGGTGCAGTCAACCCATGGAGCAGAGGGGAGGCATTTCAGTCATCTATGCGTCACTTTCCCAACCGACTGATAAATCCCCTTACATGTTAGCCTGGGAGGGAGACTTCAAGTTTCAGTGGAGCTTGGAGACCTGGCAGTCTGCGCTAGCCACAGCGTATAAAGGAATCATCAATACATCTCTCATGGAAGCAAATTTAAAAATTATGACTAGATGGTATATGACACCTACACGACTGGCCAAGATTTTCCCAACAGCTGACCCGTTATGCTTCCGGGGATGTCATCTGAGGGGCACAATCGCCCATGTGTGGTGGGAATGCCCTAGAATCAGGTCCTTTTGGAGAAAGATATTAACTCTCATTAAAAGAGTCACGGGTTGCGAGATTCCCAGGTCTCCGGAAACCATTTTACTAAATGCTCATATTCCCAAGATATCCAAACACGATCGTATACTAATCCACTATATATTGCTGGGAGCCAAAATTACACTAGCCAAGGCGTGGAAGCACCCAAATGTCTCCACTAAAGCAGCGATCAGGAAAGTATCTTGGATCATGGCCCAGGAAAAGCTTGCCAGTATCATTAACGACTCAACATGTAAATTTGAGAAGGTTTGGGAACCATGGGCTCAGTTCTTGGGTATCTCTCTAGTTCCTGGATTAGCTCACAATTAAAACCTGGATTAATTTAAGCACTTAGTGAACCTTGCCTCCCTTCCCTACCCCCACCCTACCCTAACCCCCGTCTTCTCTATCTTTCTTCTTTCTGACTACCTCTCCTTTCTTCTAACAGGGTATCGAATTACTATTAATGGTACAACAATGGAGGTCCTCTTAGGAGTGAGTCAGTCCCATCGGGGGTTTCCCCCCTGGGGGGGAGGGAGGGTTCCCTCCCTCTGGCACAGCATGTTCCCTTTTGGGGTGCCGGAGGGCGGGAGCTCTGTGGCACCTTCCCTGCCCCATATGTAGGGGACTGAAAGAGAGAATTTAGGACCCCAGGCTCTGTTGATAAGGCGAGTTTGGGAGGGAGTGTACCTATAATTAAAATCTGTATGCCAGATGATATGATTAACCACTTGACAGAATTGTTTACAATTACAGATCTTCCTTAATTTTTGCACTTTCGCTGTGTATTTTTTCAGCCCGCCCATGCTATCGGCCAAAAACTTCTATCTTTTATATTGCTATCGTATTTGTTACTCTGTATTTTCCTATTTGAAAATAAAATACTTTGAAAGTAAAAAAAATTTGATTAATCGAACACAATTTTTTTTATTAGTAACAGCCCTAATATACGTCCCCTTTAATTTGCCGGCCTTGTGGTCTCTAGCTCCGTGACAGTGTCCGCTGGACCCGTGGACTCGATGTGCGCCAGTGTCCCGCGATCGGGTCACAGAGCTTAAGAACAGGGAGATGTTAGTGTAAACACAACATCTCCCCGTTCTTCCTAGTGACATGTCACTGATCGTCTGTTCCCTGTCATCGGGAACAGCGATCAGTGATGTGTCACGGCAAGCCACGCCCCCTAACAGTTAGAATCACTCCCTAGGTCACACTTAACCCCTTCAGCACCCTCTACAGGTTAACCCCTTCACTGCCAGTGTAATTTTTACAGTAATCAGTGCATTTTTATAGCACTGATTGCTGTAAAAATTACAATGGTCCCAAAATGGTGTCAAAAGTGTCCGATGTGTCCGCCATAATGTCGCAGTCACAATAAAAATAGGTGATCGCCGCCATTACTAGTAAATAAAAAATATTAATAAAAATGCCATAAAACTATCCCCTATTTTGTAGACGCTATAACTTTTGCCCAAACCAATCAATAAACGCTTATTGCGATTTTTTTTACCAAAAATATGTAGAAGAATACGTATTGGCCTAAACTGAGGAAAAAAAATTATATATTTTTTGGGGAAATTTATTATAGCAAAAAGTAAAAAATATTGAATTTTTTTCAAAATTGTCGCTCTATTTTTGTTTATAGCGCAAAAAATAAAAACCGCAGGGGTGATCAAATACAACCAAAATAAATCTCTATTTGTGGGAAAAAAAAGGACGTAAACTTTGTTTGGGAGCCACGTTGCACGACCGCGCAATTGTCAGTTAAAGCGACGCAGTGCCGAATCGCCAGCCAAATGGTCCGGGGCTGAAGTGGTTAACTGATGATAACTGTTGAATATACACCTGTGGAATGTAATTAAGCAGGCTGGGTAGTGGATGCGAGCCCATAGTGAGGGGTGAAATTGGGACATTTGGACTATTAATATTTTATTTTTCCCTTTTTCATTTTTTCCAGTTGTCATCTTTATTGCATTATATTAGATGTTTTTTTGCATTTTAACCACTTCCCTACTGTGCACGAAAACCCCCTTCCTGCCCAAGCCATTTTTCAGCTTTCAGCGCTGTCACACTTTGAATGACAATTGCGCGGTCGTGCGACGTGGCTCCCAAACTAAATTTGCGTCCTTTTTTTCCCACAAATAGAGCTTTCTTTTGGTGGTATTTGATCACCTCTGCGGTTTTTATTTTTTGCGCTATAAACAAAAGAAGAGCGTCCAGTTTGGAAAAAAAAACACTTTTTTACTTTTTGCTATAATAAATACCCATTTTTATTTTTTTTTATAAAATTTTCCTCAGTTTAGGCCGATACGTATTCTTCTACATATTTTTGGTAAAAAAAAAAAAATTGCAATAAGCGTGTATTGATTGGTTTGCGCAAAAGTTATAGCGTCTACAAAAGAGGGGATAGATTTATAGCAATTTTTTTTTTTTTATTAGTAATGGCGGCGATCTGCGATTTTTATTGTGACTGCAATATTGCGGCGGACACATCGGACACTTTTGACACATTTTTGGGACCATTCACATTTATACAGCGATCCCTGCTATAAAAATGCATTGATTACTGTATAAATGTGATTGGCAGGGAAGGGGTTAACCACTAGGGGGCGGGAAGGGGTTAAATATGTTCCCTCAATGTGTTCTTACTGTGGGGGGAGGGGACTGACTGGGGGAGGTGACTGATGGTTGTCCCTATGTACAAGGGACACACCATCGGTCCCCTCTCCCTCACAGGACGTGGATCTCTGTGTTTACACACAGAGATCCACTTTCCTGCTCGTTTCCCAGGCAATCGCGGCCGCCGGGCACGCGCATCGGGGCCTTGTGAACGCGGCGGGCGCGCGCGCCTCCTAGCTTGTTTTAAAGGGAGGACGTCATATGACGTCCTCCCAGAACGAGAGTGTCCTCCGCCCGCCGTCAATTGACAGTGGGTGGGGGACAAGTGGTTAATCATTAAGGTCATGGTTTGACAGCGCTACAAAGCTTCCGCGATGTACACCCATCTTCACGCGATCGACTCAAAAAATAGAAAAAATTAAAAAAGCTCCGCCTCGATGGGAGGCCTCCTGGCGGCTGCTGTCTCTTGGCTTTGACAGCTGTTATATAGGCTAGAACGGGGCCACCCACTGACGTCAGCGGGTAGCCCTGTTCTTGCCTATATAAGAGCTGTTAAAGCGAAAAGACAGCAAATGTTTTTTCTATTTTTCGGGTCTGTCGGGTGGCGTGATTGACGGTGGATGTACATCGTGGGTTTTTTTTTTCTTTCTAAATAAAGGAGTTGTCAAAAACCGTCTCTTATGGTTTTTACTTTTTGACACTTTTTTTTGATGAATGGGTAGGGGTACCCGATACCCATTCACATAGGAGGGGCAGGATCTGGGGCCCCTTGTTAAAGGGGGCTTTCAGATTCTGATAAGCCCCCTGCCTGCAGACATCGACAACCACCGGGCCAGGGTTGTTGGGAAGAGGCCCTTGTCCCCATAGGGTTCCCCTTAATCACTTCGGTATACTGTATTATATACTCTGCACTGCACTATATATCCTGCACTATATTATATATATACTACACTGACTGCACTATATATTCTACACTGTATTATATATACTACAATGACTGCACTATATACTCTGCAATATATTATCTATACTATACTGATGGCACTATATACTCTGCACTGTATCATATATATTACACGGACTGCACTATATATACTGGGGGGGGGGACCCCCACACCATTTTTTTCATTGATTTTCCAATCATAGTGCCCGGGAGCCGGCAATACATTACACCCGCAAGCAAGTTTAATTAAAATACATTTTTTGCTTTAGAATGTCATTACTGCTGCAGCATGTTCTACACATCGCACATATGCGCCACTTTACAGGCAGACTAAGGGGACCCCCCAGGCACAATATTTAAAGGAATATTTCATTTTCATTGCTTCACTTTAAGCATCATTAAAATCACTGCTCCTGAAAAAAAACTATTGTTTTAAAAACTTTTTTTGCATTGATACATGTCCCCTGGGGCAGTACCTGGGTCCCCATATACTTTCTATGGCAATAACTTGCATATAAGCCTTTAAAATTAGGACTTTTGATTTTTCATGTTCGTGTCCTATAGACTTTAATAGGATTCGGCTGTTCGCTAGAACTTTTTACCTGTTCGAGGTGTTCTGGTGCGAACCGAACCGGGAGTGGGGGGGGGGGTGTTCGGCCCATCCCTACTATTGGGTTGATTTACTAAAGACAAATAGACTTTACACTTTTGCAGTTGCACTCACTTTCCCAAGAACTTAGTGAATGTGGTAAAACTCTGCTGATTTCCATCATGCAATCATGTTTGTTTTTTCTTGCACCTGATTGTGTGAAGCTTTATTGCATTACATTGCAGAGCGCAACAGTCTATTTGCCTTTAGTAAATCAAGCCCTGGGAGTCCCTGAGCAGATGTGCAGAGAAAAAATTAAATCAGTTGCATTAAGTACTGGTATGCGTTATATTCCTTTTGCTAAAATTTAAATAACACAAAACCTCTTTGCAAACACTACTTCATGCTGGATATTTTATCTGAATATAACCATACAATTTGATAAAATCACTGTATTTCACAAGGTTCTTGCTTATGAATATATTGTTACACTTTGTACAGAAAGTACTTCCAGCCAGGAACTTAGGTGAAAAGATAAAACTACTTTTTAATTAAACACAATAAAACCTTTTATAAAGTTAAACAATAATATATCTTATGTAATAGTCCAAAACAAGGCCTTAATAGTGTGCAAATACAACGGTAGCTACCCTGCTATTTTGCTTGAGGTACTTGTAGCCATATTAGTGCACTTGTAGCAAAAACAATTGAGTACCATTCGTGATACTTTTTTTATTTGCACTAACACCCGAATTTGCAGGATAAGCTTTTGGGGTGTACCCCCTTCTTCAGAGTCTAGTTACAATTTTTTATTGATCAATGCAACTGTAATTAATGTTTACAGTGCATTCACAGTCGTTCCCTCCTTTATTGTATCTTGAGAAAATAATATAGTGTCCATTAGCATCAACAATTCCTGTAAAAAGACTGTCTGTGCCACCTCAGGAGTCAGCTCACCAGTAAAAACCCATTCCCAGGTCACATCAGCTCATATCGGTGTCCCTTCTTGAATCCGCTGATCCACACAGAGGCACCGGGCAACTAAGTTCCATGCTCACTAAATGTTAATCCATCTGTCAGTCAGACCAATATGAGAAATGCTAGAAACGTGCAAATGTAGTCAGATTTAGATCTTAAGGTAGCTATCATACTTACAGTAGATATGGCTTCATATTTTATCTCCCTTGAAGTATTTTCCTCTCTACTTTGATGTAATGTTTAGAAAATTTGATTAACATCGAGAGATTGCAGAAGAGATCCAAGTGTCCTAAAACCAAAGTTCACTTAGGGTCTGCACGCTGGTAGCTTATGGTAGCCACCTTACTTGCTGAACCTTTTTTTTTTTTGATAGAAGATCATACTTTTGGAGATTACACTTGATCCAAGGTAGGCAGAATATGCCCACTTGGATTTAGTACAGAGTCATTCCATGGCCAGTAATAGACTCAATCCCATGAGTCATGAGTCTAATCCCACCTCTCACTGAATATTGTCAAGCAGAGCCTGGCCACAGAAAACATTGACAGACAGGCTTCTCCTCACCTGGAACAACCAACCTAGAATAACAATTTGTGTATCAAAACATAATTTTAGTAGCTGAACAGCTTTTAGCATATAACAGAAACAACTATAACCCCCCCTTCTTTTTTTTTTGGAAAGGATAGGTTGTATATTCACCTTTGTTGGAGAGCTTTATTTAAACACTGGAGGACAAAAATAAATTTTAAAACATGGTGGATATAACAGGAACTTATAGATTGTAGTGTTTTTACTATATAATTGTAAAGTAACAGGTGAAAACAGTTATCCTTTATTAGCACATAGCTGCATAGTCCCTTCAGGATAAATAAATATAGTACAAGTTGTAGATAATGAAGATCTGCACAGCTAGAAACCATAAAACAGCTAGAGATGATCAAGTCAGGTAGATGGTGTATCATTTTTATTTTGCTTTTAGAAATCAGGCATTTTAGGAGAAGCAAATAATCTTGAGTGGCAAATGATTATATCCAGACTTGAAAAATCTGCATGCATATATGGAAAATAAAAGAAAATACAATTTCAATACACAGTTTTGGTCATATGCATGGTTCTCTAACTAGTTTTCTCATCTCTAGCAACATCATGTACCCTAATGCCGTGTACACACGATCGGTTTTACCGATGGACTTTTCTCATCGGACAAACCAATCGTGTATGGGCCCCATCGGTCTTTTTTCCATCGGTGAGAAAAAATAGAACATGTTTTAAATTTATCCGACAAAAAACCCACGCATGCTCAGAATCAAGCTGACACATGCTCAGAAGCATTGAACTTAATTTTTCTCGGCTTGTCGGAGTGTTTTACGTCTTTACATTTGGGACGTCAGATTTTTGATTGATGGTGTGTAGGCAAGACTGGTGGAAGTCAGCTTCATCGGATTTCCGATGGAAAAATGCATAGGAAATCCGATTGCGTGTACAGGGCTTAAGACATCTTCTTGAACATCATTATGAAACCATACTATACTAGGATGATCCCTTTAACACCAGCTTTTCCAGTTTTCAACAAAAACATATAGTGGGGTCCTATCCAGTACAAGAAGATAACAGATTGAGGGCACAAAGCTTACTAAGTCTAAATTATGCAAATGTTTTATGTGAGCCGGTTGACTTGATTGATTGAGTTTACTAGATTATATTCACTCAATTTAATTCAATATCCCTTCCACATATTTTGATTAGTCCTTACATTGCTTTATAATATCTACTCAATTCCACCATACCGATTTTGTGCTTAGAGCAAATAAATTGGCTGTTACAGTATATCAAAGAATAGTGTCCTATCTTGACAGTTGAATAGTACAACTGAAAACTTAAAAGAACCCGGTGAACTAAAGATTATTCATGTTACAATACCCAATATGGTTATCAGAATTTTACAGCAAGATTACATAACTGCAGTTAGCAGCATCCTGGGAAGGAACGGAAACAGACAGATTTTATACATGAATAATACATCTGCAAAAGACTGCTGTTTTTTATATTTTTAACATCACTCCATATGCCTGAGGAATAAAAAAAGGAATATAATTAGAGATGATATTATCCTAATATCAAACTACAAGGGGCTTGGTGTTGATAAAATGTTGTATAACTTAAAAAAAAAAAAGTCTAGTATAGAACGTAAGATCTACTTTTTTATCTCAGTTATTTTTTATGGTGAACTAGTCACAAAATAGAAAGACAATAATTGAACTCATGTATTTTAATATCAGGCCAGACAAAGGAATCTTTTGTGCATAAACAAGTCCATATACACTTTAGGAGTCAAACAAAAAATTATCTTTGAGATTAAGAAAGACAAGTCAAACAGAAACTTTCTTGGATAATGGTCAACGAACATATGTCATCTATTTTAAATGATAAATTAACATTATTTGATAAGATTTGGGACCCGTGGATCAAATATCTATCTGATGATCCGAGACCTTTAACAAGTTTATCGTAGTATTTGTTTGTCTTTTTTCTTCCTTTTTTTTTTCTTTCTTTTTTTTTCTCTTTTCTCCTTTTTCCTTTTCAACATAACCATTTAGGTGACTTAATCTATTTTAAGTTGCATACCATCTTGGTTATGATTATCTATACAATATTATTTAGAATTTGTATACGTAACTTCATATTTACTAATTCATGATTGTGCAACCCGGTAACATGTACATTGTATTATATGAATTTTATTTCATGATCCATTTCTCCTTTTCTGTATATATTCTTTTGCATTGATAATAATTCAAATTATAATAATAAAAACTATTGAAAAGGAGATTAAGAAAGATGAGTAGATTTTACATTCCATATGTAGCGGGTATGTACTTTCCCGGGTGTCAATTTGAACTTGACAGAGACATTAGTGATGTGCAATTCCCTGCAGCCCAGCGGGTGGCGCTGTCGCCCTGGGCTGGGGTTGAATCATTGCTGTGTGTCGTGCCTCCTTTTTTTCCTCCCTCGGCGGCGGTATGGTGGGGCGGGGAACCCGCCGTGCTTGCTGGGAGAGGGTATAAAGGGCCAGCCATCTTTGTCACGGGGTCGGAGTCCAGGGCACCTTCAGACTGTGGACGGTGGTTCGTGTGGGTTCTCTAGGCGGGCCTAGGCCTAGAGGATAACCGGAGGTCGTGTTCCATTCCAGGCACCTTTAGCCTGGGGTGAGGTACTCGGATGGAGGTCCGGAGCTCAGTGCCCAACACTGAGTTCCGCGAGGGAAGGAGATCCTAGGGAACCATGGGAGTGGGTGCCCAAATCCGGAAGGCGTAATGGACTGGGGGGAGCTCCTCATTCGAAGACCTGGTGCAGCAGATTGCCAGTGATGGGTGAGTCTCTCACCGGAGACCGCTTGGAAGGAAATCCCCCTCGTTCGGAGACTGCAACCCACTTTCAGGAAGGAAAGTGGAGAACACATTGTGTCTGGGCCTATTCGCATCCACACCTCCTTTTCTGTTATGTTCCTACTAAGGGAGTTCAACTGATTGTGTTCATTCGAGAAGAATAAAGGAGTGTTGAATTTTAATGGTGTGGGGCTCATTTCCTGACAGACATTGTTCAAGGTAAGTAACTCTTGGTGGAGGCTCCAGGTGCACAGCACTGACCCGAAGGTAAAAGAACTTTGCTTGTATCACACTGACACCTGTGACAAAGGCCTGGCGTAGTGTCCCCGCTCCCTTCCCCTCTAAAAGATACCCCTAGACAAGAGAGAGACGAGCTGAAGAGAAAGAGGGGAGTGAGGAGGGTGCTACACATACTAGAATTTTTATTATTGTTATACAACATTTGATATACACTATACCCATTGCTGTTTCATATTAGGACAATATCATCTCTAATTAAATTCCTTTTTTTATTCCTCGGGCATATGGAGTGATGTTACAAATATAAAAAACAGCAGCAGCAATAGCCTAAGGCTGCCTATCTGTATCTAAGGTTTTCAAATCCCAGAAACCTAAATTTTTCCTTTATAGCCTAGACCTCTTTTAAAATAAAATCTGTCCTATGATAAAAGTCAACTTACTCAGTGGATGGGTGATTGGGTTATTGGAACAATGCAATATCCCCTGTCCTCCATTGTTTTGTGCAAACAAAGATATCTCTCAAGCTTGAAGATCTGAACTTTGTGCTTTCTACCTTTGACTGCGTAATAAAAAAAGAGGCAGTGAGGGAGGATACAGAACACTATGGAATGTACTAATATAATATATCAGTTTCATATAGTGACAGTGGCCCATTCACATTCATATTGTTTTCAGCAATGTTTCTTTACATGGTTTTTCATTCAATTAGAAAATGTCAAAATCACTTGTAGCTTGGGTCACATAGTAATATACATATATACATTTTAGCTGCAACAGCCTGATAGATATATTCAATATAGAAAAAAAATGTTTGTTGTTTAGAATGCTTTCCTGTGTGGATGCCTTCAGGCTATCTCGATTGTTCCGTCACTTTGCTGTCTTTCATTATATCACATGTTCACATCTGGTGCTAGAACACTGACACAGATACTAGCCACGCATTGCCGTACAGTAATAATTTGATGTTTTCTGGTTCTTTTTCTCCTCCATGAACTCTTCTCTTGCTCTAAAGAAAAGCCTGTGTCTGAAAATTTAGGCCAGTTCAGATTCTTTGGCTTTTTAAACTAAATACAAAAATGAATTACACACAGGAGAATATTGTAGATAGTGGCCCTCTCTGCTGTGATTGCCAGATATTAAACAGAAAATGAGTTACAAGCACCACAGGACATCAAAAGACCGATGTGAACTTTAACAGAACTAGCTAGCGCCATCATGAAGAAATGTGAATTTCCTTCCTCAATTGGCCACTAAAATACAAACATACATAATTTTTAAATAATTAGCACTTAATCTAAACCAGATAGAGGCCTAACAGGTTAAGATACCCCTTTATTTTCATTACAAGCTCTCATGCCATGTGAGATTAGCATGCAGAGTGCATTTTGCTCAAAGTGATGGAATGAAAGCACATCAAGCGAATGTGCCACAGAATTCTAATACAGCTCCTGTTTGCTCTGCATCCACTTTGTCTGCACATGTAATCATAAATAAAGCTTTGAGATTGCAACCTAAGAAATAAACATTCAGTTATGATATTAATGTAGGTCTCTATTATCTAAAATTATTTTGTGTGCTGATATGGGGGCTCAAGCTTGGCTTCCCACTGTGGATAATTAACTTTCTGTCTGACTGCTGTTCAATTAATTTTTCGTTGGGAGATTTGTGTGCGCATATTGCATTATTTGGTAAGTAAGAAAAATAAAGATTGTAACTGTATTTAGCATATTCCTTTAGTGTGTCTGGAAGGACAAGTACACAACCTTAAAATATTATCATATGGATTATAATTCTATGGTGCCATCCATGTTTGAACAGTAAAATCTTTTCTTTTGTCCAAATAAAGCAAATAAGGCAAATGCATTGAATAGCAGTTTTAAACCAGCATATGCTTTAACCACTTAAGCCCTGGACCAATATGCAACATAAAGACCAAAGGTGTTTTTACAATTTGGCACTGCGCTGCTTTAACTGGTAATTGCGCGGTCATGCAATGTTGTACCCAAACGAAATTTGCATCCTTTTCTTCCCACAAATAGAGCTTTCTTTTAATGGTATTTGATTGTCTCTGCTATTTTAATTTTTTGCAATATAAATGGAAAAAGACTGAAAATGTTGAAAAAAATTAATATTTTCTACTTTTTGTTATGAGAAAAATCAAATAAACTCAATTTTAGTCATACATTTAGACCAAAATGTATTCAGCCACATGTCTTTAGTAAAAAAAATGTCAATAAGCGTATATTTATTTTATTTGCGCAATAGTTATAGCGTCTACAAACTAGGGTACATTTTCTGGAATTTACACAGCTTTTAATTTATGACTGCTTATCTCATTTCTTGAGGTGCTAAAATGGCAGGGCAGTACAAAACCCCCCTCAAATGACCCCATTTTGGAAAGTAGACAACCCAAGGAAATTGCTGAGAGGCATGTTGAGCCTATTGAATATTTTTTTTGTCCCAAGTGATTGAATAATTACAAAAATTTTTTTTTTTTACAAAAAGTTGTCACTAAATGATATATTGCTCACACATGCCATGGGCATATGTGTAATTATACCCCAAAATACATTTTGCTGCTTCTCCTGAGTACGGGGATACCACATGTGTGGGACATTTTGGGAGCCTAGCCATGTACAGGGCCCCAAAAACCAATCACCGCCTTCAGGATTTCTAAGGGCGCAAATTTTTGATTTCACTCCTCACTACCCATCACAGTTTTGAAGGCCATAAAATGCCAAGATATCACAAAACCCCCCAAATTACCCCATTTTGGAAAGTAGACACACCAAGCTATTTTCTGAGAGGCATGGTGAGTATTTTACAGCTCTCATTTGTTTTTGAAAATGAAGAAAGAAAATATATATATATATATTTTTTTTTCAAATTTGCCATTGCTTGGGTTTTGGGGTCCCGTACGAGGCTAGGCTCCCAAAAAGTCTCACACATGTGGTATGCCCGTACTCAGGAGAAGCAACAGAATGTATTTTGGGGTGTAATTCCACATATGCCCATGGCATGTTTGAGCAATATATCATTTAGTGACAACTTTGTGCAAAATTTTTTCTTTTTCCCGCAACTTGTGTCAAAATATAAAATATTCCATGGACTCGACATGCCTCTCAGCAAATAGCTTGGGGTGTCTACTTTCCAAAATGCGGTCATTTGGGGGGGGGGAGGTTTGAACTGTCCTGGCATTTTATGCACAACATTAGGAAGCTTATGTCACACATCATCCACTCTTCTAACCACTCTCTGACACTTTTTGTTTATATGAAAACATATTTTTTTTTGCAAGAAAATTACTTTGAACCCCCAAACATTATATATTTTTTTAAAGCAAAGGCCCTACAGATTAAAGTGGTGGGTGTTTCATTTTTTTTTCCACGCAGTATTTGTGCAGCGATTTTTCAAATGCATTTTTTGGGGAAAACATACAATTTTTTTTAATTTTAATGCACTAAAACAAACTATATTGCCCAAATGTTTGATGAAATAAAAAAGATGATCTTATGCCGAGTACATGGATACCAAACACGACATGCTTTAAAATTTCGCACAAATGCGCAGTGGTGACAAACTACATACATTTTTAAAAGACTTTAAAAGCCTTTACAGGTTACCACATTAGATTTACAGAGGAGGTCTACTGCTAAAATTACTGCCCTCGATCTGACCTTTGCGGTGATACCTCACATGCATGGTGCAATTGCTGTTTACATATGACGCCAGACCGACGCTTGCGTTCGCCTTTGCGCAAGAGCAGGGCGGGACAGGGGTGTTTTTTTTTATTTATTATTTATTTTGCTTTTTTTATTTTATATTTAAACGGTTCCTTGCATTTTTTTTTAATCATTTTTATTGTTATCTCAGGGAATGTAAATATCCCCTATGATAGCAATAGGTAGCGACAGTTACTCTTTTTTTGAAAAAATTGGGGTCTATTAGACCCTAGATCTTTCCTCTGCCCTCAAAACATCTGACCACACCAAGATCGGTGTGATAAAATGCTTTCCCAATTTCCCAATGGCGCTTTTTATATCCGGGGGGTCATTCCCTCCGACTGCTTGTAAAAGCAGTCCAGGGGCTAATTAGCCGCTAGGATTGCTTTTACATGAAAGCCGGCCGCTGGCTGAAAAGAATGATAACAAGATGATACCTAAACCCACAGGCATCATTCTGGTATAACCATTCAAAGTCCAGCAACATACCAGTACATTGCTGCTCCTTGTTGGACATGTCATGTATTGTAATCTTTTTTTTCATGCAGCCTGTTAGCTGAACGAAAAAAGAGATTGATCGGTGGGTATGCCCATTAGAATACCTCCCTTCATCCACCCACTTCTAATGATGGGCATACATGCACTATTTATAAATGCCAAAAAATGGGGGCATCATCCTGTAAAATTTATGCCGCGTACACGCGGTCAGACTTTTCCACGGACAAGCCTCCATCGGAATTTCGACCGTATGTACGCGGCATTAGGAGCAAAATCACTCCTCCGCCCCTCTCTTTATGGTTAACGTGGGAACCTTACTAGCTGCTTGATCCCTGTGTGGGCTTTTGTCCCACCACTCCCCATTCCCTCCCCTCCCTTCTCCCCCCCCTTCAGTTCCAATTGTCATTTATTGTGTGTACCGCCCACACCAGTGGGATGGTCCACCCCCTGTCCATCTGCTAGGGGCGTGTGCATATGCGCGTATATATTGGGTAGTCAGAGAGAGGAACACTGCTGAGCTCTGAGGAAGAAGACTTGTCTTCGAAACACGTCAGCCGGCAGTGACCTTTGTCAATCCCTCCGTGACCGATTTGAGTGGGTTCGTTTTTGGACGCATTGCTGCGACTTTGTGGTTCTTTTTAAACGCATGGTTTTTACGTATGTTTGTAAGTAGGATTCTTTTATTTAGTTTTAAATAAATTTAAAATAATGCACGAGGCTGGTGAGCCTTTCTTTTTTCTTCTTGTTATTTACCGCTAGGATACCCCTATCCGTGAAGGCAGCAAAGCCAAGTGTCATCTATCTGTTCACTTTCAGACTGTCCGGTATTCCACTTGTGCGCAGGAGTGTTTGTTTGTTTTTCGTTATTCAAAGCCCATGCTTTGGCATATATGCTCTTTTTTTTAACTGTGGTGGTGAAATCACATCAGATATTGATCTGTTCAGATACTATACCACTAAGGGAGGTGTATGCTTCATGCGTGGGTGTTAGCGCTACTGGCACTAACCTGACGCTGCCTGGGGCGACGCAGACCCTATCTGACCCTAAAATCTAATTGATATCACCCGCCGGGTGATCAGGGGGTTAAACCTTTATTGGGTTATATACGGCGGGTGCCCTGATGCTATAAAAAGCAAACTAACTAACCAGCGTCACCCGTAACACTTATACGGTGATCACTGGTAAAATGGTTAACTAGGGGCAATCAGGGGATTAAAACCTTTATAAGGTAATATATGGGGGTACCTGGCGCTATATAAAAACCTGGCGAGGAACCTAAATAACGAAATAACTAACTAGCTAACCAGTGTCACCAGTGACACTTATACGGTGATCACTGGTGAAAGGGTTAACTCTAGGGGCAATCAGGGGGTTAAAACCTTTATTAGGTTGTATATGGGGGTACCTGATGCTATAAAAACCTGGCGGCGAACCTAAAAAAATAACTGGCTACCTAGCGGCACCAGCGACACTAATACAGCGATCAGAAAAACGATCGCTTAGTGACACTGGTATTAGGGGGTTAAAGGGTTACCTGGGGGGGGGGCGATCAAGCGGTTAAACATTTGTTATATAATATATGGGGGTACCTGATGCTATAAAAACCTGGCGGCGAACCTAAAAAAATAACTGGCTACCTAGCGGCACCAGCGACACTAATGCCCTGTACACACGATCGGATTTCCGATGGAATAAAATCCAATGGATTTTTCCATCGGAAATCCGATGAAGCTGACTTCCATCAGTCTTGCCTACACACCATCAGTCCAAAATCCGACCGTCCCAAACGCCGTGACGTAAAACACTCTGAAGAGCCCAGAAAAATTAAGTTCAATGCTTCTGAGCATGCGTCGACTTGATTCTGACTATGCGTGGGTTTTCCCCACAGACAATCTGAATTTGCTATCGTTTTTTTTTCCATCCGTAAAATTTAAAACATGTTCTATTTTTTTATACCGATAGAAAAAAGACTGATGGGGCCCACACACAATCGGTTTGTCCGATGAAAAAAGTCCATCTGTCTTTTTTCATCAGAAAAACCGATCGTGTGTACGCGGCATAATACAGCGTTCAGAAAAACGATCGCTTAGTGACACTGGTGATAGGGGGTGAAAGGGTTACCTGGGGGGCGATCAAGGGGTTAAACCTTTATTAGGTAATATATGGGGGTACCTGGCGCTCTATAAAAACCTGACGGGGAACCTAAATAACTAAATAACTAACTGGCTAACCAGTGTCACCAGTGACACTTATACGGTGATCACTGGTGAAAGGGTTAACTCTAGGGGCAATCAGGGGTTTAAAACCTTTATTAGATAATATATGGGGGTACCTGACTCTATAAAAACCTGGCGGCGAACCTAAAAAAATAATGGGCTACCTAGCGGCACCAGCGACACTAATACAGCGGTCAGAAAAACGATTGTTTAGTGACACTGGCGATAGGGGGTGAAAGGGTTACCTGGGGGGCGATCAACCTTTATTAGGGGGGGTTAGGGGGCTGCCCTGGACCTAAAGGGACCTAACACTAACTGCCCTGACACTTTTACTATCACAAATGTCACTGATTGCAGTGATCAGTAAATAAATGATCACTGCAATCAATGACACTGTGAATGGGGGCTGGGGGGTGATCTGGGGGTGACTGGGGGGTGATTTATGTGCCTATGTGTGCTGGTGTCAGTGGGCTGTTGGTGCACTTACTTGATGTCTTCTCTCCTCGACGAATAGAGCGCCGCATGGAGAGATGACATCACTTCCTCCTGCCTGTGTTTACATTACACAGGCAGGGGAAGCATCTCATTCGCTGGGAGCGATCGCGAGGGGGTGACCAGAAATCAATGGCGGCCCCCTCATCACGGATCACTCCTGAAGCGATACCGACCGCCCCATGTACCGGGAGGGGGTCCGATCGGACCCCCCACCCATACGAAGGCAGTCACATACAGGTACGTGATTGTGCCTGTCCATGCCATTCTGCCGACGTATATGTACATGTGGCGGTCGTTAAGTGGTTAAATAAAAATATGAAATGCTATTCACCAGACAAAATAATAATAAAAACATGGATTTGTGCATTATTATAGAACTAACAAACATATGCTTTTACTTTGGTAAATCATCAGACAGCTCTGTCTGTAAAAAACAAGCACAATATGTCAGTATGTGATCTATGATTCTTGCAGTGTTTCATTAACTCAGCATTTCCCTATCAGAGAGCCAAATATGGTCAACATGTCCCTGGAAGAAAATATTGTTTGTTCAGCATTTCCTTCAGAGTGTCCAATGTGGTCAGCCTATGCCTGACAAAATGCTTTCTGTGCTCAGTGTGTCCCCAGGAAACTGTTCCATATGCTTATTACAGTGCCTATAAAAAATGTTAACCCCCTTGGAAGTTTTTATGTTTTATTGCATTAGAACAAGAGAACTATCGCCATATTTTCCTCACAAATCCCCACTCTTTTGGCCCCCAAGACTCTGTTCTTTCCTGGTTTCCCTCTTACCTATCTAAGTGCACATTCAGTTTCACCTACACCTGTACCTCCTCCTCTCCTCTTCCTTTTTCTGTAGAGGTCTCCAAATTCTGTCTTTGGATCCTTTCTATTATCTATATACCCATCTTCCATTGGGCAGTTGTTAAAGTGGATGTAAACCCTCACATATACCCAGTGAAGTGAACTGCCTCAGATGATACACAGAGATTAAAAATCTTCCTACATAAGATAAGATAAGATAATTACTTTATCGTCATTGCAACCAGTCACTATAAAATGTCTTCATATAATACACTCATATTATAAAAAAATAAAATAAAAGCAGACAACAGTAACAACTGTGAGGGGGTTAACTCAGCAGCGGGTGTGTGTGACCCCCTGGATGGGTTCACCACACAAAAAGAGGCACAGCAGACAGTGGTAGGAGAAAACAAAAGGGTGTGGTTTTATTTGAACTATATACAGACAAAAAAATACAGCAAAAACAAAAGAAACAGGAAAATAAATCCTGGTCAACTTACCACTCATTACACACGTTGGTGTCCCTAACTTACAACTGGGTACAGCCTTGTGCTGTCCCAGTCCCTAGCTCCCTGCTTTTAGAAGTTCTTAGCAATAACCACACAGGCTTTGGCTCACCACACAGAGATCACACTCCCCAGACTATCCACACAGATCTGGTTCCAGGTTGGAGTATCTCCCTTAGCATGCTGGGAGTTCTTGTAGAGGCCCTAATGAGCCCACTTACTTCAGCTGGGCTCATTAACTCTTCCCCTGCAAGACTCCCAGCACTCCCCATAGTGGTATTCACATTCCCCATTTGAACGCCAGGGCGATGCTTTACCGTAAAGTTGAATTCTTGTAGGGCCAGGAACCACCTATTTACTCTCCTATTTGTCTCTTTGTTTTGAGTAGGGATGAGCTTCGAGTTCGAGTCAAACTCATGTTCGACTCGAACATTGCCTGTTCGCCCGTTCGCCGAACAGCGAACAAATTGGGGTGTTCGCGGCAAATTCGAAAAATCTATGGGAGAAATCTAAAGTGCTAATTATAAAGGCTTATTTGCAAGTTATTGTCCTAAAAAGTGTTTGGGTACCCGGGTCCTGCCCCAGGGGACATGTATCAATGCAAAAATAAGTTTTAAAAACGGCAGTTTTTTCGGGAGCAGTGATTTTAATAATGCTTAAAATGAAAAAATAAAAGTGAAATATTCCTTAAAATTTCGTACCTGGGGGGCGTGTATGATATGCATGTAAAGTGGCGCATGTTTCCCGTGCTTAGAACTGTCCCTGCAAAAAAAGTCATTTTTGAAAGAAAAAAAGTCATTTAAAACTGACTCGCGGCTATTAATGAATTGTCGGCTCCCGGCAATACATACAAAAGTCATTGATAAAAAAAAAAAAAAAGCGTGGGGGTTCCCCAGAATTCAATTACCAGGCCCTTCAGGTCTGGAATGGATATTAAGGGGAACCCCGCCACAAATTTAAAAAAAAATTGACGTGGGGTTCCCCCAAATATCCATTCCAGGCCCTTCAGATCTGGCATGGATTTTAAGGGGAACTCCACCCCAAATTAAAAAAAAATGGCGTGGAGTCCCCCTAAAAATCCATACCAGACCCCTTATCCGAGCACGCAACCTGGCCGGCCGCAGGGGAAAAGGGGGGGGATGAGAGAGCGGCCCCCCTCCCTCCTGAACCGTACCAGACCACATACCCTCAACATGGGGAGGATGTCCCCATGTTGATGGGGACAAGGGCCTCATCCCCACAACCCTTACCCGGTGGTTGTGGGGGTCTGCGGGCGGGGGGCTTATCGGAATCTGGAAGACCCCTTTAACAAAGGGGACCCCCAGATCCCGGCCCCCCCCTATATGAATTGGTAAGGGGTACATTGTACCCCTACCATTTCACGAAGAAAGCGTAAAAAAATGTTTAAAAAAACAAACACCTTGAAAAAGTAATTTATTTAAAAAAAAAAAAACATTCCAGCGATGAAATCCAGTGTCCCGCGGCGATCCGATGTCCAGCGCTGTCCTTCATTGGTTGTGCCTGAGCGGACCTGATGGGGAACTCCCTCTCAGTATTTTAAATGTATAGACCCGCCCCTTCTAAAGTTCCCCATCAGGTCCGCTCAGCGGACCAGATGCGGAACATCAGAAGGGGCGGGTCTATACATGTATTACCAAAGTGAGAGCAGTTCCCCATCAGGTCCGCCCCCTCGGTATGTCGGACCCGCCTACGTCATTGGCTTGAGCGGGGAACTTCCTTCACTATGTAAATTTAAATTACACAGTGAAGGAAGTTCCCCCGGCCGTTTTTAAAACTTTTTTTTGCATTGATACATGTCCCCTGGGGCAGGACCCGAGTCCCCAAACACTTTTTAGGACAATAACTTGCATATTAGCCTTTATAATTAACACTTTAGATTTCGAACGTTCGAGTCCATTGTATTTAATAGGGTTCTAAAGTTCACACGAACATTTTGTCTGTTCGCAGGTTCTGGTGCGAACCGAACTGGGGGGTGTTCGGCTCATCCCTGGTTTTGAGCCATCCACTTTAAAGGAGTGTGATCAGTAATTAGGTCAAAGTGCCTCCCTAGCAGATAGTACCGAAGGGAATCTAGAACCCACTTCACTGCTAAACACTCCTTCTCAATCGTGGCGTAATTTACCTCATGGGACTTCAATTTCCTGCTGAGGTAAATGACTGGGTGCTCTTCCCCGTTCCAGACCTGGGACAATACTGCTCCTAACCCAACGTCTGATGCATCACTTTGTACGACAAAGTCCCTAGAGAAGTCTGGTGAGTACAACACTGGCTGGCTACATAAGGCTTTTTTTAAGAATTGGAATGCTGCCTCAGCCTCTGGGGTCCATTTAACCATGACAGACTCTTTCCCTTTTGTCAGGTTGGTTAGGGGCACAGCCTGAGAGGCAAAGTGGGGAATGAATCGCAGATAATAACCAGCGATTCCCAGAAAGGCTCGTACCTGCTTCTTGTTGTTGGGACGTGGCCAATTCTGTATGGCCTCGACTTTATTGACTTGGGGTTTTATTACTCCTCTCCCAATGGTGTACCCAAGATATTTGGCCTCCTCCTGTCCAATGGTACACTTCTTGGGGTTGGCCGTAAACCCAGCTTCCCGGATAGAGTCTAGGACTGCTTGCACTTTTGGCAGATGTGAGGTCCAATCTGTGCTATAGATAATTACATCATCTAGGTAAGCCGCAGCATACTTCTGATGGGGCCTCAGTATCTGGTCCATTTTCCCCTGGAATGTTGCCGGCGCATTCTGTAAACCAAACTGCATTCTTTTATATTGGAACACCCCGTCTGGGGTTACAAATGCCGTTTTCTCCTTGGCCGACTTGGCCAGGGGAATTTGCCAATACCCTTTGGTGAGATCAAGAGTTGTCATGTATCGGGCTGTTCCCAACCGGTCGACCAACTCATCTATACGTGGCAAGGGGTAGGTGTCAAATTTTGTAACTTTGTTCAGTTGTCGGAAATCGTTACAAAATCACCAACTTCCATCCGGTTTAGGCACTAACACTATGGGACTTGACCAATCACTTTGGGATTCCTCTATCACCCCTAACTTAAGCATTTTCTGTACTTCCTCACGTATTGCCTCCCGTCAGGCCTCCGGGATCCGATAGGGTTTTAGCTTCACCCTTTCTCCGGGCGGGGTAATAATATCATGCTCTACCCCAGACGTTTGATCCCGGCAGCTCAGAGAAAACCTCCTTGTTGTGAAGCACAAACTCTTTAACCTCCTGTTGTTGTGGGTTTGACAAGGTGACTGCTATTCCAACCTCAGGAATCACGCAAATCAGACTGAGCTGGTGACAAATTTTGTGACTAGGGATTCCCTATCCCTCCAGGCTTTCAACAGATTAATGTGATAGATCTGTTCGGGCTTTCACCTTCCTGTTTGTCTGACCTTGTAATTCACTTCGCTCACTTTTTCCATTATCTCGTAGGGGCCTTGCGATTTAGCAAGGAATTTGCTTTCAACCGTAGGGACAAGTACCAATACCTTATCCCCCGGGGGAAAAGGTACGGGTCTTGGCGCCGCGGTTGTACACTCTCTGCTGTGCCAACTGCGCTTGGGCCAAATGTTCCTTTACGATTGGCATTACCTGTGCAATTCTATCTTGCATCATGGCGACATGCTCAATCACACTTCTGTGGGGAGAACTCTCACTTTCCCAAGTTTCCTTGACGATATCCAACAGCCCTCTTGGGTGTCTCCCATAGAGTAACTCAAAGGGTGAGAAACCCGTAGAGGATTGGGGTACCTCCCTAATGGCAAACATTAAATAGGGAATTAGACAGTCCCAATCCTTTCCATCTTAATCCACCACCTTCTTTAAAATTTGTTTTAGAGTTTTGTTGAATCTTTCAACCAACCCATCTGTTTGGGGGTGATACACAGATGTACGCAATTGTGTCACTTTGAACAACTTGCACAGCTCTTTCATAACCCGGGACATAAAGGGTGTACCTTGGTCCGTAAGCAGTTCCTTACAAATACCCACACGGCTAAAAACAAGAGATAGCTCTTTGGCTATGGTTTTGGCCGAGGTATTTTGGAGAGGAATCGCTTCCAGATAACGGGTGGCATAGTCCAATATAACCAAAATGTACTGATGCCCCCTAGCGGACTTCATTATCGGACCTACCAAATCCATTGCGATCCTCTCTAAGGGAACCTCAATGATGGGAATAGGTACCAGTGGGTTACGGAAGTGTGGCATCGGTGCCGACCTCTGACACACAGGGCAGGAGGAACAATAATTTTCTGTTTCCTTCATGACCCCAGGCCAATAGAATCTCTGCAATACTCTCTCTCGGGTTTTCTCTGTCCCCAGATGACCTCCAAGAATGTGCCCATGGGCCAAATCTGACACCAACTTCCTGTAAAGCCCTGTACACACAATCGGATTTCCTATGGATTCTAGTCCGATGGATTTGTCCATCGGATATCCGATGAAACTGTTTTCCATCAGTCTTGCCCACACACCATCAGTCAAAAAACCGACCGTTCCAAACGCGGTGACGTAAAACACTCCGATGAGCCGAGAAAAATGAAGTTTAATGCTTCTGAGCATGCGTCGACTTGATTCTGAGCATGCGTGGGTTTTTTATCCGATGGACTTGCCCATAGACGATCAGAATTTGCTATCGGTTTTGGATCCATCGGAAAAATTTAAAACATGTTCTATTTTTTTAAAACCGATGGAAAAAAGACCGATGGGGCCCATACATGATCGGTTTGTCCGATGAAAAAAATCCATCGGACGGTTTTCATCTGTAAAACCGATCGTGTGTACAGGGCTTAAGGTTTGGGCACCACAAGCTGCTCAATGGTTTCTTCTGCCCTTTTAGCCACCCGATACAGTAGGTACTTTTCCATGATGAAGTATGGGTAAGTGTAGGTCTCATCTGGGTTCACTAACTTGCCATCTATTTCCACTATGTTTTCCCGTGCCTTTATTAGGGTGGGGTCTTTTAACTGTTCTGTGGCAAAATTTTCCTTGTGAACCTCGAAATCAGAAAACTCCACAGACGGCATGTTTTTGTCTGAGGATGTTGGCTCCTCCCCAGTTTCTCGAGTCTCCCCGGCCAATTCCGACAAGGGGAATTCTGGAGAGTCCTCACCACTCTCAGAGGAATTCTGGCTATCACATTCCTGGTACATAGGGGCACCAGTGGGGGGCTCAGGATAATCCCATAGTTCCCAGAACTTTGGAAAATCCCTTCCCACAATGGCATCATGAGGCAAGTGAGACACTAACCCCACCTGATGAGAGAGGGTACCTTTGGGGGTCTCAAAACACACTGTAGTCACCGGACACTCTCGGGTGTCCCCATGCACACAAATAACAGCTACCTTGTTATTCTCAGAGACCTCTGTAGTAACTAATTCAGCTTTATCAGTGTCACCAGGCTACCTGAATCCAGCAACACAACAACATTTCTACCATTAATACACATTTTGCATAAATGTTTCTCAGTTCCCCTGAATGGCAGTGCATGCGACTGTCGCAAACAGCGACTGACGTCTGTCCGTTAGAAAGTCACATTGCATGGGTTCATCCACAACCGGGCAATTTGCTGCAATATGTCCCTCTTGTCGGCAGCGGTAGCAAACAATCCTTTTTGCTGCCTCTTGAGCCCCTGACTTCCCAGGATGTTCTTGCCAGACCTTAGGTAGGACTCCCACCCTCTCACTCCTTGGAGTCATCTTACCCGCCACTGGGGATGGTCTGGTCTTAGGGTGGAAAGTCTGTGAGTCTCTGGAAGAGGCAGTCAGGTTCTCTGTAGCCAAGTACTTCTCTACACGATCCACAAAATTATCGTCCGTTTCTGGGTCTCCATGGCTTACCCATTTTTGGATGGCAGTAGGAAGAGCTCTCAAGAAACGATCCATCAAAACACGTTCCACAATCTTTGGTGCGGACAAAGTCTCTGGCTCTAGCCACTTCCTGCTCAGGTGAATGAGATCATACATTTGAAACCTGGGGGGTTTTCCAAGCCGGAAAGTCCAGTTATGCACATGCTGAGCCCGGACAGCCAGGGTGACACCCAGCCGTGCCAATATTTCAGTTTTTAGCATCACATAGTCTTTTGCTTGGTCAGGCTCTAGGTCATAGTAAGCTTTCTGCGATTCACCAGTTAACAAAGGAGCCACCAGTCCAGCCCACTGCTCCTTAGGCCACTTTTCTCTTTCAGCAGTCCTTTCAAATGTGGTCAAAAACACCTCTGGATCATCCTCTCCAGTCATTTTTGTCAATAAATGAATCACCCCAAAGGACACAGTATTAGTGGAACTACTTGCCTCACTGGTCTGCGGACGTTGCTGCATTAACGTTTCCATTTGTTGCTGTAGTCTCTGTTCTTGCTTCTGTAACAGGTCTATGAAGCGGGCCTCAGATTGCTGCTGGGCTTGTTGCTGAGCTTCCAGACTCTGTTGATGAGCTTGCTGCTGGGCCGCCAGACTCTGTTGATGAGCTTGCTGCTGGGCTGCGAGGCTCTGGTGCAAAGTTGCATTTGTCTGCTGCTGGGCTGCAAGGCTCTGTTGATGAGCTGCAAGGTAGGCTTGTGCAATTCGTTTCGTAACGAATCGAAATTCGTCCGAATTTAGCAACTTTCGGAAGCATTCGAATTTCCGAACAAAGCAATTACGAATAAAACCGAATCCGAAATAAATTATACCGCAAAATAGCGAATGCCCGAATGTCTTCGGCATAATTCGTTATGAAAAAACTTACGAATGTACAAATCCATTGGAAACACAATAACACTCACTCTGCTCTGCTCTCTGCTTCTCCTTCACCGTGCTGAACTCCCTCTCAAAATGGTGTACAGGGGCGGAGGCTATAGCCGCATGTAAAAAACGAAAGTAAAATACGAGATTTCTAATCCATTCGAAGCACAATAACACTCTGCTCTCCTCTCTGCTTCTCCCTCACCGTGCTGAACCCTCTCAAAATGGTGTACAGGGGCGGAGGCTATAGCCGCATGTAAAAAATGAAAGTAAAATACGAGATTTCGAATCGTTACAAATAACCGCTATGTATTTCGAAAAGTACAAATCCATTCGAAGCACATTAGGCATAATAGTCAGCGTCGTCGTGAGAGAGACACAGAAAATTACGAATCAACGAACCCAAAAAAAGTTACGAAAGTAGGAGTTGTGTCCAGAATCAACGAAAAACAACGTACTCTACCGAAAGTACGAATTATAAAGCAACAAAAAATTCAACGAAAAATGTCGCTTGCAAAAATACGAATGAGTCCGAACACGAAAAATCCCGTCTAGCAAAATTACGAATGATTACGAATCAACAGGACCGGAAAGAAACGAACCGAAACGGAACGAATTTTTCCGTTGTGCACAAGCCTACTGCAAGGCTCTGTTGTTGAGCTACAAGGCTCTTTTGCAAACCTGCATTTGTCTGCTGCTGATTGGCATTTGCTAGAGCCAGCTGTTTCAGTATCTCCTCCATGCTGGCCTTTAAAAAAAACTGCCCGCATTCTCCACCAACTGTGAGGGGGTTAACTCAGCAGCGGGTGTGTGTGACCCCCTGGTTGGGTTCACCACACAAAAACAGGCACAGCAAACAGTGGTAGGAGAAAACAAAAGGGTGTGGTTTTATTTGAACTATATACAGACAAAAAAATACAGCAAAAACAAAAGAAACAGGAAAATAAATCCTGGTCAACTTGACCGCTCACTACACACGTTGGTGTCCCTAACTAACAACTGGGTACAGCCTTGTGCTGTCCCAGTCCCTAGCTCCCTGCTTTTAGAAGTTCTTAGCAATAACCACACAGGCTTTGGCTCACCGCACAGAGATCACACTCCCCAGACTATCCACACAGATCTGGTTCCAGGTTGGAGCATCTCCCTTAGCATGCTGGGAGTTCTTGTAGAGGCCCTAATGAGCCCACTTACTTCAGCTGAGCTCATTAACTCTTCCCCTGCAAGACTCCCAGCACTCCCCCTAGTGGTATAAATCGGCATAAAGCCTGAATCTAGGACATATATACCTTCCATCCTGGATGCAACCTGGTGATTTTACCTGCCTGCTGTCACACAACGAACACAAACCCAATCCCAATTTCCACATATACCCAGTAAAGTGAGTAGCCTCAGATGATACACAGAGATTAAAAAAGGAAGGCAACAGTAACAACACACACAGACCCAATACCCATACCCCCCCTCACAATAGGAACAGTTCTTACAGCAGATACCCAATCATCACTACTGTCTATTTATTTTTGAACTTCATTCACAGAACTAATGGCTCTTGGGAAAAAAAACTTTCCCTGAAACAATTTGTCCTCACCCTAATATTTCTGAACTGTCTGCCAGATGGCAGCAGTTCAAAAAAATGATGTCCAGGGTGGGACAAATCGCTCACTATCCTTTCTGCTCTGTCATCACAGCAGGACTGTATAAATTTTGTCTACAGAGACAAACTTACAGCCCACAACTCTCTGTGCAATGTTTACGATTCTCTGAAGAGCATCTTTTTCTGCTAACGTACAGTTAGGATACCAGGCCAGAAAACAGTAATGCCTCGTACACACGATCAGTTTTCCTGACAAGAAAAGTGCGATGTGAGCTTTTTGCCAGGAATTCCGACCGTGTGTATGCTCCATCACACTTTTTCTGTCAGTTTTCCTGCCAAGAAAAGATTGAGAGCATGATCTCAATTTTCGTGACAGAAAAAATTCCTATCGCGAATCGCGTTCGTCTGTATGCAATTACGACACGCAAAAAAAAACGCATGCTCAGAATTAAGCAGAAGAGCCAAACTGCCTATTGAACTTCATTGATCTTGGCTCGTCGTACGTGTTGTACATCACTGCGTTCTTGACGTTCGGAACTTCAGCCAATTTTTGAGTGACTGTGTGTATGCAAGACAATTTTGAGCCGTTGTCCTGCTGAAAAAAGGACACGGGTTTCCTGTCGGAAAAACTGATCGTGTGTACAGGGCATAAGTCAGCACACTCTCAATAGGTGAACAATAAAAGGACCCTTAGATGTTTATACATAGACCATGTTTCCTAAGGAATCGCAGGAAATACAACTGACACTTTTTAGAAACAGCTCCCACTTTCGCTGACCAAGTTAAGTTCTCGGTGATGTAAACACCTTAAAACTTAAAGAGGGCAGAAAAGTGCTAGAATCTGTTAGGAGCACAGATAAGGGGGCAGAGAGGCTACACTAAGGTTATTTTCACACTTCAGTTTTGCCTACATTAGCGTAAAGCGGCGCTAGTTTTAGCAGCGCTTTACCGCTGTTATAGCAGCGCTTTTCAGATTCTAGCGGGGCACTTTTAATCCCCGCTAGCGGACGAAGAAAGGGTTAAAAGCGCCCGTGTTGCGGTGCTGCCGAAGTGCTTTGCAGGCGATTCGGCAACGCTGCTCATTAATTTCATTGGGCAGGGCTTTTTGGCAGCGGTGTATGAACCGCTCCCACACCACCCCAAAGATGCTGCTTGCAGGACTTTTTTCCTGTCCTGCAAGAGCACCGCCCCAGTGTGAAAGCTCTCGGGCTTTCACACTGGGGAGGCATGAGAAGCACTTTTCAGGCTCTTTACAGGTGCAATTTTTAGCGCTAAAATACCTGAATAGCGTCCTAGTGTGAAAGTACCCTAATAGTGTGTGAGATCTGATTGGAGAAAAGACACACACACCCATCCGCACAGCAGAAGAGCTGCCCCCCCCACACACACACAAATGTATCTCATGTATCAGGAAAACTTCTCTGAAGTTATTCATGCTGATAACAGAGAAATGAAGCACCCAAGAGAAATTACACTTAGAGCTTTGGAGAGAGATAAGTAAACACTACAGATACAGATTTGCTCACATTCCATGACTGAGGTTTACAACCACTTTAACCTCTAATGGCTTCTAATACCCTCTCTGTGCTAATGACACTTAAATCTATCTCTATTTCTCCTTACCTCATCCCTTCAGTCTTCTCACACGTCGCTAATTTACCAACTGATATAAGAGTATGGATGTCACACCACTTCCTAAAACTAAATCTTTCTAAAACTGAGGTCATTTACTCCTTTACCATAACATTTCCAAAACATGCCCCTTCTTAACCACTTGCTTACTGGGCACTTAAACCACCCTTCTGCCCAGACCAATTTTCAGCTTTCAGCGCTGATGCACTTTGAATGACAATTGCGCGGTCATACAACACTGTACCAAAATGAATGTTTTATAAAAAAAATTCCCACAAAAAGAGCTTTCTTTCTTTTTTTATATATTTTTATATTTTGTTATAAAATTTTGCAAACAGGTAATTTTTCTCCTTCATTGATGTACGCTGATGAGGCTGCACTGATGGGCACTGATGGGCTGCACTGATAGGCTGCACTGATGGGCACCGATGGGCTGCATTGATAAGGCGGGACTGGTGGGCACTGATAGACGGCACTGGTGGGCACTGATCGGCGACACAGAGAGATGGCACTGATGGGTGGCACTGAAGGGAATTTATAGGTGGCACTGGTGGGCACTGAGAAGTGGCACTAATAGGTGACATTGATAGATGGCACTGATAGCTGTCAGTGATGGGCACTGATGAGTGGCAGTGATGGGCACTGATGGGTGGCAATAATGGGCACTGATCGGCACTGGTAGGTTAAACTGATAGGCAACATTGCTAGGTGGCACTGATGAGACACTGATTGGCACCACTGGTGGGCATTGATAGGTGACACTTGTGGGCATTGATAGGTGGCACTGGTGGGCACTGGCAGGTGGCAATGGCAGGTGGCACTGGCAGGGGGTACTGGTGGGTACAGATGAGGCAGAATTGCCTCTTCCTCTTCGGGACCGATGTACTTAGCAAACAAGCTGGTGATCGGCTTTTTTTTCTCCTCACTCTGTCAGCATGAGGAGCAATAAAACGATTACCGATCCTTTGTTTACATCACGTGATCAGCTGTCGTTGGCTTACAGCTGATCACGTGCAGGGGGCGCGCGTTGCATGTGCAAAGGGGAGGACGTCCAGGAATGCCCTCCCGGCAATTGAGCACTGCTCTGTAGACGTCTTTTGACTACAGCGCGGGCACAAAGTGGTTAACAAGTGATATCACCAAGCTACTAATACACCTCTTTGTTATCTCTTGCCTCAACTGTTGCAACTCCCTCCTTATTGGCCTAACTCTACACAGATTATACCCTTTCCAGGCTATCATGAATGCTGCTACCAATTTCATCCACCTTACCAACTGCTTATTGTCTTCAACTCCTCTCTGTCAATCATTTACCGGCTAACACTCACTGAAGGAATCAAGTTCAAAACATTTACAACAACATACAAAGCCCAAACTACATCACCAACCTTGTCTGAACATATCCCCCTCACTGCTTCCTAGACCTCCTGCTCTTAAGCTCCTTTGTCACCAGGGATGAGCTGAACACCCCCCTGTTCGGTTCGCACCAGAACCTGCGAACAGACAAAATGTTCGTGTAAACTTTAGAACCCTATTAAATACAATGGACTCGAACGTTCGAAATCTAAAGTGTTAATTATAAAGGCTAATATGCAAGTTATTGTCCTAAAAAGTGTTTGGGGACCCGGGTCCTGCCCCAGGGGACATGTATCAATGCAAAAATAAGTTTTAAAAACGGCAGTTTTTTCGGGAGCAGTGATTTTAATAATGCTTAAAATGAAAAAATAAAAGTGAAATATTCCTTTAAATTTCGTACCTGGGGGGTGTGTATGATATGCATGTAAAGTGGCGCTTGTTTCCCGTGCTTAGAACTGTCCCTGCAAAAAATGTAATTTTTGAAAGAAAAAAATGCATTTAAAACTGACTCGCGGCTATTAATGAATTGTCGGCTCCCGGCAATACATACAAAAGTCATTGATAAAAAAAAAAAAGCGTGGGGGTTCCCCAGAATTCAATTACCAGGCCCTTCAGGTCTGGAATGGATATTAAGGAGAACCCCGCCGCAAATTAAAAAAAAAATTGACGTGGGGTTCCCCCAAATATCCATTCCAGGCCCTTCAGATCTGGCATGGATTTTAAGGGGAACTCCACCCCAAATTTAAAAAAAAATGGCGTGGAGTCCTACTAAAAATCCATACCAGACCCCTTATCCGAGCATGCAACCTGGCCGGCCGCAGGGGAAAAGGGGGGACGAGAGAGCGGCCCCCCCTCCCTCCTGAACCGTACCAAGCCACATGCCCTCAACATGGGGAGGATGTCCCCATGTTGATGGGGACAAGGGCCTCATCCCCACAACCCTTGCCCGGTGGTTGTGGGGGTCTGCGGGCGGGGGGCTTATCGGAATCTGGAAGACCCTTTCAACAAAGGGGACCCCCAGATCCCGCCCCCCCCTATGTGAATTGGTAAGGGGTACATTGTACCCCTACCATTTCACGAAGAAAGCGTAAAAAAATGTTTAAAAAAAACACACAAATACCTTGAAAAAGTCCTTTATTTAAAAAAAGAAAAAGAAAACATTCCAGCGGTGAAATCCAGTGTCCCGCAGCGATCCCGATGTCCAGCGCTGTCCTTCATTGGTTGTGCCTGAGCGGACCTGATGGGGAACTCCCTCTCAGTATTTTAAATGTATAGACCCGCCCCTTCTAAAGTTCCCCATCAGGTCCGCTCAGCGGACCAGATGCGGAACATGAGAAGGGGCGGGTCTATACATGTATTACCAAAGTGAGAGCAGTTCCCCATCAGGTCCGCCCCCTCGGTATGTCGGACCCGCCTACGTCATTGGCTTGAGCGGGGAACTTCCTTCACTAAATTTAAATTACACAGTGAAGGAAGTTCCCCGCTCAAGCCAATGACGTAGGCGGGTCCGACATACCGAGGGGGCGGACCTGATGGGGAACTTCATTCGCTGTGTAATACATGTATAGACCCGCCCCTTCTCATGTTCCGCATCTTGTCCGCTGAGCGGACCTGATGGGGAACTTTAGAAGGGGCGGGTCTATACATTTAAAATACTGAGAGGGAGTTCCCCATCAGGTCCACTCAGGCACAACCAATGAAGGACAGCGCTGGACATCGGGATCGCCGCGGGACACTGGATTTCACCGCTGGAATGTTTTCTTTTTCTTTTTTTAAATAAAGGACTTTTTCAAGGTATTTGTGTGTTTTTTTAAACATTTTTTTACGCTTTCTTCGTGAAATGGTAGGGGTACAATGTACCCCTTACCAATTCACATAGGGGGGGGCGGGATCTGGGGGTCCCCTTTGTTAAAGGGGTCTTCCAGATTCCGATAAGCCCCCCGCCCGCAGACCCCCACAACCACCGGGCAAGGGTTGTGGGGATGAGGCCCTTGTCCCCATCAACATGGGGACATCCTCCCCATATTGAGGGCATGTGGTCTGGTACGGTTCAGGAGGGAGGGGGGCCGCTCTCTCGTCCCCCCCTTTTCCCCTGCGGCCGGCCAGGTTGCGTGCTCGGATAAGGGGTCTGGTATGGATTTTTAGGGGGACTCCACGCCATTTTTTTTTTAAATTTGGGGTGGAGTTCCCCTTAAAATCCATGCCAGATCTGAAGGGCCTGGAATGGATACTTGGGGGAACCCCACGTCAATTTTTTTTTAAATTTGCGGCGGGGTTCCCCTTAATATCCATTCCAGACCTGAAGGGCCTGGTAATTGAATTCTGGGGAACCCCCACGCTTTTTTTTTTTTTTTATCAATGACTTTTGTATGTATTGCCGGGAGCCGACAATTCATTAATAGCCGCGAGTCAGTTTTAAATGCATTTTTTTCTTTCAAAAATGACATTTTTTGCAGGGACAGTTCTAAGCACGGGAAACATGTGCCACTTTACATGCATATCATACACACCCCCCAGGTACGAAATTTAAAGGAATATTTCACTTTTATTTTTTCATTTTAAGCATTATTAAAATCACTGCTCCCGAAAAAACGGCCGTTTTTAAAACTTCTTTTTGCATTGATACATGTCCCCTGGGGCAGGACCCGGGTCCCCAAACACTTTTTAGGACAATAACTTGCATATAAGCCTTTATAATTAGCACTTTAGATTTCTCCCATAGATTTTTCAAATTTGCCACGAACACCCCAATTTGTTCGCTGTTCGGCGAACGGGCGGACAGGCAATGTTCGAGTCGAACATGAGTTCGACTCGAACTCGAAGCTCATCCCTATTTGTCACCTCCTCTCAATAATAACAATTAGATCTTGCCTAGAGTTTGCCAGAAGGCATCTGGGACTGAAGGCAGCTAGAAGGAGGTTCTATGGCATGAAAAGGCCAAAATAAAACCTTGCACTAGGTGGGATCTATTCAGACTGCTGCACTTTTCACAACCCTGAATACAGGATAAAACACCGGGAATATATAAAAGAAAATAATTGCGTTGTCTGGTAAAAAACTATAAGTCAGGAAGTGTTGAATAATCCTCATTAATCATAAAAAGTTCAAAAGTGTCCATAAAACTTATAAAAATATGTGCAAAACCATAACTTCTCTGTAAACATATGAAAAATATATATAACCATACCAATCAATATACATTTTAGTGCACCTGCGTGTGAATAAATTGATATCTTGTGATTAAATACATAAAAAGTCAATGTGAAATTGATTCTGGAGACAAATATAAGTGCGCTTCTTCCAGTGCTAAGTGCTCCAATCTCTTAAAGTGCTACAGTTCTCCAAAGTGATTTAAGCTATCTTATCCTCTTACCAGTTTGCAGTGATCTCTATGTTATAAGAGATCAAACCATCACACTAAGCATCTTGTTTGATTAGGCCAAACACTACTTATCATTATTAATGCGCCATCCCCACTGAGAATAATAGTTCTGTCAGAATCATGCTAGGGGATGTTTCTCTGCGGCAGATCCTAGACAGTACAGTGTAGAATACATTCATAAAAATACTTGGGAAAACAAATGCCTTTTGGCAAGACAATGACTCGAAGAATAGGGTCAAAACCACACAAAAATTTCTGAAAATAATATTATTGTTCTAGAGTGCAGTGTCAGAGACCAGGTCTTTATTCAATCTAGAATTTTTGGGAGGATTTAAGAAAAGGATGTTCAGTCATTATATCCAAGCAACAGGTTACAGCTACAACAATTTTAAAGTAAAAAAAAAAAGTTCAGGGCCCAGATGAGCAATGATGATTGAGACCTATCTGCACAAACCCAAATCTGTAAAATCAATTAAACAAATAAGACATCCTCTGTGTTTCAATGTTCCATGGCAATAAAACATTCAGACTTCCAAGGAGATGAATACTTTTTATAGACACTATAAATCCCTGGCAGTAAGTCTTTAGTCCTCAGCATATCTCTAGCACACTGATTAATTTGCATAAAGTCCTCGTTCATTCAGCATATGCCTGGCCGAATTGTCAGTGTACCTAACATGATCCTAGCAAAGCAATCGGCATTGTTCTTGCAGAGAAACCCATTCAGTTAGTGTATTATTGGCATATGTCAAATGGAGTCAGCTTGCCCCTGACAAAATTCTCTATGTTATTAATACTTCCCTGGAAAAGTGAATTTTGCATTCAAACTGTCCTTGACAGTCTCATGTTCCTAGTAGAATGCACATTGCAGTTTAGCATGCTCCTGGCAGAATAGCGAGTGTGCACAGTATGTCCCTGGCAAATTGCCCTTAGTGCTCATTATGCGTCTGCAAATATAGTCCTTGCAATCATCATTCCCCAGCAGAGTTCACACTGTGATCCAAATTATGAGCTGCATGTTCAGAGAATCCCATGTATCTAGCATGGCCCTGGCAGAGAACCTCTTGTCCTCATCATGTCCATGGCATACAACCCTTGTGCTAAACATGTTCCTGGCAGAGTTCTCTAGAATTCTGGAATTGTTCTTAGCACGTAGCATATTCTAGAATCCTATGTGCTCAGTATATCCATGGTAGAGAATTTTACACGAACAGCATGTTTTTGTCCATGTGGTACTTGTGCTCAGCATGTACTTAGTAGAGTCTGATATGTGTTTAGTGTGTCATGGCAAAATGCTCCATATGTTCAGCACATCCCTAGCAGCATATCCATGTGAGCAATGTGGGACTGCACAGTCCCTGAGTTGAGCTACTATCCTTAGCTAAATATCCTTTAGCTAAATATTATGCTCTCCTATAAGAGTAAGTGATATCATTAGCCAAACCTTTTTTTACTGTGAGTAACCCATCATAATACACAAAAAAAAGGTACCTCCAGCAAAGAAGATAGTTGGTACTGAAATTTTCATAGCTTTTGGGGTTGTGGCCAGCAGCTTCATGTGAATGGTTACTTACTTGTTAGTGTTTAGGTATGGGAGCCTGATAGCAGGGGTACACACCTTGGATAAGGATACTCAGGAGGTGAATCCAGCACAGTTTCCAAAAACATGGTACAAAAATGGAAAGTCCAATAATCAAAGTCAAACATAGCATAAGGTCAGGGCAGGCAGCAAGGAATCAGAGTGAATAAAGGTAGGAAAGGTCAGGTAGCAAAATCACACAGCAAGCAATGGGTACACACTGTGAACAGTTCTAAAACAACTGATTAAACAGGAAATTACCTCAGGAGGGTGTGGTGGAAGTGATGCAATTGCTGTCTATAACAGGAAGCACTTCAGTGCTGTCATTTTGATATGAGGATGCCATCATGTGTTAGAGGCCTCACCATACTCAGACGTGGATGCCACAGGACACAGGCCACCCACCAACAAGAGTGCCAAGTACTGACATGCTGCGAGAACAAGGACCCCTGCGGTTGGTACAGGTAGGTTGCGGGTTATGACAGTGCCCTCCCACAAGGCGTGACCTCCAGGAGCGCAAAAGGACAGGACAGCCAGGATGACATCTATGGAAAGAGTGCACAAGTGCAGGAGCATGCACATCAGAGTCAGGAACCCAGGAACGATCTACAACACTGTAGCCTTTCCAGTGAATAAAATATTCCAGACGGTCATGGCGTAATCTAGTATCTAAGATGTCCTCAAACTCATATTCTTCTTCTCCATTTACAATAATAGAATCAGCAGTAGATAGGGAGCGAGAGGGACAAGGATCTGGGACAGCAGGCTTTAACAGAGAAGTATGAAAGACAGGATGAACCCTATAGGAATCATGCAGACTCAATTTCATTGCAGCAGGGGAAATGACGCGTTCAATAGCAAGGGGTCCCACATATCTTGGTCCTTATTTTTGGGTAGGACATCAGTTTTAGGAACAAGGTGGACAACCATACTCGATGACCTGGTTGGTACTGAGGGTCAGGATCATGGTGTCTGTCCACATACCTAATCTGGGCATGAGTTATGGTCTTCTTTGGTAATGAAAAGCTCTTCACAATTTCTTCCAAATGATTATTAGAAGCAGGTACAGTATCAGCAACTGGGGATCCAGGCAACATAGTGGGATGGTAGTCATAATTAGTTAATGGAGTTAATGGAACTGTGTACAATAAAAGTAAATTTTGCTCATTGGGGGGTTTGTGGAAGGTTTATCATTCACATTACTATAAGATCTGACAATATCCCATAGTGATGGCATAGTAGCCAAAAAACAGTCTTTATTTACTATGGTAGAAGGTTCAGGACCTGTTGAAGATGTGTCAGTTTCCATACGAGAAATGGAATCAGCCTTACCATTTCAAAAACCAGGACGGTAAGTTATCATCAGGGAGAACCGGCTGAAGAAAAGAGCCCATCAGGTTTAACATGGTTTTAATCTTTTAGCTGTCTGTAAGTATTCAAGATTGCGATGGTCTGTATAAACAGTGATGGGTGTGCTAGTGCCCTCTAGCAGATATCTCCATTCTTCCAATGCAAGTTTGATTGCTAATAATTCTCTCTCCCCAACATCATAATTTCTCTCAGCGGGAGTGAAGGAGCGTGAAAAAAGGCCACTAGATGTCTTGTATATATATTTTAATACATCGCCTGAAGTGTATTACAAAAAGTACACCACGGAATGCACTGTAGATATAGGCTACACTGGATGCAGAGTATATATATATATATATATATATATATATAGTGACAGCAGGAAGGTAAAGTCACCTGGTTGCATCCAGGGGGGTAGATATATTTCGCCCAGATTCAGGCTTTACGCCGACTTATACAACTAGGTGGAGAGTTGTATAAGCCCAGCTAAGGCTAGTGGGCTCATGGATGACTCATACCTCTAGGGAGAGTGTGGGGCGTCGTGCAGACAGGGAGTTGATGAGACCAGCTGAAGCTTGTCAGCTCATTTAGGCCTCTATAAGAACTCCCAGCTTCATTAGATGTTAGCTCATGCCTGGACCCAGACCTGTGTGGACTGTCTAGGGAGAGTGAACCCCTGTGCGGTGAGACAAAGCCTGTGTGGCTATTTGCTTGGACATTTAAAACCAGGGACTTAGGGACTAGGACAGCACTAGGCTGATCCCAGTTGTTAGTTAGGAAACCTGTATGTTTAGTCAGAGGTCAAGTTGACCAGGATTTATTTTGTTTATGTTTCTTTTGGCTTTGCTGTGTTCTGTCACTGTAAATAGAAAATAAACTGCACCTTTTTTGATTTTGAAAACCACAACCTCCGTTTGCTGGGCCTGTTTTTGTGTGGGGAGCCCATCCCGGGGGTCACACACACCCGCTGCCGAGCTAACCCCCTCACAATATATATATATATATATCAAATACACTGCCACTAACTGAATAACCTGCCTGCTTAATCTAAATCAAGCTATCTCTCTGCCCATACTAAAAACACTACACACGGCCGCTCTGTAAGCAGCCTTATATAGTGTGGGGCATGGACTTAGTCCCCCTGAGCCATGATTGGCCAAAGGTACCCTGCCTTTGGCCAATTATGACTCTCTCAGAAGAGCGCGCTATGATTGGCCAAAGCATGCAGGTCAGGTGCATGTTTTGGCCAATCATCATACAGCAATGCACTGCGATCTCGCAATGCATTATGGGGTGCTCCCCGGCACTCAAATTTCCCGAAACGCTGCATATGTTTGGTTAATTTTGGAACAAACAAACACCTGATGTTCGAGTCAAACTTATGTTCGTCTCGAACCGCTGACTCATCCCTATTCCCTACTTGTGATTCTCCATATTTCAAGTGATGCTAGGAAAAGCAGCTGATGCCCTAACCTCTTCTGGCTGATCCTCATAACATTTCAGGCCCACTTGGAACAAAAGGTAGAAATGCTTGTGGTCAAAAACAAAGTCTTGGTTGCACAATAAGGCCCCTTTCACACGGACGGATAGAATGGTGCTTTTAGCTGCGAATTTTCTAGTTTTCTACCGCAGCTAAAAGCACACAATGCTTTCCTATGGCCCCATTCACACACAGCGTTTAGCTGCGATTTTGTTACATGCGGTTCGGTGCGAATAGAAAAATTAGAATTTAATGCGTCCAGGTGCGATGTAGCGCAGCTATCTGCACATAACTGCAAGTAATCGCAGTGCACTGTGTCAGCTGCGGATAGCAGCGTGAACAAAAGAAAAAAACAACAGGAAGCACATCAAAATAAAAATGGTTGCTATGGGGATGACAATAATGGCCAACCGCAGCTAAACGCAGCCGCATGTAAGCGCACGTAAACGCAGCTAATCGCACTGTACAAATGCAGCTGATCGCTGTCCCTGGGGTCTTGAATTTCAAAAGAAAGAAACATGCTTTTAACTGCGGCAGAACAGCCGCCCGTGTGAAAGGGGCCTGAATCATATGGGATAATTTAAAGATCTACTTCAGTGGTCTTTTTATTATACAAATTAGTGGGATCAAATCCAAAACCAGGATAACAAAGGAGACACTAAGGACTACAGTCTCCTAGACTGAAGCCTTGTATGTTTGATAATGCCACTTGATATTTTCTCATTCACAAGACTCAAAACAAATTATTTTCTCAGAGAAGGTTATTTTGGGTGGAGGGGGAAACTGGATGGGGAATTGCTAGCCCATATTTCTAGGTCTCAACAACCCAAATCGTATCTTTACACCATTATTAATAAATCAGGTAACAGAGCCCTGTTAGCATTTGATATAGTCAATGAGTTTCAAAGTGGGAATACCTGTGGGCCACTCTAGGCAAATTTGGTATCAAACTGTTTTTTTACTAACTAGGTACAGCTCCTATATGCTAGACCAGTGTTTCTCAACTCCAGTCCTCAAGGCGCCCCAACAGGTCATGTTTTCAGGATTTCCATTATTTTGCACAGGTGTTTTGATCAGTTTCACTGCCTTAGTAATTACCACAGCTGTTTCATCTGAGGAGAATCCTGAAAACATGACCTGTTGGGGCGCCTTGAGGACTGGAGTTGAGAAACACGGTGTTAGACTAGGGATGCTCAACCTTTAAAAAACGTGGGCCACTAAAGTGATTTGGTAACAGGTCACAGGCCACAATGAAACAAAATAGGTCAGGATCAGGATCATCATTTACCATGGGACCAATCCCTGTTAGATGTTTACCTGTTTAATCACAATCACAAAAATCTGATGTTTTATTAACCAAATCATCATTAATTCTACTCTTGCGCTCAGGTGTGACAAAGCCAAAAAAGCTCTAATCCAGTGTTGCAGCCTTCACCATATCAGGGTCTTAGCAGTCATAAGGAAAACTCACCCAAGCTCTACTGCTGTATAGTATAATTGGTGTGTAGAGTAGTCGGTGCTCTGGCTAATTAAGCTCACAAAAGATCCATAGAAAGTACAGGCTGGCAACTCGACAGCTTCTCCATAGAAAATATTTATTGAAGCATTACAGCAGTAACATCATCCAAAAATACTGACGCGTTTTGGCTTTAAGCCTTCATCAAAAGCATAAGAATATAACATTAAAAACAGGTATATATAAGGAAGCAGCCCTTCTGAATTGTGAGAGCAATATTCACTTAATTAAAAAATCATCCCATTCATTGGTTACAGGTGGAGATGACCAGACCTGGGCCAAACAAACAGACACAAAACAGGGGGTTTCAAAAGGAAGCACGTAATGTTAACCATTAATTCTCCAATGTCATATCAGTGGGACTTTAACAATATGAAATCATTGATTTCTATACTTCAAATGCTTATTTCAAAAACAGGCTAACATCCATCCTATTGTTCATACCCCACGGCATCCTGGTATTTAACGTGTTTATCCACCACACCTCCCGTTGGAGCAGGGTGCGATGGGTATCATCCCCTCTTGTAGACCATTTAACATGTTCTAAACCAAGAAAATAAAAAGTATCAAGGTTACCTCCATGCGCTGTCTTGAAATGTTTAGATACATTTGAAATATTCTTAGCATTTGGATGGACAGTGTCGTTATATTGTTCAGAGACCCTGGTTCGTAAGTGGCGAATGGTGCAACCCACGTACTGTATCTGACAAGCACTACATTCCATTACACAGGCCACTGATTTGGAACTGAAGTTGATAAAAGTGTTTAAGAGTATAAGGTGTCAGTTTTAGTTTTTTTATTGTGTTCTGCATTGTCTGCATGTGCTAGTACCACAAAGAAAAGAACCAGTGGCACTTAGCCACATGCGTGGAGGCTGATGTGGGTTAAAGTTCAGACCTGAAAAGGACCAGAAGACACACAGGACTCCTGTGCAATTTGCTCTGCACCCGCCCCAGAGCTGTGTGAACTGGCTCCATTGAGAGCCGGTCACAGTCTCCTGACATGTGAATTGGATGAGGGGAAAAAACCCACATCCAATTCACAATAGTGTTTAACCCAGCCTTAAGTAAAGTGTACATACCAAAAATACAAAATCTGCCAAGCGGGCTTTTAGGACACCAACTTCAAATCATATGTAGCGGGGTCTCCTTTAAGGCCCCACGGACTACGTTACCCAGAACCCCGTTTGGCACCCAAGGTGCAATTGCCAACCGCAGAGACTCATGGGTGGGGTATAAAAGGAAAGGGCGAGGCTAAGCCCGGCCTCTTTGGACACCGCGCTGCTAGCAATAGGACTCCCTGTGCGGACCTGCTACAAGTGCAAGGCCCAAAGCCTGGGCCTTGCGCACTTCCAAGGAGCCTTCCACCCCACTGCGGAGCCTGTGTGGCACCTGATCTCTATCGGCTTGAGGGACATCAGTTGGACCGGAGACCTGGCTGTCACAGACCCTGTGTGCAGAGACACAGCGGTGGAAGTCACGGACTAGGACTGAGTCAGGAGTGGTGAGAGAGCATCTGCTCACAATCATAGCCGAGTATTTTGTTTAGGCCTATTGACTACCTAGGCCCATCATTCCATACTTGCTATCCTGATTGGAGACTAGTTCCAGAACTGAGTTATATAGTCTCCGGGGAGTTGTTTCTATGGCCATAAACCGTTACTTGGATTTACAAATTGTTGTTCCTGTATGTGCACCACCGATCATCTTGCATGTGAAGATTCCTCACCTTAAAACTGAGCTTTAAACAAGTCAGGCCTGACTGGAGGGTAGAACTTTACTGAGCGCCATATTGCTCACGGGGAGAATAGCTGCACACAGTGTATGATCTATTTCTATACAGTAGTTGACTAGTGTCATTATTATTGCAGGTATGTGATGTATTGTATTTATGATTTACTTTTATACTCAAAGTAAATCTGATATAGTTAAGCATTCTGGTATTAGTGTCAATTACTATAATTTACCACCATTTGCATTACTGTGGGATTGCTCTTAGACTAGTACAGAGCTATACTAATATCTCATTCCCTAGACTAGCTGTGCCAGAGGAGGGTCAAGTAGATTGCCGGGGGTTGGCAGTACTGTGTACAGGGCCCGAAACAAAACCAGCGTCTCTTAGTTTGGGGGTATTGCTACACATATAAACATAATATCTTTTATTTATATATTCGTTAAAAAGTGATAGTATAAAATCAATCCCAAACTTGAATGTTATATAGCATCAATCACCCTTATCTGTGTAAGGGGTTAAATCGCTCCTTGGGCTCCTCCAATAGGAGGCACATTGTTTATTGAAGGAGCACACTATACCACCAATGGTAGACACTGCAATATCTATTGGCCCTGACAGGAATATTTGTTGGCTTTTTATTCAGGGATAGACACGTTTTTACATGCAGCACAGCAAGTTTAGCATTATCATAATTGTGGACACTTATATCGCAGTGGCTCCCATATCATAAAAATATGGTGAAATTACTTCTACATATATACTGCATAAGATATTCTATACACCTGTTTGGTTGCCTTTTTTTATTGAAGAATTGGTTGTTTCCAGTGTATGCCCGCTGGATACTGCACACTTTGTAGCGTTTATTATCTATTATTTATTAGCTTTTATTATCCTAGAATCTTTTTAGTTTATTATACATCCCATCTGATCTCCTGAAGAAGCAAATTTGGTTCTGGGAAACATCAAGATTGGGGGGGTTCGCACTCCCAGCTGTACCGCTCATTGTTGTTCCACCTATTACCAACACCTGGTGATCATTCTTGCATGTTCCCCCTATCTGTACACCTCGGTAGGCTGGGAGTGCAGTTTAACCTTTTACGCAGATGAGGCTGATTGATCTATGCTGTCAGGGCCCGGACTGGTGGCTAGTGAGGACACAGGAGGTGGATCCTCTGTGCCAGAGAGGCGAAGGCACGGGTCGCACTGGAGGACCGGTTCTAAGCAGCTACCGGTTTTCACCAGAGCCCGCCGCAAAGCGGGATGGACTTGCTGCGGCGGTAGCAACCAGGTTGTGTCCCCCAGTAGCGGCTCGACTTCTCTGGCAGCTGAGATAGGCACGGTACACAGGGACTAGGCAGAGGCAAGGTCAGACGTAGCGGAAGGTCAGGGCAGGCGGCAATGGTTCGTAGTCAGGGGCAACGGCAGAAGGTCAGATACACTGGCAAGGCAACTACAAAACGCTTTCTCAGGGCACTAAGGAAACAAGATCCGGCAAGGACAGGAAGGGGGAGTGGGTTTTTAAGTGTTTTGGGTGTGTACACAGTAATTGGACCAGGCACCAATCAATGGTGCACTGGCCCTTTAAATTTAAGAAGACCGGCGCGCGCGCCCTGGAGAGCAGCGGGACCGCACGCGCCGGGACGGAGCAGGAGGAGGAGGCCGCTGAGCAGGATGGGATGCGATCCGTAGGCGGACAGGTGCCGCCGCATGGATCACATCCCTGCCAGCATCAGAGCAGCGCTCACGGTCAGAGGGGCCGACCGGAGCGCTGCAGGGGGACAGACGCCGCGGGCGCTCCGGGATTGATGGGACACCCGGAGCGCTCGGCGTTACAGTACCCCCCCTTAGGTCTCCCCCTCTTCTTGGAACCCAAGAATCTATGGATGAGCTCTTTATCTAAAATGTTGGCCTCAGGACCACAGTTCTCCCAATCAACTAAAAACATATTTTACCTCGGATGACCTTGGAGGCGAAGATCTCTTTCACCGAGAAGACATCAGAAGAACCAGAGACAGGAGCAGGAGCAGTGACCTTAGGGGAAAATCGGTTAAGAATGAGGGGTTTAAGAAGAGACACATGAAAAGAGTTGGGAATACGAAGAGAAGGAGGAAGGTGGAGCTTGTAAGAAACATAATTGATTTGGTTTTTGATTTTGAATGGCCCGAGGTAACGAGGGCCCAGCTTGTAGCTAGGTACCCGAAACCGAACATATTTGGAGGAGAGCCACACTTTGTCACCAGGGGCATAGACAGGAGGGATTCTTCTTTTTTTATCTGCATGTCTCTTCATGCGGGCAGAGGCCAGTGAGAGCAACTTTTGTGTCTCTTTCCAGATAGAGGCAAAGTCCTGAGTTAATTCATCCACGGCCGGAACTCCAGAAGACGTGGGAATGGGGAGGGGGGGCAATGGGTGACGGCCGTAGACCACAAAGAAAGGCGACTTGGAGGAAGATTAAGAGTTCTTGAAATTGTATGAGAATTCTGCCCAGGGCAATAGGTCGACCCAATCGTCTTGACGGGCGGAGACAAAATGTCGTAGGTAGTCACCAAGGACCTGGTTAACTCTCTCCACCTGTCCATTGGACTGCGGGTGATAAGCGGAAGAAAAATTCAACTTAATCTTTAGTTGAGTACAGAGAGCTCTCCAAAATTTTGAGATGAATTGAACGCCTCTATCCGAGACGATATGTGAGGGCAGCCCATGGAGGCGGAAAATTTGAAGAAAAAAATGCTTCGCCAACTGAGGTGCAGTAGGCAGACCAGGGAGCGGGACGAAATGAGCCATTTTAGAAAAGCGGTCAACGACCACCCAGATGACAGTGTTACTACGAGACAAAGGGAGGTCCGTGATGAAATCCATGGCGATGTGGGACCATGGTTGTTCAGGCACAGGTAGGGGAAGGAGAAGACCTGCAAGCTTCTGGCGAGGAGTCTTGTCACATGCACAGATAGTGCAGGCCCGTACAAAGTCAGTCACATCTTTCTCCTGGGTAGGCCACCAATAGTGTCTGGCAATCAATTGTATGGATTTTTTGATCCCAGCGTGACCGGCTAGATGGGAGGAATGGCCCCACTTGAGTATCTGAAGCCGAAGGCGTGGAGGAACGAAAGTCTTTCCTGGAGGAATTGGCACGAGAGAAGCGGGAGCAGAGGAAATCAGACACTCAGGGGGTACGATGTGTTGGAGGAGGAGTCTCGGTTTCAGAGGTATCGGAGAAACGGGACAAGGCATCAGCCCTGACATTTTTGTCTGCGGGCCGAAAATGGATCTGGAAGTTGAAGCGGGCAAAGAACAATGACCACCTGGCCTGGCGAGGATTTAGGCGCTGAGCGGACTGAAGGTAGGACAAATTTTTATGGTCAGTGTAGATGGAGATAGGGTGAAGGGATCCTTCCAGGAGATGTCTCCACTCTTCTAATGCCAACTTGATGGCCAACAGTTCACGGTCACCTATGGAATAGTTTTTTTCCAGAGGGGAGAAAGTTTTAGAGAAAAAACCACAAGTGACGTTTTTCCCTTTAGCGTTTTTTTGAAGAAGCACAGCTCCGGCTCCTACCGAGGAGGCGTCAACTTCAAGGAAGAACGGCTTTAGAGGATCTGGCCGAGACAGGACAGGTGCAGAGGAGAAGGCGGTCTTAAGGCGAGTAAAGGCTTCCTCCGCTTGAGGCGGCCAGGACCTAGGATTCGCGTCTTTTTTGGTCAGTGCCCCTATAGGAGCAACGATGGTGAAGAAGTGGGGTATGAACTGACGATAGTAGTTGGCGAATCCAAGGAAGCGTTGGATAGCACGAAGTCCAGAGGGGCGTGGCCAACCCAAGACTGCGGAGAGTTTGTCAGGGTCCATTTGAAGACCTTGTCCAGAGACCAGATAACCTAGGAAAGGAAGACTGCTGCGCTCAAAAAGGCATTTTTCTAATTTAGCGTAAAGATGATTTACGCGGAGGCGCTGGAGCACTTGACGGACATGGAGCCGATGTTCCTCGAGGTTGGCAGAGAAGATTAGGATGTCGTCAAGATAGACAACCACACAGGTATACAGTAGGTCCCGGAAGATTTCGTTGACAAAATCTTGAAAGACTGCAGGGGCGTTGCAAAGTCCGAACGGCATGACGAGATATTCAAAGTGACCATCTCTGGTGTTAAATGCGGTTTTCCATTCATCTCCTTTACGGATTCTGATGAGGTTATAAGCGCCCCTGAGGTCCAATTTAGAAAAAAACTTTTGCTCCGCGCAGACGGTCAAAGAGCTCCGAGATGAGAGGCAGAGGGTAGCGGTTTTTAATAGTGATTTTATTGAGACCATGATAGTCTATGCAAGGGCGTAGAGATCCGTCCTTCTTGGCCACGAAGAAGAACCCTGCTCCAGCTGGAGAAGATGATTTCCTAATAAAACCTCTCTTGAGGTTCTCCTGAATGCATTCAGTCATGGCCTTGGTTTCAGGAGAGGAGAGAGGTTAAATTCTACCACGGGGTGGTGTAGTACCTGGGAGCAAGTCAATGGGGCAGTCGTAGGGTCTATGTGGTGGTAAGACCTCCGCCTGTTTTTTGCAAAAGACATCAGAAAAGTCCTGATAGGCCTTTGGAAGGCCAGGCAAAGGAGTAGTGATGGGGACTTGACAGGTCGGTACAGACTTAAGGCAATGCTTGTGACAGGAGTCACCCCAGGATTTGATGTCCCCAGTGGTCCAGTCGAGGGTAGGAGTGTGGCGCTGGAGCCAGGGTAGGCCAAGAAGGATGTCAGAAGTACAGTTCGGCAAAACAAAGAATTCAATCTTTTCGTGGTGAAGAACACCAACGGACATGAGCAGGGGTTCGGTGCGGTAACGCACGGTACAATCCAAATTCTCTCCATTTACAGAGGAAATGAAGAAGGGTTTGATGAGACGGGTAACAGGAATGTTGAACCTGTTGATAAAAGAGGCTTCAATAAAGTTTCCTGCAGAACCAGAGTCCAGGAAGGCCACCGCAGGGAAGAGGGAGCCAGCAGAAGGAGAAATCCGCACAGGAATAGTCAGACGTGGAGAGGAAGAATTCACACCTAGTAACACCTCTCCCACGTTCACTAGGTGTGAGCGTTTCCCTGACGCGGAGGACGAATAGGGCAGTCTTTTAGGAAGTGTTCCGAGCTCGCACAATAAAGGCATAAGTTCTCGTTCCTACGGCGAGACCTCTCTTGTAGGGTCAGGCGAGACCGGTCCACTTGCATGGCCTCCTCGGCGGGAGGCACGGTAACAGGATGCATTGGATTCAGAAAGAGAGGAGCCAGGCACGGATAACGCCTGGTGCGAACGAGATCTTTCTCCTGGCGAAGCTCTTGGCGTCTTTCGACGTAGCGCATATCGATGCGGGTAGCTAAATGGATGAGTTCCGTCAAGGAAGAGGGTATCTCTCATGCAGCCAGACAATCCTTGATGTGGCCGGATAAACCCTTCTTGAAGGTCGCGCAGAGAGCCTCATCATTCCAGGCTAACTCTGAGGCCAGTGTGCGGAACTGTATGGCATATTCGCCCACAGAGGAGTTTCCTTGGACAAGGTTAAGCAGGGCGGTTTCAGCGGATGAGGCTCGGGCTGGTTCCTCAAAAACGCTGCGAACCTCAGCAAAGAAGGACTGAACGGTGGCTGTATCAGGGTCGTTGCGGTCCCAGAGTGGCGTGGCCCAGGCCAAGGCCTTTCCAGACAACAGAGAGACCACGAATGCCACTTTAGACCGTTCTGTGGAAAACTGGTCAGACATCATCTCAAGATGCAGGGAACATTGGGACAAGAATCCCCGGCACATCCTAGAATCCCCGTCAAATTTCTCCGGAAGAGACAGGCGAATTCTCGAGGTAGTAGCGGCAGCTCGGAGAGGGGAAGATGCTGGAGGCTGTGGCGGCAGAAGCTGCTGGACCATGGCTGTCAACTGCGACAGCTGCTGTCCTTGTTGGACGACCTGTTGCGACTGCTGGGCAACCACGGTAGTGAGGTCAGCGAGATTTGGCAGCGGTACCTCAGCGGGATCCATGGCCAGATCTACTGTCAGGACCCGGACTGGTGGCTAGTGAGGACACAGGAGGTGGATCCTCTGTGCCAGAGAGGCGAAGGCACGGGTCGCACTGGAGGACCGGTTCTAAGCAGCTACCGGTTTTCACCAGAGCCCGCCGCAAAGTGGGATGGACTTGCTGCGGCGGTAGCAACCAGGTCGTGTCCCCCAGTAGCGGCTCGACTTCTCTGGCAGCTGAGATAGGCACGGTACACAGGGACTAGGCAGAGGCAAGGTCAGACGTAGCGGAAGGTCAGGGCAGGCGGCAATGGTTCGTAGTCAGGGGCAACGGCAGAAGGTCAGATACACTGGCAAGGCAACTACAAAACGCTTTCTCAGGGCACTAAGGCAACAAGATCCGGCAAGGACAGGAAGGGGGAGTGGGTTTTTAAGTGTTTTGGGTGTGTACACAGTAATTGGACCAGGCACCAATCAATGGTGCACTGGCCCTTTAAATTTAAGAAGACCGGCGCGCGCGCCCTGGAGAGCAGCGGGACCGCGCGCGCTGGGACGGAGCAGGAGGAGGAGGCCGGTGAGCAGGATGGGATGCGATCCGCGGGCGGACAGGTGCCGCCGCATGGATCGCATCCCCGCCAGCATCAGAGCAGCGCTCACGGTCAGAGGGGCCGACCGGAGCGCTGCAGGGGGACAGACGCCGCGGGCGCTCCGGGATGGATGGGACACCCGGAGCGCTCGGCGTTACATATGCCATATACCATTTATATTTGGGATTGATTTTATACTATCATTTTTTAATGAATACATAAATAAAATATTTTTTTCTATGATTTGAAGTTGACAAGCTTATGAGCAGCCAGGTGTCTTACAAAAGTACTCTTGTACATGGGCAAAGTGGCATTAAAAGTGCAGTCAAGGCTGTAAGACAAGATGTCACCTTATGACAAGTTCATTCCTGAGTCTTTTTTTTTTTTCCATTAATTTTTACTGTATAATGAAATAGCATACAATAAAATACAGTGGGGCAAAAAAGTATTTAGTCAGCCACCAATTGTGCAAGTTCTCCCACTTAAAAAGATGAGAGAGGCCTGTAATTGTCATCATAGGTATACCTCAACTATGAGAGACAAAATGTAGAAACAAATCCAGACAATCACATTGTCTGATTTTGGAAAGAATTTATTTGCAAATTATGGTGGAAAATAAGTATTTGGTCAATATCAAAAGTTCATCTCAATACTTTGTTATATATCCTTTGTTGGCAATGACAGAGGTCAAACGTTTTCTGTAAGTCTTCACAAGGTTGTCACACACTGTTGCTGGTATGTTGGCCCATTCCTCCATGCAGATCTCCTCTAGAGCAGTGATGTTTTGGGGCTGTCACTGGGCAACACGGACTTTCAACTCCCTCTAAATGTTTTCTATGGGGTTGAGATCTGGAGACTGGCTAGGCCACTCCAGGACCTTGAAATGCTTCTTACGATGCCACTCCTTCGTTGCCCCGGCGGTGCGTTTGGGATCATTGTCATGCTGAAAGACCCAGCCACTTTTTATCTTCAATGCCCTTGCTGATTGGAGGAGGTTTGTACTCATAATCTCAGGATACATGGCCCCATTCATTCTTTCATGTACACGGATCAGTCGTCCTGTTCCCTTTGCAGAGAAACAGCCCCAAAGCATGATGTTGCCACCCCCATGCTTCACAGTAGGTATGGTGTTCTTTGGTTGCAATTCAGCATTCTCTCTCCTCCAAACACGACGAGTTGTGTTTCTACCAAACAGTTCTACTTTGGTTTCATCTGACCATATGACATTCTCCCAATCCTCTTCTGGATCATCCAAATGCTCTCTAGCAAACCTCAGATGGGCCCGGACATGTACTGGCTTAAGCAGGAGGACACGTCTGGCACTGCAGGATCTGAGTCCCTGGCGGCGTAGTGTGTTACTGATAGTAGCCTTTGTTACGTTGTTCCCACCTCTCTGCAGGTCATTCACTAGGTCCCCCCGTGTGGTTCTGGGATTTTTGATCACCGTTCTTGTGATCATTTTGACCCCACGGGGTGAGATCTTGCGTGGAGCCCCAGATCGAGGGAGATTATCTGTGGTCTTGTATGTCTTCCATTTTCTAATTATTGCTCCCACAGTTGATTTTTTTCCCACCAAGCTGCTTGCCTACTGCAGATTCAGTCTTCCCAGCCTGGTGCAGGTCTACGACTTTGTTTCTGGTGTCCTTCGACAGCTCTTTGGTCTTCACCATAGTGGAGTTTAGAGTGTGACTGTTTGAGGTTGTGGACAGGTGTCTTTTATACTGATAACAAGTTCAAACAGGTGCCATTAATACAGGTAATGAGTGGAGGACAGAGGAGCCTCTTAAAGAAGAAGATGCAGGTCTGTGAGAGCCAGAAATCTTGCTTGTTTGTAGGTGACCAAATACTTATTTTCCACCATAATTTGCAAATAAATTCTTTCCAAATCAGACAATGTGATTGTCTGGATTTGTTTCCACATTTTGTCTCTCATAGTTGAGGTATACCTATGATGACAATTATTGGCCTCTCTCATCTTTTTAAGTGGAAGAACTTGCACAATTGGGGGCTGACTAAATACTTTTTTGCCCCACTGTGAGTAATAACAATATTGCATTTTCGGTTACAGAACCGTATAGTATTACATAACAGAAGTGAGATGAACTTTTGTAACTCGAAAATCATATCATGTTGTTTGTACTTATAAATCTCATATTTGGAAAGGACTATATATCACGCATAGTATAGAGGTTATAATATTTGCTTTTTTTTTATTTTTTTATGGATATCTGATGAACTGAAATACATTTTAGGGGGTGGGGAAAAAGAGAAAAATAAAAGTAAAAAAAAAAATCTTATGACTCTCCTGTTTCCTTGACAAACTATACTGCTGCTTCATAGGCATTAGTATTTTTGAATTGTATCCAGTAGGGATGAGCTTCGAGTTCGAGTCGAACTCATGTTCGACTCGATCATTGCCTGTTCGCCCGTTTGCCGAACAGCGAACAAATTGGGGTGTTGGCGGCAAATTCGAAAAGTCTATGGGAGAAATCTAAAGTGCTAATTATAAAGGCTTATATGCAAGTTATTGTCCTAAAAAGTGTTTGGGGACCTAGGTCCTGCCCCAGGGGACATGTATCAATGCAAAAAAAAGTTTTAAAAACTGCAGTTTTTTCGGGAGCAGTGATTTTAATAATGCTTAAAGTGAAACAATAAAAGTGAAATATTCCTTTAAATTTCGTACCTAGGGTGTGTGTATAATATGCATGTAAAGTCGCGCTTGTTTCCCGTGCTTAGAACTGTCCCTGCACAAAGTGTCATTTATGAAGGAAAAAAAGTCATTTAAAACTCACTCGCGGCTATTAATGAATTGTCGGCTATCGGCAATACATAGAAAAGTCATTGATAAAAAAAAAAAAAAAAGCGTGGGGGTCCCCCCAAGTTCAACTTCCAGGCCCTTCAGGTCTGGTATAGATATTAAGGGAAACCCCATCGCAAATTAAAAAAAAAAAATGCGTGCGGTTCCCCCCAAATATCCATACCAGGCCCTTCAGATCTGGCATGGATTTTAAGGGGAACTCCACCCCAAATTTAAAATAAAATGGCGTGGAGTTCCACCAAAAATCCATACTAGACCCTTATCCGAGCACGCAACCTGGCAGGCCGCAGGAAAAGAGGGGGGGATGAGAGAACGCCCCCCCCTCCTGAACCGTACCAGGCCACATGCTCTCAACATGGGGAGGATGTCCCCATGTTGATGGGGACAAGGGCCTCATCCCCACAACCCTTTGCCCGGTGGTTGTGGGGGTCTGCGGGCAGGGGGCTTATCGGAATTTGGAAAACCCCTTTAACAAAGGGGACCCCCAGATCCCGGCCCCCCCTATGTGAATTGGTAAGGGGTACTGTCAGGAACTTGGTAGGAGGCCGAGATGCTGGGAGGGCTCCCCTTGCGGCCGAGTGCAGCACACCACTGAAGATGACACAGCAGGTGTAGTGCCCACAGAAGCACAGGTGCCTGGTAATTGAAGACAGACGTGCTTGGAGGGTCCAGGAGACAGAGACCAGTGGAGCAACTGGAAAGCTGAGTCGGGAGCCAGGCCAAGGATCATTCACAGGAAGACAGTCCGTAATCAGAATGACCAGGGATGAGCCGAGTCTTAGTGCAGGGAGCAGGATATGCAGAGTTCAATAGACAAGCCGGGGTCGGATGCAGGGAGCAGGCAGAAGGAGGTCAGGTGCAAGCCAAGAGTCGAGCCAAAGGATCAGGAAGAGCGGGTCAGAACAAGCCGGGTCGGTACACAGGAGATCAGATCAACAGGTGATTCAGGATACAGGAACACAGGGGGAGCTGAAGATAAACCAGCAAATGCAGACACTAGCAGACTTCCTTATATAGGCCCATGTGACCTGCTGGTAGAGATGCTGGGTCCTAAAGTCCTTCTCCTTCTGTTGGTTCCCTGACAGTGCCTTTGCCTATGCAGGTTTGCCAACCCTGCACCATTACGCACAGGGATGCGCCTATTTCCCTGACAGTGCCCCCCCCCCCAACGGGCAGCCTCCGGATGCCCAGTTGCGCCCATTTTGCGGGATGACTGGTGCGAAATCTTTGTACAAGCCTAGGGGCATGTACATGACTCGCAGGTTCCCAAGAGCTCTCTTCTGCAGGGTATCCTTTCCACTTAATTAAAAACTGAATTGTCCTACCTCCGACGACAGTCAAGGATGGACTCCACTTCGAATTCAGTCTCGTCTCCAACCAAGACCGGAGGTGGGGATATTTCTTCTCTCCCTGAAAAAGGACTGGAAATTACATGTTTAAGAAGTGCAACATGAAATACAGGGTGGATTTTATACGATTCAGGCAAGGCAAGTTCGAAGGCTACTGGATTTATTTCCCGTTTTATTTCAAAAGGGCCAATAAACTTCGGTCCCAATTTTCGGGAAGGACAAGGCAGTTTGAGGTTTGCAGATGAAAGCCACACCTTGTCCCCCACCTTAAAGGCAGGGTTTCCTCTCTTCTTCTTGTCATACTGTCTCTTATATCCTTCTTGGGCTTTACGCATTGTGTCCTGGAGAATCTGATAATTGGTTTGGATGGAATTTATTCTGTCCTGGACTGCCGGGACTGAGGATTCGGGAATGACATTGGGTAAAAATGAAGGGTGGTAGCCATAGTTCGCCCAAAAGGGTGACTGGTTGGTAGCAGTGTGCACAGAGTTGTTATATGCGAATTCCGCACAGGGCAATAATGAGATCCAATCGTCCTGAGAAAAGGAACAAAAACAACGCAGGTATTGCTCTAAGGTCTGGTTAGTCCTTTCTGTTTGGCCGTTACTCTGGGGATGGTAAGCTGTGGAAAAACATGTCTCAATTGATAGTGATTTGCAAAGGTTCCTCCAGAACCTAGAGGTGAATTGTACACCTCTGTCTGACACGATGTTATCTGGTACTCCGTGTAGTCTGACTACTTCTTTAATGAAAATTTCTGCTGTGTCCATGGCAGAAGGTGTGCCCATCATTGGTAAGAAATGCGCCATCTTGGATAGCCGGTCTACTACTACTAGAATGGTTGTAAACTCTTCTGAAGGGGGTAAATCCACAATAAAGTCTAAAGAAATATTTTTCCATGGTTGTTCTGGAACTGGCAGTGGTCTTAACAGGCCCCAGGATTTCATGTTGGACCCCTTATTCCTTTGGCATATTGTGCAGGAGTTGACATAGTCCTTACAATCGGCTCTCAGAGTGGGCCACCATAAAGACCGTTCGACCAGTTCGGTCGTTTTTCGGACCCCAAAGTGGCCAGCCAGCTGGTGATCGTGGAAAGTTTTTAGGACCTGAAGCCTGGCTTGCTGTGGGACAAAAATCCTGTCTTGATGCCAAAGGAGTCCCTCCTGGCTTCTGAGGGAGGAGATTTCTGTTTCCGTGCACTGAGTGGATGCTTGTTCAATTGAAGCTCTTAAATCGGGCTGGATCAAGAGGAAGTTTTGAGAGGACAGAATTGGACTGGGTGTAATCTCTTCAGGGGTATCAGGAAACATTCTGGACAAGGCATCGGCTTTTCCATTTTTAGACCCTGGGCGGAAGGTGATATGGAAATTGAATCGAGAAAAGAATAAAGCCCATCGAGCCTGCCGGGGTCTCAGTCGCTTGGCCGTGCGGAGATACTCCAAGTTCTTATGATCTGTAAAGATCAAAATAGGGTGGACGGCGCCCTCCAGGAGATATCTCCATTCCTCCAGGGCGGTCTTTATTGCCAAGAGCTCTCGATCCCCTACGTTGTAGTTCTTCTCAGGCTGGGTCATCTTCCGTGAAGAGAAGGCCACGGGATGAAGTAGGGCTTTGGGCCCCTGACGCTGGGAAAGAACTGCTCCTGTGGCTACTTCGGAGGCATCAACTTCCAGAACATAGGGCAAGGCAGGATCGGGATGCTGTAAAACAGGTGCAGAGGTAAAGAGGACCTTTAGTTGATCAAAGGCCGTTTGTGCTGCTTCGGACCACTGGAATCTGGTATGCTGACGTGTTATCTGGGTAATTGGTGCTACAATGGTAGAAAAGTCTCTTATAAATCTTCGGTAAAAATTTGCGAAGCCGATGAACCTCTGAACACTCTTCTTATCAGAAGGGGCCGGCCACTCAAGAATGGCTTTCACCTTCTGAGGATCCATGGCTATCCCATTGGTGGTGATAATGAGTCCGAGGAACTGGATTGTCGTCTTCTCGAAGTCGCATTTTTCGGCTTTTACATACAATCCGTGTACCCTGAGGATGCCCAGTACCTTTTTTACATGTGTTCTGTGAAGCTCCAGAGTAGCTGAGAATATGAGGATATCATTGAGGTAGACGATAATGAAGTGGTCTAGGTACTGCCGGAAGATATCGTTTATGAAATGTTGGAATGTGGCTGGGGCGTTGCATAATCCAAATGGCATTACTAAGTATTCAAAATGTCCAAACCTTGTTCTGAACGCTGTTTTCCACTCGGCCCCTCCCGGATGCGGACAAGATTGTAGGCTCCACCTAGGTCTAGTTTAGTGAAGACATGAGCTGTACGGAACCTCTGGAAGAGTTCTGGGATGAGGGGGAGCGGGTAGCGATTTTTAAGAGTAACTCTATTCAATTCTCTGTAATCCACACATGGCCTCAAAGTTTTATCCTTCTTCTCAACGAAGAAAATGCCGGCACCGGCAGGAGAGGAGGAAGGGCGGATAAATCCCTTTTCAAGGTTTTCATCAATATACTGTCTCAAAGTCTCAAGTTCAGTCTCAGAGAGGGGAAAAATACGGCCAAAAGGAATCTCAGCCCCAGGTAACAACTCAATGGGGCAATCGTAGGGACGATGCGGGGGTAGAGTATCTGCTTTCTTCTTGTCAAAGACATCCTTGAACTCCTGATAGGCTGCTGGTATATTGGGATCCACACTGGGTGTGGGTAGAACAGACATGCAACTGGAAGAGTCCTTGGTTTCAGGAACAAGACAATGCTGCCGGCAGTAGGGAGAGGTGAAGAAAACTTCCCTTTTGGACCAGTCAATCTGAGGGTTGTGTGCCTGTAGCCATGGGGTTCCCAAGATGACAGGGAATATAGGAGAGCTCAGGACATCAAAACGTAGAAATTCCTGGTGACCAGAATTGATGGAGGTAAGGATAGGTGCCGTTTCCTGGGTGACATGCCCGGAACTGGGCATTGAGCCGTCGGCCAGGTGGACAGTCAGTCTTTGGCCCTTGTGGTGGAGGGGAATAGCGAGTCTCTTTGCCAGTGTCAGATCCAAAAAGCAACTACATCCCCCGGAATCCAGTATTGCTTGGAGGTGAACTTCTTGTCCTGCTATCAGTAATGTGACAGGAAGAGTAATGTGAGAGGAGGAGGACCTGGACACCTGACAGTTGACCGTGGTGCGGAGGACCGATTTCCTGGGTCTTATGGGGCAAAAGGTTATATAATGACTGGTTCCCCCGCAGTAGAAGCAAAGGTTCGCCTGTCGGCGACGAAGTCTCTCCCCTGAGGTTAATGCCGGATGAGCCAGGCCAAGCTGCATAGAACTAGATGTGGGCGGAGCTTCGAGAAGTTGGGGGGTTTGGATGCGTTCAGACCGGCGCTCTCGTAAGCGTCAGTCGAGTTGAATAGTCAATAGGATGAGACCCTCTAGAGTTGAAGGGGTCTTGACTCTAGACAGTTCATCCTTGAGGGATTCAGACAGTCCCAGCTGATACTGATAACGTAACGCTGCCTCGTTCCATCCTGAGTCTGAGGACCAGGTACGGAATTCCACTGTGTAATCTTCCGCAGGGCGCTGACCCTGCCGTATGGCATGTAGAGCAGCTTCAGCAGTGGCCGCCCGCAGGGGATCCTCATATAACTGGGCCATGATTTCAAAGAACTGGTCCACAGAATTGATGAGGGGACTTTCCTGCTCCAGTAAGCCATGAGCCCATACTTGGGGTTCGTCAGTCAGCAAAGAAATGATGAATCCCACTTTCACTGCTTCAGAGTAAAAGGTCCGTGGTTGCAGAGCCAGGTACAGGTAACAGGCGTTTTTAAAGGATCGGAATTTCTTCCGATCACCGGAGAAGCGTTCAGGTGTTGGCACTCGTGGTTCCGGAGGGGGCATCACCACAGCAGGAGTGGTTGCCAAGGAACTAGTTAAAGATGACCCTTGACCTGCGGGAGAAGGTTTTGCAGGCAGGTGCTGCAGTCGGCCCTCTAATTGGCGGTACTCTTTCTGGAGTTCTTGGATGGCCTGGGTGAGGGCTGTGATCTGTAGGCTGGCGGCTTCCAGCGGGGAGACACCTCCGTCGGCCTCTGACATGGCTGGTTTATACTGTCAGGAACTTGGTAGGAGGCCGAGATGCTGGGAGGGCTCCCCTTGCGGCCGAGTGCAGCACACCACTGAAGATGACACAGCAGGTGTAGTGCCCACAGAAGCACGGGTGCCTGGTAATTGAAGACAGACGTGCTTGGAGGGTCCAGAAGACAGAGACCAGTGGAGCAACTGGAAAGCTGAGTCGGGAGCCAGGCCAAGGATCATTCACAGGAAGACAGTCCGTAATCAGAATGACCAGGGATGAGCCGAGTCTTAGTGCAGGGAGCAGGATATGCAGAGTTCAATAGACAAGCCGGGGTCGGATGCAGGAAGCAGGCAGAAGGAGGTCAGGTGCAAGCCAAGAGTCGAGCCAAAGGATCAGGAAGAGCGGGTCAGAACAAGCTGGGTCGGTACACAGGAGATCAGATCAACAGGTGATTCAGGACACAGGAACACAGGGGGAGCTGAAGATAAACCAGCAAATTCAGACACTAGCAGACTTCCTTATATAGGCCCATGTGACCTGCTGGTAGAGATGCTGGGTCCTAAAGTCCTTCTCCTTCTGTTGGTTCCCTGACAGTGCCTTTGCCTATGCAGGTTTGCCAACCCTGCACCATTACGCACAGAGATGCGCCTATTTCCCTGACAGGTACATTGTACCCCTACCATTTCACGAAGAAAGTGTAAAAAAAATAAAAAAAACACCCACCGACACCTTGGAAAAGTCCTTTATTAAAAAAAAAAAAAAAAAAAAACAAAACTATTCCAGCGATGAAATCCAGTGTCCCGCGGCGATCCGATGTCCAGCGCTGTCCGTCATTGGCTGAGCCTGAGCGGACCTAATGGGGAACTTCCTCCGCAGTCTATTAAATGTATAGACCCGCCCTTTCTAAAGTTCCCCATCAGGTCCGCTCAGCCAATGACTAGGTGTAAGGCTGAGGACCTGATGCGGAACATGAGAAGGGGCGGGTCTATTCATGAATTACACAGTGAAGGAGATTCCCCATCAGGTCCGCCCCCCAGTATGTCAGACCCCGCCTACATCATTGGCCTGAGCGGACCTGATGGGGAACTTCATTCACTGTGTAAATTACACAGTGAAGGAAGTTCCCCATCAGGTCCGCTCAGGCTATATTCATTGACTGTACTTCTTTCTCAAAATTTCTGGATATAATCCTTGCACTGATTTTTACCATGAACTTCCCTGCTGCCACCAACAAAGCCATCCCAATAACTGCAAGTGCCCACTGCATAATTCCAGTCTTACATTCATAGATTCTATTTCCATTTTGTTGGTGGCTCTGAGCATCCTCTACCATGCTACCTAGTCTGCACATAATGGTTTTTGATAGGTACATTTTTGTAATTAGGAAAAGTACATACAAGTGCCATTATACTACAATGCCATTTAAAGTGGTTGTAAAGCCTAAACATTTTTTACCCTAATGCATTCTTTTTATTAAGGTAAAAAATGTTTGGGTGTCAGCATCCCCCCTCACCCCCCTATTAGTTACCTGCGTCCTCTTTGATCCAGCACTGTGCACTTCTACAGATCTTCTCTCCCCTCACTTCCTGGTCTCGCTGGCTTTGCTGGGGCACCCGGAGCCATTTGCTCCCAGTGCAGTCAATCAAAGACAGTGATGAGGGAGTCCTGCTGTCTGTGTCAATGGACGCAACAGTGGGGCTCGGGTGCGAGCATGAGTGCCCCATGGGAAGTGGCTTCCCATGGGGGCACTGGACAGAGGGGAGGGTCCAGGAGTGCCAGTGGGGGACCCAAAAACAGGGGGCTCGCGGCCGCTCTGCGCAATTCCATTGTATAGACATGTTTGTTTGTTTTTTTATTTACTTTTACAATCACTTTAAACGTGTCAGCTTTTTGCTAGAGATAAGTAAACCTTTTATAGACGTACTTAAACCAGACCCAGCAAAAATCAAGGTGCCAGATCCCAAAACAGTAATAACATTTGAAATACATTTAAAAGGGTTCCCCCACACTAACCCTTTTATCCCAGATTATGTTTACTCACTTTTTTCTCCTTCTAGCCTCTTTACACCCCTACAGCGATATAACCGGCCAAATTTATCTAGGTACCCCACCATAAGCACCTGACATCTCTCCTACCATAGTGATATCAAGGTTAAGGTTTCATCCATGGCCACGGTTAGACCTGTTCATATTGGTCTCCGTGGTTTTGCAACTGGTTACAGAGCTACTGGATTCCATCCAGGTACCTGATCTTAAGATGTACATGTGTTGGTTATCCATAAAATGTCCATAGTCCTATAAGACTTATCTGGTTATATGTACAGAACCCCGCTGTTCTATTCCTCATGATTTCTGTTGTCTTAACAATTTGTGCTACATCAATGTGATAATCTGTCATGGATGCATCTGCGGATGTTTTGTTAAATGTAATGTACACACATTTCGGTTTTCTTTCAATAAAAGTCTTTTGTGGAAGAAAAAAGGGGGGGGGGGGAAGGGACTTTTAAGCACCCATTATGGACACAAAAATCTTATTAAAAAAAAGTATATAAAACTTTCATTAACATTGTAAATGTTAAAAAAAAAAAAAAACCTTTTGGGTTACATAGACACAATGGCTGTACCAAGTTAAAAATACATAGAAGACCAGCACTAGGTATGTATCTTTGGTACTCCAAAAGGAGTGTCAGATGTGCATATATAAACCCCAACGTGTTTCAACTTGCGGATAATATCTATCTTCTTCAGGGGGTTGTTCAGTAGATCGACTCCCACAACTCAAGACGGAATATATATGCTCCAATCCGGAGTTACCAAGTAGAAGTCCAAGGGAAGGGAAAATCCAAAAAAGGCAGAGGTTCTAAACAAAAAAAATCACAGGTATTGTCCCAATAGGTGATCATTGGCTAGATAAGCAAACCTCCTAAAGTGAACCCTGTGAGAGACGATATGTGGAAGCTGCTTTGCTGCCCTTTTAAAGGTAAAGGTTTGGGATTGTCTTTCTGATATTGGTTTTACTACCTAACTAGTCACTGATCCTAATCATCTAAGGGTAAACATGTATGTAGCCAGTACATACTGTCAAATTTTAGCTTCCGTCCTGCATGCTTTTTCCAGGTCAGTGATTCATTGGGTAGGATATTTAGAACCTACAACTTATAAAAACAAATTAGCAAGAGCAGGTCCTATATCTCTTTCCTCATGAGTTCCATTTAAAGCCTACATGTTTTACCCCCTTTTTCCAGTCATGTCTCCCCTTATTTTTAACCTGCACACACATGAAGAATGCCATATGGATAACACTATTTTGGGGAAAACTATGTTTAGATAAGGTTAGATTAGATTTTTTTTTTTAGGTCAGGTATCAGAAACTGCACCATTAACATCTTTGACTCGGCTTTGCTATTCTGCTGACATTTTCCCAGAAATATGCAGCTACAGTAGTTATTTCACAGAAGGTTGTAAAAATCCCAGCAGGAAAAAAAACTTAGACTGTCTTGTTGTACATTGTACAGGATATCACAATTTATTTTTGTTGTTATTCAGTACTCTACAATGTAAAAGCATAATTTATATATATATAACTGCATCCAAGGATTTTTCCAGGGATTTAAATTTTTATCGCTAGGCTTCTCTTGTAAATTGGCCCACAGTGTACCATTCAGTATGGATGAGTGTCAGGAACGAGTATGGTGATCAAGATGCCAAGAGGGCTCCCCTTGCGGCTGAGTGCAGCGCGCCCCTGGAGTTGGGGACAGAGAGCACGGTGCCCACAGAAGCACGGTTGGCCAGGTGCTTGCTTGTAGTCTGATGGGCTTAGCCACTGAGGGATGGCTGAAGCAGGCAGAACTGAGCTGCGTTGTGCTCAGATGAGCGGAGATACCAGAAGCCAGGCCGGGGGTCATACATAGGTAGGTCAGAGCAGTTACAGGGGCGAACCAAGGTCATACACGAGCAGGGTCCAGGTACAAGCCGAGGGTCAAGGTGGGTGGTCAGGAAGCAGAAGCAGAGTCTGGAAGCAGGCCATGGGTCAAGACTAGGAGAACAGGAAGCGATGTCAAGGCAAGCCGGGTCACAACAGATAGGCACGGATCAAGGAACAGGATCAAGGCACACAGGAGACTGAAGAGATAATCCAGCGCCATCCAGCAGTCACAGGCTGACTTAAATAGGGCCATTGGCGCAAGCGTCAGTCACGCCACATGTGCGCCGTTGCGCACGCGCCGTACCAAGCGTGCGTGTGCGCCGCTGCACATCAATGCATGCTTATGCGCGGCGCACGCTCGTGCACATCTCGGAACCCTCCGTGAGCATCCATTGAGGTTCTATGCAACATTACCAGTACTGTGACGGCCATATCCCTGACAATGAGCTTCCAGTTCGGTCTGAAAACAGGAATGTATTGAAGTTTGCTTGAATAGAGCATTTGTCTGAATATCAAACTTTCAGACCATTTGGCAGGGATTGGACATTATATATAGTAGTGGGCTTTACTCCCACTACTATACATGACAGATCCCTATTTACGTTGTGAAAGTTGTTAAGGAAGCTGCACCCACCATGTCCTTAGCAACCAGTAATGTCATCCAGCTCTATTCAATTACTGGCCAGTAATTCCTGTCCATGTAATCATGGTAGCCAGGATAGTATATTAAAAAGAAAAAAAGCATGGTGTTTCCCCCAAAAACATGCCACAACCCTTCCAGTTTGGTATCAATTTTAAGGATGACCCCGCACAAAAAAAAAGTCTGGGATCTCCAAATCACCTTCAAAAAATTCATACAAGATCCTTATGAAAGCATGCAGCCTAGCAGGCCAGGTAATCAGGGATGAGAATGAACCCCCTTCTTGAACCACATCAGGCCACATGCCATCAGCATGGGGAGTGACTCCCTTGGCAATACACCTGGTCCCGATGTTGATGTTCCACCCATGGCCTGGTTTTTGTGGGGGTCTGCAGGTGGCAGGCTTATCAGTATCTTGAAACCCCTGTAACAACAAGGCTCCACCAACATATGGCCCCCCTCGTGTGAATGAGTAACCAGTACCAGTACTGGTAACTCATTCACCAAAAAATAAATAAAAACTGTTTTTGGCAAGTACTTTATCCACTTCCTTACCGGGCCATAGTAATATGACGCGGCAGGAACCCTCCCTCCCTCCGGGTGGACGTCATATGACGTCCCTGCTTCCCGGCCGTCTAGAGGGCATGCGCCTGCCGCATCGCTCGGGACCCGATGCGTGTGCCTGGCGGCCGCGATGTTTGCCAGGCACCCGCGATTGCCCGTGATCATGGCAGGAGTGTGGATCTGTGTGTGTAAACACACAGATCCACCTCCTGTCAGAGGTGAGGAGACCGATGTGTGTTCCCAGTACAGAGAAACACACATCGGTGTCCTCCCCTTGTGAGTCCCCTCCCCCTACAGTTAGAATCACTCAATAGGGAATATATTAACCCCTTCAGCGCCCCCTAGTGTTAACCCCTTCCCTGACAGTCACATTTACACAGTAATCAGTGCAGTTTTATAGCACTAATCGCTGTATAAATGTGAATGGTCCCAAAAACGTGTGAAAAGTGTCCAATATGTCCGCTGCAATGTCACGGTCACAATAAAAATCGCAGATCGCCGCCATTACTAGTAAAAAAAAAAAAAAAAATGACAAATCTATCCCCTATTTTGTAGACGCTATAACTTTTGCGCAAACCAATCAATATACGCTTATTGCGATTTTTTTTTACCAAAAATATGTAGAAGAATACATATCGGTCTAAACTGAGGAAAAAAATATATATAAAAAAAAAAAAAAAAATGTGATATTTATTAACCACTTCCATACCGGGCCATTGTAAAATGACACCGGCAGGAACCCTCTCTCCCTCCGGGTGGACGTCATATGACGTCCTGTGCTTTGTGGGGGGATATCTGAATGATGCCTGCAGCTAGAGGCATCATTCAGATATCCTTCTCTTCTGCCGGCGATTCTGCGCACCATAAGAATTATCATAGCGGCGGTTCCACCGCTTGATCATTCTTATAGGCGGCGGGAGGGGACATCCACCGCCGCCATCCGGTGCTTCTCCGGGCTCTCCCGTGCCATCAGGGGCCCGGAGGAAGAATCGTCCGGCGCCGGTGGTTGGTCACATGACGAGCATAGAGATGACTGGTGACCAGATGGTCACCAGTCATCTCTATGATCGTCGGAGGTATACAAAGCCGCGATTGCTAAAAGCATGAGATAGGTGATTTATTTTTCCCGATCTCATGCTTTCCAGCCTGGAGGAGAGATGTGGGGTCTTATTGACCCCGCATCTCTCCATAAAGAGGACCTGTCACACACCATTCCTATTACAAGGGATGTTTCCATTCCTTGTAATAGGAATAAAAGTGATCAAAAAAAAATGTAAAAAAAATTAAGTAAAAAAATAAATTATAAAAAAAAACGCCCCTGTCCCCAATAGCTCACGCTCAGCAGCGAACGCACACGTAAGTCCCGCCCACATATGTAAACGCCGTTCAAACCACATATGTGAGGTATCACTGCATGCGTTAGAGAACGTGCAACATTTCTAGCACTAGACCTCGTCTGTAACTCTAACCTGGTAAACTTTAAAAAATATCAAAGCGTCGCCTATGGAGATTTTTAAGTACCGAAGTTTGGCACCATTCCATGAGTGTGGGCAATTTTAAAGCATGACATGTTAGGTATCTATTTACTCAGCATAACATAATCTTTCATATTTTACAAAAAAATTGGGCTAACTTTACTGTTATTTTTTAATTCATGAAACCATTTTTTCCCAAAAAAAGGCGTTTGAAAAATTATTGCGCAAATACCGTGCAAGATAAAAAGTTGCAACAACCGTCATTTTATTCCCTAGGGTGTCTGCTAAAAAAACATATATAATGTTTGGGGGTTCTGAGTAATTTTCTAGCCAAAGAATGATGATTTGTACATGTAGGAGAGAAGTGCCAGAATAGGCCCGGTATGGAAGTGGTATAAAAAGCCCTGTATTGAATTTGAAAGGGTTAAATCAAAAAGTAAAAAATATTGTGTTTTTTTCAAAATTGACGCTCTTCTTTTGTTTATAGCGCAAAAAAATAAAAACCGCAGAGATGATCAAATACCACCAAAAGAAAGCTCTATTTGTGGGGGAAAAAAACCTATAAAGATTTCATTTGGGTACAGTGTTGCATGACCGCGCAATTGTCATTCAAAGTGCAACAGCGCTGAAAACTAAAAACTGGTCTGGGCAGGAAGGGGGTGAAAATTCCCTGTATTGAAGTGGTTAATAAAATAAAAAAAAGTCTCATAATGTAAATACACCATCAATCACATTGTCCAGTGATGCGATCCATGTTAATCACAATGAACAATGATGCTGGTGAACAAAAAAAAACATAATCTGACTTTTTTGTGAATGAGTAGGGGTTAGGGATGAGCATTATGTTGGACTCGAAAATTGGCTGTTCGCCCGTTCAACGAACAGCGAACAATTTGGGGTGTTCACGGCAAATTCGAAAAGCTGCGGAACACCCTTTAAAAGTCTATGGGAGAAATCTAAAGTGCTCATTTTAAAGGTTAATATGCAAGTTATGGTAAAAAGGGGAGAAATTGGGACTTTGAATGAAGTGTGTGGTCTTGATGAGCACATACTTCCATCCCTGTTGTACATTAGAAAAAGGGGGGAAGTTTGGGACTTTGAATGAGATGCGTGTAGGCAAAAACCAATGGATTAAACGAACAAAGGTGGTTTATTCATAAATACATAGGACATGATACATAGCAAGTATGACGAGCTGATAGGCATATAGTAGACATATAAAAATTCTATTATTGCACATACTAAATAAAATCAATGGAAAAGTATAATATACAGACATGATTGAAATAAACTGCATGGTAGGCTTGACGCGTTTCGTGGACTCAATTCCACTTTATCAGAAGCAATTTGCAGAATTCATGTCTGTGAGAATATATATCCAAAATTACTCCCACGAATTAAATAAGGATGCAGGGGAAGGAAAAAACCAAAACATCCCAAATTACTTACTTCACAGCTTTAAAAATAGTAATAAATTGCTAAAGCCTGATGGCTGAGGAAGGCCAAGAACTACTCCCGCCGGGAGCTGGGGGGACGCGGAATCGCAGACAGCACAGCCGGAAACAACCACAGCCAAGGGGGGGCGATGAAAAGTGTCCAGGGTGAGCTGCAGGGGAATACCTGTGGACAGCTCCAATCTATGTGAGATGTAAAATGTTGTGGTCAGTGAGGATGTGACTGGAAGAGGGCAAAGAGCCCAAGGAAATGAGACTGAGGAGGAAGGTGTGTAGAGTCCACTGAAAAAACCTGGCAGCAGGGCAAACAGAGAAGACATGGTAGGGACTCCTGAAATCACAACAGACCAATACTGTCCAGGGACTCAGGACTGCCCGGGGTGTGAAGGATGAAAAACAAAAAATAAGAGTGTAGTGAGAAAAAACTAAATTCTAAATAGGGGGGAAGCCACAGACACATATGATGAAATGTCCTGGAATCACAACAGACCAATCCTGTCCAGAGATTCAAGGACTGTGTATGGTAGCGACAGAACCCTCAAGAAGGGGGGAAAAAAAGAGGGGAAAAAAGGGGAAAGAAAAATGAAAGTGAGTGTACCTGGTGATTCCAGTGTGGTGACATAACTTCCATGTGTGGTCCCGGAAGTATCCAGCATGAAAGGAGAAGAGAAACTGTGCCTGCCCCAAGACTGTGCCACGTACCCGCCAGGGCCGCAGAGACTGACGCCCCCGGTGTCACGCTGAGTGTGTCCAAATGAGGCATTCCCGCCAGAACAGCTGACACGGTACAGCCAGCGTCTAGGGAGATGCTCCACACGCACTGCGATGGCGAGCGCTGCCGCCGCTGAGTCACCCGAGAGTGACGTCATGCGGTGCGGGGCGTGAAACCGATGCACAGTGGCAACACCCACCCACCCCCCCAGTATCAAATAAAGAGGGGAAGGGAGGCAACAGTGTGCATCGCAGCTCCCGGACCTGAAACAATCCAGCCAACCACAGCCAACAGACTACATGCCTAGAACAAAATGACCAACCCCCTATTGAAACAATGTAGAATGAGTGGAAAATTGCCTCACGTAAATATTCATTATATAAAACAAACAAGCGCGGACCAAAACCAATCGGGTCCGCGATCAACCATAAGAAAGTGAGCAAAAAAAAAAATGTAAAAAAAATTAAGTAAAAAAAAAAAAATTATAAAAAAAAAACGCCCCTGTCCCCAATAGCTCTATGACCGTCGGAGGCCCGGGCGCGATCTGATGATGTCACGCCTGGGTCCTCAGATGTAAACAAAGCCGCCATTGCGGCTAGTAAGTATGAGATCAGTGAAAAAAAATTCACGATCTCATGCTTTCCAGCCTGGAGGAGAGATGTGGGGTCTTATTGACCCCGCATCTCTCAATAAAGAGGACCTGTCACACACATTCCTATTACAAGGGATGTTTACATTCCTTGTAATAGGAATAAAAGTGATCAAAAAAAAAGTAAAATAAGTGTAAAAAAATTAATAAATAAGTAAAAAAATAAATAAATTAAAATGCCCCTGTCCCCGGTAGCTCGCGATCAGAAGCGAATGCACACGTAAGTCCTGCCCACATATGTAAACACCGTTCAAACCACATATGTGAGGTATCGCCGCATGCGTTAGAGAACGTGCAACATTTCTAGCACTAGACCTCGTCTGTAACTCTAACCTGGTAAACTTTAAAAAATATCAAAGCATCGCCTATGGAGATTTTTAAGTACCGAAGTTTGGCACCATTCCATGAGTGTGGGCAATTTTAAAGCATGACATGTTAGGTATCTATTTACTCAGCATAACATAATCTTTCATATTTTACAAAAAAATTGGGCTAACTTTACTGTTTTGTTATTTTTTAATTCCTGAAACCATTTTTTCGTAAAAAAAGGCGTTTGAAAAATTATTGCGCAAATACCGTGCAAGATAAAAAGTTGCAACAACTGTCATTTTATTCCCTAGGGTGTCTGCTAAAAAAACACATATAATGTTTGGGGGTTCTGAGTAATTTTCTAGCCAAAGAATGATGATTTGTACATGTAGGAGAGAAGTGCCAGAATAGGCCCGGTATGGAAGTGGTATAAAAAGCCCTGTATTGAATTTGAAAGGGTTAAATCAAAAAGTAAAAAATATTGTGTTTTTTTCAAAATTGACGCTCTTCTTTTGTTTATAGCGCAAAAAAATAAAAACCGCAGAGATGATCAAATACCACCAAAAGAAAGCTCTATTTGTGGGGGGAAAAAACCTATAAAGATTTCATTTGGGTACAGTGTTGCATGACCGCGCAATTGTCATTCAAAGTGCAACAGCGCTGAAAACTAAAAACTGGTCTGGGCAGGAAGGGGGTGAAAATTCCCTGTATTGAAGTGGTTAATAAAATAAAAAAAGTCTCATAATGTAAATACACCATCAATCACATTATCCAGTGATGCGATCCATGTTAATCACAATGAGCAATGATGCTGGTGAACAAAAAAAAACATTATCGGACTTTTTTGTGAATGAGTAGGGGTTAGGGATGAGCATTATGTTGGACTCGAAAATTGGCTGTTCACCCGTTCAACGAACAGCGAACAATTTGGGGTGTTCACGGCAAATTCGAAAAGCTGCGGAACACCCTTTAAAAGTCTATGGGAGAAATCTAAAGTGCTCATTTTAAAGGATAATATGCAAGTTATTGTCATAAAAATTGTTTGGGAACCCGGGTCCTGCCCCAGGGAACATGTATCAATGCAAAAAAAAGTTTTAAAAACGTCTGTTTTTCGAGAGCACTGATTTTAATAATGCTTGAAAAGTGAAACAATAAAATAATATTCCTTTAAATTTCGTACCTGGGGGGTGTCTAAAGTATGCCTTTAAAGTAGTGCATGTTTCCCATGTTTATAACAGTCTCTGCACAAAGTGAAATTTCTGAAGGAAAAAAAGTAATTTAAACTACTCGCGGCTATAATGAATTGTCGGTCCCGGCAATACAAAGAAAAGTCATTGAAAGTCATTGAAAAGAAAAATGCATGGGGGTCCCCCCAAATACAATTACCAGGTCCTTCAGGTCTGGTATGGATATTAAGGGGAACCCTGGGTAAAATTTAAAAAAAAAAATTACGTGGTGTTCCGCCGCTTGATCGTTCTTTTAGGTGGCGGGAGGGGACATCCCCCCCTCCCAACACCATCCGGTGCTTCTCTGGGCTCTCCCGTGCCATCGGGGACCCGGAGAGAATCGCCAGTCATCTCTATGACCGTCGGAGGCCCGGGCGCGATCTGATGATGTCACGCCTGGGTCCTCAGATGTAAACAAAGCCGCCATTGCGGCTAGTAAGTATGAGATCAGTGAAAAAAAATTCACGATCTCATGCTTTCCAGCCTGGAGGAGAGATGTGGGGTCTTATTGACCCCGCATCTCTCAATAAAGAGGACCTGTCACACACATTCCTATTACAAGGGATGTTTACATTCCTTGTAATAGGAATAAAAGTGATAAAAAAAAAAGTAAAATAAGTGTAAAAAAATAAATAAATAAGTAAAAAAATAAATAAATTAAAACGCCCCTGTCCCCGGTAGCTCGCGATCAGAAGCGAATGCACACGTAAGTCCTGCCCACATATGTAAACACCGTTCAAACCACATATGTGAGGTATCGCCGCGTGCGTTAGAGCGCGTGCAACAATTCTAGCACTAGACCTCCTCTGTAATTCTAACCTGGTAACCTGTAAAAAAAATTAAAGCATCGCCTATGGAGATTTTTAAGTACCAAAGTTTGGCGCCATTCCATGAGTGTGCGCAATTTTAAAGTGTGACATGTTAGGTATCTATTTACTCTGCGTAACATCATCTTTCATATTTTCCCCAAAAATTGGGCTAACTTTACTGTTTTGTTATTTTTTAATTCATGAAACCATTTTTTTTTACAAAAAAAAGGCGTTTGAAAAATGATTGCGCAAATACTGTGCAAGAAAAAAAGTTGCAATGGCCGTCATTTTATTTCCTAGGGTGTCTGCTAAAAAAACATATATAATATATAATGAATTTTCGGCTCCCGGCAATACAGAGAACAGTCATTGAAAGTCATTGATAAAAAATAAATAAAAAATGCATGGGGGTCCCCCAAATTCAATTACCAGGCCCCTCAGGTCTGGAATGGATATTAACCACTTAAGCCCCGGACCATTTCGGGCCATTAGGACCAGGCCTGTTTTTGGGATTCGGCACTGCGCTGCTTTAACTGTAAATTGTGCGGACATGCAATGTTGTACCCAAATGAAATTTGCGTCCTTTTCTTCCCACAAATAGAGCTTTCTTTTAATGGTATTTGATTGCCTCTGCGATTTTTATTTTTTGCGATATAAACAGAAAAAGACCGAAAATTTAGAAAAAAAAATGATATTTTCTAATTTTTGTTATAAGAAAAATCTAATAAACTCAATTTTAGTCATACATTTAGGCCAAAATGTATTCAGCCACATGTCTTTAGTAAAAAAAATGTCAATAAGCGTATATTTATTTGTTTGCGCAAAAGTTATAGCGTTTACAAACTAGGGTACATTTTCTGAAATTTACACAGCTTTAAATTTATGACTGCCTATCTCATTTCTTGAGGTGCTAAAATGGCAGGGCAGTACAAAACCCCCCCAAATGACCCCATTTTGGAAAGTAGACACCCCAAGAAAATTGCTGAGAGGCATGTTGAGCCCATTGAATATTTTTTTTTTTTGTCCCAAGTGATTGAATAATGACAAAAAAAAAAAAAAAAATTACAAAAAGTTGTCACTAAATGATATATTGCTCACACATGCCATGGTTATATGTGGAATTGCACCCCAAAATACATTCTGCTGCTTCTCCTGAGTACGGGGATACCACATGTGTGGGACTTTTTAGGAGCCTAGCCACGTACGGGACCCCGGAAACCAAGCACCGCCTTCAGGATTTCTAAGGGCGCAAATTTTTGATTTCACTCCTCACTACCTATCACAGTTTCGAAGGCCATAAAATGCCAAAATAGCACAAAACCCCCCCAAATGACCCCATTTTGGAAAGTAGACACCCCAAGCTATTTACTGAGAGGCATGTTCAGTCCATGGAATATTTTATATTTTGCCACAAGTTGCGGGAATATGACAAACTTTTTTTTTTTTGCACAAAGTTGTCACTAAATGATATATTGCTCACACATGCCATGGGCATATGTGAAATTACACCCCAAAATACATTCTGCTGCTTCTCCTGAGTACGGGGATACCACATGTGTGGGACTTTTTGGGAGCCTAGCCGCGTACGGGACCCCAAAAACCAAGCACCGCCTTCAAGGTTTCTAAGGGCATAAATTTTTGATTTCACTCCTCACTACCTATCACAGTTTTGAAGGCCATAAAATGCCAAGATGGCACAAAACCCCCCCAAATGACCCCATTTTTTTGTCCCAAATGATTGAATAATGACAAAAAGAAAAAAAAATGTACAAAAAGTTGTCACTAAATGATATATTGCTCACACATGCCATGGTTATATGTGGAATTGCACCCCAAAATACATTCTGCTGCTTTTCCTGAGTACGGGGATACCACATGTGTGGGACTTTTTGGGAGCCTAGCCGCGTACAGGGCCCCAAAAACCAAGCACTGCGAACGCTGCAGTTATGTGTGTTGTGTTTGGTAAGTGACAGTGATCGATCGATACTGCACTTGGGTGGGCTGGGCTGGGCTGGGCGGAGGGGCTAAACGCAGGCGCTAGCAGGTATCTGGGCTGATCCCGCTAACACTGCGTTTTTGGGAACCCTAAACCGCTGGGGATGCTATTATAGATCTGATCAGATCTGATCAGATACTATACCACTAAGGGGGGTGTATGCTTTGCGCGTGGGTGTTAGCGTTACTGTCACTAACCTAACACTGCCTGGGGCGACGCAGACCCTCTCTGGCGCTAAAACCTAATTGATCTCACCCGCCGGGCGATCAGGGGGGTTAAACCTTTATTGGGTTATATACGGCGGGTGCCCTGATGCTATAAAAAGCAAACTAATCAACCAGCATCACCCGTAACCTTTATATGGTGATCACTGGTGAAAGGGTTAACTAGGGGCAATCAGGGGGTTAAAACCTTTATTAGGTTAAATATGGGGGTACCTGACACTATATAAAAACCTGACGGGTAACCTAAATAACTTACTGGCTAACCAGTGACACCAGTGACGCTTATACGGCGATCACTGGTGAAAGGGTTAACTCTAGGGGCAATCAGGGGGTTAAAATAATATATGGGGGTACCTGACACTAATAAAAACCTGCGGCGAACCTAAAAAAAAATAACTGCCTATCTAAAACACCAGCGACACGAATACAGCGATCGGAAAAACAATCGCTTAGTGACGCTGAAGTTAGGGGGTGAAAGGGTTACCTGGGGGGTGATCAAGGGGTTAAACCTTTATTAGGGGGGGTTAGGGGGCTACCCTGGACCTAAAGGGGCCTAATCCTAACTGCCCTGCAACTTTTTACAATCACAGACACTAAATGCAGTGATCAGTAAAATAAATGATCACTGCAATCAGTGACACTGTGATTGGGGGCTTTGGGGTGACCTGGGGGGTGATCTGGGGGTGACTGGGGGGTGATTTGTGTGCCTATGTGTACCTACGTGTCAGTGGACTGTTGGTGCACTAACCTGCTTCTTCTCTGCTCGTTGCCGGGAACGAAAAGACCGCGGCGAGGGAGATGACATCACTTCCTCCAGCCTTGTTTACATCACATGGCGGAGGAAGCATTTTCATTGGCCGGGAGCGATCGCGAGGGGGGGGGGCGGAATCGAGCGGCCGCCCCCTCATGCCTGATCGCTCCCGAACACTTAACGGCCGGATGGACCCCCCAACTGCACAAAGGCGATCACGTAGATCTACGTGATTCTGCCTGTCCGTGCCATTCTGCCGACGTAAATCGGCGGTGGGCGGTCGTTAAGTGGTTAAGGGGAATCCTGCGTCAAATTTAAAAAAGAATGACATGGCGTTCCCCCCAAATATCCATACCAGACCCTTCAGGGGAACTCCACGCCAAATAAAAAATAAATGATGTGGAATTCCTCCCAAAAATCCATACCAGACCCTTTATCCAAGCACGCAACCTGGCAGGCCCCAGGAAAAGAGGGGGGGACGAGAGAGCGCCCCCCTCCTGAACCGTACCGGGCCACATGCCCTCAACATGGGGAGGATGCTTTGGGGGTCTGTGACCCCTCAAAGCACCATGTCCCCATGTTGATGGGGACAAGGGCCTCATCCCCAAAACCCTTTCCCGGTGGTTGTGGGGGTCTGCGGGTGGGGGGCTTATCGGAATCTGGAAGACCCCTTTAACAAAGGGGACCCCCAGATTCCGGCCCCCCTTATGCCCCCTTAGCACACTTACTGCGACAAAGCAACTATTACGAGGGTAGGACCCACTAATCGGGGTACTTTGTCGCAGTAAGTGGGCTTAGCACTATATGACCATATACTGTAGTGTGACCAAACCCCCGTATTTTTTTGAATATGTTCAGGTGTTTTTAACTATCCTTGCATGATAAATGTCATTCTTGAATGTGTGCGCTGTAATCTGTTTTGTATTGTTTGTTGTTCTTATAGCAGCACCATCTTGAATTTAAATGCATTTTAGGGTGTGCCCCCCAAATATGATTTTATATATTGTAATAGACCCTGACCAGGTTTTTTTTGGGCTGGAGCACCCCTCCCCCTCCTCATTACCTATTATTAGTGGCCACCAGTGCATAGGAGGAATCCCTTTAGTTCTCCCACATAGAGGAGTTTGGCTCCCATGGTTGAGACGCAGGATCTTTCATTCTATTTCTAGGGTAGGACCCACTAATCGGGGTACTTTGTCGCAGTAAGTGGGCTTAGCACTGTATGACCATATAGTGTGACCAAACCCCTGTATTTTTTTGAATATGTTCAGGTGTTTTTAACTAGCCTTGCAGGATAAATTTAATTCTTGAATGTGTGCGCTGTAATCTGTTTTGTATTGTTTGTTGGTCTTATAGCAGCACCATCTTGAATTTAAATGCATTCATTTTAGAGTGTGCCCCCCAAATATGTTTTTGTGTCTGATCAGGTAGACGCCAAGGAGCATCTGTGTACAATTAAACCAGCTGTGGATACCAAACCCTTCAGGTCTATTTGGAAGCATGAGAATTACTGGAATGCCTTGCAGCTTGTTCCTGCATAGAGGTCTGGGTAGTCTCACCAGTGAATAGGCATAGATTATCAGTTTATGCCAATCCCATGGAGCTACCTAAACATCTGTTGCTTTCTCTGTAGTTTCAGTGTTCTTGAAACAAACCTGACAAGACTGTTATTCTCCCCATTGTCAGGTCTATTGGAACACTTTCTGCTGTAGGGACAATTTTCAAAAAGGGAAGGACACTGTGGCTTCTGAAGGCTGAGATAGTCTGCCTGCTAACTGTCCATTCTTGGGATGCACACCATGGACACAGCTGGAACAGTGGCTTGAGCCCAGCACAGAATGTAATACATTTCCTGTTCTACCAGTCTGTCTTCAAAATGTACACTTGAAGGGGGAGAATAAACTTTCTAGATTCTAACATCTGAGAAGTCTGCCTCCAGACTAAAAAGGATATGCCTGTCCATGGATAACAAGGATTTGTCCCACTTTTGCAGAATTACTTGCTGCCAAAGATTCAGTGTGGAATTGGACATACAGGAACCCTTTGAAGGTGGATATCATAAGTTCCAGGATCCTCAATTACAAACCAAAGACAAACGGGCACGCCACTGATATCTATCCACATTGTACAGTACAGGACACAGGCTGGATACTGGATATTTTTAGACCCTGGGTTATAGACTTCTACTTTCAGGTACTGGAAAAGCTTTTGAACACAGACCCCTATAACTCTACCGCACACCATGAAATCTTCATTTTTTTGCTAGTGTTTTGCTAGTGTCATTAGGTGATAGACCTCTGCTGCCCTATGGAGAAATGTTTTTATGTTTAACCAGTTTCCAGATGTTTGGAGCTGGGATTTCTGACACCAAGTTTTTATTGCCCAACTTTTTAAGTCAACCACCTGGTCTTTGGTTCATACCTTCTCTGAGTTCCAGGTGGATGTCCAAGCCACTGTGGATGCAGCCTTCGGATGCAAGGTACTTTCAGTGGCACTCTGTGTTGGGTCTTTGACCTTTTTTATGTTCTCTTGGGCCTGTTGGCACTGTTCTGTTTGCCTTGTTGCTGTACACCCCTCTAAATTATTGCTTAGGGACAGCTCAGCATTTATGAATATCCAACCAGTGTCCCCTACTGTACAAAAAAGGATAAAATAAATATTGATGTATCTGTAAATTCCATATCTTGAAGTTCAGTACATGATGCAGGCCATCCTCCCCTCAATTCCTGTGGTAATCTGCACTGCTTGCGAAAACCTGAGGATCTTATGGAGTGGGTTAAGGTTATAGGGGTATGGTCAGGGAGATTGTCCAAACACTTTGCCAGTGTCCAATCACCTGAAAATAGCAGCCTATAACCCAGTCTTTGAATATCCATCCTATGTTTTGTACTGTAATCCATGATACGGAATATACAAATACCGGTAAGTCAAAATTACTTTATTATAATCTTAAAGTTTCCAAAGTTTTTCCAAGTACAGAAAAACCTTGCCCAGTACCTTTGTGAAAACTCTTGAAGTATAGGAAACACCAAAGAACTGAGCTACAAATAGATAGTGTCCTTCCCCACTGTGTACCGCAAAGTGATGATGACCTTGACATATTGGGATGTGTAGCTATGCTTCCTGTATGTCTACCGAAACCAGAAAATCTCTTTGATGAAGTTATACAATTTATTATCAAATGTTTTTCATCATTCAGGGGAATGTACAGTCCAGCATACAGAGAACGCCGGTGAGGACTATGACGCATAGAGCACAGTCTACATTGTGCATTGACCACAAGTATGTTTCACGCACCTGGTAGATGCCAACCTGATGAGAGGGCTTCTCTTACACCTTCTTCCCAATACCCTCTGGAGTTGGTGATTAAATGTAGGACAAGGAGTGGTGCAGGTAGGTCCTGAAACAGTGGGTGGTCTTGATATTGTTGAGATAATGTGGATGCTCAGACTGGAACCTGACAGTATGTAACGCATAGCAGAGGGTAGACAGTATGCTGCTCAGAAATATCGAATTTTGTCGGTATGTTACATACTACTGACCACTACACTCTGTTATATGCTTTATGTTGTATACTCCTGAGTGCTGCATTGCCAGTGGACAGATTGCAATGGTTCTTTGACAGCACAGGTCGTAGAATTAAGGCATATTTATTGTATGACCCTCTATACACTATGTAAGTACAGAAGTCAAGAGTATCCCTCCATACCCCATTTATCCAACCTCCAAGCAAACATTCCTCCTCTTTCCCCAAGCAAGGCAGGGAGTGCAGCAAAAATCATATCAGACCTTAGAAACATAACAGTGCTCTGTGCAGATTGAGACGATAGCCCCCCATGCTTTCCTTCAGCTTTGCATCATATGACAAGTCAGGGCAGACGAGGAGTCTGGGAGTGCTTTCATCAGATTTGCATCACTCTGTTTCTGAGATCTGCACAGGCACTTTACTGCTTTCTAGTAAAGATAGCAGAAAAGTGTGGGCATCACTAACCTTGGGCTAAAGAAGTTGGATGAGGACCTTATGTGCGACATTGACAAATTTTGGGGGAGCCCATAATAGCAAACAGGGATTTTGTCTTGTATTATTTTAATAGTAGTGTATACATTTTAATCCATTTAATATATGTCAATAAAGTAAAAAAATATATATATTTTTAGTTTGTCGTTCTTCCGCATAAAAGTCTGCAGTTTCCTTCCCTCTTTGGGATTTTCTTATAGGATATGTAAGTAATATTAGTGAGTCCAATCAACAATGATCCATCATTTTTAGAGCAGAACTCTGGTATATGCTGAAATGCTAAATGTATAATACCATTGATTGCCTATATATTGTGTTGTGAAACTGAACATTTATTTTTTAGTTGCTGCTTATTTATAATCTATATCAATTCAATATATGCTTAGCAAAATATTGTCTTAAGTTTATGAATATACAGTAACTACAATTTATGCAAACTAGCAATACATATCTATTGTAGTAGTGGAATGTTGTAACATTACATTTCAGTCTAGCCTACATTAACCACCTCCCTACTGTGCACGAAAACCCCCTTCCTGCCCAAGCCATTTTTCAGCTTTCAGCGCTGTCACACTTTGAATGACAATTGCGCGGTCGTGCGACGTGGCTCCCAAACAAAATTTGTGTCCTTTTTTTTCCCACAAATAGAGCTTTCTTTTGGTGGTATTTGATCACCTCTGCGGTTTTTATTTTTTGCGCTATAAACAAAAGAAGAGCGTCCAGTTTGGAAAAAAAACACTATTTTTTACTTTTTGCTATAATAAACACCCATTTTTTTTTTAAATAAAATTTTCCTCAGTTTAGGCTGATACGTATTCTTCTACATATTTTTGGTAAAAAAAAAAAAAAAAAAAAATCGCAATAAGCGCGTATTGATTGGTTTGCGCAAAAGTTATAGCGTGTACAAAATAGGGGATAGATTTATAGCATTTTTATTTTTTTAGTTTTTTATTAGTAATGGCGGCGATCTGCGATTTTTTATTGTGACTGCGATATTGCGGCGGACACATCGGACACTTTTGACACATTTTTGGGACCATTCACGTTTATACAGCGATCCCTGCTATAAAAATGCATTGATTACTGTATAAATGTGATTGGCAGGGAAGGGGTTAACCACTAGGGGGCGGGAAGGGGTTAAATATGTTCCCTCAATGTGTTCTTACTGTGGGGGGAGGGGACTGACTGGGGGAGGTGACCGATGGTTGTCCCTATGTACAAGGGACACACCATCAGCCTCCTCTCCCTCACAGGACGTGGATCTCTGTGTTTACACACAGAGACCCACTTTCCTGCTCGTTTCCCGGGCAATCGCGGGTGCCCGGCGGCAATCGCGGCCGCCGGGCACGCACACCGGGGCCTTGTGAACGCGGCGCGCGCGTGCGCGCGCCGCTGGCGGCGAGCGCGCGCGCCTTCTAGCTCGTTTTAAAGGGAGGACGTCATATGACGTCCTCCCAGAACGAGAGTATCCTCCGCCCGCTGACAATTGACAGTGGGCGGTGGACAAGTGGTTAAAGTGCAAATAAAGAAAATTTCTATTGAAAAAACACACATTTATATAATCTTCACAGCCATTGTGAGGGTCTTCTTAAAACGGTATATTTTATTGCAAAATTTCACAGTAATAGTCCGTATTTAGCTTGAGTTAAGCTAGACCCACACTAAATATATCATACAATGGAAATCTAATTTGGGCTCAGCTCTAGAAGTCCATGGATGATAATTCAGCTTTAGCACAATAGATGCTTTGCAGACTTCATACAATATATATTCTACATTAAATACATAATCTGAATGGGTGATCCTCACTTTTATGCCACTTGAGGTAAATTGTGATTTGTGCTCCATTAAAATTTGCCATTACCACCTCTGAGTTACGTTAGAAATACTTGGTAACAGTAATGCGGCGTACACACGATCGTTTTTCATGCCGTTAAAAATTCCATTTTTAAAAATGACCATTAAAACCGATCGTGTGTATGCTCCAGAGCATTTTTAACGGCGTGAAAAACGGGCATTAAAAATTTCGAACATGCTCTATTTTTTCACGTCATTTTTCATGTCGTTTTTTTTAACGACGTGAAAAACGATAGTGTGTATGCTTTTACGAGGGGAAAAAAAAGCACATGCTCAGAATCAAGTATGAGACGGGAGCGCTCGTTCTGGTAAAACTAGCGTTCATAATGGAGATAGCACATTCGTCACGCTGTAACGGACTGAAAAGCACGAGGCTGAAAAGCGCGAATCGCCGCTCAACAAAGTTTACTAACATGAAGGGTGGTGCCATTCGAATGGAACTTCCCCTTTATAGTGCCGTCGTATGTGTTGTACATCACTGCGCTTTGCTTGAACGTTTTTTTAAATGATCGTGTGTATGCAAGACAGGCTTGAGAGGAAACATGAAAGAAAAAACGACGAGAAAAACGTCGGTTTAAAAAATGGCATCAAAAACGATCATGTGTACGCCGCATAAAACATATAAATGTATAAATTGTGTAAGAAATGCTGAGAAATTTTTAGCATAAACTGTAGCATTATCACATGAAAAAAACAAACAAAACCAATGGACAGCGCTCAATGGACTGAATAATCAAGCAGGAAACCACAAGAGTCAATCGTGTCTTGAATAAGGACTAATGTTTATTACCTCAATAAACAAAGGTGATAAAAAGGATAAAATAAGCCAACGATACCACACTGGTTCCCATGGGCATTGAGGGAATAATACCATTCAGAAGACCAGCCGATTGAGTATGAAGGGGTGCCAGTGTCCATGCTGTGAGGGATGGAGGCCTAGTTCAGGGTGGGTTCCTGATGGCCAGGAACCAGGGAGCACCGGCATGCCTAGGAGGTGTCACTGCCCATCGGTGCGAGATGGTGTGAACTGACTGGGGAGCTGAGCCGAGGGATGTTCTGTCCCTGCCTGTGGAGGTGTCATTGGCAGTCGCTGCAAGGTGGTGTAAGCTGATCAGGGAGCCGAGCTGAGGAATCGGCACACCTGGATGACGTACCTCCGTGGCACCAACAGGGTATGAGGAGAGGAAAATGGATGCCCATCAACCAGCATGGAATGTAAGCTCATCTATTGCCTTGACGTTGCATTTCGCTCGAATGCTCTTTGTCAAAGACTTTGTCAGAGTGCATGCGCGCAAAATGCGTCATTACGGCAGGGAGGTACATCATCCAGGCGCGCTGATTCTTCAGGCCGTCTCCCACCTCGCAGAGACTGGCAGTGACACCTCAACAGGCAGTGACAGAGGATCCCTTGACTCGGCTTCCTAGTCGGTTCACACCATTTTACAGCGACTGGCAGTGACACCTCCAAAGAACGCCGGTGCGCCCCGGTTCCAGTCATCAGGGGCCCACCCTGGACCAGACCTCCATCCCTCACAACACTGGCACCCCTCCATGCTTAATCAACTGGTCTTCTAGATGGTATTAACCCCTCAATGCCCATGGAAACCCGTGTGGTATCATTGGCTTATTTTATCCTTTTATCACCTTTTTCATTGAGGAAATACAGTGAAACCTCGGATTGGGAGTAACGCGGTTAACGAGCGTTTCGCAATACAGGCATTTTTTTTAAAATCCTGACTCGGTTTGCGAGTGTTGTCTCGCAAAATGAGCATGATACAAGCCACAGCGGTGTGCAGTGCCGCATTTGGCCAGAGGTGGGGGGGTGCCGAAGTCGAGCAGAGCCAATCGGAGCCGTTCGGAAATCCTCAGAAAAACTCGGAGGTTTTCCGAGTTCAGCCGAGCTGTCCCTGAGCCTTTCCGAGTATTTTCCGAGTATTTTCGAGGCTCTTCGGCACCCCCCACCTCTTTCCTCATGCGGTATTGCATGCCATAGGAGTCAATGCGGAACAAATAATCTTAATTTCCATTGACTTCTATGCGGAAACTCTTTGATATGCGAGTGCTTTGGATTACGAGCATTCTCCTGGAACGGATTATGCTCGTAATCCAAGGTTCCACTGTAAACATTAGTCCTTATTCATGGCATGGTTGACTCTTGAGGTTATATACTCACAAATGTGAAGTTAAAATAAGCATGTAGATAAAGATCAAAGTCTTATCTGTAGGAAAGCAGTGGCACGGGCCAGATGGTGCTGGTGGGAGCCGATATATACCAGCACCGCACTTCCGCTGATGCAAAAGAAGGTAAGATGAGGGGAATCCACAGCGGGCGATGGATAATGCTGCAAACCGTGACTCATGAACGACTTCCGGGTGAGTTGCTTTCCTACAGATAAGACTTTTGATCTTTATCTACATGCTTATTTTAACGTCACGTTTGTGAGTATATATATGCTCCCCCCCTCTTTTTAACATTAAATTTTATTGTTAATACTGCATTTAGAGTGGCGCTTTTGTGCTTCTCCCCTCAGCTCTTCCAGGATTTGCTTTACATCTTCACTGGGCTGCCTTCTACGTGTTTTAAGATGGACTAAAAAAGGACTTTTACAGTCTTATGTGAATTTCTTTTATAACTCTTTATCTAGTGCCCCCTCTTTAATTTGTTTCCCTCAATTTTTAGTTTTCACATTGTCTTTAACACCAGCGCCAACTTTTTCCTATATGTGTGTAGCTATGAAAGACTAACATAGTGGTTCTCAACTCCTGTCCTCAGGACCCGCTAACAGGCCAAATTTTAAGTATTACCTTGGGGTGTTGCAGACTAAAATACTGCAATCACTGAGCAGCAAATTATATCACCTGTGATTTATTTAAGTTATGTTGCAAACCTGGTCTTTTGGTGGGTCCTAAGGACAGGAGTTGAGAACCACTGGGCTAACAGCAGCTGCAGCTGGACAGGGCTAGGCAGTGCATTCAGTGGTACTTTTTCTTGAGATGTCCAGGATGCAGACCTCTTGTGTTCCAGACATTCCGCCCTGAGCACATACATCACCAAATGCACATATTACACTAAATGTAAGTATAGCTAAGTGCACTGCCCAGTCCTGTCCAGCCGCAGCAGCTCCATTACTGCTTAGCAATTGCTACCAGGTTATTTCTTCATGATGACAGTTTAATACTGGTTCTAATATAGCTCTGATGAAGGGGTAGTGGTGTTTTTATATTACTTTTTTTATCAACAAATAAAATTGTCTTGGACTCTATTATCCGATTTTGGTCTGGTGCTTTTTAAAAAAAATTATGGTTTCGGCCACAGCAGCTGTCACCCTCCCAAAAAGTTTAACAGGCTGTTGGAGCAGCGCTTGATGGCACACCTGTGCCTGTGCCTGCAGTAAGACTCCAGAACCCCATGCACAGGGCTAAAAATATATGAACTCGAAGTAACCAGCTTCAAAAACAGATGGGTTTACATGCTCATCATGGGAGAAAACTGTATTATACATATAAAAAAGATAAATAAAAGAGGGAAAAGGACAGTATCCTCAAATGACAAAAGGCCACACAAAATAAAAAGCCCAATGTCCTGTTAACCATAATATCACAGGGATCAAAGATATATCCTATATTTCAGATGCACTGTATCTTGGACAGTAGTCGTAACGGTGGGTACACTGTAATAGATCTCTGGTGAGCAGGCCAAGATGAGTCAATACGTTTCACGAATTACTGGCTTCTCAGGACCCAATGACAAGAGATGGTAACATTAGGTGACATAGCTGAGAGGGTTCCCAGGACCCGGACCGGGGGTAGGCACCAGTTCCAGCATCAAAGGCAGGTGGAGAACCGCAAGGCAGTGGCAAAAAAATGGATTAAAAGAGCAGATGAATGGTCATGGAACCAAGTAGAGGCCACGTATCCAAAAAGATATATAAAAGTTCCCCTGGTATACAAGAAGGTATGAATTCCGAAAATGGATCAGAGCATCCAACACCTTGAGGGTAAGAAGAAGTATTTATTGTATCTCAATTGGAAAAATTTGTAGTCCCACACTGGGTTAGAGATCCATTAGACCCGGGTAATTGTGCCACTACAACGCCATGCCGCCTAATGCATTTTAGTGTTTTAGAGTGTTCTCAGGGACAGTTAGATGCTGGTGGTCCATAATAAAAAGACTGGTTCACACAGTTTCTAAAATAAAGATATTTCTACGCAAAAGTTGCCAGATTAATAAAGCTATTGTAAGTAAATTGTTAACTGAGTGGTACCTATCCTTTCACATTGTAAGTATCCACTTTTTATTTTTAATAACCTGTTTTTAAATACAATACTGCACTATGGATGCAGCTTCCTTTTATGCTTAGTCTTTTGGCTACATGATCTTACACTGAAAGGAGAGGACATTTTAGTACCAGGATATTTGATCTACATACCATTCTCCACTCTTTTGACCGCTCATGTTTGAGCGCAATTGCTTTTCACACGATTGTGTTAAGAAACCTGAGTGCAGATTTACAAACACTTTAAATATTGTGCACCTAGGCAGTATAATATTTGGGGGGGGGGGCATTTTTAGTGAGTAATTACACTACGATGTATATTTCTTGACTGTAACATGGTTTGGTGGTTGGGCCTAATCAAAATTAGGCAAAGTACAAGTGATTCAATACTGTGCGTGTAGGCGCTACAATATTTTGGGGGCCTTTTCAGTGAATAAATCACACTCTAATGTAGATTTTAAAATGACTGATGTGGGTCCTGTTCAAAAGTGTGCCTAGTACAAGTGATTTAATACTGTGCACTTAAAGGAGTTGTAAAGGTAAATGTTTTTTCACCTTAATGCATCCTATGTGCGCCCACAATAACTCCACACCATGCTCGCTCGCATGAAGGTGTGAAGTCCTTGCGGGGAGGAGCCGAGACAGCCACCGAGGGACCCCAGAAGACCAGGATCGGGGCCACTGTGTGCAAAACGAGCTGCACAGTGGAGTTTAAAAAAATGGGAACCTTTAGTTTCCCTTTAAACACTACATTATTTTGGAGGTTTTTTTCCTGTGCATAAATTATACACTAATGTTGATATCTTGATTTTAAAATGGTTGATTTTTTAGAAGCCTTTATCAGCAAATAAATTACACTCTATTATTGATTTTTGTATTTTAGCTGGTAGAAATTCTGTTCAAAACAGGAACTCACCGAGTACATGTGATTCTTATAGTGAGGGCATCACATTATTTTGGGGGAGCAAATAAGTTACATTCTAATTTAAATTTCTCGATTTTAAAATAGCTGGTTGGGGTTCTGTTTGAAATGGGACCTAGCACAAGTGATTCAATGCTAGGCACATAGGCAGTACAACATTTTGGGAGCTTTTTTGCAGTGACCTAAATACACTTTAATGCACATTTCTTGATTTAACATGGCTGATGGGGGTCCTAAATAAAATTAGGCAACGTATAAGTGATTCAGTACTGTAAATGTAGGCCCTACAATGTGTGGGGCATTTTGCTCAAAAATTACACTCTAATGTATCTTTCTTTATTTAAACATTACTGATATGGGTCCTGTTCAAAAGTGTGATTTACTACTGTAAACATAGATATTACATTATTTGTTTTTTGTTTTTTTCAGTGCAATTATTGTAAATAGAAGTTGATGCAAAGCTTAAAAACACACCTAGAAAGAAAAAAATCCACGTCTGGAGTCTATGTGGTACATAACTTAGAAAGAGAGCCGGGCGAGAGAATAGAGAGATTACATTATCTCTCAGCGCCCGCCCTGCATCACTGCTGTTCTGCCCTCACTGTGCAGCTGTGGGCAGCAGAGAGATGACATAATTTCTCACTGCCCACCCTCTCTTGGGTGACCCTGATATAAGGAGCAGCTCTCTGGGGACTCTGAGGTAAGAAAGGCTCTATGGGGACCCTGATGTAAGTGGGGGGGGGCTCTCTGGGGACCCTGATGTAAGTGAGGGGGCAAAGATTTTGCAAAGATTCTAAACAAACTTCTTTCACATTGTCATTTTGGGGTATTGTTTGTACAATTGTGAGGAAAATAATGAATTTAATCCATTTTGGAATAAGCGATAAATAAAAAAAGAGAGAGAGTGACCTTGTAGCGCCCAAACCAAATGTATCATACACATGCCTCCATCCCCGTATAGTATGTATTTTTAGAGAGAGAAAGATTTTGGGACTTTAGATGAAGCATGTGTATGTAGCATAATGAATGAAATGGAACCTATTATTTCTCGGGTCATGTGTTGTGGTTCCCTATGGGGGCAGCACAAGATCCCAGAACAGTAATGTCCAATCAGTAACATTTGATCAATTTGAAGTTCATGAATACACATGGTACCCAGTATAATATAAATTGTGTCATGTAACAATGCATGGCACATGGTTTCAAAAAGAAACATAATAATAAAATAAAAATGAACATGATCAAGTTGACATATTTAATAGACATATTTGATACAAAAAAGAGCAGTTAATAAAAATGCATTACATGCAGAAAGAATAGGTTCCATTTCATTCATTATGCTACATACACATGCTTCATCTAAAGTCCCAAAATCTTTTTCTCTCTAAAAATACATTTTGGAATAAGGCTGTAACATAACAAAATGTGGAAAAAGTGAAGTGCTGTGAATACTTTCCAGATGCACTGTATAACAAACCCAATACGGACATACACCTCACACAGAACACTCAGCATCACCTATGCAAGATGATTTTGTGACCAGAAACCAGCCAAAAACGAATGTAGTTTAATTTAGGCATCAACAGGGGTTTCCCTTCTATGATGGGTGCGGAGATCAATTTGCTCTAAAGTTTGACATTAAACTATTGTATAAGCACTCAGACAGTAGAGACCAAAGTAGCTTACAGTCATGTTTACACCTTGCTTTTTCTTTGCTTTGCTTCAAAAATTATACCCCATGTAGCTTTAGTGGTGCTTCAAAGCGTCTTCAAACCCTCCATAGAAGTCTATGGCAAAGCTTGCTTGAAGCCCCACTGAAGCCCCACCGAAGCCTTATCGAAGCCTCACCGAAGCCTCATCAAACGCCAAGCAATAGTAAGGTGTAAACAGGACTGTAAGCTAACCATTTTATTTAGTGATAGGATCTTTAACTGGCATTCAGAGAGCTTTAACAAAGCGTGTCCGAAGCCATGTTTTGAAGCAAGTGTAAACTAGCTTATCTGCTAAAATAGTGTCTTTTGACTTCACACAGAAATGATCAATGGATATATGAACATGGCAGATGTAACCTATGGTACCTATTAAACAAGTGTCCTTGAAGTAACTAGTAATTCCACACTGGGATTTTCCACACAACTGGGGAAAACTGCAGACGTATAACAGGGATACCTGCCAAAATGTGCCCTGTTTGAAAAAGGTGGCACTGGGACACGGTAGACATTATGTACCTAATAGGTACCTGCCCACTGATGTTCATCTAGTATCTAGTTGGCCAAAGAGAAAGGCAATCATCTTAGCTCCAATACTATAGGTACTTAGCACACAGATGTGTCTGTACCTTAAATACAAAATACACTAAAACTCCACCTAATCATAAAACATCTTCATCTCCTTAACCACTTAAGGACTGTCTCACGCCGATATACGTAATCAGAATGGCACGGCTGGACACAAGCACGTACAGGTACGTCCTCTTTAAAAAGCCCAGCCGTGGGTCGCGCGCGTGTCGCCAGCGGCGCGCTCGCGACTCGGTCTTCAGCTCCGTGACCACGCCTGCGGGACCCGCGGACCCGATCGCCGCCGGTGTCCCGCAATCGGGTCACAGAGCTGAAGAACCTCTCCCCGTGCTTCCTAGTGTGAGTGTCACTGATCGTCTGTTCCCTGTCATAGGGAACGACGATCAGTGACATCACACGCCAAGCCACGTCCCCACACAGTAGTAATCACGCCCTAGGAAACACTTAACCCCTTCAGGGTTAATTCCTTCACTGCCAGTGTCATTTTCACAGTAATCAGTGCATTTTTATAGCACTGATCGTTGTAAAAATGACAATGGTCCCAAAATGGTGTCAAAAGTGTCCGATGTGTCCGTCATAATGTCACAGTCACGATAAAAATCGCTGATTGCCGCCATCACTAGTAAAAAAAAAAAATATTAATAAAAATACCATAAAACTATCCCCTATTTTGTAGACGCTATAACTTTTGCGCAAACCAATCAATAAACGCTTATTGCAATTTTTTTACAAAAAAATATGTAGAAGAATATGTATCAGCCTAAACTGAGGAAATTTTTTTTTTATATATATTTTGGGAATATTTATTATAGCAAAAAGTAAAAAATATAGCATTTTTTTTTCAAAAATGTCGCTCTATTTTTATTTATAGAGCAAAAAATAAAAACCGCAGAGGTGATCAAATACCACCAAAAGAAAGCTCTATTTGTGGGGAAAAAAAGGACGTCAATTTTGTTTGGGAGCCACGTCGCACGACCGCGCAATTGTTAGTTAAAGTGACACAGTGCCGAATCGCAAAAAGGGGCCTTGTCCTTTAGCAACAAAATGGTCCGGGGCTTAAGTGGTTAAAGTAGAGTTCCACTCAAAAATGGAACTTCTGCTTTTCGGATTCCTCCCCCCCTCCGGTGTCACATTTGGCATCTTTAAGGGGGAGGGGGGAGCAGATACCTGTGTAATCCAGGTAATTGCTCCCATTTCTGGGCATAGATGCCTGCAGTATCCGCGGCGATCTACGCCATATCTGGCCCCTCCTCCGTCCCCCCCGCTGTCTTCTGGTAGACCCACAGGTCACAGAAGACAGCGGAGACCAGTGGGATCGTGCAGCGCGACTCACGCATGTGCAGTAGGGAACCAGGTAGTGAAGCCGCGAGGCGCCACCATTCTCTTACCAAAGATGGTGGTGCCTCCACCCAAGAGCCGAGGGACAGATCGGCTTCTCGTGCCGATATCGCGTGTGCCCTGGACAGGTAAGTGTCCATGTATTAAAAGTCAGCAGCTGCAGTATTTGTAGCTGCTGACTTAATTTTTTTTTTTTTCGGCAGAACTCCTCTTTAACCACTTCCCTACCCAGCCATAGTCAAATGAAGTCCACAGATGGGATCTCCCATCCTGGGTGGACGTCATATGATGTCCTTGGCTTTGTAGGGGATATCTGAATGATGCCTGCAGCTAGAGGCATCATTCAGATATCCTTTTCTTGGGCCGGCGATTCTGTGCACCATAAGAACGATCATAGCGGCGGTTCCGCCGCTTGATCATTCTTATAGGCGGCGGGAGGGGACATCCCCCCTCCTGCCGCCATCCGGTGCTTCTCCGGGCTCTCCCATGCGATCTTCCGGCGTCGTTGGTGGGTCACGTGACGAGCATAGAGATGACTGGTGACCAGATGGTCACCAGTCATCTCTATGATCGTCGGAGGCCCAGGCGCGATGTGATGATGTCACGCCCGGGCCTCAAATGTAAACAAAGCCGCCATTGCGGCTGTAAGTATGAGATCAGTGAAAAATGTTTCACTGATCTCATGCTTTCCAGCCTGGAGGAGAGATGTGGGGTCTTATTGACCCCGCATCTCTCAATAAAGAGGACCTGTCACACACATTCCTATTACAAGGGATGTTTACATTCCTTGTAATAGGAATAAAAGTGATAAAAAAAAAAAAAAAAAAAAAAGTAAAATAATTGTAAAAAAAAAAAAAAAAAAAAAAAAAAATGAATAATAAAAAAAAAAATTAAAACGCCCCTGTCCCCGGTAGCTCGCGATCAGAAGCGAATGCACACGTAAGTCGCCCACATATGTAAACGCCGTTCAAACCACGCATGTGAGGTATTGCCGCGTGCGTTGGAGCGCGTGCAACAATTCTAGCACTAGACCTCCTCTGTAATTCTAACCTGGTAACCTGTAAAAAAAATTAAAGCGTCGCCTATGGAGATTTTTAAGTACCGAAGTTTGGCGCCATTCCATGAGTGTGCGCAATTTTAAAGCGTGACATGTTAGGTATCTATTTACTCGGCGTAACATCATCTTTCATATTTTTCCAAAAAATTGGGCTAACTTTACTGTTTTGTTATTTTTTAATTCATGAAACCATTTTTTTTTTAAAAAAGGCGTTTGAAAAATTATTGCGCAAATATCGTGCAAGAAAAAAAGTTGCAATGACCGTCATTTTATTCCCTAGGGTGTCTGCTAAAAAAACATATATAATGTTTGGGGGTTCTGAGTAATTTTCTAGCAAAAGAATGATGATTTGTACATGTAGGAGAGAAGTGCCAGAATAGGCCCGGTATTGAAGTGGTACAAAAAGCCCTGTATTGAAGTGGTTAAGACAAATACTGACAGTCATGCAATACTCCTTTAGTGGCCTAAACCGTGTCTCTCAACTGTCAATTTCTAGTAATGTATTATCTAGTGATTATAACTGCACACATCCACACACTGGGGGAATGCCCCCTCACATAAACACAATGATCAAAAAACCTGTACAATAATACTAAGAACACTCCTGAAGCAAGGGTCATATACCCATAACTGTCAAGTGAAGCATATATACCACAATCTACAATGTCCAAAAGTTCACTCCAAGCAATACCGTTACAGAATATGTACAGAATATATTGTTGAAATGTGGCAAGCATACAATTTAATAGGCATGGAGGAAGTCTAAATACTTCTCAAATGGCCAGGTCATCCCTGTATGAAAAGAGGAACCAAATGTCTTTGTAGTCCAGACAAAAAATTAAGTCCACCCCTGAAGATCTAAAGAAGCCTATGCAAACCCATAGCAGTAGTGCAAAAAGATGATAACCCAATGTCACTAAATTCCATAAGAGGCATGGTAATAAAGTCCCATTTTCAGGTCATAGTAAATACAACGTATAAGGAAGAAAATTAAAGCCTTTACCTCTGTGCATAAATTTCACACTATTACTATTTTTAATGCATAATTTTTGTTAATAAAAGCTGACAGGTGTTTGTGCTGTTCAAAATGCAACCTAATAAAAAAGGGATTTTTATAACAGCTTACCTGTAAAATCCTTTTCTTGGAGTACATCACGGGACACAGAGCGACTTAGTCATTACTAATGGGTTATATAGTTTACCTTCAGGTGCTGGCACTGGCAACTTCCAAACCGGAAGTACCCTCCCCTATATAAGCCCCTCCCATCTGGGAGCACCTCAGTTTTGTAGCAAAGCAATAAGTGTCCCAAAAAGAGGGGTGGGAGCTCTGTGTCCCGTGATGTACTCCAAGAAAAGGATTTTACAGGTAAGCTGTTATAAAAATCCCTTTTTCTTTTTCGTACATCACGGGACACAGAGCGACTTAGTCATTACTAATGGGACGTCCCAAAGCAATGCCAAATGAGGGGAGGGATACACTATACATAAGCTGGGCGCCATCAGGCATGAGGCTCTTTTACGGCCTGCAACACACTGCGCCCAAAGGCGACATCCTCCTGACTTCTGACGTCTACCTGGTAGAATCTAGTAAACGTGTGTACTAAGGACCATGTTGTGGCCTTACAGACTTGAGCCAGGGAGGCTTGGTGATGCACTGCCCATGAAGTTCCAACTGCTCTTGTGGAGTGCGCCATAACTTTGAACGCAGGCGGTCTCCTTTTCAAGCCATAGGCTTGTATTATGACCTGTCGAATCCACTTGGCTAAAGTAGATTTTTGATGCTGCCTGACCCTTTCTGGGGCCTTCCGGCAGAACAAACAAAGTATCCGTTCTTTGAATCTGAGCAGTGGCTTTAAGATAAGCTTTAACTGCTCTTACTACATCCAAAGAATGCAATAACTTTTCCTCTACCGAACTAGGTTTGGGGAAAAAGGAAGGAAGAACCACATCTTGGTTCAAATGGAACCTCGATACCACCTTAGGAAGAAGGCTGGATGAGGACGTAATACTACTCTGTCCTTATGGACAACCAGATATGGCTCCTTACAGGACAAGGCGGCTAATTCCGATACTCTTTTAGCCGAACAAATGGCTACTAAGAAAATCAATTTCCTGGTGAAAAGAACCAAGGAAATGTGCCGCAATGGTTCAAATGGTTGTTTCTGTAGAACCGACAGAACCAGGTTTAAGTCCCATGGACATATGGGAATACTAACCGGAGGGCTAATACGCATCACTCCTTGTATGAAAGCTTTGACTAATGAATGCAAAGCCAAGGGCCTTTGAAAAAATATTGACAAGGCCGTCTGACCCTTGATAGTACTCAAGGCAAGCTTCCTATGTACAGCCCACTGTAGGAAGTCCAGAATCCTACCTATTACGTACTTACGTGGATGCCATTTCTTGGCCTCACACCACGTGATGTACGCCTTCTAGATCCTATAATAGATCTGCCTGGATACCGGCTTCCTGGCATTGATCATGGTAGATACCACAGGATTAGAGAGCCCTCTCTTTTTTAGAATGTGGGCTTCAATAGCCAGGCCGTCAAACCTAGGGCTGGTAAGGAAGGGTAGTATATCGGTCCTTGCGAAAGCAGGTCCGGACGATGTGGGAGGGTCCAAGGACTTCCCACTGACATTTTTACAATCTCCGCGTACCATGCCCTTCGGGGCCACGCTGGAGCCACCAGAATCACTGGTTTCTTTTCTACCCTGATTCTGCGGATTAATCGCGGTGGGAATGCATATATCAGCTTGAACTGATCCCAAGGGAACACGAGGGCATCCGAACCGCAAGCTAGGGGATCCTTTGTGCGAGACACAAATCTGTCCACCTTTGCGTTGAATCTGGATGCTAGCAGATCTACATCCGGTGTTCCCCACCGCTGGCATATTGCCTGGAAAACCTCGGGGGTGAAGAGACCATTCCCCCGGGCATAATTGCTGGCGACTTAAAAAGTCCACTCTCCAATTTTCCACTCCTGGGGTGAAAACCGTGGATATGGCTGTGACATATCTTTCTGCCCATTCCAGGATGCAATTCGCTTCCCTCTGGGCTGCACGACTCCTGGTGCCACCCTGGTGATTGATATATGCCACTGCTGTGGCATTGTCTGATTGAATTCTGACAGGTGACCCTTAGAGTTTGGATGTCCATGCTACTAGGGCATACCGGGCTGCTCGTATCTCTAAGAGATTGGTGGGCAGGGCCTTCTCTGCTTCTGACCACTTGCCCTGGAGAGACCATTGCTCCAGTACTGCCCCCCAGCCTATGAGGCTGGCATCTGTAGTGACCACCTTCCAAGAAACCGGACTGAAGGGTTTCCCTTTTTCCAGATTCTGTGGCACCAACCACCAATGGAGGCTCTTGCGAACGGAAGGGGACATGGACATTGGTAAGTCTAAAGCCTGAACTTTTTTGTTCCAGGCTGACAGTATGGCCCTCTGCAAGTTCCTTGAATGGAATTGACCGTAGGGTACTGCTTCGAATGAAGCCACCATTTTTCCCAGCAGCCTCATACACAGGCGTATGGATGGTTTTCTTTTTTGTACCCACTAAGTGGGTAAAATCTTTCAAACACCTTCTCTGGAGGTAAGAAAATCTTTCTCTGATTTGAATCCAGTCTTAGCCCCCAAGTATGCCAGACTTTTGACTGGTTTTAGGGCTGACTTGTCTCGGTTGATAATGCAACCGTGAGATTCCAGATACTTGATTATCTTGTGAACGACCACTTCTAGTTTTTTTCACTGAGTGGTCTATCAGCAACAAGTCGTCTAGATATGCCATTATCGTTACACCTTGTGTTCCTAGTTTGGCCAATCGTAGGGCCAGAATTTTTGTGAACACTCGTGGTGCTGTGGCCAGACCGAAAGGTAAGGCTCTGAACTGAAAATGGCGCCCTTCTACTGCAAAGCGTAGAAATTTCTGGTGGGCCGGACAAATGGGAATATGCAAATAAGCATCCCTTATGTCGATCGAGGCTAACCATTCCTGCCCTTGTAGGGCGGTGGCCACCGATCGGATCGACTCCATCCGGAAAAGTCCTGATATGTAGGAACTTGTTTAGCCCTTTTATATTTAATATGGGCCTCACGTCCCCATTTGGTTTGGGGACTGTGACAAGGTTCGAGTAAAACCCGAACCCGCTTTCTTCCAAGGGAACCTTCATGATTACCCTTGGAGCAATAGTTGTTCTAGTGCCAGAAGGAGGGATCCACTCTTCTGGGGATCGCTTGGCACGTTTGACCTTATAAAATGGGCAGGAGGAATGTCTTTTAATTCCAGCCTGTATCCCAGACTTACTGCGAAGATCACCCATCTGTCTCTGATGGTGTCCCGCCAGGTCTCTGTGAACAACTGAAGTCTTCCCCTCACCCGATTGAGTGGGGGCAACCCTTCATGACTTGGGGGGAGGTTTTGTACCTCTCTTGACCCAGGGTTTCTTGTTACCCTGTGATTGTCCCTGATTTCTGCCCCCTGGATTTGACCGCGGAGGCTGTCGGAACTGTTTCACAGCCGATGTGCCAGGGACTGGAGAAGTAGGCCTCTTAAAAGAAGGACTTCTACCCTTATTCTTAACCGGCTAGAGTGTACTTTTACCGGCAGAAGTTTTCTGGATATATTTGTCCAGATCTTCTCCAGATAAGCGTTCTCCATGAAATGGGAAGCTAATCAGCAATTTCTTACAGGGAGCTTCAGCAGACCAGTTTTTGAGCCATAGAAGCCTACGCATATGTCTACAGACAGCGTAAAGCGGGATGCCTGTTGGATTGTATCCTTTATGGCGTCCACCGCAACACAAGGCTCTAGGTAGGTCAGCTAGGGCAAGAGCCTGCTGATCTGGTAAGTCCCTTAAGACTTGTTTCAACTGATCTTTCATTGCTTGGCAGACTCCAATCGCTGCTACTGCAGGTTGTGTCACCATGCTTGCTGTAGAGAAAGCAGATTTTAGTAAAGACTCCAATTTTTTTATCTATTGGGTCTTTGAACATTGGAACATTATCTACTGGACATGTCAGTGATTTATTTACACAAGAGATGGCTGTGTCCACTGTAGGGACCCTCCATTTTTTTATGAACTTATCCTCCATGGGATAGATCACTGGAAATCTCTTGGGGGAGTAAATATTTTATCAGGATGCTCCCAATCCTGGTAAATAAGCCCTTCCAATAAAGGGTGGATTGGGAAGGAACAGACAGCCTGGGGAGCTTTCAGCGACCCCAGCGAGGAAACCGTAGTGGTTGATGGTTCCGCCAGAGGCATTTTAAATGCTGATCGGACCATGTTAGTCAGAGACTGAACCCATAATCTTTCAGCCTGAGATGCTGAGAAAGGTTCTTCCACTGTTGATTCCTCTATAACTGAATCAACCTCATCCTGATCCCCTTCAGGTAGGTCGATCTCTGTGTGGGGCTGTTCCTCCACTAACAGGCACTCTGAAGGAGGAGACGGAGATCGGACGCGCTTTCCCTGTGACAGGGAAGCAGCGATCAATGCTGTTAATCTCTCTTCCAATCCTCCCAGAGTTGAGGATAAAACCTCCTCTGTTATATATACAGGAGCAGGTGGACTGGGGACAGCCGCAGCACCAGGCACTCCTGCGGGGTTCCTACGGCTACTGACCTCTGAATTTTCAGGGGAGATTGGTGCAGTACAAGCATGCCCAATATCCTCAGAGCCCGATGGAGACCCCTTTGGCTTCCTGGAAGACTTATTTCCGGAGCGTCTGGACGACATATCCTTTAAGCACAAAGCTGAGGTATTCCCGTCGTCATACACCAATTTTGCTGGTAATAGTCTAACACAGTTGCTGCTATATACCAGCTGGTGTCCACTAAAGTGCCTTTCTATGGGGATGCCTGCATCAACCGCCTCTGTGTGCCACCGTTTTGTTGCTAGCTCTGTTTGCATCCAGCTGACACTTGTACTGTGTCTTTTATACATGCTGGGACACCTGCACATGCGCAGAAGCGCCGCGCATCGAGCGTCATCCACCCGCCCCGCCCCTTTTTTTTTCATAGGAGGCGCGTGCAAGCGCCCGCGCGCGCCTGTGCGCCATTGGCACCCTTTTTTGAAACCAAGCAGGGACTAGGAGCCAGGGCCCTTTTTGCCGGAGGGCCTGTGCGGTGGATGAGCGCAGCAACAGGGCAGAGGAACTGGATTCCCACAGAGAAACTTACCAACTGCCTGGATCTTTTGACTTGAGAAAACCAAAGATCCACATGACAAGAAAAATGGACCACAGCGGCCTCTAGTGGTTTAACACAGGTACCGCGGTCCTCTTTTTTTTTTTTTTTCTTGACTACTATTAAAATTTTACATTTTCCAGTAGTTATAGGCATACACAGATATTAGCGGGAATACCGTTAGGTAACAGACAGAAAGACAAATTAGGCTTGGGGGTCCCCCAATAGAACCAAGTTCCTGGGGGCCCCCACTTACCTGTTCCCCGCCGCAGGACTCTGTTTGGTCCACAGAAGCCCAAACTTCACCTATCACGGCAGGCATTGTAATTAAACCTTCAGGGACCGGGTTCCCAAGGATTCCACTCCCCTGGACCTGTATAGCACCCTGCACAGAAAACATCTTGGTCTTGGGTATGACCAGAGCTCTGGATCCCAGGGTCCAGCCCTCCTAAGAGAGGCATTACAGGCAAAACCTTGCTCTTCTCTTGCAAGGCCCGGGTACCGACCGTTTATCTATGAAGCTTTTTTGGTGGGATCCGGAACAGCTTACTAAGGCCCGTAAAAGAACCTGTACGCAAGCCCAGGAAAACACATGTTACTCTTTGGCCAACACCTTAGACACTGGCAAAAAAACTGAGGTGCTCCCGGATGGGAGGGGCTTATATAGGGGAGGGTACTTCCGGTTTGGAAGTTGCCAGTGCCAGCACCTGAAGGTAAACTATATAACCTATTAGTAATGACTAAGTCACTCTGTGTTCCGTGATGTACGAAAAAGAAAGTGTAGTATTGTGCATAGAGTCTGCAATATATTTTCCTTTTAGTGTAAAATAAAATGCTCACATTTTTTTGTCTCCCTGTAATACTGTGGCTTACTAAAACACACCAAATAGTGTACATGGACAGGACAATTTTCCTGTCTTTCTCTGAAATAATATATTCCTATTTTGGTTTCTTGATTAAAACCTGCCTGGTGTTTTGCCCTTATTCTGCAGCCTACTAAAGCTGCTTGCATAGTGTGCGTTGAGTTTGTCCAATATTTCAGTATTTTTTATGTGAAATAATGTACTCTGATTTGTATTTCTTAATTATAAACCTGTCTAGTTTCTCCCTCTTAAATTGTAAAAGTTCTTACACTGTGTGGAGTGAATCTGCACAATCTTCTGGCTCTTGTTTTTAAAATAATCAACTGTAATTTTTATTTTTACAATGTAATTAATTTTATTTTATCTGTGTAAAATTATGTTTTACTATTTTTTTAATTATGTTTTTTAACTTTGTGTGCAATAGATCGCACCAAGCAATTGTTGCTAACAGTCTGTTACCTTTATTGTTCCTGCACCACACTGCGTTCTTTGAGGCCCCCCCCCCCAAAAAAAAAAGAAAACACTCTGCACTCGAAAATTCACCCTGCTGCATTAAGGGCCCTCTTTGACATTATACATGTAGCAAGGTAGGCTAGTGCTTAACCACTTGCTTACCGGGAACTTATACCCCCTTCCTGACCAGGCCTGATCAGCTGTCATTGGCTGACAGCTGATCACATGGTATAAGGTCTGCTGTGATTGGCCCTTTACCCCAATCTGTGATCAGCCAAGTCCCAAGGACTCAGCAATCACAGAACGTGCTGCCCCACCGGTGAGTGCCCCCATGGAAATCCACTTTCTATGGGGGCATTTATGCGGGCTCACTCCTGAACTTTGTTGTTTGTGTCTATAGACACAGACAGTGGGGTCGGGCCTAACCCTCTGCTCCCTCATTGCTGGATTTAATTGATAGCAGCGGGAGCTAATGGTTTCTGCTGTCTCAGCAAAGCCTGTGAGACCAGGAAGTGAGGGGAGAGAGCGGCTGAACATTGGGGGGGGTGTGGGGGGGATATTAATACCTAAACATTTTTGCCTTAATGCAAGAAATGCATTAAAGTAAAAAATGTTTAGGCTTTACAACCACTTTAACATTAGAGACATTCCTATATCTACTCTCACCCACAAGGTGGGATTTCTTGAATACATCACTTCTGCCAGAAATGTGGGTGAGCTGGTAGCCTTATCTTACAAGGAACCCCTTTTTTAAATAGGGGAATGATGGTAGAAAGTGGAAAGTATCCAAGTGATTCTATAGCAAAACGCACCTTATCCCAAGGTAATTAATATAGGTATGGAGGAGAAGTGGGATTATAACGGTGCTGAATTTCATGCAAAGTAGATAACTAATAAGATTTACAATTTTTATTAAGATACCATATATACATTGTACAAAATACAGAAAAGAGTAGGGTTCAATAAAAACAAGGTGTTGAAGCAGGCTTTGAATTGTGTGGGTCGCTGAAGTCCCCAATTTAAGTGAGATAGTGGTCACGTGTGATGTCACATCCCTATATATTTCGCCAATTAGGCTTCCTCAGGGAAGTATATCGGGACCACCGACTTCAACAGTCAGCTCTAACACAAAAATACAAAAACAAGACATAAGATACATTTCAAAAAGTACAGGTCATAATACATATTGGTGTTTGCTGCTCAGCCACTGGCCTTGGAGGAGACCCACCTCTACCAAATCAGGACGGAAGGAATTCACATGCAGAGCCCCACATGGAATGTGTGAACCATCCATGAATGCGGGGTTGGGTGGAGAATAGCCGTGTTCAATCACAGGGGATACATAAAAAACCCAGCTATGGGGAACAAAAAGCATAATGAATGCTGAGTTCCAGAAATTGCAAGAACAAGGATATGTGTAATTTGGGGGCCAAAGTGCTCAAAAATTAAATAACTTACTCTGCTTGGTATATAAAAGATAAACTAGGTGGGCGACCAGGAATTATTCTAAAAAACAGAACCAGAAGTCCCCTGTGATTGAACACGGCTATTCTCCACCCGACCCCGCGTTCCTGGATGGTTCACACATTCCATGTGGGGCTCCGCATGTGAATTCCTTCCGTCCTAATTGGGAGAGGTGGGTCTCCTCCAAGACCATTGGCCGAGCAGCACACACCAATATGTATTATGACTTGTACTTTTTGAAATGCATCTTATGTCTTGTTTTTGTATTTTTGTGTTAGAGCTGACTGTTGAAGTCGGTGGTCCCGATATACTCCCCTGAGGAAGCCTAATTGGCAAAATATATAGGGATGTGACATCTCACGTGACCACTATCTCACTTAAATTGGGGACTTCAGAGACCCACACAATTCAAAGCCTGCTTCAACACCTTATTTTATTTATTATACCTTATTTTTATTGAACCCTACTCTTTTTTGTATTTTGTACAATGTATATATGGTAACTAATAAGATTTAAAATTTTTATTAAGATATCTACTTTGCATGAAATTCAGCACCGTTATAATCCCACTTCTCCTCTATACCTAGGGGAATGATGGTGTTTAGGCAAAAGGCTTCTTTTTTGTTTAAGATAGGTCTCAAATTGCATCGTTGTCCCTGCCCATATTTACTTCAACTGAGGTGAGGGATGCCCAAACAGCGAACCAAGAAAAAAAACGTAAAAAAGTGCACCACACAAAGGACAGCTCTGCCTGTGTCAGGAACAAGTGCCAAACCACATTTAATTTGTGTTAAAGAGGAAGTAAATCCTGATGGGTTTTAATTCCTCTTTTTTCCCCTGCAAAGTAAAAGCATAATGGGCTAGTATGCATCGCATACTAGCCCATTATGTGGCACTTACCAGCAAACGAAGCCCCGCTGGTGGCCACATCCATCTTTGTCCCTCTTCCTTCTGGGGCCACCGACTCTGGCTCTGTGACTGGCCAGAATCATAGTTACATAGTTAGTCAGGTTGAAAAAAGACACAAGTCCATCCAGTTCAACCATAAAAAAAAATAATAATAATAATATCATACAATCCCATATACCCAATTCTATACCCACAGTTGATCCAGAGGAAGGCGAAAAACCCCAGCAGAGCATGATCCAATTTTCTACAGCAGGGGAAAAAGTTATTTCCTGATCCCCCGAGAGGCAATCGGATATTCCCCGGATCAACTTTGCCTATAAATGTTAGTACCCAGTTATATTATGTACATTTAGGAAAGAATCCAGGCCTTTAACGAAAGCAATCTACTGAGATGGCCAGAACCACCTCTGCAGGGAGTCTATTCCACATTTTCACAGCTCTCAAGCCTCGTACACACAGGAGGGAATCCCGTCAGGAAAAAACGTCGGTTTTCCTGACGGGATTCCTGGCAAGCTTTCCTTGCTCGCCGAGTGTACACACAGGCATTCAAAAGAACCGCCGTTCTTTTGAATGGCAAGAATGCGGTGACGTCATCGACTACGACGAGCATGCGCTCGTCACAATCGATGCCGTCGCCCCCATCTTGCTACACCCTACACTACCCTTGTAAGCTGTCACGCATGCGTCGAAGTCTCATTGAGCATGCGCGGGCTTACCTGGGACAGGTCAGCATACACACTCACGGTTTTCTCGGCAGGAAACACTGCCGAGAATCCCGATGAGAAAATAGAGAGCAGGTTCTCTATTTTTTTCGTCGGGATTCCCGGCAGTTTTCTCGCCGAGAAACCATACACACGGCCGATTTTCTCGGCAAAAAGCTCTCCCAGCAGCTTTCTTGCCGAGAAAACCGGCCGTGTGTATGAGGCTTCACTCTGAAGAAACCTTTCCGTATTTGGAGGTGAAATCTCATTTCCTCTAGACGTAAAGAGTGCCACCTAGTCCTTTGTGTTGACCATAAAGTGAATAACTCAACACCAAGTTCACTATATGGACCCCTTATATATTTGTACATGTTGATCATATCCCCCCTTAATCTCCTCTTCTCAAGAGTGAACAAATTCAGTTCCTCTAAACTTTCCTCATAGCTGAGCTCCTCCATGCCTCTTATCAGTTTGGTTGCCCGTCTCTGCGCTTTCTCCAGTTTCCCAATATCCTTTTTGAGAACTGGGGCACAAAACTGAACTGCATATTCCAGATGAGGTCTTACTAATGATCTGTACAGGGGCAAAATTATATCTCTCTCTCTGGAGTCCATACCTCTCTTAATACAAGAAAGGACTTTGCTTGCTTTGGAAACCACAGCTTGGCATTGCATGCCATTATTGAGCTTATGATCCACCAAAACCCCCAGATCCTTCTCCACTACGGATCCCCTCAGTTGTACTCCCCCTAGTATGTATGATGCATTCATATTCTTAGCCCCCAAGTGCATAACTTTACATTTATCAACATTAAACCTCATCTGCCACATCGTTGCCCAATTAGTGCATCAAGGTCAGCTTGTAAATTGGAGACATCCTGCAAGGACGTTATTCCACTGCATAGCTTGGTGTCATCTGCAAAGACAGAAATGTTACTTTTGATCCCAGACCCAATATCATTTATAAAGATATTAAAAAGTAAGGGTCCCAACACTGAACCTTGGGGTACACCACTGATAACCTTAGACCATTCAGAGTAAGAATCATTAACCACTACTCTCTGAATTCTGTTGTGTGACGTCCCTTCTGCGCATGCGTGCGGAAGCTGTCAGTCACAGCACTTGTTAGTGAAGAAATGGCATGGAGGTCCAGTTCTTTACAACGCATGGGCCAATGACATTGACGCAAGCGTATATGGTAAATATCTCCTAAACCGTGCAGGTTTAAGATATATTTACACTACAGTACCTACAGGTAAGCCTTACTATAGGCTTGCCTGTAGGTAAAAGTGGTGTAACCGGGTTTACAACCACTTTAAGGCAACAAGCCTATGTCCTTTGTTTTTTTCTCTGTAGCTATGCCTCCAGTTTGGTGGATCCAGACACCAGGTTTAATACATGTGAAGTCAGCAATGGTAAACATGGTGGACAAAAGAAAGGGTGCTTTGGGGCAAACCATTGTTGTGCACATGTGTGCAGAGTGCAGTGATGTGCCATGCACAAAAGGCATCTTTTCCTATTTCAGCAGCAAGTGTGAAACCAAGGCCATATTGAGAGAGAGGGTGCTTAACCTTATCCCATGATGTGTTACACCCCCTTAGCTATGCCTTCAGTGAACATCAGATGTGTCAAAGAGTTTCTTTTCTCTTATGTCCTCTATGAAGCCACCCCTTTTTTTCCTTCTCCTCACCACCAGCACTTCGATGCTCCTCCTCACCCAATGTCTGTTGTTCAGACTTGGGGATAGCATCCACAAATTCTGCTGACTTCTCATAGCCATTTTATATGAAATTGGGATAGGGAAGGATTAGCCAAAAAGGAGGAGGAGAAGGAAATGACCACATTAGCAGTCCAAACAAACAGCTTCAAGTTAAACTCCAGGAAACCTAAAAATTCTCCCTTGCCCTAGGGCTGCCACGGCAAGGGTTATGTGTACATTTCTGTTTAAGGATTTTGGAAAAGCATATTTACTTACTTAATCCTCCGCTTTTTCAGGGTCATCCGCACTGTTAGAATAGTCCCTGCAGCCTTTTCTCCCCCATGTTCCAGCAGTCTAAGGTACTTTGTTGCTGTCATGTCTGATGCAGGTGCCATATCCCTGCACTGGATGTGGGGATGCCAGTCCACCCCTGAAGCATAGAGGGAGTGCTGTCTGCTACAGGAGCAAAGAATGAGGAAGGTAAAAGAAATTTATCAGTAAGCACTTGCAGTGTGGGCACAGCCTCGCTGCAAGGAAAAATTTGCAGGCGGCTGCCATGCTGCCATTTTGAGGATCAAGGAGGAGGAGCCTTTTACTGCCAACTTAACACTTTGAGGTGCTCCCGCTCAGTCAAGTGTTTCCTCATGCACATGTTACCCAGATGGCTTTTAGTTTTACTATAGTCATACTCTGCACACTGTGCTTCCATGGTCAACCTCAAAGTCACATAAATGAAAAACATTGAATAGTACTTTTAAAAAAAAAAAAAATTGTATTGGTTCATGCCTTCCAGGGTGATGCCCAGCTCCCCATACCTTTTGTTTGACAATACTTTGCCTTTTAGCCTAGAAGGACAAAATTGATTTGTCAGATGCTAATAAAGGGTCTGGAGGATATTAGTTATGAGTAGGGATGAGCTTCGTGTTCGAGTCGAACATACGTTCGACTCGAACATTGGCTGTTCGATCGTTCGACGAAGATCGAACGATTTGGGCCGTTCGCGCCAAATTCGAGTGACGCGAACGGCCCACAATGCACTACGCCATCGCAGTGTCATCCAGGCGCTGTGATTGGCCAAGCATGCACTGTGACCCCGCATGCTTGGCCAATCACAGCGCCGGCAGCGAGGAGAGCAATGATTGGCCACAGGCAGGATGCCTGTGGCCAATTATTGCTGAGGGTGTTTAGTACACGCCCCACACTATAAAAGGCCGCCAGCACGGCGGCCTAGTGTAGTGTGTTCCGGAGCAGGGATAGAGTAGCATAGGCAGGGACAGTGACTGTTATTTCTTTCTTGCTTAACCTGGATTCCTTTAGTTTAGGGAAAGAGAAGGATAGGTAGGGAGAGTGTCAGTGTGTTTTGTGCTTCTGCTATAGTGTGCTTAAAAAAAACATTTATTCTAGGGACAGAAAACTCTAGGTAGGGACAGTGTCAGTTTCTTTCACTCTGCAAGTCCTTGTTTCCAGGGACCTGTAAGGACAGTGAGTTAATTGTCCTTGTGCTATATTGTGCTTAAAAAAAACATTTATTCTAGGGACAGAAAACTCTAGGTAGGGACAGTGTCAGTTTCTTTCACTCTGCAAGTCCTTGTTTCCAGGGACCTGTAAGGACAGTGAGTTAATTGTCCTTGTGCTATATTGTGATTAAAAAAAACATTTATTCTAGGGACAGAAAACTCTAGGTAGGGACAGTGTCAGTTTCTTTCACTCTGCAAGTCCTTGTTTCCAGGGACCTGTAAGGACAGTGAGTTAATTTTCCTTGTGCTATATTGTGATTAAAAAAAACATTTTTTCTAGGGACAGAAAACTGTAGGTAGGGAGAGTGTTTTTTTTCTTTCACTCTGCAAGTCCTTGTTTCCAGGGACCTGTAAGGACAGTGAGTTAATTGTCCTTGTGCTATATTGTGCTTAAAAAAAACATTTATTCTAGGGACAGAAAACTCTAGGTAGGGACAGTGTCAGTTTCTTTCACTCTGCAAGTCCTTGTTTCCAGGGACCTGTAAGGACAGTGAGTTAATTGTCCTTGTGCTATATTGTGATTAAAAAAAACATTTATTCTAGGGACAGAAAACTCTAGGTAGGGACAGTGTCAGTTTCTTTCACTCTGCAAGTCCTTGTTTCCAGGGACCTGTAAGGACAGTGAGTTAATTTTCCTTGTGCTATATTGTGATTAAAAAAAACATTTTTTCTAGGGACAGAAAACTGTAGGTAGGGAGAGTGTTTTTTTTCTTTCACTCTGCAAGTCCTTGTTTCCAGGGACCTGTAAGGACAGTGAGTTAATTGTCCTTGTGCTATATTGTGCTTAAAAAAAACATTTATTCTAGGGACAGAAAACTCTAGGTAGGGACAGTGTCAGTTTCTTTCACTCTGCAAGTCCTTGTTTCCAGGGACCTGTAAGGACAGTGAGTTAATTGTCCTTGTGCTATATTGTGATTAAAAAAAACATTTATTCTAGGGACAGAAAACTCTAGGTAGGGACAGTGTCAGTTTCTTTCACTCTGCAAGTCCTTGTTTCCAGGGACCTGTAAGGACAGTGAGTTAATTTTCCTTGTGCTATATTGTGATTAAAAAAAACATTTTTTCTAGGGACAGAAAACTGTAGGTAGGGAGAGTGTTTTTTTTCTTTCACTCTGCAAGTCCTTGTTTCCAGGGACCTGTAAGGACAGTGAGTTAATTGTCCTTGTGCTATATTGTGCTTAAAAAAAACATTTATTCTAGGGACAGAAAACTCTAGGTAGGGACAGTGTCAGTTTCTTTCACTCTGCAAGTCCTTGTTTCCAGGGACCTGTAAGGACAGTGAGTTAATTTTCCTTGTGCTATATTGTGATTAAAAAAAACATTTATTCTAGGGACAGAAAACTCTAGGTAGGGACAGTGTCAGTTTCTTTCACTCTGCAAGTCCTTGTTTCCAGGGACCTGTAAGGACAGTGAGTTAATTTTCCTTGTGCTATATTGTGATTAAAAAAAACATTTATTCTAGGGACAGAAAACTCTAGGTAGGGACAGTGTCAGTTTCTTTCACTCTGCAAGTCCTTGTTTCCAGGGACCTGTAAGGACAGTGAGTTAATTGTCCTTGTGCTATATTGTGCTTAAAAAAAACATTTATTCTAGGGACAGAAAACTCTAGGTAGGGACAGTGTCAGTTTCTTTCACTCTGCAAGTCCTTGTTTCCAGGGACCTGTAAGGACAGTGAGTTAATTGTCCTTGTGCTATATTGTGATTAAAAAAAACATTTATTCTAGGGACAGAAAACTCTAGGTAGGGACAGTGTCAGTTTCTTTCACTCTGCAAGTCCTTGTTTCCAGGGACCTGTAAGGACAGTGAGTTAATTTTCCTTGTGCTATATTGTGATTAAAAAAAACATTTTTTCTAGGGACAGAAAACTGTAGGTAGGGAGAGTGTTTTTTTTCTTTCACTCTGCAAGTCCTTGTTTCCAGGGACCTGTAAGGACAGTGAGTTAATTGTCCTTGTGCTATATTGTGCTTAAAAAAAACATTTATTCTAGGGACAGAAAACTCTAGGTAGGGACAGTGTCAGTTTCTTTCACTCTGCAAGTCCTTGTTTCCAGGGACCTGTAAGGACAGTGAGTTAATTGTCCTTGTGCTATATTGTGATTAAAAAAAACATTTATTCTAGGGACAGAAAACTCTAGGTAGGGACAGTGTCAGTTTCTTTCACTCTGCAAGTCCTTGTTTCCAGGGACCTGTAAGGACAGTGAGTTAATTTTCCTTGTGCTATATTGTGATTAAAAAAAACATTTTTTCTAGGGACAGAAAACTGTAGGTAGGGAGAGTGTTTTTTTTCTTTCACTCTGCAAGTCCTTGTTTCCAGGGACCTGTAAGGACAGTGAGTTAATTGTCCTTGTGCTATATTGTGCTTAAAAAAAACATTTATTCTAGGGACAGAAAACTCTAGGTAGGGACAGTGTCAGTTTCTTTCACTGTGAAAGTCCTTGTTTCAAGGGACAGAGAAGGACACCTGAAGGTAGCCCTTATTGCTTTTTTCCCATCTCCCTGCAGGCCATCTATTAGAATGTCTGGAAGGCAAACAAGGAGAGGCAGACAGTCAGGAGGCAATAAAAGAGGGCAAGCAGGCTCTGTGTCTGGGGGCAACAGTGCTGGTCGTGGACGCGGTGCATTGTCATCAGCACATGGCCATGGGACACGCTTGTCCTTCTTTTCGGCAGCTGGACATGTTGAGCCACATCATGCCGAAGACTTGGTAGAGTGGATGACCAAGCCCTCCTCCTCCTCCTCATCCTCTCTCACCCAGGCTCAGGGTACTGGAAAAGCAGCTGCCAAAGCGTCGTCTTCCCTGGTATCAATGTCAGACAAATCATCAGTCACTCCTTCCCTAGACCCACCATGTCCTCCTCCTGAGGAGTCCCCCGAACTGTTTCAGCACAGTGTTGGGTACATGCTCCAGGAGGATGCCCAGCGTTTCGAAGGGTCTGATGATGAAACCCAGCTAGAGGAAGGCAGTAGCGTGAGAGCAGACAGAGGGGATGCTCAAGAAGGACACCAATCTGGCAGTCATGTTCCAGCAGCTGCAGCATACTGCCAGATTGGCTCCAGTGATGAGGAGGGAGGGGATGATGAGGTCAATGACTCCACGTGGGTGCCTAATAGGAGAGAGGAGGAGGAGGAGGAGGAGGCACATCTCCAACGAGGCAGGATGCCCTTTGGTGGCCAGCGTAAGGGCAGTACACCGACGGAATCACACCGCAGAGCTCCGCCTGTGCAGGGCGCTGCCTCTGCCCGTCATTCAAAAAGTTCTTTGGTGTGGGCCTTTTTTGAGGCTAGTGCATCAGATCGCACAGCTGCTGTTTGCAACATATGTCTCAAGCGTATATCGCGTGGCCAAAACATCAGCCGCTTGGGTACCACATGCCTGACCAGACATATGTTGACCTGCCATGCAGCTCGTTGGCAAGCCTACCTCAAAGACCCACACCAAAGAACCAAGCGGACCTCTCCTTGCACCGCATCAGCTGGGATCTCCAACCCCACTATAACTTCAGTCCTCTCTGAAACATGCACTGAGAGGAATGAAGGTGTAGAATTAGGTGTGTCACAGCCAAGTACTTGCGCCCACTCTGCTAGCAGTACACCGACGTCCGATTCTAGCAGGCAAATTTCCCTGCCCCAGCTGCTGGACCGTCGAAAGAAGTTCACTCCCAGCCATCCACATGCCCAGCGGTTGAATGCTAGCTTGGCTAAATTGCTAGCGCTTCAACTGCTGCCTTTTCAGTTGGTAGACTCGGCCCCCTTCCGTGAGTTTGTGCAATGTGCGGTTCCTCAGTGGCAGGTTCCCAAACGCCACTTTTTCTCACGGAAGGCTATTCCGGCTCTCTACCGGCATGTGGAAGGCAATGTCTTGGCCTCGCTGGACAGGGCGGTCAGCGGTAAGGTGCATATTACCGCTGACTCATGGTCCAGCAGGCATGGACAGGGACGTTACCTTTCTTTCACGGCCCATTGGGTCACTCTTTTGGCAGCTGGCAAGGATTCAGGACAAGGTGCAGTAGTGTTGGAGGTTGTCCCACCGCCACGCCTCCAAAATGCTACTACTGGTTGTGACACACCTCTCTCCTCCACCCCCTCCTCTTCTTCTTCCTCCATGGCCTCTTCCTGTGGTTTGTCCTATGAACCAGCGGTGCTCCGTAGCCGTTCACGGGGCTACGCAAGTACGCAGGCAAAAAGATGCCATGCCGTGCTTGCGCTGGTGTGTTTGGGGGACAGAAGCCACACTGGGGCAGAGGTCCTGTCTGCTCTGCAGGGCCAGGCCGAGAGGTGGTTGACGCCACGCCAGCTTAAGCCAGGAATGGTGGTTTGCGACAATGGCACCAACCTCCTCTCCGCCCTCCGACAGGGACAACTGACCCATGTGCCCTGTGTGGCTCACGTCCTTAACCTGGTGGTGCAGCGCTTCTTGGGCAGGTACCCGGGCTTACAGGATGTCCTGAGGCAGGCCAGGGAAGTCTGTGTGCATTTCCGCAGATCTTATAATGCCAGTGCTCGCCTGGCTGAGCTGCAAAAGGAGTTGAACCTGCCCAAGAACCGCCTTATATGTGACATGCCCACCAGGTGGAACTCAACGTTGGCCATGCTGCAGCGGCTGCACACGCAGCAGAGGGCCATCAATGAGTACCTGTGCGACTACGGCACCAGGACAGGGTCAGGGGAGCTTGGTTTTTTTTCTCCACGCCAGTGGGGCATGATCAGGGATGCATGCACTGTCCTGGCACCATTTGAGGAGGCCACGAGGATGGTGAGCAGTGACAGTGCATGCATCAGTGACACTGTACCTCTTGTCCACCTGTTGGAGCACACGCTGCGTGGAATAATGGACAGGGCACTTGAGGCAGAACAGAGGCAGGAAGAGGAGGACTTCCTTGCCTCTCAAGGCCCCCTTTACCCAGACAGTGTTCCTTCTGTCCCACCCATCGCACAGGAAGAGGAGGAGGAGGAGGAGGAGGAGGAGGAGGAGGATTGTGTCAGCATGGAGGTGGAGGCTGGCACTCAGCATCATCAGCAGCAGTCTTTTAGGGATGATTTACAGTCCCAAGAAACCAGTGGACTTGTACGTGGCTGGGAGGAGGTGGCTGCGGATCATGTCGTCCTTAGTGACCCAGAGGACTCCGGAGCGAATGCCTCAGCAAACCTACGCTGCATGGCCTCCCTGATCCTGCAAAGTCTGCGGAAGGATCCTCGTATTCTTCGGATCAAGGAGAGGGACCATTACTGGCTGGCCACTCTCCTTGATCCACGGTACAAGGGTAAGGTTGCGGACCTTATGTTACCGTCGCAGAGGGAGCAGAGGATGAGACAACTCCGGGAGGCCTTGCAGAAAGGTCTGTGCAACGCGTTCCCAGAGACTGGGAGGTTGCAAACTCCTGGTCCTGGACAACGAGTTGCTGAGGCTTCGGCCAGTCAAAGAAGGAGCGGTGGGGAAGGTGGCCGTCTGACCGATGCGTTCAGACAATTCTTTAGTCCGCAGCCCCAAAGTATGATCGGTTCCAGCAACCATCGCCAGCGTCTGATAAACATGGTGCAGGAATATCTAGGGGCAAGGTCAGACTTGGACACCTTCCCCACCGAAAATCCTCTGGCTTACTGGGTCTTGAGGATGGATCACTGGCCAGAGCTTGCACAGTATGCAATTGAGCTACTGGCCTGTCCTGCATCCAGCGTTCTTTCGGAACGCACATTCAGTGCTGCTGGAGGATTTGTCACGGATCACAGGGTGCGCCTGTCCACCGACTCGGTTGATCGACTGACTTTCATCAAGATGAACCAGTCTTGGATCACCACCAGCTACCACACACCTGATGCTGATATAACAGACTAATTGATTTTAAAATGTCACATCCCTTCAAGACTGATGCTGATGCTGAGTGCCTGTGCTGTTATGTTGACTGGCTATCCTCCTCCTCCGAGTCCTCAATGATACGATTGATGATGATAGCTTGGAAGATCATTTTTGTTTATGGGTGCCGCCACCAGTGCCTAACGCCCAATTTTTCAGCCCCTGTTTAACAGGGGCGTGTAATTACAATTTTTGAAGCAATACTTTGCAACAGGGCTCATTGCTGTGCTCCAAGTACAGTATCTGTGAGGAGTTGCAGTGTTGTGCCACCAGTGCCTAAGGCCCAATTTTTCAGCCCCTGTTTAACAGGGGCGTGTCATTACAATTTTTGAAGCAATACTTTGCAACAGGGCTCATTGCTGTGCTCCAAGTACAGTATCTGTGAAGGGTTGCAGTGTTGTGCCACCAGTGCCTAAGGCCCAATTTTTCAGCCCCTGTTCAACAGGGGCATGTAATTACAATTCTTGATCTAATAATTCACAGCAGGGCCCATTGCTGCACCCACCAAGAGTAACTGTCAGGGCTTACAGTGTTGTGGCACCAGCACCACCATCAAAGGCCCAATTTTTACTACCACTGTTCAACAATTATATGTAATTAAAATTCCTGATATAATAGTTGACAGCAGGGCGTTCCAGCACCAACCAAGAGTAACTGTGAGTGCTTACAGTGTTGTGCCAACACCAACAACTAAGGGGCCTATTTCTGCAGAGTATATACGGCAGGTCCCTACTTTCAAACATCCAACTTACAAACGACTCCTACTTGCAAACGCAAGAAGACAACAGGAAGTGAGAGGAAATCTACCACTAGGAAGGAAAATTCTCTCCTGTAAGAATAAATATGGGAGAAAGGTGTCTCCTCTGTACTGATGCTTTATCAGCAATCCTTGTTTCAAGAAAAACACCACATTTCAAAAACAGTTGTCATTAGGACGGAAAGTGAGGTGAAATGTTCTGAACAGGGGCACAGACAGCAAAACAAATGTTACAGGGGTGATAACCCTTACCTATGTTTTCCAAAAAGTTTAAAAATAGATTTTTGGTCTGGAGCTACACTTCAACAATGTACCTGTTCAAAATTACAAACAGATTCTACATAAGAACAAACCTACAGTCCCTGTCTTGTATGCACCGCCTGTATACGGCTGTTCTGAGTATATAGGGCCTTTTTTATTTTATGTGCGGGGTTCCCCTTAATATCCATACAAGACCCAAAGGGGCTGGTAATGGGCTGGGGTAGGGGGGGGGTCATGGGGTAGCTATGCCATTTTTCTTAAAGATTTTCATCCATATTACCGGGACCAGACATTACATTAAAGCCGCAAGCAGTTTTAAATGGCTTTTTTTTCCTTTAGAAGTGTCATTTTGTGCAGGGACAGTTCTAAACACGGGAAACACGTGGCACTTCACAGGCATACTTTAGACACCCCCCAGGTACGATATTTAAAGGAATATTTGACTTTTTTTTTTTCACTTTATGCATCATTAAAATGACTGCTCCCGGAAAACGACCGTTTTTAAAACTTATTTTTGCATTGATACATGTCCCCTGGTGCAGAACCCGGGTTCCCAAACCCTTTTTAGGACAATAACATGCATAATAGTTTTTATAATTAGCACTTTAGAATTCGAACGTTCGCATCCATTGTATTTAATAGGGTTCTAATGTTCGTTCGAACTTTCGGTCCGTTCGCGGGTTCTGGTGCGAACCGAACCCGGGGGTGTTCGGCTCATCACTAGTTATGAGGAAAGGTTGCGAGCACTGAACTTATTCTCTCTGGAGATGAGACAATTGAGAGGGGATATGATTTCAATTTACAAATACCGTACTGGTGACCCCACAATAGGGATAAAACTTTTTTTGCGGAATGGAGTTTAATAAGACAGGTGGCCACTCATTAAAATTAAAAGAAAAGAGGTTTAACCTTAAACTACATAGAGGGTTCTTTACTGTAAGAGCGGCAAGGATGTGGAATTCCCTTCCACAGGCGGTGGTCTCATCGGGGAGCATCGACAGTTTAAAAAAACTATTAGATAAGCACCATACAGGGATATACAATATTATACTGACATATAATCACACACATAGGTTGGACTTGATGGACTTTTGTATTTTTTCATCCTCAACTACTATGTATGTATGAAAAAGTATCATTCAGGTACAACCCTCCAAAGACTTGGCGCTGCATTATCACAATAATGGATGCCAGGCATATATTCTTCTATATCACTGAGGCAGACAGAGATTGCCTATAACTACAGATAAATGCCATTGGTTTTGAATTTGAATATTTTTACCTATACATGTATAGGGCACAACTAACCATACAATTCAAATTAAAGCCCTTGGAAATAATCATGAATAAGAGTCTCACATCTTCTCCAGCTAGGTGACAAAGGGTAATTCTATGCTTACAAAAATATGATCCTTATCAGGCTGTCACTCACAGGGGCACTGCAGATAAAGCATTCAAGACTCAAATCTATTCAATTACATCCAGTTTTTTCCATTTCAGACAAGGAAATGAGACAAATGAAAGATCATATAGCAAATGACCTTCAAATGCTAGCACTGAAACATGTCATATTAAATGCCAGGTCAAGGGCAAAAGAAGTGGCCGAGTTTTGGAACTTTTATAAAGAACTGGTTATTATGGATACTCTTATTTGCAAAAATAAACATCTTCCTGCTCCTGAATGGTTTAAAATGTAATTGATAAAAGAAATATGCAACAATTTTTAGGAATGTGTAACTCCACTTTTGCGTAGAAAAAAAAAATCCCCACTGGGTGATCTATATACAATTAGCGTGTTGTTTTCACCATATCCGTTTGCAGACCTCTTTCTAAATGGGGGGGGGGGGGGTTGGTTTGTTAAAACCTGGTGCACTTTAGTGTTCTGTTGAGGGAAGCTACAGTGTCTGCATTCCTTTAGAGATAGTTAACCCTTAGGAAATATCTCTCCAAAACTGAAATTCTGATTGCAGGGCATTCCTAAAATTTTACTTAGTACAGACTTCTAAGAAAATCAGTTAGCCAATCACACAAGTGTAAAATTACATTTTTGGGGGCTTTCTATACTCCAACAGTGTACAAAACACATCCAGGAGATGCTGCTGATCAGCTCTCCTCACCGCACACTCTGTCAGAGGTGATGAGAGATGATTACCGGCATCTCCATGTGTACATGTGACAGGCTGTGATTGTAACAGCCGATCACATAGTTATAGAGCTGCGGGCACGCGAGAGTGGCCGTTCTGGGATGACATCATATGACGTCGCACCGCCCCTTCATCATATGAAAGTGAGAGGGCGGCAAGCAGTTAATGTCTAAACTGCTGGCAACAAAAGTGAGTACACCCCTAAGTGAAATTTTTTTAATTGGGAAATATTTTGTGTGGCCACCATTATTTTCCAACACTGGCTTAACCCTCTTGGGCATGGCGTTCACCAGAGCTTCCCAGGTTGCCACTGGAGTCCTCTTCCTCTCCTCTATGAGGACATCATAAAGCTGGTGGATGTTAGAGACCTTGCGCTTCTCCACCTTCTGTTTGAGGGTGCCCCACAGATGCTCAATAGGGTTTAGGTCTGGAGACATACTTGGCCAGTCCATCACCTTTACTCTCAGCTTCTTTAGCAAGGCAGTGGTCATCTTAGAGGTGAGTTTGGGGTTGTAATCATGTTGAAATACTGCCCTGCGGCCCTGTCTCTGAAGGGACGGGATCATGTTCTGCTTCAGTATGTCACAGTACATGTTGGCATTCGTGGTTCCCTCAATGAACTTTAGCTCCCCAGTGCCGGCAGCACTCATGTAGCCCCAGACCATGATACTCCCACCACCATGCTTGACTGTAGGCAAAACACACTTGTCTTTGTACTCCTCACCTAGTTGCTGCCACACACACTTGACACCATCTGAACCAAATACGTTTATCTTGGTCTCATCAGACCACCGTACATGGTTCCAGTAATCCATATCCTTCACTATGCACTCCAAACAAAAAGTTGCCTTTATTAAAAATAAAACAGCACTATAAGCCACAGCAAACTAGACAGCTGACACATTTCACACTATTCCTAGTGTTTAATCATAGCTGGCTGACACAAACATTTGAAATAAATACCACTCTTGAGTAACCATGTGACTGGAGGGAGGGATAGCGAATTGCATCTAATTAACAAATTAGTGATGAAGTGAATGATTTGGACCTCCTGTGAGAATGATTGAAAAGGTGACCAATCAGAATGTGGAAAAGTGAAAACAAAATGTGTGGTGTTGAAATGAATGGATTCAAACAGTGCGTGTGTATATATATATATATATATATATATATATATATATATATATATATATATATACACATGTCATGACAACCAGTATAGAAAAACGTATACTTGTGTAATTGTCTATTATTGTATACGTTATTTATAGGTAAAGTTGATCCAGGGAATATCCGATTGCCTCTCAGGGGATAAGGAAGGATTTTTTTTCCCCTGCTGTAGCAAATTGGATGATGCTCTGCTGGGGTTTTTCACCTTCCTCTGGATCAACTGTGGGTATAGAATTAGGTATATGGGATTGTATGATATTATTATTATTTTATTTTTTTATGGTTGGACTGGATGGACTTGTGTCTTTTTTCAACCTGACTAACTAACTAACTAACTATGTTATATAAAAGTGGAATGTATGACATGTATATTATATTGTGATATGCAGTGAACATATATATGGTGCCGCAAATACATTTAATGAATCCCCAGTGAAATGCAAAATGTGTAGTGATAATTGATAAATAAAAAGTGATAAAATAATTATGTGTTTGACATTTATGTGCCGACAAAGATTGTATGAACATTTAAACATTTAAGTATATATAGACGATATAGTATAATATAGTGTAATATGATGTAATTGATGGATGAAGTATGAAGATCGCATCCCTTTAATTTGTAAACAAAAAAGTAGATGGATAAATAGGTGAATGGATGATGTGGTAAAAACCAAGAATAACAAAGAGTGATATAAATTAATTAAAATTATGTCAAAATTTATTATCATATACCGTATAAACTCGAGTATAAGCCGAGTTTTTCAGTATATTTTTTTGTGCTGAAAATGCCCCCCTCGGCTTATACTCGAATCACCTTTTTGCGCCTAATCTCCCGAACTTTGGGGACCCGGTACCATCTGTACGTAGGTTCCCTGGCCCCCAAACTTGGCACACATGTAGCCATACTCTTTCTCTACAAGTGTGCAATGTTTTTTGTCCAGGGGACCTACGGCCGGGGAGCACCGATTTTTCAAACTCGGGCATCCCTTCCTCAGACTCCCATGTTGTAATGACTTGGGTCTTAGTGTGATTTGGATGAATCGTATAGATATGTCTGAGATTTGAGTAAAGAAACAGCATCTACAGGTAAGTGCGTGTATCTAATGTACCCCGCAGATGTAGTAACAGTTCAATATCTATATAGATAGGTAATACTCGACCATCACAACTAAGATGCATATTAAAAGATCATCTTAAAACATAATTTTCAAATAGAGAACTTCATTATTCACATGACTTATAAAAATAATGTCAGATATAAAACCAAATATGAATGGTAATCGGACACAAAACATTAAACATAATACACAGACATGTACCGTATATACTCGAGTATAAGCCGACCCGAGTATAAGCGGAGGTACCTAATGTTACCACAAAAACCTGGGAAAACTTACTGACTCGAGTATAATCCGAGGGTCAACAATGCCCACCCATTGCAACTTCACTAAGCCCATTGCCACCTTACTGTGCCCATCCTCACCTGTGCCCATCCTCACCTGTGCCCACCCTCACTGTTTCCCTAGAATTGTAATTGAACATTGAAAAATTGTACCTGAAGGCTGCGGCGTCCATCGTTTAAAACTCGCGCTCTCTTCCTGGTCTCTTCCGTGATAGGCGGAACTGCCTGCTGAGAATCGCCTATCACGAACATTCTCTCATCTTCACCCATCCCAGCAGACACCGTGTTCAGTTTCCGCCAATCACGGACGTCTGCTGGGAAACTGAGGATGAGAGAACGTTCGTGATAGGCGATTCTCGGCAGACACAGTTCCGCCTATCACGGAAGGGACCAGTTAGAGCCCGCTGGTTTTAAACGATGGACGCCGCAGCCTTCAGGTACATTTTACAATATTCAATTTCACTGACTCGAGTATAAGCCGAGGGGTGGACTTTCAGCCCAAAAAAAAGGGCTGAAAATCTCGGCTTATACTCGAGTACATACGGTACATTTTGCACTAATAGACTGCTGTGCAAATTCATGAGCATCTCGGTCCCACTCCTCGAACACTTAATAGGTACACAAATGGCAGTCCATAAACTGTGTAAACAAGGAAAAGGAAAAAGGGACAGGAAAATAAGAGAAAAAAGGAAAAGAAGAGGAAAAGGAGCCAAACGGATACTGCAATGAGAGTGTGGGTAGCTATCACTGATGTAAATTTTAAAATTAAAATTAAAATTGGTCAAAACACAGATATACAGGTCCATCAAACCATAACCACACCGTATCTCTTAACCACTTGCTTACTGGGCACTTAAACCCCCTTCCTGCCTAGGCCAATTTTCAGCTTTCAGCACTGTCACACTTTGAATGACAATTGCGCGGTCGTGCGATGTGACTTCCAAACAAAATTGACGTCCTTTTTTTCCCACAAATAGAGCTTTCTTTTCGTGGTATTTGATCATCTCTGCATTTTTTATTTTTTGCGCTATAAACAAAAAAAAGACTGACAATTTTGAAAAAAACACAATATTTTTTATTTTTGCTATTATAAATATCCCATTTTTTTTTAAAAAAAAAAAAAATTTTTTCTCAGTTTAGGCCGATACGTATTCTTCTACATATTTTTGGTAAAAAAAAAAAATCGCAATAAGTGTTTATTGATTGGTTTGCGCAAAAATTATAGCGTCTACAAAATAGGGGATCGTTTTATGGTATTTTTATTAATATTTTTTTTTTTACTAGTAATGGCGGCGATCAGCGGTTTTTATCGGGACTGCGACATTATGGCGGACACATCGGACACTTTTGGCGCTATTTTGGGACCATTCACATTTATACAGCGAACAGTGCTATAAAAATGCATTGATTACTGTATAAATGTGACTGGCAGGGAAGGGGTTAACATTAGGGGGCGAGGATGGAGTTAAATTTGTTCCCTCATGAGTGATTCTTACTGTGGGGGGAGGGGACTGACTGGGGGAGGTGACCGATGGTTGTCCCCATGTACAAGGGACACAGCATCGGTCTCCTCTCCCTAACAGGACGTGGATCTCTGTGTTTACACACAGAGATCCACGTCCTTTGCTCTGAAAATGCCGATCGCGCCTACCTGGTGGACATCGCGGCTGCCAGGCACGCGCATCGGCACCCACGTGACAGGCAGGCACAGAAGTTCCCCGGTGCACGCTCGGGAGCGCGTGCGGGGAACAAGGAAAGGGGAGGACGTCAATTGACGGCCTCCTGGCATTGTAGGTCCGCGCTGTAGCAGTCATTCGGCTATAGCGCGGACCTTCAGTGGTTAAGGACACCATGACTAGAGAAATCCATGGATGGTATGACATCAGTCATGGTGACCAGTATGCATACAGGTGGATATGCATATAGCTTTAAGACTTTTCCTCCTCTCATGGGGGGTGCACTAGAGCCAAGCACAGAGTATAAAATGATACATTTTTACATAATTTTAATTAATTTATATCACTCTTTGTTATTCTTGGTTTTTACCACATCATCCATTCACTTATTTATCCATCTACTTTTTTATTCACAAATTAAAGGGATGCGATCTTCATACTTCATCCATCAATTACATCATATTACACTATATCGTCTATATATACAGTACTTAAATGTTTAAATGTTCATACAATCTTTGTCGGCACATAAATGTCACACATATAATTATTTTATCACTTTTTATTTATCACTACACATTTTGCATTCATTAAAATTATTTGCGGCACCATATATATATTCACTGCATATCACAAAATAATATACATGTCATACATTCCACTTTTATATAACATATACAATAATAGACAATTACACAAGTATATGTTTTTCTATACTGGTTGTCATGACATGTACATATATATATACACACACACTGTTTGAATCCATTCATTTCAACACCACACATTTTGTTTTCATTTTTCCACATTTTGATTGATCACCTTTTCAATCATTCTCACAGGAGGTCCAAATCATTCACTTCATCACTAATTTGTTAATTAGATGCAATTCACCATCCCTCCCTCCAGTCACATGGTTACTCAAGAGTGGTATTTATTTGAAATGTTTTTCGTGTTAGTCAGTTATGATTAAACACTAGGAATAGTGTGAAACGCGTCAGCAGTCCAGTTTGCTGTGGCTTGTAGTGCTGTTTTATTTTTAATAAAGGCAACTTTTTGTTTGGAGTGCGGCTGTCCAGAAATAAACTTTATTTTTCTGCCTTGCTATATGCATTGCCTGAACCTGTGGTTTCTGTGAGGTGGATCATTATCTATCTAGACTTCCCCTGCCTGGAGCGGCTTCCTTCCTTTCAATCCATGTCCTTAGTCTGCTTGTCTTCAGCAAACTGTTTGCGGGCTTTCTTGTGCATCATCTTTAGAAAAGGCTTCCTTCTGGGACAACAGCCATGCAGACCAATTTGATGCAGTGTGCGACATTTGGTCTGAGCACTGACAGGCTGACCCCCTCCACCCCTTCAACCTCTGCAGCAATGTTGGCAGCACTCATATGTCTATTTCCCAAAGACAGCCTCTTGATTTGACACTGAGAACGTGCACTCAACATCTTTGGTCGACCATGACGAGGGCTGTTCTGAGTGGAACCTGTCCTGTTAAACCGCTGTATGGTCTTGGCCACCGTATTGCAGCTCAGTTCCAGGGTATTGGCAATCTTCTTATAGCCTCGGCCATCTTTATGTAGAGCAACAATTCTTTTTTTCAGATCTTCAGAGAGTTCTTTGCCATGAGGTGCCATGTTGAACTTCCAGTGACCAGTATATAAGAGAATGAGAGCGATAACACCAAATTTAACACACCTGCTCCCTATTCACACCTGAGACCTTGTAACACTAACGTGTCACATAAACCCGGGGAGGCAAAACGGCTAATTGGGCCAAACTTGGACATTTTCACTTAGGGGTGTACTCGTTTTTGTTGCCAGTGGTTTAGACATTAATGGCCGTGGGTTGAGTTATTTTGAGGGGACATTACATTTGCACTGTTATACAAGCTGTACACTTACTACTTTACATTGTAGCAAAGTGTCATTTCTTCAGTGTTGTCACATGAAAAGATATATTAAAATATTTACAAAAATGTGAGGGGTGTACTTTTGTGAAATACTATATATATATATATATATATATATATATATATATATATATATATATAGCGCCCCCCCCCAATATTTGGGGGCACTATATGGAAATTTAGGGGCAGTCTGAGCCAGTAGTTGGGCTCAGACCAACTATAGTTCAAATTGTTTGCTCTGCTCTGGGTGTGATACTGCCCGGCAGTGTTATTCTCCTTTGCCTGCAGGTGGCACTGTCACCGCCAGCACAGGCTGGATCACGGGGGTATCACAGCACCTTGGGTCTCCTCTCTCGGCAGCTGTGCAGTGGGAGAGGGTACAAAACAAACAAACGCCATTTGGCATGAGGCGATTCCAGGGGGACCCCAAGACATTCAGGGGGACCTCTGGTCCAGTGAGCGTGCCTCGTGGCCCACATGGCACGAGGTGCGCGGGTGTGTTTAGGCCTCGGGCACCTTTAGCCCGAAGCTCTGCTGCTGCATCCAGTGCTGGGACAAGGTCATTTTGTGCTGAGGGCAAAGATGGCAAACTGCGCCTCCCCCCACCCCCCGTTTTGGGGAAATTCGCTCTAATTTAATGTTGCTTTCCCATGGCCAGAAGTGAGAGAGATTTTTGCAGCAAGACACCGACAGCAAAAAAAATAACCTGATAGGGGTTTTAATTCCTATCCTATTCTATGTAAAATCTAAAAAAAAAAAAAATTGACATTATATATTGTACATTTTAATTGAAGTGAATTGTATATATCTGAGAGCCTGCTTCTTACCTTTGATTAGCTTTCCTTTGATACTAGTTTTTTTTTTAAAATTTGGCTGAAATAAAATCTTTTTAAAAACTGAGGTCACATTGTTGGATCATATCCAACATCCTGTTAATTTATCAGTAACGCAAAAACATATTTTTTTATCTGCCGTTTTTTCTTAATACAGTGGTCATTAACCTCACCTCAGCAGCCTCCTCCCCTCCCCCAATCCAGACATTTATTAATCTCCTCTAAGTTCTGCTTACTTTACACAAGTTCAGTGACTTCAGTCCGTACTCAGCACACTGTCTGCTAGCTTCCAGCTAGAGCCAGGCTCCTCGAGTCCTCGGCTCCTATAGCTCACAGCGCCGACACAGCTCCCTGCGCTCCTCTGAGTCCTCCCACCTCGCCTCCGGCCATGAGTGACGTCACGCCGCTGGCAGGGACTACGAGACTCCTCCGTAGGGGAAGCGGGAGTAAACGGTGAAGCTGACAGGGCAGGGAGGGAGGTGACGGATGCAGGAGAGTACTCGTGACTCGGCACACACAATTTGTACAGTGCCGCTGCCCGCTGGCTATGACACAGGTGTACACGCTGGCGGCCGTGGCAGAACTCTCCTAACAAGGGCCTACACTTCGGAGAAGGACCCCAGGCTGCCAATTTGTAAGGGGGCCCATCTTTAGGAAAGGAGTTCCAGGAGAAGATCAGTCCCGGCGGGGATAGCGACGGTACTGCTGTCTCGGGGAGAGGCCTGAAGGCCTGCCTAAAGGGGGATCCATCATCTGACATCCGTGCTCCATCCCGGCTACTAGGACTGCTCTTATAGGGACTATCCGGGTTAGCAATACCCACTCAGGCTTGAGTGGCGATGAGTATATACCTATATATATTTGGGATCTAAGTGTTGCGTGCCTGAACCTTCCCCTACATCTTCAACTTTCCTGCTTTCGCTTTCTTCAAGTTGACTCAAAAATAAGAAAAAGAATAAAGCCTTGCTGATTAGGTTTTACTTGTGTGTGGACATTGGCCTTATTCCTGAATACACTGGTGTACCTAGACAACGGAGCTCAAGGATCCACTCGTGGGAGGTAACTCACTGCAGACCCAAAAGGTACTTAAACAGTGGGTTTCATATTTAACAAAGTGTGGATCCGGCGTAGCCGCAGGGGTGGAAGGAGAGAGAAGATAAGGGAGGAAACCCCCCGGGTGAGATATATATATATATATATATATATATATAGATATATATATATATATATATATATATATATATATATATATATATATATATGACGCCGGTAGGAAGATATCAATCTCCCTGCCGGGACAGTGAAAGAGAGGTGCGTAAGAGATGTGGAGATCTTACCAATCTTCCTCCTGGCACACAAAGCGATAATGCAAATGTGCATGGGGTGATTAGGGTGTGCCCAGGCACATCCAGCACACCCCGTGTGCACGCCTATGGACATAGGGGTAGATTTACTAAGGCTGGTGCACTGTGCATGGTAGCCAATCAGCCTCTAACCTCAGCTTATTCAATTAACCACTTGCTGTCCGCCGCACGCAGATGTACGTCGGCAGAATGCCACGGACAGGCACATTGGCGTACCTGTACGTCCCTTTAAATTTGCCGGCCAGCGTTACATTTTTACAGTAATCAGTGCATTTTTATAGCACTGATCGCTGTAAACATGACAATGGTCCCAAAAATGTGTCAAAAGTGTCCGATGTGTCCGCCATAAAGTCGCAGTCATAATAAAAATCGATGATCTCCGCCATTACTAGTAAAAAAAAAAAATATTAATAAAAATGCCATAAAACTACCCCCTATTTTGTACATGCTATAACTTTTGCGCAAACCAATCAATAAACGCTTATTGCGATTTTTTTACCAAAAATATGTAGAAGAATACGTATCGCCTAAACTGAGGGAAAAAAAAATTGTATACATTTTTTGGGGACATTTATTATAGCTCTATTTTTGTTTATAGCGCAAAAAATTTAAATCGCAGAGGTGATCAAACACCACCAAAATAAAGCTCTATTTGTCAGAAAAAAAGGACGTCAATTTTGTCGCACGACCGCGCAATTGTCAGTTAAAGTGACGCAGTGCCGAATCACAAAAAGTGGCCTGGTCTTTGACCAGCAAAATGGTCCGGGGCTGAAGCGGTTAAGCTTTGGCAATAAAAACTGGAAATGGATTGCTTTCTATGCAGAAGTGTGCCTGATTTTGCACTCTCCAGCTTTAGTAAAAAAAAAAATAACACAATTTGATATTGTCATAAATATTACATATTTTTCCCTTTTTTATTGTAATGATTCCTCCAAATTTCTTCCTACTTAGCTGGAAATAAAGTTCCAATAAGTATAGATATCGCAAGTAATGCTGAGCATGCAAACAATTTTATCAGCAATGGTCTGCACAGTAAAAATGTCTAAATGTATCTTCATACACCTAAGAATGGAATTTGCTGGAGTGCTAACACACCAAATGCATTTTATCTATAATGAGAAGAAAGGTGAAAATGAATGCATATTTCTGTCTCTGCTTTGGATAGAACTTTTTTGTCAAAATACTGACAAAGTAGATTGCTTTGAGCATGTATTTGTTTGTCTGTATATAAGCGTCAAAATATTTTTATTGTTCTTGGACTGAAATGTGCTAGAATCACTGATATATTAAATGTAACATTCTTACCAGTTATGTGCTGCAGAGTCAAACAAAAGAGTGAATATATCAGGAGAAAGACTGCTGAATTATTCTGTAACCCCCTACTGCAGTAAGAAGGGTCTGAAAATCCTTTATTCAATGTACAATACAAACTAAATGTATTACATTTATGATTGCTGACTAGTCGTCTCTTGGGGTGAGCGGTATTCCACTGTTTAAGCTGCTTATCACAAATGGTATGCAAAAGGATAGCAAACTAAGGAAAATATAGAATGTTTAATCATTGTATGAAAACAGCAACGGTATTATGTTTCATCATAATTATTATTATTTTTATAGGAACTAGAAGTGGAATTTGTAGTAGCAGTGGTAGTATTTGATCGTACTTCTAGAAGAATTTGTACTATTCCTATAGTACCCTGGGGTGTATGTAGCACTGGTAGAGAATCTGAGTTACAAGCATTGTATTGACATATCTGAGTTGCTGAACCACTGTTTTATCACGGCCACTTGATAGTTTACATTTTTTGGGGTTGTAGTCGACATGTGCAAAGAGAGATCACACAAATACTTATAAATATAACACAGTGGCGGCTGGTGCTCAAAATTTTTGGGGGGCGCAAACAGACTGAAAAAAAAATCAATTGCAGCCACTGTGCCCATCAAACTTTGACAATGTGCCCGTCAAACGCTGCCACTGTGCCCGCCAAACGCCGCCACTGTGCTATCAATTGCCGCCACTGTGCCATTAAATGCAGCCACTGTGCCCATCAAACGCAGCCACTGTGCCTTTAATTGCCGCCACTGTGCCCATCAAACTTTGCCACTGTGCCCATCAAACTTTGCTACTGTGCCTATCAAAAGCAGCCACTGTGCCATCAAACGTAGCCACTGTGCCCATAAAACGCAGCCACTGTACCCAAATTGCCACCACTGTGCCATGAAAAGCAGCTACTTTGCCCATCACTTGCTTCCAGTGTGCCCATCAACTGTCGCTACTGTGCCCATAAACTGCTGTCAGTGTGCCCATCAATTGCTGCCGGTGTGCCCATCAACTGCTTCCAGTATGCCTATCAACTACCGCTACTGTCCCCATCAACTTCTGCCAGTGCGCCCATCAACTGTCGCTACTGTGCCCATCAACTGCTGCCAGTGTGCCCATCAACTGCCGCTACTGTGCCCATCAACTGCTGCCAGTGTGCCCATCAATTGCCACTACTGTGCCCATCAAATGCTGCCACTGTGCATCCCCCGCTCTGGCACTTACCTGTCTCGGTGGGGCCCCGGTCACGGACCTCCACACTCCTCGCTCCCCTAGTCTTCCGTCCTCTCTTCCTGTCTCTGCTATGATTGGATGCCTGATAGGCGGCGTCCAATAACAGCGCCTGTCGTTTCAGCCAATCAGGTTACCTGTAACATACCCGGCAACCTGGCTGAGAGACGGGTCAGTGTTAGGGAAGCTTCCCTAACACACCACTGAGTAAGCAGCAAATGCACAGCGTTGCGCCCGCTGCTTACCCTTTTGGAAGCCTGTTAGAGCCCACGGCTCTAAATCAGGAAGCCTATTAGAGCCTACGGCTCTAATCAGGCGATTCCATACAAAAGCCGCCTCTGTAATTCATATGCCCGGCGCCCGACAAGGGGCCCGGCACATGAATAGGGGGCGGCAGCGGCGACCATAGATAGATTAATGCAATGCATCAATCTATCTATGGTGAGTGACAGGAGAGGGGGGGCGAGCAGGAGAGGGGGGGGCGGCGCTCCTGCACCCATTATGGACGCACCGCCACTGGTATAACATTTATTAAATGTAATGGCAGATACAGATAAAAATATTAGAACATATAACTGGAATACGTAATTAAAGATGCTGTTTCCACCACGGAGTCCTGTCCGCTTTGCATATGGCGTGGCACACAGGTGATCACATGCATATTCATGATTGCAAGCTATGATGTGAGATTGAGATCTTACAAGTTTTAGCTGTAGTAATATAGGACTTGAATGTAAGGAAATGGCCAATCATAATGAAGAATGTGGGCTCGGGCACATCCTCGTCAGTTAACAATAACATTCTATTGGTATGAATCAGCTAAGGTAAAGCCATATTTATGTCCTAACCAAGATTTGGAGGCTTACAATTCATCAGTGAGCCACAATATTAATAAGGAAATATGTAATATGCAATTTCCTGATCAACAACTCTTCATGTTCATATAAATAATAAATGATTTCCAAAATTATGTACTGTAGGACCATTTGAAATAATATGCTATAAGAAAATAAAAAAAAGCCAGCACATTAACCACAAAAAATATTAGGGGTGCATCACCTCTAGGGATGAGCTTCGAGTTCGAGTCGAACTCATGAACATTGCCTGTTCGCACGTTTTGGGGTGTTCGCGGCAAATTCGAAAAGCCGCGGAACACCCTGTAAAAGTCTATGGGAGAAATCTAAAGTGCTAATTTTAAAGGCTTATATGCAAGTTATTGTCATAAAAAGTGTTTGGGGACTCGGGCCCTGCCCCAGGGGACATGTATCAATGCAAAAAAAAGTTTTAAAAACGGCAGTTTTTTCGGGAGCAGTGATTTTAATAATGCTTAAAGTGAAACAATAAAAGTGAAATATTCCTTTAAATTTCGGAAACAAATGCACGCCACACTTTTCAGATATTTATTTGTAAAAAAAATTGAAAACCATTTAGCATTTTTCTTCCACTTCACAATTATGTGCCACTTTGTGTGGGTCCATCACATAAAATCCCAATAAAATACATTTACGTTTCTGGTTGTAACATGACAAAATGTGGAAAATATATCCAGTATGTACAGTCACCATGGCTTAAATGGAAAACATAATGGCAAGTAGCACATGCATTATTGCTTAGCGAGCCTTTTTTTATCAGATAATGTAAATGCACATTACTATATAAGCAAACAAAAAAGGCCATATCATATAAATAGGGCCCCCTAAGTGCCCATCCTAGAGAGGTTGGTTGAGTAAAGATTGCCAAAATTTAGCTGTCACTCTGCCGAAGTAGAATACCCCCGGGGGGGAGTGATTGGAGCCCTGTCAGGGTTCCCAGGGGTCTGGAGCCAAATCATGGACTCAAAAGAACGGGCTTACAACTAATGGCCTGCAGTTTAGAGAAGTTAGAGAAGATACAGTACAGAAATCTAACAAGCAGAAAGCTGTCCAGAGGAAGCTATGTTGCTGTTGCTAAGGACTACCATATTTGTGTCACTTGCTAAAGTAACCAAACAGCCAAGAAATGTGTGACATGTCTAAGGCGGAAGTTACTCTGATAGTGAAGGGGTGTCATGCTTGGATCCTTCATTAGCTGCCGGCTCCCTACATTCTGGGGCCATCCCAATGGCACAGAGTACCTAGGGATCAACTTGGAGTCACAGGGGACAGAGAGAGATGTAAAGGGGCCCCAGGAAGGAGTACAGGCATTGAGCTTTGGAGAAAGTACATTTCCTGCACCCAGTAGCAACAGTAGGACCACTCATTGGTCGGGAGGTGACGGGATTGCTGAGTTGGTGGAGACTGGTACATGCTCCGCCGTACTGTCTCAGAAATGCTGCACACCTGGGGAGTGGTGTTTTCCAACAGAAGTGTGTCTGAAGTGCTTAGAGTTAACAGAAGTATGGCCACAGATTACAAGGAGTTAACTGTAAGTTGCTGCTTGCTTCTAAAGTCACATGACTGCAGCTCTTGCCTGTGATTCAATGAATACAGTTCCACAGTGTCCCCACTAGGGCGTTTTAAGCCCCACCCACAGGCAGATAGCAGAAAATAAATGGGGAAAAATTATATGATTAGGGAAAAAAACAGGCAGCAGCAAAAAAAAAAAATCATAGAATCCTATGGCCAAAAGAGGCCTGCCTGTCTTCAAATCTTTCTATAAGAGGATGAAACAAATTAGAAAGGCAGTCTGGATCCTGACGTCATACACTGTAGGTTGTATATGTTGTGTTTGTGTCAGGTATATACAATTATTTTACAGATTTTTCTAATCCCATATTAACAAAATGTTTTAAACATTTTATTTATATTTTACTTTTTTTTGTTCATTATAAAGTTGTCCCTGTCTCAGTGCACATAAGAAAATAAATCTCAGCACTGCAATTCAAAGAACTCAAGCATAGATTAAAGTAAATATAAACCATACCAATAAACTCTTATATAAGTTTTAACAGCTTATGATACTGATATAAAAGTCCTTGTTTGGTCACTTTTTGTTATGGAGCAACAAAGTTCTGCCCCTGTCTCCCACAATCTCCCGCCTGTACATAACTTTGTAACATGCTCTCCCAAAGGATAAAACAAGCTTCTGATGAACAGTGCCCAGGAATAGTGCACTGTTTTAAAAGAAAATGTATTTTAAATAAAAAAAAATGTGGCCAGCAATAGTTAGGAATAATGCCCTGTTAACCACTTAAGCCCCGGACCATTTTGTAGCTAAAGGACCAGAGGTGATTTCACAATTTGGCACTGCGCTGCTTTAACTGGAAATTGTGCGGACATGCAATGTTGTACCCAAACGAAATTTGCGTCCTTTTCTTCCCATAAATAGAGCTTTCTTTTAATGGTATTTGATTGCCTCTGCGATTTTTTTTTTTTGCGAAACGGAATAAACGGAAAAATACTGAAAATTTTGAAAAAAAAAATGATATTTTCTACTTTTTGTCATAAGAAAAATCAACTAAACTCAATTTTAGTCATACATTTAGGCCAAAATGTATTCAGCCACATGTCTTTAGTAAAAAAAATGTCAATAAGCGTATATTTATTGGTTTGCGCAAAAGTTATAGCGTCTACAAACTAGGGTACATTTTCTGGAATTTACACAGCTTTTAATTTATGACTGTCTATCTCAATTCTTGAGGTGCTAAAATGGCAGGGCAGTACAAAACCCCCCCAAATGACCCCATTTAGGAAAGTATACACCCCAAGCTATTTGCTGAGAGGCATGTTGAGCCCATTGAATTTTTTTTTTTGTCCCAAATGATTGAATAATGACAAAAAGAAAAAAAAAAAATGTACAAAAAGTTGTCACTAAATGATATATTGCTCAAACATGCCAAAGTTATATGTGGAATTGCACCCCAAAATACATTTTGCTGCTTCTCCTGAGTACGGGGATACCACATGTGTGGTACTTTTTGAGAGCCTAGCCGCGTACGGGGCCCAAAAAACCAAGCACCTCATTCAAGATTTCTAAGGGCGCAATTTTTTGATTTCACTCCTCACTACCTATCACAGTTTTGAAGGCCATAAAATGCCAAAATAGCACAAACCCCCCCCCCAAATGACCCCATTTTGGAAAGTAAACACCCCAAGCTATTTACTGAGAGGCATGTTGAGTCCATGGAATATTTTATATTTTGCCACAAGTTGCGGGAATATGACTGCCTTCTTTTTTTTTGCACAAAGTTGTCACTAAATGATATATTGCTCACACATGCCATGGGCATATGTGAAATTACACCCCAAAATACATTCTGCTGCTTCTCCTGAGTATGGGGACACCACATGTGTGGGACTTTGAGAGCCTAGCCGCGTACAGGACCCCAAAAACCAAGCACCGCCTTCAGGATTTCTAAGGGCGTAAATTTTTGATTTCACTCCTCACTACCTATCACAGTTTTGAAGCCCATAAAATGCCAAGATAGCACAAAACCCCCACAAATTTTTGGAAAGTAGACACCCCAAGCTATTTGCTGAGAGGCATGGTGAGTATTTTACAGCTCTCATTTGTTTTTAAAAATGAAGAAAGACATTTTTTTTTCTTTTTTCAATTTTCAAAACTTTGTGACAAAAAGCGAGATCTGCAAAATACTCAACATACCTCTCAGCAAATAGCTTGGGGTGTCTACTTTCCAAAATGGGGTCATTGGGGGGGGGGGTTGGTGCCATCTGGGCATTCCATGGCCTCCGAAACTGTGATAGGCAGTGAGGAGTGAAATCAAAAATTTACATCCTTAGAAATCCTGAAGGCGGTGCTTGGATTTCGGGGTCCTGTACGCGGCTAGGCTCCCAAAATGTCTCACACATGTGGTATCCTCGTACTCAGGAGAAGCAACAGAATGTATTTTGGGGTGCAATTCCACATATAACCATGGCATGTTTGAGCAATATATCATTTAGTGACAACTTTTTGTAATTTTTTTTTTCTTTTTGTCATTATTCAATCACTTGGGACAAAAAAAATATGGGGTCATTTGGGGGGGGGGGGGGGTTGAACTATCCTGGCATTTTATGCACAACATTAGGAAGCTTATGTCACACATCATCCACTCTTCTAACCACTTGAAGACAAAGCCCTTTCTGACACTTTTTGTTTACATGAAAAAAAAAAATTTTTGCAAGAAAATTACGTTGAACCCCCAAACATTATACATTTTTTTAAAGCAAAGGCCCTACAGATTAAAATAGTGGGTGTTGCATTTTTTTTTTCCACACAGTATTTGCGCAGCGATTTTTCAAACGCATTTTTGGGGGAAAAAACACACTTTTTTATTTTTAATGCACTAAAACACACTATATTGCCCAAATGTTTGATGAAATAAAAAATATGATCTTAGGCCGAGTACATGGATACCAAACACGACATGCTTTAAAATTGCGCACAAACGCGCAGCGGCGACAAACTACATTCATTTTTAAAAGCCTTTAAAAGCCTTTACAGGTTACCACATTAGATTTACAGAGGAGGTCTACTGCTAAAATTACTGCCCTCGATCTGACCTTCGTGGTGATACCTCACATGCATGGTGCAATTGCTGTTTACATATGACGCTAGACCGACGCTTGTGTTCGCCTTTGCGCAAGAGCAGGGGGGGACAGGGGTGCTTTTTTTATTATAATTTATTTTGCTTTTTTATTTTATTTTTAAACTGTTCCTTCCATATTTTTTTTTTTTTTTTACCATTTTTATTGTTATCTCAGGGAATGCAAATATCCCCTATGATAGCAATAGGTAGTGACAGGTACTCTTTTTTTGAAAAAAATTGGGGGATAAGACCCTAGATCTTTCCTCTGCCCTCAAAGCATCTGACCACACCAAGATCGGTGTGATAAAATGCTTTCCCAATTTCCCAATGGCGCTGTTTATATCCGGGGGGGGACATTCCCTCCCACTGCTTGTAAAAGCAGTCTAGAGGCTAATTATCTGCTAGGATTGCTTTTACATGAAAGCCGGCCGCTGGCTGTAAAGAATGATACCAAGATGATACCTAAACCCACAGGCATCATTCTGGTATAAACATTCAAAGTCCAGCAACATACCAGTACGTTGCTGGTCCTTGTTGGACATGTATTGTAATCTTTTTTTTCATGCAGCCTGTTGGCTGAACGAAAAAAAGAGATTGATCGGTGGGTATGCCCACCATTAGAATACCTCCCTTCATCCACCCACTTCTAATGATGGGCATACATGCACCATTTATATATGCCGAAGCATGGGGGCATCCTCTCGCAAAAAAGTTATGCCGCGTACACACGGTCGGACTTTTCCACGGGCAAGCCTCCGTGGGAATTTCGACCGTATGTACGCGGCATTAGGAGCAAAATCGCTCCTCCGCCCCTGCTGCCCCCATGCTTCGGCATATATGCTCTTTTTTTTTAACTGTGGTGGTGAAATCACCTCCTACAGCGTTGGAGTCACGGCTTTATGTATCGTGGAAGCAAACGCTGTTGCTGTCAAGATAAATAGATCCGCGCTCCAACTGAATGGCATACCTGCTAAGCAAATGATGGTTAACATTAAAACAAAGTAACATTACAGTACAACAGTAAGATCTTACCATACCTGCAAAGCAAATACCAAAAAAAAAAACTAGTAAAAAATAACATTTTTTTAACGCAACCTGTGCCTAAAATATATATATGCCGAAGCATGGGGGCATCCTCCCGCAAAAAAGTTATGCCGTGTACACACGGTCGGACTTTTCCACGGGCAAGCCTCCGTCGGAATTTCGACCGTATGTACGCGGCATAAAAGGTTATGCTGCGTACACACGGTCAGACTTTTCCACGGGCAAGCCTCCGTCGGAATTTCGACCGTATGTACGCGGCATTAGGAGCAAAATCGCTCCTCCGCCCCTGCTGCCCCCATGCTTCGGCATATATGCTCTTTTTTTTAACTGTGGTGGTGAAATCACCTCCTACAGCACTGGAGTCACGGCTTTATGTATCGTGGGAGCAAACGGCGTTGCTGTCAAGATAAATAATTCCGTGCTGCAGCTAAATGGCGCACCTGAAAACAAAAAATGACATACCTGAAAAGCAAGCATGATAAAACATTGCAGAATAGAATACAGTAAAAAAGAGCAGAACAATAGAGAGAAAATAGAGAGAGAGAGAGAGAACAATAAAACGACAACAATTTATTTTATTTTTTTTTTATATTTTTTTGTGTTTTTTGTTTTTACGTTTTTTTTTTTTTTTTACACTTTTTTTTGTAACTTTAACAACTGTAATGGTTCGGGTCTCTCAAAATGCGATGGAATCTTGGGAGACCCTGTGTAAGTGTGTCCTGTTCTGTGCAATGCTGTACCCTACGCTAAAACTTCACTTTTGAGTGGAAGCGTTCAAAACATTTACCAATGCAAAGACCAGGATTGTCAGGACAGCGTGGACTAAAATAACGGGTGTCACGCCTAAATCCACGCTTGCTACAGACACATCTTTTCTGGGGGGCTCGTTGGGTAGGGGTACTCTCGAGGACATACGGATAATGCCTCTCATGCAGCCGGCTTACTGCATTTGGTTGGGGATGGTGAGGTGCAGAACCGCCTGGATACAGGAGTTCTGTGACTATCTCATCCTGGAATTTTAGGAGAGATAACGTCCCACCTGAAGCTCTGTATAGCATATGAGCGTTCAGCAAAGCCAATTGAAATAAGGATAGAGACACTTTTTTGTACCAGCGTCTCGCCTTATGGTCAATTAGATATGGCGCCAACAACTGGTCGTTGAGGTCCATCCCTCCCATATTTTGGTTATATTCGTGGACACAGAGGGGTTTCTCCACAACACCAGTTGCCTTACGAATTTGGACTGTCGTGTCTACATGAAGGTAGGTAAGAACGAAAACATTCTTATTGTCCCTCCACTTCACAGCGAGCAAGTTATTACACTTCAAGCAGGCTCTCAACCCCAGCCTAAGACGGGAATCTACAAGCCTCTGGGGAAAGACCCAGCGATTAGGTCGCACGGTGCCACATGCTCCAATCTGATGATCAAACAAGTGACTAAACAGTGGCATGCTCGTGTAATAATTGTCCACATACAAGTGGTACCCCTTTCCGAATAAGGGTGACACCAAGTTCCACACTATCTTGCCAGCGCTCCCTATGTAATCTGGGCAGTTGACCGGCTCAACCTGACTATCTTTTCCCTCATAAACCGTAAAGCTCCATACATAGCCTGTTGCCCTGTCACAGAACTTATAGAGCTTGACCCCATATCTGGCACGCTTGCTGGGAAGGTACTGCTTGAAAGACAAGCGGCCAGAAAATTTAAACAGGGACTCATCAACGCAGACAACTTGATCGGGAATAAACAAGGCTGCAAAACGTTCGTTGAAGTGGTTTATGAGGGGCCGAATTTTGTAGAGCCGGTCGTATTCACGGTCTTCACGTGGACGACAAAGTTCATTGTCGTTGAAATGTATGAACCGCAAGATCTGCTCGTATCGTTTCCTGGGCATGGAGGCAGAGAACAAGGGCATGTGGTCAATTGGGTGCGTGGACCAATAAGCACGCAATGACGGGAATTTATGTGTGCCCATGTTGAGGGAAAGGCCCAGAAGGGTCTTAAATTCGGAAACCGTAATTGGTTTCCAATCTTTGGCAATGGAAGGCAACTGGGGATTAGCGGCGATGAATTGACCAGCATATAAATTAATCTGGTCCACAATAGATCTATAGAGATCTTCCGTGAAAAACAGCGAATACAAATCAATTGGCATAAAATCAGCTGTTTCCACCTGAATACCGGGTTGGGCAGTGAATGGGGGAAGTACGGGTTCTGCAGAAGTGGTGGGGATACAATCAGGATAGGCAAAATCTGCAGGAAGGGCACTATGGGCACAACGGGCCTGCCTTTGTCTTCTTGGTGGCAGTGGGACACTACTTGTGCTTGCCACCTCGCCAGCTTGAACTGCACTTATGGGACTCGCCACGTCACCACGTGATACTGCAGTGCTGGATGTACGCCCAGGCTGTACTAGGCCGCTGGTGCTTGCCAATTCACCAGAAGGAATAGCGGCGCTAGTACTACTCTGCTCCATGATACGAGAGCCCTGCGGTTCTTGCTCCTCAACAACCTCAGAAGATCGGGATCGGGTATGCCTGACCTTAGCAGGGACCTCATCTTCGTCGTCAGAGCTATCTGACATGGAGCCGCTGACTTCACTGTCTTCTACGGGAAGATATTCTGAGCCTGAATCTGACAGATGCGTGACCTTCTCTTCACTATCTGTCATGCTCAGGATCTCGTAGGCCTCTTTACTAGTGTACCTTCGATTTGCCATTTTGGGCTCTAAATTTAGGGGTACACTAGTAAGATTCACAGGTAAAAAAGCACCTGACTGTCAGCAAATGTATCAAACGCTTCAAAAAAAAACTGTTAGCGATCGCAGGGATCAGGACTGTCTCTACAAACGCTGCAGTTATGTGTGTTGTGTTTGGTAAGTTACAGTGATCGATCGATACTGCACTTGGGTGGGCTGGGCTGGGCGGAGGGGCTAAACGCAGGTGCTAGCAGGTATCTGGGCTGATCCCGCTAACACTGCATTTTTGGGAACCCTAAACCGCTGGGGACGATGTATAGATCTGATCAGATCAGATATTGATCTGTTCAGATACTATACCACTAAGGGAGGTGTATGCTTTGCGCGTGGGTGTTAGCGTTACTGGCACTAACCTAACGCTGCCTGGGGCGACGCAGACCCTCTCTGGCGCTAAAACCTAATTGATATCAGCCGCCGGGCGATCAGGGGGTTAAACCTTTATTGGGTTATATATGGCGGTTGCCCTGATGCTATAAAAGCAAACTAACCAACCAGCGTCACCCGTAACACTTATATGGTGATCACTGGTGAAAGGGTTAACTAGGGGCAATCAGGGGGTTAAAACTTTTATTAGGTTATATATGGGGGTACCTGACGCTATATAAAAACCTGACGGGTAACCTAAATAACTAAATAACTAACTGGCTAACCAGTGTCACCAGTGACACTTATACGGTGATCACTGTTGAAAGGGTTAACTCTAGGGGCAATCAGGGGGTTAAAATAATATATGGGGGTACCTGATGCTATAAAACCTGCGGCGAACCTAAAAATAAATAACTGGCTATCTAGGGCACCACCGGCACTAATATAGCGATCGGAAAAATGATTGCTTAGTGACGCTGGCGTTAGGGGGTGAAAGGGTTACCTGGGGGGCGATCAAGGGGTTAAACCTTTATTAGGGGGGGGTTAGGGGGCTACCCTGGACCTAAAGGGGCCTAAACCTAACTGCCCTGCAACTTTTTACTGTCACAAATGACACTGATTGCAGTGATCAGTAAAAAAATGACCACTGCAAACGGTGCACTGTGACTGGGGGTACTGGGGGTGATCTGGGGGTGACTGGGGGGTGTAAGTGTGCCTACATGTACTGGTGTCAGTGTAGTGTTGGTGCACTTACTGTAAGATGTCTTCTCTCCTCGCGCCGGATCGAAAAGACCGCCGCATGGAGAGATGACATCACTTACTCTGCCTGTGTTTACATTACACAGGCAGAGGAAGATTCTCATTCGCCGGGAGCGATTGCGAGGGGGTGGCCGGAAACGAATGGCCGTCCCCTCATCACGGATCGCTCCCGGAACGATGCCGACTGCTCACTGTATAGAAGAGGGGTCCGATGGGACCCCCCAACTATACGAAGGCAGGCACGTACAGGTACATGATTATGCCTGTCTGTGCCATTCTGCCGACGTATATATACAGTGAGCGGTCGTTAAGTGGTTAAAAAACACATGCAGCTGGTTATAACTGAAGTGCACATGGACAGGGGCAGGCTGTGAAAAAATCAATTGGAGCCAGCAAAAATTAGGAAATATGTCCTATGAAAAAACACATGCATCCTGCTAGGACTGCAGTGCAAGTGAACAGGGACAGGCTGTGAAAAAACAAAAATCAATTGCAGCTAGTACAAGATAGGAAATATGCCACGTGACAAAACACATGCAGCCTGTTATGACTGTAGATGCATGTGGAAAGGCTGTAAAGAAGCTCCAGAACACACATCCAACTGCATTAGAATACAAAAATCCTTCCCTCCCCACACACCCAAAAAGACCCACAGCAATTTGCTACCTAAAGGATGTTCGGTAAGGGTTTACATCCAATTTAAGTGCCTACAAGTCCTACACTAATCTGTCTCTATGTACCTTAGCAGGAGGTGTGTAGGCGCTACAAACTTCCCACATCACAGCTCTGTCCGGTGCTCAGACCTCGGGGCTGCCGACACCTCCAACGTACCAGAGTAAGGAAAGGGATGGTCGGCACTTAGAATGACATCCAAAAAATGGTATTCCTTTATTGAAAAGACATGTACAACACTGTCAAAACAGCCTACGTGTTTCAGACATTAGTCCTTAGTCATGGCTGTCCTTAGTCCTTAGGCTTAGCCATGCCTAAGGATTAACGTCCAAAATGCATAGGATGTTTTTACAGTGTTTGTACATATCTTTTCTATAAAGAAATACCATTTTTTGGATGTCATCTTGAGTGCTGACCATCCCTTTCCTTACCTTAGCAGCAGAACTTAATATGCTTTCACCATTATAGCTAAGCACGTTGTCATAAATCTGTGTTCCCAGCAGACTTTTTATGTTATGGGGTTTGGCTTAAAGGACTTGTAAATCCACGTTTAACCGTTTCCAAACCGCCTCACGGGTATTTACGGGGGCAGAATGGGTCTCCTGGGGGAAACCCCGTACAGGTACGGGGTTCCTTTAAGAACCGCCCGCTGCACGGTGGGGGACCCAATTCGCGTGTAAACACACAAATCCTTGTGCTGTCAGAGGAGAGGAGACATGTTGTTTGTTCCTAGTAAGTAGGAACAGCGATATGTCTCCTCTCCTACTCAGTCCAATTGCCTTACAGTTAGAACACACTGAGGGAGCACATATTTAATCCCTTGATCACCCCTTGTTGTTGTTTTTTTACCACAAATTTGTAGAAGAATATCTATTGGCCTAAACAAAAGGAATAAATTTATTTTTTAAAAACTTTTTTGGGGATATTTATTATAGCAAAAAGTAAAAAATATTATTATTTCTTTCAAAATGTACGCTTTTTTTGTGTATGGCGCAAAAAATGAAAACCGCAGTGGTGATCAAATAGCACCAAAAAAAGCTATATTTGTGGGAAAAAAAGGACGTTTGGGTAGGGCATTGCATGATCGCACAATTACCAGTTAAAGCGACGCAGTGCGAAATTGTAAAAAGTGCTCTAAACAGGAAGGGGGTAAAACCTTCCGGGGCTGAAGTGGTTAAAAAAAACAATCGTTTTGCACAGAGCAGCCCCAATCCTCTTCTTCTGGGGTGCTCCAGACCCCTCCTCTTCATCGGGTGCACCCACGGAAAGCTGCTTTTTTCATTGACACAGACAGCGGAACTTGGCCCCGCGCCCATGTCACTGGAATTAATTGAAAGCAGCGGGAGCCAATGGCTTCTGCTGCTATCAATCTGACCAATGAGGAGAGACAGTGGCTGGAGCTGCTGTGCTCCTGCACATAGCTGGATCGGATCGGGCTCAGGTAAGAAAAAAGGGGGGTCTGGGGGGAGCTGCAGCACAGAAGCTTTTTCACCTTAATGTATAGAATGCTATAAGGGGAAAAACCCTGAGGCTTTATAACCACTTTAATAGAGTATACCCTTATGCCTTGTACACACGATCGGATTTTCCGTTGGGATAAACTCCGACTGATTTTTCCGACGGAATTCCGTTCAAGCTGACTTGCATACACACTGTCACACCAAATTTCGGACCGTTCAGAACGTGGTGACGTACAACACTACGACGAGCCAAGAAAAATTAAGTTCAATGCTTCCGAGCATGCGTCGACTTGATTCTGAGCATGCGTGGTTTTTCCCCCGTCGGGTTCCCTACAGACAAACGGAATTTCTGATAGGAATTTTTTCCATCGTAAAAAAATAGAACATGTTCTCTTTCTAAATTCCGAAGAAAAAAAGTCTAATGGGGCACACACACGGTCGGAATATCCGATGAAAAAATTCCGTCTGACTTTTTCCATCGGAAATTCCGATCATGTGTACAAGGCATTATTGATCATTCTATAATATCTGACCAAAGTTCAAGGGCCACCAGGTGCATTATTGATTGCTGGCTGCTATGACGACCAATGGCTGCATTTGTTTGCTGTTTTTTCGCAAGTGCACACAGATTCAACCCATACTCAACATGAAACTCATCCCTATACCCCAGAAGACTCTAATAGCCAAATCAAAAACAATGGCTGGGATATATCAGAGCAGACACAGCACATTAGGTTACTGTGCTGCTGACTTGCAGCTTGACTAGAAAAAACAGCTATCACATCCAGCAATATTTCTCTGGAGTAGTGTTTATGTTGTCACACATTTATGAAGTCTTTCTACCTGGTGCTACAAGTAATGAATCATTGTTCATTAGACTGAAAGCTAGAACCTTTTCTATGAGGTGAGTCACCAGTTTTGTGCATGACTAATAGCTTGTGCTAACCTCTTTAGAGCTCAAAGGGGCTTGCAAAGCAATTTGTGTATCCTGTATCAATTGTGAGAACAAATGTACGCAAGGCTAGAAGAAAAAAAAAAACGCATTTATGTATTTCATAAGGCAGATTGAGTACTGTGAAAGGGTTAAGCTGTCTCTCGTCTGCCTTCGAGTGTTCTTTTTTTATTTCCCTTTTTATCAAGGAAAACTTTTCTTTGCCTTGATACATAGCCCATAAAGACACATCAGCTGCATTTTATGAAACTAAAGCAAAATACTCTGAGCTAACTGCAAAACCAAGCGATATTTCATACCTACAGGAGATGATTCCTACAGAGGGTAAAAAAACGAAAAAGTTGCAATATAAAATAGTTCTTCTACACTAGAGGGTATCCAGTAATCTGAGATCCAGACAATGAGAGGAGCAGAGGTGGCAAAGTAACAATAAGCAATTTATCTATGTACAAGAGGCTGGAGAAAAAAGTCCAAATAAATTAGCTATTGCATCTTCCTCCTTAATCGTTGTAATAGGTAGAGCGCTGTAGCTGAGAGATGGAAATCGGTCTTTTGTGCAATGTTCACAAGGAGCTTTGTGTTATAAATATCCTTATTTAAGCAGTTGTAATGAACAGACAAAGACCTTCTCACATTTCTGACAACAGTAAATGTAATCTGTTATGGTGGAGAATGTAGATAAGGATCATCATTTGTTTGACCAGCATGTGTATACATAGCTTCCTGGGAAATGACATTGATTTTTCACATTAAATGGAAAACCTTGTAGCATGGCTTTAGACCACTCTGTGAAGTCACAAGTGGAAGTGTTCATATCTTTAACCAAGCATCAATGAAACTCTTAACCACTGTTTACCATGCTAGGAGGATTAAAGTGGGACACCAAGCAGTTAACCTTCTACAAAATTGTACAAGTAGGTACAAAATTATAAAAGTACACGAAACAGGAAGTACATGCTTTACCTGCCAAAATATGTGCATTTCTGTTGTCTTGTTATTCATATACCCCTACATAATGCTGATGCCATTAAATAAAAATGAGTGAAAGTGAGAGTTTTTATTTCACCAAAATACTAAAAGTAAATACTAAATGTATTTTAATGATTTGTAAGCAGTGCCAGTGCAAGGATTTTTGTCTACTTAGGCAAAGTGCTTTTTGTCTCCCCTCCGTCCATCCAGCACCCCCTCCACACACCATCCTTCCACCACACGCATCATTGTGACAGGAGGGCAGTGTGAAAGGAGAGGGTTATCTGGGCAGTGTGAAAAGAGGGGGGGCAGTGGGACAATAGGGGGGCAGTGTGGGGGCAGTGTGACAGGAGGAGTGCAGTAGGACAAAAGGGGACTGTGGGACAAGAAGAGGCAGTGGAACGTGAGGGGGCAGAGGAACAGGAGGGGGCAGTGTAACAGAAGGGAGGCAACAGGACAAGAGGGGGGCAGCGGTACAGGAGGGGGGCACCAGTCCTCCCAGATCTCATCTGTCCTGCAGTGGCTTCTCCAGATATTGTCAGTGTGTGTATATGGTGCCAGGAGGGGAAGCTTTGCTCCAGAAAATCTCTAGCGGCAGCATAGAGTGGGAGAGGGGTGTAACGTACCTTAGGTGTGAGCCTGACGTGCGGAGAGGGACCTCCCATACAACCCCGGCTCGGAGACCACTGGAGTGGGGACAGTGGTGGTAAGAACACGGTGAGGTAAGGGTGCCTGTCTGATCCTCACTGCTTGGAGTGGTGGAGCCGAGTGGAGACTGGAACGGCTGGTTCCGGAAGCAGCGGATGCAGGTCAGCAGGTTCAGCTTGCAGAGCAGAGGATGCAGGTCAGCAGAGCAGGGATGCAGGTCAGCAGGTGCAGGTTTGCAGAGCAGGGATGCAGGTCAGCAGGTGCAGGTTTTCAGAGCAGGGATGCAGGTCAGCAGGTGCAGGTTTGCATTGCAAAGGATGCAGGTCAGCGTGTGCAGCTTGCAGAGCAGAGGATGCAGGTAAGCTGGTGCAGGTTTGCAGAGTCAGACAAGCCGGGTCATACACATCAAGGTAAACATCTCAAGTGGCAGGCAGAGAGTAGTCAAAGTCCAGGCCGAATCTTGGCAACAGGCAGACTGGCAGATAACTGAGCAGGGTCAAACGAGCCGAGGTCAGGACTGGGGACAGAAGCGTGGTCAGGAAGCCGGGTCAAACACAGAAACAGGATACAAGCACAGAATCAGGAACTCAGGGAACAGAAGCAGATCAAACCGCAAGGGGCAACATCTCTGGAATGTCTTTTATAGGAAGTACATGGGAGGAGCAAGGGGTTCAGAGTTCAACAGTAATCAGACACCAAGCAGAGTAGTCTAATGGATCAGATAGGTTATCCAGCAGATCAGGCAGGGAACTGTCCAGCATCTCAGATAGCTCCGCTGGTAGAGTCAATGCCAGACACAGAAGAGGTCCCAGGTTCAAGCCCAGCACGTCCCTGACAGTGCCCCCCCCCTTAAGGGCAACCTCCGGGTGCCCAATAGAGCTCTTTTCTGGGGGTGACTGCGAAAAAAAGCCTGGATTAACTCTCGGGCGTGAATGTTCTGTTGGGGTTCCCAGGAGTTCTCCTCCAGACCGTACCCCTTCCACTTGATCAGGAATTGAAGCTGGTTCCCTCTTCTTCGGCAGTCCAAGACGGCCTCCACCTCGAACTCCTCATCACCGTCAATGATTACAGGCTGGTGGTCCCGATCCCCTGTCTGGGAACGGGTCGGGCACTGCGGGTTTCAGCAAGGAAACGTGAAAGACTGGGTGAATCTTCAATGACTCCGGTAAGGCAAGTTCATAGGAGACCTCATTTAATTTCCGTTTTACTGGGAAAGGACCGATGAACTTGGGTGCCAGTTTCCTTGCGGGGCAAGCCATCTTAAGGTTGGTGGTCGATAACCATACTTGGTCACCCTGTTGCAGGCATAATTCCCCTCTCCTTTTCCTGTCAAAGATCCTTTTATTGGCTGCTTGTGCCCTAGTCATGGCTTCCTGCAATATCCTGCTGTTACGGGTCAGGAAATCAACAATACTCTGGACCGCTGGGACTGTTGAATCAGGGATGAGATCAGGTAAGAAGGTCGGGTGAAACCCGTAGTTGGCAAAAAATGGCGATTGACCTGTAGCTGAATGACTGGCGTTGTTAAAGGCAAACTCTGCCAACGGTAGTAAAGCTACCCAGTCGTCTTGAACGAAGGTGGTGAAGCATCTGAGGTACTGTTCGAGCGTCTGATTCGTTCTTTCGGTTTGCCCGTTAGTTTGGGGGTGATAGGCCGAGGACATGGACAACTCATTCTTCAGGACCTTGCACAAAGCCTTCCAAAAGCGAGAGGTGAACTGCACCCCTCTATCCGAAACGATGTCCGCAGGGACCCCATGTAGCCTTACTACTTCCCTAATGAAGACCTGGGCAGTTTCCATGGCAGAGGGCGTGCCTTTGAGAGGCACGAAGTGGGCCATCTTGGATAGACGGTCAACCACTACAAAGATGGCTGTGCAACCTTCAGACGGGGGGAGTTCCACTATGAAGTCCATGGCAATCATTTTCCAGGGACGGTCAGGGACTGGTAAGGGTCTGAGCAGACCCCAGGCCTTGCTTCTAGTGGTCTTGCTACGGATACAGGTGGCACATGAACCTACATATTCCCTGCAGTCTTTTTCAAGATCCGGCCACCAAAACGTGCGTTGAATCAGTTCAAGGGTTTTATGCATTCCGAAATGGCCTGCCAGGGGATGATCATGACACAAGTTTAACACTGTGACTCGAACTTCTTCTGGCACAAAGATTTTGTCATTCTTCCAAAGTAACCCGTCCTTGGGTACCAGAGTGATTTCAGAGGGACCAGACACACCTGTAGAAGCTTGCTTCAAGACAGACATCAGGCTAGTTTGTAAAAGTAAGAAGTTGCCTTCCGATAGAATGGTATCTGGAGCTGACACCTCTTTTGGATCATCAAACATGCGGGAAAGAGCATCTGGTTTGGTGTTCTTGGAGCCTGGCCGGTAAGTTATGTGGAACGAGAACCTAGAGAAAAATAGTGCCCAACGTGCCTGGCGTGGTCTCAGACGTTTGGCAGCTCTCAGATACTCTAGGTTCTTGTGGTCTGTGTAAATGAGTATAGGATGCGCTGCTCCCTCCAACAAGTACCTCCACTCCTCAAGGGCAGATTTAATGGCCAGGAGCTCCCGGTCTCCAACATCATAATTCCTCTCGGATGGGGTAAGCTTACGGGAGAAGAAGGCTACCGGGTGTATCAAGTCCTTGAGACCTTGGCGCTGGGAGATAACAGCTCCAACCGCTGTCTCTGAGGCATCTACCTCAAGTAGATACGGTAGGGCAGGATCGGGATGACTTAGGATAGGAGCAGACGTAAAAAGTATTTTTAGGTTTGTGAAAGCAGCCTGTGCTTCAGATGTCCACTGGAATCGAGCATTTTGCTTCGTTAGCTGCGTAATCGGGGAAATAATAGCAGAGAATCCCTTGATAAACCTCCGATAAAAATTGGCAAAGCCAACGAAGCGCTGCACCCCCTTTTTATCTGAAGGTGCAGGCCAATCCAGAATGGCTGAAACCTTCTGTGGGTCCATCTTGAATCCCTCTGTAGAGATCACTAGGCCAAGGAACTGGATACTCTGTCGCTCGAATTCACACTTTTCTGGTTTTGCGTACAGTCCATGCTGGCGGAGACGACAGAGTACACTCTTGACGTGTTTCCGGTGCTGCTCAAGAGAGGAGGAAAAAATCAAAATATCATCAAGATAGACAACTACATAAATGTCCAGACAGTCTCTGAAAACATCATTGACTAGATGCTGAAAGGTGGCAGGGGCGTTACATAGGCCGAAGGGCATTACTAGGTATTCGTAATGGCCGAACCTGGTACGAAAGGCAGTCTTCCATTCATCCCCTGCTCGGATGCGTACCAGGTTGTACGCCCCCCGCAGGTCTAATTTGGTAAACACAGAGGAAGTCCTGAGTCTTTGAAAAAGTTCAGGTACCAGAGGCAGAGGGTACCGGTTCTTGACCGTGATTTTATTTAATTCCCGGTAATCTACACAGGGCCGAAGAGAATGGTCTTTTTTCTCCACAAAGAAGATTCCTGCCCCTGCTGGAGAAGTGGAAGGACGGATGAAACCCCTCTTAAGGTTCTCATCAACGTATTCTTTCAGTACCTCAAGCTCCCGTTCAGATAGGGGGAAGATCCGTCCGAAAGGAATCTCAGCACCGGGAAGAAGCTCGATTGGACAATCGTAAGGACGATGAGGCGGGAGGACTTCGGCCCCTCGTTTGCTGAAGACGTCCAGGAGCTCATGATATTGTTTGGGTACAGAAGCTCGTATCTCTGGATCTGAATCCAGGCATAACAGAGGCCCCAAGGTGCTGGGACATGGAAGCATGCAGTGGCGTTGACAGTATGGTGACTGGAACTTAATACTTCCGGTTCCCCAATCAATCTGTGGATTGTGTGCCTGAAGCCAGGGTAGACCCAGGATAACTGGAAACATGGGAGATGCAATAGCATCCAAAGTCAATAGTTCCTTATGGTCCATGGAGGTGATCACAGGCAAAGGAGGGGTCTCCTGGGTCACTACTCCAGACTTGATGCGAGACCCATCTGCCAGGAAAATGGAAAGTCCCTGAGTCTTAGGTTGGAGTGGGATGTGTTGTTGTGCTGCAAAGTCTAGATCGACAAAACAACTACATGCCCCTGAGTCGATTATTGCAGTTACTGGTATTGTCCTCTAGACTTGTGCACAACGGAAAAATTCGTTCCGTTTCGGTTCGTTTCTTTCCGGTCCTGTTGATTCGTAATCATTCGTAATTTTGCTAGACGGGATTTTTCGTGTTCGGACTCATTCGTATTTTTGCAAGCGACATTTTTCGTTGAATTTTTTGTTGCTTTATAATTCGTACTTTCGGTAGAGTACGTTGTTTTTCGTTGATTCTGGACACAACTCCTACTTTCGTAACTTTTTTTGGGTTCGTTGATTCGTAATTTTCCGTGTCTCTCTCACAACGACGCTGCCTATTATGCCTAATGTGCTTCGAATGGATTTGTACTTTTCTAAATACATAGCGGTTATTTGTAACGATTCGAAATCTCGTATTTTACTTTCGTTTTTTACATGCGGCTATAGGCTCCGCCCCTGTACACCATTTTGAGAGGGTTCAGCACGGTGAGGGAGAAGCAGAGAGCAGAGCAGAGTGAGTGTTATTGTGCTTCGAATGGATTTGAAATCTCGTATTTTACTTTCGTTTTTTCATGCGGCTATAGCCTCCGCCCCTGTACACCATTTTGAGAGGGAGTTCAGCATGGTGAGGGAGAAGCAGAGAGCAGAGTGAGTGTTATTGTGCTTCGAATGGATTCGTACATTCGTAACTTTTTTCATAACGAATTATGCCGAAGACCTTCGGGCATTCGCTATTTTGCGGTATAATTTATTTCGGATTCGGTTTTATTCGTAATTGCTCTGTTCGGAAATTCGAATGCTTCCGAATGTCCGAAAGTTGCTAAATTCGGACGAATTTTGATTCGTTACGAAACGAATTGCACAAGCCTATTGTCCTCCCTGGTAGTTGGAAAGAGATAGGAAGAGCCAGGTGAGTAGCATTGGTAGATGGAGGTGAGTAGTTGGGAGAAGAGTTAGCCAGGACCTTGCGCAGCTTAGCAGGACAAGAAGAGACATAATGACCGGGTTCACCGCAATACAGGCATAGATAATTCTGCAGCCGACTAAGTCGTTCCTTGGCCGATAGGGAATGTTTCATTAGTCCAAGCTGCCCTGGCTTGATGGTCTGGTTGAGGGGTGAGGGTTCAGTTGGAACCGTACTGGCACTGGCAGGGTACACAGGGGCTCGTATCCGGGGTAGCATCCAAGCTGGGTGGAGCTGTTGGGTAGACCTTTCTGCTCTGCGCTCCCGGAGTCGTCGGTCTATCTGGATAGACAAATTAATTAAAGTCTCTAGAACATCAGGAACACCGACCCGTGCTAACTCATCCTTCAGGCTTTCAGAGAGACCAAGACGGAACTGATGCCGCAGAGCCGCCTCATTCCACTGGGTATCCGCGCTCCAGCGTCTGAAATCAGTCACATAGTCCTCGACCGCTCGGCGGCCTTGCTGGAGCGCATGGAGAGCAGCCTCGGCAGTAGAAGTCCGCTGTGGATCGTCATAAAGTCGGGCCATGGCATCAAGAAAAGAGGGCAGAGAGTCTAGAACTACATGGCGGACTTCAAGTAGGTGATGGGCCCAAGCTTGAGGTTCCCCCTGCAGCAAAGCGATAACGAAGCCCACCTTGGTGGCTTCAGATGAAAAAGTCAGAGGTAGCAACGAAAAGTAAAGTTCACATGCGTTGCGAAACGCACGGAATTTACTCCGATCCCCGAAAAACTTCTCAGGAACAGGGACCCTGGGCTCAGGAGATGGTAACATTCCAATAGAGGAAGTTGGGGTTGGAGGTGAATCTGCAGAGGTGGCTTGAGTTTGTGTCTGCTTATCCATTCGGACATGGCTGCCCTGCAGAGACTTCACGATCTGAGTGAGAGCTGTAAGGTGTTGATAGACATTGTCCATAGGCAAGGTATCTCCTGCAGGCTCCGGCATGGCGGTTTGATACTGTAACGTACCTTAGGTGTGAGCCTGACGTGCGGAGAGGGACCTCCCATACAACCCTGGCTCGGAGACCACTGGAGTGGGGACAGTGGTGGTAAGAGCACGGTGAGGTAAGGGTGCCTGTCTGATCCTCACTGCTTGGAGTGGTGGAGCTGAGTGGAGACTGGAACGGCTGGTTCCGGAAGCAGCGGATGCAGGTCAGCAGGTTCAGCTTGCAGAGCAGAGGATGCAGGTCAGCAGGTGCCGGTTTGCAGAGCAGGGATGCAGGTCAGCAGGTGCAGGTTTGCAGAGCAGGGATGCAGGTCAGCAGGTGCAGGTTTGCAGAGCAGGGATGCAGGTCAGCAGAGCAGGGATGCAGGTCAGCAGGTGCAGGTTTGCAGAGCAGAGGATGCAGGTAAGCTGGTGCAGGTTTGCAGAGTCAGACAAGCCGGGTCATACACATCAAGGTAAACATCACAAGTGGCAGGCAGAGAGTAGTCAAAGTCCAGGCCGAATCTTGGCAACAGGCAGACTGGCAGATAACTGAGCAGGGTCAAACGAGCCGAGGTCAGGACTGGGGACAGAAGCGTGGTCAGGAAGCCGGGTCAAACACAGAAACAGGATACAAGCACAGAATCAGGAACTCAGGGAACAGAAGCAGATCAAACCGCGAGGGGCAACATCTCTGGAATGTCTTTTATAGGAAGTACATGGGAGGAGCAAGGAGTTCAGAGTTCAACAGTAATCAGACACCAAGCAGAGTAGTCTAATGGATCAGATAGGTTATCCAGCAGATCAGGCAGGGAACTGTCCAGCATCTCAGATAGCTCCGCTGGTAGAGTTAATGCCAGACACAGAAGAGGTCCCAGGTTCAAGCCCAGCACGTCCCTGACAAGGGGGCTCTTTCACCCTGACCTCCTCCACAAGCCCTTGCCTTACTCCTCCACCTCACAGCCGGGTGCACTCCACCGTTCCTCATTGACAGCAGGCTCCCAGCACATCTGTGTCCATTTACCGCTGCACCCTCCTGAAGACCGCCTGTCTGCCTACTTCTCTCTCCTCATTTTGCCAGCAGCTACCGGGACCTAGGTGGAAAATTTTGTTTGCCTGCTGCGGGGCACAGAAGGTGACAGCGCCCCTGACTGATGTGCGCCCTAGGCCGGCGCCTACCTTGCCTATAGGTAGCGCTGGCCCTGTTTGTAGGGGTGAATATTATTTTAAATGGCCCCTGAGGATTATAGAAGCTCTTTCAACAATCCTGAATGCCCCTTATTTGCTGCATTGTTTCAAGTTTTAAAAAAAAAAGATATAACAGAAAGTGAAAATAGTAAAACAAAAAATGTATAACAACTATGCACACATAGCCATTAAATACACAAAAGAGGAAAAATCACAAATCCAAAGAACACCAAGGGGTAAATTTAATTAAATTATCAATGCCTTTCCCAGAATTAATTGGTGAACATTGCCCAAAGCCCTAACCAGTTCTTCTTGCATGCTGGACTGAAAAAGTATAAAAAAAGTGTTAGTAACAATTACAAAATGTTTGTTATTCTGTATTAACTAACATATACCTTTCCAGCAAAATCCACAGTGTCCCATGGTGTTGTTCCAGTTTCAGCAGGTGAAATGATTGCCCATATTTGGACTTAGACCAAGGTTTCTCAACTAGGGTTCCTCCAGATGTTGTTGGGGGTTCCTTGAGCAATGAGCAATTTCTGCCTCTGAGTTAGTGCCCCCTGACACCAATGATCTTTTTAGCTATCTGTAAGGAGGTAATATTCCAAATCACCACAAGTGTAAAGAGCATTTTCCCCAATGACCATCACACTAATGTATCATGAGTTGTTTTAGTAGAGGTTCCCTGAGATCGGAACATTATTTCAAGGGTTTCTCTGTGTTGAAAAGGTTGAGAATGTCTGACTTTCCACACAGTTTCAGCACCATGGACAGCTAGTGCTCTCCATTTAGAATGCAAGGTATTCAAATCTCCACTGATACTATTTATGTGAGGTTCAGTCTTCACTGGCGGTTGTATTTGCCTGGTGAGCATTCATTCTATTGTAAATAGGGTGAATGTGGAATGCAGGGTGAAATCCACTGAACATCAGTCAGGCAAATATCTGTTAATTATTCACTGGCCGAATTGCCCAGTGAATCATTGATGAATACATCTCTACATGAAATAGACAGTTGAATGTCAACAAACCGACCTGTAAAACTGACTATATCGTGGTTGATGATGTAATTTGCAAATCTTAATGGCCCCATTAGTTCACTGTGTCTGTGAACTGAAAACTGATGTATTTGCAGCAAACCTAATCTTGATCAGAAATCTGAAGCTCATCCCTAAATGGCACTTGGACCTGGCATTTGTACACTTAGGCGCCAAACACCTGCAATATAGAGAAGCAAGGGTCAAGAACTTCCCCTAATATAAAATAACCAGATTTTTATTGGGGCTTAGATGAGCTAATGGGTAGTTTGTGAAATGAAAGCAAAGGCTGCTTACCATGCACACTATGGAGGGAACTTGTCACTTTGCCATGAATTGTCAGGGAACAGAGTTTACTTAAAACTTTGTACAGGGGCAGTCATTCTGTCCTGGGAATCCACCACATAGGTACTTAACAGCACAAAGGTACCATACCATACACAGAATGCACAGCAGAAAAATGGATCAGTAGTGATCAAGCCTAAGCTCATTTGTTTGCAGTTTTCTCTATAAATATTATATCATATTATATTTTTTATAGCCTCCATGCATTCACATCCTTCACATACATTGTCAGAGTTGGTCTTACACAAGTTTATGAAAACTCTAAACTTTTTTTGTAATTTTTATCATTTTATAACATGCTGCAGCTTTCCAAATTACCCACTCAAAATTATCTTTAAAATAGGCTTCCCGTTACGCCCGCTATAACATAATCCTTGTCAGTCATCATCAATTTCGGTTTATTGATTCTTTAAGGAAAACTTTATGCATTTACTAACATACATCTTATATCACCTTTTACTGCCACATTATTTTTGCAGAAGTTGTATTTTTTTTTTTTTTTAGTTTCCTTATTACTTTTAGTAACCCTACCCTGCTGTATTCCTATTAACTCGTTCTATCCCCAAGCCAATTGTTTCCTTTTCTCACCTGCTTTTTTCTCTCCATCTCTCTCCTTAGGATAGGGGGGATTAGACTGAGCTCAATTTAATCTCAATATTATTGTCACCATTGTCACTATCCAAATCTTAATGTCACTACTCTCAGTGTGATTATCATGATTGCCCATTTGTTTCTCTCATATTGTCACAATTACCTATTTGTTGCTTATGTATTGTCATGATGGCCTATTTGTTATCCACATTTTCTAACAATTTTTCTGTAGTTCATGTATCATCAGGGGTAACCGTTTTGCCTCAATATTGTCAGTTTAGAGGACCATATTACTACCGTATATAATTGAATCCCCTGAAAACTTGTCACAATGAAACCAAAGCACTGTTAGCCAAATATTTGCCCATGGTGCTGCTAATAAATAATTGCCTCCCTTTCTACCTGTGCAGTGCTATTGGCCCCTCCCATTGCCACACCCCAATCTCAGACCCGTTGACTTTGGAAATCTCTCCCTATATAAATGCTTGAATTTTGTGTTTACACTGATCCCAACCTTTCTTCATCATCTGGATGCTTGAATAAAGAGACAATTCTATTTACACATTGCTGTAACTGATTTTCAAAAGTATATGTTAAAAAAAAGAATACCATAGCCTAAATCAGAATGGATGTCTGCTTGTGTGTAATTAAGCCCATTAACAATTATTTTACATACGTCATTGAGAGTTTATTCTGAAATATACCTGAGATCTATCACTGTGATTTGCACATATGTAGCCAAACCTTATGCCTGTAAGGGACCTGGATTGTACAGTGATTCCTGCCATGCTGGCCCACGTCCCATCCCACTTCTCTGAATAGGGCAAACACATACTTGTCTTTTAAAAGCAACCCATATTGTGTCACAAACATGCCAAGCCTGTGGCCCACCATCTTCACAGTACTCACATATTTCCGGCTGAAGGCCTGTTTCCCAGAATAAAGAATGTCTGCTCAAGATGCTTTTTCAACACTTCACTGTAAAATGATCTTGGCACAACAGCTTTGTATCTTCATACACCTAACAATCTCAGTGCAGAGTACTTTAGTGCCTTCAACAGAGACCATATGAATCCAGCCCTCTTCCCTATTAAGTTGCTGGAGAGTGGCCAGTGGGTCCCCACTCAAGAAGTCTCTCCAGATCCAGGCCCAGAAGGCCTACTGCCTGCCAGGCTACAGACCTGCTAAATGTTGGTCAAGGGTAGCTAATGTCCTTCCACCTTCTCCTTTGTGAGTCTCCTCTAACATGTGTCCTCATCTCAGGTCTTCTGGCAGTTCAGCCCTGCAGAGGGCTTTCTCTCTCCTATACACAGATCACAAACCTACATGATGTTGGTCAGGGGTGACCTTCTCCCATACCCCTTCTTCCAGGCGCCACTCACAGCTGATAATAAAAGGGGCACAAATTCTGCCCACTAACATCACCAGAAGAGTGGCATCCCATAAAGGGCACTACACCTGCCAACATAGTGGCAGTTCCAGGATCTCATCTCTGTGTTCTAAGCAGTGCTGCTCTGTATTATCTGGGCTTCGAATGTTACAGTCCTAGTAAAATGGAGGCAGTAGAACTTACTGAATTGTGTAGAGGGGTGTTCACTAAGGAATAATAGGATTATATAAGTTAAACTAGATCTAAACTCAGTCACTAAGCTCTCATATATGCTTTAAGTTGTGGGAATAATTACAAAAGTTGTTTCCAGTGGTAGCCCCTGGCTGGTGGCTCATCTACGTCCGCTTGATATAGGCCTAGTCTTCAGTTATTACCATCATGAGAAAAACTGTATCCAAAAGGATATTTTTCAGACATCAGGGTGGAGAGTGGCCTTAGGTTACCCTTCGTTGTGTTGAACTCTGCATAAAGAAATTCCTTAAAGGCTTTCTACTCATCCTTACCCTAATAATTGCTTTGGAGGATTTTAAGAAGATATGCTTATCCTTGTAGATTACAAATACCTTCACATGAAGTATGAGTGCTATGCTGTTAAATTTAAAAGGCCCCAACAACAGCAGACTTGTGGCAGATTTACCCCCTTGGCAGTTGTTAGCTAAGGTCTAGTTGACTGTAGTTAGGGCCCAATAGTTAGCTGCATCCCTCCACTTCATATCAACGACCCTAGGTTGCATTGTTTGCTTATTATTACTACATGCAGCATGGTTCTCCAAGAGCCCAGTGCATTGAGGCAAAACCCCTCACGGGTGTTAAAAGAGATGTATGTTTTTTATTCTCAGATTAATACTTACCTAGGTGGATGCAGCATGATAACCAAGCGATCAAATACTACGGATCACTCAGTTCTCACCACAGCTGTGAGCAAAAAGCTGGTGACTGTCAGTCATAGCTCTCTGCTCTGCCCCCTCCTCACTCACTGGAGCACTGAGCTATGGAGGAGGTGGGAGCAGCCAGATCAGGCTCTCAGAGGCTCGCTGAGAGGCTGAGCCGGATGTCAGTCCAGAGATCTAGGCGGATCCCTACTCCGAGGTAGTGATGTCACAAAGCCTGGGCCGACTTCAGTGATATCAGCAGAGAGTGGTCTTCAGCCCACTCTCTGCTGAAAACGAGTCACAGAAGTGCAGAACGAACTGCGCTCCTTTGATTTACAGGAGAAGTATGGCCAAACGAGCTTTGGCTGTACTTCTCATTTAAAGATAATGAACACCAGTTATTTTCACATCTTTGTACCATCAATTTATTCTGCTGTTTTTATAATTGTTGCCTTTTAACCTTTTTAACCAAAACTTCTCCTCTGGGCTTATTTTTTTTCTAATAAAGCCCATGATACAGCCATTGATGTTTTGGGGTATATTTTTGTGTCCAGTTTCAGGGCTGATCCCCCATGGGAACAGTAGGAGATTATATCATATACTGTAGCTGCTACATGGTCTTTTAAAATCTGCAGTGTTTATTAACCACTTAACGACCGCTCACTGTATATATACGTCGGCAGAATGGCACCGACAGGCACAATCACGTAGAGCATACGTGATCGCCTTTGTATAGTTGGGGGATCCGATCGGACCCCCCTCCTATACAGTGAGTGGCCGTTAATCGTGGGGGAGCGTTCGGAGATGAGGGGGTGACCATTCGATTTTGGCCACCCCCTCGCGATCGCTCCCGGCCAATGAAAATGCTTCCTCTGCCATGTGATGTAAACACAGGCAGGAGGAAGTGATGTCATCTCCCTCGCGGCGGTCTTTTCGATTCCAGGGCCGAGGAGAGAAGAAGCAGGTTAGTGCACCAACAGTCCACTGACACATAGGTACACATAGGCACACATTTCACCCCCCAGTCACCCCCAGATCACCCCCCAGGTCACCCCCCAGCCCCCAATCACAGTGTCACTGATTGCAGTGATCATTTATTTTACTGATCACTGCATTTAGTTTCATCTGTGATAATAAAAAGTTGCAGGGCAGTTAGGATTAGGCCCCTTTAGGTCCAGGGTAGCCCCCTAACCCCCCTAATAAAGGTTTAACCCCTTGATCGCCCCCCAGGTAACCCTTTCACCCCCTAACGCCAGCGTCACTAATCGATCGTATTTTCGATCGCTGTATTTAGTGCCGGTGGTGCCCTAGATAGCCAGTTAATTATTTTTAGGTTCGCCGCAGGTTTTTATTAGCGTCAGATACCCCCATATATTATTTTAACCCCCTGATTGCCCCTAGAGTTAACCCTTTCACCAGTGATCACCGTATAAGCGTCACTGGTGACACTGGTTACCCAGTTAGGTATTTAGTTATTTAGGTAACCCGTCAGGTTTTTATATAGCGTCGGTTACCCCCATATTCAACCTAATAAAGGTTTTAACCCCCTGATTGCCCCTAGTTAACCCTTTCACCAGTGATCACCATATAAAGGTTACGGGTGACGCTGGTTGGTTAGTTTGCTTTTTATAGCATCAGGGCACCCGCCGTATATAACCCAATAAAGGTTTAACCCCCTGATCGCCCGGCGGGTGAGATCAATTAGGTTTTAGCGCCAGAGAGGGTCTGCGTCGCCCCAGGCAGCGTTAGGTTAGTGCCAGTAACGCTAACACCCACGCGCAAAGCATACACCTCCCTTAGTGGTATAGTATCTGATCAGATCTATACTAGCGTCCCCAGCGGTTTAGGGTTCCCAAAAACGCAGTGTTAGCGGGATCAGCCCAGATACCTGCTACCTCTTACTAGTGTACCCCTAAACTTAGAGCCCAAAATGGCAAGTCGAAGGTACACTAGTAAAGAGGCCTACGAGATTCTGAGCATGACAGATAGTGAAGAGGAGGTCACGTATCTGTCAGATTCAGGCTCAGAATATCTTCCCGTAGAAGACAGTGACGTCAGCGGCCCCACGTCAGATAGCTCTGACGACGAAGTTGAGGTCCCTGCTAAGGTCAGGCGTACCCGATCCCGATCTTCTGAGGTTGTTGAGGAGCAAGAACCGCAGGGCTCTCGTATCATGGAGCAGAGGAGTACTAGCGCCGCTATTCCTTCTGGTGAATTGGCAAGCACCAGCGGCCTAGTACAGCCTGGGCGTACATCCAGCACTGCAGTATCACGTGGTGACGTGGCGAGTCCCATAAGTGCAGTTCAAGCTGGCGAGGGGGCAAGCACAAGTAGTGTCCCGCTGCCACCAATAAGAAGACAAAGGCAGGCCCGTCGTGCCCATAGTGCCCTTCCTGCAGAATTCGCCTATCCTGATTGGGTCCCCACCACTTCTGCAGAACCCGTACTTCCCCCATTCACTGCCCAACCCGGTATTCAGGTGGAAACAGCTGAATTTATGCCAATCGATTATTATTCGCTGTTTTTCACGGAAGATCTCTATAGATCTATTGTGGACCAGAGTAATTTATATGCTGGTCAATTCATCGCCGCTAATCCCCAGTTGCCTTCCATTGCCAAAGATTGGAAACCAATTACGGTTTCCGAATTTAAGACCTTTCTGGGCCTTTCCCTCAACATGGGCACACATAAATTCCCGTCATTGCGTGCTTATTGGTCCATGCACCCAATTGACCACATGCCCATGTTCTCTGCCTCCATGCCCAGGAAACGATACGAGCAGATTTTGCGGTTCATGCACTTCAACGACAATGAACTTTGTCGTCCACGTGGGGACCCTGAATACGACCGGCTCTATAAAATTCGGCCCCCCATAAACCACTTCAACTAACGTTTTGCAGCCTTGTTTATTCCCGATCAAGCTGTCTGCGTTGATGAGTCCCTGATTAAATTTTCTGGCCGCTTGGCTTTCAAGCAGTACCTTCCCAGCAAGCATGCCAGATACGGGGTCAAGCTCTATAAGTGCTGTGACAGGGCAACAGGCTATGTATGGAGCTTTATGGTTTATGAGGGAAAAGATAGTCAGGTTGAGCCGGTCAACTGCCCGGATTACATAGGGAGCGCTGGCAAGATAGTGTGGAACTTGGTGTCACCCTTATTCGGAAAGGGGTACCACTTGTATGTGGACAATTATTACACGAGCGTGCCACTGTTTAGTCACTTGTTTGATCATCAGATTGGAGCATGTGGCACCGTGCGACCTAATCGCCGGGGCTTTCCCCAGCGGCTTGTAGATGCCCGTCTTAGGCTGGGGGAGAGAGCCTGCGTAAAGTGTAATAACTTGCTCGCTATGAAGTGGAGGGACAATAAGAATGTTTTCCTTCTTACCTCCCTTCATGCAGACACGACAGTCCAAATTCGTACGGCGACTGGTGTTGTGGAGAAACCCCTCTGTGTCCACGAATATAACCAAAATATGGGAGGGGTGGACCTCAACGACCAGTTGATGGCGCCATATCTAATTGACCGTAAGGCGAGACACTGGTACAAAAAAGTGTCTCTATCCTTATTTCAATTGGCTTTGCTGAACGCTCATGTGCTATACAGAGCTTCAGGCGGGACTTTATCTCTTCTAAAATTCCAGAATGAGATAGTCACAGAACTCCTGTATCCAGGCGGTTCTGCACCTCACCATCCCCTACCAAATGCAGTAAGCCGGCTGCATGAGAGGCATTATACGCATCTCCTCCTGAGTACCCCTACCCAACGAACCCCCCAAAAAAGATGTCGTGTCTGTAGCAAGCGCGGATTTAGGCGTGACACCCGTTATTATTGTCCACTCTATCCTGACAAACCTGGTCTTTGCCTTGGTGAATGTTTTGAACGCTACCACTCAAAAGTGGTTACATTTTGAGAGACCCGAACCATTACAGTTGTTAAAGTTTAAAAAAAAAAGTGTAAAAAAGAAAAAAAAAACGTAAAAAACAAAAACACAAAAAAAATATAAAATAAAAAAACCAAAAATAGTTGTAGTTTTATTGTTCTCTCTCTCTCTCTCTCTCTATTTTCTCTCTATTGTTCTGCTCTTTTTTACTGTATTCCATTCTGCAATGTTTTATCATGCTTGCTTTTCAGGTATGTAATTTTTTGTTTTCAGGTGCGCCTTTCAACTGCAGCGCGGAATTATTTATCTTGACAGCAACAGCGTTTGCTCCCACGATACATAAAGCCGTGACTCCAACGCTGTAGGAGGTGATTTCACCACCACAGTTAAAAAAAGAACATATATGCCGAAGCATGGGGGCAGCAGGGGCGGAGGAGCGATTTTGCTCCTAATGCCGCGTATATACGGTCGAAATTCCGACGGAGGCTTGCCCGTGGAAAAGTTTGACCGTGTGTACGCGGCATAACCTTTTATGCCGCGTACATACGGTCGAAATTCCAAGGCTTGCCCGTGGAAAAGTCCGACCGTGTGTACGCGGCATAACTTTTTTGCGGGAGGATGCCCCCATGCTTCGGCATATATGCCCATCATTAGAAGTGGGTGGATGAAGGGAGGTATTCTAATGGTGGGCATACCCACCGATCAATCTCTTTTTTTCGTTCAGCCAACAGGCTGCATGAAAAAAAAGATTACAATACATGTCCAACAAGGACCAGCAACGTACTGGTATGTTGCTGGACTTTGAATGGTTATACCAGATTGATGCCTGCGGGTATCATTCTTTTCAGCCAGCGGCCGGCTTTCATGTAAAAGCAATCCTAGTGGTTAATTAGCCTCTGGACTGCTTTTACAAGCAGTGGGAGGGAATGCCCCCCCCGGATATAAACAGCGCCATTGGGAAATTGGGAAAGCATTTTATCACACCGATCTTGGTGTGGTCAGATGCTTTGAGGGCAGAGGAAAGATCTAGGGTCTAACCCCCCATTTTTTTCCAAAAAAAGAGTACCTGTCACTACTTATTGCTATCATAGGGGATATTTACATTCCCTGAGATAACAATAAAAATGATAAAAAAAAAAAAATATGGAAGGAACAATTTAAAAATAAAATAAAAAAGCAAAATAAAAAAAAAATAAAAAAAGCACCGCTGTCCCCCCCCTGCTCTTGCGCAAAGGCGAACGCAAGCGTCGGTCTAGCGTCATATGTAAATAGCAATTGCATCATGCATGTGAGGTATCACCGCGAAGGTCAGATCGAGGGCAGTAATTTTAGCAGTAGACCTCCTCTGTAAATCCAACGTGGTAACCTGTAAAGGCTTTTAAATGCTTTTAAAAATTAATGTAGTTTCTCGCCGCTGCGCGTTTGTGCGCAATTTTAAAGCATGTCGTGTTTGGTATCCATGTACTCGGCCTAAGATCATCTTTTTTATTTCATCAAACATTTGGGCAATATAGTGTTTTTTAGTGCATTAAAAATAAAAAAAGTGTGTTTTTCCCCCAAAAAATGCGTTTGAAAAATCGCTGCGCAAATACTGTGTGGAAAAAAAATGCAACACCCACTATTTTAATCTGTAGGGTCTTTGCTTTAAAAATATATATAATGTTTGGGGGTTCAACATAATTTTCTTGCAAAAAAAAAAAAATGTTTTCATGTAAACAAAAAGTGTCAGAAAGGGCTTTGTCTTCAAGTGGTTAGAAGAGTGGATGATGTGTGACATAAGCTTCCTAATGTTGTGCATAAAATGCCAAGACAGTTTAAAACCCCCCCAAATGACCCCATTTTGGAAAGTAGACACCTCAAGCTATTTGCTGAGAGGCATGTTGAGCCCATTGAATATTTTTTTTTTGTCCCAAGTGATTGAATAATGACAAAAAAATTTACAAAAAGTTGTCACTAAATTATATATTGCTCAAACATGCCATGGTTATATGTGGAATTGCACCCCAAAATACATTCTATTGCTTCTCCTGAGTACAGGGATACCACATGTGTGAGACATTTTGGGAGCCTAGCCGCGTACAGGACCCCGAAAACCAAGCACCGCCTTCAGGATTTCTATGGGTGTAAATTTTTGATTTTACTCCTCACTGCCTATCACAGTTTCGGAGGCCATGGAATGCCCAGATGGCACAAACCCCCCCCCCCAAATGACCCCATTTTGGAAAGTAGACACCCCAAGCTATTTGCTGAGAGGTATGTTGAGTATTTTGCAGATCTCGCTTTTTGTCACAAAGTTTTAAAAATTGAAAAAATTAAAAAAATAAAAATAAAAATATGTCTTTCTTCATTTTCAAAAACAAATGAGAGCTGTAAAATACTCACCATGCCTCTCGGCAAATAGCTTGGGGTGTCTACTTTCCAAAATGGGGTCATTTGTGGGGGTTTTGGGCTATCTTGGCATTTTATGGCCTTCAAAACTGTGATAGGTAGTGAGGAGTGAAATCAAAAATTTGTGCCCTTAGAAATCCTGAAGGCGGTGCTTGGTTTTCGGGGGCCCCGTACGCGGCTAGGCTCTCAAAAAGTCCCACACATGTGGTATCCCCGTACTCAGGAGAAGCAACCAAATGTATTTTGGGGTGCAATTCCGCATATAACCATGGCATGTTTGAGCAATATATCATTTAGTGACAACTTTTTGTACATTTTTTTTTCTTTTTGTCATTATTCAATCACTTGGGACAAAAAAAAAATATTCAATGGGCTCAACATGCCTCTCAGCAATTTCCTTGGGGTGTCTACTTTCAAAAATGGGGTCATTTTGGGGGGTTTTGTGCTATCTTGGCATTTTATGGCCTTCAAAACTGTGATAGGTAGTGAGGAGTGAAATCAAAAATTTATGCCCTTAGAAACCTTGAAGGCTGTGCTTGGTTTTTGGGGTCCCGTACGCGGCTAGGTTCCCAAAAAGTCCCACACATGTGGTATCCCCATACTCAGGAGAAGCAGCAGAATGTATTTTGGGGTGCAATTCCACATATAACCATGGCATGTGTGAGCAATATATCATTTAGTGACAACTTTGTGCAAAAAAAGCAAAGTTTGTCATATTCCCGCAACTTGTGGCAAAATATAAAATATTCCATGGACTGAACATGCCTCTCAGTAAATAGCTTGGGGTGTCTACTTTCCAAAATGGGGTCATTTGGGGGGATTTTGTGCTATTTTGTCACTTTATGGCCTTCGAAACTGTGATAGGTAGTGAGGAGTGAAATCAAAAATTTACGCCCTTAGAAAGCCTGAAGGCGGTGCTTGGTTTTTGGGGCCCCATACCCGGCTAGGCTCCCAAAAAGTCCCACACATGTGGTATCCCCGTACTCAGGAGAAGCAGCAGAATGTATTTTGGGGTGCAATTCCACATATAATCATGGCATGTGTGAGCAATATATAATTTAGTGACAACTTTTTGTAAATTTTTTCTTTTTTTTTCTTTTTGTCATTATTCAATCATTTGGGACAAAAAAAAATATTCAATGGGCTCAACATGCCTCTCAGCAAATAGCTTGGGGTGTCTACTTTCCAAAATGGGGTCATTTGGGGGGGTTTTGTGCCATCTTGGCATTTTATGGCCTTCAAAACTGTGATAGGTAGTGATAGGTAGTGAGGAGTGAAATCAAAAATGTATGCCCTTAGAAACCTTGAAGGCGGTGCTTGGTTTTTGGGGTCCCGTACGCGACTAGGCTCCCAAAAAGTCCCACACATGTGGTATCCCCATACTCAGGAGAAGCAGAAGAATGTATTTTGGGGTGTAATTTCACTTATGCCCATGGCATGTGTGAGCAATATATCATTTAGTGACAACTTTGTGCAAAAAAAATAAAGTTTGTCATATTCCCGCAACTTGTGGCAAAATATAAAATATTCCATGGACTAATCATGCCTCTCAGTAAATAGCTTGGGGTGTCTACTTTCCAAAAATGGGGTCATTTAGGGGGGTTTTGTGCTATTTTGGCATTTTATGGCCTTCGAAACTGTGAAAGGTAGTGAGGAGTGAAATCAAAAATTTGCGCCCTTAGAAATCCTGAAGGCGGTGCTTGGTTTCCGGGGTCCCGTACGTGGCTAGGCTCCTAAAAAGTCCCACACATGTGGTATCCCCGTACTCAGGAGAAGCAGCAGAATGTATTTTGGGGTGCAATTCCACATATAACCATGGCATGTGTGAGCAATATATCATTTAGTGACAACTTTTTGTAATTTTTTTTTTTTTGTCATTATTCAATCACTTGGGACAAAAAAAAAATATTCAATGGGCTCAACATGCCTCTCAGCAATTTCCCTGGGGTGTCTAATTTCCAAAATGGGGTCATTTGGGGGGGTTTTGTACTGCCCTGCCATTTTAGCACCTCAAGAAAGGAGATAGGCAGTCATAAATTAAAAGCTGTGTAAATTCCAGAAAATGTACCCTAGTTTGTAGGCGCTATAACTTTTGCGCAAACCAATAAATATACGCTTATTGACATATTTTTTACTAAAGACATGTGGCTGAATACATTTTGGCCTAAATGTATGACTACAATTGAGTTTATTCGATTTTTCTTATAACAAAAATTAGAAAATATCATTTTTTTTCAAAATTTTCGGTCTTTTTCCGTTTATATCGCAAAAAATAAAAATCGCAGAGGCAATCAAATACCATTAAAAGAAAGCTCTATTTGTGGGAAGAAAAGGACGCAAATTTCGTTTCAGTACAACATTGCATGTCCGCACAATTTACAGTTAAAGCAGCGCAGTGCAAAATTCTGAATTCACCTCTGGTCCTTTAGCTACCAAATGGTCCGGGGCTTAAGTGGTTAAAATAATACCTTGTGATCCTGCCATGAAGGTCCTCTTTCAGATACTTTTAATTATGGGATGACAACTGTCTCCCAGTTGTGTTCCTGCATTGTCACCCTGTTACAAATACCTCTGAGGGAGGCTATAAGTAGTTTTAATGACTACATGCATACATACAGTGGGTATAGAAAATAATCACATTTTGTTGCTTTGCAGCCTAAAATGAAGACAGGGATGGTTTTTGTTTTATCCAGCTGTATTTACTAGTGCAACTTATAACATCCAAGTGAAAGATATAACACCAACATGTCAGAAAAAATAAAAAATAAAAATAAAAAACAGAATCACTGACTTTGAAAAAGGATCACCCCCCTTTATGTCAGTATTTTGTTGGACCATGTTTTGCTTTAATTACAGCCTTTAGTCTGTTGGGATATGTCTCTATTAATTTTGCACATCTAGACTTTGCAATATTTGCTCACTCTTCTTAGCAGAACTGCCCAAGTTCAGTTAAAATTGATGGTGACTGTTTGTGAACTGCAGTCTTCAAATCATTCCACAGATTTGTAATGTGGTTCAAGTCTGGGCTCTGACTAAGTCATGCAAGGACATTCACATTTATCTCTTTCAACTACTGTGTGGTCATTTTTGCTGTGTGCTTTGGGTCATTGTCACATTGGAAGGTAAACCGTCTTCCCATTGACAACTTTCTGGCAGAGGGCAGCAGATATTCCTTAAGAATTTGATGGTATTTTACCCCTTCCATTTTCTACTATCCTGACAAGTGCTCCAGTTCCTGCTACAGAGAAACCCTCAAATAATTCAATTTTAGTCTCATCTGAACACCTTAAATGCACCTTGAAGGTTCTGAGGTCACATGCAAAAAGGTGTTATGGTCAGATGAGACTAAAATCAAATTATTAGGCCTCAACACCAAAAAATATGTCTGGCGGAAATCCAATACAGCTCACCATCCAAATAACACCATTCCTACAGTAAACCATGAAGGTGTTAATATCCTGTTTTGGGGTATTTCTCTGCAGCAGGGACTGGAGCACTTGTCAGGATGGAAGAAAAATGGATAGGGCAAAATACTTTAAAATTCTTGAGGAAAATCTGCTGCCCTCTGCCAGAAAGTTGTCAATGGGAAGAAGGTTTACCTTTCTTTTTTTTTTTTTTTTTTTTTTTTTCACAAAATTTTTATTAGGATGTATGAAAAATAACAGCAGTTACAAGACATGTTATAAAGTAATTTTCAATTTTTTCAAATAGAGAAAAAGAGAAGGAGAGAGAGAGAAAAAAAAGAAAAGAAAAACATACCAAAGGGAGGCATGTTAAGGGCAAGACTAAGCGTACTGTATGCGCAGCTTAATCTCGGACTCTTATAGGATAGAATCAGCGTGGTATAACATTGAAAAACATATAGTGAAAGCAGAGGAACAAAAGACCTACGTACTTTATCTGTTATCTACTAGAGGGTAACTGGATGGATCAAATAGAGTATCTACCTAGAGTCTCAAGTATTACAGCAGAATAACCAACCAGAAAAATAAAAATAAAAAAATGTCTGGGAACAGCCAGGGGAGGAGGGAGGGAGGAGAAAAGGGAGGGAGGGGGGGGGGGGCCTTAGCCAAGTCCAGAGAGAAGTAAGTATGAGTAAGCTTATTTCGGGTAACAGTTAGAGATCGTTGGTGGCGGATTGACCGTCTGGGGAGATTTCCTCTTCTGGGCTTGAAGAATGGGGGGTAGATTTGAGGTAAGAGAAAGAGTACTGGTCAAAGCTGGCTATATCCTCCGGAGATAAAGCTGAGCGCATGAAGGGTTCCCAAATGGAGTAGAAACGGCTCTTAGAGACTGCAGATGTGAAGTCTGCATTAGCTCTTTCTTTAAATAGGAGAAGAAGGAGGTCCCGTTTGATTAGAGTGGTAGCAGGGCAGTGGGAAGAAATCCATTGCTTTAGTATGGTTCTCCGTGCGATCAGGAGGCAGATCAAGGACCAATCTTTGTGATTGTGACCAAGGTTTGGGTGAACAGTGTTCGTTGAGCTCGTCACTCGGGACCAAGGCAGTAGTTGGGGGTCCCAGTAACCAAAGATGAGGAGGAGCGGATCCTTCGGAAGCTTCAGTAGAGTTATTTCGAAAATGTAGTTTAGAACCTGATCCCAAAAGGAGGAGATGAAAGAGCACGCCCAAAAACGGTGGGTTAGGGAGGGTCTCATCTGGTGGCAGAGGGGGCATTTAGCACTGTATTGATCCGTATCGGAGTAAATGAAGGGTATATGTGCACGGTGGACTATTTTCAGTTGAGATTCTCTCCAAATTTCATTGGGTGTTAGTCGTTGCACTTTGTTGAGTCCGATTAGAATTTTGTCTATCAGGTCATCATCTGGGAAGTCTTTTCCCCAATTGGCTGCAGATGAGAATGCCAGCGGAGGGTTGGACTCTTGAAGTAATGGTTTGTATATGTCCGATATCGTATATGATCTTTCCCTGAGTAGCAGGTCTGTGAAACTTGGTGTGAACCGCTTATAGTCCTCTTTGCATGCAGATCTTAAGTAGCTGGTACATTGCCAAAAGTGAAAGGCATGTGATCGTGGGAGTGAATAAATTTCAGCAACGGTTGAAAAGGATAAAGGACGACCCGTTTTAGTGTCGCATAAAGATGCAAATTTTGTGAGACCGTTTTCTTGCCAAATCTTGAAAGGTTGATGTTCCAAGCCAGGTGGAAAGTTTGGGTTTCCTTGTATTGGCAGATGGCTTGACATGAAAGGGGAGAGCTTGAGGCTCTTTCTGGTTTCTCTCCAGGCGATGGCCGTGTCTCTCAGTAGTAAGTTGTGTTGATACAAAGGTGGGACCGATTTCCACTTGCAGTGAAGAAGAGCTGGTAGCGAGAAGGGATGTGCCATTGCGGATTCCAAGGAGTAGTTGGAATACCTCGAGGACTGTGAAATCCAGTCTAGACTAGTTCTTAATAAACATGCTAGGTTATAGGTTCTGACATTCGGGAGACTTATACCCCCTTCGCTTCTGGGAAGATATAGTTTCTTTAAAGCTATGCGTGGTCTTTTGCCATGCCATAGAAATTTTGAGATGGCCGTATTGATGAGTTTAACATCTTTGTGGTGAAGTAGCAAGGGGATAGTTTGCAGTGGATATAGTAGTCTGGCAAAACTGACCATTTTTATCAAGTGGCATCTTCCCAGGAGCGAGAGGGGCAGATCCATCCAGTTAACCATTTCCTGAGAGAGCCTAGAGAGCAAGGGAGGATAATTGAGGTGGTACAGGGAGGAAGGCAGTTTGCCTATTTTGATGCCAAGATAGGTGATATGGGATCTAGCAACAGAAAAAATGGAGTGTTGGACCCAGGTAGGGTTGGATAGAGTACCTATGGGGAGGATTTCGCTTTTGCCGTAATTTATGCGGAGGCCAGAACAGGATCTAAAATCATCAAATACCTCTTTGATGGTGAACATGTCTGAGGAGGGGTTCGCTGAAAAGATAAGTACATCATCGGCAAAGAGGGATGAGCGGAGATCGTGATTTCCTATTTTTATGCCATGCAAGGGGGCTTTTTGGGTAAGGTGTCTGGATAAGGGTTCTAGTGCAATGTTGAAGAGGAGGGGGGATAGGGGGCAGCCTTGTCGTGTACCTTTGTGGAGGCGGAAGTCATCTGAGAGTAGGCCCGCTGCCACCAGCTTAGCTGAGGGGGTTGTGTACATGGCGTTTATTAGATGGCAGAAGGGGCCTGTAAAGCCCATCTTTGTCATGGTCATGGAGAGCCAATCGAAGCTGACATTATCGAAGGCTTTCTCCGCATCTAACGTAATGATGGCAAAGTCGCCGCCGGGATTTTGTTTGGCGTGTTCCAAGGCCAACATGACCTTACGAATGTTTAGGGTGGCCGTTCTGCCTTTCACAAAACCAGATTGCGCTGGATGTATCAGAGATGGGATGATGACAGCAAGCCTAGAGGCGACAATCTTGGATAGGATTTTGACATCCAGGTTTAAAAGGGAGATGGGCCTATAAGATCCTGGTTCCTGGGGGTCCTTGCCTTTTTTTGCGAGTAATTTAATAGTGGCCTGGTTTCCCGAGGGCAGGTAGGGGCCGCCCGTCCATATGCCGTTATAGACCTTGTGGAGGGTGGGTTGTATTATGTTTTGGAGGGTCTTGTAGAATTCGCTAGTGAGTCCGTCTGGGCCCGGGGCCTTAGAGGGGGTCAACTTTCGTATGGTGTTTGAGACTTCGGAAAGGGAGATGGGAGCATTAAGGTACTCAAGTTGTGAGGGAGTGACTTTGGGAATGGCTAAGTTCTCTAGGAAAAAGCCGGCTGCCTGTTTGTTTATAGGGTCTGGGGCATAAAGCGTAGCGTAGTATTGAAGCATAGCTTTATTTATCGTTTGCGGTGTGGTGTTCACTTTGCCTTTAGCATCTTTTAGAGATGTAATGTGAGTTGGGCGAAAGGGCCCCTTGCAGAGCCTGGCTAGTAATTTGCCTGATTTATTTCCGAATTTATGGAAGGTGGCATCTGAGTGTGCTTTCCTAGTTAGTTCAAGTGTGTCTGCCCAAGTATCAAAAGATCTCTTGGCTGCATGCCATTCGTTTCTATTATCAGTGGAGTCCATGGTGTATAAAGATCTTTGCGCCTGGTGGAGCCGGGAGCTAGCCAACTTGTACTTTGATAAGGTATTTCTCTTGAAAGAGGTCGCATAAGAGATGATCCGACCCCTGAGGAACGCTTTACCGGCGTCCCAGAAGAGGTTCGGGACATCAGAGTGTGGAGCATTGGCCGTGGAATATTCTGTCCATGACTTTGCCATGAATTGCTGAAAATCAGAGTTGTTGTAGAGGTATGAGGGAAAGCGCCAAATCTTGGGATGTGGAGGTAGGTCGAGGTTGTCAAATTGGGCCGAGATTGGTGCGTGGTCAGATATGGCAATGTCGAGGATGTCTACATCAGTTAACATGGGTACTAGGTTGTCAGACCCAAAAAAATAATCTATTCTGGTGAATACGTTATGTGGGTTGGAGTAGAAGGTAAATTCCCTGTCCGCTGGATGTTTTAAACGCCAGAGGTCCTGAAAGTGAAGGGATTCCATGGTGGATGCAAAGAGTGTGGGGGAGACAGGGTCAAGGCCTGGCGAGGGGCGTCTAGGGGATGATCTGTCATCAGTTTGGTGTATAACGTCGTTGAAATCACCTCCTATTAAGTGGGGGAGGTGGGTGTTATGAAGCAACCATGCCGAAAGTTCACTATAAAAGGTCGTGCCAGGGCTGTTGGGGGCGTAAATGTTGGAAATTACCAATTCCGTGGAACCTAGTTGGACATGAGCTGTGACAAGCCGTCCGTGATCGTCTGAATTTACCGATAGGACCGTGCAGGGAAGGTTCTTATGAATCAGGAGAAGGACTCCAGCTTTACGGCCGTAGGCCCCCGAGCCTAGGACCGTGCCTACCCAGAGTTTTTTCATGCGATGAAAATCAGGAGCTGATAAGTGGGTTTCCTGGAGTAGGGCGATATCAGTGTTGAGTCGTTTTAGATGACGGAGGATCTTCATTCTTTTATTGGGGGACCTAAGCCCTTTCACGTTCCAAGAAACTATTTTCATGTTGGGGATATTGGGAAATGGAATTTTGAGGAAGTTATAGCTAATCTACCGTGTAAGCGGCGTTTTAAGGTAAATACCGGATGAAGAGGAAAGGTGTTATATCTGTCTTGGGAGACAGGTGACAGGAGGACTGTTACCACGGATGTTCCTAGGCTAAAGGGGGGAAGGGAGGGGGAGGAGATAGGAGGTGGGACCTGAAAGAAAATCAAAAATAACATAAACAACATAAGCAAGCGCAAGAACTTCGCTTTTTTCCGCAAGGAGTCACTGTGTAAGTCGGTTCCCAAAAGCACGGCTCTGATGTAGGGCGGCCGAGAGCCCGCGTTAGGAGAGGGGTTTTTCATGCGAGCGGCGAGGGACTCAAACGGAGGGGGGGATGTTGCGGCTATACACAGTGAGGCCGGGAAGGGTACACATAAAAATAATGAACACCGTTTGGAGAGCATCCAAAAAAAAGCAGATCCTATCTGGGCAAGGATATCATAGAAAGCATAACTAGTTGAGCAGTCATCTGTAGGGTACAAATATATATAACTATGTAGCTATGTAAAAACTGCCACTGCGTTGTAAGCAGCATCGAGGATTTGAGGAATAAGTGCAAGAGTCACTTCCACCATTTTAACGCTGGGTTAGCTGTAATTGGACTGGGGCAGAAGCTCTGAAGCGTTTGGGGGAGTCCTTTTGTGGGCTTCTTTGGTCCAGAGGACGGATGAGTGGTGCGGCTTTCGATGGAGTGTGAGGGTGCGAGTCGTGCCGGGAGGCCCGCAGGAAGGCTTCCGCCTCGGAGGGGTCATGGAAAGTCAGTTGTTCGCCAGTAGAGGCTTTGAGGCGGAGAACTGCTGGAAAAGCCAGAGTGAATTTGATTTGCTGATTATAGAGTTCCGTGCAGACCTGCTGAAAAGCTTTCCTCTTTTTTGAGACCTCTATGGAGTAATCGGCAAATATGAGGACTCTTATTCCGTCAATTTGAAGTGAGCGGGTTTGTCTGAACTTTTGTAGAATGAGGGCCTTGTCAGAGTAGTTAAGGTATTTGGCAATTATTGGCCGGGGATTTTTGCGGTCGGAATTGAAAGCTCCCATGCGATGTGCCCTTTCCACTGTGCAGGGGCCCGAGAGACCTAGGGCTTCCGGGATGCGCACAGCGCAGAAATCTGAAATGGCAGAGGCCTGCAGCGATTCCGGGATACCTACGAATCGCAGGTTACTCCTCCTGGCCCTGTTCTCTAAATCATCCAACTTTTGGATGATGTATTGATTAGTCTTATCCTGGGCTTGCTCTGAGGCCTGTGCCTGGTATGACTCCTCTTCCACGCTGGATAGGCGGTGCTCCAGCTCATTGAGTCTGGTGCTGTGTTCCCCTAACTGGGACTTGATCTGGGCCATCCCTGCATTCACTGCCTTCTCCACAGATGCTGCTATCATGGGGGACAAGAGAGCAGCCACAGCCTGTGCTATGCGGTCTGTTGTGTTGTCACAAGGTGGCTGGGATGCTGAGGCATGAGGGGAGGTAGGAGGACTAGGGCAGCTGCTTACCTCCATCCCTGTCGGCGGTGGTGGTGGAGAAGGAGCCGTGTAGGCCAAGACCGGGGCTTCGATTTGCGGCTGGGCCGTCGGCGCCGTCAGGGCCGTTTGCGACCGCGCCCCGGATTTTTCCACGAATCGGTCCATATAGAAGGCGGGGAGTGCCCTGAGGTGTAGGGGTGACCGTCGGGCGTCTCAGGCCGGTTTTATAGGCCGTTTTGTTGCCGTGATGCGGGAGCCGAGGAGAGAAGCAGTCACTCCATGCGGCGCCGGAACCGGAAGTTGGGGTTTACCTTTCAACATGACAATGACCCAAAGCATACAGCAGCAATGACCACACAGTGGATGAAGGAGAAAAAGGTGAATGTCCTTAATGGCTTAGTCAGAGCACAGACTTAAACCACACTGAAAATCTGTGGAGTGATGGAAGTCTATGTGAAAGACTACAGTCCACAAATGGTCACCATCAAATTTAACTGAACTTGGGCAGTTCTGCAAAGAGATGGCAAATATTGAAAAAGTCTAGATGTGCAAAGTTAGTAGAGAAATATTCCAGCAGACTAAAGGCTGTAATTAAAGCAAAAGGTGGTTCTACAAAATACTGACATAAGGGGGGTGATCCTTTCTCCAACTTAGTGATTCCGTTTTTTATTTTATTTTCATTTTTTTGACATGTTGGTGTTATATATTTGACTTGGATATTATAAGCTGCACTAGAAAATACAGCTAGATAAGACAAAAAATGTGTCTGTCTTTATTCTGGCTGCAAAGCAACAAAATGTGATTATTTTAAAGAGGAGGGTGATTCTTTTCTATACCCACCGTATATGGTCCATCATTGTCACTATCCAGAGCAAGATGTGCAGCAGAAGCAAGTACGTTGTAACAGAAAGTGGCTGAAAGTGTCTGGAGACCAGGAGCAATGAATGGAAAGAAGGTGAAAGCAGGATTTTATGGGGAAAAAAGTGTTTATCACATACAGTGGGCAAAGAAAAATAGATGACACCCAGGTATGGTTTAAACCTGGCTTAATTTAGTGTCTGTGGTGCAAACTGCTGGATAGTGATGAGCCGAACACCCCCGGGTTCGGTTCGCACCAGAACCCGCGAACGGACCGAAAGTTCGTACGAACATTAGAACCCTATTAAATACAATGGATGCGAACGTTCGAATTCTAAAGTGCTAATTATAACAACTATTATGCATGTTATTGTCCTAAAAAGGGTTTGGGAACCCGGGTTCTGCACCAGGGGACATGTATCAATGCAAAAAGAAGTTTTAAAAACGGTCGTTTTTCGGGAGCAGTCATTTTAATGATGCATAAAGTGAAAAAAAAAGTCAAATATTCCTTTAAATATCGTACCTGGGGGGTGTCTAAAGTATGCCTGTGAAGTGCCACGTGTTTCCCGTGTTTAGAACTGTCCCTGCACAAAATGACACTTCTAAAGGAAAAAAAAGCCATTTAAAACTTCTTGCGGCTTTAATGTAATGTCTGGTCCCGGTAATATGGATGAAAATCTTTAAGAAAAATGGCATAGCTACCCCATGACCCCCCCCCCCCCACCCCAGCCCATTACCAGCCCCTTTGGGTCTTGTATGGATATTAAGGGGAACCCCGCACATAAAATAAAAAAGGCCCTATATACTCTGAACAGCCGTATACAGGCGGTGCATACAAGACAGGGACTGTAGGTTTGTTCTTATGTAGAATGTGTTTGTAATTTTGAACAGGTACATTGTTGAAGTGTAGCTCCAGCCCAAAAATCTATTTTTAAACTTTTTGGGAAACATAGGTAAGGGTTATCACCCCTGTAACATTTGTTTTGCTGTCTGTGCCCCTGTTCAGAACATTTCACCTCACTTTCCGTCCCAATGACAACTGTTTTTGAAATGTGGTGTTTTTCTTGAAACAAGGATTGCTGATAAAGCATCAGTACAGAGGAGACACCTTTCTCCCATATTTATTCTTACAGGAGAGAATTTTCCTTCCTAGGGGTAGATTTCCTCTCACTTCCTGTTGTCTTCTTTCGTTTGCAAGTAGGAGTCGTTTGTAAGTTGGATGTTTGAAAGTAGGGACCTGCCGTATATACTCTGCAGAAATAGGCCCCTTAGTTGTTGGTGTTGGCACAACACTGTAAGCACTCACAGTTACTCTTGGTTGGTGCTGGAACGCCCTGCTGTCAACTATTATATCATGAATTTTAATTACATATAATTCTTGAACAGTGGTAGTAAAAATTGGGGCTTTGATGGTGGTGCTGGTGCCACAACACTGTAAGCCCTGACAGTTACTCTTGGTGGGTGCAGCAATGGGCCCTGCTGTGAATTATTAGATCAAGAATTGTAATTGCATGCCCCTGTTGAACAGGGGCTGAAAAATTGGGCTTTTCGTGGTGGTGGTGGTGGTGGTGGTGTTGCCACAACACTGTAAGCCCTCAGAGTTACTCTTGGTGGGTGCAGGAATGGGCCCTGCTGTGAATTATTAGATCAAGAATTGTAATTACATGCCCCTTTTGAACAGGGGCTGAAAAATTGGGCCTTTCGTGGTGGTGGTGGTGGTGGCGTTGCCACAACACTGTAAGCCCTCAGACTTACTCTTGGTGGGTGCAGGAATGGGCCCTGCTGTGAATTATTACATCAAGAATTGTAATTGCATGCCCCTGTTGAACAGGGGCTGAAAAATTGGGCCTTAGGCACTGGTGGCACAACACCACAACCCCTCACAGATACTGTACTTGGAGCACAGCAATGAGCCCTGTTGCAAAGTATTGCTTCAAAAATTGTAATGACACGCCCCTGTTAAACAGGGGCTGAAAAATTGGGCCTTAGGCACTGGTGGCACAACACTACAACCCCTCACAGATACTGTACTTGGAGCACAGCAATGAGCCCTATGGCAAATTATTGCTAAAAAAATTGTAAGTACACGCCCCTGTAAAACAGGGGCTGAAAAATTGGGCCTTAGCCACTGGTGGCGGCACCCATAAACAAAAATGATCTTCCAAGCTATCATCATCAATCGTATCATTGAGGACTCGGAGGAGGAGGATAGCCAGTCAACATAACAGCACAGGCACTCAGCATCAGCATCAGTCTTGAAGGGACGTGACATGTTAAAATCAATTAGTCTGTTATATCAGCATCAGGTGTGTGGTAGCTGGTGGTGATCCAAGACTGGTTCATCTTGATGAAAGTCAGTCGATCAACCGAGTCGGTGGACAGGCGCACCCTGTGATCCGTGACAAATCCTCCAGCAGCACTGAATGTGCGTTCCGAAAGAACGCTGGATGCAGGACAGGCCAGTAGCTCAATTGCATACTGTGCAAGCTCTGGCCAGTGATCCATCCTCAAGACCCAGTAAGCCAGAGGATTTTCGGTGGGGAAGGTGTCCAAGTCTGACCTTGCCCCTAGATATTCCTGCACCATGTTTATCAGACGCTGGCGATGGTTGCTGGAACCAATCATACTTTGGGGCTGCAGACTAAAGAATTGTCTGAACGCATCGGTCAGACGGCCACCTTCCCCACCGCTCCTTCTTTGACTGGCCGAAGCCTCAGCAACTCGTTGTCCTGGACCAGGAGTTTGTAACCTCCCAGTCTCTGGGAACGCGTTGCACAGACCTTTCTGCAAGGCCTCCCGGAGTTGTCTCATCCTCTGCTCCCTCTGCGACGGTAACATAAGGTCCGCAACCTTACCCTTGTACCGTGGATCAAGGAGAGTGGCCAGCCAGTAATGGTCCCTCTCCTTGATCCGAAGAATACGAGGATCCTTCCGCAGACTTTGCAGGATCAGGGAGGCCATGCAGCGTAGGTTTGCTGAGGCATTCGCTCCGGAGTCCTCTGGGTCACTAAGGACGACATGATCCGCAGTCACCTCCTCCCAGCCACGTACAAGTCCACTGGTTTCTTGGGACTGTAAATCATCCCTAAAAGACTGCTGCTGATGATGCTGAGTGCCAGCCTCCACCTCCATGCTGACACAATCCTCCTCCTCCTCCTCCTCTTCCTCCTCTTCCTCTTCCTGTGCGATGGGTGGGACAGAAGGAACACTGTCTGGGTAAAGGGGGCCTTGAGAGGCAAGGAAGTCCTCCTCTTCCTGCCTCTGTTCTGCCTCAAGTGCCCTGTCCATTATTCCACGCAGCGTGTGCTCCAACAGGTGGACAAGAGGTACAGTGTCACTGATGCATGCACTGTCACTGCTCACCATCCTCGTGGCCTCCTCAAATGGTGCCAGGACAGTGCATGCATCCCTGATCATGCCCCACTGGCGTGGAGAAAAAAAACCAAGCTCCCCTGACCCTGTCCTGGTGCCGTAGTCGCACAGGTACTCATTGATGGCCCTCTGCTGCGTGTGCAGCCGCTGCAGCATGGCCAACGTTGAGTTCCACCTGGTGGGCATGTCACATATAAGGCGGTTCTTGGGCAGGTTCAACTCCTTTTGCAGCTCAGCCAGGCGAGCACTGGCATTATAAGATCTGCGGAAATGCACACAGACTTTCCTGGCCTGCCTCAGGACATCCTGTAAGCCCGGGTACCTGCCCAAGAATCGCTGCACCACCAGGTTAAGGACGTGAGCCACACAGGGCACATGGGTCAGTTGTCCCTGTCGGAGGGCGGAGAGGAGGTTGGTGCCATTGTCGCAAACCACCATTCCTGGCTTAAGCTGGCGTGGCGTCAACCACCTCTCGGCCTGGCCCTGCAGAGCAGACAGGACCTCTGCCCCAGTGTGGCTTCTGTCCCCCAAACACACCAGCGCAAGCACGGCATGGCATCTTTTTGCCTGCGTACTTGCGTAGCCCCGTGAACGGCTACGGAGCACCGCTGGTTCATAGGACAAACCACAGGAAGAGGCCATGGAGGAAGAAGAAGAGGAGGGGGTGGAGGAGAGAGGTGTGTCACAACCAGTAGTAGCATTTTGGAGGCGTGGCGGTGGGACAACCTCCAACACTACTGCACCTTGTCCTGCATCCTTCCCAGCTGCCAAAAGAGTGACCCAATGGGCCGTGAAAGAAAGGTAACGTCCCTGTCCATGCCTGCTGGACCATGAGTCAGCGGTAATATGCACCTTACCGCTGACCGCCCTGTCCAGCGAGGCCAAGACATTGCCTTCCACATGCCGGTAGAGAGCCGGAATAGCCTTCCGTGAGAAAAAGTGGCGTTTGGGAACCTGCCACTGAGGAACCGCACATTGCACAAACTCACGGAAGGGGGCCGAGTCTACCAACTGAAAAGGCAGCAGTTGAAGCGCTAGCAATTTAGCCAAGCTAGCATTCAACCGCTGGGCATGTGGATGGCTGGGAGTGAACTTCTTTCGACGGTCCAGCAGCTGGGGCAGGGAAATTTGCCTGCTAGAATCGGACGTCGGTGTACTGCTAGCAGAGTGGCCGCAAGTACTTGGCTGTGACACGCCTAATTCTACACCTTCATTCCTCTCAGTGCATGTTTCAGAGAGGACTGAAGTTATAGTGGGGTTGGAGATCCCAGCTGATGCGGTGCAAGGAGAGGTCCGCTTTGTTCTTTGGTGTGGGTCTTTGAGGTAGGCTTGCCAACGAGCTGCATGGCAGGTCAACATATGTCTGGTCAGGCATGTGGTACCCAAGCGGCTGATGTTTTGGCCACGCGATATACGCTTGAGACATATGTTGCAAACAGCAGCTGTGCGATCTGATGCACTAGCCTCAAAAAAGGCCCACACCAAGGAACTTTTTGAATGACGGGCAGAGGCAGCGCCCTGCACAGGCGGAGCTCTGCGGTGTGATTCCGTCGGTGTACTGCCCTTACGCTGGCCACCAAAGGGCATCCTGTCTCGTTGGAGATGTGCCTCCTCCTCATCCTCCTCCTCCTCTCTCCTATTAGGCACCCACGTGGAGTCAGTGACCTCATCATCCCCTCCCTCCTCATCACTGGAGCCAATCTGGCAGTATGCTGCAGCTGCTGGAACATGACTGCCAGATTGGTGTCCTTCTTGAGCATCCCCTCTGTCTGCTCTCACCCTACTGCCTTCCTGTAGCTGGGTTTCATCATCAGACCCTTCGAAACGCTGGGCATCCTCCTGGAGCATGTACCCAACACTGTGCTCAAACAGTTCGGGGGACTCCTCAGGAGGAGGACATGGTGGGTCTAGGGAAGGAGTGACTGATGATGAGTCTGACATTGATACCAGGGAAGAGGATGCTTTGGCAGCTGCTTTGCCAGTACCCTGAGCCTGGGTGAGAGAGGATGAGGAGGAGGAGGAGGGCTTGGTCATCCACTCTACCAAGTCTTCGGCATGATGTGGCTCAACATGTCCAGCTGCCGAAAAGAAGGACAAGCGTGTCCCATGGCCATGTGCTGATGACAATGCACCGCGTCCACGACCAGCACTGTTGCCCCCAGACACAGAGCCTGCTTGCCCTCTTTTATTGCCTCCTGACTGTCTGCCTCTCCTTGTTTGCCTTCCAGACATTCTAATAGATGGCCTGCAGGGAGATGGGAAAAAAGCAATAAGGGCTACCTTCAGGTGTCCTTCTCTGTCCCTTGAAACAAGGACTTGCACAGTGAAAGAAACTGACACTCTCCCTACCTACAGTTTTCTGTCCCTAGAAAAAATGTTTTTTTTAAGCACAATATAGCACAAGGAGAATTCACTCACTGTCCTTCCAGGTCCCTGGAAACAAGGACTTGCACAGTGAAAGAAACTGACACTCTCCCTACCTACAGTTTTCTGTCCCTAGAAAAAATGTTTTTTTTAAGCACAATATAGCACAAGGAGAATTCACTCACTGTCCTTCCAGGTCCCTGGAAACAAGGACTTGCACAGTGAAAGAAACTGACACTCTCCCTACCTACAGTTTTCTGTCCCTAGAAAAAATGTTTTTTTTAAGCACAATATAGCACAAGGAGAATTCACTCACTGTCCTTCCAGGTCCCTGGAAACAAGGACTTACTTGCACAGTGAAAGAAACTGACACTCTCCCTACCTACAGTTTTCTGTCCCTAGAAAAAATGTTTTTTTTAAGCACACTATAGCACAAGGAGAATTCACTCACTGTCCTTCCAGGTCCCTGGAAACAAGGACTTACTTGCACAGTGAAAGAAACTGACACTCTCCCTACCTACAGTTTTCTGTCCCTAGAAAAAATGTTTTTTTTAAGCACAATATAGCACAAGGAGAATTCACTCACTGTCCTTCCAGGTCCCTGGAAACAAGGACTTGCACAGTGAAAGAAACTGACACTCTCCCTACCTACAGTTTTCTGTCCCTAGAAAAAATGTTTTTTTTAAGCACAATATAGCACAAGGAGAATTCACTCACTGTCCTTCCAGGTCCCTGGAAACAAGGACTTGCACAGTGAAAGAAACTGACACTCTCCCTACCTACAGTATTCTGTCCCTAGAAAAAATGTTTTTTTTAAGCACAATATAGCACAAGGAGAATTCACTCACTGTCCTTCCAGGTCCCTGGAAACAAGGACTTGCACAGTGAAAGAAACTGACACTCTCCCTACCTACAGTTTTCTGTCCCTAGAAAAAATGTTTTTTTTAAGCACAATATAGCACAAGGAGAATTCACTCACTGTCCTTCCAGGTCCCTGGAAACAAGGACTTGCACAGTGAAAGAAACTGACACTCTCCCTACCTACAGTTTTCTGTCCCTAGAAAAAATGTTTTTTTTAAGCACAATATAGCACAAGGAGAATTCACTCACTGTCCTTCCAGGTCCCTAGAAACAAGGACTTGCACAGTGAAAGAAACTGACACTCTCCCTACCTACAGTTTTCTGTCCCTAGAAAAAATGTTTTTTTTAAGCACACTATAGCACAAGCACAAAACACACTGACACTCTCCCTACCTATCCTTCTCTTTCCCTAAACTAAAGGAATCCAGGTTAAGCAAGAAAGAAATAAAAGTCACTGTCCCTGCATATGCTGCTCTATCCCTGCTCCGGAACACACTACACTAGGCCGCCGTGCTGGCGGCCTTTTATAGTGTGGGGCGTGTACTAAACACCCTCAGCAATAATTGGCCACAGGCATCCTGCCTGTGGCCAATCATTGCTCTCCTCGCTGCCGGCGCTGTGATTGGCCAAGCATGCGGGGTCACAGTGCATGCTTGGCCAATCACAGCGCCTGGATGACACTGCGATGGCGTAGTGCATTGTGGGCCGTTCGCGTCACTCGAATTTGGCGCGAACGGCCCAAATCGTTCGATCTTCGTCGAACGATCGAACAGCCGATGTTCGAGTCGAGCGTATGTTCGACTCGAACACGAAGCTCATCCCTACTGCTGGATATTCCTTTATTACTTTGTCATCATCACACTAAGCAATTAATGGTGCACATGATGCAGAAATGCGGTACACTCAAGGATTTAATAAGGCAAGCAATGCACATATGGTAACTAAGCATTGATTTGAAGGGAAATCTTTTTTCAAGCGTGCTTACTGTGCCTGGAAGGGTCTCAAGCAGGGCTTTTTTTTTTCTTCAGAGTGAAAAACTCATAATGTGCAGCTATTAATATCTTAAGGGAAGCTTGTGAGGGAAACACATGGGCTACCATTGATAAACTATTTCTAATGTGCTAGTTGCCTTACTGTTATGATAATTCCCTGGCTTTGGCAATTTCAGTGACCCACAGCATGGGTGCTGCATATTGGGAGTTGTAATTTTACTCTGGCTGATGTTGCTGCACACTTTTTTCAGGTCAATAACTCAGAAATCAGTGAACGCCGAGTTGGTCAGGCAACTAAACCAGTGTTCAGAGAAGGGGCTCAGCCATGGCAGGCTGTAGTTTTTTTGTGTAATTTTAATGCAAAATGCAAATCATTACAACCGAGTGAAGGCCCATTGGCACCAACTGCCATAGACCCTCAACTGTCGCTGATTTTGAAAAACTGTCCCTTTTTTGGAAAAACAAATTCCTCTGTCTCTCTTTCTCTTTCCTCCTCGGTTGCACCGTTTTTTTTGTCCTGACGTAAAGACGTCTTTGATCAATTTTACTATTTAACTACCAGAAGTATTATTTTTCATTAAACCTTCAGTTCATTTTGGAGAACTGAAGAAAGTGCAGAGAAGGGCAAGCAAACTGATAAGAGGCATGGAGTTCAGTTATAAGGATAGATTAGCTGAACTGAATGTATTCTCTCTTGAGAAGAGATGATTAAGGCGGGGGGGGTATCATTACCATGTATTAATAGATAGGTGGTCCATATAATGATTTTGGTGCAGAGTTATTCCCATTATGGTCATTACAAAGGACAAAGAGGCACTCTTTACATCTAGAGTAAAAGAGATTTAACCTCCACATATGGAAAGGTTTCTTTACAGTAAGAGCTGTGAAAATGTGGAAAAGACTCCCTCAAGAACTAGTTCTAGCCAGCTAAGTAAATTGTTTTTTTTTAAATATCTGGATGCATTCCTAAATGCAAAAAATATAACCAGATATTAATGATATAGGTTGTGTATCCGGTGAATATTTAACTGCCTCCCAGGGGATCAGGAAGGATATTTTTCCCCATTGGAGCAAATTAGATCATGCTTTATGGGGTTTTTGTGCCTTCCTCTGGATCAGCTAAGGGTATAGGATTCTGTATATGAAGATTTTCTATTTTATTTTTCTATTTATTTATATTTTTCTTATTAGTTGAACTATATGGACTTGTGTCTTTTCTCAACATGACTAACCCTAAACAGGTATTTAACCTAAAAAATGTATAACATTTGCTATTTTGAAAGTCCATATAAACGAAAAAATTAGGTAAAAAAAACCCTTGTTGGTTTAAAGCCAAACTAAACTCCCATCATTTAGAACTTTAGAGCTAGCTGCCTGTACCTGGAAGAAGCAGCACCCGGAAGAAGACCAAGATGCTGGAGCAGAACCCGCTGTATGGCTCCCAAACAGCAGTTTACAGTGGGACAATTCTGAATTCGCTGTGCATGTGAATATGTGCTTTGAAGAGCACTACAGTACTGCAGCTAAGTGGGGAAAAAACATTTAGGATGGGGGGCTGAATACCACTTTAACCAATCATTTTGGTGCATTTATTTTTCATGGCAGATGAAACTGAAGACATGACAGAGTTGTGATTTTTGCCTACATCATTTTTGTTAAAGGGCATCCCTCTTTCTCATCTCAGAAAGTTGGTAGGTATATTGAAAGAAACATTGACTGGAAACATTCAGTTCCCAGCAGTTTGCTAACAAAAATACTGTAAGTGATAGTAAAACATATGAGACTTGAGAAAGGGGCATGAATCCCAAAAATACAGTATGTTGCTTGCTGTGTTCCTGTCTACCTCCCCCACTTGGTCTGTATGAGTGGTGTCCAGATCATCCAGTTTACAGAAAAGAACAGCACTGTGTATGTGTGTGTTAAACTGGTGGCTTCAGCTCCAGTTCTTCTCCCTCACCAAGTGTTGCCTGGTGACACTTACCTGGTCAGAGGCCAAAGTGCTGAGAGGGCTTCCCTTGTGGCTAAGTGCAGAGCACCCCTGAAGGTGGTAACAGGGAGTGCTATGCTCAGAGAAGCAGGGGTTGCCAGTTGTGGCGGGCTGAGGGGATGAGGAGATGTCCGCAGGGTGGCGGTTGACAAGCAGAATGCACTGCTGGGCAGGAGTCCCTCAAGAGTATCAGATTAAAATTGGCAGAAGGGAGAGCCAGGAGAAGATTTAGGAGCCAGGCCAGAAGTTAGGCACGGAAGATCAGCCAGGAGTAAGGCAGCAAGCAGAGTCAGGAGTCAGCTGGGGTCATATACTTGAAATCAGGCAATAGCGGAGTCAGAAGAGCAAGCCAGGGGTCATACACAAATCATCAGACAGAAGCAGAGTGAATGGAACAAGCCACGAGTCAAAGCCAGGAATAGAGACAGGTCAAAGGCAAGCTGGGTCGGTAACAGGAAATTAAATAACAACAGGAACTCAGGAACACATGTGAGATGAAGGTCATCCAGCAACTAGTGGCTGATGCTGCTGGCCTTAAATAAGCCACTGGGCACCAGAATCTGTCATGCATTGTGCACTAGACATGTGCAATTCGTTTAGTTTCTAATTCGTTTTTCACCAATTTAGAGAAATTCTTTAATTCCGAAATTTTCGAATTTCCGAATTTTTCAATTTCCAAATTTTCGGATTTTCGGATTTCCGAAATATCAAATTTTCGAATTTTTAAATGTACAAATTTTGTGATTTCCGAATTTTTCAGTTTACGAATTTTCGGATTTTCGGATTTCCGAAATTTCGAATTTCCGAATTTCGGAAATTCGGAATTTCGAAAATTCGAAAATTCGAAATTGCAAAATTCGAGATTCGAAAATTTGAAATTGCAAAATTCGAAAATCTAAAATTCGAAAATGTCAAAATTCGAAATCTAAAATTCGAAAATGGCAAATTCGTCTTTCTCATTTTTTTGCTTTTTTCGGAAATTCGAAAAAATTGTTGTTTTCGTTTTATTCATTTTTTTGGGAATTCGGAAATTCGAAAATTCGGAATTCGAAAATTCGGAATTCACGAAAAAAGCAAAAAAACTAAAAAAACGAATTTTTCAGCAGTGCACATGTCTATTGCGCACTGGCTCATGAATCTTTGCAGCCGTTCGTGCCCATGTGCGCATGCACATTAGCATTGGCAAATTCCAATGTGCCAATCTGTGACTCTGCTGGGCATTAGCAGATGTGCCAGTTCTTCTTTGAACTGTTCTCTGACACCTGGCCTGTAGGGCACCAGAACTTGCGAACAGGCAATAAATTTGTTCGAACATCCGAACACCGTTAAAGTCTATGGGACTCGAACATGAAAAATCTAAAGTGCTAATTTTAAAGGCTTATATGCAAGTTATTGGCATAAAAAGTGTTTGGGGACCCGGGTCCTGCCCCAGGGGACATGTATCAATGCAAAAAAAGTTTTAAAAACTGTGTTTTTTTCGGGAGCAGTGATTTTATTAATGCTTAAAGTGAAACAATATAAGTGAAATACTCCTTTAAATATCATACCTAGGGCTCACAGGTTTCTGTTGCATCAGAGGGGGGCGGGTCACCCGCACGTCACTGGGGAAGCCCAGATTTCCCCTTGCGTCAGAGGAAGATGGGGTCACGTGACGGGTGGCCCCGCCCTCAGCTTCATAAGAGCTGTCACTGGCTGAAGCCGCGTCATTCCTGGGGTGCCTCCGGTGGAGACAGGATGCTTGCCGTTCCTCGCTGTGCTGGACATCATCGCTGGAGCCTGGACCTGAAGAGGAGAGATCATCCATCGCTGGACCCCGGAGAGGAGAGATCATCCATCGCTGGACCCCGGAGAGGAGATCACCCATCTCAGGATACTGAGAGTGGATTACCACCGCTGGAATCTTTTTTTTTTTTTTTTTTTTTTAATAAAGGACTTTTCCCAACGGTGTCTGTGTGTTTTTTTACAATTTTTTACACTTTCTTTGTGAAATGGTAGGGGTACCCCGTTACTAATTCACATAGGGGGAGCAGAATCTGGGGTCCCATTTGATAAAGGGGGCTTCCAGATTCTGATAAGCCCCCCGCCCGCAGACCCCCACAACTACCAGGCAAGGGTTGTGGGGATGAGGCCCTTGTCCCCATCAACATGGGGACATGGTGCTTTGAGGGGTCACAGACCCCCAAAGCATCCTCCCCATGTTGAGGGCATGTGGCCTGGTACGGTTCAGAAGGGGGGGTGCTCTCTCGTCCCCCCTCTTTTCCTGTGGCCTGCCAGGTTGCGTGCTCGGATAAAGGGTCTGGTATGGATTCTTGGGGGGAAATCCACGCCATTTTTTTTCAAATTTGGCATGGAGTTTCCCTTAAAATCCATACCAGACCTGAAGGGTCTGGTAAGGATATTTGGGGGGAACCCCACGTAATTTTTTTATTTGACGCAGGGTTCCCCTTATTATCCATACCAGACCTGAAGGGCCTGGTAATTGAATTTGGGGGGACCCCCACACATTTTTTTTTATCAATGACTTTTCTCTGTGTTGCCTGGAGCCGACAATTCATTATAGCCGCGAGTGCTTTTAAATGTCTTTTTTTCCTTCAGAAATGACACTTTGTGCAGGGACAGTTCTAAGCACGGGAAACAAGCGCTACTTTGTAGGGATACTATACACACCCCCTAGGTACAAAATTTAAAGGAATATTTCACTTTTATTGTTTCACTTTAAGCATTATTAAAATCACTGCTCCTGAAAAAACTTCAGTTTTTAAAACTTTTTTTTGCATTGATACATGTCCCCCGGGGCAGGACCCGGGTTCCCAAAGACTTTTTATGACAATAACTTGCATATAAGCCTTTAAAATTAGCACTTTAGATTTCTCCCATAGACTTTTACCGCGTGTTCCGCGGCTTTTCGAATTTGCCGCAAACACCCCAAATTGTTCGCTGTTCTGCAAACGGGCGAACAGGCAATGTTCGAGTCGAACATGAGTTTGACTCGAACTCGAAGCTCATCCCTACTGGCCTGTATCAGAGTGTGGTACCCAGCACATCTGTATGCCGATCTCCTCTAATTTAACTGTAAGTGGATACTTTGTTTTTACTGATTATAGAGTGCAAGATACTAAAGCATCTATGTGCACTTACTGTTTTCTTTCATGTTGCCTGATGCTGGTGGATTTTCCCTAAACCTGATTGTGAGGTGCAGCAGGAAGCATGAAAGTGTTACTAAACTCACTGCATTTACTATATCTGGTCTCTCGCAGAACACAGAACATGGAAATGCAATGGTTTTAGTAAATATAAACTGCTAAATACCATTTTTCATCAGCAGTTGGAGTAGTCATGTGACTTCTTTCAGTGCCTGGTTAAAGCTTGTAGGAGGAGTTTTCATTCTGCTCTGATGGTCCTATAAGGCTGCAGGACCCCTGACCCTCTGTCTGAACAGTGCTGATTGGCCCTGTGCTGATTATATGCACTCTCCCAAGAAAAACAAACAAACTCTCTCGTAATACACACCAAACTGAGCATGTGCAGAGTGCCCCAAGGACAGTAGAAGGAGGGGAGAATCAGAGAAGACAGGATCAAACAGTCTTATTACACACTACAGAGAATTAATCCTTTAGGTCCCACAGTGAGTATAACAAGCATGCTTTACTGCATATACAGACTGATTTTACTGATGTGGGTTTAGTAACACTTTAACCCTATGAATATCAGATGTTCATAACCTTTTGGCTTCCTTTGAAATTAACTTTCATTAAGTGACAGTTTTTTTTTTTACTTTACAATATACTTGGAAAATCAACATTATATGTCCCTCTCCTGTTGTGCCTGTTTTGGGAGCGCCACATGTTTTGTCATTTTAGTTCAACATATCTAGCTGTATAGCCTATTCATCTAAAGTATGTTAGATAAAAAAAAAAAATCTTCGAAAGGCCTAATCATTTCCAAACAATACAGAAATTCTGAAATGTGATTAACATGATTTATGTTGCTGTAAGGAGCTATGCTGGATATAGCACTGTATATATGAAGAAAGAAGTAAATGGGTTAATGATATACAAGACCAGAAGTTATTTTCTATCACTCCCCTCTGCAAGTGTTGTATGCACCCCTAGCTGCCGTCCTCCCTCCAAGTACTTTCACTCCAGCTGCCTCTCTGAAATGATGATTTAGCTTCATGCTGACGTCCCTGCAAACAATAGTCGCAGATGGGAGGCGGGAACCGGACACACCAACCAAAATGCCTATTATGTCAGGAAGCCGTTTCTTGCTCTTCTTTTTTCGTCGGCTCTTTATGGCTATTAATATTTCCTGCTCCGTATTGAATTATCCTGAAGGTGCCTTTGTTAACCATATTGTAGCCACAAGCCCCATTTTAGTTTTTTTGCCCTGTTAATTGTGTTGTGAAAATACAGAGGTCAGTCATAACATTGCAGAGCAGCTCAGGAAATGCATTAATTATCACCGCAATTGCAGTCGTTGCTAAAAGCGTGTAAAGCGTCACATAGAGCAAGCGTAATCGTCTACAGTTTTCTGTGTTACAATTATGCAGTGAAAGGTCAGCGGCATTCATTTACAGGCATGTGTATACATACAGATTTTCCTTCAGATGCTGTGTGTGAATTTGCCGTATGGGGAGTTTATATGATGAAGTCATGTCAGCTGGTAATAAAAGAGATTATAACAACCAGGCAATACAAATGGAGAATTAGGCCCCTTTCACACTGAGGCGTATTTCAGGCGTTTTTGCGCTAAAAATAGCGCATAAATAACGCCTGAAATACTCCTGCCCCAGCATTCTCAATGTGAAAGCCCAAGGGGCTTTCACACTGAGGCGGTGCGCTGGCAGGAGACAAAAAAATCTCCTGCAAGCCGCATCTTTGGAGCGGTGAAGGAGAGCAGGACTGGGAGAATCCTGGCTAACTCCAGTCAGTTTAGCTTTCAGATTCACAGTGAAGTAAAAAAATTAACCCATTATTAACATTACAGACTAGGTAAAAAAAAAATGCAAAACAGGCAGATGAATGACAGGATCCCTTCCCCAATTCCGAGAACACGTTGAGTTCTTGGAAAAAAAATACAAGGAGTGTCGTGACTGGAGAAGAGGACCTGAAGAGGAGGGCAACCGTCAGTTACATAGTTAGTCTGGTTGAAAAAAGACACAAGTCAATCTACAGTAGTTCAACCAATAAAAGGAGAAAAAAAATACAATCCTATATACACAATCCTATACCCACAGGTGATCCAGAGGAAGGCAAAAAACAAACAAAACAACAAAGCATTTTCCAATTTGCTCCAGCAGGGGAAAAAATTCCTTCCTGATCCCCCGAGAGGCAATCGGATATTCCCTCGATCAACTTTACCTATAAATATTAGTATTCAGTTATATTATGTACATTTAGGAAAGTATCCAGGCCTTTCTTAACCACTTAAGGACCGCCGCCAGTACATATACATCAGCAGAGCGGCACGGCCGGGCATAGGCACGTACAGGTACATCCCCTTTAAGATGCGAGCTGAGGGTCGCGCGTGCACGGGCCGCCGGCGGCCTGCTCGCGACCCGATCCGGAGCTCCGTGGCCGCGGCCGCCGGTGTCCCGCGATCGGGTCACAGAGCTGAAGAACGAGGAGAGGTAAGTGTAAACAAACATCTCCCCGTTCTTCTCAGTGACACTGTTATCGGGAACAGCGATCAATGACGTGTCACGCCAAGTCACACCCCCTAACAGTTATAAACACTCCCTAGGTCACACTTAACCCCTTCAGTGCCCCCTACAGGTTAATCCCTTCACTGCCAGTGTAATTTTTACAGTAATCAGTGCATTTTTATAGCACTGATAGCTGTAAAAATGATAATGGCCCCAAAATGGTGTCAAAAGTGTCCGATGTGTCCGCCATAATGTCGCAGTCACGATAAAAATCGCTGATCGCCGCCATAACTAAAAAAAATATATATTATTAAAAATGCCATAAAACAATCCCCTATTTTGTAGAAGCTATAACTTTTGCGCAAACCAATCAATAAACACCTATTGCGTTTTTTTTTACCAAAAATATGTAGAAAAATACGTATCGGAACAAAACTGTGGGAAAAAAAAGTTTTTTTATGTATTTTTTGGGGATATTTATTATAGCAAAAAGTAAAAGATATTGCATTTTTTTCAAAATTGTCACTCTGTTTCTGTTTATAGCGCAAAAAATAAAAGCCGCAGAGGTGATCAAATACCACCAAAAGAAAGCTCTATTTCTGGGAAAAAAAGGACGTCAATTTTGTTTGGGAGCCATGTCGCACGACCGCGCAATTGTCAGTTAAAGCAACACAGTGCCGAATCGCAAAAAGTGGCCTGGTCCTTTAGCAACAAAATGTTCCGGGGCTTAAGTGGTTAAAAAAATCTACTGAGCTGGCCAGAACCACCTTTTGAGGGAGTCTATTCCACATTTTCATCGCTTTTACTGTGAAGAAACCTTTCCGTATTTGGAGATTAAATCTCTTTTCCTCCAAACCTAAAGAGTGCCCCCTTGTCCTCTGAGATGACCTTAACCACTTAAGCCCCGGACCATTTCGGGCCATTAGGACCAGGCCTGTTTTTGGGATTCGGCACTGCGCTGCTTTAACTGTAAATTGTGCGGACATGCAATGTTGTACCCAAATGAAATTTGCGTCCTTTTCTTCCCACAAATAGAGCTTTCTTTTAATGGTATTTGATTGCCTCTGCGATTTTTATTTTTTGCGATATAAACAGAAAAAGACCGAAAATTTTGAAAAAAAATGATATTTTCTACTTTTTGTTATAAGAAAAATCGAATAAACTCAATTTTAGTCATACATTTAGGCCAAAATGTATTCAGCCACATGTCTTTAGTAAAAAAAAATGTCAATAAGCGTATATTTATTGGTTTGCGCAAAAGTTATAGCGTTTACAAACTAGGGTACATTTTCTGAAATTTACACAGCTTTAAATTTATGACTGCCTATCTCATTTCTTGAGGTGCTAAAATGGCAGGGCAGTACAAAACCCCCCCAAATGACCCCATTTTGGAAAGTAGACACCCCAAGGAAATTGCTGAGAGGCATGTTGAGCCCATTGAATATTTATTTTTTTGTCCCAAGTGATTGAATAATGACAAAAAAAAAAAAAATAATACAAAAAGTTGTCACTAAATGATATATTTCTCACACATGCCATGGTTATATGTGGAATTGCACCCCAAAATACATTCTGCTGCTTCTCCTGAGTACGGAGATACCACATGTGTGGGACTTTTTAGGAGCCTAGCCACGTACGGGACCCCGGAAACCAAGCACCACCTTCAGGATTTCTAAGGGCGCAAATTTTGGATTTCACTCTTCAATACCTATCACAGATTCGAAGGCCATAAAATGCCAAAATAGCACAAAACCCCCCCAAATGACCCCATTTTGGAAAGTAGACACCCCAAGCTATTTACTGAGAGGCATGTTCAGACCATGGAATATTTTATATTTTGCCACAAGTTGCGGGAATATGACAAACTTTTTTTTTTTTGCACAAAGTTGTCACTAAATGATATATTGCTCACACATGCCATGGGCATATGTGAAATTACACCCCAAAATACATTCTGCTGCTTCTCCTGAGTACGGGGAAACCACATGTGTGGGACTTTTTGGGAGCCTAGCCGCGTACGGGACCCCAAAAACCAAGCACCGCCTTCAAGGTTTCTAAGGGCATAAATTTTTGATTTCACTCCTCACTACCTATCACAGTTTTGAAGGCCATAAAATGCCAAGATGGCACAAAACCCCCCCAAATGACCCCATTTTGGAAAGTAGACACCCCAAGCTATTTGCTGAGAGGCATGTTGACCCCATTGAATATTTTTTTTTTTGTCCCAAATGATTGAATAATGACAAAAAGAAAAAAAAAATGTACAAAAAGTTGTCACTAAATGATATATTGCTCACACATGCCATGGTTATATGTGGAATTGCACCCCAAAATACATTCTGCTGCTTTTCCTGAGTACGGGGATACCACATGTGTGGGACTTTTTAGGAGCCTAGCCGCGTACAGGGCCCCAAAAACCAAGCACTGCGAACGCTGCAGTTATGTGTGTTGTGTTTGGTAAGTGACAGTGATCGATCGATACTGCACTTGGGTGGGCTGGGCTGGGCTGGGCTGGGCGGAGGGGCTAAACGCAGGCGCTAGCAGGTATCTGGGCTGATCCCGCTAACACTGCGTTTTTGGGAACCCTAAACCGCTGGGGATGCTAGTATAGATCTGATCAGATCTGATCAGATACTATACCACTAAGGGGGGTGTATGCTTTGCGCGTGGGTGTTAGCGTTACTGTCACTAACCTAACACTGCCTGGGGCGACGCAGACCCTCTCTGGCGCTAAAACCTAAACTGATCGGTAGCCAGTAATTTCATCAAACATTTGGGCAATATAGTGTGTTTTAGTGCATTAAAATTAAAAAAAGTGTATTTTTTCCCAAAAAAATGCGTTTGAAAAATCGCTGCGCAAATACTGTGTAGAAAAAAAAAATGCAACACCCACCATTTTATTCTGTAGGGCCTTTGCTTTAAAAATATATATAATGTTTGGGGGTTCAACATAATTTTCTTGCAAAAAAAAATATGTTTTCATGTAAACAAAAAGTGTCAAAAAGGGCTTTGTCTTCAAGTGGTTAGAAGAGTGGATGTAAGCTTCCTAATGTTGTGTATAAAATGCCAGAACAGTTCAAAACCCCCCCAAATGACCCCATTTTGGAAAGTAGACACCCCAAGCTATATACTGAGAGGCATGTCGAGTCCATGGAATATTTTATATGTTGACACAAGTTGCGGAAAAAATACAATTTTTTTTTTTTTGCACAAAGTTGTCACTAAATGATATATTGCTCAAACATGCCATGGGCATATGTGGAATTACACCCCAAAATACATTCTGTTGCTTCTCCTGAGTACGGGGATACCACATGTGTGAGACTTTTTGGGAGCCTAGCCGCGTACGGGACCCCAAAATCCAAGCACCGCCTTCAGGCTTTCTAAGGGTGTCAATTTTTGATTTCACTTCTCACTGCCTATCACAGTTTCGGAGGCCATGGAATGCCCAGATGGCACAAAACCCCCCCAAATGACCCCATTTTGGAAAGTAGACACCCCAAGATATTTGCTGAGAGGTATTGTGAGTATTTTGCAGATCTCGCTTTTTGTCACAAAGTTTTGAAAATTGAAAAAAAAAAGAAAAAAAAAATGTTCTTTCTTCATTTTCAAAAACAAATGAGAGCTGTAAAATACTCACCATGCCTCTCAGCAAACAGCTTGGGGTGTCTACTTTCCAAAATGGGGTCATTTGGGGGGGTTTTGTGCTATTTTGGCATTTTATGGCCTTCAAAACTGTGATAGGTAGTGAGGAGTGAAATCAAAAATTTGCGCCCTTAGAAATCCTGGAGGCGGTGCTTGATTTCCGGGGTCCCGTACGTGGCTAGGCTCCTAAAAAGTCCCACACATGTGGTATCCCTGTACTCAGGAGAAGCATCATGAATGTATTTTGGGGTGCAATTCCACATATAACCATGGCATGTATGAGCAATATATCATTTAGTGACAACTTTTTGTAATTTTTCTTTTTTTTTTTGTCATTATTCAATCACTTGGGACAAAAAAAAATATTCAATGGGCTCAACAGGCCTCTCAGCAATTTCCCTGGGGTGTCTACTTTCTAAAATGGGGTCATTTGGGGGGGTTTTGTGCTATTTTGGCATTTTATGGCCTTCAAAACTGTGATAGGTAGTGAGGAGTGAAATCAAAAATTTGCGCCCTTAGAAATCCTGAAGGCGGTGCTTGGTTTCCGGGGTCCCGTACGTGGCTAGGCTCCTAAAAAGTCCCACACATGTGGTATCCCCGTACTCAGGAGAAGCAGCAGAATGTATTTTGGGGTGCAATTCCACATATAACCATGGCATGTGTGAGCAATATATCATTTAGTGACAACTTTTTGTATTTTTTATTTTTTTTTGTCATTATTCAATCACTTGGGACAAAAAAAAAATATTCAATGGGCTCAACATGCCTCTCAGCAATTTCCTTGGGGTGTCTACTTTCTAAAATGGGGTCATTTGGGGGGGTTTTGTACTGCCCTGTCATTTTAGCACCTCAAGAAATGAGATAGGCAGTCATAAATTAAAAGCTGTGTAAATTCCAGAAAATGTACCCTAGTTTGTAAACGCTATAACTTTTGCGCAAACCGATAAATATACGCTTATTGACATTTTTTTTACTAAAGACATGTGGCTGAATACATTTTGGCCTAAATGTATGACTAAAATTGAGTTTATTCGATTTTTCTTATAACAAAAAGTAGAAAATATCATTTTTTTTCAAAATTTTCGGTCTTTTCCGTTTATATCGCAAAAAATAAAAATCGCAGAGGCAATCAAATACCATTAAAAGAAAGCTCTATTTGCGGGAAGAAAAGGACGCAAATTTCGTTTGGGTACAACATTGCATGTCCGCACAATTTACAGTTAAAGCAGCGCAGTGCAAAATTCTGAATTCACCTCTGGTCCTTTAGCTACCAAATGGTCCGGGGCTTAAGTGGTTAAAGTGAATAACTCAACACCAAATTCACTATATGGACCGCTTATGTATTAATTCATGCTGATCATTTCCCCCCTTAATCTCCTCTTCTGAAAAGAGAATAAATTCAGTTCCTCTAATCTTTCCTCATTAATGGAAAAGTAAATAATTCTGCGCTGCCCTGGTAGTGAGCAGCTAACACAACCAATAAACAAGTGGTAAAAACAAATAATACATAAAAGTGTAGCGCTAAGCATAAATAAAGATGCACCTAGTGGTGAGTAAACACAGTGCCAAAAATGTATCAATGTATGAATAAACAAATAAGGCAATATTGGGTGAACAAACAATGTCCAAATCTCTGTGGATGAACCAGAAATGAGTGCACTGAAAAAGTCTCTGATAATAATAAGTGAATGAAGTTCAAAAGATGATGATTTTCTCAAATGTGAAGATTGAGTGATAAACTGGATAGAATAGAATCAACCACCACCAGTAGGTAAGGGGCTTACCGGAAGCAGTGAACCCTAAAGAACATACGTTCAAAGGGTCAACTGAGCATGATATAAAATCACTGTAATGCGGCGTAAACACGATCGTTTTTCATGCCGTTAAAAATGCCATTTTTAAAAATGGCCATTAAAACCGATCGTGTGTATTCTCCAGAGCATTTTTAACGGCGTGAAAAACGGCCATTAAAAATTTCGAACATGCTCTATTTTTTCACGTCGTTTTTCATGTAATTTTTTTTAACGACGTGAAAAACGATAGTGTGTATGCTTTTACGAGGGGAAAAAAATGCGCATGCTCAGAATCAAGTATGAGACGGGAGCGCTCGTTCTGGTAAAACTAGCGTTCGTAATGGAGATAGCACATTCGTCACGCTGTAACGGACTGAAAAGCACAAGGCTGAAAAGCGCGAATCGCCGCTCAACAAAGTTTACTAACATGAAGGGTGGCACCATTTGAACAGAACTTCCCCTTTATAGTGCTGTCGTACGTGTTGTACGTCACTACGCTTTGCTCGAGCGTTTTTTTTAATGATCGTGTGGATGCAAGACAGGCTTGAGAGGAAACATGAAAAAAACTACGAGAATAACTTTGGTTAAAAAAATGGCATGAAAAACGATTGTATGTACGCCGCATAAGAGCTGGATCCTCAGCTGCATTCCACATAGATATCCGATAAACCGAGCCACTGAAGGGAGACCTTTCCTGGTATTGTGTTCATATAGGCAATAACTCCGGAGGTGAGCACATCCAAGCCACACATGTGAAAGGAATTAGGCAGAGAAACACTGGATGCACAGATGATCCATGCAGCCATGTTCAGTCTGTTCAAATCAAAGACAGGTGGGCGGCTGCATGGACCTGCACAAATGTACAGTCGAGAATGCTCCTGGACATCTGCCCAAGATGCCTGCATGAGGCTGCATGGAATACATGTGAATCCTACATGGCTGAGGATGGTCCTTCACACGGGTGGATTGGTACATCTGTGTGAATGAGGTTTTATGGTGTACAATATATTATGGTGTACTGTGTTGCTAAAAATTAAACACATACCCCAAATGTAAATGGACCCTTATAAATGAGGTCCTCTAACACTAAGACATACTTAAAAGCAGTGGCGGTGCATCCATAGTGGGCGCAGGAGCGCTGCCCCCTCTCGCTCCTGCGCTTGTCACTCACAACAATTCATAGGTTCATGCATTGCATGAACCTATGTATTGTCGCCGCCGCTGCCGCCCACTATTCAGATGGCCAGCCCCCTGTTGAGCGCCGGCCATCTGAATAACAGCAGCTGGTTGGTTTTTGGAAGTGCCTATCAGAGCCAGCCTGAGGGCTGTAATCGGCTTCCAAATAGTTAACCAGAGGACGCAAGGGGGTGCGTTCCCTGGTTAACACTGACAGGCGTTTGAGCCAATCAGGTTCACCGGGTCTGGTTACCGGTAACCTGATTGGCTGAAGCGACATTGAGGGCGGGAAAAGACATCGAGGACGGAAGAAGGACGGTGCTGACCCGAGGAAGGTAAGTGCAGGGCTGGGGGGAAACTGGCTGCATTTGGGGACAAACTGGCTGCATTTGGGGGGAAACTGGCTGTATTTGGGGACACACTGGCTGTATATGGGGACACACTGGCTGTATTTGGGGACAAACTGGCTGCATTTGGGGACAAACTGGCTTTATATGGGGACAAACTGGCTGCATTTGGGGACAAACTGGCTGTATATGGGGACAAGCTGGCTGTATATGGGGGGAAACTGGCTGCATTTGGGGACAAACTGGCTGTATATAGGGACAAACTGGCTGTATATGGGGACAAACTAGCTGCATTTGGGGACAAACTGGCTGTATTTGGGGACAAACTGGCTGCATTTGGGGGGAAACTGGCTGCATTTGAGGGGAAACTGGCTGTATTTGGGGGGAAACTGGCTGTATTTGAGGGAAAACTGGCTGCATTTGAGGGGGCAAACTGGTGGCGTTTGGGCACAGTGCCTGCGTTTAATGGGCACAGTGGCGGCAATTGATGTTTTTTTTTCAGTTTGTTTGCGCCCCCCTAAAAATTTTGAGCACCAGCCGCCACTGCTTAAAAGTAAGTTGCACTTGCACCAAAGACCCCTGTCGGCTGTCCATGTGCAGAGCTATATCTCCATAATGCATTTCCATTAGGCACGTGTCTTGGGCACAAGGGTATGAGTAGCTCAGCCGCAAAGTGCACCTTAGTTCATGTTTTGTTATATTATGTCTAACTGTTTCTCCATATTTGTGGATATATTCTCCCATGGTACCAAAAAAAGGTGTGCAGAGAAGAGGAGTCACAAAGATTGCTGCAGCTCATCCATAAATCAACAATTTTTTCTCTTTAATTTGTATTTGTTTATACAAATGTCAGCAAAACACATAATGCATGAAAAAAAATGTGTTCCAGTTGTCAAGGTAAACATTAATGCTGTATGTAATTAAGTTGGTGACAAAATGGATAGAAAATGTATAAAAGGTCATCACTCATCATCATTTGCATGGTGAGGCAAAACATATGCACTTTAAGGCCAACCACATTAAACTGAAGGTCATATATATTCATATTTCAATCTTCTTATATATATTTTCTGATGAAAGAAACCATTGTTACTTGATAAATGGCCTTGTAAGCTTTTGAGAGCCATTGTCATTGTTATTAAGTCACATTCATTGATTGCATGTATAACATCTATCTATATAACAAACTTTAACAGCATTGCATATGCACCTTTTCCTCTCTACACATAAACACAGGTAGTGCGTGAACCAACACGTATGTGCAGACTATTCACATGCCGTATCTCACAAAAGTCACATCTTTGAGGGGTGTACTCACTTTTGTTGACAGCGGTTTAGACATGGATGTGTTGAGTTATTTTGAGGGGACAGCAAATTTACACTGTTATACAAGCTGTACACTCACTACTTTACATTGTAGCAAAGCGTCATTTCTTCAGTGTTGTCACATGAAAAGATATAATAAAATATTTACAAAAATGTGAGGGGTGTACTCCACTGGCTGCTGGTACTCAACATTTTTAGGGGAGGCACAAACAAACTGAAAAATTCTGAAAAAGAAACATCAATTGCAGCCTCACTGTGCCCATCAAACACAGCCACTTTGGCATCAAACGCAGCCACTGTGCTCATTAAACGCAGCCACTGTGCCCATCAATTGCAGCCACTGTGCCCATTAAATGCAGCCACTGTGCTCATTAAATGCAGCCACTGTGCCCCATCAAATGCTGCCACTGTGCCCCATCAAATGCTGCCACTGTGCCTCATTAAATGTTGCCACTATGCCCATCAAATGCTGTCACTGTGCCCATCAAATAGTACCACTGTGCCCATCAAATAGTGCCACTGTGTCCCATCAAATGCCGCCACTGTGACCATCAAATATTGCCACTGTGCCCCATCAAAAGCCGCCACTGTGCCATCATCAAACACAGCCACTGTGCCATCAAACACAGCCTCTGTGTCCATCAAACCTAGCCACTGTGCCGATCAAACACAGCCACTGTGCCCATCAATTGCAGCCACTGTGCCCATTAAACGCAGCCACTGTGCTCATTAAACGCAGCCACTGTGCCCCATCAAATGCTGCCACTGTGCCCCATCAAATGCTGCCACTGTGCCCCATCAAATGTTGCCACTGTGCCCATCAAATAGTACCACTGTGCCCATCAAATAGTGCCACTGTGCCCCATCAAATGCCGCCACTGTGCCCATCAAATAGTGCCTTTGTGCCCCATCAAATGCCGCCAATGTGCCATCAAACACAGCCACTGTGCCATCAAACGCAGCATCTGTGCCCATCAAACCTAGCCACTGTGCCCATCAAACACAGCCACTGTGCCATCAAACACTGCCACTGTGCCCATCAAACACTGCCAATGTGCCCTTCAAATGCTGCCACTGTGCCCATAAAATGCTGCCACTGTGCCCATCAAATAGTTCCACTGTGCCCCACCAAATGCCGCCACTGTGCCCATCAAACGCAGCCACTGTGCCCATCAAACGCAGCCCCTGTGCCCCATAAAATTCTGCCACTGTGCCCCATCAAATGCTGCCACTGTGCCCCATCAAATGCTACCACTGTGCCCCATCAAATGTTGCCACTGTGCCCATCAAATGTTGCCACTGTGCCCATCAAATGCTGTCACTGTGCCCATCAAACAGTACCACTGTGCCCATCAAATAGTGCCACTGTGCCCCATCAAATGCCGCCACTGTGACCATCAAATATTGCCACTGTGCCCCATCAAAAGCCGCCACTGTGCCATCAAACACAGCCACTGTGCCATCAAACGCAGCCTCTGTGTCCATCAAACCTAGCCACTGTGCTGATCAAACACAGCCACTGTGCCCATCAATTGCAGCCACTGTGCCCATTAAACGCAGCCACTTTGCCCCATCAAATGCTGCCACTGTGCCCCATCAAATGCTGCCACTGTGCCCCATCAAATGTTGCCACTGTGCCCATCAAATAGTACCACTGTGCCCATCAAATAGTGCCAATGTGCCCCATCAAATGCCGCCACTGTGACATCAAACACAGCCACTGTGCCATCAAACGCAGCATCTGTGCCCATCAAACCTAGTCACTGTGCCCATCAAACACAGCCACTGTGCCATCAAACACTGCCACTGTGCCCATCAAACACTGCCAATGTGCCCTTCAAATGCTGCCACTGTGCCCATAAAATGCTGCCACTGTGCCCATCAAATAGTTCCACTGTGCCCCACCAAATGCCGCCAATGTGCCTATCAAACGCAGCCACTGTGCCCTTCAAACGCAGCCCCTGTGCCCCATCAAATTCTTCCACTGTGACCCATCAAATGCTGCCACTGTGCCCATGAAATAGTGCCACTGTGCACAAATAGTGCCACTGTGCCCATCAAAAGTTGCCCCCCCACCCCTTTGCCGTCTGCCCGGCACTTACCCTGTTTCGGTGGTGGATCAGGCATGCAGCTGATGGCGGGGAGTGCAAAAATAGTGAGAGACCTTGGACTGCCGCACTCCAAAAAAATGTTTGTTCTTTTATTAAAATTAAGATAAAAACAATGAACACATGGCACAGCAAAGGAAACAGCTAATGTGAACAGACGCGTTTCGCACTGAACTTCAGCGCTTAATCATAGCTCGGGGAGTGGTGGGACCTTGCAGCAGGTCAGATAGCGGCTCCTGCCTCCTCCCCTCCTCCTGATAGGTGTCCAATCATAGCACCTGTCTTTCCAGCCAATCAGGTGACGGGTAACAGACCCGCGCACCTGATTGGCTGAGAGGCAGTTCAGTGTTAGGAAAGTGAATATTCATTCGCTTTTCTAACACACCTGGGTGAATTGTGAGTGCAATGCTCTGTGCTCACAGTTCACCTTTTTTGAAGCCAATCAGGTTCTTCCATATATACACCCCTGTTGCTGCAATTCAGCGACGGCCATGGATAGATCCATGCAATGCATGAATCTATCAATTATTTATATAGGGGCTGGCTGGAGAGAGGGGGCGGCACCCGTGCGCCCTTAATGGACGCACCGCCACTGTACTCACTTTTGTGAGATACTGTAAACATTAAAAGTGGAATGTTCCATGTAGTGAAGGTCATATAAAGATGCTGGATGATTCCATTTAAAGTAGAACTTTACTCATTACAGTTTGATAACAATTACTGTTCTTTAACAAAAGAAAATACATTCCACATTAATAATTATGATAATTATACTACCAAATTAGTGTGTGCTGTAATTTTCCTATAGTATTGCTCCTGTTTCTTCTTGCTGGAGGCTGTCATTTTGTTGTAGCCCAGAGCAGTCACTTACTTTTTGGAAAAAATCCCCCTCTCTTGGTCCTAAAAACTATGGTTGGATTTACTATAACTGGAGAGTGCAAAAATCTGGTGCAGCTCTGCTTAGAAACCAATCAGCTTCCAGGTTTTAATATCAAAGATTAATTGAACAGGCTGCAGTTAGAAGCTGATTGACTACCATGCACAGCTGCACCACATTCTCCAGTTTTAATAAATCTCACCCTATATGTCACTTTCTTCAAATAAAATATGTATATTCCTATTTTTGATTCCATGTCTTGGCTCTAATAGATATGAAGGCTGACAGAAGCTTTACAGTGCTGTTCACAGACTGCAGATGGGGGACAAAGGAGAGAATTTCAGAAAGATAAGAAAAGACACCATCTTTGTAAGTTTAACTCTTTTATGTCTCCCTGGCAGCAGAGTTTGCCCTGTCATCTCATCTGCTTTTCATTTCTTCCTCCTCAATCTGTGTTTCCTCCACACAGTCATTCCTGTTGCTTTCTTCCCCCTTTAACAACGGTACATTTTAAAGCTGTCTGCCGCTCGGCCTCTAGTGGCTCTGATTTTTGTCACACTGCCCTTTTCACCACCCTGCACTCAGTTGGAGCTGCTCAGAAGATCACATTTGTGGGAACCTCTAGGAGACAAGCCAGGCTTCTGTGTTTACAAGGGACAGTGGTTATCGGGAGAGCAGAGGACCAGAGACAGTGGTGGCGGGATGGATTTTTGCCATGTTCCAGCTAAATAAAAGACCTGACTGTACATAAATGAATAAAAGCTGACCATTGAAAGCACCCCTGTCTGTGTAAAATGGTTTATCTCAACCTTCTAACTGCTGCTTTTGCTGGACAGCTTGGACTGTTAACGTAAGTTGAAGAATTACAGACTTATGCCCTGTACACATGATCGGTTTTACAGATGAAAACAGTCCGATGGACTTTTCTCCTCGGACAAACCGATCGTGTGTGGGCCCCATCGGTCTTTTTTCCATCGGTGAGAAAAAATAGAACATGTTTTAAATTTATCCGATGGGAAAAAAAACGATAGCAAATTCCGATCGTCTGTGTGGAACTCCATCAGACAAAAAAACCCACGCATGCTCAGAATCAAGTCGACGCATGCTCAGAAGCATTGAACTTAATTTTTCTCGGCTTGTTGGAGTGTTTTACGTCACAGCGTTTGGGACGGTCGGATTTTTGACTGATGGTGTGTAGGCAAGACTGATTAGAATCCATAGGAAATCCGATTGTGTGTACAGGGCTTTACTGTCCAGATCACCAGATAATAATAAAGAAAAAAAATATAGAAAAAAAGAAAACAAATGCAGTCACCACACCTAAGGATTGGTAAGGTGCAATATAATAATTATCTTTTTTGTATTTATTATTGCTTTGAAATTTTTAAAAAATAACTAATTTCCATCATTAAATAGCAGTCCTTGAGCTACAGAAAAGTAAATTCATGGGTTGATCTTTGCACTACATTTATGAACTACAAGAACTGTACAGACACCACGATTTTCATGACGGCTCCATCCTTCTGGAGGGAAAACTAGATGAAGGCTTGTGATGTGAAAGAACGAGAAGTGATTTATAAAATTATTCCTACCACTGAAATATTATAAATAGGTTGTTTTACACTTAGCTTTATTTCACAGACATGAAATAAACCAGATTCATTTTCATATGACCTTTTCTAAATGAGTCCTTTTATGGGTGAGAAGTCCTGCCAATGCTCCATAATATATAATTTAGGAATAAACTATTATATCAACAGATTGTTTCTAGCATTTTTGTCAAAAAAGAAAACCCACACATGTATGCCAGAGAAAAATCTATCTCTGCATGAAACAGGTGGGTGCCATGGGAACAGGGTGTCAGGTATAATTTTTATCTTAATAGTCAATTGAAATATCTTAGTCTAAAATGTTAAAAGCACTTTATGTCTAAAGTTGAAGTGAACTAGTGGGGTGTGTAAGGCTGTATGACATATACTTTTACTTCTCAATCCCAGTATGAAATCTCCACCCAGCTTACTCTCAGTAGTGTTTACTCATAGCATATAGCTTTTGATCATTTTTTTTTTTTTTTTGTACTAACCTACCAAAAACATCTTTTAATAGTAGAGTGACCGTTATAAGGTTCCAGACCCATACAGGCAGGAAGGAATAAGTATAACTTTTGGGTAAAGTTGTTTTTCTAAATACTTATTGGCAAAACGTAGCCATCAAGAAACACATAGCCAGGGTATATCCAGAGGTTACCCATATACCTACAACATCTGGCCAGCCTTTCCCCAATGCCACCTCTTTATATCCCCCCCCAAAAATACATTGCTCTAAAGTGGAGCTAAAATGTCCAGAGTGGCCCTTTATTATCAAATATCATGCAAATTTAAATAAAAATAAAAAAACATTATGAAAAACATTATAAATAAGATGAGGTTGCATTTCCTTTAACCCCTTTACACCTAAGGGTAAAGCAAATCTTAATACCTAAGCACAATTTTGCAACTTTGACAGGTGTTAGTAAAACCGTACATATCATCACAACTACTTTGTGCATCCAGGTGAATTATACCACAGTTTTTTCAGGTCAAATTGTGCTTTCACTTGGTGGTAAATGGTAATGGATATCTCTTGATTTTTATTTATTATCAAAGGAAAAGTGGCCCAAAATAATCAAAAACATTTTTTTTTTTTATTTACCTGTATATTTCTAGAAAATACTAACCCTGACCTGGACCCAAACACTAACCCTGGCACTGACCTAGATCAAACCTTGATATAGGTATTTGTTTTTTTATTATTATTTTATCATTTTTTATTATTATTTTTTTTTACATTTTTTTTTTTTTTACATACATTCTGTAAAGAGGGAGAGAGATACAATGTATCTCTCTTGTCCATTCTAAAAAAGAGGAAACACAGACTTCACAGTAACTGATCATTATGATAGCCAATCAGAGGCTGTCACTTATCTGAGAGGACACTAAAACTACAAGGTCAGCCTCTCTTGTATCTCCAGCCCAGGCCCCACTGGAAGTGAAACAGAGGGCGAAGAGGGACAGGAGCAACACGTGTGCCTGCAGATGTAGATCGAGAGACTTGCAGTAGGAGATGCAGTTCCAATGGAACAGGAGACCCATCAGATCATGAACAGAAGCTGTGCACAGTAGTCCGGCCAAGCACTCCACTTGCGCTGCAGGGCCAGGATGTGTGGCTGGTCAGAGCTCTCAGCAAACTTGCAGCAGGAAGACTCAGCAGGGCACAGAACTACAACAGCAGACAGCCAGGAAGACACTCAAACAGGATCAGAGACAGAAATGTGGTCACAGGATTAGTCAGGATCATAAACAGGTGGGCAGCAAGGTACCAAATCAAGAGCGGAGCAAAACGGGTCAGGCAACAAGACAAAAGCAGGACCCTAGATCAGGTCAGGAGTGAGCTGGGTCAGCAACAAAGGGGAATACACTGGAAGTACGCAGGACACAGTGAACAGCTGAAGACCAGTCAGCACTTGAGCACAGGCAAGAGCATCCTTAAATAGTTACTCTGGCGCCAACATGCATTGTGCGTGCATCAGAAGATAAGCACCCACAGGCCCACTCTTGCACATCTGTGTGTACCTCGGACCTTAACTTGCACTATGACCCTTACAGTCTGCATGCAATCAGATTGGTCAGCCTGTTCTCTAACAGACAACTGCTGAAATCTGCAGAGAACCTGAAGGCACAGCCACATACCCATTGGTAACCCATTGCAATAATTTCTCTCTAGGAGTAAATTGTTATCTTAGTACACAGAAGCCACTTAATTTTCATAATGTAATATCCCTATATGGGCAGTGCACAGAAATATATTGTCACAGTTAGGGGTCAGACTTGCAGATTAGTAGCTAAAGCAGTAGAGAGGTTCCCACTGACCAGCAGGATAAGTAAACAAGCAGGTCACTCTGGATGATGCAGGCTTATCCGAGGTGCAGGGTCTAAGCACTAACTGGTGTTCACTGGGGCTTCTGATGGTGGAGAAAGTTTTTGGCCAGATGATTACACAATATAATGATTCTGCCCCAAGCATGCATGTTGCAATACTAAACAGGTGTGGAGTGTAAATACCTGTAAATACCTGCAGGGGTCCCACTAGGATTGCCCGGGATTGTCCCTTAATTCATATATGTGTCCCGTGTCCCGGGCACCTTCATTCCGGGACAATACAGTGTCCCGAATTAAATAAGGACACACAGCCACACTAATAAACTATTGCCAAACTGGTTGCTAGGGCCGCCCAGCCTGGCGTCTAGCAACCAGTGACGTCACATTTGCAGAGCGAGGCCGAGACCAGTGCCCCCCTGCGCTCTCTGAGTCCACCCACCTCCTCTCCTCTTTTGGCCTCAGCAGCAGCAGCAGCAGAGAGAGCAGCCAGAGAGCATCTTCAGTGTCATGTCCTGACTGAGTTCTGACTCCTCCAGTGACCTCTCGGCGGGCGGCGGCATTCTGCAGTGCTGGCTTAGATCCACGGCTTGGCTGCCCGTCCCGACTCCCGCAGTGCATTGCTCGACATCTCCTCCTCCCATCCGACTGCCTGAGGGGGGGCCTCCAGCCAGGCTGCCTGGACCAGGGAACGAACGAAGACTAGCGCTCAACTTCTCACCACACCAGACCAGTCCAGATTAGAAGGTGAGCAAATGAAACCTGATTGAAGCAGATCAGGTGACAAGTGGGGCACTGAGGCTGGAGATAATACAGTAATAAATGAGGCTGATAAAGTGGGGTCCAGCCCTGGGGGGAGCAATAAAAAATGTAGCTGACAAGTGGGGGCAATAAAAAATTTAGCTGACAAGCGGGGGCAATAAAATGAGGCTGACAAGTGGAGGCAATAATTTTTTTTTACTGTCCCCCACTTGTCAGCCCCATTTATTACTGTCCCCCACTTGTCAGCCCCATTTATTACTGCCCCCCACTTGTCAGCCCCATTTATTACTGTCCCCCACTTGTCAGCCCCATTTATTACTGTCCCCCACTTGTCAGCCTTGTGTATTACTGTCACATTCTAAAAAAGAGGAAACACAGACTTCACAGTAACTGATCATTATGATAGCCAATCAGAGGCTGTCACTTATCTGAGAGGACACTAAAACTACAAGGTCAGCCTCTCTTGTATCTCCAGCCCAGGCCCCACTGGAAGTGAAACAGAGGGCGAAGAGGGACAGGAGCAACACGTGTGCCTGCAGATGTAGATCGAGAGACTTGCAGTAGGAGATGCAGTTCCAATGGAACAGGAGACCCATCAGATCATGAACAGAAGCTGTGCACAGTAGTCCGGCCAAGCACTCCACTTGCGCTGCAGGGCCAGGATGTGTGGCTGGTCAGAGCTCTCAGCAAACTTGCAGCAGGAAGACTCAGCAGGGCACAGAACTACAACAGCAGACAGCCAGGAAGACACTCAAACAGGATCAGAGACAGAAATGTGGTCACAGCATTAGTCAGGATCATAAACAGGTGGGCAGCAAGGTACCAAATCAAGAGCGGAGCAAAACGGGTCAGGCAACAAGACAAAAGCAGGACCCTAGATCAGGTCAGGAGTGAGCTGGGTCAGCAACAAAGGGGAATACACTGGAAGTACGCAGGACACAGTGAACAGCTGAAGACCAGTCAGCACTTGAGCACAGGCAAGAGCATCCTTAAATAGTTACTCTGGCGCCAACATGCATTGTGCGTGCATCAGAAGATAAGCACCCACAGGCCCACTCTTGCACATCTGTGTGTACCTCGGACCTTAACTTGCACTATGACCCTTACAGTCTGCATGCAATCAGATTGGTCAGCCTGTTCTCTAACAGACAACTGCTGAAATCTGCAGAGAACCTGAAGGCACAGCCACATACCCATTGGTAACCCATTGCAATAATTTCTCTCTAGGAGTAAATTGTTATCTTAGTACACAGAAGCCACTTAATTTTCATAATGTAATATCCCTATATGGGCAGTGCACAGAAATATATTGTCACAGTTAGGGGTCAGACTTGCAGATTAGTAGCTAAAGCAGTAGAGAGGTTCCCACTGACCAGCAGGATAAGTAAACAAGCAGGTCACTCTGGATGATGCAGGCTTATCCGAGGTGCAGGGTCTAAGCACTAACTGGTGTTCACTGGGGCTTCTGATGGTGGAGAAAGTTTTTGGCCAGATGATTACACAATATAATGATTCTGCCCCAAGCATGCATGTTGCAATACTAAACAGGTGTGGAGTGTAAATACCTGTAAATACCTGCAGGGGTCCCACTAGGATTGCCCGGGATTGTCCCTTAATTCATATATGTGTCCCGTGTCCCGGGCACCTTCATTCCGGGACAATACAGTGTCCCGAATTAAATAAGGACACACAGCCACACTAATAAACTATTGCCAAACTGGTTGCTAGGGCCGCCCAGCCTGGCGTCTAGCAACCAGTGACGTCACATTTGCAGAGCGAGGCCGAGACCAGTGCCCCCCTGCGCTCTCTGAGTCCACCCACCTCCTCTCCTCTTTTGGCCTCAGCAGCAGCAGCAGCAGAGAGAGCAGCCAGAGAGCATCTTCAGTGTCATGTCCTGACTGAGTTCTGACTCCTCCAGTGACCTCTCGGCGGGCGGCGGCATTCTGCAGTGCTGGCTTAGATCCACGGCTTGGCTGCCCGTCCCGACTCCCGCAGTGCATTGCTCGACATCTCCTCCTCCCATCCGACTGCCTGAGGGGGGGCCTCCAGCCAGGCTGCCTGGACCAGGGAACGAACGAAGACTAGCGCTCAACTTCTCACCACACCAGACCAGTCCAGATTAGAAGGTGAGCAAATGAAACCTGATTGAAGCAGATCAGGTGACAAGTGGGGCACTGAGGCTGGAGATAATACAGTAATAAATGAGGCTGATAAAGTGGGGTCCAGCCCTGGGGGGGGCAATAAAAAATGTAGCTGACAAGTGGGGGCAATAAAAAATTTAGCTGACAAGCGGGGGCAATAAAATGAGGCTGACAAGTGGAGGCAATAATTTTTTTTTACTGTCCCCCACTTGTCAGCCCCATTTATTACTGTCCCCCACTTGTCAGCCCCATTTATTACTGCCCCCCACTTGTCAGCCCCATTTATTACTGTCCCCCACTTGTCAGCCCCATTTATTACTGTCCCCCACTTGTCAGCCTTGTGTATTACTGTCACAGTAATACACAAAGCTGACAAGTGGGGGTCAGGGGGACAATAATACATGAAGCTGACAAGTGGAGGGCAGTAATACATGAAGCTGACAAGTGGGGGGACAGTAATACATGAAGCTGACAAGTGGGGGATTTGAAGGTGATACAGGGGAACAACAACTGCGGGACAGTAATAAAGAAGAAGGTGACACAAGTGGGGGGCAGTAATGAAGGAGAAGGTGACACAAGTGGGGGGCAGTAATGAAGGAGAAGGTGACACAAGTGGGGGGCAGTATTGAAGAAGAAGGTGACACAAGTGGGGGTCAGTAATGAAGAAGGTGACACAAGTGGGGTCAGAAATTAAGGAGTAGGTGACACAAGAGGGGGCAGTAATGAAGAAGATGCAGTGAACTTGCCGGAGTAAGTGAAGTACAAAGTACGCCGCTGTCACTAAGTGACTTAGTTAAACAAAGTATCAAAAATCATCTTTTTTTGGGCAGGCGTGGGTGCAGGGGGGGGGGTGTCCCTGAATGGCAGTTTGGAAATGTGGTCACCCTAGGTCCCACTGGTCATTGTGCAGATGATCTCTTCAAGTCTTTTTGTTGATGGTTGATTTTACAAACTTCATCTACCTTAAAGGCTATAGTAGCAATATACCATTAACGTACCTCTGTTGCAGAAAAGAGAAGGTTTTGGGGTTTTTTAAGACAAGACTATACCTCAGCCCCTAGTGTGTTCCATAGAAAAGTTCATGACTTAGGCCCCTTTCACACGGGACGGATCAGTAAAGATCCGCCCCGTGAACCTCCGCTTGTTCAGCGGGGATCGCTCCGTTGATCCCCGCTGAGCCGGCGGATGACTGGGCGGTCCCCGCACACTGTGCAGGGACTGCCCGGTCAGAGCGCCGCTCTCCCCTATGGGGGATCGGATGACGACGGACCGTAGAGTCCGTTGTCATCCGATCCAATCCGCCAGACGGATGGAAAAGTAGGGTTTTCCTCCGTCACACTTTGGCGGATCGGAGCGGGTCGGATGTCAGCGGACATGTCACCGCTGACATCCGTGACTCCATAGACCTTCATGGAGCATCCATTCAGGTCCGCCTAAAAAACTGACAGGCGGACCTGAACGGACCGTCCGTGTGAAAGAGCCCTAACTGGTATGTAGATTTAGCACATAAAAACCATTAAGATACAGAAAGAAGTTCAGCAGCTGACCTCATTAGCACACACCCTGCACCTGCTCCCACCCTTCAGCAGATTGTTCCAATCCTCCTACATACTGATATGCAGGCAGTAGTATTGAAAACAGAAGTATGTCCCTGGAAGTCTCTCAACACTATATAATCTGATGTACAATCTTTTTTGATCTACCATCAACTACAGTGCCTTAAAAAATTCTTCCTACCCCTTGAAATTTTCCACATTTAGTCATGTTACAACCAAAAAACGTAAATGTATTTTATTGGGATTTTATGTAAAAGACCACCACAAAGTGGCACATAATTGTGAAGTGGAAGGAAAATGATTAATGGTTTTCAACGTTTTTTTTACAAATAAATATGTGAAAAGTGAGGCGTGCATTTGTATTCATCCCCCCGAGTCAATACTTTGTAGAACCACCTTTCGCTGCAATTACAGCTGCAAGTCTTTTTGGGTATGTCTCTAACTCTCTACCAGCTTTGCACATCTAGAAAGTGACATTTTTGTCCATTTTTCTTTGCAAAATAGCGCAAGCTCTGTCAGATTGGATGGAGATTGTCTGTGAACAGTAATTTCCATGTCTTGCCACAGATTCTCAATTGGATTTAGGTCTGGACTTTGACTGGGCCATTCTAACACATGAATATGCTTTGATCTGACTCATTCCATTGTAGCACTGGCTGTATGTTTAGGTCCTGTTGGAAGGTGAACCTCTGCCCCAGTCTCAAGTCTTTTGCAGACTCTAACATATTTTCTTCTTAGATTGCCCTGTATTTGGCTCCATCCATCTTCTCTGTCTCTGCTGCAGAAAAGCATCCCCACAACATAATGCTGCCACCACCATGTTTCACGGTGGGGATGGTGTGTTCAGGGTGATATGCAGTGTTATGCCGCGTACACACGACCGCTTTTCATGTCAAGAAAAAAAACGTCGATTTTCTCGACGTTATTTTTCTTGTTTCCTCTGAAGCATGCCTTGCCTACACACGATCGTGAAAAAAACTGATCTAGCAAAGCGCGGTGACGTCCAACACATACGACGGCACTATAAAGGGGAAGTTTCATTCTGTTCGCGCCACCCTTTTGGCTGCTTTTGCTGATTTCGTGTTTCCGCGTGTTAGTAAAAGTTTGGGAAGAGACGATTCGCGCTTTTCAGTCTTCGTGCTTTAAAGATCGTTTTCGGGAGTTCAGTTTGTGCTTGTGGGTTCGTATCTGGCTTTCAGTGCGTGTAGTGAGTTCGTATCTGATTTTGCAGTGCGTTCTTGTCCGCGCGTTACTGTTTTTCAGCTCGTTCTTCATAGGCCTTGCTGTTCTTCAGTGCGTTCTTTTAGTTCGTTCTGATTAGACGACCGTTTCTAAGCCATGTTGCGCGTACGTTCTTGTCGCCGAGATCGTGCTGTGCTTGCTGCTGGGCTTGTTGCTATGTCCCAGATCCGGTCCATGAGGAGGGTGAGGAGGAGTTCATGGACCAAGAATTGGTTGCTCCAGAGGGACCAATTATGTCATATGCCTCTGCTGCGGGAGATCCGGGAGAATAACCCTGATGATTTCAGGAATTTTCTTAGGATGTCTGACCCCGTTTTTCAGCAGCTCTTGGCTTTGGTGTCCCCCTATATCACCAGGCAGGACACCGTTATGCGGGAAGCCATTACTGCTGAGCAGAGGCTCATCGCCACGTTGCGATACCTTGCGACTGGGAGAAGCTTGCAGGACCTCAAGTTCTCGACAGGCATCTCCCCCCAGGCTCTGGGCGTCATTATCCCAGAGACCTGCTCTGCCATTATCCAGGTCCTTCAGGAGGACTATCTTAAGGTAAGTTTTCTCCTTTATAAACATCACAATCTATGTTTTTTTATGCTTGATAATGTATAGTATATTTTGAACTGTCTCTAATTACCATGATTTGAATATGCTGTGAATGTCCCCTTTGTCCCCCTGCATGTTGTAAGCTTTGAATGTTCTATGTTTTTGGGCTACATGCATATTTTTTGGTCAAGCAATCTCCAGCATTAGATCCTGGGCCCAAACACACCTAGCCTAGTCAATCCTCATTTTTGTTTTGTACGCTCCATTGTAGTGCTTAGATTGCCTGATTCCCACCCCCCCCCCCCCCCTAATTTTTTAAGTTTGTCTAATCTACCCAAATAAATTACATCGTACTATAGATTTTAAATATGATGTCCCCAACTCATCTCAAACCCTCCACCCTCTCCGAATTTCTCAGGTCCATCAGAGTGGGTGATGTTTTTGTTGCTTATTTTTCTATCTTATTCAAGCGCACCTCCATCCTAAATTTTGTGGGTCCGCTCATTGTAACCCTCCCCCGGTGTCAAAATTGACACCTTTCAGGGGGGAGGGGGGTGAAGATACCTGTTTAAGACAGGTATATTCACCCACATCCGGGAGTCATCTCTGCGGCAAATCTGCCTGAGCCAAGTCACTTCCCGCAGAAGACCCGTAGTGTTCTTGGAAACACTTGTCTCACAGAACACAGGAGGACCAGTCTGAACTGCGCAGCGCTTCTCGTGCATGTGCGTTTGGGAACCGGGCAGTGAAGCCGCAAGGCTTCTCTTCCTGGTTCCCTCACCAAGGATGGCAGAGGGGGCAGCAGAGTGACGAGCAATTGTTCGTCCTCTGCTGCGGACGTTGCTGGACTCCAGGACAGGTAAGTGTACAATTAGCAAACCTCTGCAGCTGCTGTAGCTGGAGCTGCTGTGTTATTTTATATTATTTGGGCTGCGTAGCTCCACTCTAAAATCCTCCTTCCAAATTAATGCTATCCTGATGTTTTGCCCAGAGTGTTTTGTGCTAACATGCTTGCAATGTATAGGTAGTAAAGTATATATTTGTTTTTTTTCCTTTGACTCCACAGTTACCATCGACGCCACAGGAATGGCAGAATGTGGCATCTGATTTTTCTCAGCGGTGGAACTTTCCCAACTGTGGAGGAGCCATTGATGGCAAGCACGTCCGCATCGTGCCACCAGCCCATTCTGGGTCTTTTTTTTGGAATTACAAAGGCTTCCACAGTATTGTGCTCATGGCGGTGGTGTCTGCGAACTATGAATTCCTATTTGTTGATGTTGGGAAAAATGGGCGGATGTCTGACGGTGGTGTTTTCGCCCAGACCGAGTTTGCAGACCGGCTTCTTTCAGACGACCTGGCATTGCCACCTGCTGAAGATAATGAACATGGCCTCCCTTTTGTGTTCCTGGCAGATGAGGCTTTTGCGCTTGGACCACATTTGATGAGGCCTTTTCCCCAAAGGTCCCTCACCCCTGAGAGGAGGGTGTTTAATTATCGTCTGGCCAGAGGGCGAAGGGTGGTGGAAAACGCCTTTGGCATCATGGCCAGTCGCTTCCGGCTTTTTCTGACTGCAATAAACATGGCGGAGTATAAATGGAACCATTTGGTCATGTGTTGTTGCATACTGCACAATTTTTTAATCAAACACTCCACAAATTATCTTGCTACACTTGACCTTCAGGGCACACAGGGTTTGGATGGACCATTGCCAGCCCAGTTAGCTGGCCCTACAGGCTTGGCCCCCCAAAGCGGCCGTGATGTGCGGCAACGCTATGTCGAATATTTTATGGGTAGGGGGGCCATTGCAATGCCTGATCAGTTTTAAATCAATGTTGCTCATAATAAAAAATAATATCTTGAAAACATCTTGTTTGCTTTTCTTTTGTTGTATTTGTTCTTTCTTCTAGGTCAGTGATGGTGAACCTTGCCACTCCAGATGTTTTTCAACTCCATTTTCCATGATGCTCAACTACACTGCAGAGTGCCTGAGCAACATTAGAAATGTAGTTCCAAACCATCTGGGTTGCCAAGGTTCACCATCACTGTCCTTGGTTATACTAGTGCAGTTGTAGTCCCATGTTTTTTCCTAACAAGTAAATTACAAGAATTTATAGAGTCTAAACACACACATTTTTGTTGGGGGGGGGGTCAACATTGATATAAGAAGCCACACATTGTTTACTGTTTAAAAAAATTTATGAGTATAAAATTGGTAAGGTTTGTATCAAAATATAACCCCAATTTTTGGAGGAATTTCAAAAATATTTGCTTTTTACAACTCAGTACAAAACTGTACAACACGAACAATATCCCTTTATAGAAATAAAACATTTCCCCCCCCAAAAAAATATTTTTTTTAAAAAATATATACAAGTTTTAAACACTCCCAAGAATATGCTCAATTTTTATTAATTTTTTCTCCATCATTTTGTTTGTTTGGTACATCTGGACCAGGTTGTGTTTGATGGTTTCAACCTCCCGAGAGCAGACCCTCACTTCTTTAAGCAACATCTGGGCAGTGGCTCTGGTGAAGGTTGCTGTTGCCGCAGGCATTAAAGTCCCTTTAAGTTGTGAAAAGAAAATGTCTTACTAAATATACAGGCAAACATCTATTACGTGAGGCTGTGGTGTATGACACTGACCTGGTGAGTTGCCATTTCCCTCTTCTGCCACATCCTGCAGTTGTGGGTCTTGAGTTGGTGGTGCGGGGTTTGCAGCCTCGTGTCTCTTAGCTCTTTGAAGCCCTAGGAGATATAACCAAAAGGTCGACTTGTGTAACTAAATATATTTAGGCGTGAAAGAGGAATATTAATCATTCTTGGGAAGTGTGTTACAATTGTATTACTGATAATTTTGGAGAAGATGAACACATGATTGTATCCATTTCCCAAGATGGTAGATTAATCTCTTTAGGTCATGTTTCACACATGGAAACACACCAGGTATCCACTGGATCACCTGTGTGTGACACCATCAAAAGGTTGTTCTTGTGGCCCACACTTGTGCTAATGAGTCCAGATGTGTAAGCAGCTGCTGAGCATATACTCTTGTAAACGTACACTGAATCTAGTTACATTAGCCAAATATAATTACCAACAACTACACAAACATGTTTATAATTACTTCTCACATAAACATTTCATGATGTCCTGTTTCATGTTCTTGGGCACAAGAATCCAACGTTGAAATCCTCGTTCAATACCACCCAAACGATGTTTTGGTGGAATACATTGCTAAAAACATTCGAACATGCCTATTATTTTGTGATTGAAAAAATGTCGTGCGAACAATGATGAATCGTGGCAAAAGCTTGTGATTGAGTGAACGTTTGAACGACCATTTATACGATCGATTCGTGTGGCCAAAAACATGAAACATGACATTTTTCACTGTAATACATACATTATTTAAAAAGCACATGCAACACCACGTTATTAGGCAAAATCACATTTAATGTTAATCTACTTACTTTTTTTGATGACTTTTTTAATCTTTTTATATTGATCCGGCTCACGCAACTTAATGTCCGACCATCGTTTCCGGATCTGTTCCCGCGACCTGCGAACACCAAATTTCTGCCATAGCGCTTTGACCACTTTATCCATGATCTTGGACTTCACTTGATTTGGCTTTTTGTAGGGCCCATGTTTGGCGTCGTAATCATCCCGGAGCAATATGGTGACCATCTCCACCATCTCCTCAAAGCTCATGTTAGTGGCTTTATACCTTCTGTGTCGGGGCCTGCTTTCTTCCCCACTTTCCACATCATGTTGTTGATTCGCCGACATGTTTACACTCTCCGTCATTAAGGAGTAGCGAGAAGGGGCAGGGAAAGTAGTGTAACGAACGTCAGGGGCGGGAAAGCGTGTGGAGCGTCACGCATGCGCACTGTATATAACTCCAAAAAACATCGTTGAAAGCGACGTTCAGTGAGTGGAAGAAGGTCGGAGGAGACGAACGTGTAGATCGCGGGTACGTAACATTTTTCTTACTTGATATGGCTGTGTCCAGGAGCATTAAACCTATAAACATTCATTCACTGTATGTTCGGGGCCGGGGTTGGCCAATATGCATGTAACTTGGCGCTTGCTTCCCGTGCTGTTAGTACTGGCCGTGCACAAAGTGTCATTTTTGAATTGGGACTATAAACTTTGAAAAGTCAATCGCGGCTCTAAATGAATTCTTGCCTCCCGGCAAATGGCAAGACTTTGAAAACTGATTTGTACCTGAAATAAAAAAACGTGGGGTTCCCCCAAATTCGAGTTGCAGGCCCTTCAGGTCTGTCAAGGATTTTAAGGGGAACTCCACCCCCAAATCATGAAAAAAAAGGGCGTGGAGTCCCCCCCAAAATCCACAACAGACCCTTTATCCGAGCACGCAACCTGGCCGGCCGCAGGGGAAGAGGGGGGGACGAGAGCGGCCCCCCCTCCCTCCTGAACCGTACCAAGCCACATGCCCTCAACATGGGGAGGATGTCCCCATGTTGATGGGGACAAGGGCCTCATCCCCACAACCCTTGCCCGGTGGTTGTGGGGGTCTGCGGGCGGGGGGCTTATCGGAATCTGGAAGACCCCTTTAACAAAGGGGACCCCCAGATCCCGGCCCCACCCCTATGTGAATTGGTAAGGGGTACATTGTACCCCTACCATTTCACAAAGAAAGTGTACAAAATGTAAAAAATGACAAGAGTCAGTTTTTGACAATTCCTTTAATTTTTAGTTTGTCTTTCTTCCTTCTTCTTCTTTTCTCACTTCGTGTTTCTTCATCCATCTTCCTCTTCCTCTTCATCTTCCTTCTTCCTTCGGTGTTCTCGTCCTCATCTTGCTCCGGGTTCTTCTTGCTCCGGCCGCTCCGTTTGAATTGGAGGTTCCCGCTGTGGGACGCTCAGTTCATCAGTTCTCCTCTTGGTCCGGCGACCCCGCCCCCCTCTGACGCACAGAGATTTCACAGGTTCTTTCCCCGTGCAGTCAGAGGGGGGCGGGTCCCCCGGCTCGCAGCGGACCTAGAGGAGAACTGCCTAACTTTGCGTCACACAACGGGAAACTCAAATTCAAACGGAGCAGCGGGAGAACAAAGAAGAAGCCGAAGCAAGATGCGGACGAGAAGCCCGAAGCAAGAAGGAAGATGAAGATGAAGAGGAAGATGGAGGAAGAAACTCCAATGCAGAAAAGAAGAAGGAAGAAGATGGTTGAAAAACAAAACCAATAATAAAGGAATTGTCAAAAACTGTGTAGTGTCATTTTTCAGATAATGCCATTTTTTAAGGTGAAATGGTAGGGGTACAATGTCCCCCATTACCATTTCACATAGGGGGGGGCGGGATCTGGGGGGCCCCTTTGTTAAAGGGGTCTTCCAGATTCCGATAAGCCCCCCGCCCGCAGACCCCCACAACCACCGGGCAAGGGTTGTGGGGATGAGGCCCTTGTCCCCATCAACATGGAGACATCCTCCCCATGTTGAGGGCATGTGGCCTGGTACAGTTCAGGAGGGAGGGGGGGCCGCTCTCTCGTCCCCCCCTCTTCCCCTGTGGCCGGCCAGGTTGCGTGCTCGGATAAGGGTGTGTTATGGATTTGGGGGGGGGGACTCCACGCCATTTTTTAATGGAATTTGTGGGGGAGTTCCCCTTAAAATCCTTGACAGACCTGATATGGATATTTGGGGGAACCACAATGCTTTCCCAATGTTTGTATCAATGACTTTTCTATGTATTGCAATTGACAGGAGACAACAATTAATTATACCCAGGAGTGAATTTAGGGTTAATTAAAATTTAATAAAATATGACACTTGGTGCAGGGACAGTTCGAGGTACTCCTTTATTTTTGGGAAGTCCTTTTATTCACCCTATTTACAGGGCTTAATTTACTTAAATGGGGTTTGGGTTCGGGTAAAGTCAGGTCACGAACTCTAGCTTTTTACAAAGTTAGCTAAAAAGAGCTCAACACAAACATCCAGGTGTCCACTCAACTCTATAATGACTGATCAATTGCTACGTTAGTGGCCTATATATGGTTAGAAAGATTTGGAGTAGTCCTGACTGACATTCCTTTTTTGGTTTTTGGTTTTGAATTGCACAGATAATGAAGGCATTTAAGGACCCCGATTTTATGCTGGAGTTCCTCCAAAGATGGAAAAATCTTCCAATTTTATGGGAGACTAAAAATAAAAATAATACAAATAAAGAAGCCAGGAAGAGAGCACTGGAGACCTTGCTGGAATTTGTGAAAACTCAGATCCCCACAGCAACACTACAGGATCTGAAGAACAAAATTGGGACCATTAGGGACACATACCGGGCTCAAAGGAATAAGGTTCAAAAATCCCTGCGGTCAGGAGCAGGTGCAGAGGACCGATACATACCAAATCTGTGGTACTATCAGCACCTGAGTTTCCTTGATGAACATCTGGAATCCAGGGAATCCCTTTCCAGCCTTCCACCCAGAACGACCTCCAGCCTTCCTTGCAGCCAACCCTCCAGCCAACCCTCCAGCCAACCCTCCAGCCAACCCTCCAGCCTTCCCTCCAGCATTCCATGCAGCCAAGCCTCCAGCCAAGTTGAGGTCTCTTTGGAGGAACAACCTCAAGTCCTGGAGGAGCCGGATTTAAATATTTGGAGCCAGGTATAATATTTCACAAAATATTTAGAGTAATAAAAGTTGAATGTTGTAAACGTTTCAAAAAAAGTGTGAAAAATGTTAACAGTTTAAAAAAAGTGTCTGACATATCAATAGACAGCAGTGGCCACAAATTAAGGGCACCAAAAAGATATATACTGGTGTCAGAATGATTGACTTTAATATTTAGTAGCATTCAATTACCAAATGTCATGAGGTGACAAATGTGTGTGAAAGATGAAGGCAAAACTAACTCGATGTACCTTCTTTTTACAGGATGAGGAGGCAGGCCCCAGTGGGACCCAGGAAGAGGCAGGCCCCAGTGGGACCCAGGAAGAGGCAGGCCCCAGTGGGACCCAGGAAGAGGCAGGCCCCAGTGGGACCCAGGAAGAGGCAGGCCCCAGTGGGACCCAGCACAACACCAGGCCCCAGATCCCTCTGCTGCGGATTCCTGCCAAAAGATCTAGGAGGCTGGTTCAAATGGAGGAGGAGACACAGGCCCTAATTAGGGAGGCTACTGCTGCACTCCGAGAGCCCCCCACCGCTGCAGAGGGATTTGCTGCCCTTATTGGGGAGAAACTGCCACAAATGGGACTGGACCAGAGGCTGAAGTGTGAAACACTTATATTGAAGGTGGTCAATATGGGCCTGTTGAACAAACTAAAGGAGTTCACAGATGTTGTGGTTCCTATTTTTTTGCCCAAGTTCCTGGCCCACTCCATGCTCCTGCCCCACTCCATGCTCCTGCCCCACTCCATGCTCCTGTCCCAGGCCCTGCTCCCGTCCCAGTCCCTGCTCCTGTTACAGACCCTGCTCCTGCTCCAGTCCCTCCTCCACGGACACAGCCTCCAAGGAAGGCTGCAGGGAAGGTAAAACAAAAAAGAGGAAAATGAACCCAGGATATGTGCCTCACATGGGGCTAGTTTTGGTCTTCAGATGCTTTGGTGTTTGCTGTGGTGATCTGGGTGTGCACTAATTTCAGCAGGGTCTCCAGTGCTGTCTTCCTGGCTTCTTGATTTGTAGTTTTACATATGGTTTTGTTTTGGCTTACCTTTTAATTTGTTATTAGGCCATAATAAATTGGATTTTTTTTTTGAAGATACAAAATTAACATGTGTTTTTCTTCTAAATAGCCAGTTTGTAAGTGAGTAGGCAGGGACAGTGGATAAAAAATTGAGAAATTAACAAGGGACACTAACCTCATTGAGGCAAAATTAGAATAAAGAATAATGTTGTGGTAACTTGACACACTCCAAAATAGCAAATAATATGTAAAAACAGTCTAAAATCTAAGACCACAAATTAAAGCAAAAAAAAAAAATTATAAAAATAAATTTTAAAAGTTTTGGGTATTTAGGGAGATCTGGCTCCCCAAAATAGAGATTAATCATGATAAAACAATAAATCATAAAGACCAAAGATTGTCCTAACTCTGGGAGAATATCAGCAGCAAGAGAATTGGAATATTGCAGCATTAGAACGAAGAAAAGAATGCGCTGCATTAAACGATGTAATAATTTCATGCATGACGAATGTGCCATCTCCATTCCGAACAGTAGTTTTACCAGAACGAGCGCTCCCTTCTCCTCACTTGCTTCTGATCATGCGCGCTTTTTTAACGTCGTTAAAGCCTACACACGATCATTTTTCATGATGAAAAAAAACGACGACCTGAAAAACGGCGTGAAAATTTAGAACATGTTCTAATTTTTCTCGTCGTTTTTTTTGCCGTTTTTCTCAACGAGAAAAACGACATAAAGCCCACAGACGATCGTTTTTCTCGGCGAAAAAAAAATGCAGTTTTTCACGTCGAGAAAAGCGGTCGTGTGTACGCGCCATTAGTGTTCCGCCACGCATAGCATTTTGCTTTTAGGCCAAAAAGTAAAATTTTGGTCTCATCTGACCAGAGCACCTTTTTCCACATGTTTGCTGTGTCCCACACATGGCTTCTCGCAAACTGCAAACTGGACTTCTTTGGCTTTCTTTCAACAATGGCTTTCTTCTTGCCACTCTTCCATAAAGGCCAGATTTGTGGAGTGCACTACTAATAGTTGTCCTGTGGACATATTCTCCCACCTGAGCCATGGATCTCTGCAGCTCCTCCAGAGTTACCATCAGGGATGAGCCGAACACCCCCCTGTTCGGTTCGCACCAGAACCTGCGAACAGACAAAATGTTTGTGTAAACTTTAGAACCCTATTAAATACAATGGACTCGAACGTTCGAAATCTAAAGTGTTAATTATAAAGGCTAATATGCAAGTTATTGTCCTAAAAAGTGTTTGGGGACCCGGGTCCTGCCCCAGGGGACATGTATCAATGCAAAAATAAGTTTTAAAAACGGCCGTTTTTTCGGGAGCAGTGATTTTAATAATGCTTAAAATGAAAAAATAAAAGTGAAATATTCCTTTAAATTTCGTACCTGGGGGGTGTGTATGATATGCATGTGAAGTGGCGCATGTTTCCCCGTGCTTAGAACTGTCCCTGCAAAAAATGTCATTTTTGAAAGAAAAAAATGCATTTAAAACTGACTCGCGGCTATTAATGAATTGTCGGCTCCCGGCAATACATACAAAAGTCATTGATAAAAAAAAAAAAAAAAAAAAGCGTGGGGGTTCCCCAGAATTCAATTACCAGGCCCTTCAGGTCTGGAATGGATATTAAGGGGAACCCCGCCGCAAATTTTATAAAAAATTGACGTGGGGTTCCCCCAAATATCCATTCCAGGCCCTTCAGATCTGGCATGGATTTTAAGGGGAACTCCACCCCAAATAAAAAAAAAATGGCGTGGAGTCCCCCTAAAAATCCATACCAGACCCCTTATCCGAGCACGCAACCTGGCCGGCCGCAGGGGAAAAGGGGGGGACGAGAGAGCGGCCCCCCCTCCCTCCTGAACCGTACCAAGCCACATGCCCTCAACATGGGGAGGATGTCCCCATGTTGATGGGGACAAGGGCCTCATCCCCACAACCCTTGCCCGGTGGTTGTGGGGGTCTGCGGGCGGGGGGCTTTTCGGAATCTGGAAGAACCCTTTAACAAAGGGGACCCCCAGGTCCCGGCCCCCCCCATGTGAATTGGTAAGGGGTACATTGTACCCCTACCATTTCACGAAGAAAGCGTAAAAAAATGTTTAAAAAAAACACACAAACACCTTGAAAAAGTCCTTTATTAAAAAAAAAAAACATTCCAGCGGTGAAATCCAGTGTCCCGCGGCGATCCCGATGTCCAGCGCTGTCCTTCATTGGTTGTGCCTGAGCGGACCTGATGGGGAACTCCCTCTCAGTATTTTAAATGTATAGACCCGCCCCTTCTAAAGTTCCCCATTAGGTCCGCTCAGCGGACCAGATGCGGAACATGAGAAGGGGCGGGTCTATACATGTATTACCAAAGTGAGAGCAGTTCCCCATCAGGTCCGCCCCCTCGGTATGTCGGACCCGCCTACGTCATTGGCTTGAGCGGGGAACTTCCTTCACTATGTAAATTTAAATTACACAGTGAAGGAAGTTCCCCGCTCAAGCCAATGACGTAGGCGGGTCCGACATACCGAGGGGGCGGACCTGATGGGGAACTGCTCTCACTTTGGTAATACATGTATAGACCCGCCCCTTCTCATGTTCCGCATCTGGTCCGCTGAGCGGACCTGATGGGGAACTTTAGAAGGGGCGGGTCTATACATTTAAAATACTGAGAGGGAGTTCCCCATCAGGTCCGCTCAGGCACAACCAATGAAGGACAGCGCTGGACATCGGGATCGCCGCGGGACACTGGATTTCACCGCTGGAATGTTTTTTTTTTTTTTTTTTTAAATAAAGGACTTTTTCAAGGTGTTTGTGTGTTTTTTTAAACAATTTTTTACGCTTTCTTTGTGAAATGGTAGGGGTACAATGTACCCCTTACCAATTCACATAGGGGGGGCCAGGATCTGGGGGTCCCCTTTGTTAAAGGGGTCTTCCAGATTCCGATAAGCCCCCCGCCCGCAGACCCCCACAACCACCGGGCAAGGGTTGTGGGGATGAGGCCCTTGTCCCCATCAACATGGGGACATCCTCCCCATGTTGAGGGCATGTGGCTTGGTACGGTTCAGGAGGGAGGGGGGGCCGCTCTCTCATCCCCCCCTTTTCCCCTGCGGCCGGCCAGGTTGCGTGCTCGGATAAGGGGTCTGGTATGGATTTTTAGGGGGACTCCACGCCATTTTTTTTTAAATTTGGGGTGGAGTTCCCCTTAAAATCCATGCCAGATCTGAAGGGCCTGTAATGGATATTTGGGGAACCCCACGTCAATTTTTTTTTAAATTTGCGGCGGGGTTCCCCTTAATATCCATTCCAGACCTGAAGGGCCTGGTAATTGAATTCTGGGGAACCCCCACGCTTTTTTTTTTTTTTTTTATCAATGACTTTTGTATGTATTGCCGGGAGCCGACAATTCATTAATAGCCGCGAGTCAGTTTTAAATGCATTTTTTTCTTTCAAAAATGACATTTTTTGCAGGGACAGTTCTAAGCACGGGAAACATGCGCCACTTTACATGCATATCATACACACCCCCCAGGTACGAAATTTAAAGGAATATTTCACTTTTATTTTTTCATTTTAAGCATTATTAAAATCACTGCTCCCGAAAAAACGGCCGTTTTTAAAACTTATTTTTGCATTGATACATGTCCCCTGGGGCAGGACCCAGATCCCCAAACACTTTTTAGGACAATAACTTGCATATAAGCCTTTATAATTAGCACTTTAGATTTCTCCCATAGATTTTTCGAATTTGCCGCGAACACCCCAATTTGTTCATTGTTCGGCGAACGGGCGAACAGGCAATGTTCGAGTCGAACATGAGTTCGACTCGAACTCAAAGCTCATCCCTAGTTACCATGGACCTCTTGGCTGCTTCTCTTACAAATGCTCTACTTGCCTGGCCTGTTAGTTTAGATGGACGGCCATGTCTTGGTAGGTTTGCAGTTGTGCCATACTCTTTCCATTTTCGAATGATAAATTGAACAGTGCTCCATGAGATGTTCAAAGCTTGGGATTTTTTTTATAACCTAATCCGGCTTTAAACTTCTCCACAACTTTATCTCTGACCTGTCTGGTGTGTTCCTTGGCCTTCACAATGCTGTTTGTTCAGTAAGGTTCTCTAAAAAACCTCTGCGGGCTTCACAGAACAGCTTTGTTTTTATCTGAAGACTGACTAATCAATTCTACATTATTACAAACTAAGGGCATTGCCTCCTGGAGCGCCAGATACCCAATTTACCTTCACCTTTATACACCTGAGGTGAGGTAAGGCACTTGTACTAACACACAGACAAGCTTGGGCCAATATCCAGCATGCACTGACACATAGGGACATTTCTGTGTGCCAGTGTGCATCGGCACGCTCATCCACATGCATTGACGCCAAGCTGCCTATTTAAACACTTCCCTACCCGCCCTTAGACATATGACGTCCGCAGTTGGGATCTCCCATTCTGGACGGGCGTCATATGACGTCCACAGCTTCCCGGCGGTATAGGGGGCGCGCACACGCCGTCGGAGCCACGCGCGCCCGCCGCATCACTCGGGAGCCGATGTCTGTGCCTGGCAGCCGCGATTCTCCTCCAGGCACCCGCGATTGCTCGTCACAGAGCAGGGACGTGGATCTGTGTGTGTAAACACACAGATCCACGTCCTGTCAGGGGAGAGGAGAGACAGATTGTGTTCTTAGTTTGTAGGAACACCGATCTGTCTCCTCCCCAAGTTAGTCCCCTCCCCCCACAGTTGTAATCACTCCCTAGGTAACACATTTTACCCCTTGATCGCCCCCTAGTGTTAACCCCTTCCCTGCCAGTGACATTTATACAGTAATCAGTGCATTTTTGTAGCACTGATCGCTGTAATAATGTCACTGGTCCCAAAATAGTGTCAAAAGTGTCCGATCTCTGCGCTGCAATGTCACAGTCACGATAAAAAAGTTGCAGATCGCTGCCATTACTAGTAAAAAAAATAATAATAAAAAAATTGCCATACATCTTTCCCCTATTTTGTAGGTGCTATAACTTTTGCACAAACCAATTAATATACGCTTATTTTTTTACCAAAAATATGTAGAAGATTACATACTGTATCAGCCTAAACTGAGGAAAAAATTATTTTTGTTTTTTAAAAATTGGGATATTTATTATAGCAAAAAGTAAAAAATATTGTGTATTTTTCAAAATTGTCGCTCTTTTTTTGTTTATAGCGCAAACAATAAAAATCGCAGAGGTGATCACATACCACCAAAAGAAAGCTCTATTTTTGGGGATAAAAAATGAAAAAATGTCATATGGGTACAGCGTAGCATGACCGCACAATTGTCATTCAAAATGTTACATCGCTGGAAGCTGAATATTGGCCTGGGCAGGAAGGGGGTGAAAATGCCCTGTATTGAAGTGGTCGAAGGAGATCCTGGTGTGTGCTAATCGCTGGATGTTCTCCAGCTTTCCTTTGACCCATGTTTCTGCTTCCCGACTGATCTTTCATTGCCTACTCAGCTTGTTCCTGACCTTGCTCTGTGGATTATGGATATCAACCTCGGCTTGCCTTTGACTATTCTACGACTGCTCTAGGACTTTGCTCTGCCTGATTCCCTGGTACTGATCTCAGTCTGCTTATGGACTTTGCTCTGCCTTATTCCCTGGTACTGACCTCAGGCTGGTCCTGGACTTTGCTCTGCCTGACTCCCTGGTACTGATCTCGGTCTGCTCTTGGACTTTGCTCTGCCTGATTTCCTGGTACTGACCTAGGCCTGCTCCTGGACTTTGCTCTGCCTGACTCCCTGGTACTGACTTCGGCCTGCTACTGGACCTTGCTCTGCCTGCTCCCTGTACATCCTGCTGCCTCACTGTGTATGACCCTAGCTCCTCTTGACTATGTCTCTGTCCGTGGCAATCACCTGCTGCCTAGTTACCGGCACCCATGCTTCTTTGAGCCTTGTACCTCTTTCATCACAATTAAGGTACGTGACACCAGGTAAAATAAAAATACAAACAATATTCGCGCTACTAACACATATGAGCAGCTACAATACCTGTGGAAAAAAGTAAACAACAAACAATATACAAAAATGTAGCGCTATACGTAATAACAATAAATCATAACACCCAAGTGCTCGAAGTGTCTGGATCACAATGGATCTAGTGATATGTCCAAATATATAAAAAAAGTCCAAATTACGAAGAGTCTTTGAATGACCAAAACATAAATATGGTTGTGACTTTCAATTTCAAATGGTGAATCTTCCAAAATAAAGGAGTGACATGTGACGTGACCACCACCGTATGAAAGGGAGGCTTACCAGATGGAATGGACCCAATGCACGTACGTGTAGAGGGTCAAACAGGCTTAGTGTATATGTATCCGTACACATGAAATCCCAGCCGGCACTGCACACATATGTATCCAAGATCCAAACTCGAGGATAACACCAAATATCCAAGCCCAATAAATGATGGAATGGCTCACATAGAAATCATATAGAGAAAAGAAGGAGAGGGCACTTAGCGTAATAACGTAGAGGATATTTTAATAAATGTAGGTAAGTACACTTACATTCAATCCATAAACATAGCGCTTTGCAAAACACTCAGTGGCAGCAGTGGAGTCACACGACGCGTTTCGCAAAACCTTGCATCGTCTGGGGTATAACTCCACTGTTGCCTGTATGCTACTTATAGATAACAAGGACCTCCCCCTCGTCTGCCCATTGTGCCAGTACTTCCTGGAAAATCAAAATGGCGCTAGGGCCTGCGTTCCCAACCTCTCTATGGAATCCCTACATAGAGCATAGATGATCCTATTAGGGGAAAGCTGAATGGGCTAGATACGGGGGTGGACCTATAAATATATCCACATCACTAACCTGCCTGCCCATGCATGATGCAGGGCAAAACCAGCATGCATATGAACCTCGTATGACCGGGTATTAGTGTGGCCGGATGTCCATCGTCGCGGTCGTGACGTCACACCCAAGACGCGCGATAAACATCACGTGACCAACGTGCAACGTCACATGACCCTCGTAAGACGTCACATGACGTGCAGACGTTCACGCCAGACGCAGACAGCACAATCGCGTCATCAACTGATGGCGCTGCGTCCCCGGAAATGGGGCTATACCTGGCTGGCAGGTTGGCTACGCTGCGCTCCACCGCCCCGCAAACACAGAGCGTGAGACGCAGCCAAAGGCAGAGATAAATTAACTTAAACTGGTCCGCGGAAATGTAACACATCTTCCGACCTGGAACAGAAATATGTGATGGTGGATGAAAAAAAGGGGGGACTAGTGAATGTGATTGTGACCACCTATTAAAAATAGAGTTAATTATATAAAATTGACTCTAAATAAAAACATAAAAATAATTGCTATATATGAATGCAAAATTTAAAATTGGTTGCTACATATAAATGCAAAATTTAAAATTGGTGTTGTATAAAAAACAGGGATAGGACCTTATTGGCATCAATTCACAATGTATGTAAGTGAGACAAACGTCTCATATGTGGATCTAAATCTCACATTGGAACGAACCAGCCTCCCCCTGTCATGATCAATCACAGAAGGGGGCCCCTATACCTCAACAATGGACTGTCCAATAGGCAAACCAGGAGGTGATCCCAAATCGCAACACACAACATCAGATAAACCTGTGTGAGATTTATCATACACATTAAAAAACACATTAAAAAACATATTTAAAATGAATATAAAATATAAGAAAAGGTAGAAATAGATCCATAATCCCACTGAAACAACCATTCCTAGGATTGGTCAATGAAGGAATTAATATCCCACTCGACATTTAAACCAGACGGCCTGTGCGTTTGTAGTTCATAAATCCAGTAGGTCTCCAGCTGGGACACTCCCCTAATTTTGGGGGTACCCCTCCAATGGGGAATAAAATGATCGATGATCAAAAATTGCGTGCCAGCTGGATTTCTACTGTGATGTAGCCTATAATGTCTAGGCACCGTATGATTAACATCACCCCCTAAAATTAATGAAACATGCTCCCCCACTCTGACCGAAAAAGGTCTGATGGTACGACCTACATATTGTTTGCTGCAAGGGCAGGTGATAAGATATACAATATGTGTGGTGGAGCATGTGCAAAAATGTTTAATCGGGTATGACTTCCCTGTATTGGTAGACCTGAACTCTAAGGTTTTACTTCTTCCAGATGTGTTGTATCTACACACGCTACACTTCTTACAGGGATGGTAGCCCACCAGTTGGTGAAAGAAGGAGGGACGTACTGGGAGGTTAATGATGTTGGGTGCTATTCTACCCTGAAGAGTAGGTGCCCCTCTGAAAACGACTTTAGCCTGGTGCGGTAAAACTGGACCGAGGATGTTATCATTTTTCAAAATGTCCCAGTGCTTCGCTATGATGGCTTTCGCTTGTTTATGTTGTAAGGAGAAGGAAGTGAGCATTGCCCATTTAAAATTGTTGCTGGGTTCGCCTTTCTGCTTAACCTCCAACAGTGAACCCCTGTCTGTCTCCAATACTTGTCTGAGATCCCTATCGATACTAATAGGATCATAACCCTTATCGATAAAACGTTGTTTGAGGATCTCAGCCTGAGTGCGAAAGATATTAACATCACTACAGTTCCTCCTCAATCTGAGGAACTGACTACGCGGGACAGACTTCAGCCATGATTGGTGATGACAACTGTCCTGTGGAATGTACCCATTGCGATCAGTTTTCTTAAAGTGTGTTTGAAAACAAAACTGACGATCATGGATACTAATTTCCAAATCTAATGCCCCGTACACACGATCGTTTTTCATGCCGTTAAAAATGCCATTTTAAAAAATGGCCATTAAAAATGATCGTGTGTAGGCTCCAGAGCATTTTTAACGACGTGAAAAACGGCCATTAAAAATTCCGGACATGCTCTCTTTTTTCACGTCGTTTTTCATGTCGTTTTTTTTAATGACGTGAAAAACGATAGTGTGTATGCTTTCACGACGTGAAAAAAAAACGCGCATGCTCAGAAACAACTATGAGACGGGAGCGCTCGTTTTGGTAAAGCTAATGTTGGAAATGGAGATGGCACATTCGTCACGGTGGAATTAATAGCATCGTTTTAATGCTGCGCATTCCGTTCTTCTTTTGATAATGCTTTAAAATTACCCTCTTTTGATAATGACATTGAGAGTTTTATGCCAAACTTGTTTCTAAAGTAATTCCAAATTGCTCTAATGATTATAAAATATTATTTATAAGCCGCACCTCCCTCCTAAATAATACTAATAATAATAAAATAATGTAATTCTCCTTTTTTCTTTAAATTTTATATTATTTTTGTTTATTTTTTTTTGGCCTTTTTTTAAGTATTTTGGCTTAAATTATTCTTGTGTAAAGTTACCACAACAACCTTCCAAATGCGTCTCATTTGGCCTCAGGGAGGTTTGTGTCCCCTGATAATAACAATAATATAATTTGAGATGTCCCTGCCTGCTTCCTAGCAAGCTCTCTTTTGAAATACAAATCACATAGTCAAGTATTTAAAGGGCACTCAATTTTTTTTTATTTCAGAACATTAACAAATTAAAGTGGAAGGCAGCACTGGAGAGCCTGCTTGCATTTGTGCATCCCTTTCACCCCACAACAACCATACAAGATGTCCAAACCAAAATAGAGATTAGATCCCCCCAAAAAATGAGCCCAATCTTGTCTTGAGCTCCCAGAGGTCAGGAGCCACAGCAGATAAGTCCTATATGTCCCCAGTCTGTGCTACTACAGCAGGCATTATTTTCTCCTCTTCCTTGTAGCCTTCTCTCCAGCCTTCTCTGCAGCCTTGGTTGGTTTCTTCCTTGGAGGCTGGGGATCAGGAGGAGAGGTTGTGGCAGGAGGAGTAGTAGGAGGAGGAGGAGGAGGTGGAGGAGTAGGGACAACCTCCGTTATGTCCGTGTACCTAGTGAGTTCACCCAGCACGCCCTTATTGATGACTTTCAATAGCAGGGTCTCACTGAAATTTTTTTGCTGCAACTCCATTTGCCCTAGTTTGTGGGCGAGGACTGCGGCAAATCCCTCATCAACAGAGGGTGCCTCTCTGAGGGCCGCTGTTGCCTCTCTGAGGAAGGCCCTGGTTTCCTCCTCCACCTGCCTACCTCTCCTTGGCCCTCGTGGTTTAACTACCAGGGGAGGCATCTGGGCTCTTGTGCTGGGCCCAGCCTCCTCCTGGGTGCCACTGGGCCCAGCCTCCTCCTGGGTGCCACTGGGCCCTGCCTCCTCCTGATCCCCAACATCACCCTCTTCCTGGCTCTGCTCTGGCTGTAAAAAAAGAAAGGGACATTATTTATTTTGCCACATCATCATTCACAGACATTGTTCACCTCTAGACATTGTTGAAATCAATGCCAAAAGTTATGTCCTTTTCATTGATTACGCATCCTGGTTTTGTTGTCTTGGACACATAAAATTAGGCCACTACTGTATCTTGCTCTTCACAAACTTTATTGGTAGAAGTGTACATACCTTTAACAATACTAACATCTATTTAAAATCTACAATTTTGTACGATAGAAATATAGATAGCAAAACTTTACCTGGCTCCATATCTCCAAATATGCCTCCTCAAGGCCCTGATCTTGATACTCAGAGGAAGCCAGAGCAGGGTTGACAGGAAGGCTGGAGGACTGGCTGCAGGGAAGGCTGGAGGGTTGGGTACAAGGAAGGCTGAATTGACCTCTGGGGGGAAGGGTGGAGAGAGATTCCCGCACTTCCAGCTGGTCATCCAGAAAAGCAAGCTTACTGTAGTACCACAGACTGGGTTTATAAACCTTATCTGCTGGTGCACCTGACCTCTGGGACCTCAGGACCATAGTCCTCTGGGTCCTGTATGTCCCTCTGATGGTCCCAATTTTGTTTTTGACATCTTGGAGAGTTGTTGTGGGTATCTTTGTTTGCACAAATGCAAGCAGGCTCTCCAGTGCTGCTTTCCTGGCGTCTTTATTTTTATTACCGCCACTTTTTGTTTGCCATAATATAGGGAGCTCTTGCCATTTATCGATGAACTCCCCCATGAAGTCTGGGTTTTTAAAAGTATTCATGATATCTGTAAAAGCGAGAAACCAAAAAAAATATATATTTCAGGCAACATTCCTCAACTGTGCATTGTCTACATATTTTGAGCACACAAATCTCCTCGTCTGATGAACCTCAAAAAGTAAAATTGTTAGGTACCTTGGTCACGACGTTCGTTGCTAACTCTCTCTCCCGAAAAATGAACGTATTTCCCAGACATGGATCTTCACTTTATATACACAGCGCATGCGTGAAACTCCGCACGCTTTCCCCGCCCCTGACGTTCAATATTGTACTTTCCCCGCCCCTTCTCGCTCGTAGTGCTGAACAAAACATGGCGGAGACACAGGTGGCTGAGATTACCTCTACAGAGGATGAAATTACAGAGGAGCCCAAATCAAGACCCAGGAGATATAAGGCATCCAACATGTCATTCGAGGAAATGGTGGAGATGGTCGCCATTTTAAAGAAGGAGGATTATGATGCCAAGCATGGTCCGTATAAAAGGCCTAATCTGGTCAAGTCCAGAATTATGGGCAAAGTGGTCAAAAGTCTCCACCAAAAATTCGGGGTGTGCAGAACGAAGGAACAGCTCAGAAAACGATGGTCAGATCTGAAGTTGCGGGAGGCCGACCAATATAAAAGAATCAAGAAAGTTATATTAAAAAGTAGGCTTGTGCAATTCGTTTCGTAACGAATCGAAATTCGTCCGAATTTAGCAACTTTCGGACATTCGGAAGCATTCGAATTTCCGAACAAAGCAATTACGAATAAAACCGAATCCGAAATAAATTATACTGCAAAATAGCGAATGCCCGAATGTCTTCGGCATAATTCGTTATGAAAAAACTTACGAATGTACAAATCCATTGGAAACACAATAACACTCACTCTGCTCTGCTCTCTGCTTCTCCTTCACCGTGCTGAACTCCCTCTCAAAATGGTGTACAGGGGCGGAGGCTATAGCCGCATGTAAAAAACGAAAGTAAAATACGAGATTTCTAATCCATTCGAAGCACAATAACACTCTGCTCTGCTCTCTGCTTCTCCCTCACCGTGCTGAACCCTCTCAAAATGGTGTACAGGGGCGGAGGCTATAGCCGCATGTAAAAAACGAAAGTAAAATACGAGATTTTGAATCGTTACAAATAACCGCTATGTATTTCGAAAAGTACAAATCCATTCGAAGCACATTAGGCATAATAGTCAGCGTCGTCGTGAGAGGGACACAGAAAATTACGAATCAACGAACCCAAAAAAAGTTACGAAAGTAGGAGTTGTGTCCAGAATCAACGAAAAACAACGTACTCTACCGAAAGTACGAATTATAAAGCAACAAAAATTCAACGAAAAATGTCGCTTGCAAAAATACGAATGAGTCCGAACACGAAAAATCCCGTCTAGCAAAATTACGAATGATTACGAATCAACAGGACCGGAAAGAAACGAACCGAAACGGAACAAATTTTTCCGTTGTGCACAAGCCTATTAAAAAGTAAGTTGTTTTTTTTGAGTTTCCATGGTACATATTATTTTCTTGTATTCTGTCGTGTATTTTTAACTTTCATATAGTACACTGAAAGATACCATCTTTTTTAGGTTCGTCCGCATAGTAAACGGACGTATTAAACCTCTTTCTCCGTACAGTTCCTCAAACGATGTTTTAGGATCATCCAGTGTGAACACCCATGTTTTTTGGTTTATTTGGGGGAGTACATTTGGGCCACACTTATTTTTGGTGTGCTAATCCAAAGGACATTTGTTCATTTGAAAAAACGATATGCATGGTAATGTTAAAGGGAGTGAATGCTCAGCAGCTGATGAAACATCTGAACGCAGTAGTACAAGTGTGGGCCTAAAGCCAAAAAGCTTGAGGGAGTCACACACAGGTGATCCAGTGTAGATACTTTGGGGTGTTACAATGTTTCAAATTTGTTTACAAAATGTATATGCTCTGTTTTGGCCTATGTATCCAATCATTTGTCCCGGTTGGCACAGGGGGTAAAAATTAAAATGGAGCATGCTTCAAAAGAATGATTACCAAGTTTTTTTTCATGTTTCTTATTTTAGCAAAATTGAGTCGCTACTAATGAAACTATTCCTTTTATTTCAATCTCCCTAGGGATTCGAAAAGCTACCTCAGATGAGACGAGAATTGCAATACCTACAACAATACCCCCAGAACCCCAGGATGGAGAGGAATGTGATGTTGCGGAAGTGGAAAGTGGCACCACCACAGGTCAGAGTGAAACCAGACACATGCATGTTAAATAGATGTAGGCCTACATATTCTATCCTACATATTTCTTTTTACATTTAGGTGCAGTTCTGGCCGAAGACCCCAATAAGTTGACACATCACAGTGCCCAGATCCTGATCCAATACCTGATGGTCTGCTGTCGTGACCTCGAAAAAATTAAGGGAGATTTGCTAGAGATCAGGGCAAATACAAAGCGGGTGGAGGAAAGGCTCCAAAATATCATGGCTGTGCTTGGGCGTGTCTAATGTTTTTACACCAAATAACGTTTTACTTGCAGAGATTTCTATTTTTTTTGGTTATTTTACCCTTTAATGACTAGCACATGTTTAGCTTTTTCAAAATTTGGAGAAATATAGTTTGTTTATGCATGGCTGGTCATGCGTTTTAATACACCTGAAATTAAGGGAACATCCACATTTCTAAGGAAGTTGCCCACCTAAACAAAAAAAATAAAGGTATTTTTACATAACAAATCATTGTGGCTTCATTATGTAAATGTGGTGCTGAGTGAACTAATCAATGTTTGGTGTTTACACTGACAATGAAGGCTAATTAAAAGATTTTTTAATCCACATGGCAAAACAAGTGCACTAGGTAAACCTACCAGAAACATCAAACATTATACAATAAAAATGACAAACCAATCTTTACTTTTTTAAAAAGTTTTATTTTTTTGGTCTAAAAATATTAGAGATTGTCTGGCATTTCAATGGCCCCCCTACCCATAAAATAGTCCACATATTGGTTACGGACCTCACGTCCGGTTGGGGGGGGGGCCAAGCCAGGACGGCCAGGTTCCAGGGCCACCAAAGTTTCGGCATTGATTAAAGAGGCCTCAGGCCCACTCAAAGATATATAACTCGTTGAATGCACCCTTAGGAAATTATGCAGCACACAGCACGTCATAACCACATGGTTCCATTTGTATGGGGCAAGGTGGATGGAGGTAAGGAAGAGGCGAAATCGGCTGGCCATGATCCCAAACGCATTTTCCACCACCCTTCTGGCTCTGGCCAGCCGATAATTGAAAACCCTCCTCTCAGGGGTGAGGGTGCGTTGCGGGAATGGCCTCATCAAATGGGGTCCCAGGCCAAATGCCTCATCCGCCACAAACACAAAAGGTAGTCCCTCCACATTCTGCTCCGCTGGTGGCAAGGCCAGCAGATCCAAAAGGAGCCGTTCTCCAAACTCCGTCTGGGCAAAAACTCTTCCATCAGACATCCTGCCATTCTTGCCAACGTCCACATAGAGGAACTCGTAGGTGGCCGACACCACTGCCATCATCACGACACTGTGGAACCCCTTATAATTATAATAAAAGGATCCCTAATGGGGTGGTGGGACGACCCGAACATGTTTGCCGTCGATGGCTCCTCCACAGTTCGGAAAGTTCCATCGCTGGGCAAACTCGGAAGCCATATTCTGCCATTCATGTGGCGAAGAAGGGAACTGTGGAATTAAAGAAATAACAAATTAATACTTGGAGCCAGAAACATTGAAAGCTGATTTCATACACACATTCATGGCCAACATTGGTAGAAACTGTTCAAAACATAAAAAATTGGAAGCAAGAAAAAAAAAAAATTATGGGGGTGGGGGGGGGGTAAGGGTTGAAGATGAGTTGGGAATATCACACATGAAGGCTGTAGCACTCTGTATTGAAGTTAACAAAAATGAAACATTCCTAGGCCAAATTTAGGGTGCGTTTTGGGTAAAGCACTACGATGGAACATATAATAAAAAACATGGAAATGACTAGGCAAGGTAGGTATGGCCCCAGGATAGCATGCTGGAGAGGTTAGGTAAGCCAAATTTACAGGTAGGCCTCAAACCCCAAACTTTAAATAATAAAACATGGGGAGAAAGGGGACATTCCCTGCAGCTAAGAATCATGTGAATTAGGGACTGCAAATAAAGCAAATTAAAAATATCCCAAAAAAAAACCCATACAATGTGAATTTTTGAAGAAGAACACTTACCTTAATATAGTCCTCCTGCAAAACTTGAAGGATGGCAGAACAAGTCTCTGGTATAATGATCCCCAGAGCCTGGGGGGATATGCCTGTGGAGAACTTAAGGTCCTGCAGGCTTCTCCCAGTAGCCAGGTATCGCAACGTGGCGATGAGCCTCTGCTCAGCACTGATGGCTTCCCGCATAACGGTGTCCTGCCTGGTAATATAGGGGGACACCAAAGCCAACAGCTGCTGAAATACCGGGTCAGACATCCTGAGAAAATTCCTGAAATCATCAGGATTATTCTCCCTGATCTCCCGCAACAAAGGCATGTGACAGAATTGGTGCCGCTGGAGCAACCAATTCTTGGTCCATGAACTCCTCCTGACCCTGCTCATGGCATGGAGTCGGGATACAGCATGAACCCCTGCACCAACTACAGCACGAACTCTACGACGAGTACGTAGCCGCAACATGGCTAGATAACAGTCGGCTGAACAGAACGAACTAGAAGAACGCACGGAAGAACAGCAAGGCCTATGAAGAACAAGCTGAAAAACACGAACGTGCAGAGCAGGCCGCACTGAATAAACAGATACGAACTGACTACAAGCAGTGCTAAACAGATACGAACCCACAGGCGCAATCTGAACTCCCGAAAACGATCTTCAAAGCACGAAGACTGAAAAGCGCGAATCGTCTCTCACCAAACTTTTACTAACACGCGGAAACACGGAATTAGCAAAAGCGTCCCAAAGGGTGGCGTCATTCGAACGGAACTTCCCCTTTATAGTGCCGTCGTACGTGTTGAACGTCACTGCGCTTTGCTTGATCGTTTTTTTTAATGATGGTGTGTACGCAAGGCAGGCTTGAGAGGAAACAGGAAAAAAAACGAGGAGAAAAACGTCGGTTTAAAAAATGACATTAAAAACGATCGTGTGTACGGGGCATTAGAACTGAATCTTTTCATGGCTGGCAGTGTATGAAAGGGAAATCCCTCTGTCATTGGCATTCAGATGGTCCATGAAGATCCCAAGTGATGCCACACTGACACCAGGTAGCCTGAGAGTAGACCTCTTCAAATAAAATCCCAAGGCTGGGTGTTTGGTAATTGCCATTTCAAAACCCCTATTCTGAGAATTCAGAAATTGCAATAGATCCATGTGTCAACAGTTCGATATTAATAATGTCTATCAATAATGATGTCTATGAAGGTAAAAAATCATTGAAGGCCCTTTTTTTACATTTCATCCATTAAATATATCATACCAATTTTAAAATTGTCCATAAAAATGTTTATTACAATTACCAATAGACTTGGTTGATGATGCCAGAAGCAGAAAGAGTGCAAGTCACACAGTACAGACTTTGAGTGAGCTTTCTCGGTAAGAATTAGTAGCCCACAAATTGTTTCCACTGCTCTTTAAAAAAAGTGTTTCTGGAATGATTGCTATGATACAACCATCATGCTGCAGCTTCAAGGACGTCATCATGGGATCAAGGCTTACAGGAGTAGTGCTATATTTCTGAAGATAACACCTAGCCTGTTGCAGGTTCACCATGTGCGTTAACCACAAAATTGCATTCAGCATATGCATTCCCATTAGGAAAGCACAATTATGCAAAAAGAAAAAAAATAGATTACTTTCCTTCTAATAAAGGGGACTTCTTCAGGTCTTGCTCCCTAAATCCTATGATAAACCATGTTTAAGACTTCAATAACCATCAGAGCTGAACAGCATGTGGAAATAAATGGCAAACTGCATCTGTGCACATGGAAACACAAATTGTTTCTTGTTCCCATGACAACTGCCTCTGATGCTTCTAAATGAACAATCTTTCGTATCTTATCACAGAAATCATATTTCTACCATGACGCCATCCTTTCACAGTATTTTAGTAAACACTGATTCTTTATTATTTTTTGATATTTTTTTATTGACATAACAATTTAATGGTATCTGTATGACATGTTTAGACTGTAGCAGACAGAATAAAATATAAGGATTGTAAAGTAGTCTCTTAAATTCAGCTATACTATCTGAAATTTTAAAGTGGATCTGTCAGCGGGTCCTCTGTAAGTATGCTTTGTGTTAATTTACATACTATTAGTGCTCAGTGGAGTTGAGACACAATGTAAAAAGTTCTCATTAAAGGACAGCTGTATTGTTACCCAAGTCAGAGGCTCTAAAATAGTGATCAAAGTGAATTCCTAATAACACTGTGTATGCAAACTATGAAGTTTTACAGTTAGTCAGTCCGTTTAGGTCTACTCTTTACCCTTTATAATGACTCCCGAAGCCGTTACTTATGTCTGTCCTTTATTTTAAGGTAGGTGCCCCCCCCCTCCCCACTTCCCAGTGGCCTCTCACAGCAGTATTTTAGGCCTTTTTAACATTCCTTTTCTCATGTGTTCTACACAGTTAGGTGAGACAGGCTGGGTCTTTTTTTCTTTGGTCTTTTCCTGGGAGCAGTGGCGGCCTATCCATTTGGGGTGCACAGGCACCACCCCCCCATCTATGCGTCCGGTCCCCTGATCTACATACAGGGCGCCAGACTCATGGATTCCAATAGCGGGGGGGGGTTTGAAGCATGTAAATTAGAGCAAGAGGCTATAATAGGCTTAACCACTTGGCAACCACCTGCCGACAAATAACGTCGACAAGGTGGTTGCTTAACTCTGGGAGGACGTTATATAACGTCCTCCCAGAATCGCACTCCCGCGCGCCCCCTGGGGCGCGCACACGGGAATCTCCGTGACCGCCGGGTCCAGAGGACCCGGCGCATCACGAATCGCGGTAAATCGCCGCTGATAGCAGCCGTTTACCACGTGATCGCTCCGTCAAATGACGGAGCAATCACTTGTAAACAGACCGGCGTCATGTGATGACGCCGCTCCCTCCCCCATGTCAGATCATGTCAGTTGTGGGCTGGATCTGTGACAATTGCAGTCACAGATCCAGCAATCCATCCATCCCTGCTCAGCCATCCCTGCGCAATACTCTGCAAATTACCCTGCGCAATACTCTGCAAAATACTCTGCAATACCCTGGTGCAATACTCTGCAATACCCTGGTGCAATACTCTGCAATACCCTGTGCAATACTCTGCAATACCCTGCGCAATACTCTGCAATACCCTGCGCAATACTCTGCAAAATACTCTGCAATACCCTGGTGCAATACCCTGCGCAATACTCTGCAAAATACTCTGCAATACCCTGCGCAATACTCTGCAATACCCTGCGCAATACCCTGCAATACCCTTCGCAATACCCTGTGCAATACTCTGCAATACCCTGCGCAATACTCTGCAAAATACTCTGCAACACCCTGCACAATACTCTGCAATACCCTGCACAATACTCTGCAATACCCTGCACAATACTCTGCAATACTCTGCACAATACTCTGCAATACCCTGCACAATACTCTGCAATACCCTGCACAATACTCTGCAATACCCTGCACAATACTCTGCAATACTCTGCAATACTCTGCGCAATACCCCCTGTGCAATACCCCGTGCAATACCCTGCCATACTCCACAATGCCCTGCAATACTCCGCAATGCCCGGCAATACTCCGCAATAACCACTTCCTGCCCGCCGGCTGTCATATGACGTCCTTGACTTTGTACGGGGATATCTGAATAATGGGAGCAGCTACAGGCATCATTCAGATATTAGCTTTTTCAGCCGGCGATTCCCTACACCATAAGAACAATCATAGCGGCTGTTCCGCCGCTTGATCATTCTTACGGGAGGCGAGAGGGGATGTCGCCCCCCCCCCCCACGCCACCCTCCGGTGCTTCTACCGACTCACCGCTATGATCAAAGCCAGGATTGTTTTTTGTTTTTTTTGTTTTTTTTCAGGCTTCCCAGCCTAGAGGTGAGATGTGGGGTCTTATTGACCCCATATCTCACTGTAAAGAGGACCTGTCATGCCATATTCCTATTACAAGGGATGTTTACGTTCCTTGTAATAGGTATAAAAGTGATCAAAAAAATGTTTGGGGCGGAAAAACATGTCAAACTAAAATAAATAAAGTAAAATGAACAATAAAAAAAAATATATTTTTTTTTTAAGCGCCCCTGTCCCCGTGAGCTCGCATACAGAAGCGAACGCATACGTAAGTCCCGCCCACATATGAAAACGGTGTTCAAACCACACATGTGAGGTATCGCCACGAACGTTAGAGCGAGAGCAATAATTCTGGCCCTAGACCTCCTCTGTAACTCAAAACATGTAACCAGTAAAAATATTTAAAACGTCGCCTATGAGGATTTTTAAGTAGCGAAGTTTGGCGCCATTCCACGAGCGTGTGCAATTTTGAAGGGTGACATGTTAGGTATCTATTTACTCGGCGTAACTTCATCTTTCACATTATGTAAAAACATTGGGCTAACTTTACTGTTTTTTTTTTTTTTTTAGCACAAAACATTTTTTTTCCGTAAAAAACACGTTAAAAAAATTGCTGCGCAAATATCGTGCGAGATAAAAAGTTGCAACGACCACCATTATATTCTCTAAGGTCTTTGCTAAAAAAACATATATAATGTTTTGGGGTTCTATGTAATTTTCTAGCAAACAAATGATGATTTTTACATGTAGGAGAGAAATGTCAGAATTGGCCTGGGTGCTCCAGAACGCCTGATGGTGCTCCCTGCATGTTGGGCCTCTGTATGTGGCCACGCTGTGTAAAAGTCTCACACATGTGGTATCGCCATACTCGGGAGTAATAGCAGAATGTGTTTTGGGGTGTAATTTGTGGTATGCATATGCTGTGTGTGAGAAATAACCTGCTAATATGACAATTTTGTTAAAAAAAAAAAAAAAAAGAGAAAAAAAAATCTTGATTTGCAAAGAATTGTGGGAAAAAATGACAACTTCTAAAAACTCACAATGCCTCTTTCTAAATACCTTGGAGTGTCTTCTGTCCAAAAAGGGGTCATTTGGGGGGTATTTGTACTTTTCTGGCATGTTAGGGTCTCAAGAAATGAGATAGGCCGTCAGTACTTCAGGTGTGATCAATTTTCAGATATTGGCACCATAGCTTGTGGACTCTATAACTTTCACAAAGACCAAATAATATACACCAATTTGTACTTATTTTTACCAAAGATATGTAGCAGTATAAATTTTGGTCAAAATTTATGAAGAAAAAATAGTAATTTGCTAAATTTTATAACAGAAACGAAAAAAAAAATCATTTTTTTACAGAATTTTCAGTCTTTTTTCTCTTATAGCGCAAAAAATAAAAAACCCAACGGTGACTAAATACCACCAAAAGAAAGCTCTATTTGTGTGAAAAGAAGGACAAAAAATTCATATAGGTACAGTGTTGTATGACTGAGTAATTGTCATTCAAAATGTGAGAGCACCGAAAGCTGAAAATTGGTCTGGTTATTAAGGGGGTTTAAGTGCCCAGTGGTCAAGTGGTTAAAAAAATGATGTGCTCTGGGCGCAGAACACTGCCCCCTGATCCCACCCAGTTGTGTGACAATAGCGAATGAATATTCGCTATCCCCACACTGATCCTCCTCCCGGCCAATCAGGAAACGGGTCTTGGAAACCCATCACCTGATTGGCTGAAAGGACAGGTGATCCTATTGGACAATAAGAAAAAAGAAAGAAGAAAGGAGGGCACACCGACCTAGTGCATTACCAGATAAAAACTTTATTAAAACATATAAAAGACAAAAATGGTCCTACTCACAAACAAGCTTTTCATATAGGCATTTCTGGCAATCACTCCGAGTCCCATGGCAGCTGCAACCAGGATACGGTGACCAGAGGGTCGGACGGTACCCGAAAATAGCTGAATGGCTAACGCGTTTCTGGGGCACACCCCTTTCCTCAGAGCCCAAGCAGACCGTGATCCTATTGGACGCCTAGGAGGAGGAAAGAGCCACAGGACGGAAGCCACTGAAGCCGAGGAGGAGAGGACACAGGAGCCACTTCCCGCAACCCCGCCCGCTGCCCACCACCAAGGAGGAAAAGAAACACAGGAGCCATGCTGCCCACCACCGAAGCCGAGGAGGAGAGGACACAGGAGCCACTGCCTGCAACCCACCTGCTGCCCCCCCTGCCAAAGTCGAGGAGGAGAGGACACAGGAGCCACTGCCTGCAACCCGCCTGCTGCCTATAGGAGCTCCCAACCTGGCCGCCACCTAGATGGGGTAAGTGCCGGGGGAGGGGGGTGCCGCTTACCAATTGGCCAATGGGGGGGTTGTTTGTCACCACCCCCCCAAAATAAAAAACACCAGCCACCACTGCCTGGGTGTGCAGTTTTAATTGATGAAGAGCCCTTTCAGTACACTGTAAGTACAGGCTTATGCAAAGCAGATGGGGGCATGGCACCCTACATTCAAGCCTTTCCATAAAGTGGTAGTAAACTCTTACATATTAAGAACAGAGACAGTACCCCTAAGCGGACTTTAAAGGCATTATTATCTATACAAAAAGTATTGAGAAGTATAACAAAATTATTTATTTAACATAATAGATTAAAAATATAATCATATAGAGCAAAAAAATTGTGGAATGTGTATAAATCTGTGTATGGGGACACCATGGACAAAGCACAAGGTTGAATGTGATCCTTCAACTGACGCATTTCAATTTAATTCTTTCTTCAGGGGTGTTGATTAGGAAACACAATTGTACATCTATAACATTATGAAAAACATTAAATGTCAATAAAAAATATTCTTTAGACTATATACGTTTGTAATGGATATCATATTTAGTATTTAGTACACTTACATACGCTATGATGGTGTCTCAGATGAACATTCCATTAATTTATCTTTTTAAAAACAAGGAGAAGAAAAAAAGGGAACTGTGTCTCATAGAGAGATCTCTATAATGCCTCAGAGGTTTATGTCCTCTGTGTTGAAAAAATGGATCAAACAACCGGCAAAGACGGATCCCCCCAGTCCCCAGGAGGGGGCAGATAAGAGCACTGAGTCCATCTTTTTTCCACTTTTTTGGGGGCCACAGACACTAATACAGTGATCAGTGCTAAAAATATGCACTGTCACTGTACTAATGACACTGGCTAGGAAAGGGTTAACATCAGGGTGGTCAAAGGGTTAACTGTGTGCCCAGCCAGTGTTTTACTACACTGTGTGAGGTGCTTTTACTAGGAGAAGCAATGGAATTTATTCCCTGCATTGCAGGGACACAAACTTCATCCTCCTGTCAGAACAGCAACAATCTGCCTTGTTTATATAGGCAGATCGCAGTTCTGTTTCTCTGCCTAACAATAGCCATGTGCCGGAGGACATCGAGTACCCTGCACCCGCTGATCAGCTTCCACTGTGTGTAATCACTGTTGCAACACTGATCCTCCTCCCGGCCAATCAGGAAGCGGGACTGATACCCGTCACCCAATTGGCTGAAAGGATGGCCGATCCTATTGGACGCCTAGGAGGAGGGGAGAAGACGCACAACGGAAGAGAGGAGGAGAAGAGCCGCCTGGTTCCTGTTGATGCCTGGATGCCCGGTCGCCACCGCCGCTGCATAAATGCCAGCCCCCCCCCCCCCTGCTGCTGCATGCATGGATGCCTGGTCCCTATCGCCCTAACATCGATGCCCGATCCCCGCTGCCTAGATGGGGTAAGTGCCGGTGGACCAATCGCCGGACAGCGGAGGGGGGGGGTGATGTGGGGTTTGAGTTGCCACGGGGGGAGGTTCGGTTGTTTGCCGCCCCCCAAACAAAAAAACACCAGCCGCCACTGCTTAAAGGGCCAATTCACAAAGGAATGGACAGCTGCCGGAGCTGTCCATTCCTGACTGCAGTAGGGGAAAGTGTGGTGTGCGATTCAGTGCTCCCTTTTTTTTCTCAGTCAACTTTATTTGAAGTGTACAAAAGTACACTTCATTCATGTCATTGTACAGCAGTGCGATGCATTTTAGCGCAGCTCTGTACTGCAGTGCAGTGTGAATTGGACACACAGGAAACAATTGAAACAACAAAGTAAAACATCCGTCAACGGACAATGTGTGAATTCACCCAAAATGTTTCAAGTACAGTGCATATACATAACTTGCCAAAGGAAGCCTGTAGTGGGATAGACATGAAATGCCATTGTTGCCTGCTCCTCAGAATACAAGTTTCTTGGTAGCCTGTGGCTTCAATAACTTCTGAGTCACTGATCTGGAACATGCACATCAATTAGAGTGTCAGAGTAAAATCAGAACTCCTGATCTGCATATTGTTTCAGGTCAGTGCCTATACTATTAAAACCACAAGACCAGCATGATAACCGGGCAACTAGCATTTTCAGAAGAAAAGGTCAGCAAAGGCAGACTCTATACAAAGCATGCTTATTTTACCTTATTACCTGAGGTTGTTGGAGTTTTTTTGATGGTAGTTTAGTCTGCTGCTACGAGATGCAGAGGAGTGAAAAGAACAAATGATCTGTATGTAATAAAGACAGTGAGCATCGCAGAACATTTTTCATTTATAGAACAGAGAAATTTATAGAACCCTGAATTATGCTTGTAGTCAAGCATGATACTACTTGTATATTGAGGGTATATGTTGCCCATAACCTTCATCTATATGAATAATTCTGCCAATTAAATAAAACCTAGATTGTTTCAAAGAATAACAGCGTCACAGCTGCATTTCTAATTGCAAATGTGTAATCTGTACTTTATACTATATGCCACTGCAGTGATGATATGGAGGTATATTCTTTTATGGCTCTTTCTTTGTGCTGACTGCCTTGAAGTTCTTTACACACCGCAGAGGAGTTCACAAACTTTTTGTCTTCCAGTTACAATGTGGAGGGCGCTACAAAAATCAATACGACGAAACTTGCTTTTGTGCATTGCCAAGCCTGTGATGAATACTCTGATAACCCATTTCACCGCCTCTCAGATTACACAGAGATCCCACAAAAGTAAAATAAACGGAACGCTTTAAGCAAGGTGTAATTGAAACAACAATGTAAACACCGGTGTAGAGTAGGTCACAATGCACTTCCCCCATAAAATGGGAAAAACCTGTTTTTCTGTAACGAAAAATATTGTAGTACTGATCATCCAGCAAATGTCACAGAAGTATATAATAAAGAGTGTTAAGAAATTAAAGCAATGGAGCCGAAAATATTGAAAAAAAAAAAAGCACAAAGAAAAGGCTAATGATGTATTTCTCCATGGCGGCATCCCCAGGGTTCTCTAAAATTGGGACAAAGCGCATACAGTGTCAGATATCCAAGAAGAAACACAATTGTGTAAAATGAGCATTTGTGGCAGAAAAAAAAAATCTATATCTTGCCCATTGGTTTTATGGTAATAATATTTTAGAATTGTGTCTTTTCTACCTTTCAATGGTTTCACTTGGCTGTGAGTGCTCTGCAGTGTATATTATATTTATTCCCATATTTATTTCAAATATCTGCACACATACAAGCAAATACAAACCTGCTATAAAAAAAGTACATACAGTAGTTTATTTTCCATAAGGCTGCCTTCTGAGGATAATTTCTCCTCCTACCTGTGTACGAAACTAAAGACTGCAAAGTACAATTAGTAAGTTCTGTGCCAGAAACAGAATTGCTCACGCTTTCGTGAATACTCATGCATATTTATATCTGCATAGATAACATAAATAAAAATTGGCTGCAGTGGTGCACCACAATGATAGGTACTGGGCTCACTGGACCTATTATTGAGTAATACTGCCATTTTTGCTGATTAAACAAAATTACGTAGATCTACTAATACTCGGCAGGATGGTGACATGTTGCAAATGAATTTTGATAAAGCGGCAACATGGACAGTAAAATGACAAAGTAAACCTGACTGTATCTTAGGTAAAATTTGTCTTGTAAGCCCCCTGAGTGCAGACCACCTGTTCTGATACGTACTTCTGACCAGTTGCAGCCCATAATGCAGGGCGCAAGGGCCCCGCCCCTCATTAAACAAAATGATGTAGAATTACTAATACTCGGCAGGATGGTGACATGTTGCAAATTTATTTTGATAAAGCGGCAACAGGACAGTAAAATGACAAAGTAAACCTGACTGTATCTTAGGTAAAAGTTATCTTGTAAGCCCCCTGAGTGCAGACCACCTGTTCTGATACGTACTTCTGACCAGTGGCGGCCCATAATGCAGGGCGCAAGGGCCCCGCCCCCCCCATCCATGTGCCCGGCACCCTAATCTACATGCGGGGCGTGGGCGCATGGATTCCAATCATTTTTTTTAAGCACGTGATTAGAGTCAGAGGCTCTAATAGGCTTCAAAAAAAGGGAGGGTTAGGGGCGCAGAGCACTGAACCCCGATCCCTCCCAGTTTTGTGAGAGTAGAGAATGAATATTTGCCATTGTCACACTGATTCTCCTCCTGGCCAATCAGGAAGCGGGTCTCAGACCCGTTTCCCGATTGCCCGAAAGGAGAAGCGTTCCAATTGGCCTAGGAGGAGGAGGGAGGAGACGCACCCGGTGGTGCAGCTGTCTGGACCGGGGGGGGGCTTTGTGGGTGCACTGTTTTACCACCAGCTGCCACTGCTTCTGACTCCATCTAGCAATCTTTACTGTGCGTCTTTGTTGTGGAAGAGAAAAATGATTGCAAAATTAAAACACCATGCCCAGATTTGGAAACCTTGGGTAAAATATTATCTATAGCCTAACTTCAACACCTTCACCATAGGAGAATGGAACTAAAGACAACAATATACCTTGAATACAACACTGTAATCTTCTACCGAAAATCTTCAATAAAAATTGTTCAATCCAGAAATAATTGAATTTCTACCAGCTTTCTTAATATTTTGAATCAAAGTGGTTGTAAACCTTCGATTTAAAAAGAAATAAAATAACAAACATGCTTATACTTACCTGCTCTGCGCAATGGTTTTGCACAGAACAGCCCTGATCCTCTTCTCCTGGGGTCCCCCGCTGGCGCTCCAGGCACCTCCTCTTCATCGGGTTCCCCCACAGAAATCCGCTTTCCCTGGGGCACCCCTGACACAGACATGGGACTCAGCCCTACCCCCCACTTCTGTGTCACAGGATTTGATTGACAGTGGGTCTAATGGCTCCTGCTGCTATCAATTTGTCCAATAATAAGAGAGACAGCTGCGGGAGCCGCTGCGCACCTGCACATCGCTGGATAGGATCTGGCTCAGGTAAGAAAAAGGGGGTGGTCTGGGGAGGAGCTGCAGCACAGAAGTTTTTTCACCTTAAGGCATATGCTTAAGGTGAAAAACCTTAAGGCTTTATAACCACTTTAACCACTTCAGCCCCGGAAGGATTTGCCCCCTTATTCACCAGGCGACTGCGTTACTTTAACTGACAATTGTGGTGGTGTATGTCCTTTTTTCCCCACAAATAGAGCTTTCTTTCGGTGGTATTTGATCACCTCTGCGGTTTTTATTTTTTGCGCTAGAAACCAAAAAAGAGCAGCAATAAAAAAAATAAAAAATTACATTCTGCTATAAAACATACCCAATAATAGAAAAAAAAATCGAATTTCTTCATCAATTTAGGCCAATATGTATTCTGATACCTATTTTTGGTAAAAAAAAAAATCCCAATTGATTGGTTTGCGCAAAAGTTATAGCATCTACAAAATAGGGAATATATTTATGGCATTCTTCTTCTTCTTATTTTTTAACTAGTAATGGCGGTGATCAGCGATTTTTAGCGGGACTGCGACAGTGCAGCGGACAGATCGAACACTTGACACTTTTTTGGGACCATTGACATTTATACAGCGATTAGAGCTAAAAATAGCCACTGATTACTGTATAAATGTCACTGGCAGGGAAGAAGTTAACACTAGGGGGCGATCAAGGCATTAAGTGTTCCCTAGGGAGGTGTTTCTAACTGTGGGGGGAGTGGACTGACAGGGAGTAGAGAGAGATCGCTGTTTCTGATCACTAGGAACAGCAGATCTCCCTCTACGTCCCTGACAGAACGGAAATCTATCTGTTTACATTGACAGATCATGTTCTGGCTCTCTGAGGATAGATTGCGGGTTGCCAGCGGACATCGCGGCTACCGACCACGTGCATCGGCTCTGGCGTCGCGGCGTGGGCACGCGCGTGTCCCCTAGAGATCTTAAAGCGGGCGACGTACACCTACCGCGATTCATGCAGCTGTGCCAACCTGCCGCATTACAATGACAGTGGCTGGTTGTTAAGCCGTTAAAGTGGTTCCAAAGTCAATTTTTTTTAACCTCAATTCATTCCCTGTATTAATGTAAAAAAACACCCTACTAACTATTTCTCCCCCCTCTGTAAGCGCTTACCCGAGTCCTCTATTGATTCAGTGCTGTGCCTGGCTTCAGCTCTTTTTTCTCCTCTTCCTGCTCTCACAGGCTACACAGAGCAGCGGAAACCACAGGCTCCTGCTGCTGTTAGTCTAATCCTATGAATGGGAGTGGTTGGGTGTGGCTGAGTCTTGCTGTGTGTGTCCATGGACACACACTGCCCAGCTCGTGAGCATGCCCACATGGGTGCCCGCATAGCACACAGCTTGCTATGGAGGCACTCATAAGAAGAAGCTTAAAAAAAAGTTGCCTTTGGAAGCACTTTAACTTTCTAGGACACACAAAGAAAATGACTGCACTTACAGTGCTTCCTATAAAAAAAATACACATAATTTCTAAACTAATATTATGGCAAGAAAAGTAATTACACATTACTGTTGGAGTAAACATCAATATTAATTTATTGTATTGAGTTATACAGTATTTCTTTACCATAGCCAAGGAATAGAGATACTCAACGCTCTGACCGAAAAATCTTCTTACTGTAAGAAAAAAAATAACTGGTCTATTCCACCATGTGTCTTGGCAGATAAATATAAACCATTGAGTTGTATAGGAAAAAGGATATCATAATATATTACTTATAGTTTTCTAAATTTGACCCTAGAAATATCTATTAAAATGTAACTAACTCTAAATTTAAATTCTAGACCATGTAAAAAATCACTAACATAGGTAAAAAAAAAGTAAAAAACCTGTATAAGCTACACAAGGCCTAATTCTTGTTTATTGCTGTAAATATAATTTTATGTTGAAAACATGTCTCATGTGCCATGATTTCAAGTTAATAAGAATGAGAGTTCATGAAAATATTACAACCATAGCTTTTCATTTTGTAAAAACTGTACAGACATGTAAAAATGTGTTATTATGTTTTGGCTTATTGTTATTGTTTTTTGTGTTAGAGATGTAGACTCCACATTTTTATAACTTTTATCTCATATTTGTTGCTCTGTAGTCTAGTATTATTTACCATAAGTTTATGTACAGGAGAGATACATTCCTGCAAAATTCATTATCCAGTCAGTCCAACATATGATCTAATGATACATTTAAGAGCATTATAAAACTTCCTACCTGAACCTGTTTTCGTGCCATCATTTGTTGTGATAAAACCTTATAACCCACAATCTCTGAGTGCCGGTTCACACTGGACGACATACGCTCCGACTTTGAGAGCACATGTCACATGACACGTATTAATCAATGATTCCCTATCAGAGCCATCTTAACTAGTCCGACTTGTGATGTCCGACTTGGATTACAGCAGCAGGAAAAGGAATTTATGTCACACCAGGATCGTTTTGATTGGTCATAGGACAAGTCAGACTCAAAGTCGGATCAAAATTGTATTCTGTTCATTAAAGTCGGATAGAAGTCGGACAGCAAAGTCGGATCGACAGTCATGGCGTACCAGTGTGAACCCGGCATAATGCCCTCAGTCTAGCACTGGTGCAGGTGCAGTAATTAGATGTGAGAGGCATTCAGGTAGAGCAATGAAGGGACGAGATGTGCTTTCAACAATTTAGCACTTCCATATTTGTGATGCAACTCAAATAAATTGTGAAACATTGATTGGACACTGCGTGACCCTGAACAAGAGGCTGCTTGTCCCTTTGGTGAATAGGGAAAAGCTAGATGAATGAAAACATGGACATAGGGGAACTGAACAGTCACAAAACTAAAAGCTGCAGACACATCGTGTGAGCCCATAATTACAAGGTAAAGCAAATGAACAGGGAGGGAATATAACTACACTAATACAATAATTCTAAAATCTTTTACATTTCTATATAGAGTATTAAACTCTGTAATCAAGGCTATATCCCCTAGTTTTTATTTAATTTTATCACCTTCTTTCAAAAAGTCCTCCTTTTTATTTGCTATATTTTCAATTCATTAATTAAAATCATCACACTTAAGAGTTTTTTTTTTCTATAAATTGACTTTTATTCACCACATGGATTGTTTATTAAAATTCTCTATCCATGTGAAATTTCTCCCTGCTCTTGTTTATTCTCCCCTTGGGATGTTTTTCAACCACAGATTATTGTAAAAAACTTATTTTGGAGATATATTCACTTCTATCAGTTTCCCTAAAATGGGTTTGTATATCATAATTTTACATTTTTTATCATTCTCACAATTGTATTGACTCCCTCTATATTAGAAAAACATCATCCATAAAACGCTTATTAAAGGATCAGTTCACCTTTTAACAAAAAATAATAAATACGGTACACATTTTTTTTCAGGTAAATGTGCATTTATTATTTTAGATTTCTAGAACCTCTAAAGCAGAGGTGTCAAACTCAATTTCATTGTGGGCCGCATCAGCATTATGGTTGTCCTCAAAGGGCCTGTTGTATGTCAAATCGAGTCCGGAAATAGTGTTTAGACATAGTAGGTCATTAAGAGATAAACTAGTCCATAGTAATTCCGCACAACTTTCATTGATACAGGAGAGCCCTCTGGGTAACTATAAATGTGGATATTGACCCATGTGAGACATGTATATTACTCAACGGGGAAAGATTTAAGCCCCTGTACCAGGCAAACTGCACCACAATGGGGGTGGTCTATCTCATGACCTGCAGTTGTGGTGCATTTTACGTGAGGAAGACTAAATGTCCCTTTCATAAACGCATTCATGACCATGTATACTATATACCAAAGTTAAACACCCCAATTGGACGCCATATAGGCTTAAAACACAACTATAATACTTTAGCCATGAGTTTCATGGCATTAGATCATGTATAAGAGGATCCCAGATGGGGAGACTTCAACAAATTGGTTTTACATCGTGAAACTAGATGGATCCATCGTTTAAAGGCTCTAACCCCTCCAGGGCTGAACGATGCGATCAGATTTGCACCTTTCCTTTATTCGCTACTATATGAATTGATGTTCTTTGCCTTATTGCCCTGCCTTTGGCTTTTTCTGAATCGCTATGTTGCCACGGCTTTCATTTCTCTAGGGTTGAATGATGCGATCAGCTTTGCACTTCTCCTTTAAGTGCTACTATATGAATTGATGTCCTTTGCCCTGTGGCCTTCCTTTGGTTTTTCATGACATGTATGGGTCAATATAGGGGACCCTTTGAATTGTTAATGGGTGACAATTCTTAAAACCAATTATAGGTTCATTTCACTTTAACAGTGGCTCGTATTACATTGTGCATGTAAAATCCCTCCCCTTGGTTGACTGCAATAGTAGGACCTAGATATGGGCATTGCCCTTTCTCAAGATGGGGGGCTATGACATGGGCTGATGTGACGGATCACGCCCCCGCCTCCCCCGTCCCTGCATACGAACATGCCTGGGGTTACCCCGGCTTGATTTGTTGTGCTGGGGTGGGTGGAATTTTGCCCACCTCTCCTCCTTGTGTCCAACATGCCTATGCGCTGAGCAGTGAGTAACGCCCGTCATATGATGCGTGATTACATTATGACGCATTCGCCGGTCCATGTGGAGCTGCCGCGGCCATCTTGTTATAGGTCCGGCGTCCAGATAATTGATTCTGGCCGTCTGACTACAGCTGGGGGCAATTTGAGAGGATTCGTTCTCTTATATGGCGCAGCTATTTCCCTGGATATCCCTCTCTCCCCTCTCTATAGCCTGAAAACAGGCTGAAAATTTGTTTGGCAGTGTGGTATCGATACAGGTAGGACATGATTTTGGAGGGCTGCTTTCCTTAGCAACAAATTTCCTTAATAGTTGACAGTTTACTTATCTCTTTGTTTAATTTTCAGATTGAGTTAATCTCTGCTCAAACGAGACAGCATATGGCTGTCAGTGTTGGAACTTGCTGTGTTTGAAATATCTACAACCAGCATTATCTTCCCCTCTTCTTGTCTTTGTGATAGGTTTGTATTAACATGGGTTATCTAATTGCTATGCAAAAGCAGTGTAGTGTTATAGAGAAATGTTACTTTGCACCAACAGTCTCAACATTCTTATTAGCAGTAGTATCATTAATGTAGTTATTATTATAACATTACTACCACTATTATTGTGCGATCTTTATAACATTATTATCACCATCATTGAGTAAATGTGTTGAAATTAAATTATGGTTATTTTATAGACTCAATGTTAGGAACCTAAACTAAATCTATGAGACGAGTTTACTTGTCAACCATTTGTCCAATGGATCATCTGTTTGACCACGATAGCAGAAATTACCTAAATGTTTAAACCAAATTTTTATGGCTGCAATACAGAAGGTAAATATTGAATTTTGAGTTAAGGATATATTTCTAGAATCAAAGTATGTGCAACTTAATCCCTGATGGAGTCTCCTTAGGAGGAGGGTACTCACAGCCCATCTTAAATATAAAATAACAAAATAATTAAATAAATGCCAGAAATTAGGTAGCATTGCTAGCAGACGCTAACTAAGAAAATCAGTGAATTATTAAATAGTTTAAAGGATTAATTAAACTGGAGGTTGGAGGTTTGAGGAGAAGAAGAAGGGGAGAGAGTTCTCCCTTGGGATCCCTGTGCCATGTATAGTTGAACTGTGAGGAATATCTGGGTACATGTTTGCAGTTTGGAGAAGTTATGGCATGATGTATGGAAATGTTTTATATCGATAAGATTATTTATTTAAGATCAATTTTGTCACTTTATTTAGATGGCAGCAATCCAAGTCTGTGATCTCCTGATGAAGAGGACCATGCCCATGAAATACATTGAGCGGAAAGACTTGTTATATAAATAACTGCAGTGGTTGGAAATTACTGCTTTATAAACTGTATTTTATTACAAATTTGCTATTAGATGTTACATTTTAAAAGAAATTAAATAAAATGTTATGAATTTTGTTAAAATGCTGTGCCTCAAAAGTCCCTCAATTTTTACAATAGTCATAGTTTCGATATATAAGTTCTCTATAAGTATAAAAGTATAAAACTCTACATATATATTTTACAAATCACTAATAAAATAGCTCAGGTCAAGTTTTATGTTTATACTCTTTATTGTATCCAATTCCAATATCTAGATATTTTCTTTTCCTAACACATCTCTTCTCAGATTACTTTCCCTCCGGTGCTTCTCTGTTTTATCAATCCCCAGGAATTGTAAAACCGATGGCTCTCTATTGTGTTATTTTGTTTTAAATTAAATGATAAGCTCTGACTTTTAAAACACCCTACTGACATTGTATACATGCTCTGTTAATCTTTTCCTTGATGCCCTTGTGGGTCTCCCTACATATTGCAGCCCACAAGGGAAGTGAAGTACATAAACCATATGAGTCGAATTACACAAAGTGAATTTTTAATATAATATTTATTTCCAGTTTTATTAGAACAAAACTTCTTCCTTTTTCTAATATTGTACCTAGTAGCCTTACATGATTGGCACCTCCCACAAGTGTGCAAAACGTTTTAATTAAAAATCATAATATTTTTTACTAATTTAGTCCTCAAAATAGGTGCTTTTCTATATACTGTCTTAGACTTTTGATGAAAGACTAGGGCTAAAATAACATCTTTCCTAATAATTGACCAATATCTTTCAAAAATCTTTTACATTTCCATATAGAGTATTAAACTCTGTAATCAAGCCTACATCTCCTAGTTGTTGTTTAATTTTATCACCTTCTTTCAAAAAGTCCTCTTTTTTATTTACTATATTTTCAATTAATTAATTAAAATTATCACACTTAAGAGTTTTTTTTCTATAAATTTACTTTTAATCACCATGGATTGTTTATTAAAGTTCTCTATCCATGTGAAATTTCACCCTGCTCTTGGTTATTCTCCCCTTGGGATATTTTTCAACCACAGATGATTGTAAAAACATCTTGGAGATATATTCACTTCTATCAGTTTCCCTAAAATGGGTTTGTATATTATCATTTTTAAATTTTTATCATTCTCACAAATATTGAAAATTGTTTTGACCCCTCCATATTAGAAAAACATCATCTATAATACGCTTATTAAAGGATCAGTTCACCTTTTAACAAAAAATAAAAAATACACATTTTTTGGCAGGTAAAAAAAATGTGCATTTATTATTTTTTAATTCTAGAGCCTCTAAAGCAGAGGTGTCAAACTCAATTTCATTGTGGGCATCAGCATTATGGTTGTCCTCAAAGGGCCAGTTGTATCTGTAAGACTACTGTATATAAATGTATGCAGGTCTTTTTATCTCAGAAAATAGATGCAAGAACTCAACTAGACTCTTGTTCTTTTGCTGTACTTTTCTTCCTGACCTACATCCATGTTTCTTTCCCAACGTCTTCCCAGACTCCATCCCCCTTCCTTTCCCCGTGCCTTGCTTTTTGGGTATGAGTTATGTCAAGTGGAGGTATATCCTTTATCTGTGATAGCAGAACAATTTCATAGTGCTAAGAGCACTTTCTACATGTGGGTGCAATTGTTTTTTATTGTGCTTTTATAAATTTTAACAAACAAACTTGCCAACTATAATTTTCTTGCATCTTTTACTACACTATATGTGAGAGGAGATCCAGTTGATTGATAAATGAATCTATGGATTTCTCTGACCTTTTTATAAGACTAAGGGAGGCGAATTTGGAATGTATGAATCTTGCAAACTGCAACTTGATGGAGGACTCATATAAAGCCAAATTACCTTTCTATAGTGGAATATAAAAAAAATAATTGAGCGCCTGTCTTATTTGATACACAAGTGCACCAAATGTGTAAAGCATGAAGAAAAATGCATTTTTTAAGAGCATTTGAGATAGATATATTATACACTCATCTACACCTATCTATTATATAGTAATAAAGTAAAGGACATGGAATGTTTATGGACTTTATTTTATTTAAATCACTATTTTTTATTGGTTTATTATTGTTTGGATGAACACATTGTTACATATGATTAGAGGTACCTAAGCTTTGCAGATATTTGCTCTGGTGACAACTGTAACATTTTGGATTTCCCATCACTTTCTTCCTTTTTGATAGTGGTAAGCAGAACTACAGCTGTGGCCAAAAGTTTTGAGAATGACACAAAAATTCATTCTCACAAAGTCTGCTGCTTCAGTGTTTTTGAGGGCAATTTGCTTATACTCCAGAATGTTATGAAAAGTGATCAGATGAACTGCAATTAATTGCAAAGTCTCTCTTTGCTATTAAAATGAACTTAATCTCATGAAAAACATTTCCACTGCATTTGTGAAGAAGTCTTCAGGGCGCCCAAGAAAGCGCCAGGACTGTCTCCTACAGTTGATTCAGCTGTGGAATCGGGGCACCAACAATGCAGAGGTTGCACAGGAATGGCAGCAGGTGTGAGTGCATCCATACACATAGTGAGGAGATGAATCTTGGAGGATGGCAGCAAAGAAGCCACTTCTCTTCAGGAACACATCAGGGACAGACTGATATTCTGAAAATGGTACAGAGTTTGGACTGCTGAGGACTGGGGTAAAGTCATTTTCTCGAATGAATTCCCTATTCCGATTGTTTGGGGCATCCGGAAAAAAACCTTGTCCAGAAAAGAAAAGGTGAGCGCTACCATGAGTCCTGTGTCATGCCAACAGTAAAGCATCTTGAGACCATTCATGTGTGGGGTTGCTTATCAGCCAAGGGAGTGGGCTCACTCACATTTTTGCCTAAGAACACACCCATGAATAAAGAATGGTACAAAAACATCCTCCGAGAGCAACTTCTCCCAACCATCCAAGAACAGTTTAATGAAGAGCAATGCCTTTTCCAGCATGACGGAACACCTTGCCATAAGGCAAAAGTGATAACTAAGTGGGGTTGGGAACAAAACATCAACATTTTGGGTCCATGGCCAGGAAACTTCCCAGATCCTTAATCCAATTGAGAACTTGTGGTCAATCCTCAAAAGGCGGGTGAACAAAAAAAAAACACAAATTGTGAAAAACTCCAAGCATTAATTATGCAAGAATGGACTGCCATCAGTCAGGATGTGGCCCAGAAGTTGATTGACAGCATGCCAGGGCGAATTGCAGAGGTCTTGAAAAACAAGCGTCAACACTGCAAATATTGACTCTACATAAACTTAATGTAATTGTCAATAAAAGCCTTTGACATTTATGAAATGCTTGTAACTATACTTCAGTATACAATAGTAACATCTGACAAAAAAAATCTAAAAACACTGAAGCAGCAGACTTTGTGAAAATTAGTATTTGTGTCATTCTCAAAACTTTTGGCCACAGCTATAAAAGATATTGAATCTATCGAGCAGAGACACAAACAGCAATAAACACTTGACAGTTTTTCTCTTCTTTTTTAAGCTTTGGCTACACATACACATCCACATGTTCCAACTGAAAAATATAGAAAATGGAAAAGACTAAGGCCCCTTTCACACGGGGCGGATCCGTGCAGATCCGCCCCGTGAAGCTCCGCTTGCTCAGCGGGGATCGCTCCGTTGATCCCCGCTGAGCCGGCGGATGACTGGGCGGTCCCCGCACACTGTGCAGGGACCGCCTGTAGAGTCCGTTGTCATCCGATCCGCTCCGCCGACGGAAGGAAAAATAGGGTTTTCCTCCGTCACACTTTGGCGGAGCGGATGTCAGCGGACATGTCTCCGCTGACATCCGTGCTTCCATAGGGGTACATGGAGGATCCGTTTCAGGTCCGCCTAAAAAACTGACAGGCGGACCTGAACGGACCTCCGTGTGAAAGAGCCCTTAAGATTAAGGCCCCTTTCACACATGCGGACCGTTCGTTTCATCAGTTCAATCACGTTTTTTTTAAAGAAAAAACTGATAAAGTTTACATGAGTTATTCATCAGCTTGTTATCAGTTTTTCATCCGTTTTTCATTCGTTTTTACATCAGTTTTTTTCATGCTCCAGCTAAAGTCATTAACCATTTGAGTCCTGGAGCCATTACTTCATGGAAAAATGGACCGTCTATCCGTTTACATCTGTTTTTCGTCCAATCCATTTTTTTTAACAGAAGACAAATAGAACTTTGATCTGTTTCAAAAAACAGATGTTGACCAAAGTGGATGTAAATAGATGATCATCCATTTACATCCATTTTTCCATAGAGATGCATTGATGTCGGTTTTTCATTCGTTAACAGATGTATCAAAATGGGACAAAAGGTCCACATGTGTGAAAGGAGCCTTAGACATTAGCTGTAGCTTTTTTTATTGTGTGTGTGTGTGTGTTTGTGTGTGTGTGTCCAAGCAATCACTTGTCTTCCTAAATAACCAATATACTTGCTCTGATTGCTTTAAAATAAACTAAATCCCTAAAGCAGAACTTTAATCTCTAAATCGACATAAACTATCTTTAGTCTTTATGCTACTAGCATTTGTAAATAGATAGGAGAGTATATCATATTTACTTACTTAAACTTTTATTACATTTCTTCAGTTGCTTACTGGTTTCTGGTCTAGGCCAATATGATGTCATACATCTCAACAGTCTTCAAGAGAGAGGAGGGTCTTTCTCAGCTAAGCACACCCTCCTGCTGGCATGCTTAAGCTAAGGACAGATGGATTTAGGAAATGCTACATGAATAATCCACCCCTATTCAAGATGGCCATGGCTAGAAATGCCGGGAGGTGTTTTTCAAAGTGATTTTTCAGAAAAATAAATGATGGAGCTGTGGATGGATGCGTGAGTTTGCTTTGAATATTATACGTGAATGAAATAGCATTTTCAGCTGGTGATGCTCAGATACAGTTAGGCCCGGTTCACATAGGGGCGACTCGTCAGGCGACTCGAGTCGAGTCCCGCTCTGTTGAATGGAACCGTTCTAATAGGAGCGACTCAGGTCACTACGACTTAGAAAAATGTTCCTGTACTACTTTTGGGGGCGACTCGGGACAACTTGCATTGACTTCTATACAGAAGTCATTATGCAAATCGCCTGAACCGGGCCTCTCAAGTTGTCTTGAGATCGCGTCGCCGAGTCGCCCCCAAAGTCGTGCCGCCCCTGTGTGAACCGGGCCTTACATTCCATTTTAAGCTAATATTATCATTTTAGTTTCAGCAAGCATAATCAAGAGATTTGCATTACCCAGTATTTCTTATACAGTGCATTCTTAAAGTATTGAGACCCTCTTCACTTTTTTTAATATTGGTATGTTGCAGCCTGATACTCCAGTTGTTTAAATTCCTTTTTTTCTTATTAATCTACACTTAGTACTCCATAATGTCAAAGTGAAAACAGAATTATAAAAATATTTGCAAACATATGAAAAAGGAAAAACTGAAATATCACATTGGTATAAGTATTCAGACCCTTTGCAACAACACTTGATGTTTTTACACCTTGATTGAAGTCCACCTGCGGTAAATTACGTAAATTGATTGGACGTGATTTTGAAAGGCACACGCCTCTCTATAAAAGGCCTCACAGCCGACAATGCATTCTTCAGAGCTCAGAGACAGGATTATTGCAAGGCACAGATCTGGGGAAGGCTACAAAAAAGTCTGCAACACTGAAGGTTCCCAAGAGCACAGTTGTCCCCATAATTCCCCCAAATGGAAGAAGTTTGACTCATCCAGGAATCTTCCAAGAGCTGGTCGCCCCCGGCCAAATTGAGCAATCAGGGGAGAAGGGCCGTAGCAAGAGAGGAGACCAAGAACCCAATGGTCACTCTGACTGAGCTCCAGAGATCCTGTGTGGAGATAGGACAAATCTCCAGAAGGACAACCATCACTGCAGCCCTCCACTGATCTGGGCTTTATGGCAGAGTGGCTAAACGGAAGCTTTTCCTCAGTGCAAAACACATAAAAACCCGCTTGGAGTTTGCAAAAAAGCACCTGATGGACTCTGAGACTGTGAGAAACACGATTCTCTGGTCTAATGAAACCAAGATTGAACTGTCTGGTCTCAAATCTAAAAGTTATGCATGGAGGAAACCAGGGACCACTCATCACCTGCCCAATAACATTCCAACAGCGAAGCATGGTGGTGGCAACATCATGCTGTGGGGGTGTTTTTCAGGACCAGGGACTGGGAGACTGGTCAGGGTTGAGGGAAAGCTGAATGGAGCAAAACTACGGAGATATCCTCAATGAAAACCTGTTACACAGCACTCAGGACCTTCCAAAATGACAGCATCCTAAGCACACAGCTAAGACAACGCAGAGGTGGCCTAAGGACAACTCTGTGAATGTCCTAGAGTGGCCCAGCCGAGCTGTAACTTGAACAATATTGAACATCTCTAGAGAGACATGAAAATGGCTGTCCACTGATGGTCCCCATCCAACCTGAATTGAGAGGATTTCCAAAGAAGAATGGCAGAAAATACCCCAATCCAGGTGCAAAGCTTGCCGCGTCATATACAAGAAGACTCGAGGCTGTAATTGTTGCCAAAGGTGCTTTAACAAAGTACTGAATAAAGGGTCTGAATAATTTAGAAGATGTCAGTTTTTTTTTATTTTTAATAAATGCACAGACATTTCTGAAATTCTGGTTTCACTTTGTCATTATGGGGTACTGAGTGTAGAGTGATAGAAAATAAATGAATTTGAACAACTGTAGTATCAGGCTGCAACATAACAAAATGTAAAAAACGTGAAGGGGTCTGAATATTTTATGAATATACTGTATTTGAATACTCATAGCCACTGTATACCTTCTGTCAACTAAAGTCATAGAGATGGTCCAAGCTCGGTAAAGATCACAGCCATATGGTTGGGATCTGCCCACATGCCTGGACTGGCACCCGGCTCAGCCTCTCAGCAAGATGCTCAGAGCCAGAGCAGAGAGAGCAGAGTGACTGAGAGATGAGTCCATCTGTGTGCTTCTTCTCCTTTTACTGTTCACCTGCCCTGCCAGATACGGCTGTGCTATGTGGCAAAACTGTATAAATCTCGGGACAGGAGGGACAGAAATACAGATTTTTCGGAAAGTCATGCAGCTTCTGTGTATATTTAATCTGTGTATTTAGCTGTTTGTCTTTTAAGGTGCCTGCATTTTCTGTTACATAACCTAGCAGTTTTATCAGAATCATTTCCAATAAGTGAGGAAGATCTTTTTTACCATTGTCAGCCTTGGTTTATATGCATTTTAGATTTTGAACATATGAAAACATATATTTTTTTGAACCTACATATATACAGTCATGTGAAAAAATTAGAACACTCCATGGAAATTATTGACTTTTTCAATGTCTTTGAACTGGCAAACTTTAGATCTTAATTCAAATAGCACCTACAGAAATGTTATATTCGAACAAACCATATATACAATTGACACGGTGTGTTCATTTTCAAAATATAAATGAGTGGAAAAGCAGATTTGTCATACACTTATGACCATTTCAAATACATGGAAATTCGAATTAGGTTTTTCAGATTAGGTGCCAATGATTAAAACCTCTGGTGGACTCTGTCTTTTTTAAACCTCGGGTTATCTAGAGTCTCTCTCATTGCTATTGATGTGTGTGTGGTTTTATCATGCAAAGATCAAAAAAGCACTCTAAGGCCCTCAGAAAGAAGATTGTGGATGCCTATAAATCTGGCAATTGACTTGCTAGCCAGCCATAGTACACTGCAGTAGGCCAGCACAGGCAGGCTGGGTCGCGTACATTTATGTCATCCAGCCAAAGGACATGCAGCATTCCACCGGACACACCGGATTTCAGCTCATGGTTCCCAGATGCTTTAAATGGCCAGGGGATTATATGATCGCTATGCAATCACATGATCACAATGTCAACTAAGCTGTTATGCATTAATTTAATTAATAACAGCTATGATTGCTGTAGTGATGCTGTGATTTGCCCATCATATTGACTATTGACCATTAATCACAGCACCCTGTACTATGTGATAGCTGTGGGCCAATCACAGCACACAATAGTAATCACAGCTGTTATGACTGAAACACAATCATGACAGCTTAAAACATTGCTGTTACCGTGATCATCATTGTAACTGCAAAGTTAAAAAAAAACGATCACCCCTCCAACCAGAGTAGCACAGTTTCATTCATTATGGTGACACTGAGCTACTCTGGTGACGGTATATAAAGAAAAAGAAAAAAAAAAAGAAAAAAAATGTTTACAAAGTTGAATGAATAATTATAAATTTTTTTTTAACATACTGTCTCCAGTCATTATCCCAATCACTGTCACACCGGTCATATGATGATGCTGTATTGCACTGGTGACAGTATGTAAAAAATTATTTAAGCTCACTGTTGGTAGATAGGACCAGAAATAAACAATTTTTCCAGAAACGGCTGACCTGGGCTGAAGGGGAAGCAGCAGGCAAAATATTGGCTCAGGTCATATGTGCGCAATCAGGCATAACATCTGTAACAGCGCTTAGGGATCAGGGTGGGCGGGTGTACACTTGCACAGGAGATATTTTGTCTATATTCTCTTCTTTTTATCAAGATCTATATACATCACGGGTTAACTACACCTCTGCTGAGTTGACTGCTTATCTTGAAAGGATTACTCTTCCAAGAGTATCACAGGAAGATCACAAGTTGCTTAACCCTATTGGAACTGGAAGCTGCAGTTGCTAGTTTTGCGATAAATCACCAGGGGTGGATGATATTCCAGTTGAAGTTTATAAAAAATACGGTGAAATGTTGTTACTTACCCTACTTAAAACATTTAATTCAGCTTTAGCGGAAGGAAACCTTCAGGAATCAATGTCCAAAGCTGCGATTTTGGTTATCCCGAAAAAGGTTTTAAGATACACTTTTTCTTGAATCATACTGGCCTATTTCCTCTTTGTCAACAGATGTGAAGATACTAGCTAAGGTCTTAGCCAATAGATTGAAAAGGATGATAACACATTATTCATCCTGATCAAGCTGGCTTTATCCCCAATATGTCAACAGCTGTTAATGTTAGGCGAGCTTATCTTAATATGCAGATTCTAGCAGTTAATAATACAGATCAGGCCTTTTTGGCACTGGATGCCACCAAGGCATTTGACAGTGTTGAATGGCCCTATCTATGGGTCGTTCTGGAAAAATTTGGTATGGGGAGTATATTCTGTCAATGGGTCCAATTATTATACTCTAGCCCATTAACTAAGGTTAATGGCGTGCAATCCTCCCCTTTTATGTTATTCCATGGCACAAAGCAGGGGTGCCCTTTGTCACTCCTCCATTTGCCATTGCCATTGAACCATTGGCATCCCTTCTTTGGACGGCTTCGTAAGTGGAAATATTAAGGAAAAGGTGGCATTAAATGTTGACAATGTTATTTTATTTTTTATCAAATCTTCGGTCCTCTGTGCCAGTGGTTATGAGCTATATGGATGAGTTTGCAGGGTTCTCAGGGCTTGCTATTAATTGGGAAAAGTCTGTGCTTCTGCTGCTGGATCCACTCCCAAAGTATTTGCCATTAATATGCCCACAACTTCTAATTGCTTTCACTTTAAAATATCTGGGAGTTTCCTGTGACCGCATCCCCTCTGTCATATGTAGTGGATAATATTGCTCCATTATTGGACAAGATTTCAACTCTAAAGTAGGGTTTGGTATAAACGTCCCCTTTCAGTAATAGGCAGCATAAACTTAATTAAGTTGGTCTGGATGCTGCAACTTTTATATTTTTTCCAAAATTCCCCAGTTTGGATCCTTCTGAAGAACTTTATTAAGATTAATAGGATATTTTGAAATTTTATTTGGGGAAATAAGACCCCCGTATTAAACTAGATATCCTACAATATCCAAAAGGAGGCTGGGGATTAGCGTCCCCCAAACCCAAAGATTTATTTTCTTGCTGCTCAATTGCAGCATCTAGTACAGTGGGAATCAGAGGCCTCAACTGCTCCTTCATTTCACTTAGTCTCTTTTGGTTTCCAAGGTCGCCAGCTGCCATTAGCCCTGGAGGGGGCATCGGAGTGCTCCTCCTTTTCTAAAATACCCACCTTGGTACTTATCTACAAGGTGTGGGAATCTGTTAAAAGGATATTTGGTGTTTCCTCCCTAACTAAATATACCCCTATTTGGGGAAATGAAGGGTTGCCCGAGAGGGCATATGGCCTGGTACGGTTCAGGAGGGGGGGGCACTCTCTCGTCTCCCCCTTTTCCTGCAGCCTGCCAGGTTGCATGCTCAGATAACGGTCTGGTATGGATTTTGGGAGGAACCCCCACGCCATTTCTGTGCCCCTAGCAGGTGAGCAGGTGAGTATAACATGTTTGTTATTTCCATTTTTTTTTTAAATGTGACTTTAGCAACACTTTGATGCAATATTTATTTAGTGTTTATGACCTATTTACTATGGTCAGAAAAACAGAGCATATTCAGTTCACATATCAGCCTCATCAGATCATGAACAACAAGAAAAGAACATTGCGGAAAGACACTTATAGATTCAAAGTTATGTATAGTTCAAATTGATCAAACTTTGTTTAGTATTGCATGTCTTATTTTAATGTTCCTTTACTGGGTGATTACAGGAATGTTATGGAGAACATCTGCTAATGAATTTTTATAAGATAATCTGAGCTAGTGGGAATGCTATTAGCTACATTTACAGAATACATTTAGATAATGTGTAAGTGTGGGGTGTATGTAAATTAAATATATTAAATATAGGTTTAGAAAATCAAAGGAGATAACATTTCTGCAGTTCAGGAGATAGACTAAGATAAATAGGACATTTATTATTTTGCTTACGTTAGGAGATTTTTTAAAGGTGGATTGAATAACATAAGGACCAATTATGAGCTAAATGCTTGAGAAAGGAAAAAAAAAAACATCAACAATATTCATAGACTTCTTCAATGACTTCAGAAGTAGTAGCCTGGAACCTAAGGCAGTAAAGAATCCCATATCTATCCCATTAAACTCAGCACTGTAGAAGGGTTTGACATGAGGAAACATGACCTTGGGTTGCAGGGTCAGTTAAATTTTCTAGTGATCTATATTAAATGTTCTTTTTTGGAGAACGCTGCGTATACATAGCTTATCATCGTGATTAAAGAAGATCTTTAAAAACAGGCTTTGGTAATTTCTTCTTTTGACCCTTAAAACAAAAGCAGCCAGAGGCTGAGAGTTGAAGTGTCTAAGTGTTTTGACTTGATTACATTTGCAACATAGGGCTGATTAAGCACGGAAAAAAGGAGGGGGAGGACCAAGCAAGCAAAAGAGAATATCAAGCCTGCCAGGCGTGCAAACAATACAGTGTTTCTGTTAATGCCTCCTATTACGGCAGCTGGTCTCAACAAGGTGCTGCTATGTTCAAGGTAATTGACCAATTAGCACAGGGACCGTGGGAAGTCAGCTGTTGATGTCATTATATAGGGGGACCAATCACTTCATAGGTGTCATGGCAACTGTCAATGCATGTGGTTGAGCTTAGTCTGACTGCTTGTGTACCAATTGATGTATGTTCAAAGGAATGTTAGAAAGAAGCTTATATTGTGATTTCATTATCAATGCATATGTCAAGGGCAGTGTGAGACTGTTCCTGTTCCTGCAGGTTTCACAGAAAGGCAAATCTTTCAGAAAGTCAGTCTTTCATTCTAAATAAAATAGAAATGGGGAGCTTTCTTCCATTATTTTATATTCGTTTTGTACGTAAATCTTTGTTAATTTCGTGAATTTCTTGCCAGTAAAAGAAACCTTGCCAAACGATCTGGATTTTTCTGATGCTGAAAAGATGAAAAAGCGCATTATGAATGTAATAACAGCAGATGCATACGTTTTCACTAAGGGAGCCCATAGTTCTACATATCTCTCACAAAGAAGGAAGAGCGGTGAAAGATCTGTTCATCCTCGCACCACTTCCTTACTCTGAGGATCTGCTGCAATCTTTCTTTAGAACTCTGTCAATGAGTATATTCAGCTCACATATGGTGAAGGCATTGTTCAGTTTGGCATAGAGAAAAGGAAACAAGCAATAATTTGTTGCAGAAAGTTTACAAGATTTCATAAAATCTCTGGATACAATGACAAGGACTTCAAACTCCTGGATGCCTTCATTAGCAATATGTGATTAACCTTACAGGGTTTGATTGTTGATCTATTTACATCAGTTGATATTAGTTGTCAGGATATGGCCATTGTAAACCTGTCATTGGAAAACTATGAGGGCAACACCACCTGTAAATGTTATTTGACTGGCTTTTGTACTGTTTATTTGTATTACATACCCTGTAAAGCTCTGTACACACGGGCCGAATGTCGGGCAGCATCGGCTGGTTTCTATTGACATTTGGCCCGTGTGTACTGCAGTCAGTCTGAATGGTCGGTGTTCTGTCAATGTCTCCAACCCATCAGAAACTCCAACCACATCACTTCCGGTTTATTTAAAACCTTAATAATCTGAGATTTCGTCAAATTCGTGGTTGGACACAACACCGACAACCGATTAGAGTCCCGGTACAGGAAGATTGAGCTGTTTTGACAGCACATCGGCTAACGAGGACAAAGTTGTCACCGTCTCGGAGGCGGCCATTTTGTTGGCTAGTATCAGAGCGGGGTAAGTATCTCTGCTCATAATATCCTGCACCGGACTGTATTCGGTTGCCAGTGTTGTGTCCAACCACCAATTCATCAAAAACTCCAATTACTGCTGGTTTTAAATAAACCAGAGGTTAAGCGGTTGGAGTTTCTGACGGGTTGGAGAACTTGACAGAACACCAGCTTCTGTCGAGGGGCATGACCTAAAGAGGACTGCCGTCCAGCTTCCAATCTGCCTTCTCAGCCAATAGCTGAGAGTGCTGACCGGAGTGTCCTGGCTGGGGGGTGTCCCCCTGTCAGAGCACGATAGAACAGCAGGGGAGATCGCTGTACCAACATCGGATTGTCAGTACAGTGGCTCCGACATGAGCTGTCAGTTTTTTGTTCAGCTTGGTTAAATTAAAAATAAGACTAGCAGTGTGTACTAGGTCAAGATGCAGGTGAATCACTCAGAACAGTGGAGCCAGACTGTCAGTAATCTGTGGGAGCCATATGTCGGGTGCTCAGGCTTGGGTGTCCTCTCAAACACTAGTAGACAGATAATCAAACAGAAGTAAAATCCGGGAAGTCCATAAATCCTTTTGAAGTCTTTACTGTAGCATATCAGTGAATAAAAGCAGTGGCTATCGGATTTCGGCACACACACACACAAAAGAGTCTCCACCTCTCCACTAATTGGTTCATTAATTAATTAATTAATCAATCAGTCACTAGCAGCATTAAATCAAATGTGGTGCTAAAGAAAGAAAGGAAACATGATGGTAATATCACTAATATTAACCCTAAAAAATCAGGAAAAATACAGTTACATTCAAATATATCCGAACTGTATAAATATGCACATGTCTACTCCAGGATTTATTTAGGGATCTTGGATTACAAGCACAGCTGACCCACTGTCGTAAGACATGTGTGTCCTTCCCAGTCGGTAAGAGTACCTTATCTACTTCATTTGTTTGAAGATTTGAGAGTGACTACAGGCAACTCCCTCTTCCTCTCATTTTGGTCTCATCCCAATGGGAAGAAATTTTCTTCACTTTTATTCGATTCATGTGGGCTTACATTATATTATAATTTAGGTTTTCACTTATAATTGGACTTTTTCTCACATTGTTTATGTTGTGTCATGCACATTGGTTTTCACAATAGAATTTGTGTTTACTTGTTCTAGTCATCACATAATTTTGAGTACATTCACCAGTACTCTCATACAGTATACCATTTAACGCTGCACTATATTGTTATCACCTATGTTAGACTTTGTTTGTTTGAGTGTCAGCTGCTTTCCTTCACTTATTTATTTTGGGTTCTAGCGCAGTTTTTTCTCCCCATTTCCATACCAGACAGAGTCTTGTCATCTTCAGAAGTTTTCTGATGACTCTGCGGTAGTGGGATGTATCAGGGATGTGTGTTACAGACAGTCCTCCTATGTAACAGTGGGGAAGGGGGTGGATTGGGGATGTCTCTTTGCTGGACTTGGGCTGTCTCTGCTGGATGGGGATGTCTCTGCTGGTCTGGGGCTGTCTCTTTGTTGGTCTGGGGCTGTCTCTTTGCTGGTCTGGGAATGTCTCTTTGCTGGTCTGGGGATGTCTCTCTGCTGGTCTGGGGGATGTCTCTCTGCTGGTCTGGGGATGTCTCCCTGCTGGTCTGAGGATGTCTCTTTGCTGGTCTGTAGATGTCTCTTTGCTAGACTATAGCTGACTCTTTGCTGGTCTAGGGATGTCTCTTTGCTGGACTGGGGGATGTCTCTTTGCTGGACTGGGTGATGTGTCTTTGCTGGACTGGGGGATGTTTCTTTGCTGGACAGAGGGATGTCTCTTTGCTTGACTGAGGGATGTCTCTTTGCTGGACTGGGGATGTCTCTTTGCTGGATTGGGGATGTCTCTTTGCTGGACTGGGGATGTCTCTTTGCTGGGAATAGGCTGTCTCTTTGGTATATGGGGATGTTTCTTTGCTGCACGGGGCTATCTCTTTGCTGGATGGGGCCATCTCTTTGCTGGCCTGGGATGTCTCTTTGCTGGATTGGTAATTTCTCTTTGGTAGACTGGGGATGTCTCTTTCCTGGACTGGGGATATCTCTTTGCTATATGGGGATGTCTCTTTGCTAGATCAGGTGGTCTCTTTGGTATATGGGGATGTCTCTTTGCTGGACGGGGCTGTCTCTTTGCTGGATTGGGCCATCTCTTTGCTAGACTGGGCTGTCTCTTTTCTGGACTGGGGATGTCTCTTTGCAAGATTGGGGATGTCTCTTTGCTGGATGGGGCCATCTCTTTGCTAGACTGGGCTGTCTCTTTGCTGGACTGGGGATATCTCTTTGCTAGACTGGGGATGTCTCTTTGCTGGATTGGGGTTGTCTCTTTGCTGGACTGGGGATGTCTCTTTGCTGGATTGGGGATGTCTCTTTGCTGGACTGGGGATGTCTCTTTGCTGGACTGGGATGTCTCTTTGCTGGGTGTGGATGTCTTATTGCTATATGAGGATGTCTCTTTGCTGGATGGGGATGTCTCTTTGCTATATGGGGATGTCTCTTTGCTATATGGGGTTGTCTTTTTGTTTGCTAGATTGGCATGTCTCTCAGGATGAATATCCTGTCACCAACCATCCCCACGAACGCCAAATCTAAAATGCCCAGCTCTATTTTTTGTCCCAGTCCAAGCCTGCACCAGTGCTACATGCCCAGTGTGTATGGGGCCTTATTTTTCAAGGTACATACTCTGGTGCTGTCATCCTTATCCATTCTGATCTGGAACAAGTTACATAGTTGGCGAGGTTGAATAAAGACACAAGTCCATCAAGTCCAACCTATGTGTGTGATTTTATGTTAGTATTACATTGTATATCCCTGTATGTTGTGGTAGTGCAGGTGCTTATCTAATAGTTTTTTGAAAATATCGATGCTCCCCGCTGAAACAACTGCCTGTGGAAGAGAATTCCTTATCCTTACCACTCTTACAGTAAAGAACCCTCTTCGCCGTTTAAGGTTAAATAGTTTTTCTTCTAATTTTAGTGAATGCCCGCTTGTCTTATTAAATCGCCTTTCGTGGAAAAGTTTTATGCCTATTGTGGGGTCACCAGTACGGTATTTGTACATTGAAATTATATCCCCTCTCAAGCATCTCTTCTCCAGAGAGAACAAGTTCAATGCTTGTAACCTTTCCTCATAACCAATGTCCTGCAGTCCCTTTATTCATTTTGTTGCCCTTCTCTAGACTCTCCAGTTCCAGCACATCCTTCCTAAGGATTGGTGCCCAGAACTGGACAGCATACTCCAGGTGCGGCCAGACCAGAGTCTTGTAGAGTGGGGGAATTATCCTTTTTATCTCTGGAGTTATCTTTTTAATGCATGCCAATATTCTGTTTGCTTTGCAGCAGCTTGGCATGGCATGCCATTGCTGAGCCTATCATCTACTAGGACCCCCAGGTCCTTTTCCATCCTAGATTGCCCAGAGGTTCTCCCCCCAGTGTATAGATTGCATTCATATTTTTGCCACCCAAATGCATTATTTTAAATTTTTCTACATAAAACCTAATTTTCCATGTAGTTTCCCACCCCATTAATTTGTTCAGATCTTCTTGCAAGGTTTCCACATCCTGTGGAGAAGTTATTGCCCTGCTTAGCTTAGTATCGTCCGCAAATACAGAGATTGAGCCGTTTATCCAATCCTCCAGGTCGTTTATGAATAAATTAAATATAATGTGTTTATTAGATATTGGGACCTCTCATATCCACATATTGATCAGAATTAGTGACTCACTAGTGAAACAAGAATATGAATGTCTTTCCTCTATCCTGTCTTGGGATGAGGTTTAGATTTTCCCAACCATAAATTCAGGATCTTTAGGATATGAAATCTTTCAAACACCCATAGTGCTTTGTGTACAATTTAACCCTGGCCAGCAGACACACAAGAGCCAATAAAAGGTGAAGGAAATTTATAACTTAGCCCACTGACTATAGGACGGGGGCTCAGAGCAACCATAGTGTCAGTGTATTGAGGAAGGAGGATAGGGAGTAGGGATGGGTGAATCTATCTGGGTTTTATAAGCAGGGGGTTCAACTTTGCCATACCTACAAAAACATGTGTACCCAACATCCACCTATAAAGAACTAGTTAAGGCATATTAGTCGCAGGGTAGTGCTGTTCAGTCACAGTGGCATCAGACTTTAACCAGATATCCCACACCTTATTACATTTTTTTTGGACAGCCCCTCTGTGTGTAGGTTTCTTCATACAGAGGGACAACTGCATTAACCAGTGACCTCCACATACTCAGAGTAGGTGCAGAAGAGGCTCTCCACTTAAGTTTAATGCTTTTCCAAGTGTAAAACAGGAGCAGGCTGAGTAATGTGTGAACAGCTCTAGAAGGGGCCACAGCATCTACCAGCCCCAAAATACAATACAGACATTCATCGTTTGGAACGGATGTGGAGGAGCCCCAGAAATCCAGCTACCCGTAGGGAAACAATGTGCTCAATCCACCATGTAGGTTGGAGAGACTGATTGCAGGCCAAGGATGTCTTTGAAACTCTCAGTAAGCTCGACAGGGTGGTCACCCTCTGCGGCAATCCGAGCACTCTTACGTGGTTTCATCTGAGGTGGTTCTCTGCGTCATCTGACTTCGCCACTAGTGCCTTAATGGTGAGCTTCAGCTCTGTTATTTGTCGGGTATGCCGAGCAGTTAGATCTTCAGTGGCTGAGACCCGGCTCTCAGATTCAGTAAGGCAGCTGCGGATCTTGTCCAGGTCTGCTCTAATGACGTTGCAGTTCTTGTCAGCTTGTCCATGTGGGAGAGCAAGGAAGATCTGCTATGCTCTATTGCAGAGAGAATGGCTACAGTATCCATTGCAGGTGTAGGCGCTGAGGATGTTGCAGGATGTTCCTGGGATTCAGCCATATTTAACTCTGCCAGTGGTGCATGCAGTCTCCCTTCTAGGGGAGTGTCAGAACACGTGGTTGGGACAGGAGGAGCCTTCTTGTTCGGTGTGGAGGCGGCTGATCTGCCACTAGACCGCATGCCCGGAGTCCCCGCAGGGTCACAGTCAGTATATAACACTGAAGTCAGCCTATGCACCCCGACGGAGTATTAAACAGCACCATGACAGGCAGTGAAGCTCCGGTGCAGCAGGGGAGCAGAGGATGAATACTGGTGACACTGTGCTGTAAAATGGCCGCTGCACTTAGTGCCAGAGCTGGAGCCACTCTCTAGGCCCGTCACCTGTACAGTTGTTATAGCTGAAGAGCGCAGCTAAGATGACCCCAAGTAGCTCACTGACATTCTGGGCTGCTCTGGAGGCTGTGTAGAGGAGAGCCGCGTGCGGAGGGTCAGAAAAATCACACATGGATGCTGTTACCTTTACATTGAGGATGAAGATGGCCTCTGCACGTGGTACTTGGACAGGAGCTGTGAGTTGTTCTCTGTGCCGTTGTCTGGGTGGAGGATAGTGATGAGCCGAACACCCCCGGGTTCGGTTCGCACCAGAACCCGCGAACGGACCGAAAGTTCGCACAAACTTTAGAACCCTATTAAATACAATGCATGCGAACGTTCGAAATCTAAAGTGCTAATTATAACGACTATTATGCATGTTATTGTCCTAAAAAGGGTTTGGGAACCCGGGTTCTGCACCAGGGGACATGTATCAATGCAAAAATAAGTTTTAAAAACGGCCGTTTTTCTGGAGCAGTCATTTTAATGATGCATAAAGTGAAAAAAAAAAGTCAAATATTCCTTTAAATATCGTACCTGGGGGGTGTCTAAAGTATGCATGTGAAGTGCTACGTGTTTCCCGTGTTTAGAACTGTCCCTGCACAAAATTACATTTCTAAAGGAAAAAAAGCCATTTAAAACTGCTTGCGGCTTTAATGTAATGTCTGGTACCGGTAATATGGATGAAAATCTTTAAGAAAAATGGCATAGCTACCCCATCACACACCCCCCCCCCCTACCCCAGCCCATTACCAGCCCCTTTGGGTCTTGTATGGATATTAAGGGGAACCCCGCACACAAAATAAAAAAGGCCCTATATACTCTGAACAGCCGTATACAGGCGGTGCATACAAGACAGGGACTGTAGGTTTGTTCTTATGTAGAATCTGTTTGTAACTTTGAACAGGTACATTGTTTAAGTGTAGCTCCAGCCAAAAAATATATTTTTAAGCTTTTTGGAAAACATAGGGAAGGGTTATCACCCCTGTAACATTTGTTTTGCTGTCTGTGCAGTGTGCACCTGTTCAGAACAGTTCACCTCACTTTCCGTCCTAATGACAAATGTTTTTTGAAAATTTGGGGTTTTTATTGAAACAAGAATTGGTGATAAAGAATCAGTGGAGAGGAGACACTTTTTTTCCCATATTAACTCTTACAGGAGAGAATTTGCCTTCCTTGGGGTAGATTTCCTCTCACTTCCTGTTGTATCCTTCCGTTTGCAAGGAGGAGTCGTTTGTAAGTTGGATGTTTGAAAGTAGGGGCCTGCCGTATATACTCAGCTGAAATTTGCCCCTTACATGTTGGTGTTGCCACAACACTGTGAGCCCTCACAGTTACTCTTGGTGGGCGCATGTATGGGCCCTGCTGTGAATTATTAGATCAAGAATTGTAATTGCATGCCCCTGTTGAACAGGGGCTGAAAAATTGGGCCTTTGGTGGTGGTGGTGGTGGTGGTGTTGACACAACACTGTAAGGCCTCACAGTTAGTCTTGGTGGGCGCAGGAATGGGCCCTGCTGTGAATTATTAGATCAAGAATTGTAATTGCATGCCCCTGTTGAACAGGGGCTGAAAAATTGGGCCTTTGGTGGTGGTGGTGGTGTTGACACAACACTGTAAGGCCTCACAGTTAGTCTTGGTGGGCGCAGGAATGGGCCCTGCTGTGAATTATTAGATCAAGAATTGTAATTACATGCCCCTGTTAAACAGGGGCAGAAAAATTGAGCTTTAGGCACTGGTGCCACAACACTGCAACCCCTCACAGATACTGTACTTGGAGCACAGCAATGAGCCCTGTTGCAAAGTATTGCATCAAAAATTGTAATTAAACGCCCCTGTTAAACAGGGGCTGAAAAATTGGGCCTTAGCCACTGGTGTTGGTGCCACGACACTGCAACCACTCCCAGATACTCTAGTTGGAGTGCCTGAATGAGCCCTGCTGCAAAGCATTGCATAAAAAATTGTAATAACACACCCCTGTTGAACAGGGGCTGAAAAATTGGGCCTTAGCCACTGGTGGCGGCACCCAGAAACAAAAATGTTCTTCCAAGCTATCATCGTCAATCGGATCATTGAGGAGGAGGAGGATAGTCAGTCAACATAACAGGACAAACTCTCAGCATCAGCATCAGTCTTGAAGGGATGTGACATTTGAAAATAAATTAGTCTGTTATATCAGCTTCAGGTGTTTGGTAGCTGGTGGTGATCCAAGACTGGTTCATCTTTATGAAGGTCAGTCGATCAACAGAGTCGGTGGACAGGCGCACCCTGTGATCCGTGACAAATCCTCCAGCAGCACTGAATGTGCGTTCTGAAAGAACGCTGGATGCAGGACAGGCCAGTAGCTCAATTGCATACTGTGCAAGCTCTGGCCAGTGATCCATCCTCAAGACCCAGTAAGCCAGAGGATTTTCGGTGGGGAAGGTGTCCAAGTCTGACCTTGCCCCTAGGTATTCCTGCACCATGTATATCAGACGCTGGTGATGGTTGCTGGAACCGATCATACCTTGGGGCTGCGGACTAAAGAATTGTCTGAACGCTTCGGTCAGACGGCCACCTTCCCCACCGCTCCTTCTTTGACTGACCGAAGCCTCAGCAACTCGTTGTCCAAGACCAGGAGTTTGTAACCTCCCAGTCTCTGGGAACGCGTTGCACAGACCTTTCTGCAAGGCCTCCCGGAGTTGTCTCATCCTCTGCTCCCTCTGAGACGGTAAGATAAGGTCCGCAACCTTACCCTTGTACCGTGGATCAAGGAGAGTGGCCAGCCAGTAATGGTCCCTCTCCTTGATCCGAAGAATATGAGGATCCTTCCGCAGACTTTGCAGGATCAGGGAGGCCATGCAGCGTAGGTTAGCTGAGGCATTCAGTCCGGAGTCCTCTGGGTCACTAAGGACGACATGATCCGCAGCCACCTCCTCCCAGCCACGTATAAGTCCACTGGTTTCTTGGGACTGTAAATCATCCCTAAAAGACTGCTGCTGATGAAGCTGAGTGCCAGGCTCCACCTCCATGCTGACACAATCCTCCTCCTCCTCCTCTTCTTCCTGTGCGATGGGTGGGACAGAAGGAACACTGTCTGGGTAAAGGGGGCCTTGAGAGGAGAGGAAGTCCTCCTCTTCCTGCCTCTGTTCTGCCTCAAGTGCCCTGTCCATTATTCCATGCAGCGTATGTTCCAACAGGTGGACAAGAGGTACAGTGTCACTGATGCATGCACTGTTACTGCTCACCATCCTCGTGGCCTCCTCAAATGGTGCCAGGACAGTGCATGCATCCCTGATCATGCCCCACTGGCGTGGTGAAAAAAACCCGAGCTCCCCTGACCCTGTCCTGGTGTCGTAGTCGCACAGGTACTCATTGATGGCCCTCTGCTGCGTGTGCAGCCGCTGCAGCATGGCCAACGTTAAGTTCCACCTGGTGGGCATGTCACATATAAGGCGGTTCTTGGGCAGGTTCAACTCCTTTTGCAGCTCAGCCAGGCGAGCACTGGCATTATAAGATCTGCGGAAATGCACACAGACTTTCCTGGCCTGCCTCAGGACATCCTGTAAGCCCGGGTACCTGCCCAAGAACCGCTGCACCACCAGGTTAAGGACGTGAGCCACACAGGGCACATGGGTCAGTTGTCCCTGTCGGAGAGCGGAGAGGAGGTTGGTGCCATTGTCGCAAACTACCATTCCTGCCTTAAGCTGGCGTGGCGTCAACCACCTCTCGGCCTGCCCCTGCAGAGCAGACAGAACCTCTGCCCCAGTGTGGCTCCTGTCCCCCAAACACACCAGCGCAAGCACGGCATGGCATCTTTTTGCCTGTGTACTTGCGTAGCCCCTTGAACGCCTACGGAGCACCGCTGGTTCCGAGGACAAAGCACAGGAAGAGGCCACGGAGGAAGAAGAAGAGGAGGGGGTGGAGGACAGAGGTGTGTCACAACCAGTAGTAGCATTTTGGAGGCGTGGCGGTGGAACAACCTCCAACACTACTGCACCTTGTCCTGCATCCTTCCCAGCTGCCAAAAGAGTGACCCAATGGGCCGTGAAAGAAAGGTAACATCCCTGTCCATGCCTGCTGGACCATGAGTCAGCGGTAATATGCACCTTACCGCTGACCGCCCTGTCCAGCGAGGCCAAGACATTGCCTTCCACATGCCGGTAGAGAGCCGTAATCGCCTTCCGTGAGAAAAAGTGGCGTTTGGGAACCTGCCACTGAGGAACCGCACATTGCACAAACTCACGGAAGGGGGCCGAGTCTACCAACTGAAAAGGCAGCAGTTGAAGCGCTAGCAATTTAGACAAGCTAGCATTCAACCGCTGGGCATGTGGATGGCTGGGAGTGAACTTCTTTCGACGGTCCAGCAGCTGGGGCAGGGAAATTTGCCTGCTAGAATCGGACGTTGGTGTACTGCTAGCAGAGTGCCCGCAAGTACTTGGCTGTGACACACCTAATTCTACACCTTCTGTCAGGAAAGGTTCCATCCGCTGGTGGCATTTATTATTTATCTTGCAGTACTGTGGTCCACCAGCAGGTGTCTCCTGGCAGTTTGTAACTGTCAGGAGAATCTTTCCCTGCTGGTGTTGTATTATCTTTTGGACGCAGTACTGGTTTCCACCAGCGGATAGATCCTGGCAGTGTGGAGCAGACTGCCCTCCCTCCGATCAGGTGTGACCTGAAGCTAATCAGGCATTCCTATAAATACCCGGCAGGTGTACACACACACTGCCCTGGTATTGTCCTCGTGCCCTGACCTGTAGCCTGTCTGCTTGAACCTTGATCCATGTATCCTGATCCCTGTAACCTGAACCTGTAACCTGATCCTGAACCTGATCCTGAACCTGATCCTGAACCTGTTGTGTCCGTCCTAATCCCTGATCCCTGCTCTGCAGCCTGGTTGCCCCCTGCTTGATCCTGTCTCCCTGTCCTGATCCATCCTTACCCCATCTGCTGATCCCCCTGTGTATGACCTCGGCCTGGCCCTGTTTATGATTCTGGTTTCCCCATTACTTGTACATATTTGTCTGTTACTGTTATTAATTGTGGGTTCTGTTTGTTATTGGTTGTTGTGCACTGTGTGGTATTGGAGGTGGTTATATATATATTATTTCACTTATCTTTAATAAATCTTTATATTTCACTTATACGTGTTTGGTGTTCCTCTGTTGCTAGCTGCACAGTTCTGGTCACACTTGGTACGTGACAGTATACCAGGGCCATTAATGATCAGAAGTAGCTGCACAGAGGACCCATTTTGGTTCTGTTACTCTGCTAAAATGAACTCTGATATGATTCCTTATTATACTCTGCTGGCGTCAGAGAGTGGTGAATATCTCCGTCAGACACTGAAAGAGTGGACCAGTGATCAGCTGCTAGAGATTATTCGTTTAGCTCACTCCTGGGTTGATCAGGGCTGTATGATGTTTGGGGATGTTCAACCTTTAATTAAAATCTGCACAGAGCTGGCTTTGCCTTGTATCCCAGAGGGCCATGATGATTTTTCTCCCCCCTTTAATGTTAATCAGGTCGTATCTTTGGTTTGGCTTCTGGAGTAGTGATGAGCCGAACACCCCCGGGTTCGGTTCGCACCAGAACCCGCGAACGGACCGAAAGTTCGAACGAACATTAGAACCCTATTAAATACAATGGATGCGAACGTTCGAATTCTAAAGTGCTAATTATAACAACTATTATGCATGTTATTGTCCTAAAAAGGGTTTGGGAACCCGGGTTCTGCACCAGGGGACATGTATCAATGCAAAAATAAGTTTTAAAAACGGTCGTTTTCCGGGAGCAGTCATTTTAATGATGCATAAAGTGAAAAAAAAAAAGTCAAATATTCCTTTAAATATCGTACCTGGGGGGTGTCTAAAGTATGCCTGTGAAGTGCCACGTGTTTCCCGTGTTTAGAACTGTCCCTGCACAAAATGACACTTCTAAAGGAAAAAAAAGCCATTTAAAACTGCTTGCGGCTTTAATGTAATGTCTGGTCCCGGTAATATGGATGAAAATCTTTAAGAAAAATGGCATAGCTACCCCATGACCCCCCCCCTACCCCAGCCCATTACCAGCCCCTTTGGGTCTTGTATGGATATTAAGGGGAACCCCGCACATAAAATAAAAAAGGCCCTATATACTCTGAACAGCCGTATACAGGCGGTGCATACAAGACAGGGACTGTAGGTTTGTTCTTATGTAGAATCTGTTTGTAATTTTGAACAGGTACATTGTTGAAGTGTAGCTCCAGACCAAAAATCTATTTTTAAACTTTTTGGAAAACATAGGTAAGGGTTATCACCCCTGTAACATTTGTTTTGCTGTCTGTGCCCCTGTTCAGAACATTTCACCTCACTTTCCGTCCTAATGACAACTGTTTTTGAAATGTGGTGTTTTTCTTGAAACAAGGATTGCTGATAAAGCATCAGTACAGAGGAGACACCTTTCTCCCATATTTATTCTTACAGGAGAGAATTTTCCTTCCTAGTGGTAGATTTCCTCTCACTTCCTGTTGTCTTCTTGCGTTTGCAAGTAGGAGTCGTTTGTAAGTTGGATGTTTGAAAGTAGGGACCTGCCGTATATACTCTGCAGAAATAGGCCCCTTAGTTGTTGGTGTTGGCACAACACTGTAAGCACTCACAGTTACTCTTGGTTGGTGCTGGAACGCCCTGCTGTCAACTATTATATCAGGAATTTTAATTACATATAATTGTTGAACAGTGGTAGTAAAAATTGGGCCTTTGATGGTGGTGCTGGTGCCACAACACTGTAAGCCCTGACAGTTACTCTTGGTGGGCGCAGCAATGGGCCCTGCTGTGAATTATTAGATCAAGAATTGTAATTACATGCCCCTGTTGAACAGGGGCTGAAAAATTGGGCCTTAGGCACTGGTGGCACAACACTGCAACCCTTCACAGATACTGTACTTGGAGCACAGCAATGAGCCCTGTTGCAAAGTATTGCTTCAAAAATTGTAATGACACGCCCCTGTTAAACAGGGGCTGAAAAATTGGGCCTTAGGCACTGGTGGCACAACACTGCAACTCCTCACAGATACTGTACTTGGAGCACAGCAATGAGCCCTGTTGCAAAGTATTGCTTCAAAAATTGTAATTACACGCCACTGTTAAACAGGGGCTGAAAAATTGGGCGTTAGGCACTGGTGGCGGCACCCATAAACAAAAATGATCTTCCAAGCTATCATCATCAATCGTACCATTGAGGACTCGGAGGAGGAGGATAGCCAGTCAACATAACAGCACAGGCACTCAGCATCAGCATCAGTCTTGAAGGGATGTGACATTTTAAAATCAATTAGTCTGTTATATCAGCATCAGGTGTGTGGTAGCTGGTGGTGATCCAAGACTGGTTCATCTTGATGAAAGTCAGTCGATCAACCGAGTCGGTGGACAGGCGCACCCTGTGATCCGTGACAAATCCTCCAGCAGCACTGAATGTGCATTCCGAAAGAACGCTGGATGCAGGACAGGCCAGTAGCTCAATTGCATACTGTGCAAGCTCTGGCCAGTGATCCATCCTCAAGACCCAGTAAGCCAGAGGATTTTCGGTGGGGAAGGTGTCCAAGTCTGACCTTGCCCCTAGATATTCCTGCACCATGTTTATCAGACGCTGGCGATGGTTGCTGGAACCGATCATACTTTGGGGCTGCGGACTAAAGAATTGTCTGAACGCATCGGTCAGACGGCCACCTTCCCCACCGCTCCTTCTTTGACTGGCCGAAGCCTCAGCAACTCGTTGTCCAGGACCAGGAGTTTGCAACCTCCCAGTCTCTGGGAACGCGTTGCACAGACCTTTCTGCAAGGCCTCCCGGAGTTGTCTCATCCTCTGCTCCCTCTGCGACGGTAACATAAGGTCCGCAACCTTACCCTTGTACCGTGGATCAAGGAGAGTGGCCAGCCAGTAATGGTCCCTCTCCTTGATCCGAAGAATACGAGGATCCTTCCGCAGACTTTGCAGGATCAGGGAGGCCATGCAGCGTAGGTTTGCTGAGGCATTCGCTCCGGAGTCCTCTGGGTCACTAAGGACGACATGATCCGCAGCCACCTCCTCCCAGCCACGTACAAGTCCACTGGTTTCTTGGGACTGTAAATCATCCCTAAAAGACTGCTGCTGATGATGCTGAGTGCCAGCCTCCACCTCCATGCTGACACAATCCTCCTCCTCCTCCTCCTCCTCCTCCTCCTCTTCCTGTGCGATGGGTGGGACAGAAGGAACACTGTCTGGGTAAAGGGGGCCTTGAGAGGCAAGGAAGTCCTCCTCTTCCTGCCTCTGTTCTGCCTCAAGTGCCCTGTCCATTATTCCACGCAGCGTGTGCTCCAACAGGTGGACAAGAGGTACAGTGTCACTGATGCATGCACTGTCACTGCTCACCATCCTCGTGGCCTCCTCAAATGGTGCCAGGACAGTGCATGCATCCCTGATCATGCCCCACTGGCGTGGAGAAAAAAAACCAAGCTCCCCTGACCCTGTCCTGGTGCCGTAGTCGCACAGGTACTCATTGATGGCCCTCTGCTGCGTGTGCAGCCGCTGCAGCATGGCCAACGTTGAGTTCCACCTGGTGGGCATGTCACATATAAGGCGGTTCTTGGGCAGGTTCAACTCCTTTTGCAGCTCAGCCAGGCGAGCACTGGCATTATAAGATCTGCGGAAATGCACACAGACTTTCCTGGCCTGCCTCAGGACATCCTGTAAGCCCGGGTACCTGCCCAAGAAGCGCTGCACCACCAGGTTAAGGACGTGAGCCACACAGGGCACATGGGTCAGTTGTCCCTGTCGGAGGGCGGAGAGGAGGTTGGTGCCATTGTCGCAAACCACCATTCCTGGCTTAAGCTGGCGTGGCGTCAACCACCTCTCGGCCTGGCCCTGCAGAGCAGACAGGACCTCTGCCCCAGTGTGGCTTCTGTCCCCCAAACACACCAGCGCAAGCACGGCATGGCATCTTTTTGCCTGCGTACTTGCGTAGCCCCGTGAACGGCTACGGAGCACCGCTGGTTCATAGGACAAACCACAGGAAGAGGCCATGGAGGAAGAAGAAGAGGAGGGGGTGGAGGAGAGAGGTGTGTCACAACCAGTAGTAGCATTTTGGAGGCGTGGCGGTGGGACAACCTCCAACACTACTGCACCTTGTCCTGAATCCTTCCCAGCTGCCAAAAGAGTGACCCAATGGGCCGTGAAAGAAAGGTAACGTCCCTGTCCATGCCTGCTGGACCATGAGTCAGCGGTAATATGCACCTTACCGCTGACCGCCCTGTCCAGCGAGGCCAAGACATTGCCTTCCACATGCCGGTAGAGAGCCGGAATAGCCTTCCGTGAGAAAAAGTGGCGTTTGGGAACCTGCCACTGAGGAACCGCACATTGCACAAACTCACGGAAGGGGGCCGAGTCTACCAACTGAAAAGGCAGCAGTTGAAGCGCTAGCAATTTAGCCAAGCTAGCATTCAACCGCTGGGCATGTGGATGGCTGGGAGTGAACTTCTTTCGACGGTCCAGCAGCTGGGGCAGGGAAATTTGCCTGCTAGAATCGGACGTCGGTGTACTGCTAGCAGAGTGGGCGCAAGTACTTGGCTGTGACACACCTAATTCTACACCTTCATTCCTCTCAGTGCATGTTTCAGAGAGGACTGAAGTTATAGTGGGGTTGGAGATCCCAGCTGATGCGGTGCAAGGAGAGGTCCGCTTTGTTCTTTGGTGTGGGTCTTTGAGGTAGGCTTGCCAACGAGCTGCATGGCAGGTCAACATATGTCTGGTCAGGCATGTGGTACCCAAGCGGCTGATGTTTTGGCCACGCGATATACGCTTGAGACATATGTTGCAAACAGCAGCTGTGCGATCTGATGCACTAGCCTCAAAAAAGGCCCACACCAAAGAACTTTTTGAATGACGGGCAGAGGCAGCGCCCTGCACAGGCGGAGCTCTGCGGTGTGATTCCGTCGGTGTACTGCCCTTACGCTGGCCACCAAAGGGCATCCTGCCTCGTTGGAGATGTGCCTCCTCCTCCTCCTCTCTCCTATTAGGCACCCACGTGGAGTCATTGACCTCATCATCCCCTCCCTCCTCATCACTGGAGCCAATCTGGCAGTATGCTGCAGCTGCTGGAACATGACTGCCAGATTGGTGTCCTTCTTGAGCATCCCCTCTGTCTGCTCTCACGCTACTGCCTTCCTCTAGCTGGGTTTCATCATCAGACCCTTCGAAACGCTGGGCATCCTCCTGGAGCATGTACCCAACACTGTGCTGAAACAGTTCGGGGGACTCCTCAGGAGGAGGACATGGTGGGTCTAGGGAAGGAGTGACTGATGATTTGTCTGACATTGATACCAGGGAAGACGACGCTTTGGCAGCTGCTTTTCCAGTACCCTGAGCCTGGGTGAGAGAGGATGAGGAGGAGGAGGAGGGCTTGGTCATCCACTCTACCAAGTCTTCGGCATGATGTGGCTCAACATGTCCAGCTGCCGAAAAGAAGGACAAGCGTGTCCCATGGCCATGTGCTGATGACAATGCACCGCGTCCACGACCAGCACTGTTGCCCCCAGACACAGAGCCTGCTTGCCCTCTTTTATTGCCTCCTGACTGTCTGCCTCTCCTTGTTTGCCTTCCAGACATTCTAATAGATGGCCTGCAGGGAGATGGGAAAAAAGCAATAAGGGCTACCTTCAGGTGTCCTTCTCTGTCCCTTGAAACAAGGACTTTCACAGTGAAAGAAACTGACACTGTCCCTACCTAGAGTTTTCTGTCCCTAGAATAAATGTTTTTTTTAATCACAATATAGCACAAGGACAATTCACTCAATGTCTCTCCAGGTCCCTGGAAACAAGGACTTGCAGAGTGAAAGAAACTGACACTGTCCCTACCTAGAGTTTTCTGTCCCTAGAATAAATGTTTTTTTTAATCACAATATAGCACAAGGACAATTAACTCACTGTCCTTACAGGTCCCTGGAAACAAGGACTTGCAGAGTGAAAAAAAAAAACACTCTCCCTACCTAGAGTTTTCTGTCCCTAGAAAAAATGTTTTTTTTAAGCACAATATAGCACAAGGACAATTAACTCACTGTCCTTACAGGTCCCTGGAAACAAGGACTTGCAGAGTGAAAGAAAAAAAACACTCTCCCTACCTACAGTTTTCTGTCCCTAGAAAAAATGTTTTTTTTAATCACAATATAGCACAAGGAAAATTAACTCACTGTCCTTACAGGTCCCTGGAAACAAGGACTTGCAGAGTGAAAGAAAAAAAACACTCTCCCTACCTACAGTTTTCTGTCCCTAGAAAAAATGTTTTTTTTAATCACAATATAGCACAAGGAAAATTAACTCACTGTCCTTACAGGTCCCTGGAAACAAGGACTTGCAGAGTGAAAGAAACTGACACTGTCCCTACCTAGAGTTTTCTGTCCCTAGAATAAATGTTTTTTTTAAGCACAATATAGCACAAGGAAAATTAACTCACTGTCCTTACAGGTCCCTGGAAACAAGGACTTGCAGAGTGAAAGAAAAAAAACACTCTCCCTACCTACAGTTTTCTGTCCCTAGAAAAAATGTTTTTTTTAAGCACAATATAGCACAAGGACAATTAACTCACTGTCCTTACAGGACCCTGGAAACAAGGACTTGCAGAGTGAAAGAAAAAAAACACTCTCCCTACCTACAGTTTTCTGTCCCTAGAAAAAATGTTTTTTTTAATCACAATATAGCACAAGGAAAATTAACTCACTGTCCTTACAGGTCCCTGGAAACAAGGACTTGCAGAGTGAAAGAAAAAAAACACTCTCCCTACCTACAGTTTTCTGTCCCTAGAAAAAATGTTTTTTTTAATCACAATATAGCACAAGGAAAATTAACTCACTGTCCTTACAGGTCCCTGGAAACAAGGACTTGCAGAGTGAAAGAAACTGACACTGTCCCTACCTAGAGTTTTCTGTCCCTAGAATAAATGTTTTTTTTAAGCACAATATAGCACAAGGACAATTAACTCACTGTCCTTACAGGTCCCTGGAAACAAGGACTTGCAGAGTGAAAGAAACTGACACTGTCCCTACCTAGAGTTTTCTGTCCCTAGAATAAATGTTTTTTTTAAGCACAATATAGCACAAGGAAAATTAACTCACTGTCCTTACAGGTCCCTGGAAACAAGGACTTGCAGAGTGAAAGAAACTGACACTGTCCCTACCTAGAGTTTTCTGTCCCTAGAATAAATGTTTTTTTTAAGCACAATATAGCACAAGGACAATTAACTCACTGTCCTTACAGGTCCCTGGAAACAAGGACTTGCAGAGTGAAAGAAAAAAAACACTCTCCCTACCTACAGTTTTCTGTCCCTAGAAAAAATGTTTTTTTTAAGCACAATATAGCACAAGGACAATTAACTCACTGTCCTTACAGGTCCCTGGAAACAAGGACTTGCAGAGTGAAAGAAAAAAAACACTCTCCCTACCTACAGTTTTCTGTCCCTAGAAAAAATGTTTTTTTTAATCACAATATAGCACAAGGAAAATTAACTCACTGTCCTTACAGGTCCCTGGAAACAAGGACTTGCAGAGTGAAAGAAAAAAAACACTCTCCCTACCTACAGTTTTCTGTCCCTAGAAAAAATGATTTTTTTAATCACAATATAGCACAAGGAAAATTAACTCACTGTCCTTACAGGTCCCTGGAAACAAGGACTTGCAGAGTGAAAGAAACTGACACTGTCCCTACCTAGAGTTTTCTGTCCCTAGAATAAATGTTTTTTTTAAGCACAATATAGCACAAGGACAATTAACTCACTGTCCTTACAGGTCCCTGGAAACAAGGACTTGCAGAGTGAAAGAAACTGACACTGTCCCTACCTAGAGTTTTCTGTCCCTAGAATAAATGTTTTTTTTAAGCACAATATAGCACAAGGACAATTAACTCACTGTCCTTACAGGTCCCTGGAAACAAGGACTTGCAGAGTGAAAGAAACTGACACTGTCCCTACCTAGAGTTTTCTGTCCCTAGAATAAATGTTTTTTTTAAGCACAATATAGCACAAGGAAAATTAACTCACTGTCCTTACAGGTCCCTGGAAACAAGGACTTGCAGAGTGAAAGAAACTGACACTGTCCCTACCTAGAGTTTTCTGTCCCTAGAATAAATGTTTTTTTTAAGCACAATATAGCACAAGGACAATTAACTCACTGTCCTTACAGGTCCCTGGAAACAAGGACTTGCAGAGTGAAAGAAAAAAAACACTCTCCCTACCTACAGTTTTCTGTCCCTAGAAAAAATGTTTTTTTTAAGCACAATATAGCACAAGGACAATTAACTCACTGTCCTTACAGGTCCCTGGAAACAAGGACTTGCAGAGTGAAAGAAAAAAAACACTCTCCCTACCTACAGTTTTCTGTCCCTAGAAAAAATGTTTTTTTTAATCACAATATAGCACAAGGAAAATTAACTCACTGTCCTTACAGGTCCCTGGAAACAAGGACTTGCAGAGTGAAAGAAAAAAAACACTCTCCCTACCTACAGTTTTCTGTCCCTAGAAAAAATGTTTTTTTTAATCACAATATAGCACAAGGAAAATTAACTCACTGTCCTTACAGGTCCCTGGAAACAAGGACTTGCAGAGTGAAAGAAACTGACACTGTCCCTACCTAGAGTTTTCTGTCCCTAGAATAAATGTTTTTTTTAAGCACAATATAGCACAAGGACAATTAACTCACTGTCCTTACAGGTCCCTGGAAACAAGGACTTGCAGAGTGAAAGAAAAAAAACACTCTCCCTACCTACAGTTTTCTGTCCCTAGAATAAATGTTTTTTTTAAGCACAATATAGCACAAGGACAATTAACTCACTGTCCTTACAGGTCCCTGGAAACAAGGACTTGCAGAGTGAAAGAAAAAAAACACTCTCCCTACCTACAGTTTTCTGTCCCTAGAAAAAATGTTTTTTTTAAGCACAATATAGCACAAGGACAATTAACTCACTGTCCTTACAGGTCCCTGGAAACAAGGACTTGCAGAGTGAAAGAAAAAAAACACTCTCCCTACCTACAGTTTTCTGTCCCTAGAAAAAATGTTTTTTTTAATCACAATATAGCACAAGGAAAATTAACTCACTGTCCTTACAGGTCCCTGGAAACAAGGACTTGCAGAGTGAAAGAAAAAAAACACTCTCCCTACCTACAGTTTTCTGTCCCTAGAAAAAATGTTTTTTTTAATCACAATATAGCACAAGGAAAATTAACTCACTGTCCTTACAGGTCCCTGGAAACAAGGACTTGCAGAGTGAAAGAAACTGACACTGTCCCTACCTAGAGTTTTCTGTCCCTAGAATAAATGTTTTTTTTAAGCACAATATAGCACAAGGACAATTAACTCACTGTCCTTACAGGTCCCTGGAAACAAGGACTTGCAGAGTGAAAGAAACTGACACTGTCCCTACCTAGAGTTTTCTGTCCCTAGAATAAATGTTTTTTTTAAGCACAATATAGCACAAGGAAAATTAACTCACTGTCCTTACAGGTCCCTGGAAACAAGGACTTGCAGAGTGAAAGAAACTGACACTGTCCCTACCTAGAGTTTTCTGTCCCTAGAATAAATGTTTTTTTTAAGCACAATATAGCACAAGGACAATTAACTCACTGTCCTTACAGGTCCCTGGAAACAAGGACTTGCAGAGTGAAAGAAAAAAAACACTCTCCCTACCTACAGTTTTCTGTCCCTAGAAAAAATGTTTTTTTTAATCACAATATAGCACAAGGAAAATTAACTCACTGTCCTTACAGGTCCCTGGAAACAAGGACTTGCAGAGTGAAAGAAAAAAAACACTCTCCCTACCTACAGTTTTCTGTCCCTAGAAAAAATGTTTTTTTTAATCACAATATAGCACAAGGAAAATTAACTCACTGTCCTTACAGGTCCCTGGAAACAAGGACTTGCAGAGTGAAAGAAACTGACACTGTCCCTACCTAGAGTTTTCTGTCCCTAGAATAAATGTTTTTTTTAAGCACAATATAGCACAAGGACAATTAACTCACTGTCCTTACAGGTCCCTGGAAACAAGGACTTGCAGAGTGAAAGAAACTGACACTGTCCCTACCTAGAGTTTTCTGTCCCTAGAATAAATGTTTTTTTTAAGCACAATATAGCACAAGGAAAATTAACTCACTGTCCTTACAGGTCCCTGGAAACAAGGACTTGCAGAGTGAAAGAAACTGACACTGTCCCTACCTAGAGTTTTCTGTCCCTAGAATAAATGTTTTTTTTAAGCACAATATAGCACAAGGACAATTAACTCACTGTCCTTACAGGTCCCTGGAAACAAGGACTTGCAGAGTGAAAGAAAAAAAACACTCTCCCTACCTACAGTTTTCTGTCCCTAGAAAAAATGTTTTTTTTAAGCACAATATAGCACAAGGACAATTAACTCACTGTCCTTACAGGTCCCTGGAAACAAGGACTTGCAGAGTGAAAGAAAAAAAACACTCTCCCTACCTACAGTTTTCTGTCCCTAGAAAAAATGTTTTTTTTAATCACAATATAGCACAAGGAAAATTAACTCACTGTCCTTACAGGTCCCTGGAAACAAGGACTTGCAGAGTGAAAGAAAAAAAACACTCTCCCTACCTACAGTTTTCTGTCCCTAGAAAAAATGTTTTTTTTAATCACAATATAGCACAAGGAAAATTAACTCACTGTCCTTACAGGTCCCTGGAAACAAGGACTTGCAGAGTGAAAGAAACTGACACTGTCCCTACCTAGAGTTTTCTGTCCCTAGAATAAATGTTTTTTTTAAGCACAATATAGCACAAGGACAATTAACTCACTGTCCTTACAGGTCCCTGGAAACAAGGACTTGCAGAGTGAAAGAAACTGACACTGTCCCTACCTAGAGTTTTCTGTCCCTAGAATAAATGTTTTTTTTAAGCACAATATAGCACAAGGAAAATTAACTCACTGTCCTTACAGGTCCCTGGAAACAAGGACTTGCAGAGTGAAAGAAACTGACACTGTCCCTACCTAGAGTTTTCTGTCCCTAGAATAAATGTTTTTTTTAAGCACAATATAGCACAAGGACAATTAACTCACTGTCCTTACAGGTCCCTGGAAACAAGGACTTGCAGAGTGAAAGAAAAAAAACACTCTCCCTACCTACAGTTTTCTGTCCCTAGAAAAAATGTTTTTTTTAAGCACAATATAGCACAAGGAAAATTAACTCACTGTCCTTACAGGTCCCTGGAAACAAGGACTTGCAGAGTGAAAGAAAAAAAACACTCTCCCTACCTACAGTTTTCTGTCCCTAGAAAAAATGTTTTTTTTAATCACAATATAGCACAAGGAAAATTAACTCACTGTCCTTACAGGTCCCTGGAAACAAGGACTTGCAGAGTGAAAGAAACTGACACTGTCCCTACCTAGAGTTTTCTGTCCCTAGAATAAATGTTTTTTTTAATCACAATATAGCACAAGGAAAATTAACTCACTGTCCTTACAGGTCCCTGGAAACAAGGACTTGCAGAGTGAAAGAAACTGACACTGTCCCTACCTAGAGTTTTCTGTCCCTAGAATAAATGTTTTTTTTAAGCACAATATAGCACAAGGACAATTAACTCACTGTCCTTACAGGTCCCTGGAAACAAGGACTTGCAGAGTGAAAGAAAAAAAACACTCTCCCTACCTACAGTTTTCTGTCCCTAGAATAAATGTTTTTTTTAATCACAATATAGCACAAGGACAATTAACTCACTGTCCTTACAGGTCCCTGGAAACAAGGACTTGCAGAGTGAAAGAAACTGACACTGTCCCTACCTAGAGTTTTCTGTCCCTAGAATAAATGTTTTTTTTAAGCACAATATAGCACAAGGACAATTAACTCACTGTCCTTACAGGTCCCTGGAAACAAGGACTTGCAGAGTGAAAGAAACTGACACTGTCCCTACCTAGAGTTTTCTGTCCCTAGAATAAATGTTTTTTTTAAGCACACTATAGCAGAAGCACAAAACACACTGACACTCTCCCTACCTATCCTTCTCTTTCCCTAAACTAAAGGAATCCAGGTTAAGCAAGAAAGAAATAACAGTCACTGTCCCTGCCTATGCTACTCTATCCCTGCTCCGGAACACACTACACTAGGCCGCCGTGCTGGCGGCCTTTTATAGTGTGGGGCGTGTACTAAACACCCTCAGCAATAATTGGCCACAGGCATCCTGCCTGTGGCCAATCATTGCTCTCCTCGCTGCCGGCGCTGTGATTGGCCAAGCATGCGGGGTCACAGTGCATGCTTGGCCAATCACAGCGCCTGGATGACACTGCGATGGCGTAGTGCATTGTGGGCCGTTCGCGTCACTCGAATTTGGCGCGAACGGCCCAAATCGTTCGATCTTCGTCGAACGATCGAACAGCCAATGTTCGAGTCGAACGTATGTTCGACTCGAACACGAAGCTCATCCCTATTCTGGAGGATGACTCCCCATACTTTTTTGAACATTACACAGCTTGTTCCCAACAGAAAATAATAGTGTGTTGATTGTGTACAATCCCTTGTCAGACAGGCAGGATGTAAACTGCAGTTTGTGCAGCCACTACTCTCAGCATGGTCTGATATTTTGCAATCGGCCCCAGCCAGCCCACAAAAAAACATCTCTGCTGCCAGACACCTGCCTGCCCAAGAGTCTATTTCTCCATCACCCATGGCAACCCCAGTCGCAGTTCAGTACACACTACTTCCCACCAGGTATCAATATCCAGTCTCTGCTCCCTGCACCTATCCTGCATTCAACCCACCTGCCTCTTCTCAGCTGCCTGCAAGCCCACATGAACCTCCTCCAGCCACTGTCCCCGTATCCCTGCCATATTCTTCCATTTGCTCGATTCCATCTTTTCCATATACTCCCCCCCGTTATGTGCAAACCTGCAGTAACCAAATCTAAAAAGAAGCGGAAGTATTTCCCTACCCACACAATCCAACCAGTAATCCCACCTTCCTCCACACCCACCAACCTGCTCCAGCCTGTAGTTCCAGAACCAGCCTTCGAGCCAGCTTCCCAGCTTGCAGTTCCAGAGCCAGCCTTCCAGCTTGCAGTTCCAGAACCAGCCTTCCAGCTTGCAGTTCCAGAACCAGCCTTCCAGCTTGCAGTTCCAGAACCAGCCTTCGAGCCAGCTTCCCAGCCTGCAGTTCCAGAGCCAGCCTTCCAGCTTGCAGTTCCAGAACCAGCCTTCCAGCTTGCAGTTCCAGAACCAGCCTTCCAGCTTGCAGTTCCAGAACCAGCCTTCCAGCTTGCTGTTCCAGAACCAGCCTTCCAGCTTGCAGTTCCCGAGCCAGCCTTCCAGCTTGCAGTCCTTGAGCCAGCCTTCCAGCCTGCAGTCCTTGAGCCAGCCTTCCAGCCTGCGGTCCTTGAGCCAGCCTTCCAGCCTGCGGTCCTTGAGCCAGCCTTCCAGCCTGCGGTCCTTGAGCCAGCCTGCGGTTTTCGAGCCAGCCTTCCAGCCTGCGGTTTTCGAGCCAGCCTTCCAGCCTGCGGTTTTCGAGCCAGCCTGCCAGCCTGAAGACCCTGTGCCAGCCTGCCAGCCTGAAGACCCTGTGCCAGCCTGCCAGCCTGAAGACCCTGTACCAGCCTGCCAGCCTGAAGATCCTGTACCAGCCTGCCAACATGGAGTTCCCGTGCCAGCCTTCCAAACTGAAGCCCTGATGACAGTGTCCCAGTCGGAAGATCCGGTGCCCGTTTCCCGGCCTGTGGTTGTGGTGCCCGTTTCCCGGCCTGTGGTTGTGGTGCCCGTTTCCCGGCCTGAGGTTGTGGTGCCCGTTTCCCGGCCTGAGGTTGTGGTGCCCGCTGCGGTGCCCGTTTCCCGGCTTGAGGTTGTGGTGCCCGTTTCCCGGCTCGAGGGTATGTCGTCTGCTGCCCAGCCTGAGATGATCCCGTCTGCTGCCCAGCCTGAGATGATCCCGTCTGCTGCCCAGCCTGAGATGATCCCGTCTGCTGCCCAGCCTGAGATGATCCCGTCTGCTGCCCAGCCTGAGATGATCCCGTCTGCTGCCCAGCCTGAGATGATCCCGTCCGCTGCCCAGCCTGAGATGATCCCGTCCGCTGCCCAGCCTGAGATGATCCCGTCCGCTGCCCAGCCTGAGATGATCCCGTCCGCTGCCCAGCCTGAGATGATCCCGTCCGCTGCCCAGCCTGAGATGATCCCGTCCGCTGCCCAGCCTGAGATGATCCCGTCCGCTGCCCAGCCTGAGATGATCCCGTCCGCTGCCCAGCCTGAGATGATCCCGTCCGCTGCCCAGCCTGAGATGATCCCGTCCGCTGCCCAGCCTGAGATGATCCCGTCTGCAGCCCAGCTCGATGACCCGGAGCCTGCTGCCCAGCCCGAAGTGTTCCTGTCTGCTGCCCAGCTTGATGATCCGGAGCCTGCTGCCCAGCCCGAAGTGTCCCTGCCTGCTGCCCAGCTCGATGACCCGGAGCCTGCTGCCCAGCCCGAAGTGTTCCTGTCTGCTGCCCAGCTCGATGACCCGGAGCCTGCTGCCCAGCCCGAAGTGTTCCTGCCTGCTGCCCAGCTCGATGACCCGGAGCCTGCTGCCCAGCCCGAGGTGTTCCTGCCTGCTGCCCAGCTCGATGACCCGGAGCCTGCTGCCCAGCCCGAAGTGTTCCTGCCTGCTGCCCAGCTTGATGTGATTGTCTGCCCGGATGTGACTTTGCCTACTACCCAGCTGATTGCCATGAACTTTCTCCGGCAACAGCTAGTTGGAGCGTCCGGAGGACGCTCCTTTAAGTGGGGGTACTGTCAGGAAAGGTTCCATCCGCTGGTGGCATTTATTATTTATCTTGCAGTACTGTGGTCCACCAGCAGGTGTCTCCTGGCAGTTTGTAACTGTCAGGAGAATCTTTCCCTGCTGGTGTTGTATTATCTTTTGGACGCAGTACTGGTTTCCACCAGCGGATGGATCCTGGCAGTGTGGAGCAGACTGCCCTCCCTCCGATCAGGTGTGACCTGAAGCTAATCAGGCATTCCTATAAATACCCGGCAGGTGTATACACACACTGCCCTGGTATCGTCCTCGTGCCCTGACCTGTAGCCTGTCTGCTTGAACCTTGATCCATGTATCCTGATCCCTGTAACCTGAACCTGTAACCTGATCCTGAACCTGTTGTGTCCGTCCTAATCCCTGATCCCTGCTCTGCAGCCTGGTTGCCCCCTGCTTGATCCTGTCTCCCTGTCCTGATCCATCCTTACCCCATCTGCTGATCCCCCTGTGTATGACCTCGGCCTGGCCCTGTTTATGATTCTGGTTTCCCCATTACTTGTACATATTTGTCTGTTACTGTTATTAATTGTGGGTTCTGTTTGTTATTGGTTGTTGTGCACTGTGTGGTATTGGAGGTGGTTATATATATATTATTTCACTTATCTTTAATAAATCTTTATATTTCACTTATACGTGTTTGGTGTTCCTCTGTTGCTAGCTGCACAGTTCTGGTCACACTTGGTACGTGACACCTTCATTCCTCTCAGAGCAGGTTTCAGAGAGGACTGAAGGTATAGTGGGGTTGGAGATCCCAGCTGATGCGGTGCAAGAAGAGGTCAGCTTTGTTCTTTGGTGTGGGTCTTTAAGGTAGGCTTGCCAACGAGCTGCATGGCAGGTCAACATATGTCTGGTCAAGCATGTGGTGCCCAAGCGGGTGATGTTTTGGCCACGCGATATACGCTTGAGACATATGTTGCAAACAGCAGCTGTGCGATCTGATGCACTCGACTCAAAAAAGGCCCACACCAAAGAACTTTTTGAATAACGGGCAGAGGCAGCGCCTTGCACAGGTGGAGCTCTGCGGTGTGATTCCGTTGGTGTGCTGCCCTTACGCTGGCCACCCGAGGGCATCCTGCCTCGTTGGAGATGTGCCTCCTCCTCATCCTCCTCCTCCTCCTCTCTCCTATTAGGCACCCACGTGGAGTCAGTGACCTCATCATCCCCTCCCTCCTCATCACTGGAGCCAATCTGGCAGTATGCTGCAGCTGCTGGAACATGACTGCCAGATTGGTGTCCTTCTTGAGCATCCCCTCTCTCTGCTCTCACGCTACTGCCTTCCTCTAGCTGGGTATCATCATCAGACCCTTCGAAACGCTGGGCATCCTCCTGGAGCATGTACCCAACACTGTGCTCAAACAGTTCGGGGGACTCCTCAGGAGGACATGGTTGGTCTAGGGAAGGAGTGACTGATGATGACATTGATACCAGGGAAGAGGACGCTTTGGCAGCTGCTTTGTCAGTACCCTGAGCCTGGGTGAGAGAGGATGAGGAGGATGAGGAGGGCTTGGTCATCCACTCTACCAAGTCTTCGGCATGATGCGGCACAACACGTCCAGCTGCCGAAAAGGACAAGCGTGTCCCATGGCCACGTGCTGATGGCGATGCACCGCGTCCACGACCAGCACTGTTGTCTCTAGACACAGAGCCTGCTTGCCCTCTTTTTTTGGCTCCTGACTGTCTGCCTCTCCTTGTTTGCCTTCCAGACATTTTAATGGCCTGCAGGGAAATGGGAAAAGCAGCAATACAGGCTAAGTTAAGGTGCAATATGGTCAGGAGGCACACTCCGCCCGCTGTAAGTGCCGCAAAATCCTGTTTATGTAACACACCAGGAAAAAGCAGCAATACAGGCTAACTTCAGGTGTATAATGTGCAGGAGGCTTAGCAACAATGACACTGACACTGTCCCCTGGCTATCCTTCTCTCTCCCTGCACACAAGGTTTATCAAAGTATATGACACTGACACTGTCCCCTGCCTATCCTTCTCTCTCCCTGTACACAAGGTTTATCAAAGTATATGACACTGACACTCTCCCTGCCTATCCTTCTCTCTCCCTGCACACAAGGTTTAGCAAAGAATATGACACTGACACTGTCCCCTGCCTATCCTTCTCTCTCCCTGTACACAAGGTTTATCAAAGTATATGACACTGACACTCTCCCTGCCTATCCTTCTCTCTCCCTACACACAAGGTTTAGCAAAGAATATGACACTGACACTCTCCCTGCCTATCCTTCTCTGTCCCTGCACACAAGGTTTAGCAAAGAATAGATTTGACAAGATTTGACACTGTCCCTGCCTATCCTTCACTTTCCCTGCTCCGGAACACACTACACAAGGCCGCCGCGCTGGCGGCCTTTTATAGTGTGGGGCGTGTACTAAACCCCCTCAGCTATAATTGGCCACAGGCATCCTGCCTGTGGCCAATCATTGCTCTCCTCGCTGCCGGCGCTGTGATTGGCCAAGCATGCAGGGTCACAGTGCATGCTTGGCCAATCACAGCGCCGGGATTACACTGCGCAGTGTATTGTGGGCCGTTCGCGTCACTCGAATTTGGCACGAACGGCCCAAATCGTTCGTTGTTCGCCGAAAGCGCGAACAGCCGATGTTCGAGTCTAACCTATGTTCGACTCGAACACCGAGCTCATCCCTAGTGGAGGATCACCGCTGTAACAACTTCAGTTGGTCACTGACAATTTGGGAGGCTCTGGTGACAGATTGAGTGATGAGCCGGGCATGAAGGATGATAAAAATCCAAAGGAATTTAACAGGATGTCAGGAGCTCTGTACGAACAACCCTTCTCAGGTCTCCATCCGGCCACGCCCCACATTTTTTCTATTCATTTTAATGGGGACCTGCGTTTTTGGTGTGATTTTAAAAACCACACCAAAGATGCAGTATGCAGGACTTTTCAAAATGCACCACACCTGCAGCTCAAAGTTGTGAAAAGTCTTATAGGATTTAAAGAGATTGTGTTTTTTCTGCATTTTTAGCAGTGGCAGCGGGTGTTTTTTTGGGGGGGGAGCGGCAAACAACCCCTCCCCGTTGGTCGGTGGCATCTCAGCACCCCCCCCTGAAATTACCCCAGCAGGCCTCGGCAGGCAGGTTGCAGGCTCCAGAAAGGCAGCGGCAGGCTGCGGTTGGGTTGCGGGCTCCAGTTGCAGTGGTGGGCTTTGGAGGGTTGCAGGCTCCGGCAGGCAGCGACGGACTTCGGCTGGTTACAGGCTCCGACGGCAGCGGGCTTCTATGGACGGCAGGTGGGCTCATGTGTCTTCTGTGCAGCTCCTCCCTTCTTCTCCTAGGTGTCCAATAGGATCTCCTGTCCTTTCAGCCAATCAGGTGATTGGTATCAGTCCCCCAATCCGATTGGCCAGGAGGAGGGTCAGTGTTGCAAACAGCGAATATTCATTCGCTGTTGCAACACACCTGGGTGGGCTCTGGATGCAATGCTCTGCACCCTGAGTCCACTCCTATTTTGAAGCCTATTAGAGCCTCTGGCTCGAATCAGAGCTTCAAAAAACACACCCCCCACCATAGGAATTCATGCCTCCGGCATCCTGAAAGGGGCCGGGTCCATGGATAGGGAGGGCAGTGGGATGGATAGGGATGGGCCACCCTTGATTTTTAGCATCGTAAAATAGCAGCAAAAATTAATCAGTGTGGAAACAGCCTATGTAAATGCATGTAATAAAATAACAGCAAAACATATCATGCAAGAGGGGCATTGTTAAATAAATATTGTAATTTATTATAACTTTAAAAAAAAGTAGGTATAGACTTATTGCAATCATGTGAAATCATTCAATGCCTGGAGAATATACAACATGACTGCATTACTCTATATACCATACAGAAATACACGTAACTAGAAGACAACAGGCCTAAGCTGGCCATAGATATCAAAAGGCAGTTAGTAGTTAAACAAGCTTAGTTATATTTCTGCAGTTATATAAAAGCATTAGTCAGAGTCTCAATGCCAAGCAAATCCACCAGCCTTCCTCTTGCAGAAGCATAAAAAAAACAGAACCTGCAAGAATGAATTGCAAATTTTATTGCTGCTTATTATTGCTATGACTGAATACAGCACAATATTGTGAGCTTATATTTTGTTTCTTTGTCATTTGCATGAAGATATGTGTTTCTGAAAATGTCTGTGCACATACGTAACAATAATTCCTGTTCAGGAATTCTGTTTGGGAAATGTGTGAGCAGATTTTCAACCACTCTGGGAGATAGGTGCCAGCAAGTTCACTGTGAAACATTGTAAATACACCAAGCAATAAACAACACGGCAACAATAAATCCCTTTCCCGCCGAGAGTACGCACATATGCGGCCTCGGCTTTCAGGGGTTATACCTGCAGGCATGATCCCGGTACCGTTGTTTAGATCGGGCGTTTAGCTATCCAGGCATAACAACCGATGCGGCTAAAAGCAGCTTGGTTGTTTTACCGGAGGAGCGGGAGGGGACATCCCCCCCCTCCCGCCGCTCTGACCGGGCCTCCTGTCCCACCGGGAGACCCGATCCGCGATCCGTCACTTCCGGCACCTTGTGAGAGACTGGCATGAAGCCGTAAACTGCTTTTTGCCAGTCTCCTGAATGTAAACACGGAAGCGACGTCACAACGTCACTTCTGGTTTACTCGGATGCCAATGGCGCCGGATTCAAAAAAAAATATACAGTATTCAAAATCGCTGTTTTCGGCGATCTGAATACTTTGAAGTGCAAAGGAGGGATTTGGGGTCTTTTAGACCCCCGATCCCTCCATAAAGAGTACCTGTCACCACCTATTACTGTCACAAGGGATGTTTACATTCCTTGTGACAGCAATAAAAGTGATCAAAATTTTATATTCTAAAAATAATTAAAATAAATAAGAAAAAAATGTTTTTTTAAAGCGCCCCTGTCCTCGCGAGCTCGCGCAGCAAAGAAAACGCATACGGAAGTTGCGCCCGCATATGTAAACGGTGTTCACATCACACATGTGAGGTATCGCCGCGATCGTCAGAGCGACAGCAATAATTCTAGCCCTAGACCTTCTCTCTAACTCTAACCTGGTAACCGTAAAAAAAAATGAAAGCGTCGCCTATGGAGATTTTTAGGTACCGTAGTTTGTCGCCATTCCACGAGTGCATGCAATTATAAAGAATTACATGTTTGGTATCTATTTACTCGGCTTAACATCATCTTTCACATTATAATGAAAAATTGGGCTAACTTTACTTGTTAATTTTTTTTAAATTCATGAAAGTTAATTATTCCCAAAAAGTTGCGTTTAAAACACCACTGCACGAATACTGTGTGACATAAAATTTTGCAACAATCGCCATTTTATTCTCTAGATTCTCTGCAAAAAAAAATATACCGTATATACTTGAGTATAAGCCGAGTTTTTCAGCACATTTTTTTGCGCTGAAAATGCCCCCCTCGGCTTATACTCGAGTCTGTGTCCATCTTCAACTTTGTGCGCCTGATCCCAGCCAGCCGTAGGTCCAATGGACCCCAAACTGTGTAAACACAGATCCACGTCCTGTCAGGGGAGAGGAGACCGATCGCGTGTTCCCAGTACAGAGGAACACCGATCTGTCTCCTCCACTTGTGAGTCCCCGCCCCCTACAGTTAGAAACACTCCCTAGGTAACACAATTAACCCCTTGATTGCCCCTAGTGTCAGGGGAGAGGAGACCGATCGCGTCTTCCCAGTACAGAAGAACACCAATCGGTCTCCTCCCCTTGTGAGTCCCCGTCCCCTACAGTTAAAATCACTCCCTAGGTAACACAATTAACCCCTTGATTGCCCCTAGTGTTAACCCCTTCCCTGCCAGTGACATTTACACAGTAATTAGTGCATCTTTACAGCACTGATCGCTGTAAAAATGTGAATGGTCCCAAAAATGTGTCAAAAGTGTCCGATATGTCCACCGCAATGTCACAGTCACAGAAAAAAATAGCAGATCACCGATATTACTAGTAAAAAATAAAAAAAATCCATAAATCTATCCCCTATTTTGTAGATGCTATAACTTTTGCGCAAACCAATTGCGATTTTTTTTACCAAAAATATGTAGAAGAATACATATTGCCCTAAACTGAGGACAGCATGTGTTTTTTTTTTTAAATATTGGGATTTTTATTATAGCAAAAAGTAAAAAATTTAGTTTTTTTCAAACTTGTCGCTCTTCTTTTGTTTATAGCGCAAAAAATAAGAAACACAGAGGTGATCAAATACCACCAAAAGAAATCTCTATTTGTGGGGAAAAAAATCCTAAAAATGTAATTTGGGTACAGTTTTGCATACCCGCGCAATTGTCATTCAAAGTGCGACAGCGCTGAAAACTAAAAATTGGCCTGGGCAGGTAGGGGGTGAAAATGCCCTGTATTGAAGTGGTTAAACAAATATGTATTATATTGCAGCTTACTAATCATTAGATGTAGTTGCTTTACTAGTTTTCCTCTTTAGCCTTTTTTCCCCCTCTATTTTCACCTCATGATCTGGCCAGTACCACACCTCCTCTTTTAGAGTGCCCCTACTCTGGATGAAGGAGCATGGGACACAGCAGACAGCAGTGTTGTTAATATGGGGGGAGGGTAGTGTTAGATATACTAGCAAAATTAAATCAACTAAACCAACTGAAACCAAACCCCAGCTAACACTTTTAAATTAGTTACCGCAACATATAAGCTGATCATTGTAAGCACCCCTGTCAGTGGTAAATGGTTTATCTCAACCCTCTAACTGCTACCAGTGCAGGGCAGCTTTATTCTGATAAAAAATATCAAACAAACTGGATGGATTGCCAGGTGAAAATCAAGGAAACAATAAATAAAATAGATGCAGCCATCACATCTAAGAATTGTTAAATGCAATATAATAAGAGCTTTCTTTTTGAGTTTAACACAGGAACACAGCTTTGCGACAAGAGCAGCTTTTTTTTTTATTTTTTAGTGGGTAACTGGCAACGATGAGGAAGAAGAAGAAGACAACGATGACGATGGCGCGAGGAGGAAGAAGAAGACAACATTGGGAGATGACAGCACGGGGAGGAAACGGCGGCGGAAGAAGGCGAGGGCACGGGTAGAGACGACATCGGGAGAGACGGCGGCTCAGAGCTATTTTACTGATAAAGGAATTGTCAAAAACTGGCTCTTGTTTTTTTTTACTTTTCACTGCTGTTTTGGTGAATGGGTAGTGGTACGATGTACCTGATACCCATTCACATAGGGTAGGGGTCCGGGATCTGGGGGTCCCCTTGTTAAAGAGGGCCTCCAGATTCTGAAAAGGCCCCCCGTCCGTAGACCCCTACAACCACCGGGCAAGGGTTGTTGGGAAGAGGCCCTTGTCCTCATCAACATTGGGGGTCAAGGTGCTTTTGGGAGGGGGCGCAGAGCCCCCCTGTCCCAAAACACCCATCCCCCCCATGTTGAAGGCATGCAGCCTGGTATAGTTCAGGAAGGGGGGTGCTCGCTCGTCCCCTCCCTTTGCTGGCCTGCCGGACGGCATGCTCGGATAAGGGTCTGGTATGGATTTTGGGGGGGACCCCACGCTGTTTTTTTGAAATTTTGTCATGGGGGGGCCCTCCGAATCCATACCAGACCCGAAGGGACTGGTATGGACCTGGGGGGAACCCCACGCCGTTTTTTTCGCCAATTTTTTTCCGGCAAATGACTCATCAGTTGTTAGGGACGCGGCAGCCGGCTTCTTGGCCCCCTCCTTAGCAACCAGCTTTATACAGTGTGTTTTACAGTGCGTTTAAAGAGGAAAAAAACACAAAACGCAAGATGCATGAAAACTGCATGCAAAAATGCATAAAAAACGCTGGTTTAAAAATGCACTAAAAAAGTTCCTAAAATATGCATCAAACTCAGACGCATAGGTGTGAACCTAGACTAAGTGGCTCTCAACATTGTGATCCAGATGACAGGTGCTAGTGCTTGCATTAATTAAGTGACTCACCAGCAATAGGATCTAAATAAAAAAAAAGTGCTGGTGCTTCAGTGATTCCCAACCCCCTTCCAAACTATGTGCTCACCTTGACTTATGTGCTGTATGTATTTTTTTTTTTTTTTTAACACTGCACTACATTTCTACTATTTGTTTCCTATAAATGTAACTTCCACCTAAATATTGCGTGAACGGGTGTACTGCTACACACATAATGGCCATATTTTACTATATTCAGGGACTACACACTGCATTTTAAAAAAGCATTGATGGAAGCCATGACTATCTTAGTGGCAAAATAAAAAATATATATATATGTTAACATAAAAACGAATGGAGCCTTTGAGATAATTGCAAAGCCTACCCCTGTTCATCTGTTCATGTACTACAGGCTCTGCAGAAAATTAGCTAATATAATTACAGTACATTGTATTTTCCACAGTCTCTGCTAATTGATTAAATCACTGCAAGATAATAGATTGTACCCACAAATTTGGCCTTGCATTATTTTGTACTTAAATAACATTCAATTCCATTATGATTTCAGTTGCCTGTTTTTTGAGAAAGGTAGAACACAGGTGTGACATAAAAGAGCAGGAAACAGAAGCTGCTGAGATGTAGAGAAATAAAACATTTCCTCAAATAAGACTTTTACCACTTAGAACAGCTCAAGTATGTTATGTTTGGTAAAATAAGATGAAAACCTTATAACTAGCATTGAAGTGTAAATTCACTGAAAACATACAGTTGTGTTCAAAATAATAGCAGTCCAACATAACTAACCAGATCAATCACTGTTTTTGGTATACCGTAAATTATATTTCTACATGGCAAATAATTTACTAGTCGGTGTAGTAGAGTAAAAGAAAATCAACAGTCATGACATGCATGCTGCTGATTCTGTGTAATTGAATAATTAATTGAAGGGGGCGTGTTCAAAATAATAGCAGTGTGAAGTTCAAGTAGTGAGGTCATTGAGTCTGTAAAAAAAACAGATGTCAAACAGGTGGCCCTTATTTAACTACTAGCCGACCATCCGCCGCAGTTATACTGCGGCAGAATGGCTCGGCTGCGCAAATCGCTGTACCAGTACAGCGGTCCCCTTAAAGCCTAAAGCAGGCATGCGCATGGCTCCGGCCCTGATGTCTGCCAATCACCCGCAATCGCTCCACAATGAGCCAGAACGGGGTTCTCTCAGCGTAAACAAACAGATGCCCGTTCTGACAGGGAAATAGAGAGAGATCTGCTGTTCCTAGTGATCAGGATCAAGAACAGCGATCTCTCTCTACTCCCAGTCAGTCCACTCCCCCCACAGTTAGAAACACATCCCTAGGGAACACTTAACCCCTTGATCGCCCCCTAGTGTTAACCCCTTCCCTACCAGTGACATTTATACAGTAATCAGTGTATTACCCAAAAAAGTGTCAAAAGTGTCCGATCTGTCCGTTGCAATGTTGCAGCCCCGCTAAAAATCGCTGATTGCCGCCATTACTAGTAAAAAAAATTATAATAATGTAGACGCTATAATTTTTGTGCAAACCAACCAATAATACGGTTATTGCTATTTTTTTTACCAAACATATGTAGAAGAATACATATTGTCCTAAGCTGATGAAGAAATTTATTTTTTTATTTTTTATATTTATTATAGCAAAAACTAAAAAATATACTTTTTTCAAAATTGTTGATCTTTTTTTGTTTATAGCGCAAAAAATAAAAACCACAGAGGTTTTCAAATACCACCAAAAGAAAGCTCTATTTGTGGGGAAAAAATACCTAAATTTTGTTTGGGTACAGCGTCGCATGACAGCGCAATTGTCAGTTAAAGTGATGCAGTGCCGTATTGCAAAAAAATGGCCTGGTCATTAAAGGGGTAAAACCTTCTGGAGCTGGTTATATAATATTATATATTATATAATATAATGTTGTACATGCTGTGTATAGGAGAATATTAATGAAGAAAGACCATCTGTAAGTCATGTACTGGAATCCTATGCCTCATCCCAAAATGTAGAGAGAGAGAGAAAAGAGTAGGGTGCCCCTAGGGATTTTGTGGGCAATGAAAAATACCAGATACAGAGTAGATAAAAAATATAGTAAAGTACAAATTTATTGAGCAAAAAATTATATATACACAACAAATTACATAAATGTCACAAAGAATAGCTTGAAAGCACAAAAAGCTATTCGTATGGAAGTTATAAAAAAAACACAGCTGAATTCTAGACCATATGATGAGGTCAGAACAGTGTCAGAACAGTGTCGATGGACACCAAAGATCCCAACATGTTTCAGAATATATATACTTGGATATTTAATTCCTTCTTCAGGGGTAGTTTAGAACGGGCTGTATTCTCCATTAAAACATTAACAAAGTATCAAAACAAATAAAACAGTAAATAGATAGTATATGGTCAGTGGATACAGACATGGCAATGAAAACAGGACAGGCATGGAAACCTGTGAATACTCACATAATAATGAATATCTTGAGTAAACAATGCTACACAAACGGGTTCACAGATGCGGGAACCTCCAAGGCATTGCATCTCATAGATATTTAATCCAAGAAGGGGAATATGTCAAAGAAATGAAAGGCCACGCACCCCAACAATCACAGATAGGGTGCTGACCGACACTTCTAGATAAACTCCACATAGGATTGTCAGAATGTTTATACTGAAATAATAAAACAGTATTGTATTTATGAAATTATGCAAATCTTTGTTTTGGGAGATTTAAATTTTTCCACAATTACAACCAAGTAATTCAAGTTTGTTTATCCGTGCTATTTTGAAGACTAGTGACATAAATGATATGCTCAAAATATATATATTTATTACAGTAACTAAAAATACAGTGTAAACAATACCAGTTATATTTTGTGATAATACAAAATAAATGGATATACTTTTAAATATCAAAGATAAATGATGATACTGATGATATTCACATTTCTACGCAAGCTCTTATTACAAAATACCACATTTCAATACTTGAATGATAACTGGGTAAATTTTAGACTTGGTAATTTAGTGAATAGCTTTCCGTGGCTTCACAGACTTGTGTAAACACCTAAGTGTTTACTATGACACTTGTGACTACTTCTCAAAACAAATAGACCTTCAAACTTACACTTTAAAATGCACAGACAAAATTTTATACTATGCATGTAGCTTCATAATTTAATCAAGACTTAGCTTTTTAGAGACAGACAAAAATGTGTATGTCTCTTAATATTTGGAATATAATTATTTCATACTGCAGTTAAAAATAATACAACTCCAATTTGCTCTGCCATATATTTAAATGGTTTTAGAAATGTATATGCAAAAACAATTCAATTACCAAAAAGGTATACATGAAAATATTAATATAGAAGATTAATACTTTACCGATGGTCTATGAAACTTTGGTTTTGAGAAGCATCAAGTGAGGTGTCCCTACGGACTTCTTTCAACATTCTTACATCTCTCCGTGCCTTTCAAGATCTCCCAGTCTCTGTCCAGCTTTCCTTTAGATCATAGCCTCTTCTCCTCTCATTATAGCCTTCCCTTTCTGTAACCACTTTTATCCCACCCAAAAAGTGTGTGTGTGTGTCACTATTACGCAATTGATGATGTAAGATGACGGGCTGTTCCTTTGTTACAATGACAATCAAGTCTGTGCCGCCATCTTGAATTCTTACTATTTTCACCACCAGGGGGAGATATTGTATAAGAATTGACTATAAATGTTATTTTCGTTTATGTCTAAGTCAATTTATGACAGACCCTTGACTTTAGTAAAACACCATAAACTCTCAAAAACTGTCAAACAGACATTGTGGAGCCCCTCTGAAATATATGAGTTGAGAAAATCTCCCCACACAATTAGCTTGTATCGTTAAATTCCTTGAAACTCAGATTTGGGGAATTTAACCCTGTGTATTATTTCACAAATACAGCTTCTAATACTTTCAAACTTTTCATAGGATCTCATATTGGCAACCCTCATCATAATAATATATATATATATGCATTCATGGATTTTATGAATATCCAAACAATACATTATGAATATTTTATGAAAGAAACATTATTATTTAAAATATATAATACAATAGTTTCATTTGTGAATAAGCCCTCTTGTTTTGTGGCTCAATTCTGGAAACACTAAGCTCATGGTTTCCTTATCTTGTTTATTTTACTGGATGTCCAAACCTTTAATTTACAATTTGAGATGAAATTACAGACAAGACCTACACAGTCTCCTTGTGAGACATTCTTGAGCAATCATGAACTCGGATTCAACTTTAGAGAGACAAATGGCTTATCTCATGTTCATAGCATATGTATGAAAAACATAAAATACACAGGCCTTATATATATTCTTTTAACCCCAACAGTTCTGACAGGATGTAAGAGGAAAAGGAGGAGGTACGAATTTGCCGCAGGTATGCAGGGAATCACAAGGATCATCAATTGTGGAGATGGTCCTATTACAAAAAAGTATAAATATATATGTATCTGTGTATGTTTATTTATTGCACAAGCATACAGTAAAAATAGACTTCATTCATGTACTCGGTCCAACACTAAAACGGATACTTTGGGGAAAAGGCCACTGTTGAACTTTGCCACATGTCTCCCCAGTGGCAAATCGGGTTTACTGGTCTGCATAGCCACAATGTGGCGGTAAACTCTTTGCCATAGCTTTTTAATAGTTTTACCTTTGTAGTAACAGACAAAGCCACATTGAAAGAGATATACCACTCCCATTGTTTGGCAGTTGGCAAAATGTTTGGGATTGAATCTCCAACCATTGGGTAATTGTAAATTCTTGCGTGTGTCCATATAACTAAAAATATCCACAGGAACCACATAGAAAAGTGCCAAAAAGTTTGCATGGGTCACCCCGTGTGTGACCTCTAAATTCGCTTTGGACCAAAATATCTCCCATAGATGTTGTTTGTCTGTATGTAACTAGGGAAGATGCTGGGACATAGGGACCTATACTGGGATCTGAGGTTAGCAGGTGCCAGTATTTACTAAGAATTTGTTTAACCTTGAGATGTTCTATACAGTAGGTAGTAATAATTCTTGTAGTTTTCATTTGATCCAGATTTGTCCTTTTTGTTTTTATTTTTAGAAAATACCAGATCGTGTCTATTCCTGGTGGCTACGCGATTAAATGCCTTTTTAAGGCACCTGTGACTATAACCTCTTTCTAGTAACCTATTTCTCAGTAATTTGGCCTCCTGTTTATAATCTTCTTCATTAGAGCAGTTGCGTTTGATACGCAAATATTGGCTGTATGAAATGGAAGTAACAAGAGGCCCGGGATGAAAACTTGACGAGTGTAAGATTGTTTTACCCGTAGTAGATTTACGGTAAAGCTTGCAGCATAACATGTTGTCGGAATCTTTATAAATTTCAATGTCTAGAAATGTAACCCTAAAACTACTTGATGTCATAGTAAATTTAAGATAAACTCGTTATGGTTCAAGGTCGCTAAACACTCGTGAAGTAAGTCTGCTGGACCAAAACTAAAAGTGAAAGTCCTTCGCACTACCAAGTGAACTAATACTGAGAAGTGAATAAATCTAAAAAACTGTGATAATCAATAATTCAAAACTAGCTGCAAAACCTATAGTGTTCACAATACACAGATAATAGAAATAATAAACTAGTGATCTTGCGCAGTAATAAATTATCACAAACAATAATATAATATAAATGTGCAAAAAAACATCTAATCCACATAGTTCTTCAAGCTAGAGGTGTCTCTAATATATATTAATTTTGTGCCTTCACACAACTGTTATGTGCTCTTAGAACTCTCACCTTAAACCAGTGAATACCCAGCCTCAAAATATAAAGGACTATCCAGCCTTCAAATGTTTCACTCTGGGATCCTCTGATGCCGCGTACACACGATAATTTTTCCCGTCGGGAACGACCGTGTGTGGGCTTTTTGTCATTTTTCCCGACGGGAAAAACGGCATTAATCACGACGAGAAAAATTAGAACATGCTCTAATTTTTCTCGTCGTGATTCCCGTAATTTTTTTCCGCAGCAGTTTTCCCATAGGGAAACACTGCTGGGGAGCCTACACACAGTCTTTTTTTTCGACCAAGAAAAAAAATTTCATTTAAAATGGCCGTGTGTAGGGGAACAAGCTGTTCCTCGTTTTTCACGTAGATTTTCTCGACGGTGTTTTCACCGTCAAAAAAATCGATCGTGTGTACACGGCATTACTGGTATAGTCACACCTTCCTAAAACCTATAGGCTAAACCAGCATCCGGACTCCGAAACGCAAGACTTTAAACTACTACCAAATCTCTATAGGCTCCCGTTGAAATAGGAATCAAAAAGAAAAATGCCCTCCATTGTGTAGTAAATTCTAATAAAGGGGTATTTATTGTAAACACATGTACTCTTACATAAAATAAATTTTAAAAGTGCAAAGTAATAAAAACACAGCGTTTGAGCGCCTTCTCACATGACTTCTGGCCTATTTATCGCATACCAGGGATCATGGATCACTTTTGATACATCAAAATAGGTCATGTTGCCTCACGCCGAAGAGAAAATGCCTTTGAAATGGGTGTTTCAACAAGACAACGACCCCAAACACACCAGTAAGTGAGCAGCATCTTGGTTCCAGACCAACAAGATTAACGTTATGGAGTGGACAGCCCAATCCCCGAAAAAATAGAAAACTTGTGGGGTGACATAGAAAATGCTCTAAGTAAAACCAAGAGTTGCAGAGGAATTGTGGAATGTAGTGCAATCGTTGTTTACAGGTGCCAGAAGTTGGTCCACTCTATGCAACACAGATGTGAAGCAGTTCTCAGAAACAGTGTTTATACGACTAAATATTACTTCAATGGATTCACAGAAAAGCTAAATATTCAATAATTTTTCAGTTCATACAGTAAATGTTTGAGTTTATAAAGAAAAAATTAGACACTGCTATTTTTGTAAAAGCCTACGATCGTTTTTAATGTCATTGAAAAAAACTGCATTTTTCTCGACGTGATTTTTCGTGTCTCCTCTCAAGCCTGCCTTGCCTACACACTATTGTGGAAAAAAATGTTTGAGTAAAGTGCGGTGACGTCCAACACGTATGACGGCACTATAAAGGGGAAGTTCCATTCGGATGGCGCCACCCTTCATGTTAGTAAAGTTTGTTGAGAGACGATTCGCGCTTTTCAGCCTCGTGCTTTTCAGTCCGTTACAGCGTGACGAATGTGCTATCTCCATTACGAACGCTAGTTTTACCAGAACGAGCGCTCCCGTCTCATACTTGATTCTGAGCATGCGCATTTTTTTTCACGTCGTTAAAGCCCACACACGGCCGTTTTTCATGACGAGAAAAACGACGATGTAAAAAACAACGTGAAAAATTAGAGCATGTTCCAATTTTTTTCGTCGTGATTCTCTGCGTTTTTCTCGTCGGGAAAAATGCTGGAAAGCCCACACACGATCATTTTTAATTACTTTTTTTTTAAAATTCATTTTTCTCGTCATTAAAAACGATCGTGTGTACGCGGCAAAATCTTCATGTTTTGATTTGGAATAGACTGTGCAGTGCTCCTAATGCATTTGCATGTATGGAAATAAAATCTATTATAAAGATTTTGAGCTTTACTCACTTTTTTTAACACACTGCTATTATTTTTAACACACCTGTAGGTAGAGCAAGCAGAGAAATCTGCTAATGGTCTGCCAGGAAGGACAAGCTCATGTTTAGTATAAATTACATTGGTCTTTTTGGTAAAAAACATTGGACCAACCTTTTTACCTCCATAATATAAAGAATTGAGAAAGCCCCCACCCAGCTGCATGCTTACGGCAACATAACTGAGTGGCCTCCCCCATTGTTTGCTCCGGGCATAATTCTTCAAAAGAGAATTTGTCCTTTAAATCAACTGTTACTGTTACTGATGTGTAAGTCAGCTTGCCAAATTGTGACCTGGCACTAGTGCCAGGATGGATGATGGCCAGTCTCCCATGTGGCAGCAGTGATAAATTGAATAGGTTTATGTAGATACTGGCTAGTTAATCACCTGTCAACATTATATAACATTTATTTTTAGAATTTGGAGAGAAAATCTCTTCTCAAGATCCAAGGTCATGGCCTCATGTCTACTACAAACTAAGTAATGTGCTTTTTTCTTCTCAGCCTAAATTCACAACTTATTCTTGTGCATGGTTGTATTGCATGGGAAAGGTTGCTATAGGTCCCTTTTGGTGGAATTATACTTTTCTTAATGATAAAACAAATGGCACACCACATTTACCTTTCCCATGTAAGAAATTCAAGGAGTCGGTTTTCCATTTTCAGTGATTCGTATTACTTTTCATGTAGAGACCATAAGAGTTACAAATGAGACACTGAGAAGATGATAAACTAGTTAAATTAAAATCTACTGAATTATTAGTGTTCTTGCATTTAAAAATATTTTCTTGTATAAAGGTAAAAGATATTACCTAATAATGTCAATTAGCTTGTAAGGCCTTGGCTTTAATTCTAAGCCCAGCCATGATTGTGAAACCCATCCACTAACATTCTGTCCAAAAGCAATGGCCGTATTTGCCAGTAAGATACCCTACAGAAGAGAGCTAGTGGGTGGAGCTTGGCGCCAAGGGCAGGCCCAAACTGAGGAAGTTGAGGTCTCAGTATGAAACAGCAGTTCACGATGGGGCACTGAAGACTTTTATGGACAATGGAGGTAATACAGGGCCTTGTGGTGCCTGCTTTTAGCCAGGTCTTTTAGTCTCTTCAGTATTTGGAACGAATGATGGGTTCACGTTAAGTGCTTATGTACAATGGCATATGTTTTTTGCTTCTGACTTCTGTGCTCAGAACAATTTAAAATGCAATTTTAAGGTAGCATGTTCTAAACTGCTTTTTTGATTCAGAAAGTTAATATAGATGCAAAAATAAAATATAAAAAAGAAACTTAAAGTTAGACAAAAAGACTTAAAATAACATGCTACCTTGGACATGTTCCTTGTCTTATGCTCATACACACTAAGGCTGGGTGCACATGGAAGATTTTTGATATAGTGATCATTGCCCATTATTGCCACACAATATGCAGTTGTGCAGCAATCAGCAGCAAATTTGGAGCTTTGTATTACTATTGAAGATGAATCATGGCTATATTCTTCATTCCATTGTTCCCATCGATCATTGATCGATTGTAGAGCAGTCATGGACAATGACTGCATAAATCACCTGTTACACTACACTACTCCAGCTTGCTCAGGTCAGCAGACACCTAGGCCATTATCATGTAAGGTTGGAACTCGTGAAAGTTATGTACATTTACAAATGCTGGCAAGCAGCACCTTCCTACCCAAGCATGTGGGCATCCCCTGCAAATATTTCCTACTGGGTGAAACTTTATTGTATTTATAGTATAATTAATAGGGAAAGCAGCACCATCCTACCCATGCTTGTAGGCACCCCCTACAAATATTTCCTATTGAGTGAAACTTTAATGTATTTGCAGTATAATTAATAGCAGTTATGGCACATTTACAAATGCTGGAGAGCAGCACTTTCCTACCAAGGCTTGTGAGCATCTCCTGCAGTTATGCACATTTATTACAGAGGAGAAGAAAGTTACTGAGTCCTGGAAAGCCTAAGCAGTGTAAATCTATGAAAGTCTGCATCTGTAGTCTGAGTTTTCATTTATGCATTTGTTGAAGAGTGCGAGGTGGGATGTATAGAACTTTGTTCTGTAAAACTCTACTTATCTCTTAATTATAGATTATAGTTCTGCCCTAGGGTAGAACATCACGTTGAGTCTATATGCAGTCGTCTTGTCACACATCTCTCTTCTTCACTAGGTTTGTATCAAAAAAGAGGGGAGTGGAAATGTAGCAAAGACAATGTGAAGCATGGCTTGCATAGTAAACACTTGTTTTCTATGCAAGAATGAACTTCCTGTCCCACAACTGCAGTGATGATATGGAAAACAGGGAAGCAACAGAGAAAGGTATTGTGTGCAGGGATTTTCTCTATCCTTTCCCTAAAGGGCCATGTTGACTAAAGACTGAATCAAAAGTTGCTGTGCATTAGCATTCTCTAGAACATGGTAAGAACTATCAAGCCTAATAAATTACTCACTGGAAGGCAATATTTGTACTTGATGGGTGACTGAGCACAGCACATCTATATCATGTCAGTGCAAGCCTGGTTTATTCAATATATGGAAGTCCTGCTGCACAATTTATACCCACCAGTTGTCATAGACTGACATCAATTGATGAAAACATGGGTCATTGTTTAATTGCACATAATACTTCTGTGCAGAGACTTTTATTAAAGTCTCTTTGCATGTATATATATATTTTTTTTTAACTAATTGAAAACTAATAATTTTCAATAATTTTTTATACAATAAGCACAAGACAAACGTGTAGCAAGAGTAAAAGAATTGCAAGATTTATGGTGCCAAATGTTAGCATGACAGCAAAAACAATTAGGTATAGGTCATCCAGCATAGCATCACAAAAACACACATTAGTTAATGGAAGCTGTGAGCTTGGCCGTCAGTGGATGGTGTTCACAATTAACTATGTAGGTAGAGCTCAAAGCCATCAACAGGTACTCAACTCCATAGAGGTAGACCCTGTACTGGTTATAAAAAGGAAGCAGAAGAAATAAGTAAAAAGGAGGCAGGATAGAGGGGAAATAAGGGTGAGGGGGTGGGGAAGAAACCCAATATTTGCATGTATTTATTAAAGTGGACCTTAAAGTGATTGTAAACGATCACCTTGAGAAAAAAAAAATCAACCAAAACATTTTTTGTATAGATATAAAAAAATACATGATAAATGCTTTATTTTTTATTTATTTTTAAAAGTGATCACATATCCTCTGTTCGCAGCTGCATAACAGCTAGGGGAGTAGCAGCACACTGAGCTTCCCAGTGAATGGCTGTGCAGCGGGGGCGTGTCAGGACAAGTCTGATCATTGGATGAGAGTACACTGAGTTCCCAGCATAACTAGAGAACTGACCACGGTGTGTTCTCCTGCTTAGGCTCCATTCACGCTTGTATGACTCCAAAGTTGCACCGCCATTGGAGTGCAAATTTTTTTTTAAATCAGAAAAAGGGTTTTATTGAGTAAAAGCATAACATAATTATGACATACAGGAACACTCCAATACTATATATTGCAATAAACATATTGCCTGTCATCAAAATCCTTTACCCAGCAGAATATTTTTGCCAAAACATTAGATTGCAGCTCAATAGTATAAGTAAAATCATTCATGTCTGTCTCGGTACCTATTTTTATCCATCTATGTAGGTATATTTGGTACATTATATAGCTTCTGTATGCAAAAAATTATGAACCCTTTATTTCCATAAAACAAAAAAAAAAAAAAAAAAACATTTTAACACATGGGTATTTATTTTCCTGTGCCAACCCACCTCATCCATGCAATGTTTCATTCTATCCCTCCAACAATCTATTTAGTACTAATTGTTGCGGTGCCAGGCCTGGAACTTCTAGCCATGGCTGCCAGATGGAACATAATTTTATTGGGGTCTTTCTATGTAGATATGTAAATTTTTCTCTTATGATCATTTTATTGACCTGTTCTATCCACTGTCTCCCGATGGGAACCCTGGGAGAGATCCAGAATCTAGCGATCAACTTAAGTGCGATATATAGTAGCCGCAGTATTGCCAAAAATGTGTTCAGAGTTAACAGCTCTTCTTCCAGTGCGCCCAGCAGACAGACAATAGGGTCCTTTTTTAAGTGGTAATTATAAACCTGTGATATCGTGGAAATGACCTCTGCCCACATCCTTCTCCCATCCCCTCCTACAGGGCATTTCTAGATCTCCCTTTATCGCATTGAGGATTATAGAGTACGCTCTGGAGATCATACCCTTTTTATCTGTAGTCATAAATACCTTTTCTATAATAATGTGGTCTGTCAAAATTAAATCTGATGTCCTAGCTTGTGCATTTAAGACATGCCTAAGTTGTAAGTATTTATAGAATTGTTTTGAGGGTATATGATATGTCTGTTGGATCTCTATGAATGCTTTCAGCGTTCGCCCTTGATAAAGTTGAGATATGTAACTTAAGCCAGCTTTCTCCCATTCTCTAAACCAGTGGTTCTCAACCTTTCTAGTCCTGTGACCCCTTGATAAAATTTCTCATGTTGTGGGGACCCCTAAAGCCGTGTACACATTATCGGTTTTACCAATGAAAACAGTCCGATGGACTTTTTTCATCGGACAAACCGATCGTGTATGGGCCCCGTCGGTCTTTTTTCCAACGGTGAGAAAAAATAGAACATGTTTTAAATTTATCCGATGGGCAAAAAAACGATAGAATATTCCGATCGTCTGTGTGGAACTCCATCGGACAAAAAACCCACGCATGCTCAGAATCAAGTCAACGCGTGCTCAGAAGCATTGAACTTAATTTTTCTCGGCTTGTCGGAGTGTTTTACTTCACAGCGTTTTAGACGGTCGGATTTTTGACTGATGGTGTGTAGGCAAGACTGATGGAAGTCAGCTTCATCGGATTTCCGATGGAAAAATCCATCGGATTAGAATCCATAGGAAATCCGATCGTGGGTACAGGGCTTAACAGTAAAATTATATTCATAGCATGGGTTGTCAGCACCCAAGGCAAGACAAGTAATGTGTACCCCTAATCCACGGACAGTATTAAAACCCCTTATGGTACATTTTAGGATGTACCACTCTTTTTCTTTGTTCTCCTTTCTTTCGCTTTTATCTCTATCATAATTTCTTGTTTTTCTCCCCTTCCCTCTCTCTAGCCATGTTTCTCGCTCTTTCTCTTATTCTTTCTCTCCCTTTTTCTTTGTTCTTCCCTCTCTTTTTCTCTTCCTTCCATGTATTAGTGGTATTAGTGGTATTAATGGTATTAGTGGCAGTGCTGGCAGGGAGTTGGGATGAGTGGCAGTGCTGGCGGGAAGTTGGGATTAGTGGCAGTGCTGGGGGGAGTTCTGATTAGCCCACTTAGGTGCTCTTGATCAAAGTCATCTAGTGATCTGAGAACTGTAGTGGGGACTTTTAATAGCAACTCTAATCACAGGTAGTGTTACGCACTGTGTCTCCAGCTCTGTGGTGTCTCGCAGCAGTGACACCTATCCTAAAATCAGAAGATAGGGTCTTCTCCAGCCCTTCCCACTTCACATTTCTCACCAGTCAGCTGACCACTAGTCTCTGCCCCCCACCCATGCCAGAAACAGAATGCGAAGAGGCTGAGTGGGCAGCAGCGGGCTCCAGGAACAGCCCAGCTCCCAGCTGGTCTTCCACAAGCTCCAGGGAGACAGCCCTGCTGGATGGACGCGAAAAGGCTGGAAGAGCGGTGTGGGCTTCAGGAACAGCCCAGGATTCGGTGACCCCTGGCAAATTGTCATTTTGTCCCCGAGGGGATCCCGACCCCAGGTTGAGAACCACTGCTCTAAACCCTTCCAAGGGCTGCAGTTCCCTATATTGAAAGTTGTGCCATAAAGTAGTGCATGACAGAAAACCTGTAATGTGGAGTGTTGTCTTAAAATACCGCCAGAGTGTGTTTAGTAGAAGTACGATTGGTAAATTCGAATACAGGTGTGAGAAGCCTCCCTCCAAATGCCTTAAGGCCGAATGAACTGACTCCTCTGGGATGAGCATATTTCTAATTGAATCCGAGGGGTCAACGACCCCCCAGTCCCCTAATTGTTGAATCTGCGAAGCTAGGAAGTATGCTCTGGAATGTGGGACGGCCAACCCCCTTGATCTTTTCCCGCCTGTAGCGTTGAAAGTCACAAAACTGTGAGTCTTTGCACAGGAACCATTTACGTGGAATCCATACTGGGGAGTTATTGAAAATGTATGAGAGCTGGGGGGCCCACATAATTTTTATTAAATTGATTCTTCCCACTACCGATAGTGGCAGTTTGCACCAAATAGAGCATTTCTCACAAAATTTAGACGACAGCGAATATTCAGGTTCAAGCGAATATACTCAAGCGGTTCCAGTGAAATCTGTATTCCCAGGTACTTAAATTTCTCGACCACTTCCACTGCTCGTGCACACTCTGGCAGCGGTCCAGGAAGCGGATCTAGCGGCAACAGGACTGATTTGTCCCAGTTTATCGAGAATCCGGACAATTTTCCAAAGTCCTCAATACGTTTCATCACTGCTTGCAATGACCCCATCGTGTCACCCGGGTATAGTAGGGTGTCATCTGCGTACATAGATACTACCTCTGACTTTTGTCCCCTCCTAAATCCCACTATCTCCTGTGACCTTCTGATATGGGCAGCTTGAGACTCTAACGCCAAGGCAAATAGCAGGGGCGACAAAGGGCACCCCTGCCTAGTGACTCGATGAAGCTCAAATGGTTCCGACAACTCTCCATTTACCCTAATGCGAGCCAACGGGGATGCGTATAATACCTTAATCCAGTGAACGAAAGTGTTTTCTACTCCAAGATGCTCCAAGACCCTCCATAGATCCACACTATCGAAGACCTTGGCAGCATCCAATGAAAATAGTGCTCTGTTACCTGTATTGTCCACCGGTACTTGTAAGTTCAAGAAGAGACGTCTAAGGTTCTGGGCTGTGGACTGGCCTGGTATGAAGCCACATTGTTCTCTGTGAACTAGCTTTTGAATAAATGTCGATAATCTCAGTGCTAGCACCTTGGCCAGTAGTTTGACGTCTGATGTCAGCAAGGACGATATGAATCAGGTAGTAAGGCATCTTTGCCTGGTTTCAACAAGACTATAATAATTGCCTCATTCATTGATTGAGGCAGCTTTCCTGACTCCAGAGCCCCATTAAACACTGTCAACATAGTAGGTAGCAATTGTTCCAAGTATCTGACATAGACCTCAGACGGAAATCCATCTGAGCCTGGTGACTTCCCATTAGGAGCCATCTTCAGGGCCAGGTGGAGTTTCTCCTCTGTGATTGGGTTGTTCAGTACCTTTCTATCTTGTTCCGATAGACATGGCAATGCACATACAGTACGTCTAAGAATTTGGTTATTTCACTCTCGCCAGGCTGTACCTTTGTAGAATATAGGTTAATATAGACTGTACAAAACACCTGTAATACTTCTTGTGTTGAGGTTCTAAGACCACCCTGCGAGTCCAGTATTTTATCTTTATGAGATGCACCTTGTTGATTATGTATAAGCATGGCCAGCATGTGTCCCGTGTTTTCCCCCTCTTCATAGTGTTTTTGTTGTAGAAAGAATCACTTGTTCTCTGTCAGTTGAAGTGCTACCTGTCTCTTCATGGACTGATCTGATAGCCATGCCCTCTTTGTGTCATATGAAGGATTATTAACATATGCCTCCTCAGTTCTCACTGCCTCCTGTATAATAAGTGTTTCCCACGCCTTTGTTTTTGATTTAACTCGTTGAATAATGTCTATAAATTGCCCTCTCAAAAAGGCCTTTGCTGCGTCTCATACCACTCCTATGTCTGCAGACTCCATGTTAGACCTAAGGAATGATGCTATCTGCTCAGGAATGGGGTCGGGGTCCGGAAATAGGGATATCCAAAATGGATTAAGTTTTCAACTGAAGTGTCTCGGTACTGTGGGTAATGCCAGGTCCACCCAAAATGGGGACTGGTCTGAAACCTGTCTAGGTTCATATTGTGAATCCGCCAGGAAGGGGAGTACATGTCGATTACCCAATCCTAGGTCTATCCTAGATAAACCGTCATAAGCAGCTGAATGACAGGAATACATCTTTGCATTGGGGTCTCCACACATCCACAAGCCCAAGCTCTCCCACTAGACAGGAAAATTAGGTAGGTTTCCCAACAGTGGGAGCACTCTGGGCTCTAGGATCCAGCCTATCCCATTGTGAGTCTAGGAGATTATTATAGTCTCCCACCGCTATCACCAGAGTGTAAGGGTGTTTGGCCATAAAACCTGCCAACATTTTGAGCACCTCTACCGAGAACGGTTGAAGGAATGTACACCCCAGCTATCACACATTGCACCCCATATAATTTACATAAAATAAATATATACCACCCATAAAGGTCTATTAACACTTGACAGCATGTAAATTGAGTCCCTCTTATGAATATGCTCACCCCTCTGGAATAAGTTGAACAAGTATTGTGGTATTGGCAAGTAAACGGTCAAAGCCAGCGAAAAATTTGTCTCTTGAAGACATATAATGTCAGCATTCAGCCGTTTTGCATTTCGGAACACCGCCATACATTTTACAGGGTTACCAAGTCCCCGAACGTTCCAGGAGAGAATTCTTATAGCATTAGCCATGGCAAATGACTAGCACAGATGGTAAGCAACCCCCATCAAAGTTCGGGGAACCGTAACCGGTCGCCCTAGTAAGCAATGTGGGAATCAGTAGACTTGTGGTGAATCACCAGTGTATTATCCATCACCAGTGCGCCACTCATATTGCATGCCTTAGCAAGGATCACATTTCTGTCCTTATAGTTCAATAGTTTAAACAGGAAGGTGCAGGGTGGATGTCCTGGAGGTAGAGGGCGCATGGGCACTCCATTTTGGAAAGATATCCCAAGCTATTTGCTGAGAGGCATGTTGAGTATTTTGCAGATCTTGCTTTTTGTCACCAAGTTTTGAAAATTGAAAATAAAAATAAAAAATTTCCTTTTGTTTCTCCATTTTCAAAAACAAATGAGATCTGCAAAATACTCACTATGCCTCTCATGCCGCAAGTGGGGGGGGGGGGGGGGTTTGTGCTATCTTGACATTTCAGGGCCTCCGAAACTGTCATAGGTAGTGAGGAAGTGAAATCACCATTTTACGCCCTTAGAAATCCTGAAGGCGGTGATTGGTTTTTGGGGTCCTGTATGTGGCTAGACTCCCAAAAAGTCTCACACATGTGGTATTCCTGTACTCAGGATAAGCAGCAGAATGTATTTTGGTGTGTAATTCCACATATACCCATGGCATTTGCGAGCAATATATTTGTAGCGGGTATTTGAATTATTTGAGGATTCTGGTGGTGTGAGGTTCCTTGGGGCCCCTGGGTGGCGCTGTTGTCTTGGGCCGGAGTTGAACTCACACCGCAAACTGTGCCTTTTTGTCCTCCCCTGGAGCTGGTACAGCGGGGCGGGGAACCCGCTGTGATGCAAAGGGAGAGGTCATAAAAGGGGCGGAGGCCCTGATTTGGGGGAGAGAGTCGGAGGACGTGGCTGCACCCAGGCACCTTCAGCTTGGGTGCTGGCGTTCCGGTGTTCCAGGCCTAGGCGCCCTTGGCCTGGCTGGAGCGGAGATGGAGTCCATCTCAGGCACCTTTAGCCTGGGGTGAGGTACTATGACGGATGCCTGGGGCTCAGTACCTTCGACTGAGTTCCGCGAGGGTGGAGGAATCCGAGGGGGCCCTAACGCCTTGGGTGCCCGTGTCTGAGTTTGTGAGGACTGGTGCACAGTAACTTCCCGAAGAGTCCGGCGCAGCATCTAGTCAGTGGCAGTGACTATCCACCACTGGTGACAGCACAGTGGGCAGCAGCAAGAAGGGAAAGGATTGTGCCCCGATCTGTCCCCCATTATTCAAAAGGAGAAAGACTGTTTTATTGCTTGGCAAGAAGAATAAAACTGAGTTGTACCTATTGACTGTGTGGAACTTGGGTTACTAAGCAAAGGAGTCAGGGATGAAGGACTGGACTTGGCTCTAGGACACCTACACAAAAGCCCAATCTCTGGCCTTCACCTCCTAGTTACGGGAGGACATGGGCCGTGGTGTGTATCATCTCTCTCCCCCAGGTACCCCTAGACAACAGCCATATAACCGATGAAGCAAGGGAGAGGGGTGAGGCCGCTACAGGTGGGGGCATCGTATCCGGGATATGTGTATGGTGTCTGAATTTGAACTTTGCTGCCCGGAGGAGTTCCGAGTAGGTCGGCCATATTGGTCGACGTGCCACGAGGCAACCCACAACTGCGTAGTTCATGGGCGGGGCAAGGGAAAAGCCCGCGAACAAGTGCAGAACGTGGGAGGAGTCCGGCCACGTGGACATACGCACGTGGAGATTCCGGCGCGGGTGGGTCAGTGCGCAATGGAGCAGCAAAGAGAGAGGATGGTTTCAAGTGCTCCGTGGATTTCCGTTCCTTCCTTCGCGGATATGTCTTCTCTAGCTGCTCCGATCATGGATACGGGGATAAGACTAAGGCCCCGGGGGCGATTGGCTCTCTTTACCTGTAGAGACATGGAAGCCCTCGGTGTGATTTGTCCCGGCTGTTCGGGGCTGGTGGTCCAGCTGAAGCCGTTTGGGCGCTGTGAGGTCTGCAAAGAATTCCTCTTCGAGGTGGAACCATCCACAGAAAAGCCTCGGGCTTTCCACCTCAACTACCTCACAGGGACTGCCACTCCGGAGGGAGAGATCGATGCTGGTGCGTTCCCCGTGCGCACTGATCCGGGCGAAGTGACTACCCAAACAGAGGTAAAAAGAGAAAAATCAGAGGATGCTGCCTTGGTCACCAGCAGCTCCCTGCTCCGACCACCGAAGAGAAAAGTCGGCCTAGTGATGGCCTCTTGTGGTCATGGAAGAGCTTCGCCCCACTGCTCGCCTGGCCTGGATGGCTCTGGTAGGAAAAGTCCTGGACATCCCTGTTCTTCAAAAGGCCCAGGTGCGCCAGGGATTGGGACTGTCTGTGTGGTTGAAAGTGGCGGTAGTCCACAGTCGGTAGAGGCCATCAAGGGGGATAGTTCCGTGACTGGGAATTATCTGCCCGCGGAGTGCTACGACACCTCTGACCTGGATTCATTGTCTGACAATGGCGATGATGGGGAGATAGACAAAATCTTCCACCAGAAGGGATGGGACAGAATGAAGTTACCCTCGGCCCGTGTTACAAGGGACCCACCTATGTCTACTGGGGATAGTACACCCCGGGTGGAGGCCTCTGCGCCGAGGGAAGAAGCTGGTCCCCTGTCTGAAGTTCCCTTTCTTGATTCAACATCCATTTCACCTGTTCCTGTTGCGGGAGTGCAACGTCAATCACTGCGGGCTCCTAGGCCCAGGTCTACTGAGGTGGTGAATGCACCTCGTCATCCAGAAGCGATTGTTCCACCCGGAGAAGGAGACCGAGCTACTATGCCACCCTTGTCAAGGCTGCAACGTCTCTTTGGCTAGAAGGTTGCTCAGGAATATGGGTGGGAATACCCGTATCTGCCTCGGGAACTGCTCTATGAGGTGGAGGTTTTCCGGCAAAGATGGTATGATGCCTTTGTGTGGGACAAACTGAAAGTACAGCAAGCACGGCAGTACCTTTCCTGTTCACCAACGGTCACCAAGAAGTTTCAGGACTGTAAAGCTAAATGGATGCTGGGAAGACACATTCATGCGGACAAAGTGGTGATCTGTCGCAAAGAAGGAAAGAGTGTTGAGTACCATGTGGAGGCTTTCGATGATCGTTTGAAGCCTATATCATTGCCTCATCCAAGGTTTTACCTGTAAGAGAAGAAGAGAGGGAAAAAGACTCTCGTTTGCTTTCTTTTCATTCCTGGCTGAACTTTCCAGAGTGCCTTTTCCAGAACACAGGGACTGTGCCCTAGTTTTTTTTTGTATTTGGGCAATTTTACTCGTTGGAGATATGGGAGCTGTTTTTTTTTGTTTGTTCTCCCTCCTTCTCCTGGCACTCAAAAGAAATCAGTGACTTTGGGTTTTAGTGCAGGGTCACAGAGAAAAATGTTCAAGCGGAAAGTTCATCTGGAAGTAATGAGTGTCTTGACCGCGGCACTGTCACCAGGTGGCAGTGTCGCGCAACGATTGTTTTTTTTTTTTTACATTATGCAGCACTTATTGGAGTGAATGGGTTTCTTCTAGGATAGACTCATTCATTCCAAGCAAACACACATGTTGGTAGGATGTATGTTTCTTTTCTTTCCCTCTGCAGGAGACTCGTCTGTCAAGACTACTGAGAATGGGTGGTCCTTAGATAGCAAGAGGGAGGGAAGAATGTAAATGTGTGAGATATTTAAAGTGTTTTATTGAAAAGTTTTATAGTTACATTGTTTTAGGTTTTTCCTTTTCCCATTCAGGTCGTGGCACAATTCAGGGTTAAATTTGTGTAGTTTGGTTTCTGGGATGAACTTATGACACCACCTTTCGTGGGATGTGAGTTTGTACCAGACACTGGGGACCAGTGTCAAATCACCAGGGGGAGAGTGTAGCGGGTATTTGAATTATTTGAGGACTCTGGTGGTGTGAGGTTCCTTGGGGCCCCTGGGTGGCGCTGTTGCCTTGGGCCGGAGTTGAACTCACACCGCAAACTGTGCCTTTTTGTCCTCCCCTGGAGCTGGTACAGCGGGGCGGGGAACCCGCTGTGATGCAAAGGGAGAGGTCATAAAAGGGGCGGAGGCCCTGATTTGGGGGAGAGAGTCAGAGGACGTGGCCGCACCCAGGCACCTTCAGCTTGGGTGCTGGCGTTCCGGTGTTCCAGGCCTAGGCGCGTTTGGCCTGGCTGGAGCCGAGATGGAGTCCATCTCAGGCACCTTTAGCCTGGGGTGAGGTACTATGGCGGATGCCTGGGGCTCAGTACCTTCGACTGAGTTCCGCGAGGGTGGAGGAATCTGAGGGGGCCCTAACGCCTTGGGTGCCCGTGTCTGAGTTTGTGAGGACTGGTGCGCAGTAACTTCTCCGAAGAGTCCGGCACAGCATCGCTGGTGACGGAGAGGCCTCCACTTCTCCCTTGGACGGATTTCTTCCTCTGACAGGGGCAAAGTGAGCGAAGGTAAATTCACGTTCTATATTACCTAGTCAGTGGCAGTGACTATCCACCACTGGTGACAGCACAGTGGGCAGCAGCAAGAAGAGAAAGGATTGTGCTGCGATCTGTCCCCCATTATTCAAAAGGAGAAAGACTGTTTTATTGCTTGGCAAGAAGAATAAAACTGAGTTGTACCTATTGACTGTGTGGAACTTGGGTTACTAAGCAAAGGAGTCAGGGACGAAGGACTGGACTTGGCTCTAGGACACCTACACAAAAGCCCAATCTCTGGCCTTCACCTCCTAGTTACGGGAGGACATGGGCCGTGGTGTGTATCATCTCTCTCCCCCAGGTACCCCTAGACAACAGCCATATAACCGATGAAGCAAGGGAGAGGGGTGAGGCCACTACATATTATTTAGCGACAACTTTGTGTAAAAAATAAATACATAATAATTTTACCAAAACTTATGGCAAAATATTAAATATTCCATGGACTCAACATGCCTATAAGCAAATAGCTTGGGGTGTCTACTTTCCAAAAAGGGGTAATTTAGGGGGGTGTTTAAACTGTCCTGGCATTTTATGCACAACATTAAAAGCTTATGCCACACATCACCCACTCTTCTAACCACTTGAAGACAAAGCCCTAACACTTTTTGTTTATGTAGCACCCTGCTCCCAAAGACTGGGCGCTATATTTAAATTTAGAGGGTATCTGAGCCAATAGTTAGGCTCAGATGTAAATAATTGATGCTAAATTAGCCTCTGTTCCAGCTGTGGCTGTGTTAGGCAGACTTCCCACTGTTCGCCTGTAGGTGGCGTTACCACCTCAGGCCAATGTGGAAGACTGACAGGCCAGAGTGTATTGGGTGCCTTCCCCTGGGAACAGTTCAGTGGGCGTGGTCTACCCACTGAGCATGCTGGGGAAGGGTATTTAGGGGCAGACACCATCTTGTGGGGTCCTTCATCCCCTCACGGCCCTCCTGGCGTGAGGGGTGTATTGTGTGATTTTTGGCCTCGGAACCATGCTGGTCCGAGGCTGCAACTCCAACAAGTAGGCCCAGTTATGCTGACTGGGTCTATATCTTGAAGGTGATCCTGTGCTGTCCATCCTGAGAGAGGAAGCGACTCAATGGAGGAAACCAGGGGAGGACCTGTCCTGGAAAAGACCAAGCGGAAGGCTGGTGTCTTGAGGAGGGCCTGGTAATTCTATTGGAGGATGCACCGCAGTTAAAGTTCACCTTACAGTCTGCCGGTCTGGCTTAAAGGCTCTGGACTGTTCGGCTGGAAGTCCGGGCGTTAAATCCTGTGGCAGAGGATCCTGGAGTATCCAATTTTGTCCACAACCGGTCGGTGGCAGAGACTGGTCCTGATTATAGTTTGTGTATTATACCGGCTGCTAGGCCAGGTGAGAGGGGTCTATCCGGGTTAGCAATACCCACTCCAGGAAGAGTGGTGAATGACTTCTACCATTGTTCATCTTTTTGTGCAAAAGGAAAATAAAGCCTGACTGCTTAAGGTTTTACAGTTTGTGTGGACATTGGAGTTTCTACAGACTTTCTTCCCCTAGACAACGAATACTGAGGTAACGTGCAAGGCCCAAAATAAAACCAGTAGCTCCTACGGGGGTGTGCTACATTTACATGAAAAAATATTTATTTTTTGCTAGAAAATTACTTTGAACCCCCAAACATTATATATTTTTTTAAAGCAAAGGCCCTATAGATTAAAATGGTGGGTGTTGCAATTTTTTTTTTTTCACACAGTATTTGAGCAGCGATTTTTTAAATGCAATTTTTTGGGGGGAAAATAACACTTTTTTGAATTTTAATGCACTAAAACACTCTATATTGCCCAAATCTTTGGTAAAATATAAAAGATGATTTTATGCCGAGTACATAGATACCAAACACAACACGCTTTAAAATTGTGCACAACCGTGCAGCAGCGACAAACTACATACATTTTTAAAAGCCTTTAAAAGCCTTTACAGGTTATCACCACTTTAGATTTACAGAAGAGGTCTACTGCTAAAACTACTGCCTTCAATCTGACATTTGCGGCGATACCTCAAATGCATGGTGCAATTGCTGTTTACATACGTCACAAGACCAATGCTTGCGTTCGCCTTTGTGCACGAGCACAGGGGGACAGGGGTGCTTTTTTATTTTATTATTTATTTTGCTTTTTTATTTAATTTTTACACTGTTCCTTTCATTTATTTTTTATCATTTTTATTTTTATCACAGGGATTGTAAATATCCCCTATGATAGCAATAGGAAGTGACAGGTACTCTTTTTCCAAAAAATTGGAGTCTATTAGACTCTATATCTCTCCTCTGCCCTCAAAGCATCTGACCACACCAAGATCAGTGTGATAAGATGCTTTCCAAATTTCCCAGGCAAAACCGAAGTTATGAAATTCTTGTAGCTTCCAGTTTCTTAGGCCATAGAGATGATTGGAGCCATTCTGGTCTCTTACCAGCTCTATAGTCAGCTGGCAGAGCCACCGGCTGCGTTCTTAGGTTCCCCGGTGGGAAAGGAGAGCCCAAGAAAAGCATGAAAGACGGCGGCGGGGGGGTGTTCCCTTCCACTGCTTGTAAAAGCAGTCTAGCGGCTAATTAGCCACTAGGATTGCTTTTACTTGTGGGCTGAATGAAAAAAGAGATTGATCAGTGGGTATGCCCACCATTAGAATACTGCCCTGCATTCACCCAGTTCTAATGATAGGCATACTGTACATGCGCCATTTTTTTTTTTAACTGTGGTGGTGAAATCACCTCCTACAGCGCTGGAGTCGCTGATTAATGTATCGTGAGAGCAAATAATGTTTCTGTCAAAATAAATAAATCTGTGCTGCAGTTGAATGGCGTACCTAAAAAGCAAACAATGGTAACAATAAGGGAAGGAGGATATACCACGCTTAAATGGATAAAGAATAATAAAAATGATTGAATGAATGGATCGATGAACCCTAAAAATGCAGCAAACTCACACGTGTAGACCAAACACCAATATGCAGAACAAAAAGGAAAAAAGAGCTGCGCAAACCTGTATACAGTGAATGTACAAGCTAACAATAATCTGGAAATATTGTGCAATAACTATAACTTAATATAGTTACAAAAAAAATACATAGTGCCAAAAAATATATATATATTTTTTTATATAATGCATGGTATGATATGATAAACCGACACATTAATTGAGTTTGACCCCAAGGGAATAACGGTTAATCATATAAATGCCCATATAAGAGTCCATATAAATTCTGAACATAAACGAATTGCAATGCAAATTGGAAGAAGGGTGAACTCCTAAATTGCACCAACAAAATGCACACGTGCACCACCACCAAAATAATGTGCTTACCAGAGGCAAGCTATTGGAATGCCAAACTATGAATCACTCGCTTCCTTGCAGTAGATGGATATCCAAGGATGGAGAGGAACTCTTGCGATATTGGAACTCAGTATTCACCAGTCATAAAAATGAGAAGGGAAAACCACATAGTGTAAATCGTCCAAACAGCATTTATTCAACTAAAAAGTTGGTAATTTACATCAAGTAGGTAAATTCAGGCATAAAAACATAGGAAGAGCCGGCCGGCATGCAGTCTCCCGTTCAGCGATGACATCAGCGCGTCAACCTCCCGATGTACGTTTCACTATAGGTCGTTCCCCAGACGACGCTACCTATAGCGAAACGTACGTCGAGAGGTTGACGCGCTGATGTCATCGCTGAACGGGAGACTGCATGCCGGCCTGTACTGGGGGGTGATCAGGGGGTTAAACCTTTATTCAGTAATATATGGCAGGTACCCTGATGCTATAAAAACCTGATGGTGACAGTAAATAGCTAACTGGCTAACTAGCGTCACCCGTGACACTAATACGGCGATCAGAATATAGATCTGTACACTTCCTCTGCCTGTGTTTACATTACACAGGCAGAGGACAGTCTGCCATTCGCCAGAACCAATCACCAGGTCCAGGCCAGAAATCAGTGGCTCGGGCAAGGAGACTGATCGGTTCTGAAACAAATCTGATCGCCGTGAGTGCACCGGGTGCCTACCAGGGGAGCCAACCTGCCGCAGTATAACTGCGGCGGCTGGTCCTTAACCTTTATTGTAGAAAGTGTTAATATGCTAACAAATTTCTTATTTCAAATTAATTCCTGTAGTATGTTGTACGTGTAACAACTTTCTACACTTCTAATGTGACAGTAATGGGTATTTGTCACCTTTATTTGCTATTTACGGCTCCATTCACACCCGAAGGTAGAATTTTACTGGCGTATTTTTTAGTTTTTTTAAAGCGTTTTAGAAGCGTATTACAAGCATTTTACAGCTTCAGGCATTTTTGGTTAGCCAATAGAAAGCACTAGGGGGAGGAGAGTGAGAGAAAATTAGGAGTGCTGTTTGAGCAGGAAACAAGCAACAAAACACTTGTAAAATACTCAAGTCAGGTGTTTCTATTGAAGTCTATGGGGCCAAAAACGCTTGAAATCTGCCAAAAAGAAGCTCATGTACTTTTTTGAGTGAAGGGTGTAATACTTCAGGCACCAGAACGCTCATATGTAAACCGGGGCCATTGAAATTAATGAGATTTGGTTTGTTGAGCGTTTTAGAGCTACAAGCATTAGGCTGAAAATCATTTAGGTGTGAACGGGGCCTAATGCTTTCCGACGGATGTTCGCTCAAACTTGTCTTGTATACACACGGTCACACAAATGTTTTCGTTAATTCCGATCGTCAAGAGCGCGGTGACGTACAACACTAAAAAAATGAAGTTCAATGATTCCGAGCATGCGTCGAATTGATTCCGAGCATGCGTAGGATTTTTGTGCTTCGGAATTGGATACACACGATCCTAATTTCCGACAAGAACTTTTGTTGTCGGAAAAATTGAGAACCAGCTCTCAAACATTTGTTGTCGGAAATTCCGACAGCAAATGTCCGATGGAGCCTACACACGGTCGGAATATCCGACCAAAAGCTCACATTGAACATTTGTTGTCGGAAATTCCGATCGTGTGTACGCGGCATAAGGGTTGACCAAGCCATTTAACCCTATTTTTGCCAACCTTGTTTGGGTTCTTCTGGGCATCTAGCACTCAGAAATGCCTTTGCTGTCCCCGTGTTTCAGTGATAGGCAAGCAGTAGGCAGCTTGCTAAACTTGTCAGTATAACTACACATGTTTGTGCTGCTCTACGCATTAAAAACTACCTCTACTTACTGATGCTTTCAACAGTTTAATCAGTATTTAAAGCGGAGCTCCGCCGGAAAAAAAAATATTAAAAGCCAGCAGCTACAGCTACAGCAGCTGCTGGCTTTTAATATTTGGACACTTACCTGTCCTGGAGTCCAGCGACGTCCGCAGCAGAGGACGAGCGATCGCTCGTCACTCTGCTGCTCCCTCCGCCATCCTCGCTGAGGGAACCAGGAAGTGAAGCCCTGCGGCTTCATGCCCGGTTCCCTACGGCGCATGCGCGAGTCGCGCTGCGCCATTCTGATTCGTCCTCCTGTGTTCTGGGAGCCGAGTGTCTCCCAGAACACTACGGGAAGTCTGGGGGAAGTGACGTCTCTCCCGCAGATTCCCGGAGAGAGGACTCCCGGATGTGGGTGAAAATACCTGTCTTAGACAGGTATCTTCACCCCCCTCCCCCCTGAAAGGTGTCAATTGTGACACCGGAGGGGGGGGGGGAGGGTTCCAAATAGCAAAAGTTGATATTTAGGATGGAGCTCCTCTTTAAGAATTAAGAGTGCCTGCCATTTACATGTCCACTAAGCAAAGTGCAAGGGATCTTCATAAAGTCAAGATACCGAGGGCCAATCAAAAGAAAGGTTATAGAAACAGACTGCTGTGGGAAGCTTGAAGAACTCCAGCAGAACATGTTTTTCAGACATATTTTATACATTAAAAGAGAAAAAGAAAATGAAAGGACTAAATTGCTGAAAGAGTTTTTGGCTCAGTCAAATGGAGCAGATGGATCTTAATCACCATCACTTCAGAGGAGCAGCAAGTTTATGTACTGTATGTTATGTAATCATTACAAATGACAGATATTCATTTAAAGAGACTCTGTCACTGGGGAGAAGTGGGTCAAACTCCTTCATGGATGCAGTGGAGGCATCTAGATGTATCTGTACATGCCTGTAACAGCCCACCAAACCTTCATGTCATGTCTCAGGCCCTTGGGATAGGAAAAACATTGGCATCTCCTGACAGTACTAATGCCGCGTACACACGATCGAAATTTCCGACAATAAATGTTCGATGTGAGCTTTTTGTCGGAAATTCCGATCGTGTGTAGGCTCCATCCGACATTTGCTGTCGGAATTTCCGACAACACAATTTTGAGAGCTGGTTCTCAAATTTTCCAACAAGAAAAGTTCTTGTCGGAAATTCTGATCGTCTGTATGCAATTCCGACGCACGAAAAAACATGCATGCTCAGAATCAAGCAGAAGAGTCGAACTGCCTATTGAACTTCATTGATCTCGGCTCGTCGTACGTCTTGTACGTCCCCGCGTTCTTGACGTTCGGAATTTGCGACAACATTTGTGTGACCGTGTGTATGCAACACAAGTTTGAGCCAACATTCTGTCGGAAAAAAAATCCACGGTTTTGTTGTCGGAATTTCCGATCGTGTGTGGGCGGCATAAGGCTTACTGGCTCCTTCCAGTGATGGGCTAATAGGAATGTCTGGAAACATTACACAAAAAAGTTGGAAACTTGCCAGTTAGAGTGGTGAGGCATTTGGCCATGACAAAAAAGTTTGGGAGACTACTACCAGTATGTGCAGGAACCTCTATGTTTGTACTTCATACCTGCACCAGTTTGCCCCTCTTCACTGCAGCCAGAGTCTATAAGCCCAACTCCAGCCAAAACGTATTTCATTTTGTATAAAGTGGATAAGGATTGGAGTTTTGGAGCATCTGTCAGATTTTTAATGCCATCTGTGTCTAGGGTTGCCACGTGTCCGGGATTCACCCCGACAGTTCGGGTTTGGAATCATGCGTTTGGGTTTCGGACTGTCTGAAACCCGAACACATTATTCAGACAGGACTTTGGCTTCCAGATACATCTGCATGAGAGGTGCTGACTGCCAAGGGGTAAGTGAGCTCACCATCCATCTCTGTCTGTGACTGAAGCCTCCCCCTTCTATCTCCTGCCTCTAAATGAGTAAACTAAGGTAATTCAGGGTTCTCAGAGCACCCCTTACATCAGAGTTCCCCTTTATACCAGAGGCCACAGTGTTCCCCCTTACATGAGAGTCCTCTCCGTACATCAGAGTTCTCAGTGTTCCCCCTTAAATCAGGGTCCCCGGAGTCCTCCCTTACATCACAGTCTGCAGAGTCCCCCCTTACAGTGAAAGGGAACTCTGCGAGTTCAGATGTAAAAGGGGAATTCTTGTTATTAACTTCATATGATTAGAAATGTTATTTAATAGGAAAATATATGTATAGTTTACACTATAAAAAAATATAAATAAATGCTGTGTGCAGCTTATGTGTTTGGGTTTGACTTGAAGAAAAGGTGGCAACCCTATCTGTGTCCCTGTTGGAAAGATTTCACCACACTTCCTGTGATCTCTTCAATGGAGACACACAACACATTTTTAGCACACTGGAGAAAAGCTAGAAGCTCTAACAAAGGTTTTTGTTGCTGTCTTTGCCTTCCTGTCCCCATAACAACTGCAGCACCATTTTTTTTTTTTTTGTGTAGATTTCAAAGAGAATGAAAGTGAGGGGGAAGCTCACACATAAAATCTGACAAAAGTTTAAAACCAAAGTTTAGTTACAAATTTGAAAAGATAATCAGCACAAGGGACATTACTTACATTTAATACAAAGTGTCCCTTGTGCTGGTGCCAGCTGTCATTGTGGAAATATTTTCAAATATTGTGTAAACACAGAGATCCACGTCCTGTCAGGGAGAGGAGACCGATGCATAGTTGCCAACATTGCAAAAAAAAAATCCGTGACACTTTTTCGCATGTAGGCGGAGCCTTGGTATAATTAGGGGGTGGGGCATTCATTTGAAGGTGTGTTATACTTTAGGAGAAAAAGTGGCGCACGAAGCGTGGGCGTGGTTTACGCGGGTAGTGGGAGTGGCTTAAATGAGCGTGGCTCAAAGGGGGTGTGGTTAAAGTCTGAGATGAATGAGGGATGAAGGGAGAAAGAAAGAGGGAGGGAAGGAAAGAGAAGGAAGGATGGAAGGACAGCAGGCCCAGATCCTACACCATAATAGAAATATGTGTATTCCAGAGTTTAACAATCAACAGATAAAGATAATCCAAACATCTGGTGTTAGCTCTTTAATCATCCCGGCACCATGGTTGTTAGGGTGTCAGGATGACTGAAGTGCATTATTTCTCTTATTACATTTTAATATAAAATGAAATCATTCAACTCACCAAAATGCCGAATCAGTGTTAGCCCCGAGTGTGTCACCTGCCACGTCGCCTGCCACCAGATGCCATCAGGTGTCCCCAGGGGAGTCCCTCCTTACTTCAGGCGTCCCCAGAGGAGTCCCTCCTTACATCAGGCGTACCCAGCGGAGTCCTTCCTTACATCAGGTGTACCCAGAGGAGTCCCCCTTACATCAGGCGTCCCCAGCGGAGTCCCCCCTTACATCAGGCGTCCCCAGCGGAGTCCCCCTTACATCAGGCGTCCCCAGTGGAGTCCCCCCTTACATCAAGTGTCCCCAGAGGAGTCCCTCCTTACATCAGGCGTCCCCAGCGGAGTCCCTCCTTACATCAGGCGTCCCCAGCGGAGTCCCTCCTTACATCAGGCGTACCCAGCGGAGTCCTTCCTTACATCAGGTGTACCCAGAGGTGTCCCCCTTACATCAGGCGTCCCCAGCAGAGTCCCCCCTTACATCAGGCATCCCCAGCGGAGTCCCCCCTTACATCAGGCGTCCCCAGCGGAGTCCCCCCTTACATCAGGCGTCCCCAGTGGAGTCCCCCTTACATCAAGTGTCCCCAGCGGAGTCCCCCCTTACCTCAGGCGTCCCCAGCGGAGTCCCCCCTTACATCAGGCATCCCCAGCGGAGTCCCCCCTTACCTCAGGCGTCCCCAGCGGAGTCCCCCCTTACATCAGGCGTCCCCATCGGAGTCCCCCCTTACATCAGGCGTCCCCAGCGGAGTCCCCCCTTACATCAGGTGTCCCCAGCGGAGTCCCCCCTTACCTCAGCCGTCCCCAGCGGAGTCCTCCCTTACCACAGGCGTTCCCAGCGGAGTCCCCCCTTACCACAGGTATCCCCAGCGGAGTCCCCCCTTAACCACAGGCGTCTCCTGTCTCGGCCGCCATTATTGTTTCCCCTTCCCCGAAGGGGAACAAAATAGAGGCGGAGCCGACAGTGTGGCTGCAAAAAAAAAAAAATTAAGCTGTGGCGCTGCCGACGCCCGCCCCTTTCCATTACAGACAGACCTGCAGCGGGGCGGGGCGGGGCGGGGGGGTGGTCGGCCGGCCAGCCAAAACACAGATGTAGTACAATAGAAGATAAAGCTGCTGCGGCGCCGCCCACCCCCGGGGAGGTGCGGGGTGTGGGCGGCGCCGCAGCGGCTTTATTTTCTATTGTACTACATCCGTGTTTTGGTCTTCTTGAACATGGCGGCCGGCCGAGACATTGTCTCCGCCAGCCGTGGACCTCTAGCGGCGGCGGCCTGCGGCGTCCAAATTCGGGTAAAACGGGAAAAATCGGATTGGCCGGGACATTGGCCGGGACAAAATAAATCCGGGAAAAGGGTTTGAATCCCGAGAACGTCCCGGCCAATCCGTGACTGTTGGCAACTATGCCGATGGTGTGTCCCTTGTACATAGGGACACCCATCGGTCACCTCCCCCAGTCAGTCACCTCCCCCCACAGTAAGAATCACCTAGCAGGGCACACATTTAACCCCTTGATCGCCCCCTAGTGTTAACCCCTTCCCTGCCAGTCACATTTATGCAGTAATCCATGCTTATTTATAGCACTGTTCGCTGTATAAATGTGAATGGTCCCAAAAATGTGTCAAAAGTGGCCGATGTGTCCGCCGTAATATCGCAGTCCTGACAAATATCGCAGATAACCGCCATTACTTGTGTAGCGGGGTATTGTTTTTTTTTAAACCCCAAGAGACTACAGTTCCCAGCACGCCTTAAGGCGCCAAGAGTGCATTGCCCCGCGCAAGGACTGCTGGGGTGGACTTTATAAGGGAGAGGCGGAGCCCGCGTCTTTCTCTTTGGACACCGCCCTCCCTGCAAGAGGATTCCTGTGTTGAATTGCTGCGCGCACAAGGCCAGAAGCCTGGGCATTGTGTTTTTTTTTTTCCAAAGAGCCTTCCGGTCCACTGAGGAACCCGCTGAACGTCCGTTCCAGTTGCAGAGCACTGTCACCAGGAGGACTGAAGACCCGGGGTTGTGGATACTGTGAATCGAGTCACAGTGACGGAAGAAACGGACAAGGACTGGTCCAGTTGGGTGAGAGAGCACCTACTCAGAACTGCACCACAGTATCTCTAGGCCCACTAACTGTATTCAGGGCCATCCAGTATCGCAGTTAAACTCTGGGGAGACTATCCACAGAACTGAGTTATTAGTCTCCCTGGTACTTTGAAGTTATCAATCATCGGTTTTCCCTATTGGATTACAAATTGTTCTTAAAGTGCACCACCATTCTTGCTAGCGAAGATGGTCTACCTTTCCCCCGAACTATACCCCAATCTATAGTCAGGCCTGACTGGGTAGTATAGGACATTGCTGGGCGTCATATTGTCCACGAGGGAGGATAGCTGCAGCGGGGTCTGATAACGTGTATGCTATATTATTGAACGTTTGCTGCTTCACAAGTGTACTTACATTGCAGGGCTCTGCATATGTCATTGCATGATTGTTTATTATCCAAACCTTTATTAACAGTAAAATATTATAGTTAAGTATACTGGTTGTCAGTGTCATTTACTGCACTATACTATTACTGTGTGCCTCACTGTGGGATTGTGTCATATAGAATCATAGAGTGATTGCAGAATCTATCACCCCTTTTACTAACTGTGCCACAAGAGGTTAGAGCAGATTGCCAGGGGTTGACAGCGGTGCACTACAGGGCCCAAAAAAACAATCAAGGCAGCCCTCTTAGCTATCCCCTATTTTGTAGCGCTATAACTTTTGCGCAAACCAATCACTATATGCTTATTGCGTTTTTTTTTTTTTTTTACCAAAAATATGTAGACGAATACGTATCGGCCTAAACTGAGGAAAAAAAAATATATAAAAAAAAAATAATAATTGGGATATTTATTATAGCAAAAAGTAAAAAAAATTGTGTTTTTTTTTCAAAATTGTCGCTCTTTTTTTGTTTATAGCGCAAAAGATAAAAACCGCAGAGGTGATCAAATACCACCAAAAGAAAGCTCTATGTGTGGGAAAAAAAGGACTTCAATTTTGTTTGGGAGCCACGTCGCACGACCGCGCAATTGTCATTCAAAGCGTGAGAGTGCCGAAAGCTGAAATTTCGCCTGGCAGGAAGGGGGTATATGTGGCCAGTAAGCAAGTGGTTAAAGCCTGCACTGGAAAATGAGGGCTGTAAGCTGACTGGTTTACAGTAAGGTAGGGCAGTCAGACGCTGTAATAAATGAGGCCAATATGTATGATACTGTGCAAAGTGTTTTCCACAGAGAATAATACATCTAGCGGAATATGTTTTTACTGATCTATGGAATGTCATGATACTACTATGATTACTTCTATTTTCCATTACAAATAAATATAATGGATGCACATGGTTTCTGTTCACAGGGGTCTGACTGGCCAGCGAATTCTGCCACTCACATTCTATAAGGGGCTGCATGTTCTTTATTAGGCATGTTATTCTCCACAATATTCTTCTGGATCTGTGCTCTATTACCCTCTGTTACACATCAGTGCACAGTAATCTAGAACAGCATGTGCCAAACATGTTCAAGTAAATATTCCAGTATTCAGTTAGCATTTCCAATACTGGGGATGAAGAGGCAGTTGTTGCTGCATTTTACTGTCAGGGAACTCATGCAGGTGTCTGTAAACTTCCCCTTTCTAAAGCCTCGTACACACAGCCGAGATTCTCGTCGAAAAAAACATGTCGTTTTTTTCGACGAGATTCTTGGACAAGAAACTTGTCCCGGCCGAGTGTACACACGCTCGATTCAAAGAACCCGCGGTTCTTTGAATGGAGCGTACGCGGTGACGTCATCGACTACGACGAGCATGCGCTCGTCACATTCGATGTCGTCGCCGCCATCTTGGTATACCCTACCTATGCCTAGGAAGCTACCGCGCATGCGTCAAATTCATTTCGAACATGCGCGGGCTTCCGGGAGGACAGGTAAGTGTACACACACTCACTTTTCTCGTCGAGAAACATGCCGACGAGAATCTCGGCGAGAAAATAGAGAGCAGGTTCTCTATTTTCTCGTCGAGATTACTTGTCGGTTTTCTTGACGAGAAACCATACACACGAACAAGTTTCTCGGCAAGACATCTCTGCCAGCAAGTTTCTTGCTGGTTCTTGCCGAGAAACTCGGTCGTGTGTACGAGGCCTTAGGCAGGGACACAAAAAAACTTAAAGTGCATCACAGCAAATTTTATTTTATTAATTTAGTGTAGGATGGGGAAGGGGATCGGGGGTTGAAAGTTTTCGTCTTTCTTTGTTTAATCAGATTTCTTTTCACTTCCTGTCCTGTAGACTCAACAGGACGTGAGAGAATATTGTTCCAATGTGAGAGAAATCCCCTTTTAGAAGCAACTGACCCCATTGGAAGGATTCCTCTCTATTCCTGTTCTGGAGGCAATTCAAAATCTTAGGTTTATCCTCCATTTAATTCCCAGTGACAGGACAATTAGAGAGAGGGCATCCCCCTAACGGAGATACAGTCAGCAATATACTGTAAACTACACAATGGTTCTAAGGCCTCGTTCACATATTAAAGCAGGACTCTGGACAAAATTTTTGGGGGGCTGTGCCTGTATTCCGTCAGATTAGGCGACCCGTCAGAATTGGGAATGGAAGTGACGTTCCGTCGCCGCCATATTGCTACACCCCGCACTCCTCCACTCAGGGCCACCATCAGGGGGGTACAGGCAGTACACCTGTAAGGGGCCCGGGGGTCCCCAGGGGCCCAGATGGCAACTCCCCCCTTTTTTTTTGTGTAAGGGGCCTGGAGGTCCCCAGGGCCCCGGTTGGCAACCCCCCCTTTTTTATTTTTTATTATTTTTTTATTTTATTTTTTATTTTATTTTTTTATTTTTTATTTTTATTTTTTATTTTTTGTAAGGGGCCCAGAGGTCCCCAGAGGCCCGGAGGTCCCCAGGGCCCCGGATGGCAACCCCCCCCCCCTTTTTTTTGTTCTTTTTTTTTTTTTTTTTTTTGTCGGCACCCAAATTCCCCCCCGACCTCAACAATTTGCGGCGGCAACACCCCCCACCTCCCAATTCGTGGCACCCCCCCGCTTCTCAATTTGCAGTGGCAGCACCCTCCGGTTCTCCTCTGCTCCAGGGGGCCCATGCCTGAAGCTCTGAAGCTGTGTAAGGGGCCCCCCGAAATTCCTGATAGCGGCCCTGCCTCCACTGTAATGATACTCCCCCGAGAAGGGGGCAAGTGGACATCTTGTTACACCCACCGGAGTCTTGCATTTCACAGTTATTTTTAACAGTAAATGGAGCTTATATGGCGAAATATAGTATTTAGAAATCTGACGGACTGTTTAGATGTTTAATTTTCAAATCAGCGGCAAACCTGCTGATCTCACAGGTTTGCTAATGTGACAGAACACCGCTGCTTTTATAATTCAACATGTAAACAGTCCGATGGATTTCCAAATACTGTATTTCACCATATATGCTCCATTTCCTGTTAAAAATAAGTGTGAAATGCAAAACTCCGGTGGGTGTAACAAGATGTCCGCTTGCCCCCTTCTCGTTGTATCATTACTGTGGAGGAGTGCGGGGTGTAGTAAGATGGCAGCGATGGAACGTCACTTCTGTTACCAATTCTAACTGGTCGTCTAATCTGACAGAACACCTGCACTGCATGGGTTAACCGTTACAGGACCGCACACCACACTTATTCTGCGGCAGGGTGGCCCTGCAGTGCTGGATCACATACAGGGAGGGGGTCGCAAAGCAGGAAGTAAAGACCAGCACATTGCTTAGAAAAACAGCACACACTACACACAGTAAATATTGTTAGGCACACAGTTAACCCCTTTGATTGCCCCTATATATTAACCCATTCCAAACCAGTGTCATTAGTACAGGGACAGTGTATAATATTAGCACCAATCACTGTATTAGTGTCACTGGTGATATCAGTGTCAGTTAGTCAGTTCTCCCCAGCATCCGTAAGTGTCAGATTGCCTACCACACACTATCACAGTCCCACTATGTTGCTGATCACCCCCATTACTAGTTTAAAATAATATATATAAAAATGTTAGTAGACATACCATCTTTGGAGATGGTATAACTTTCACACAAACAATTTAATATACACTTATTGGGATTTTTTTTTACCAAAGACATGTAGCAGAATACAATTTTGTCTAAATTATTTTTTTTATTTTTTATACTCGATACCTTTTATAACAAAGTAAAAAATATTGTTGTATTTATTTTTACATTTTGGTCTTTTTTAATTTATAGCTCAAAAAATAAAAAACCCAATGATGATCAAATACCACTGAATGAAAGCTCTATTTTTGTGAAAAAAAAAATTATATACATTTCATTTGGGTACAGTGTTACATAACCGCGCAATTATCAGTTAAAGTAGCGCAGTGCTAAATAGCAAAAAAAAAAGGCCTGGTAATTAAGGAGGTAAAATCTTCTGGAGCTGAAGTGGTCAACTGCTTGTTTTTGTCTAGGGTTTCTTAAAGCAGAGATATACTCACCTAAACCTATGATCCTCCCAGCGCAAGACTGATGCCTTTGGTTCCTGCCCCCCACCCCCCACGGTCTAGCGGTCTTGTGCGGTGGTTTGTTCCTGATGTCATCACACCCATAGACCAGCTCGGGACATGAAGACGTGAGGAACAGTCCACCGCTGGATGTGGGGGAGCACCATTTTCCAGAGGATTAAATGATTGGGTGAGTATATGTGTGTTCACACCTAAACAAATCAAGCAGTTAATTCATGCCCCACAGCATGAGGAAAAAAAAATGCTCAGAGTTGGGCTTAACCACTTCACGCCCGCCGTACGACTATAAACGACCACAAGATGGCTCTACAATGCCGGGAGGCCGTCTTCATACGGCCTCGGCTCCTCCGGCCACTGGGGGGCGCGTCACTGGGATTCCGATGCGCGTGCCTGGCGGCCGCGATGTCTGCCAGGTACCCGCGATCGGCTGTTACACAGACAAGGGCGTGGGTCTCTGTGTGTAAACACAGAGATCCACGTCCTGTCAGGGAGAAGAGACCGATGCTGTGTCCCTTGTACATAGGGACACAGATGGGTCCCCTCCCCCAGTCAGTCCCCTCCCCCCACAGTAAGAATCACTGCCAGGGCACACATTTAACCCCTTCCTCACCCCCTAGTGTTAACCCCTTCACTGCCAGTCACATTTATACAGTAATCAGTGCATATTTATAGCACTGTTCACTGTATAAATGTGAATGGTCCCAAAAATGTGTCAAAGGTGTCCGATGTGTCCGCCATAATATCGCAGTCCTGACAAAAATCACAGATAACCGCCATTACTAGTAAAACAATAAAAATAAAAAAAAATTCAGAATTCTATCCCCTACTTTGTGGCAGCTATAACGTTTGCGCTAACCAATCACTATATGCTTATTGCGATTTTTTTTTACCAAAAATATGTAGAAGAATACGTATCGGCCTAAACTGAGAAAAAAAAATGTTTTAAAAAAAAAAAATTGGGATATTTATTATAGCAACAATCAAAAAATATTGTGTTTTTTTCAATTTTTTTTTTAAACAAAAATATGTAGAAGAATCCATCATATACAAACTGAGAAAAAAAAAGAACTAAAAAAAAAAAAAAATGGGATATTTATTATGGCAAAAAGTAAAAAATATTGTGCTTTTTTCAAAATTTTCTGTCTTTTTTTGTTTATAGCGCAAAAAATAAAAACTGCAGAGATGATCAAATACCACCAAAAGAAAAAAGGACGTCAATTTTGTTTGGGAGCCACGTCGCACGACCGCGCAATTGTCATTCAAAGCGTGACAGTGCCGAAAGCTGAAATTTCGCCTGGGCAGGAAGGGGCCCAGTATGTGCCCGGTAAGCAAGTGGTTAAGGCATACACTCACATACACTCTATAGCTTAAAGGTGAATATAGGAGCAAAAGCTGATTTTGTCATTGTAGCTTTTCATGGGCTATCCATATACATCCTCCTATTTGTGGCTGGAGTTCTGCATTAAATACACAACTTTAAACACAAAAGATTTAAAACATATGTCTAGTAGCATTTCCATTAATTCTGTAAATGCTTTTCTAATTTCTTTCACATTTTCTCCTTTTATTTGCAATAATGTAAGGTAGCGCGTTAGACCTCTTCTATCCCTTAGAGCAGGGATCTCCAAACTGCGGCCCGAGGGCCAGATGTGGTCCTTTACTAGCCGTTATCTGGCCCTTGGGGCACTATTCCTCTCACTGACACCAACAATGGGGCACTATTTCTCACCAATACTAATGATGGGATACTATTCCTCTTACTATTAGGGGCATTTCTCCTCCTATTTACCACCAACTCTGAGGCCAAATGTATTCTCACTGATGCTGGGCCGGGACATTTTCTGCTCCCGCTGGCAACAATTCGGCCCTCCTAAAATCTGATAGACAATAAACTGGCCCTTTCTTTAAAAAGTTTGGAGACCCCTGCCTTAGAGCCTAGGCCGGACCAATGGGTGTATGGATGTGCTCTCTGACCGGTCGGATGATCAAGACACACACACACAGGTTATGGTGAATCGAAATTACAATGATGTATTGAAAGCTTTGCATTTTTATGATCCTACAATCCGGGGAGACTCCTCCCACTAAACCACAATCACAACTGAACAGAATATATTGCAAAACATGAAGTTACAAGACATAGCTATCAATAGTTATTCTAACATAATCTGCTTGGTAACAAGGGTCACATGTTATACAGTAACATCTTGCCTTTTCTGCCCAGAGACAAAGTTGCTTAAATATATGTGTTAACCAAAGTCCGGGCGTTGAGCCAGGCTCATCTGACGGGTTCTCTAATCAGCTAACTACAATACAGTTTTAACTTGTAATAACTGTTAGCCTTTTGCAAAATATACTTAACTACAAATCTATAGATATTGTGACAGCAGGAAGGTAAAGTCACCTGGTTGCATCCAGGGGGGTAGATATATTTCGCCCAGATTCAGGCTTTACGCCGACTTATACAACTAGGTGGAGAGTTGTATAAGCCCAGCTGAGGCTAGTGGGCTCATGGATGACTCATACCTCTAGGGAGAGTGTGGGGCGTCGTGCAGACAGGGAGTTGATGAGACCAGCTGAAGCTTGTCAGCTCATTTAGGCCTCTATAAGAACTCCCAGATTCATTAGGTGTTTGCTCATGCCTGGACCCAGACCTGTGTGGACTGTCTAGGGAGAGTGAACCCCTGTGCGGTGAGACAAAGCCTGTGTGGCTATTTGCTTGGACATTTAAAACCAGGGACTTAGGGACTAGGACAGCACTAGGCTGATCCCAGTTGTTAGTTAGGAAACCTGTATGTTTACTCAGAGGTCAAGTTGACCAGGATTTATTTTATTTATGTGTCTTTTGCTTTGCTGTGTTTTGTCACTGTAAATAGAAAATAAACCGCACCTTTTTGATTTTGAAAACCACAACCTCCGTTTGCTGGGCCTGTTTTTGTGTGGGGAGCCCATCCCGGGGGTCACACACACCCGCTGCCGAGCTAACCCCCTCACAATATACAGATATATGCTTTCGATATTGCTAGAAATATAAAAGCTAAAATGCAAAGACCCTCAATACCTTACAACTAGCAGTGATCTAAAGTCATTCATTATTAAAGCATTTTGAAAATCTAATATTGGGAATGACACGTATTTCTCTGTAACAATAACTAAATAGTAACTGAGCACACAGTGGCTTAGCAGTGTGCTGCCCCTCTAGATGATCTGGATTTCAAATGTCAAACTAACCTGGAAAGCAAAAAGAATAAATGATCTGCAAGATAAATGCATTACTAGTAGAGTTGAGCGGGTAGCTGGATATTCGGGTCCGGCGGGTTCGGCCGAACTTCGGAAAAAAGTTCGAATTCGGGACCGAACTTTAGCCCGAACCCGGACCCCATTGAAGTCAATGGGGACCCGGACTTCTGACGACTAAAAAGGCTCTAAAAAAGTAATGGAAAGGGCTAGAGGGCTGCAAATGGCAGCAAAATGTTGTTAAGAACATGGCAAGTGCTCTGCAAACAAATGTGGATAGGAAATAACTTAAAAGAACATAAAAAAAATTAAAAAATAAAAAAATATGCTGGAGGCCCCCTTTTCAGCAGAAGAGGTACAGGAAGTCATTAAGAACCTCAGAAACTCAACGGCACGATGCCACACATATGGTGGGAATGCCCCAGAATACGCCCTTTCTGGAATAAATTATTTAATTTAATGGATAAGCTAGTGGGAAAATAAAATACTTTGAAATAAAAATGTAGCGGGGTGCTAAATTTAAGGAAAGTGTTTGAGTGGTAAATAGGCTCAAATACCCTAATTCTGTAGGATTCATGGACCATTTTGTCCTCGGGGGACAGTATTGGTGTGCAGTTCCCTGCGGCCTACAGGTGGCGCCTTTTGTGTCCCCTCTTGGCAGTAGTACAGCGGGGCGGGGAACCTGCTGTGCATGCCGGGAGAGCATATAAAAGGGGCAGACCTTTGGCCTGGGGGCTGATGTCCAGTGGGGTCCGCGCCCAGGTGCCTTCGGCCTGGGTGCATGTGTTCCTGTTCCATCTCGGGCACCTTTAGCCCGGGGTGAGGTACTATCCTGGAGTTCTTGCTGCCCTGGGTATGGAGGCCTAGGGGCGGGAGTAAAGCCTGGAGTCCAGAGCCGCCTCGTGTAGGGGACCCTGTTCCAGGGAAGGGAGGATCATTCTGATGGACCGATGCGGGAGTCACGGTGAAGGAATGGTCTGTTGACTCCCTGGAGAGATGTCTTCCCCTTGATATGGGCTAGGTTCGTAGAAGGAGAAGCTCAAGGTCACCTTGACTGTATCAGAGGCCTTATTCAACCGGCCCGTGGCAGGGGCCTTATACACCCTGGTCTGTGGCTGAGACCAAGGTTCTCCAGGCCCGTGGCAGGGGCCTTGTACACCCGGTCTGTGGCAGAGACCAACCTCAATGTCTGTGGCAGAGACCGTGCGCCAAAAACTGTTTGAGAAACCTAAGCAGTGAAGTGAATGTGCTACGTTTGTGCCTGGACCTCCTCCACACCTTAAGCTGTCCTGTTTCTTTGCTCTAACCTTTTCTATCTGAGTACAGTTTATTTTGCCATGAGAGAATAAGAGTTGGAGTTTCAGCTGGTGTGGACATTGACTTTACTGGCAATTAAAGGACTTGCCTCTACCTACAGTAGAGGTGAGAATCATCCTCTGGAGGAGTTTTGACTCCGGCTGTGGACACGGCCCGTCAAGTACACCGCTCAACCTCTTTATATAGGAGGATACGGGCTGGTAGTGCGGTGTGCCTTTCTCCCTCCTGCGAAGAGCCAACAACATAAAGGCAGGTAAGGGGGAAAGGATCTGTGCGCTACAAAAAAATAAAATAAAAATTTTAATCTTGGCCTAGCAGGACGAGGTCCATATGGAGTAGGAGGTTGAGGTGGCGGTGGATGTGGCTGTGTAGGTGGAAGCGGCAGTGGAGGAGGACGAGGTAGCCAACACTGGTTCAAAAATACAACAATGGCTGGGTAAGGCCGGTGATGTGTCGAATTCTGTCCCCTGTCGAATAGTGTCCGCCCTGTACTGCGCTTGCTGACTATGTAGGACAAGGGGATTTCAAAAATCTCCCAAGACTAACGGCGCCTGCGTGTTGAGTTCAGGTGAAGACCACACCATCCGTGGTTCAAGCCGAGCCAAGCAAGGCCGCGATCGAAGCGAGCCCGTGAGGGGCCCTGTTACTATGTGCTACCGTATGTCCTCTTGGATGGTGGGGCTTGAACCTGCACTCACAGCGCAGGCGCCGTTCATCTTCGGAGATTTTGTGAATCTCCTTGTCCTCTGTACTGCGCAAGCGCTGCACCTGCGCAGTACGGGCCGGGCACAATCCGATGGCCGGACAGTTTTTGTCACAACACCGGTATACATGTCTATTCTGCACAAGGTACGGACAAGTCCTGTGGGATCCATGCCTGGTTCATTTTAATGAACGTGAGCTTGTCCACATTGGCTCTGGACAGGCGGCTGCGCTTGTCTGTGATAACGCCCCCTGCCGTGCTAAATACACGTTCAGATAATACACTGGCTGCAGGGCAGGCCAGCACCTCCAAGGCATAAACGGCAAGCTCAGGCCATGTGCCCAATTTGGAGACCCAGAAGTTAAAGGGGGCAGACCCGTCATCCAGTACGTGTAGGCCTGTGGACACATACTGCTCAACCATGTTGGTGAAATGCTGCCTCCTGCTAAGACGTTCCATCTCAGCTGGTGGTGCTGGTTGTTGTGGCGTGCTGACAAAGCTTTTCCACATTTCGGCCATGCTAACCCTGCCTTCTGAGGTGCTGCCGGTGCCCCGGCTGCGTTGGCGACCTCTTCCTCCTCCTCTGCCTTCGCCTTGTGCTTCCACCGTACGCCCGCTGTCAGGTGGGAATGCCACCAGCAGCGCGTCTACCAGCGTGCGCTTGTACTCGCGCATCTTATGATCCCGCTCCAGTGAGGGAATTAAGGACGGTACGTTGTCCTTGTAACGGGGATCCAGCAGGGTGGCCACCCAGTAATCAGCACCAGTTAAAATGTGGGCAACTCGGCTGTCGTTGCGGAAACACTGCAGCATGTAATCGCTCATGTGTGCCAGGCTGCCCAGAGGCAAAGAAAAGCTGTCCTCTGTGGGAGGTGTATCGTCTGTGTCCTCTGTATCCCCCCAGCCACGCACCAGTAATGGCCACGAGCTGGTCTGAGTGCCACCCTGCTGTGAACATGGCTCCTCCTCCTCCTCCTCCTCCTCCTCCTCCATCTCCTCCTCCACCTCGTCATCCTCCAGAACTGTGCCCTTTCTGCCGGACAATTGTGTACCTGGCGTTTGTTGGTGCAGGAACCCACCCTCGTAGCCACTTGTGAAAGACTGCCCTGAAAGCCTTTGAAATGATCCCGCTTCCTCCTCCTCCTCCTCATCCTCCTGTGCCACATCCTCTTCCATCATCGCACGAAGCGTTTTTTCAAGGAGGCATAGAACTGGGATAGTAACGCTGAGAACGGCGTCATTGGCACTGGCCATGTTGGTGGAGTACTCGAAACAGCGCAACAAGGCACACAGGTCTCGCATGGAGGCCCAGTTATTGGTGGTGAAGTGGTGCTGTTCCGCAGAGCGACTCACGCGTGATTGCTGCAGCTGAAACTCCACTATTGCCTGCTGCTGCTCGCACAGTCTGGCCAGCATGTGCAAGGTGGAGTTCCACCTTGTGGGCACGTCACATATGAGGCGGTGAGCGGGAAGGCCGAAGTTACGCTGCAGCGCTGACAGGCGAGCAGCAGCAGGGTGAGAATGCCGAAAGTGCGCACAGACAGCCCGCACTTTCTGCAGCAGCTCTGGCATATTGGGGTAATTTTTAAGGAACCTCTGGACCACCAAGTTCAGCACATGCGCCAGGCAAGGGATGTGCGTCAAACCGGCTAGACCCAGAGCTGCTACGAGATTTCGCCCATTATCGCACACCACCAGGCCGGGCTTGAGGCTCACTGACAGCAACCACTCATCGGTCTGTTGTTCCATGTCCCTCCACAACTCCTGCGCGGTGTGGGGATTTTCCCCCAAACAGGAAAGTTTTAAAACTGCCTGCTGTCGTTTACCCCTGGCTGTGCTGAAGTTGGTGGTGAAGGTGTTACGCTGAATGGATGAGGAGGCGGTAGAGGATGAGGAAGCGGAGAAGGAGGAGTTAGCAACAGGAGGCAAACTGAAGCGCCCTGCAATCCTCGGTGGTGGAAGGACATGCGCCAAACCGCTATCTGCCTCAGGCCCAGCCGCCACTGCATTTACCCAGTGTGCTGTTAGGGAGATATAACGTCCCTGACCGTGCTTACTGGTCCACGCATCCGTAGTTAGGTGGACCTTGCCACAGATGGCGTTGCGCAGTGCACACCTGATTTTGTCCCCCACCTGGTTGTGCAGGGAAGGGATGGCTCGCCTGGAAAAGTAGTGGCGGCTGGGCACGACGTACTGCGGGACAGCCAATGCCATCAGGCTTTTAAAACTCTGCGTCTCCACCAGACGGAATGACAGCATTTCAAAGGCCAGGAATTTTGAAATGCTGGCATTCAGGGCCAGGGATCGCGGGTGGCTAGGGGGGTACTTCCTCTTCCGCTCCAATGTTTGGGAGATAGAGAGCTGAACGCTTCCATGGGACATTGTGGAGATGTTTGGTGACCCAGGTGGTAGTGTTGCTGGCAGATCCTCTGTTTGCGGGGTGACAGGTGCCACTGTCACTACAGAGGTGGATGAAGAGGCCGAGACTGCAGCAGAAGAGGAAGCAGGAGGAGCCAGAGACCTTTCTTGGTTTTTGAGGTGTCTACTCCACTGCAGCTCGTGCTTTGCACTTAGATGCCTGGTCATGCAGCTTGTGCTCAGGTTGAGAACGTTTATGCCTCGCTTCAGGCTCTGATTGCACAGCGTGCAAACCACTCGTGTCTTGTCATCAACACACTGTGTGAAGAACTGCCACGCTAGGGAAGTCCTTGGACCTGGCTTTGGTGTGCTCGGTCCCTTGCTGCGTTGGGCAGTAGCAGATGTACTGTCTAGGGGACGAATGCTCCGTTTTTGCACCCTGCTCCCTCTTCTGCTGTGCTGGTGGCTCTGTGCGACCACCGCCTCTTCCTCCGAACTACACTGGTCACCTGCATAACGTTGATTCCATGTGGGGTCGAGGACCTCATCGTCCTCCACATCATCTTCCACCCAGTCTTCACCCCTGCCCTCCATGTCTGTCTGCACAATTGCGAAAGCAGCAGCAGTTGGCACCTGTGTTTCGTCATCATCCGAGACGTGCTGCGATGGTCCTCCCATGTACCCATCATGAAACATAAGTGGTTAGGCATCGGTGCACTCAATCTCTTCCACTTCTGGGGCAGGGCTAGGTGGATGGCCCGCTAGGTGGATGGCCCTGGGAAACCCTGCTAACAGAGTCATCGAAAAGCAGAAGAGACTGCTGCATGATTTGGGGCTCAGACTGCTTGGCTGATTTGCAAGGGGGTGAGGTGAAAGACTGATGGACATGGGCTTCAGGTGCCAACTCTGATCTTTCATCAGAAGAGTGGGTGGGAGACAATGTGAAGGAACCCGAGGCAACCCAATCTACTATCGCCTGTACTTGTCCTGGCCTAAACATTGGTACAGCCTCATTAGGCGTGACAAAATACCGCCGCAGGCTCGGTCGCTTACTCGCACCTGAGGAAGGTGTTTCACTTGTGCGTGTAGCTGGCACAGATCCACCATGTCCTCTCCCTGCAACAGGAGCTCCACCAGCAGCACCACGACCGGGGCCACCACGTCCCTTTGACCTTCGCCTCATATTTTCCAAATTTAGGATCTTGCCCTAAATGGCGTTTTTTGGAAGACCACAACACACCCACAGTACGTAATGGCTGAAACGCACAGCTACAGAACTGCAGAAAATGCTATTCAAAAAAAAAAAGGTTGTTTTTTTTAGTATAGCACAGTACAAGGAAAATATATAGAAATTGTTTATTTCACACACCTCCAGATGTGTATTTCACACTGCAAAATATTTTCTGTGGCCCTAAATGGCGTTTTTTGCCAGACCACAACACACCCACAGCACGTAACCGCTGAATCGCACAGCTACAGAAAATGCTATTCAAAAAAAAAGTTTTTTTTTTTAGTATAGCACTGTACAAGAAGAATATATAGAAATTGTTTATTTTACACACCTCCAGATGTGTATTTCACACTGCAAAATATTTTCTGTGGCCCTAAATGGCGTTTTTTGGAAGAGCACAAAACAACCACAGTATTTAACTACTGAATCGCACAGCTATAGAAGTGCAGAGAATGCTATTCAAAAAAAAAATTGTTTTTTTTAGTATAGCACTGTACAATATATAGAAATTGTTTATTTTACACACCTCCACATGTGTATTTCACACTGCAAAATATTTTCTGTGGCCCTAAATGGCGTTTTTTGCCAGACCACAACACACCCACAGCACGTAACCGCTGAATCGCACAGCTACAGAAAATGCTATTAAAAAAAAAAGGTTGTTTTTTTTAGTATAGCACTGTACAAGAAGAATATGTAGAAATTGTTTATTTTACACACCTCCAGATGTGTATTTCACACTGCAAAATATTTTCTGTGGCCCTAAATGGTGTTTTTTGGAAGAGCACAACACAACCACAGTATTTAACCACTGAATCGCACAGCTATAGAAGTGCAGAGAATGCTATTCAAAAAAAATGTTGTTTTTTTTAGTATAGCACTGTACAATATATAGAAATTGTTTATTTTACACACCTCCACATGTGTATTTCACACTGCAATTTATTTTCTGTGGCCCTAAATGGCGTTTTTTGGAAGAGCACAACACAACCACAGTATTTAACCACTGAATCGCACAGCTATAGAAGTGCAGAGAATGCTATTCAAAAAAAATGGTGTTTTTTTTAGTATAGCACTGTACAATATATAGAAATTGTTTATTTTACACACCTCCACATGTGTATTTCACACTGCAATTTATTTTCTGTGGCCCTAAATGGCGTTTTTTGGAAGAGCACAACAACCCCAACAGTATATAACCGCTGAATCACACAGCTGCAGAGGCCAGAGAATGCTATTTAAAAATAATGTTGTTTTTTCACACACCTCCAGATGTGTATTTCACACTGCAAAATATTATCTGTGGCCCTAAATGGCGTTTTTTGGAAGAGCACAACAACCCCAACAGTATATAACCGCTGAATCGCACAGCTGCAGAGGCCAGAGAATGCTATTCAAAAATAATGTTGTTTTTTCACACACCTCCAGATGTGTATTTCACACTGCAAAATATTTTCTGTGGCCCTAAATGGCGTTTTTTGCAAGAGCACAACAACCCCAACAGTATATAACCGCTGAATCGCACAGCTGCAGAGGCCAGAGAATGCTTTTTAAAAATAATGTTGTTTTTTCACACACCTCCAGATGTGTATTTCACACTGCAAAATATTTTCTGTGGCCCTAAATGGCGTTTTTTGCAAGAGCACAACAACCCCAACAGTATATAACCGCTGAATCGCACAGCTGCAGAGGCCAGAGAATGCTATTCAAAAATAATGTTGTTTCTTCACACACCTCCAGATGTGTATTTCACACTGCAAAATATTTTCTGTGGCCCTAAATGGCGTTTTTTGCAAGAGCACAACAACCCCAACAGTATATAACCGCTGAATCGCACAGCTGCAGAGGCCAGAGAATGCTTTTTAAAAATAATGTTGTTTTTTCACACACCTCCAGATGTGTATTTCACACTGCAAAATATTTTCTGTGGCCCTAAATGGCGTTTTTTGCAAGAGCACAACAACCCCAACAGTATATAACCGCTGAATTGCACAGCTGCAGAGGCCAGAGAATGCTTTTTAAAAATAATGTTGTTTTTTCACACACCTCCAGATGTGTATTTCACACTGCAAAATATTTTCTGTGGCCCTAAATGGCGTTTTTTGCAAGAGCACAACAACCCCAACAGTATATAACCGCTGAATCGCACAGCTGCAGAGAATGCTATTCAAAAAAAAGTTTTTTTTTTTTTTTTAGTATAGCATAGTACAAGAAAAATATATAGAAATTGGTTATTTCACACAACTAGAGATATACACTGCAAAATATTTTTTTTGCCCAAAAATAGGTCTTTTTTGCGCACAACAAAGTGCCTTTTTTTTTTTTTGCAACAGCACAATAAAGTGCCTTTTTTTTTTTTTGGGGCCCAAAAATGGGTCTTTTTAGCAAAAGCACAATAAAGTGCCTTTTTTTTTTTTTTTTCTGCCCGAAATGGGTCTTTTAGCAAGAGCACAATACAGCCACAGTATGGAATAGGTGTATCACTCAACGTAATGAATGCAGTGCTGGTGCACTGAGCTTGCAACACAAACAGATAAACCTATGCAGATCGCTGAGCTATTATATCTCTCAATCTGGACTCCTATCTAAATCTCTCTCCCTGAAAGCACAAACAGGATCCTGCCCCTACACTACACTACACTGTTTCTCTATCTTTTCTATCAGTAGATTGCAGAATCAGGACTAACTCCTATCATATAATTCTCTCCCTCACAGCAACAGCAGCCAGGATCCTTTCCCTACACTGTCTAAAAGCAGAGTGACGATCTGTGCTGTGTGCCTCTTGCTTATATAGAAGCTGGTCACATGCTGGGTCACATGTTGCACTGACCAATCACAGCCATGCCATTAGTAGGCATGGCTATGATGGCTTCTAAGGGCACACCAGCTAATCAAATGGTGATTGGCTGGCCCCTGAAGCATTTCTAACTGCGCCATTAAATTCCCGAATCCGAACCCGAACCCGGACTTTAGCGCAAAATCCGGGTCCGGGTCCGGGGTCGGGAAAACGCCAAAATTCGGTACGGACCCGAACTTTACAGTTCGGGTCCGCTCAACACTAATTACTAGTTCTCTGAGACAATGCAGACCAAAATCTCAGTGGAACATTGATATTGCTTGCAGCACTTTTTAAAGCCAAACTCTAAGATAAGCAAATATCTAAATTCAAGAGGTATGTGTATTTTATTACTTTAATCTTAGTATGCTTTGTTCGTTTTTTCCAGTGTGTAGATTTCAGATTTCCAATGGAAAACAGCCTCTGTGTAAAAGTTTCCTGATTTAAAACCAGTCACTGCTGCTCTCTCTCCTTGTGCAGGGTGACTGTTTTTGCATCTGCCCCTCCTGTAGTTCACTTTAGGCATCCTGTAGTAGGTTGATATTTTAGGTCCTTCCAACAGCTGCATTTTGTGCACAACTATGTGCAGCACTGTCATAATGTCATCACTACTGTTTCCTGGGTTTGCAAAGGCATTTTGTTTTGTTTGTGGCTATTGAGGAATACACAGTGCCTTGAAAAAGTATTCATACCCCTTGGAATTTTCCAAATTTTGGCTGGTCAAACCAAAAACATAAATGTTTTTTATTGGGATTTTATGTGATAGACCAACACAAAGGGGGAGATTTACTAAAACCTGGTGCACACAGAATCTGGTGCAGCTGTACATAGTAACCAATCAGCTTCTAACTTCAGCTCGTTCAATGAAGCTTTGCCAATAAAACCTGGAAGCTGATTGGTTACTATGCACAGCTGCACCAGATTTTGTGTGCTCTAGTTTTAGTAAATCTCCCCCAAAGTGGAATATAATTGTGAAAATTATAAATGGTTTTCAACATTTTTTACAAATAAATATCTGAAAATTGTAGCATGCATTTGTATTCAGCCCCCTTTACTTTGATACCCCTAACTAAAATCTAGAAAAAACAATTGCCTTCAGAAGTCACCTAATTAGTAAATAGAGTCCACCTGGGTGTAATTTAATCTCAGTATAAATTCAGCTGTTCTGTGAAGCCCTCAGAGGTTTGTTAGAGATCCTCAGTGAACAAACAGCTTCATGAAGGCCATGGAAACACACCAGACAGGTCAGGGATAAAATTGTGGGGAAGTTTAAAGCAGGGTTAGGTTAGAAAAAAATATTCCAAGCTTTGAACATCTCACAGAGCACTGTTCAATCCATCATCCGAAAATGGCACAACTGCAAACCTACCAAGACATGGCCGTCCACCTAAACTGACAGGCCAGGCAAAGAGAGCATTTATCAGAGAAGCAGCCAAGAAATCCCATGGTAACTCTGAAGGAGCTGCAGAGATCTACAGCTCAGGTGGGAGAATCTGTCCATAGGGTAAACTATTAGCGTTACACTCCACAAATATGGCCTTTATGGAAGAGTAGCAAGAAGAAAGCCATTGTTGAAAGAAAGCCATAAGCAGTTTCATTTGCAGTTTGCGAGAAGCCATGTGGGGGGACACAGCAAACATGTGGTGGAAGATGCTCTGATCAGATGGGACCAAAATTGAACTTTTTGGCCTAAAAGTAAAATGCTATGTGAGGCAGAAAACTAACACACAATCCCCACTGTGAAATATGTTGGTGGCAGCATCATGTGGTGGGGATGCTATTCTTTAGCAGGGACAGCGAAGGTGGTCAGAGTTAATGGGAAGATGGAAGGAGCCAAATACAGGGCAAGCTTAAAAGAAAATCTGTTAGAGTCTGCAAAAGACTTGAGACCGGGGCAGAGGTTCAGCTTCTAGCAGGACAACAACCCTAAACATACAGCCAGAGCTACAATGGAATGGATTAGATCAAAGCATATTTATGTGTTAGAATGGTCCAGTCAAAGTCCAGACCTAAACCCAATTGAGAATCTGTGGCAAGACTTGAAAATTGCTGTTCACAGACGCTGTATATCCAATCTGATAGAGCTTGAGCTATTTTGCAAAAAAGAATGGGCAAAAATGTCACTCTCTAGATGTGAAAAGCTGGTAGAGACATCCCCAAAAAGACTTGCAGCTGTAATTGCAGCGAAAGGTGGTTCTACAAAGTTTTGACTCAGGGGGTCTGAATACAAATGCACGTCACACTTTTCACATATTTATTTGGAAAAAATTTGGAAAACCATTTATAATTTTCCTTCCACTTCACAATTATTTGCCACTTTGTGTTGGTCTATCACATAAAATCCCAATAAAATATATTTAAGTTTTTGGTTGTAACATGACAAAATGTGGAAAATGTTGAGCGGTATGAACACTTTTTCAAGGCATTGTATTTAAAAGACAGTTTTATTATGCCCAGAAATAATCTTAAAATGATGCTCATCTTAGAATATACTCTCCATTTCCACAAACATGTAATCTTTATTTAAATAAGGTCAGGGCTTTTTGTCTCTGGTATGTCTGGGCTGCAGTGTGTTTTAGCTGGAAGACAAAGGAGATGAGCAGGGTTCTTATCATCATCTTGCATTGGAGTGATTTAATAAAACTAGATCAAAGAAAACTGGAGCAAAAGGGGAGCTGGTGACCATTGAAATCAATCAGGTTGTCTGTTTTATGCGATTGTATTTGATTTGATGGATTTTTTGTTCTAGTTCCACGTGCTCCAGTTTTCAGAATTTAGACCTTGAGTCTAATTTTTCTGTCATTCATTCTGATCATAAAGCTATAAATGGAATCTGCCATTTTGCCCAATCAAGTGACCAACCCAATTATACTTACCTTTGTAGTTCATAAATGTAAAATGCCAGCACGTTATGCACATTCAGTGCAAATGTTTAATTGGTCACTTACCAGGATACAAGTATACATCAATGCTGAAGAGTTGTGGACAATTTTGGCACCATTCCAACATTCACAAAGTACATTTCACAAGCACACAGGGTATCAAAAAATACAACCTTTGCACTTATGTGGATGACTTGATCTTCTTTATCACCAGACCCAAATGCACAATCCTAACCTTTTATATGAACTAGACAAGTTTTACAGACTCTCCAACTACAAGAACATTCTAACCAAATCTGAAACTCCAAATGTTAATATTCCACCTGAACAACTTCAAGTTATAAGACAATTTCACATTTATATGAGCTGCAGGGAAGTTGAAATATCTGGGTATCTAGTTAACTCTATCACGTACATTTAAAGAAAATGTCCCTCTGCTACTTCTAACTCTACGCAGAGATCTTCAGAAGTGGAGTCCCTCTCTCACACCTGCTTCAGGAGACACAGCATCCTAAAAATGAACTTTCTTCCTTGTTATTGTAAACCCTGCCAACTTAACGCCCCACCCCGTCCTTCTTACATTCTCTCAGACGTAAATTCCTCAAATTTCTATGGGCAGATAGTACACCTAGAATAAAGGCAAAAACCTAACTTTATAGAGATATGGACTTTCCAGATCTGCTCTATAATCAAGCGTTTCTCATAGTGAGAATTCTGGATTGGTGCAAACATACTAAGACCAAGAGTTGGGTTGCCCTGGAACAATTAATGTCCCTTATACCTCTTCAAGGTCTTCCATGGTTGCCTGGACATTTCCGCCATCTATCAGAGACTACCAACTAAAAATGAAAATATTCTTTAGGTCCCTCTCTAACTGAAGCATTCAATGCTTCATGTATCGTCTACTTCATCCATGGTTCCAATAATAGGCAATCCAGCATTTCATATATAGTTTGGAAAAACCTGCGCTAAACCGAAAGTATATTTTAAAAAATGGTGAATAAATAAATGATCCAAAAAATGTGGTGCTGCTGCAAGTAAAAAGTTAAAAATACTAAAACTCAAAAGACATGTGTAAAAGGACAAGCGCGCAACCACTGACATTGATTAAATAAAAAATGATGAATATATTACTAATAACACACTATGTGAAAAAAAAAACACAAGAGAATATATACTGAATCTCAATAGTGAAAAAAAACACAAGAGAATATATACTGAATCTCAATAGTGAAAGTGAAATTGTTCTCCAAAGGCAAATATTAATTTAAAAATTAAAATTATAAAGGTGAGATTGAAAAAAATGTCCACAACACATTTAAATTCCAAAGGTGAAATCCACTTGCTTCATATGGATAAGGGATATCCAAAGGGAGCCTTACTCTATAGATGTTCAGTGATAACAGATAATCTTAAAGCCGCTTACCAGATGGACGGGACCTCAGATCATAGAGGTCACAAAGGTGTGTGCATCAGCCTGCTGGCAGCGATGGTATTCACCTGTTCCTTTATCCCAGGTGGCCTGTCCTCACTCCACCAGGTAATCAGATGTCTTGACACACAGTATCCAAAACGAAAAAGGTAGGCGGGAATAGAATCGCTCCAGCTTCCAAGTGTACTCCTAAGAGCTTGTTCAACTCAGCAAGGAAGGATTAAAAAAAGGACTTCATGGTGCAGTATTTTCCAAAAATTCAAAAGGATTTATTGTAAAAACACACAGCAAAAAAGCCAAAATCAAAAAGTCCACATCCAATCCACAAATAGTAAAATAGGCAAAATAGGCAAGGAAACAGCAACGTAACAAGGGTAAAAAAAGGTTTCTAATGTTTCCGTATGCTAGTCAGAGAGCAAACATAGACTGCATCAATACATCAATATCCAATACGTGATGACGTTAGGAATCTTGGCTCCACCGGACGCGTTTCCCCAAAAATGGCATCAACTGGGAACGGAGTTCCTTGCTCTCTGACTAGCATACGGAAACATTAGAAACCTTTTTTTACCCTTGTTACGTTGCTGTTTCCTTGCCTATTTTGCCTATTTTACTATTTGTGGATTGGATGTGGACTTTTTGATTTTGGCTTTTTTGCTGTGTGTTTTTACAATAAATCCTTTTGAATTTTTGGAAAATACTGCACCATGAAGTCCTTTTTTTAATCCTTCCTTGCTGAGTTGAACAAGCTCTTAGGAGTACACTTGGAAGCTGGAGCGATTCTATTCCCGCCTACCTTTTTCGTTTTGGATACTGTGTGTCAAGACATCTGATTACCTGGTGGAGTGAGGACAGGCCACCTGGGATAAAGGAACAGGTGAATACCATCGCTGCCGGCAGGCTGATGCACACGCCTTTGTGACCTCTATGATCTGAGGTCCCGTCCATCTGGTAAGCGGCTTTAAGATTATCTGTTATCACTGAACATCTATAGAGTAAGGCTCCCTTTGGATATCCCTTATCCATATGAAGCAAGTGGATTTCACCTTTGGAATTTAAATGTGTTGTGGACATTTTTTTCAATCTCACCTTTATAATTTTAATTTTTAAATTAATATTTGCCTTTGGAGAACAATTTCACTTTCACTATTGAGATTCAGTATATATTCTCTTGTGTTTTTTTTCACTATTGAGATTCAGTATATATTCTCTTGTGTTTTTTTTCACATAATCCAGCATTTCAACTGGGCTCCCAAGACCTTATATTTTGCTCACAACAAAAAAATAAAATAAAGGACTCTAGAGCCCCTATAGGGAAAGAGAACCTTGACTGATGGGGGCATGGCCAGGTTCCGGAGAAGGTAGGTGACCAGTCATCAAGGATTGGTGGAAATATGGGGGATGGTCTGGGCCTGAGCTCAGATAAGTATTGCCCCAGGGAATTCTGGGCCTTTTGAAGAACGTGGCTGGAAGAGCTGCCCTCCCTTTTTTCTTTTTTGTATGTCACAGCTTGCTGCGGTTTCTTGACCTTACCAGCTTAAAAGTTGCTGTAATGGGCTATGCCCTTGATGAAAAAACTGTAAGTAGGCTGTCTGTCCAGCACTTATGGTAAGGACAAGCCCCTTTGGAATTGCATGCTCACAGTACAACTGTGACTGGCAATGGTTTAAAGTGTTCATATGTTATGTGTTGGAATTTAAATAAAGCTGTGGCCTTGCCCTTTCCAACCTAATGGTTGTAAATATGTTTATTAAATTAGGAAGGGGCAAGGTTTGGGGTTTTATCTCATTATGTTACAGTTGATTTTAACCTAGGCACATTGCGCCTCAACAGTCATGCCCTTGGGACTTTTAAGGAGCACATCTCAGGTAAAAAGTCTAAATTATTTATTTGACAAACATTTAAAAACAACAATTAATACAAGAAATAGAAAACAACACATTAAATGTCGACATATGAATCAATATTGTATTTTTATCATAGACCTTTCCATCCTTTCCATGAGCTCTGATTGTGTCATGCAGATGACTGTAAGTAGTCTAGGATGAATGTGCTAGGTCTCAAAGCATTTTGCAAGAAGAGTCTCGCTTCTTCTGGAGGAGCACAGATAGATGCGGATGAACGAGGACTCCTGGCCTACTAGCTGATATGTATGACTCTTTTCGAAGATCAAAGAATATATATAAAAGAATATGTACGCAAATGGGTATAATACCCTATACTTGTGTAGCTCCCTACTCCTGTTGGGTAGACGCTATATGTTAAATTTAGTTATCTGAGCAGTAGTTCAGCTCAGAAAGAACTATGTAAATTGCTGGCTCTGTTTCAGTCTAGCTGGGTTGCACGTTTTCCACCTGACACTAGGTGTCACTGTCACCACAGGTCAGGGTTGGAAAAGCAACAGGCTGCGTGTATTGGGTATTCCTTCCCCAGAAGTGGCACAGGGGGCGTGGCCAACCCGCTGTGCATTCTGGGAGAGGGTAAAGAGACAGAGACCGCTCTTTCGGGGTTCGTTGCCAGGAGTCGTTGCCGGATCCTGACCTGAGGGCCCTCCTGGCCTCAGGGATGTATGAGCCATTTTCGGCCTCGGGGCCTGCTGGTCCAAGGCTCTGCAACTGAGAAGAAGGCCCAGAAGTTGCTGGGGCCTACTAGTCCAGGGATGGTCCTACGCTGTCTTGCCTGCGGGAAGAAGCGGAACAATTGGAGACGCAATTGAAAGACGCATCCTGGCCAGTTTGCCTCACGGTGCTGCCGGACGGCTGAAAGATTCTGGCACCATGAGCTGTGTACTTTGAGGGAACTTTTGCAAAGTGTCAGTGTGGTTACACGATCTTGTGGCGGAAGGTTGTGGAACGACTAGACGACACTCATCAAGTCTGTGGCAGAGACTTTTGAGCGAGCTCCGCACCGGCTGCTAGGCCAGTGAGAGTTAGGCCTATCCGGTGGTTCCTGAATCCAACGTGGAACTGTTATCCTCTGGATCTGAGAGTGTGCCCGTGATCCGCAAAACTAAGTACCTGAACCTCCCCTATCCCTCAAACCCCTCTGTTAGAACGGGTAAAATAAAGCCTCTTGAAGAAAATGTATTCAGGTGTTGGTGTGAACATTTCTAAAGCTCTAAAACAGAAAAAAGGTAACGGTAGGCCCAAAACTTAAACCAGCAGCTCCTATGGGGGTAGTACTACACTTATAAAAAAGATTTCAAAAGATATAACATGAACAGTCCTTAAGAATGAATGGATGAATGCACACACTGCCAACCATGCCACAAAGCTAATCCCACCCAGGGAGCTGTGGAAGGGTGGGGAGATGGAACCAGTGGGAAACCGCAAAACCCGAAACCGGAGCGGAAGATGTATATCCCAAACTGGGAAGGCCCACACCCTGTGAGGGAGATGCACAAACGCAACAGTGACCGGTCTATGGCAGGCTGGGGCCTTCTGGACTGTCTTTTTCAAAAGTAAGCTACAGGGATCCATCCTCACTCCGACATGGCTTATCAATGACTTGTGAGGCATTTGTATGTGCCTTGCTACCTGAAGGCATGGGTGAGAGACCTCCAAAGACAATTTACTCAAGATCAAGGAGACTATATTTTCTTTTTTTGCCCATAAGTCTTCCTTATCTTCCAGACTCTAGGAGTCGGGTTATAATATTCTAACCAGGTGGTCGAGGGTCCAGACCAGGCTGGCAAAAATGTGTCATAGAGAGTACGATTTTCATATATTCTGCACTTGTCCAAAAATCCACCTGTAGCCAGGTGATGTCTACATTCTCCACTGCAGGTGGTGCTCGTACATAGTGGCAAGGCAGATGGGGAGATAGTTTGATTTCCTTGGTCACTTGGGCAGTGATCTGGTTGATTGCACATGCCCCACATGACCTTGGCAGCAATCTCAGTTCAGGCAAAGTCTATTTAAGACTCTGGCCCCTGAGTTTGGAACTCTTTATGTGAGTAGACAGGTTAGGGAAATGTTCCCCATCTGGCAGAGACAGTAACGGTGATAGGGAAAGGTTCCAGTGAAGTAGGGAGAGAGCAGGAACTACGTTTACCTCTTTAGGAATCTTGCTATTTGGGTCAGACTGGCCAGTCTTCTGATCATTGCTGCATGTTGTAGGTTGCACTAGACGGGTTTCAATATAACGTTTTTCTGCAAATTAGAACCCTGAGTGTTTAGTGCCTACCGCACCACTCTGCACCTACACAACATAGAGTGTGAGTGTGAATCCACGCAATGGACCTAATATGCCAGTAGGAACACACAACAGGGGTGTATAAATACGTCCTGTGATGAATAAGTAAGGAGCTGCCTCTACATAATTAATCCACCTGGGTGGAGTAAATGAGTAGACTGAAGGGAGGTGTAGAATTGGCGCTAATTACAATTCATGGACTTCCTTGCTCTAGAGTGCAAGTGAATATTTTGTATATAAATAGATACATAAATACCCTAATATTATACTAGTGTCATTGGTGCCATGGTGTAACTCCTAAATGCTTCACTAATATATATGAATATGTGATAAATATAGATCAATGCGGATATAAATAATGATGAGCATAAAATAATATGTATAAAAAATACAACAATGAAATTAATAAAATATTGTGAACAATTAAAGGTGATAACAGTGTAAAAAATTAAACCAATGTATAAAACCGTGATAGTAATAAATTAATGATGCATGCAAAAATGTCCTGCGACTATGCGATAAAGTGCAATTTTTTTTTTTTTTAAATGCAGAATTGTGCAAATTGATGTGTACACAACATGCTTCTTCTGGACTAAGTTGTGTCTAATTTAATGTAATCAGAGATCTCAAAGATCTATGCTTACAAAAAGACCCAGCTGCGTGTCTCCTACTCCTCAGCACACTCTCAAAATTGAAGAAGTCTCTGGTTATCTACTTAATCAACACTGCCTAGTCATGTATCCCCTCCAACTGGAAGTCTGCACAAACTACTTCGATCTGGCAATGGACCAAAGTGGTAAATTACATTAGTACAATGGAAAACCTCACAATGTTGCTACGTCACCAAGAGGAACAATGTCTAAAGTCCTGTTTCTACTGGACTCAGTTCCAATAATCCACAGCTTATGAGCACCTATTAGACACTGACCCTATCCCGTTTGCCCTTGTGCCTAACCCCTTCTCCCCCTCCCTACATGCCCCTTCATCCAATTTTTTTTTCTTATCTTTTCTTTTCTTTTCTTCTTACAGCCTTCTTAGACTTGCTATCTTTTACAATTTATAAAACTTACGCAGGGATTCCCCCCCCCCCCCCTGCAGGCGAATCTAAATGTATAACTGGCCTCGGCCTCAGGGCAGTTTCTATATACATCTTCAAGGAATGACTGAATTTTCTATACTATGTTATGTATTTCTCTTGCCGTGCCCGTTGAGGCTTTGTACTCTTTGCTTGTTTTATGGCTATTATTTGTTGTTTTGCCAACAAAAACAAAATAATAAAAAATATCAAATGACAACCTTTTTGTTTATTCATAAATGTACTTAAAATCACACAGTGCTCTCTCAGAGCCATTAAAACAAATAGATACATTTATCATATGTTGTAAGCTACATGATACTTTTACACTGCCAAGTACAACACAGGCCATTCATAAAAAAATATGGATCTACGTGTTTTGCAGCAAGCTAGCTGATTCTTCAGCACCCCAACAGAAAATTAGTGTATGCTGGTTGCAAATTCCCTTTTTGTATGACTCACTGCACCTGATAACATCACAGATGTGTGGCCACTTTCCACTATGTGTGGCCACTGTGGTTGAACGGAAGTCGATCTACCAACTGACTTCTGTTCAAACATCCTGTTGCTATATTCTCACTTGATCAGTGCTGGAGGCTATAGACTGCAGTGCTAATCTGTGTATTCTGATGGTGGGGCAGTCTCCCTAATGACACAGCAAGGAGGATTCCCACATCCACAGTGTGTGAGTGTGTGAATGGGGGAATCTGGTCGGTTTTTCTTTTTTTTTGTTTAACCTGCTGGTTGAAAGAAAAAAAAGAAAAAAAAACTCATGTATGCAAAGTGCCTTGCAATTTGTGAATGAAAATTTCCAATATCTATATCATATGTATTATCATATATCCTCTGCCATGGTTTTACCCACACAAAATGCGTGTCAGCAAATAAACCACCCAAACTGTATTACAATTCGTGAAGTGTTGGGGGTTATGCCTATCTCCATTGGTTAGCCTCACATCCCTTTCTGTTTAAGAACATTTAAAACAGAAACATGATCCATATTGAAATGTTCCTTGTGAACACACAATTCCTCAATAAGACTCCATTCACACAGGGGCAACACGACTTCCAGCGCAACTTTGGTAGGCAACTTGGACACGACTTGAGTATGAATCACAGCGCGACCTGGAGCTACTTACAAGGCAACTTCAAGTTTCCTCCAGGACAGGAGACATTCCAGTGGCCAATCAAACAAGAATAAGCTCTGTGGGAGGGAGGGGGGAGGGAGGGGTTTGCCTGAGAAATTTATGTTTTCTTCCTGGAAAGTTGCTTCTGTTAAGACAGGGAATCTGAATTCTGAGCGACTTCCATTGAAATCAATGGGTACAGGTCACCTAGCAGTTGCCTAGAAGTCGGATTGAAGTAGTACAGGAACCTTTTTTGAAGTTGGAGCGACTGCAGTAGTGTGCATTAAGATGGCTCCATTCACTTACATTGATTTTCTCATGCAGCGCAACTTGAGGCGACTAGGGGCGACTTGAAGTCGGATCCAAAGTTGCCCCTGTGTGAATGGGCTCTAAGGCTCCTCTATTTTAAAATATTCTAAATAAACACTGGAATATTCTCAAGAACTATGCAACAATCTATAAATTTATCAATACGGTCCCAAATAAACTTTATCGGAAGGGAAACTCTCTATGCAGTAGATTTGTCCCAAGTTACTACTAGGCATCCAACAGGGGTACCCATGTGTAGGGGGAACTTTTTAGATTTGTTTTTGTTCACTGTAGTATATGCCATCTCTGTTTCTCTTCTAGCTCTATCCCTCCTTCTCTCTCTCGAGTTTTGTCAGAATTTTAAGCATTTAATAGTCCTGTGGGGGGGGGGGGGGAATCCCTCCAGTTCTTCAGTAAGCCATGTCCTTCTTGTATTTTGCCATCATGTAAACATTTAGGATTAAGTTTTCTAGCAAATAAAAGTAGCTTTTTCACCAGATCACATTTATCAAATCCCATATGTAAAATCTCCCTTTCCATCTTAGATAATGTGTAAGTCAAAAGATTAATAATTGGAAAATCCTTAGTTAAATGTGTTACATTCATTTCTTTTTTATCATATAGTGATCTAAGCTCACCACCCTCTTCAAGATATGATTAATTTGTGCCATGAATTACTTGTTGGGCTGGTGTATTTTTACCCCTAAAAAGTATTTTGATGACTGAGAAGACTTGGGAATCGCCCCATTGCTGTGAATTGTGAAATGACCTCTGTAGAGCTCGCCTCACCCTGTGGCTCACACTGAGCAAATCTTTATTGCATTTTATTTTCAGTATCTGGCAATAAACACAACAAAAGATACAAAACCGTCCAACACAGTTACAAGGACAGTAGCGCAACAGAGTAGCAGTGGAGCATGGAGAGAGAGAGAGAGTATAAGTTGGTCAGGGTGTGGGCTTAATAGTGACTTTGTCACTTGAATGGGCAAAGTGATATTGTCTCTTTGGAGTAGAAGCAACAAGCAAGGCAGACAATTTTCCCGATCCACCTAGGATCACCCAAGTCAAAAGTTTGTATTTAAGAAAAGCAAGAATCTTAGTGGAAAGGGTAAATTTGCAAGCATATATTCAGGAGGATAAAAAAATATCTTCAGAAAAAATCACTTACTTATTTTAGCACCTGTATGGCTTAAACTTTACCTAGGACTGTGCTTCCTCCAATTTTACACATGCAAATGTTTCAGAACGTCGAATATATCTGGTGTTCATTTTTTGGCTAAGCATTTTTGCGTTCCCTCTGTTCTAACAACACATGCCCAAAAGTCTAATCTCACTGTGATTTCAATGACCTGTGTTCAAATGTCCTATTGTCTGTATTTTGCCATAATTTCCATATTCGTTTTCTGTTTCTGCTCTCCATCTCAGGGCTATATATTCTCCATTAATTATTTCTTACACTGGTAGCAGCTGAATTTGTGTATTTTCAAACTCTATTTTTCTGCTGAGTAGGTTGACACTGATTTTATCACCCTTCTGTGTATAGTAACCTACATTGTTCTGTGTCCGGATTTTGATTGTGATTTATTACATTGTGAATAATAACTGCAATTTGCTGCAGCTATTCCAACTTGCATTCCTGTCTGCATTTCAATTATATTTTTTATTAGTATTCCTATATACTTAAAAGGCTGAGTTCTTTGAAAGGTTCCAAACTGAGTCTTTAGGTCATTAATGTTTCTCTATCTTGTCTTCTTTTAAAAGGCTAACATAATGTATATTTAGGGGTGTACGGGTAACAATGCTGTACACAGAAGTTCTCAGGGTAGTACGGGGGTAGCAATCATCAAATTTACCTTTTCCAACTAACTTCTTCAGTAGCTCACCAGTTTTTCAACATCTCAGATCTCAGGGGGACCTCATTGTAAATTCTGAACCCTCCCACCTCTTCCACTGCTATAGCAAGCAAGTGCCGAAAGAAGAGGTCTTGTAGAAAAAATAAATAAATAAATCAATAAATAACAAGAGTTGTAGCAGCAGTAATATTTACCATCACAATATTTTATAAAATGGCAAAATGGATGGCAGTTGTGCACATTACTCTACATTAACCTTTTATAATTTTTAAACTGTGGCTTTAAAAAAATAAAAAAAAATACAAATAGCTATCAGTTTTTACCTGTAGAGACACTCTGGGATTTTTTTACAGCCCAAACAAAACTTTGTTAGGCATACAACACAAATTTCAGTGCTGGCTGGGATGACCAAAAGCTTTACACTGCTAAGACAGCTAAACAGAATTCTCCTAACCACAAGTGGGATCTGCAACTAGTACACAAAATACAAACAATATTCGCGCCGCTAACACATATAAGCAGCTACAATACCTGTGGAAAAAGGCAACAACAAACAATATACAAAAATGCAGCGCTATGCGTATAACAATATAAAACACCCAAGTGCTCGAAATTAAACTAAATCACAAATAATTAAGTATAAGTCCAAATGTATATGAAACTCCAAAGGATGTGAGAAACATAAATTCGAATCAGTTCCAGTTTGAATCAGTCCCAAATTGTAAAGGTGAATCTTCCAAAGTAAAAAAGTGACTTGTAACGTAACCACCACCACGTGAAAGGGAGGCTTACCAGATGTAATGGACCCAATGCACGTATGTGTAAGGGGTCAGACAGGCTGAATATGTATATGTCCATACATATGGAAACCAGGCCGGCACAATGCACCCTTGTATTCAAGGTTCAAACTCAGGAAAAAACACCGGAAATTCAAGCCAATAGGAGTATTGACTTGGCTCACATAAAGTTCATGTGGAAAAAGAAGGGAGAAGGCACATAGCGTAATACCGCAAAGGAATTTTAATGAATATAGGCAGATACACTTACATCCAATCCATGAATATAGCGCTTTGCAAAGACACTCAATGGCAGCAATGGAGTCTCCCGACGCGTTTCGCAAAACCTTGCATCGTCTGGGGCATAACTCCACTGTTGCCTGTATGCTATTTATAAAAAACAAGGACCTCCCCCTGATCTGCCCACTGAAACAGCACTTCCTGTAAAATCCAAAATGGCGCCGGAGCGTGCGTTCCAAGCCTCTCTATGGAACCCCTCCATAGGTGATTAATGCATATAGGAATCTGTATTGGCCAAAAGGGGAGGTAATAATGAATATGGTCAACTTGTGTAACCACTTACCTATGCATGGTGAGGGTTAAACCCTACAGTCCACGTGTATGTAAAGCCCTCATAATGTGGGGCCATGACGCTTGGGGTGCTGTCATTAGGCCAAATAATGGCCTTGTATATCTGTCCCGCCACACCACGTCACCCGGCGTGCAAACGCACACAGAGCATCACCTGGCGTGCGGACGTTACCTTCTCCCAAGCGTCACGTAGCAGCGTCATCCAGCTCCACATGACCGCCACGTGACTCCGCGTCACATGACCATCACAGGAGCCTGACGTAGCAACGTCATCCAGCTCCACGTGACCGCCACGTGACATCACGCCACATGACCATCACTGAGCATCACACTGCAAGGGGACATCAGTCCCTATCAGGAGTGACATGTCACGTCATCAATGACAGGCACAGCTTCCCCGGAAAGGGGTTGTCCCTACCTAGCTACGTTAACTGCGCTGCGCTCCAACGCCATATGTTACACAAGGCGTGGAACGCAGCCCAGAATGGAAGTAAGTTAGTTAGGAATTCACCCTTAACGGTCCGCATAGATATAATAAATCTACCATTGCGGCCAGAAAAGGGGAAACGAATGTATGCAAACCAAAGGAATGATTGCAATAGTGACTGCCGTTAATAATGATAATAAGACATATTAAAATTTTTTATTAAAATTGAATATTAGATGATCAAACAAAGGAAAAATTATTTACCTCTTGATCATCGCACTGTGTGTGAGGTAGATAACTCACATAAAATGTAAAACTCCTATGGGAGACAAACAGGGAAGCCTAAATTCTCACGAAAAGAATTCCCAATTACAGCAACAGTAAACTGTCCAATGGGCAAACCAGGGGCAGTCCCAATCTAACACATTGACAAATAGAATAATGAATAACATATATAAAACTATGCGATTATATTAAAACAAAAATAAAAAGGAAATAGTCATGGGGAATTGAATTTCTCCGTACAAATCTCCTTCAAGAAAAGGTGAAGGTAGGTCCATGGTCCAATGGAGACCGTCATTATTAAGATTGGTCGATGAAGGAATTAATATCCCACTCGACGTTTAAACCGGATGGCCTGTGCGTTTGTAATTCATATATCCAGTAGGTCTCCAACTGGGACACACCCCTGATTTTGGGGGCACCCCTCCAATGGGGAATAAAATGATCGATGATCAGAAATTGTGTGCCAGCTGGATTCCTACTGTGATATAATCTATAGTGTCTGGGCACCGTGTGGTTAACATCACCCCCTAGGATGAGTGAAACATGTTCCCCCACTCTAACCGAAAAAGGCCTGATGGTACGGCCTACATATTGTTTCCCGCAAGGGCAGGTGATAAGGTATACAATGTGTGTGGTGGAGCATGTACAAAATTGTTTGATCGGATACAATTTTCCTGTACTAGTTGACCTAAACGCTAAGGTTTTGCCCCTACCAGATGTATTATACCTACACACACTACACCTCTTGCACCTCTTTTTATTTTTGTTTTAATATAATCGCATAGTTTTATATATGTTATTCATTATTCTATTTGTCAATGTGTTAGATTGGGACTGCCCCTGGTTTGCCCATTGGACAGTTTACTGTTGCTGTAATTGGGAATTCTTTTCGTGAGAATTTAGGCTTCCCTGTTTGTCTCCCATAGGAGTTTTACATTTTATGTGAGTTATCTACCTCACACACAGTGCGATGATCAAGAGGTAAATAATTTTTCCTTTGTTTGATCATCTAATATTCCATTTTAATAAAATTTTTTAGTATGTCTTATTATCATTATTAACGGCAGTCACTATTGCAATCATTCCTTTGGTTTGCATACATTCGTTTCCCCTTTTCTGGCCGCAATGGTAGATTTATTATATCTATGCGGACCGTTAAGGGTGAATTCCTAACTAACTTACTTCCATTCTGGGCTGCGTTCCACGCCTTGTGTAACATATGGCGTTGGAGCGCAGCGCAGTTAACGTAGCTAGGTAGGGACAACCCCTTTCCGGGGAAGCTGTGCCTGTCATTGATGACGTGACATGTCACTCCTGATAGGGACTGATGTCCCCTTGCAGTGTGATGCTCAGTGATGGTCATGTGGCGTGATGTCACGTGGCGGTCACGTGGAGCTGGATGACGTTGCTACGTCAGGCTCCTGTGACGGTCATGTGACGCGGAGTCACGTGGCGGTCATGTGGAGCTGGATGACGCTGCTACGCGACGCTTGGGAGAAGGTAACGTCCGCACGCCAGGTGAGGCTCTGTGTGCGTTTGCACGCCGGGTGACGTGGTGTGGCGGGACAGATATACAAGGCCATTATTTGGCCTAATGACAGCACCCCAAGCGTCATGGCCCCACATTATGAGGGCTTTACATACACGTGGACTGTAGGGTTTAACCCTCACCATGCATAGGTAAGTGGTTACACAAGTTGACCATATTCATTATTACCTCCCCTTTTGGCCAATACAGATTCCTATATGCATTAATCACCTATGGAGGGGTTCCATAGAGAGGCTTGGAACGCACGCTCCGGCGCCATTTTGGATTTTACAGGAAGTGCTGTTTCAGTGGGCAGATCAGGGGGAGGTCCTTGTTTTTTATAAATAGCATACAGGCAACAGTGGAGTTATGCCCCAGACGATGCAAGGTTTTGCGAAACGCGTCGGGAGACTCCATTGCTGCCATTGAGTGTCTTTGCAAAGCGCTATATTCATGGATTGGATGTAAGTGTATCTGCCTATATTCATTAAAATTCCTTTGCGGTATTACGCTATGTGCCTTCTCCCTTCTTTTTCCACATGACCTTTATGTGAGCCAAGTCAATACTCCTATTGGCTTGAATTTCCGGTGTTTTTTCCTGAGTTTGAACCTTGGATACAAGGGTGCATTGTGCCGGCCTGGTTTCCATATGTATGGACATATACATATTCAGCCTGTCTGACCCCTTACACATACGTGCATTGGGTCCATTACATCTGGTAAGCCTCCCTTTCACGTGGTGGTGGTTACGTTACAAGTCACTTTTTTACTTTGGAAGATTCACCTTTACAATTTGGGACTGATTCAAACTGGAACTGATTCGAATTTATGTTTCTCACGTCCTTTGGAGTTTCATATACATTTGGACTTATACTTAATTATTTGTGATTTAGTTTAATTTCGAGCACTTGGGTGTTTTATATTGTTATACGCATAGCGCTGCATTTTTGTATATAGGATCTGCAACTAGTGACAGCTATTATCAATGAGCTGGCATATTAGAGGTCACTTTTTGAGTAAGTATTCCATATGGTTTATCTCTTAAAGCCTACCATCTACACCATGGATATGCAATTAGCGGACCTCCAGCTGTTGCAAAACTACAAGTCCCATCATGCCTCTGCCTCTGGGTGTCATGGTTGCTGCTGTCAGAGTCTCGCTATGCCTCATGGGACTTGTAGTTTGGCAACAGCTGGAGGTCCGCTAATTGCATATCCCTGATCTACACCAATCCTGATGGTGTAGTCTATTTTTATTTAGCCCATACCTGTGTATGAACATATGTTATGGGTGTGTTTTTGTATGATTCTAGACATACTGGACTATGTGATCTGGCCAACATCCTTACCTTTGCTGGTTGCTCTCTACACCTCCCCACAGCCTGGGAAAAAGTGACTATTAATCTGCACATATACTGTATGTGGTTTTTGTAAATATATGATATATTGAGCTGGGAATTTTTCTTTGTTGTTGTTTGACATTCGTCTCCCTTCCATGTGCTCCTTGCTGTTAGGCAAGTCGTAGGTTGGGGAGTTGCCATTTGTTTGTTCCTTATGGTAAGTTGTGTTTTTTTTTTCTACCCCGTCTCCTCTTATGGGGATAATTGGATTTTTTCTTCATACTTACCTGTAAAATCAATTTCTTTGAGTACATCACGGGACACAGAGCAGCCATATACATTACTGCCTGGGTTATGCGCCACCTATAGGTGAATGGACACTGGTAGAATAACCAAAAACAGGAAGTGATCCCCTATCTAACTCCTCACCTACAGGAAGTACTCCAGTTTTTTTGCCAGTGTCTAAAATGGTGGATGGTCACTTTTGAGCTCTCTGTGAGCTTCCATGCTGTAATCCCGCACAGGTTCTTAAGAATCAATGGACAGCGTTTCTAGATCGGATCCATTTCAAAAAGGTACTATGCTAAGATAAATGGTACCCGAGCCTCGTAAAGAACATTAAAGGATCAACAACGAGGTTTTGCCTGTAATGCAACCTTCGGGTGCTGGACCTTGCGTAGTGGAATCCTTAAAGAATTAAGGCAGTTCTGTAGGCAAACGGGGGTCCAGCCCAATACTAGCAAGACGTACCTAATAAAGTGGCCGGTGACTGTATATGTAATTGTTCTACTGTGTAACTTATAAAACCTTTCCTTTTCTATTTATTCTGTTGCAATTTTTTTGGGTTGTTACTTCCTGGTATAAAGCTGTTTTAGCTATTAAAGTGGTTGTTAAGCCACTCTAACCTGTATACACCATCAGCACTGGCTCCTATTGTAGTATCCCCCTCTGTGTGTGATTTATTAAAATAAATGCTGCAAATACCTAATTTCACTGCTGAGATTGCGATCACATAACTGGCCAGCTTTCTCCTTTCCTCCTCTGAGAGATGCAGCGGGCAGGGCTGAGATTCCTCTGCTGATGTCAGTCTGGAGGGGAGGAGGAGAGGAGGAGAGAGCTGGCTGGTCATGTGATCACAATCTAGGCTCTTACATTAGGTATTTACAGCATTTATATTTATAAATCATTCACACAGGGGGACACTGTAATAGTAGGCAGTGCTGATGGTGTATACAGGTTAATGTTATGAGAGCAGCAGGAGGAGGGAGGGGCGGCTCACACACAGACAGTGAGGGGAGGGGAGAGGTGGGCACAGGAGCAGAGAGGAGAGCAGATAGCAGGCTGCTGATGACAGAGGCATGTAAATGACCGCGGTGTCAGGTCTTAGCAGCCATGATACGCCGTTGTCATGGAGATCCTGCCAGAAACAGGCGCCCCGGACTTCCTGGTCTCCGTTCGCGCGTGCGTCCAGCGGGTGGCGCCAGAGAGACTATTTAAACCTGCCATTTACAGACAGTCCCTGCTGTCTGCTCTACAGCGTAGTACCTGTGTAACCCGATCTGAGAAGCCCATCTGCAAATGACCCGGCTTTCCTGTGACCTTCCTGTTATCCGCCTGCACCTGATCTCTGGCTTGTTTCTGACCACCGCTCTGCTTTGTCCTTTTGTACCTCGCTGTCTGCCAGTGTATCCGACCCGGCTTGTCCGACTACCCTGCCTGACCCAGGCTCCAGTCCGGTCCATTCAGCTGTTCCAGAACCTGCTGTGCTTCCTGGCTTCCTGGTTCCAGAACCTGCTGTGCTTCCTGGCTTCCTGGTTCCTGTCAACCTGCTGTGCTTCCTGGCTTCCTGGTTCCTGTCAACCTGCTGTGCTTCCTGGCTTCCTGGTTCCAGAACCTGCTGTGCTTCCTGGCTTCCTGGTTCCTGTCAACTTGCTGTGCTTCCTGGCTTCCTGGTTCCTGTCAACCTGCTGTGCTTCCTGGCTTCCTGGTTCCAGAACCTGCTGTGCTTCCTGGCTTCCTGGTTCCTGTCAACCAGCTGTGCTTCCTGGCTTCCTGGTTCCTGTCAACCTGCTGTGCTGCCTGGCTTCCTGGTTCCTGTCAACTCGCCTCACCTCGGTGTACCCGGATCCAGCCCCGACCACCCAGCCACTTGCTCTGTGTTGATCCTGCCAGGCACTCGTACCCCTTCTACCTCCGTGCCTCCTGTTTCACTACCAGGGGCCGCTGGTGGGAGCCGTAAGGGAGGACTCCCTCTGCTAAACCGGGCTCGTCACGTCAGGTACGTGACAGCAGCAGACAGCCATGTCTGAGCCCGAGCAGGGAGCCTCACCTATGGAGGAACTATGTCGGCACCTGGCGGGGTTGACTGAAGCAGTCAAAATCCTCCAGCAAGGCTACACCCACCTGGAAGGACAAGTGCGTGCCCTCACCAACCCTTCTGGAGGCCAAGGGGGTCCACTTGCCTCTACGTCCTCTGCCGGTACAGGGTCCACACCCACGGTGGTCATGCTCCCTCCTGAACCCAGGGTCCCTACACCTGAAAGGTTCTCCGGGGACCGGAGCAAGTTCAGAGCCTTCCGTAACTCCTGTGAGTTGTACTTTGCCTTACAGCCCCGCACCTTCTCCTTGGAAGCCACCAAGGTGGGCTTTGTGATCTCTTTGCTCTCTGGAGACCCCCAGAACTGGGCCCACCACCTGCTGGAACATAAGGACGTGGCCTTGGACAGCCTTACAGTTTTCTTCGATGCCATGGCCCAACTGTATGAGGACCCTCAGCTTTCAGTTACCGCAGAAAACGCTTTGCGGACCCTTCAGCAGGGACGCAGAGAGGCAGAGGACTATGTAGCTGAATTTAGGCGCTGCAGCGCAGATACCAGGTAGAATGACGCCGCCCTCCGTCACCAGTTCCGCATAGGTCTTTCAGACCCCCTGAAGGACGAACTGGCTAGGGTCGGAATACCAGAGACTCTGAATCTGTTGATCGAGTTAACTATTCAGATTGACCGACGTTTGAGGGAACGGAGGGCTGAGAGGGCCACAGGCTTCTCCTGTCCGACCTGGATGCTTCCTCGGGTCCCCAGTCACCTGCACCCAGCTCCTGTCGCACCCCTGACCCCCTCACACGATGCACCTGAACCCATGCAGCTTGGAGTCCTTCGTCCCTCCCTCACTCCGGAGGAACGCCAGCGCCGGCGAGCGCATAACCTGTGCCTGTATTGTGGGGAACCCGGACATTTCGTTAGAAGTTGTCCCCTGAAAGCCCGTAAGTGTTTCTCAGTATCGTCTGGTTTAACCAACCCTCAGGCCAAGCCTTCATCTCACCTTGCCCTTTCTATCTCCCTAAAGCGCCCAGGAAGGACTCTGCAAGTGTCCGCTATCATTGACTCTGGGGCTTGTAGTTGCTTTATGGACTCAACTTTTGCCCGCACACAGCTGATCCCTCTCCTTACCAAGACTCATGGATTATGTGTTCACCTGGCTGACGGGTCCGTTATCAAGTCGGGACCCGTGGTCCAAGAAACGGTCCCTTTACCTGTCACCGTCCTCACCACTACCGGGGTTCACCGAGAGTACCTACGTCTGGACATTATTTCTTCTCCACTGTTCCCTATGATTCTCGGTATGCCCTGGTTGCAAGCCCACAACCCCACCATCAACTGGGTCATGGGGGTAGTTACCTTTCCTTCCTCCTACTGCCAACAGTCCTGCAGCTCATACAAGCTCCCTGGGCCGGCCGATCTACTGTGTACCGACACTGATGCTGGTACACGTCAGATCATCCCTGATGCCTACCTGGACTTCCTTGATGTGTTCAGCAGACAGGGGGCAGAGACACTACCACCCCATCAGGCCTATGATTGCCCCATCGACCTGCTACCCGGAGCAGCTATTCCATTCGGTAGGATCTTCCCATTAACGGAGGTAGAACAGGGGGCACTAAAGAACTATATCGACGAGAACCTACAAAAGGGGTTCATTCGCCCCTCTACGTCGCCAGCAGGCGCAGGCATCTTCTTCATGGAAAAAAAGGACCATACCCTCTGACCCTGTGTGGATTACCGTGAACTAAATAAGGTCACCATTAAGAATCGCTACCCGCTTCCCCTGGTACCAGAGTTATTCCAAAGATTGGGAGCTGCCACCATTTTTACTAAACTTGACCTCCGTGGAGCTTACAATCTGGTCCGAATCAAGGAGGGTGATGAATGGAAGACTGCCTTCCGCTCCCGGTTTGGACATTTTGAGTACTTAGTGATGCCCTTCGGGTTGTGCAACGCACCTGCCACCTTCCAGTACTTTATTAATGATGTACTTCCGGACTTTCTAGACCTTTTTGTTATTGTCTACTTGGATGACATACTAATCTTTTCTTCCTCCCTTGACTCTCATCGCAGGCACGTCAGAAGTGTGTTGGATCGGCTTCGCCAGCATAGCCTATATGCGAAGGCTGAGAAATGTGAGTTTGAGCAAGAGAGCATAGCATTCCTGGGGTTAATCATCTCCGGCGAAGGCATCAGGATGGATCCACAGAAGATTGCCGCAATCCTGGACTGGCCAGTGCCAATGGATAAAAAGGGAATCCAACGGTTCGTTGGGTTCGCTAATTTTTATCGTAAATTCATCCGGGGGTTCTCCGCAATCATTGCGCCCATCACCCAGTTAACCAAGCAGGGAACCCGCTTCCACTGGTCCCCAGCGGCCCAGAAGGCCTTCGAAGTCCTGAAGGGTCTCTTCACCTCTGCTTCTATTTTGAAACACCCAGATTCCTCACTGCCGTTTGTACTTGAGGTAGATGCCTCTGAAGTCGCGGTAGGAGCAATACTGTCACAGAGACAAGGATCCAGGGCTTTGCTTCACCCAGTAGCCTTCTTTTCTCGCAAACTATCTGCGGCGGAGAGAAACTATGATGTAGGGGACCGGGAACTACTGGCGATCAAGTCTGCCTTGGAAGAATGGCGATACTTACTTGAAGGAGCTGCTCACCCGATTCTAATATTCACCGACCATAAGAATCTGGAGTACCTGAAAGCGGCAAAAAGATTAAAACCACGACAAGCCAGATGGGCGCTGTTCTTTTCCCGGTTTTCCTTTCATGTCACTTATCGCCCTGGTGCCAAGAACACTAAACCCGACGCCTTGTGCCGAATCTTTCATGGATCAAAGGAAACCCCCTTGCCCGATACCATCCTCGCCCCTGGAAATTTTCTTCTTCTTCAGGAAGATTTACTTACTCGGATCAGACAAGCCACCACTGGACAGGAACCCTCCTCTGAGCTGGACTTGCAGGCTAAGGATGGGCTACTATAGCACCAGAACAGGGTATTCGTACCAGAGGAACTAAGAATAACCGTGTTAAAGCTCTGCCACGATCATGCCCTTGCCGGGCACTTTGGTGTTGCCAAGACCACTGATTTGGTACAACGTACCTTCTGGTGGCCCCAATTACGCGAGGATTGCAGGAAGTTCGTGGAGTCCTGTATTACTTGTACCCGAAACAAGGGTTCCAGATCCAAGGCCTGGGGACTACTGAGGCCTTTACCTGTTCCGGACAGGCCTTGGAAGATGCTTTCCATCGACTTTATAGTTGAACTGCCTCCAGCAGGAAACCATACCACTATCTTTGTGATAGTGGACCGTCTGTCCAAAATGGCACATTTTGTCCCTATGAAGGGGACCCCCTCAGCCCCGGAAACGGCACAAATATTCATCAAAGAGGTCGTCAGGCTCCACGGGGTGTCTGCCAATATTGTCTCTGATCGGGGGGTACAATTTACCTCCCGGTTCTGGAGATCCCTCTGCAAGACCCTAGGGATAGAACTATCGTTTTCTTCGGCTTATCACCCTCAGACCAATGGACAGACGGAGAGGACTAATCAGACCCTCGAGCAATACCTGCGTTGTTTCTCCTCTTTTGCTCAGAATAACTGGCTCTCCCTGCTCCCGTTGGCTGAGTTCGCCTATAATAACTCCATCCACTCCGCAACTAACCAGACCCCATTCTTCGCGAACTATGGTTTTCACCCTGCATTCCTGCCCAACTCCCTCCCGGAGTGTTCAGTGCCTGCAGTTCAGGAAAGGGTGAACTTCTTCTCATCAAACAATCAGCTTTTACGCGAAACCATGGCGAAGACTCAGGAGTATAACAAGATGGTCTACGACAGGAGAAGGTGGGGTGAATTAGTGCTGGTACCCGGCGACCAAGTATGGCTCTCTACCATTAACCTAAGGTTGGCGTGCCCTTCCAGGAAGTTGGGCCCCAAGTTCTTAGGGCCATTTCCTGTCAAGAGGAAGATTAACGAAGTGGCCTACGAGCTGGAGCTCCCCGACTCCCTTAGAGTCCACCCTGTCTTTCATGTTTCCCTGTTGAAACCATCAGTCTCCAACCCATTCCCAGGCCGGACTCCGGCTCGCACTGATCCCGTCATCATAGACGGGGAGCAGGAATTCGAAGTAGAGGCTATTCTGGACGTGAGGAGAAGAGGTAACCGGAACCAATTCTTAATTAAATGGAAGGGTTACGGACCCGAAGAGAACTCTTGGGAACCGGAGGAGAACATTCATGCCAGGAATCTGATACAGGCCTTCAGAAGATCTCACCCCGAAAGATGTATCCGTATGGGCATCCGGAGGCTGCCCCTTGGGGGGGGCAATGTCATGGAGATCCTGCCAGAAACAGGCGCCCCGGACTTCCTGGTCTCCGTTCGCGCGTGCGTCCAGCGGGTGGCGCCAGAGAGACTATTTAAACCTGCCATTTACAGACAGTCCCTGCTGTCTGCTCTACAGCGTAGTACCTGTGTAACCCGATCTGAGAAACCCATCTGCATCTGACCCGGCTTTCCTGTGACCTTCCTGTTATCCGCCTGCACCTGATCTCTGGCTTGTTTCTGACCACCGCTCTGCTTTGTCCTTTTGTACCTCGCTGTCTGCCAGTGTATCCAACCCGGCTTGTCCGACTACCCTGCCTGACCCAGGCTCCGGTCCGGTCCGTTCAGCTGTTCCAGAACCTGCTGTGCTTCCTGGCTTCCTGGTTCCAGAACCTGCTGTGCTTCCTGGCTTCCTGGTTCCTGTCAACCTGCTGTGCTTCCTGGCTTCCTGGTTCCTGTCAACCTGCTGTGCTTCCTGGCTTCCTGGTTTCAGAACCTGCTGTGCTTCCTGGTTCCTGTCAACCTGCTGTGCTTCCTGGCTTCCTGGTTCCTGTCAACCTGCTGTGCTTCCTGGCTTCCTGGTTCCAGAACCTGCTGTGCTTCCTGGCTTCCTGGTTCCTGTCAACCTGCTGTGCTTCCTGGCTTCCTGGTTCCTGTCAACCTGCTGTGCTGCCTGGCTTCCTGGTTCCTGTCAACTCGCCTCACCTCGGTGTACCTGGATCCAGCCCGGACCACCCAGCCACTTTCTCTGTGTTGATCCTGCCAGGCACTCGTACCCCTTCTACCTCCGTGCCTCCTGTTTCACTACCAGGGGCCGCTGGTGGGAGCCGTAAGGGAGGCCTCCCTCTGCTAAACCGGGCTCGTCACCGTCAGGTACGTGACAGCCGTGGTCAGTTTACAGAGGTGTGAGGAGAAACTGGAAGGATCAGCCAGGTTTTTTGGGTGTTACAGGGGGCCAAATCACACAGGACATAAGCACTGTGTCATATAACATGCTTTAAGGGAGCAGGATCCATTTTTTTTTTTTTTGTGTTAACAAACGCTTTCATTAATGACACTTACAGCTGCTACTGTATGTCAGTCCCACATTACTTAGAACTATCAATATGGTTATTGTTATGATGCTGGATTTTTTGTTCACATACAGTATATTACATACTGTATATTGCAATACATGTTCAAATTGGGCCAACTGCCTCAAAGTGATCCCTCTCTGGCCATTCCCTACTCTACTATACAAAATGTCCAATTTTTATTTACATATAGCATGCTTTAATGGAAATATAGTGCCAGTAGGCATTAGAGAGATACAGTTGGGGGAGAGCTACAGACAGGTTTTGTTATTGACCTGCACTATGCAATAGTTTTGAAGGAATGTCTGGGATCAAATCCAAATAGCTTACATATATACAGTATAACATAAGAGGTGCACACTGCTAAACACTCTCACATTTTCACATTTCCCAGCAAATTTTGCATAAAAACAGGGGTTCTTTGTTCACATACTGTACAGTATATTGCAATAGATGTTCAAGCTGGCCAAATGCGTCAAAGTAAATCCATCTCTGGCCAGTGCCAGATATATATATGCTGAAAGGGTAACTCCACTTTTGTGGGGGAAAAAAATAGCAAATAAAGAAAAAAATATATAGCATATACAATTGTGACACAAGTCCTATAAAATGCAATGCAATATGGCTACCTGGAGGTGTTCTGTACACAGAATGTGTACATAACGCCCCCTAAAACATAATTTTCTGCTTGTGTGATTGGCTCACTGATTTTCCAAAAAGTCTGCACTAAGATACAAGTCAGATTTCAGGCATCCCCCTTAACAAAAATGTAATTCTTTGTGAATTACTCCCAATAGGAAATCACATCTAAAGGGATGCAGACCCCGCAGCTTTCCTCAATAGTGCCCTGCAGGTGCATCAGTTGGTTGATAATTATAAAAACCACTCCCATAAGATTCACTTTTTCACATGGACACAGACAAACACACAGGGATTTCTTCAGAATAACGAAAGGTAGGAATCTGCAACAAAGTTTGTTAAAATCCTTGCAATGTACATAAATCACCCAGAGGGGAATGTTTTTTTCTCAACAAAAGTGGAGTTACTCTTTAAACCCAAGTAGCTTACATATATATACTTTATATAACACATGTTACATAGTTAGTCAGGTTGAAAAAAGACACAAGTCCATCTAGTTCAACCATAAAAATAAATAAAATAAAAAATATCGTACAATCCCATACACCCAATTCTATACACACAGTTGATCCAGAGGAAGGCAAAAAAAAACCCAGCAAAGCATGCTCCAATTTGCTACAGCAGGGGAAAAAATTCCTCCCTGATCCCCTGAGAGGCATTCAGATTTTCCCTGGATCAACTTACCTATAAATGTTAGTGCCCAGTTATATTATGTACATTTAGGAAAGTACCCAGACCTTTCTTAAAGCAATCTACTGAGCTGGCCAGAACCACCTCTGGAGGGAGTCTATTTCACATTTTCACAGCTCTTACTGTGAAGAAACCTTTCCGTATTTGGAGATGAAATCTCCTTTCCTCTAAACATAAAGAGTGCCCCCTTGTTCTCTGTGTTGATCGTAAAGTGAATAACTCAACACCAAGTTCACTATATGGACCCCTTATATATTTGTACATGTTGATCATATCCCCCCTTAATCTCCTCTTCTCAAGAGTGAATAAATTCAGTTCCTCTAATCTTTCCTCGTAGCTGAGTTCCTCCATGCCTCTTATCAGTTTGGTTGCCCTTCTTTGCACTTTCTCCAGTTCCCCAATATCTTTTTTTTAAAATCGTGCCCAAAACTTAACTGCATAATCCAGATGAGGTCTTACTAATGATTTGAACAGGGGCAAAATTATATCTCTCTCTAGAGTCCATACCTCTCTTAATACAGGAAAGGACTTTGCTCGCTTTGGAAACCGCAGCTTGGCATTGCATGCTATTATTGTGCTTATGATCTACCAAAACCCCCAGATACATGTCACATCTATAGAGTCACAAAGTGATGTTCTCACTCTAGGCCCATGATCCTATCAAATAAATCTGGAGTTCAGAAGCAGTAGATAAGCTACTACAAAATTTTCTGTGCAAAAAAAGTTGTGTGATTGTGATGACTTACAGTATATATTGTACACAGTGGAAACATTAGACATAAGAAAACATTACAGTAGCTAGAAATAGTCTCTGCAGCAGCTAAATTGGCATCACATAAAAAAAAGGCACTGAATATGACAGACACTGGCAGTTAATTATGATGAAGGAAAGGTTAGGTGAGCAGTTTATTACATATGGGATCTGTTATAATCAGACAATGCAGAGAGAAATTACAGTATGTGTTCCTTAAAATAGAACAGAAATACATAGCACAATTGAATATGGGTGAAAAAGAAAGTTTTATATGAGGCTGAAATAACATGGTTATAAAGAGGGTTGCTAGCATCTTACCGACTATAATAGTCTTAGCCTTTTAACCTACTTACCTTTAATTGCACACAGCTGAGTAAGGCATACCATTATCCAGTGTATACAAATTTATACAATATTATACAAAGTTAATAAAACATAAAATAATCCTAAGTGCAGCACACCATTAGGACACACATGCAATTATATAGCACTTCAAACATTATTCAAGTGATTAGTTAAGTGATTTGTAAAGCCAGCAGTAAAATGCACTGACAAGTATGTAGCTCATGGGAAGAATGTTAACCTAACGCTGCATGACCTTTGTCAGCGGAAAGCCCAAGCCCAGTTGTGAAAGACCCCTACTCCCCTCCCCACTCCTTTTCCCCAGTCTGGTCATGTGACAAGCAGTAACAATTTCCTCCTCTTTTGTTATTTAGCAAAGGTCAGTCCTAAATGTGTCAGACTATGTCACTCAAGCTGAGAGATCAGTACTATTTTCTACTCCAAGTGCTGGGCCCAATGTTCACACCCCTAGGGAGTGAGTCTCTTATGCCACAAGTTTATAAGAAGTGGACTAGTACTGGAACAGCTCCATTAAAAATGAAACTGGTCCATCCAGTTCAAACAACAGTGTGTGTGTGTATGTGATTTCTCTAACAATTCCCATAATCCTGTATAATCTCCTTCCTGTACCTATAAACTATTTTAGATCAGTTTCCTAAAAATAATAATATTTATCAATTTCTAAAACCTTTCTTAAAAAAAAACATGTACTGAGAGAAGCAATTTCTGATCTTATGATAAAGCTAACCATTGAGGGGTAGTTTTGTCATTTAGCCCACACCAGAACTAAAAAGAAACAAACAGATTTGAAAACTATCAGAAACTAAAAAGACACTAACAGATTCCTACACCCATGCAAGGAAGGTGGATGGAGGAATCCCCCATGTATTCTAACAACAACAGTTTTCCAGCATGTCCCTTTGACAGAAGTCAATTAAATCATCCACTACTGTCAAGCAGAGACAGCCACACAGTGATCAAAATGCGGCTGGTCCCTGCTGAACTGGCCAAATTTCCATTCATCTATGACCAGGTTAACAATGCTGTTTTTTTGACTCCCCTGGTCATTGAGACATTTATCTGAAACAGGCTTGCAGTATTGTATGCCAGAGAGGAGTCAAGAAGACCCATAATCTGTATTTGTGTTGCGATCATTGGTTCCGTTATATTTATCCAAAGGACCTTCAATCAGAAAGTTGGTGGGAACTATTTTCACAGTGTAATGAAGGTCAGTGCAAATATTGATTGCTTAGACTATAATGCTATGTACCGTATTTTCATTCTGGGTTAGTCATGAATAGTTGAAATTAGTCTTTATAAACACAACTACTATATTTCAAATGAAATCAAGGTATTCAAAAATATGTTCAAGTGAATATGGTTCTTGCATCCCATGTAACTGTTCTTTTTTTTTTTAAATCTGATTTTTTTAAGGAAGGTTTTTTTATAAAGAGAGCAAAGAAAAAACCCTCTAAGGAGACAGAAAATTTGGGCCCTCATACAGCTGTAAATAGGTGAAGGCACAACTCGTTACCAGATATGAAACATGGTTGACACATATTTGCAAGTGAGTTACTTAGTACAGCACAGGACATACAGTAGGTGCCGCCGATATTGTGTCAATATCGCCGCATCTAGCGGCGATATTGACACCCTATGAACTCCGTCGCGAGAGCCAGCGCCGAGCTGTCTCGTCACCGGGAAAGGAAAAAATGTTCCTTTCACGATGAGCGACACGCATTGCCGATAGGTGGGGATCCGACGCGGATTCCTGCCAATACCAGGCACTGCGTTTGGTATGAATCCTGAGCGGGAACTCCACGCCAATTTTTAAAGAAAAAACCGGCGTGGGTTCCCCCTCCAGGGGCATACCAGGCCCTTGGGTCTGGTCTGGATTTGAAGGGGAACCCTACGCCGAAAAAATGGCGTGGGGGTCCCCCTCAAGATCCAAACCAGACCCTTATCCGAGCACGCAACCTGGCAGGCCGCAGGGGAAGAGGGGGGGACGAGAGAGCGCCCCCCCTCCCTCCTGAACCGTACCAGGCCACATGCCCTCAACATGGGGGGGTTTGGTGCTCTGGGGCAGGGGGGCGACCTGCGGCCCCCCCACCCCAGAGCACCCTGCCCCAATGTTGATGAGGACAGGGCCTCTTCCCGACAACCCTGGCCGTTGGTTGTCGGGGTCTGCGGGCGGGGGGCTTATCGGAATCCGGGAGCCCCCTTTAATAAGGGGGCCCCCAGATACCGGACCCCCACCCTATGTGAATGAGTATGGGGTACATCGTACCCCTACCCATTCACCTGGTGGAAAATAAATGGAAATAAAAACACAACACGGCTTTTTAAAAGTATTTTATTGCACCGCTCTGGAGGTCTTCTTCCGACTTCGGGGGTCTCCGGTGTCGTCGCCGCGTTCTCCGGTTCTTTCTTCTGCCGGGCCTCCGCTAACTTCTTTTTAGCTCTTTTGCTAACGGAGGCCCGGTCTTCTCCGTCGTCTTCTTCTTCTTCTCCCGCTCTCCGGTTCTTCTCCCGCTCTCCGGTGTCGTCGCCGCGTTCTCCGGTTCTTTCTTCTGCCGGGCCTCCGCTAACTTCTTTTTAGCTCTTTTGCTAGCAGAGGCCCGGTCTTCTCCGTCGTCGCCGTCGGCGTCTTCTTCCCTCTTCTCCTCCTCGATGTTGACTCGTTGCTTCCTCTCGCAGTAATGGTAAATCTTCGGTCCGCAGAGATTAATCTATTCTTCACATGACGTCACAGTCACATGCTCCGGGGCATGTGCCCCGGAGCATGTGACTGTGACGTCATGTGCACATGTGCCCTGGAGCATGTGACTGTGACGTCATGTGCACATGTGCCCTGGAGCATGTGACTGTGACGTCATGTGCACATGTGCCCTGGAGCATGTGACTGTGACGTCATGTGCACATGTGCCCCGGAGCATGTGACTGTGACGTCATGTGAAGAATAGATTAATCTCTGCGGACCGAAGATTTACCATTACTGCGAGAGGAAGCGACGAGTCAACATCGAGGAGGAGAAGAGGGAAGAAGACGCCGACGCCGACGACGGAGAAGACCGGGCCTCTACTAGCAAAAGAGCTAAAAAGAAGTTAGCGGAGGCCCGGCAGAAGAAAGAACCGGAGAACGCGGCGACGACACCGGAGAGCGGGAGAAGAACCGGAGAGCAGGAGAAGAAGAAGAAGACGACGGAGAAGACCGGGCCTCCGTTAGCAAAAGAGCTAAAAAGAAGTTAGCGGAGGCCCGGCAGAAGAAAGAACCGGAGAACGCGGCGACGACACCGGAGACCCCCGAAGTCAGAAGAAGACCTCCAGAGCGGTGCAATAAAATACTTTTAAAAACTGTGTTGTGTTTTTATTTCCATTTATTTTCCACCAGGTGAATGGGTAGGGGTACGATGTACCGCATACTCATTCACATAGGGTGTGGGGGCCGGGATCTGGGGGCCCCCTTATTAAAGGGGGATCCCGGATTCCGATAAGCCCCCCGGCCGCAGACCCCGACAACCAAATGCCAGGGTTGTCGGGAAGAGGCCCTGTCCTCATCAACATGGGGGCAGGGTGCTCTGGGGTGGGGGGGCCGCAGGTCGCCCCCCTGCCCCAGAGCACCAAACCCCCCCATGTTGAGGGCATGTGGCCTGGTACGGTTCAGGAGGGAGGGGGGGCGCTCTCTCGTCCCCCCCTCTTCCCCTGCGGCCTGCCAGGTTGCGTGCTCGGATAAGGGTCTGGTTTGGATCTTGAGGGGGACCCCCACACCGTTTTTTCGGCGTAGGGTTTGCCTTCAAATCCAGACCAGACCCAAGGGCCTGGTATGCCCCTGGAGGGGGAACCCACGCCGGTTTTTTCTTTAAAAATTGGCGTGGAGTTCCCGCTCAGGATTCATACCAAACGCAGTGCCTGGTATTGGCGAGAATCCACGTCGGATCCCCGCTCAATACAGTGTCGCGTCTCCTCGCCATTGCAGCGAGCGCGACACGTGTTGCCACCCTGCTGCCGACATCTCGGCACTCCTGTCGCCGAGAATCTCGGCGATGGGAGCGCGATAGAAACACAATATCGGCTTCACCTACTGTAGTATTTTTACTCATACCAACAGGAAAATATCAGGTCAAATTTGCGTGTTGTGTTATAGAGTAAATAGGTATGTCTTTCAAAAGCAATACAGTTCATGCATCCACTTGTCTAGAGTGGTAGGTTGGAGATATCCATTTTATAGCTAGCATCCTATGAGGGAGAACAATGTTGGTAATCATCGGCACTGTAAGATATTTTTCAGAATCATTATCCTAATTAATTCCATGTACTGTGCACCTCCAGTAATCATACATTTGTGCCTTCACCCATTCAGTCCTTTCAGTAACAATTTTTCCAAGATGTTTTGAAATTTGAATGCTATCTGTATACTACCATCACCAAAGTAAGGTTCCACACTGTAATTACTTTTTTTCACTTACCAGAGCCACTAGGACTTGGGTTCCTTCTAGTAGTCTCTATATTGTTTACCAGTAAGTGGTTGTAAAGGGATCCTTCCTGCTGTATAGGGTCAGGAGCTGCTACCTGCCTTTAAACAGTTGCCTTCCCACGTGAGCGGATTCCGTATTACATTTTATTAATCCCACTATTTTACAGTTTAGTTCACTTTCCCTTTCTTTTACATATAAAAATATCATTATTAATTCAAAAAAACTGAAGGGTTGATATGTGAATGAAAGACTGCAGCTGCTGCACAGAAAGTGCTAAAACTTTAAATATACTAAACAAATATGGAGCAGCGCTGGCAGCCGATACTAGACAATAAATCTCCTAGTGCTGGGTGCACACTACATCAATACATTTGTGCCAATAAAAATGTAAATAAATAAAGAAACAAAACAAAAGACAAGACACAAACAACAATGTAACAACATGTGAAGTGCCACAGTGCCTTAAAGGGGTTGTATGGCTTCGGTTAACCACTTCGCGCCCGGGCTATAAGCAAAAGACGTCCGCAAAGCGGTCGTCAATTGCTGATAGGACGTCTATGGACGTCCTCTTATTTACTTCCGCTATGCGCGCCACCGCGGGCGCGCGTCGGGGAAAAACTGTGCCCGCCGTGTCAGGCGAGTGCCGATGCGCGTGCCTGGCGGCCGCGATGTCCGCCAGGTACGAGCGATCGGCTGTCACAGAGCCAGGGACGTGGATCTCTGTGTGTAAACACAGAGATCCACGTCCTGTCGGGGAGAGGAGACGGATGGTGTGTCCCTTGTACATAGGGACAACCATCAGTCACCTCCCCCAGTCAGTCCCCTCCCCCCCACAGTAAGAACATCTAGCAGGGAACATATTAACCCCTTGATCGCCCCCTAGTGGTTAACCCCTTCCCTGCCAGTCACATTTATACAGTAATCAGTGCATATTTTTAGCACTGTTCGCTGTATAAATGTGAATGGTCCCAAAAATGTGTCAAAAGTGTCCGATGTGTCCGCCGTAATGTCAGTCACAAAAAAAAATCGCAGATCGACGCCATTACTAGTAAAAAAATAAATAAAAAAATCATTAAAAAAAAATCATAATTCTATTCCCTATTTTGTAGGCGCTATAACTTTTGCGCAAACCAATCACTATACGCTTTTTGCGATTTTTTTTTAACCTAAAATATGTAGAATACGTATCGACCTAAACTGAGGAAAAAATAGTTTTTTTAAAAAAAAATGGGATATTAATTATAGCAAAAATTAAAAAATATTGTGTTTTTTTCAAAATTGTCGCTCTATTTTTGTATATAGCGCAAAAAATAAAAACCGCAGAAATGATCAAAGACCACCAAAAGAAAGCTCTATTTGTGGGAAAAAAAGGACGTCAATTTTGTTTGGGAGCCACGTCGCACGACTGCGCAATTGTCATTCAAAGCGTGACGGCGCTGAAACCTGAAATTTCGCCTGGGCAGGAAGGGGGTTATGTGCCCGGTTGTCAAGTGGTTAAAAAAAGCAAAAAACAAACAAACATGTTATACTTACCTCCACTGTGCAGTTCGTTTTGCACAATTTTTACTCCAGTGTTCCCACAAACGAATAAAGTGATCCCCCTTTGGAGACCCCACTCCCCAGAGATAGTAGATCCTCAGCTTTGCAGTCTGGGATCATATAAAGCAATAATCAAGAGATTTGGATAGATGTTGAATGGTTCCTCATAAAACTTTTTCAAGTGGATGCTTTATGTAGGAAGGATATATCATACTCCACCGATAAACAGAGAGAAAGGAAAAAAATCATAGTGAAATTCCGCTGGGCATAAAAATAACTGCGCATATAAGCGCCACTTACAGGATTTCTGGCATAAACAGGCTTCAGAGAAACATCCAAGATCGCCGCTGAATGTGGACATGGCTAGGACATGGCAAACCTTCAGTACTCATAATGTAAGATGCTGGATGACGTAAACATTTGAAGCTTTATCATGGGGTTTTACAATTTGATACAAGTTGGAAATAACTGTTTTATAAAACAGTAACTTCACCCCCCAGGGTTATTTTTGACCCTTTCTCATGTGGTTTATTGGAATATCTTGAATTCACATACTCAGCCAGCAAATTCCAGGGTGATCCACTACTCATTTGCCACACTCTGGGGTTGATTTATTAACACTGGAGAGTGCAAAATCTGGTGCCGCTCTGAATAGACACCAATCAGCTTCCAGGTTTTATTGTCAAAGCTTAACTGAACAAGCTGAAGTTCGAAGTTGATAGGTTAGCATGCACAGCTGCACCAGATTTTGCACTCTGCAGTTTTAGTAAATCAACCCCTCTGGGTCTTACACCATCATCCTGTTTCTTCACATCATTCGGAACCAGCTGTCTTTTTTGGGTTCAGGCAGCCTGCAGCGCTTATGATGTGTTACTGGGTTTGCCCTCCTCCAGCCACAGAGTGTAAGTCGATGCCTCCCAGGATATCTGATGAGGGCTGACGTAATTCTCTAAAAATAATTAACACCGGTCCTTGCATATTTTCAAAATGAATGAATTCCCATAGACCACTCACCCGTTAGGGTGTTGTCACGGTAACTAAACATATAGTATACTACAAAACCTTGGTAATAGGCTACCTGGGGAAACAACGTGGTTACTTAATAAGTTAAACAGAATCATAATAGGGTTAAATAGCAAAAGTTATGAACTTTATTAATGACTTGGTATCAAAAATGATTACAACATCAACTGACTCCCAGCATCATAGTCACTCAGACCAACCAGAGCACCAACAATTAAAGTGCATACAAGAAAGACAAACATTAAACACTGATGTAATTCTCGCCTAGGTGAGAATGGAGGGAGGGAGTGGGCCATATCAAAGTAAAAAGATATGATGATCTTTTTATGAAGTTTTTTATGAAGATAAGATGCAATGTGATATTTGGAAGTGAAGGTTCAATTTCAGTACAGCTTGTTAGTTATAGATAAATAGTGAAACATGTTGAATATTTTTAAGCTCATTCTCCCAGCAGATCCTCATAGCATATCTGTCCATGCCACTTTGGGACTTAAAAGTTCACACAACTGATTTTACATTGAGTAATGTGTCAATTCACATTCATTCTGAGTACATAATGAGCTTAATAATATATGGCCAGATTATCGGACTAGTGGTCCTTATATCATTTTTAGCTCTCTTTTGAAGAGTAGGCATAACCCCTCCATTTCAACCCTTTATAAGATTGAACATCAAATAGATGTCACTAATGGGTAGGCAAATATCCTTTACCAAGTCATTTGTAATGTCAACCTTATGACAAGAGATTAAAAACACGTCCCTTTATAGGTAGTTAAAGATATTGGTTACAGAAAATTATAGTTATTCCTGAGTGATGATCTTTCATTTCTAACACAAAATAAAGAATTACAGAGTATTGTTAAAGCTGCATTAATTCAGTAGACTGCAGTGGCTTACCAGAAACAAGTTGGTGATTTATATTCCTTGTGCTGTGTACTGCACAGAAATTAAATGTGCCTTATTTCATTTAATTAGTTGCATTCATAAAACATAAATTTCAGATATCTCTCTTGGCTGTGGTGCTGGTACTGAAAGAAGAAAATTCTAAGAGTAGTGTTTCTAGTGTAATTGTTATAGCCAGGCTGCTTATCGTGTGATTACTGGGTCTTCTTTTTACATACAGATACAAATAACTATGTTGCGCACTGTATCCTGTTATATTTTGTGGGAAATTTCTGATGTAAAATAAGGTTAAAATGTTTGTGTTAAAGTGTAACTATAGCCAAAATTTAAAAAAAAAAGACAAATCTCTGTCAATAGCATTAAAAATAAATTTTAGATTTTTCACAGTCCTCCATGAAACATAGTTTTATTATCTGTTGATCTTGCCAGTAGATTCATTATTTTCCCCACTTCCTATAACAAACCAAGCTGTCCTAAAAAATGATTGTTATACTTGATACAGGCTATATAACACTAACAGGGTTGTTTACAATAGTCAGCTTATAATAATTTAGCTTTTACCTTTTTTCTGTTGGAGCTGGGGTTAGGCTTTAATTTGTTTGTCTCTAACTTTAACCACTTGCCATCCTGGCTATTGTAGAATGACGGCCACAAGGTGGCTCTACAATGCCGGGAGGCCGTCTATTGACGTCCTCGGCTCCTCCGGGCCGCTGGGGGGCGTGCGCGCGCCGCGTCACTCAGGTGCCGATGCGCGTGCCTGGCGGCCGCGATGTCCGCCAGGTACCCACGATCGGCAGTTACAGAGCCAGGGACGTGGATCTCTGTGTGTAAACACAGAGATCCATGTCCTGTCAGGGAGAGGAGACTGACGATGTGTCCCTTGTACATAGGGACAACGATCGGTCACCTCCCCCAGTCAGTCCCCTCCCCCCAGAGTAAGAATCACTCCCAGGGAACACATTTAACCCCTTGATCGCCCCCCAGTTTTAACCCCTTCCCTGACAGTCACATTTATACAGTAATCAGTGCATATTTATAGCACTGTTCGCTGTATAAATGTGAATGGTCCCAAAAATGTGTCAAAAGTGTCCGATGTGTCCGCTGTAATATCGCAGTCCTGACAAAAATCGCAGATAACCGCCATTACTAGTAAAAAAAAAAAAAATAATAAAAAAAAACTTCATAATTCTATCCCCTATTTTGTAGGCGCAAACCAATCACTATACGCTTATTGCGATTTGTTTTTACCAAAAATATGTAGAAGAATACATACATATACAAACTGAGAAAAAAAAGTTTTTTTTTTTTAAATTCGGATATTTATTATAGCAAAAAGTAAAAAATATTATATTATATATTTTATTATATTATATTATAATATTATATAAATATTAAATATGTTTTTTTCAAAATTTTCAGATTTTTTTTGTTTATAGCACAAGAAATAAAAACTGCAGAAATGATCAAATACCACCAAAAGAAAACTCTATTTGTGGGAAAAGAAGGACGTCAATTTTGTTTGGAAGCCACATCGCACGACTGCGCAATTGTCATTCAAAGCGTTACAGTGCTGAAAGCTGAAATTTCGCCTGGGCAGGAAGGGGGTATATGTGCCCAGTAAGCAAGTGGTTAAAGTGTATTTAAACCCACACATATAGCCAGTGAAGTAAACAGCCTCAGATGATACACAGAGATGAAACAAATCTCCCAATATAAGTTTTACATGTATATCTGCTGTCTTCAGCTGTATATATCCTCTAGAAAGTGCTCTTTGTGTTAGAGATTTTCTCTTCCTGGTCACCACTAGGAGTGGATTATTGGCATACAGCCAAGACAGCTGATTGGAAGAAAGGCACACCCTCCCCCTCCACATTGGCAAAGGAAGAGAGGAATGTGCAGAGCTCTGCTCTGAGACGGCAAGCTGACTGCTAATCCATTTATGCCAACCTCCCCCAACACACTCTTCAGGCTGCCGTCTCCGAGAACTTGTCAAAAGCTATTAGGCTTATAACCGAGGAACTGAGCAGGAGACAGCTATGGATCACAGTGCTTTGAAGAGAGATAAGAAAACACTACAGATATATGTACCCAGCTCAAATTTCATGAATCGGGAGTGCTCTCCTGGCTTCTGATGAGGGAGAAACCCTCCTTGACAATGAAACGAATGAGCAAGAGATTTAATTAGTGAAATGAGCATAACCCCATCCATGGTTATAAATTAGGAGCGCAAGAAAGGTCTGCTCTTCATTTGACAGTCATAGATATATCTTTTTTTTTTTTTATATATATATGTTCACTGCATAGGAATGGTAGTAGGAAATGAGCAAGACAAGCTCGAGACTACAGAGGAAATAGATATGGTAAGGTGGAGGTTGATGTGGGAAATAAACTATTAGGATGTACAAATAAGTTAGCAGTAACTAGAAGGAAATTAGATATTATTAACGTGTCTAAACCTGTGGATGGATAGACAAGATAAGGTCTAAGTTAAACTGTTTAAGGTTCTGGAGGGGAGAGACTGCTTCCCTCAGCTTTCATGTATCTCAATTTTTCATGATGTTTTTTTTTCCTCCTTGCCTGCTTTTTTCTTTTTTTCTTTTTAGCGAATTATGAAACATATAGATGTATGTTTATTTTTTTTGTGATTATTCTTTTATTGTAGGGCTGTTACTGATTAAAATGTTCCTGTCCGATTAATCGTTTTTTTTTAAAATCAATTAATCGACTAATTTTGATTAATTATAAGGCACATACAGATCCAACTACTTTTAGCTGATCTCCTTGCAGGCCGATTCCCAGTGCAGCTACCAACCACTGGAAAAATGGATAGCAGGATACAAAAAACACACAAAGGCAGCGCTCGATGGGAATAGCATTAAAACTTTTATAATCTTCAAGTAGGTAACAAAATAAATATTGCACTAGAGATAAAATCGATGTAGCTACATAAACTGTAAAAATGGTGCGGGTAATTCCAAACGGAAGCAAAAGCAGTCATAAAAACATGTAGCTAAGTATGATACTGGTATAAAAATGTGTACAACGATACCACTGCTTAATCCAGATGAGAAGGGGCTAACATCAGTCCGTCGGCATGTAGATGTCCCGTGAAGGGAACTATCACAACTCCCAGGGGATGGCTGTAGAATCCCAGGATGATACAGGGAAGTGATAGAGGGAAGTGTAACAGCCCATGCGGGTGGCAGATAGTAAGGTCCCGCCGGCATGCAGATATGAAGGCACAGCAAAGGAGCCCTTCAGATGAACACGGCAAGCCGTGACGTCACCGGATCTCCCTGAAGACTTTTGATCAATCAAAAGAATTTTGATCGATCAAAACAATTAATCGATTAATCGAGGAATTAATAGTTAATTTCCACAGCCCTATTTTATTGTATGTCTTTTTATCTGGAAAAATATAAAAAATGATTGATTTGAAAATAAAAATTTTCATGAATCGGGTTTACATCCACTTAAAGCTCATTTAAATCTCCATGTCTATGCAGTTCTTTTTCAATGAATACAAGGCATTCTCTGATTGGACAAGGCGGGGATTGTGACATCACAGCCTTTTCTCTCCACCTCATCCATCCAGTTAATGCCTTATATCTATCTAAAAAAAAAATGACAAGCTTTATGGTGATAATCAAATAAACCCTCACAGCTGCTGTTTGATGGGGTGTCTGCCCGCATAGAACTATTTCCAGCTTTCCCAGCAGACTGGTGCTGGTATTCACCTTTAACTTTTTCTGCATGCACATTTATTGCAGGAACAATGCTGCATTAGATGCATACAGACCAGTAAAGGTATTTGAAGAAAAAAACTATTGAACGTTACATAGTTACATTATTTCTAAGGTAGAAAAAGGCACAGGTCCACCCAGTGCAACCAGTGCAGTGTGTGTGTGTAAGTGTGACTTTTATTCTCTAACACTTCCCATAGCCCTGTATAGTCTGCTTTCTGATGAAGATATACAGTATAAAGGTTTTTTGAAGCTGTCAACACTTAGCTTTTACAACTACAAGTAAAAAAAAAAAAAGGCATATCCCATGCTTTGCAGAGGGTACCACAGTGGCCATTTGCAGGATTTCTTGTGCAGCTGCTTGCAAATGCATGTTGTGTTAGGAAATGCCCATACATATGCAGAGGCGTAACTAGAAACTTCAGGGCCCCGGTGCAAGGAATCATGAAGGGCCCCCCCCCCGAAAAGCATGATTTTGATACTTTATCTTTGTCTATACTTTACTGCGGGTAGACACCCTCTTAGTGCAGACCCCCGCAGTATAGACACCCTCTTAGTGCAGACCCCCACAGTATAGACACCCCCCTTAGTGCATACCCCCGCAGTATAGACACCCCCTTAGTGCAGACCCTCACAGTATAGACACCCCCTTAGTGCAGACCCCCGCAGTATAGACACCCTCTTAGAGCAGACCCCCGCAGTATAGACACCCCCCTTAGTGCAGACCCCCGCAGTATAGACACCCTCTTAGTGCAGACCCCCGCAGTATAGACACCCCCTTAGTGCAGACCCTTGTAGTATAGACACCCCCTTAGTGCAGACCCCCGCAGTATAGACACCCCCCTTAGTGCAGACCCCCGCAGTATAGACACCCCCTTAGTGCAGACCCCCGCAGTATAGACACCCCCCTTAGTGCAGACCCCCGCAGTATAGACACCCTCTTAGTGCAGACCCCCGCAGTATAGACACCCTCTTAGTGCAGACCCCCGCAGTATAGACACCCTCTTAGTGCAGACCCCCGCAGTATTGACATCCCCTTAGTGCAGACCCACAGTGTATTACACAGCCCCCCTTAGTACAGAACCCTGCAGTATAGACACCCCACTTGGTGCAGACCCCCGCAGTATATACACACCCCCTTAGTACAGACCCCTATACATACAGTATATACACACACACACACACACTATATACACACACACACACACTATACATACAGTATATACACACACACACACACAATACATACAGTATATACACATACTATACATACACACACAGTATATACACATAGACACAGTCACACACCAGCATTTTTTACCCAAAAATCAGCCTGATTGAACACACTGCTGCCCCCATCTCCTGGCATGCTGAGACTTGTAGTGCCCCAGCAGCTCACAGACACATTAGTTGGTAATACAGGAGAGGAGGGGAGTGTGCTTGTTTAGTGGTGGGCAGCTAATGAATAGGAGATGTAGTTAGTAGAGATTGGGGAGACATTCATGTTCTTCCTCCAGCAGCAGTGCTCTTCTCACACACAAAATCGATCTAACAGCCTCAGAGACAGGAGGAACCATGCTGGAGATAACACATCCTCTCCCTCACTGCTCTCCAGGCTAATCCATCGACAAGAATCCATTAAGTAAATCTCAGCCAGCTTACCTTATCAGGCAGCAGTCCATCCCACACTGCAGGCTGTGTCCCCGCCTCCCTCTCCTCTCCTCATCTCCTGCTCTTGGGTCAAAAAAGCCGCGCTGTGGAAGGGGGCGTGTACAGCATGTTCCTATTGGCTGAGGGGGCAGTGAAGAGGCGGGGCAGCTATAAACTGACTGAATGGTCAGTCCTCCCCTGCCAGCAACGCCGTGACGGGCGGGTGGTGGGCCCCCGGGACTTGGCAGAACTACAGGGCCCAGTCGCAACTGCGACTGCTGCGACCATGAAAATTCCGCCACTGTACATATGTATTATTATTATTATTAAAAACTGCTTGTAAACGCAGTCTTACCCATGGGCCTCGATGCGTATGACTATAATGAGCAGGGAGATTCTGATCTTCTTAATCAAGCTCCCTTACTGGCCAGGATGCAGTGACCTATAAGCCCCCATAACACTTCTGGAAGAGCAAGGTCTTCAAGCTCTTCCTGAAGCTTAGCAAATTAGTGGTGTTTTTTAGGACACACGGTAAATCATTCTATACCTTACCCCCCTGCATGGAGAAAGCACGTCCTTCTCGTCTCTGTTTCCTCACCCTAGGGACAGCGACATTTGTTTGTCCCGCTGAACGTAATGCTCTACTAGGAACATATCGTGTGAATTTTTTCCGGAGGTACTCTGGTCCACCTCCATGGACTGTCCTATGCATAAAACAGCCAATCTTAATGTAGACAATTAGTAGGCTTGGAGGACCTGGTTATGCACGCTGGGAGAACTGTTAACTATTTGAGACATTTCCTGTTCTGCCTCTTCCTTCATGGGTGACTGCCCTGTGAGGATGTAACTGGTGAAGATCTGTCTCTCTCCCCAGAACTTTAGGCCTATGGTTTGGAAAAAAGCTGAGATCTCCCCTCCTGGGAGGTGTTCCGAAAATGTAGGCAGCTGGAGTCTAAAGAGTGCCCTACCTAGAGGAAGTAAACTATGACTGTCATCCACAAAAGAGATGCGGTGAGTGACTGGTTGAGTTGGAAGTATACACATGAACCTTTCTTTTAATTTTGTCCTGCCTTAGAACCTAAATATTGAGATGCCACTAGAACCTCAACTGCTAAGAACCAATGTTCTGTTCAGCTAACATAGCCTGTGTTCAGAACTTCAGAAGGTACAGAGAGATACTTTCTCAGAGATGATACATTAAGAAGGAATTAGACTTTAAGCTGGTCATACTGTTGATGAGTAAATTTTCTTTTTGTTCAGCCGGCGGGCTGAATGAAAAAAATTTGCAGATTACTCCGTGCAAACAAATAAGGTGGATGGAGGAATCCCCCCAACTGAGCCATTGTATTCTGACAGCGGGACCCGGCACTGTCATAATACACTGAATAGTGGCTGCAGCCAATTGGCTGCAGCCACTGATTGACAAAAGCTTTCCAACTTCCAACAGAGACTGTACACACTGTCATTGCTGAACCAGCCAATTTGTATCAGTCTATGGCAAACTTTAGTTTGGTGTTTAAGACCATCCATGTTTTAGTTCCCTAGTCCCACCTCTATCCATATATCCATATTGCAATCTGAAAAAAAAAAAACTGTTTTTGTTTTGATCTCACTAAAGTGACTGTTGCCTATTCATTTTTTACCCTGAGAAAAGAACCATGTTTGGGACTAAGGGCCCATTCACATTGGGAACTGCGTGTGAATCACATAGGAACGCTGTGTGGTTCCTGTGCAATTCACATGCAGTTCTGTGCAGTGCGATTTTAGCCCTTTCATTTTTAATTGGCTGAAATTGCAGCACACAGCACCAAAAGTAGTGCATGCACTCTTTTTTTGAAACACACAGCAACTGCATCTCATGATACGTTTATACTATGCGATCAGGTGCAGGCCAGTTTGGGCAAACACATTATATTTGCAACCTGCATTTGGGGTGTCATTAACAGAATTCAGCTCTCCCACACTGCATTCTAGTGTAAATGGGACTTTAATTTGTCTAGGATGTTTTTGCCATGCAAGAGTGCTTTGGACATTTGCAACATAGCTATTGGTCATCTGGAGGTCAAATTTTATTAAACATAAGTACTAACAGAGCTACAGGTGCTTTTCACAATATATTTTTTCCTCTGTCTTTCTGAATCCTTATGCTGCGTACACGCGACCGTTTTTAATGTCATTGAAAAAACGACGTTTTTCACAACGTGATTCTTCTCAAGCCTGCCTTGCCTACACACTATCATGAAAAAAAATTCTAGAGCAAAGCGCGGTGACGTACGAAATGTACGACAGAACTATAAAGGGGAAGTTCCATTCGGATGGCGCCACCCTTTGGGCTGCTTTTGCTGATCCTCGTGTTAGTAAAGTTTGGTGAGAGACAATTCATGCTTTTCAGCCTTGTGCTCGTCAGTCTGTTACAGCGTGACGAATGTGCTATCTCCATTACGAACGCTAGTTTTACCAGAACGAGCGCTCCCGTCTCATCACTTGCTTCTGAGCATGCGCGTTTTTTTTCACGTCGTTAAAGCCTACACACGGCCGTTTTTCATGACGAGAAAAACGACGACGTGAAAAACGACGACAAAAATTAGAGCATGTTCCAAATTTTTAATGCCCATTTTTCACGCCATGAAAAATGCTCTGGAGCCCACACACAATCGTTTTTAATGACCAAATTAAAAAATGCCATTTTTCTCGTCATGAAAAACGGTTGTGTGTATGCGGCATAACACATTCACACTACTTATTTAACTTGAAAACAACATTATTTTGCTGTTCAGCACACATTAAAATCACGGACCACAAACTAGATATGAGTGTACACTTCAGGAGATAAGGGTTCATGTTTACTCATGCGAACTCACAACACCAACATATTAATTATCTTCATAACATTTTTTTTTTGCTCCTGTGCATTTCCTCTTAGAAAACCAGGTCCATTATGTAATCTACAGTGAAAGTAATGGACAAGGTTCACCTAATAGCCAGGTGTGGTTACTAAGAGGTCATCACGCAGAACTTACACTGCATAGTTACACCACATAAAAGTGTACACTAATGTGATGTCTTATAATATGTAATTTGGCAAACATTAAAAATGAACCCCTTCTCAACTACAAAAAGTAACTGACTATTAACTAAAGCCGGATGAATGTGAAAGCTGTTTTTATTATCGTTAGTAGTATCATATTCCATTTACCAAAGATGTACAACAAATAAATATGAAAGGAAATTATATTTCAGATCATATCCCAGTACAAAATTGCAGAATGTTATTAGGAAATATAAATATGATTGAGGAAGTCTTATATTCAGTGAAAATAAATCACATTGGTATTACAGAAAGGTAATATCAATGCAAACAAAATTAGCAATTTTAAAATGATTAAATGAATAATGACTGAAAAATAAAAAAAGTGACAAGTATCTAATAGAAAAAACATTAGCAATATAATAATAGATTTAAAACCTTAATTATAGATATTAAAATGATAAAAAAACTGACAAAAAATAAATACAGAAAGAGCAACCAACCTAATTCAAAAAATTAGGAGGTATAGATAAGGAATGAATAAAAAATCAAAGAATAAACAATGCCTATTAAGGAAAGAGAAATAAGAGGGTGCAATAACCCAGCGAAAAGTAAAATAATGGACCGATGAGCCAAAATTAAACAGGATTAAGGTTGAATATATCACAACACAGCACTTCATCAGAAGCTGACTAATTGACTCTAGTGATGAGCAAAACTGGGAGCTTTTGCTTCTAAGAAATGTGATACATTTTTGCTAAATGTTACCAGTTGGCAAAATGCGTTAAGGTCACTGGTAAAAGGAAACAAACAAGAATAAAGGATGGCGCTTACAATGCTGAATAAATGCAATAAATAAATTACATTCAAATAGTCATATGACTTCATGTGGCCATGAAGATGAACAGTAGGGATGAGCCGAACACCCCCCGGTTCGGTTCGCACCAGAACCTGCGAACGGACAGAAAGTTTGTGCAAACTTTAGAACCCTATTAAATACAATGGGACTCGAACGTTCGAAATCAAAAGTGCTAATTATCAAGGCTAATATGTAAGTTATTGTCCTAAAAAGGGTTTGGGGACCCGGGTTCTGCCCCAGGGGACATGTATCAATGCAAAAAAAAAGTTTTAAAAACTAACGTTTTTTCGGGAGCAGTGATTTTAATGATGCTTAAAGTGGGAAAAAAAGTGAAATATTCCTTTAACCACTTCCCGCCCAGTCAATAGACAATTGACGTCCGGGAAGTAGTTGTGTTATCCACACTGGACATCATATGACGTCCTGCGGGATAACAGCCGCTGCGCGCCCGGGGGGCACGCATCGCGGCGATCGGTGGAGCGGTGTGTCAGTCTGACACACCGCTACACTGATCTAGGTAAAGAGCTTCCGGCGGAGGCTTTTTACCACGTGATCAGCCGTGTCCAATCACGGCTGATCACAATGTAAACAGGAAGAGCCGTTGATCGGGTCTTCCTCACTCGCGTCTGACAGACGCGAGTAGAGGAGAGCCGATCGGCGGCTCTCCTGACAGGGGGGGTTTGCGCTGATTGTTTATCAGCGCAGCCCCCCTCGGATACCCACACTGGACCACCAGGGAAGCCCCCCAGGACCACCAGGGAACCCCAAGCATGTGGATGGCCAGGTAAGTCCCCCATGGCCATCCACATGCACAAAGAGATAAAAAATATATGCCAATCAGTGCCCACAAATGGGCACTGATTGGCACCATCATGGCACAAAAAAAATGCATGATGCCCAGCAATGCCAGCCACCAGTGCCACCTACCAGTGTCCATTAGTGCCACCTATCAGTGCCCATCCGTGCCCATCTGTGCCCATAAGTGCCCGCCTATCAGTGCCCATCCGTGCCACCTATCAGTGCCACCCATAAGTATCCATCAGTGCTGCCTATAAGTGCCCATCAGTGCCGCCTATGAGTGCCCATCAGTGCCCCCTATGAGTGCCCATCAGTGCCGCATACCAGTGCCACATATCAGCACCCATCAGTGCCGCCTATCAGTGCCCGTCAGTGCCGCCTATCAGTGCCCATCAGTGCCCATCATCAGTGCCACCTCATTGGTGCCACCTCATCGGTGCCCATCAGTGTCGCCTTATCAGTGCCCGTTAGTGCCGCCTTATCAGTGCCCGTCATTGAAGTAGAAAAGGTACTTATTTACAAAAAAAATAAACAGAAACAAAGAAAAACTTAGTTTTTTTCAAAATTTTCACTCTTTTTTATTTGTTATGTAAAAAATTAAAATCGCAGAGGCGATCAAATACCACCGAAAGAGAGCTCTATTTGTGGGAACAAAATGATAAAAAAAATTGTTTGGGTACAGTGTTGCATGACCGCGCAATTGTCATTCAAATTGCGACAGCGCTGAAAGCTCAAATTTGGCTTGGGCAGGAAGCTGTATAAGTGCATGGTATTGAAGTGGTTAAATATCATACCTGGGGGTTGTCTATAGTATGCCTGTGAAGTGGCACGTGTTTCCCATGTTTAGAACTGTCCCTGCACAAAATTACATTTCTAAAGGAAAAAAAGTCATTTAAAACTGCTTGCGGCTCTAATGTAATGTCTGGTCCCGGCAATATGGATGAAAATCATTGAGAAAAATGGCATGGGTACCCCCCCCCCCCAGCCCACTACCAGCCCCATTGGGTCTTGTATGGATATTAAGGGGAACCTCGGAACCAAATTAAATAAAGGCCCTATATACTCTAAACAGCAGTATACAGGCGGTGCAAACAAGACAGGGATTGTAGGTTTGTTTTTAAGTAGAATATGTTTGTAATTTAGAACAGGTACATTTTTTAAGTGTAGCTCCAGCCAAAAAATCTATTTTTAAGCTTTTTGGAAAACATAAGGAAGGGTTATCACCCCTGTAACATTTGTTTTGCTGTCTGTGCCCCTGTTCAGAACATTTCACCTCACTTTCCGTCCCAATGACAAATGTTTTTTGAAAATTTGCGGTTTTTACTGAAACAAGGATTGGTGATAAAGCATCAGTGGAGAGTTGACACCTTTTTCCCATATTAACTCTTACAGGAGAGAATTTCCCTTCCTAGGGGTAGATTTCCTCTCACTTCCTGTTGTCTCCTTCCGTTTGCAAGTAGGAGTAGTTTGTAAGTTGGATGTTTGAAAGTAGGGGACTGCCGTATATACTCTGCAGAAATTTGGCCCTTAGGTGTTGGTGTTGCCACAACACTGTAAGCCCTCACAGTTACTCTTGGTGGGCACTGGAACGCCCTGCTGTGAACTATTATATCAAGAATTGTAATTACATGCCGTTGTTGAACAGTGGTAGGAAAAATTGGGCCTTTGGTGGTGGTGGTGGTGCTGGTGCTGGTGCCACAACACTGTAAGTCCTCACAGTTCCTCTTGGTGGGCACAGGAATGGCCCCAGCTGTGAAATATTAGATCAAGAATTGTAATTAGATTAAAAATTGGGCCTTTGGTGGTGGTGCTGCCACAACACTGTAAGCCCTCACAGTTACTCTTGGTGGGTGCAGGAATGGGCCCTGCTGTGAATTATTAGTTTAAGAATTGTAATTACACACCCCTGTTAAACAGGGGCAGAAAAATTGGGCCTTAGGCACTGGTGCTGGTGCCACAACACTGCAACCCCTCACTGATACTGTAGTTGGAGCGCAGCAATGAGCCCTACTGCAAAGCATTGCATCAAAAATTGTAAATACACGTCCCTGTTAATCAGGGGCTGAAAAATTGGGCCTTAGCCACTGGTGGCGGTGCCCAGAACCAAAAATGTTCTTTCAAGCTATCAGCATGATTATTGAGGAGGAAGAGGATAGTCACTCAGCATAACAGGATAGTCACTCTGCATCAGCATAGACAGTCTTGAAGGGATCTGACATTTCAAAGAAAATTATTCTGTTACATCAGCATCAGGTGCTTGGTAGCTGGTGGTGATCCAAGACTGATTAATTTTTATGAAGGTCAGTCGATCGACCGAGTCGGTGGACAGGCGCACCCTGTGATCGGTTACAAAGCCTCCAGGAGCACTGAATGTGCGTTCCGAAAGAACGCTGGATGCAGAGTAGGCCAGTACCTCAATTGCATACTGTGCAAGCTCTGGCCAGTGATCCATCCTCAAGACCCAGTAACCCAGAGGATTTTCGGTGGGAAGGGTGTCCAAGTCTTATCTTGCCCCTAGGTATTCCTGCACCATGTAAACCAGACGCCGGCGATGGTTGCTGGAACCGATCATACCTTGGGGCTGCGGACTAAAAAATTGTCTGAACGCATCTGTCAGATGGCCACCTTCTCCACCGCTCTTTCTTTGACTGACCGAAGCCTCAGCAACACGTTGTCCAGGACCAGGAATTTGTAACCTCCCATTCTCTGGGAACGCATTGCACAGACCTTTCTGTAAGGCCTCCCGAAGATTCTTCATCCTCTGCTCCCTCTGCGATGGCAAGATAAGGTCCGCAACCCTACCCTTGTACCGTGGATCAAGGGGGGTTGCCAGCCAGTAATGATCCCTCTCCTTGGTCGCACGGATATGAGGATCCTTCCGCATGCTTTGCAGGATCAGGGAGGCCATGCAGCGTAGGTTTGCTGAGGCATTTGGTCCGGAGTCCTCTGGGTCACTCAGGACGACATGATCCGCAGCCACCTCCTCCCAGCCACGTACAAGTCCATGGATGTCTTGGGACTGTAATTGATCACTTGAAGACTGCTGCTGATGCTGAGTGCTAGGCTCCACCTCCATTATTGACACAATCCTCCTCCTCCTCCTCCTCGTCCTCTTCCTGTGTGATAGCCGGGCCAGCAGGAACACTGTCTGGATAAAGGGGGCCTTGAGAGGTAAGGAAGTCCTCCTCTTCCTCCCTCTGTTCTGCCTCAAGTGCCCTGTCCATTATTCCATGCAGCGTGTGCTTCAACAGGTGGACAAGAGGGACAGTGTCACTGATGCATGTACTGTCACTGCTCACCATCCTCGTGGCCTCCTCAAATGGTGCCAGGACAGTGCATGCATCCCTGATCATGGCCCACTGGCGTGGGGAAAAAATCCAAGCTCCCCTGACCCTGTCCTGGTGCCATATTGCAACAGATACTCATTGATGACCCTCTGCTGCGTGTGCAGCTGCTGCAGCATGGCCAATGTAGAGTTCCACCTGGTGGGCAGGTCACAGATTAGGCGGTTCTTGGGCAGGTTGTATTCCTTTTGCAGGTAAGCCAGCCGAGCACTGGCATTATATGACCGGCGGAAATGCCCACAGAGTTTTCTGGCCTGCTTCAGGACCTCCTGTAAGCCTGGGTACCTGCCCAAGAACCACCAAGTTAAGGACGTGAGCCAAACAGTGTACATGGGTCAGGTGTCCCTGTCGGAGGGCGGAGAGGAGTTTGGTTCCATTGTCGGAAACCACCATTCCTGGCTTAAGCTGGTGTGGCGTCAACCACCTCTAAACCTGCCCCTGCATAGCTGACAGAATCTCTGCCCCAGTGTGGCTCCTGTCCCCCAAGAACACCAGCTCAAGCACTGCATGGCATCTTTTTGCCTGCGTACTTGCGTAGCCCCTTGAACGCCTACGGAACACCGCTGGTTCCGAGGACAAAGCACAGGAAGAGGCCATGGAGGAAGAAGAAGAGGAGGGGTGGAGGAGAGAGGTGTGTCAGAATCACCAGTAGTAGCATTTTGGAGGTGTGGTGGCAGAACAACCTCCAACACTACTGCACCTTGTCCTGCATCCTTCCCAGCTGCCAGCAGAGTCACCCAATGCGCCGTGAAAGATAGGTAACGTCCCTGTCCATGCCTGGTGGACCATGAGTCAGCGGTAATATGCACCTTACCGCTGACCGCCCTGTCCAGCGAGGCATGGACATTGCCTTCCACATGCCGGTAGAGAGCCGGAATCGCCTTCCATGAGAAAAAGGAGTTTGGGAACTTGCCACTGAGGAACCGCACATTCCACAAACTCACGGAAGGGGGCAGAGTCTACCAACTGAAAAGGCAGCAGTTGAAGTGCTAGCAATTTAGCCAAGCCAGCATTCAACTGCTGTGCATGTGGATGGCTGGGAGCGAACTTCTTTCGGCGGTGCAGCAGCTGGGGCAGGGAAATTTGCCTGGTACAATCTGACATCAGTTTACCGATAGCAGATTGCCCGCAAGTACTTGGCTGTGACACACTTAATTCTACACCTTCATTCCTCTCAGTGCAGGTTTCAGAGAGGACTGAAGGTATAGTGGGGTTGGAGATCCCAGCTGATGAGGAGCAAGGAGAGGTCCGCTTTATTCTTTGGTGTGGGTCTTTTTTGTATGCTTGCCAACGGACTGCATGGCAGGTCGACATATGTCTGGTCAAGCACGTGGTGCCCAAGTGGCTCATGTTTTGGCCACGCAAGATACTCTTCAGACATAAGTTGCAAATAGCAATGGTGCGATCTGCTGCACACGTCTCAAAAAAGGCCCATACCAAAGAACTTTTGGAATAATGCGCAAAGACAGCAGCGCCCTGAACATGCGGAACACTGCGGTGTGATGCAGTCGGTTGGCTGCCCTTAAGCTGGCCCCTGGAGGGCATCCTGCCTCGTTGGAGATGTGCCTCCTCCTCCACCTCCTCCTCTCTTCTATCAGGCACCCACGTTGAGTCAGTGACCTCATCATCCCCTCACTCCTCATCACTGGAGCAAATCTGGCAGTATGCTGCAGCTGGGGGAACATGACTGCCAGATTGCTGTCCTTGTTGGGAACCCCCTCTCTCTGGGCTCACGTTACTGCCTTCCTCTAGCTGGGTACCATCATCGGAGCCTTCAAAACACTGGGCATCCTCCTGGAGCATGTACCCAACACTGTGGTCAAATAGTTTGGGGGCAGGGTTGCCAACTTTCAGTAAATTTATGAACAGTTTGTAAAATCTGTACTTTTTGCATCTGTCCTTGATTGTCTATGACGGACATGTAGGCTGCATCTCCGTAACTGACATTCATTACCAGATGTAACAACTATGGATTTTACAAACTGTTTGTAAATTTACTGAAAGTTGGTAACCCTGTTCGGGGGACTCCTCACGAGGACATGGTGGGGCTAGGGAAGGAGTAACTGATGCCATTGAGCCGAGGGAAGAGGCCGCTTTGGCAGATGCTTTGCCAGACAAAGTACCCTGAGCCTGGGTGAGAGAGGAGGAGGATGATGACGGCTTGGTCATCCACACTACCAAGTCTTCGGCATGTTGCAGGTCAACATGGCCAGCTGCCGAAAAGAAGGACAAGCGTGTCCCGTGGCCACGTGCTGATGAGTCCATGACCAGCACTGTTGCCTCTAGACACAAAGCCTGCTTGCCCTCTTTTATTGTCTCTTCACTGTCTGCCTCTCCTTGTTGGCCTTCCAGACATACTAATGGCCTGCAGTGAGATGTAGCTGCACAAAGCTGGGATGTATATATACTGATTATACTGCAGCTAGCATAATCAACTGCCTGCCTGTGGTATTAATATGATCAGAACACCAGCAATTGTCTTCAGGTATTTTTAGGTGCACACTGTGCAAAGGACACAGTACACTAACTGTAAATACTGAAGCTGCCTGCCTGTGGTAATAATATGATCAGAACACCAGCAATTGACTTCAGGTATTTTTAGGTACACACTGTGCAAAGGACACAGTACACTAACTGTAAATACTGAAGCTGCCTGCCTGTGGCATTAATATGATCAGAACACTAGCAATTGTCTTCAGGTATTTTTAGGTGCACACTGTGCGAAGGACACAATACACTAAGTGAAACACTGCAGCTAGCACAATCACCTGCCTGCCTGTCAGTATAGAGAATAACAGGAACGGATCTAGCTAAACTGAATACAGTGTATAAATATATATACAACACCTAGGATGCATATATATCCTCTACACACTGTAACTGCAGCTAACTGACTCGCCTGCCTGCTCTATTTAACTCAATATAAATGACACTGTCTCTCTCTTTAACCACCGCAACACACTACACAAGGCCGCCACGGAGGCGGCCTTATATAGTGTGGGGCGTGTACTAAACCCCCTGGGACATAATTGGCCAAAGCCACCCTGGCTTTGGCCAATTATGGCTCTCCGTTTTTTGCGTGCTGTGATTGGCCAAAGCATGCGGGTCATAGTGCATGCTTGGCCAATCATCAGCCAGCAATGCACTACAATGCCACAGTGAATTATGGGCCGTGACGCGCCACCCGAATTTGGCACGAACGGCCCATAATGTTCGAAATTCGGCAAACAGGCGATGTTCGAGTCGAACATGGGTTCGACTCGAACTCGAAGCTTATCCCTAATGAACATAATGTCATATCATGGTGATAGATAGAAAACTGTGGAAAATATAATCATAAATATAAAAAGTAATAAAATGAAATAATGTCCAATTATTAACACACCAAATAAGTGCTTCAGTATGTAGATATCTTCTAATCTTTCACCACTTGTGCTCATGGATGGCAACTCACCAGAGCTGTTTGACCACTTTTTACAGGAAGATAAAATAACACTTTTGATAACCAGTATGGTTCCTCAGCTGTGACCACTCCACTCCAGTACTCCCTCATGGTGTGGCTTGGATGGGTGAAATAACTCCACAGGAGACACAAAAAAAGATTCCATAGTGCAGTAAGGTTTATTTGGTGATGATAAAGGTAGGTATAAAAGATTTTGCACTCACATGTCACTGTGCCTAAACCTGCCACTAGTTGTGTAGAGCATGTGCGGATAATGCCTGTTGCTCTTACACTGGCGTGTGATCCATGCCTCACTCTCACTAGCAGGCCAGATTGGCAAGTGGCAGGTGTGAATAAATGGTGTAAAGTAAGGATGCTTTCAAAAAAAATATATTTTAATTGTTCATTTTTATTAATCTACAAAATGCAAAGTGAGCAAACAGAAGAAAAATCTATATCAAATCAATATTTGGTGTGACTACCATTTGGCTTCAAACCAGCATTAATTATTTACACTTGCACACTTTGTACACTTGCACAAAGTCAGGAATTTTGTAAAACTAGAGTCAGGTGTATGATTAACCAATTATACCAAACAAGGGCTAATGATCATCAATTTCATATGTAGGTTGAAACACAGTCATTAACTGAAACAGGAACAGCTATGTAGGAAGCTTAAAACTGGGCAAGGAACAGCCAGACTCGGCTACTAAGATGATATTGTGGAAGACAAATTCATGTCACATGTCATAAACTGTGGCAAGACTGAGCACAGCAACAAGAAACAAGGTAAGTTATATTGCATCAGCAAGGTTTCTTCCAGGCAAAGAATTCAAAGCAGACTGGAGTGTCAAGATGTGCTGTTCAAGCTCTTTTGATAAAGTATAAATAAATGGGCAATGTTGTGGACTGTAGACCCAGTGGTCAACCAAGGAAACTTAATGCAGCACATAAAAGACACGTTATGCTTACTTCTCCTCAACATCCAGCAATGCCATCAGCACAGAACTGGCAGAAACCAGTGGGACCCATGTACTCCCATCTAATTTCCAGAGAAGTCTGGCCAGAAATGGTCATCATGAAAGAATTCCATCCAAAAAGCCATAGCTCAGACGTGGAAATAAAGCTAAGAGACATAGGAGCTGGGGTGCAGAAAAATGACAAAAGGTGCTCAGGACTGATGAGTCGAAATTAGAAATAATTGACTATAGCCGGAGCCAGTTTGTTCGCCGAAGTAATGAGTGTCTGCAGCCAACAGTGAAGAATGGTGGAGGCTCCTTGCAAGTTTGGGGCTGCATTTCTGCAAATAGGATTTGAGATTTGGTGAGGATCAATGGTTTCCTCAATGCTGAGAAATATAGACAGATGCTTATCCATCATGCCATAACATTAGGGAGGTTGTGTGGATGGCTGGCCCCAAATTTATTCTGCAGCAGAACAACGACCCCAAACATACGGTGAATGTTATCAAGAGCTGTCTTCAGCGTAAAGAAGAACAAGAAGTCCTGGAAGTAATTAATGGTTTGGCCCCCACAGAGCTCTGATTTCAATATCATCGAGTCTGATTGGGACTACATGAAGAGGCAGAGAGATTTGAGGCAGCCTACATCCACGTAAGATCTGTGGTTAGTTCTCAAAGATGTTTGGAACAACTTTCCTCTTCTGTTCATTTATATTTTGTTAATTGATAAAAAAATAAACTATTAATATTTTTTTTTTAATATTACATACTGTCACCAGAGCAAGTGCAGAGTCACTATGATGACATTGTACTGCTTTTGCAGTGATCAGAGACAATGTCTAGCCTTCCAATATCCAATCAATTCAATCACCACTACACCGCTCCCAGGGTCACCATAAAGCCTCATTTGCATGTGCTGTGCTCTCTGAAGAGTGATCCATGTTCAGATCTCTCCTCAGGGAACATTTGACAGGCGGTGAGGAGGCGTTGTATCATCTCCTCACCACCTGCTTTAACCCCTAGGACCCCTCACAAGTGCCCTAATTCACTTGAATGGGTTGCGTTTGGTGGGTACTATGCCCTCCAAAAGTGACAGGGGTATAATTTGTGCCACAACTGCAAAGCACGGTACCCCTCTGCAGCTAAAGGGGGTAGCGGTTGGGGGGCATTTTACCACCTCCCATGCTTATGTGTTCATGAGCCCTAATAGTGAAGCCCATCACAGTGTTTATAAATGTGACTAGGCTGTAAAAAAGTCTCATATATGTGGTATTGCCATACTTGAAAGGAGTAACAGAATGTGTTTTGGGATGTAATTCTAAGTATGCCTAAGCTGTGTAGTAGAAAAATCCTGTTTCGTATCCTGTTTTATATATGTTTATATTACGCTCAAACAATTTTACTAGACTGTAAAGCATTGTCATTAATCAATTTAAATGTTATCTATGTTACAGCAATGTGTTTCCTTTGTTGTACTTGAAAAATGAATAAAAATGATTTAAAAAAATAAATATATATATTTTGATTCCACATTTTCCAAAAACGTATGGCAAAAAAATAAGGTCTTTAAAAGAATCATAATGGGGCTGATTTACTATAACTCCAGGAAGTACTGAGTACATCGCAAAAAATAGCTCAAATTTTTGACAATTAAAAATTCCATGCGCGAATTTGCGAATGAAAAAGAGCGCTATTAGCAGCAAACAAGTGTTAGTAAATGTGAAATCAGCGCTAATTAGCGAATCCGCGTACGCGCAAATGCCAATTTCTACTAAGTTTTTATATAGCACTGCACTGTAACCATGATCCATGTATGTGAAAGAAACATTTTTATATGAGATGTGCTCTATCTATTGATGTATATTGCAATTAGTATTCCTAGTTTTTTTCCTTCTTTTGCTAACGAATGCAGTTATGAAGGATTATTACATAGTAATGTCTGCTATTATGTAAAATTACATTTAGGTTACCTATTTGTTGTATGTTGTTTTTTGCATGTTTTTATTTTTTCATTTAGGTGGCTATAAAGCGGTAATTATTTATGTTCATTCTTTAATCATACTACACTATTATGCAGGTCTTGTACTTAGCACAATGGCTTAGTGGTCTGCTCCCATGTCTATACAGCTCTCATGTTACAAGTTCAAATACCAGCCAACCTACCATCCAACAGCTATGTTTATTATTTGCACAAGAAAATAAAATAAACAAACAAAGAAATGTAAACTGCCCATTAGCTAGTGTGTGATGTTTGGAAATCCACACCATAATATTATTGAATAAAAGTGCATTGGCTAATTGGCATTCACCTATTTTCAGCATATGCTGCTTTGGCTAATTGGCTAATTGGCATTTGCCTTTTTTCACCAATACAATCTTTTAGTATCTCTCTGTGGGATTTGAACCCATGAGTGCTTCAAAGCCTGAGTTTTTCAAGGTAGAAGTGCTGACCACTAGCCTATTGAGCGTAGCACAAACATCTACTAGTGAGTGTAGATTAAGGAGATATTTCTTGCACATACAGGTAAGCCTTAATCTAGGCTTACCTATAGATGCAAGTTGTCTAAGTGGGTTTACAACCACTTTAATATTATTGTAACAACCATGCTCATGCTGATGTGGCATTGGCTAATAGGCATTCGCCTCTTTTCAGCATATGCTGCTGAGTGTTTGATGGTGAGACTACTTTATATTCTAGGTATATTAGTACTCAGCACAGTGACTTAGGCCCCTTTCACACTTGTGCGACCTGAAAGTTGTGTGATTTTGATGCAACTTTAAGCAATGCCTGTGTAATCTTGAGGTCTATAGACGCATGAGTCGCAGGGAAAGCCGCGTAAACTTCCGTCTGCATTTTTTCTGCGATCCCAGGGAATGCCTGTCAACTCGTATCAAAGTCGGACCAAAGTAGTACAGGGACTACTTTGAAGTCGGTGTGACTTGAAGTTTCACAGATATAAATGGTACACATTGAAAATCATGGGGTATGACTTGTGATGCAACTCTGATGACCAAAGTCGCAGGAAAAGTCGCTCAAGTGTGAAAGTCAGCCCGACTTTGTGAGCGATTTCAGAGACATCAGTGCACTTTCCTGCACAGATGTCTAGTGAAATCACATAGGTCTCAACTGTCCCTGATTTGGACCAAAGTCCCTCTGTCCCTCTTTCCTCCTTCATTTTGTTCGGATCTGTATAGTTTGATATAAAATGCAATTTTTAGCTTTCAAAAAGTGTTTCCCAGTGCTAAACCTTTCATCTAATTTCTAAATTGCTATGTTTGTACATTCCCAAAGCCAATCTAAAGGGATATTATTGTTTAAAAAAAAAAGCACTTGGGGGTTTAACTAATATATATATATTTTTTAATAATTCTCCTTTAAGAAGGTGTTTTAGGAGGTGTGTACTATGCCTACATACTTTTGCTAATAGTTGTCCCTTATACCCATCTCAAAAAGTTGGGAGGTAAGAAATCGCCTCCTGAAGTCGCCCAAAGTAGTGTAGGAAATACTTTTGGGAATCTGTGTGGCGTCGCACCAATTCGGACAGTTCTATTGCCGTCAATAGGTGCCGATTTGGCCTGCAATTTGACATGTCAATTCAGAGCTATGTGAACATGGGTGAAGTTGCATAGATATGAATGGAACTCATGGGGGGGGGGATACTTTTAATGCGACTCTGAGGTCCAAAGCTGCATGAAAAGTCACATAAGTGTGAAAGTAACCTAATGAGATTAAATGATAGCACCTTTGAATAAAGCCCCATTTGCACTTGTGCGACCTTAAAATTGCACAGCTTTGCCATGACTTGAAGCAATGTCTGTGTTATCTTGTGGTGTATGGACTTCAAATCGCATCAAAGTCAAACCAAGGTAGTGCAGGGATGAATTTTCCCCACTTTCAGGATGCACAAGTGACAATCGGGCCAAATTCAAAGATATCCTTGAATCTCTTTCACACTGCTTCGACCTGAAAGTCACCCTAATTTGCTGCCACTTTGTCGCTGCAACTTGGCCCCAACTTCTGGGAATGCCTGTGTAATATTGCGCCCTATGTACCTCAAGTCACATGAGGCTCTGTTTCCACTATTGCAACCCTAAATTCGCATGATTTTGCCGCAGTTTTTGCCGTGATTTTGATGCGACTTGGAGCAATGCCTGTATATTCTTGAGGTCTATGGACCTCAAGTTGTATCAAAGTGGGTCCAAAGTAGTGCAGGTACTACTTTGAAGTCGCTGCGACTTGATGTCGCACAGATATGAACCATACTCATTGGAAATCATAGGGTATGACATGTCATGCAACTTTGCAGTCCCAAGTTGCATGACAAGTCCACTAGTGGAAACCGAGCCTGAAAGTCACACCAAAGTAGTACAAGGACTACTTTGAAGTTGGTCTGACTTAAAGTAGCACAGATATGAATGGTTATCATTGAGAATCATGAAAAGTCGCCCAACTGTGAATCAAATCATATATATTTTAATAGAAAGGAGCTCTCATTTATACTTGCATAGATTTACATCAGCAGAACAAATGCAGGAAGTAGTGATGTGTGCACATGGGCCAGAAGCAAATGTGTGGTGATACCAAACAAATCACTGAAACAAACCCACACCAAATCCACCCCCACCTTGAGCAAGCACAAGTACATATCTTACACTTACCCGGCAAATCAGCAGCACTTCCTCTATGCTAAAGAGTGAGCTCTCCATGTCCACCTAGATGGAGATCCTGACCAGCACAGGAACCTCCGGGTGATTACAATGACTCATTTCCGAGTCAGGAGGTGAAACCACGCTCTGTTGATTGCAGCTGCGAATATTTGATCTCAGAATTTATTATTTTTGATTATTTGCAGATATCATATGTAGAAATACAGATTTGCATATTTGAAGGTAAACTTAAGGGAGTTTGAAAAGGAATGGTGTCTCTGCCATAGCAGCAGGTGAATTACGAAGGCAAAAGGCCCGGTTTAAACTCTGCTTCACACTGACAGCGGGAGGAAATCGTTCAGCTGAACTCATACGATTTTCATTCCCGCATATCAGTCCCGACTGCAGGGGGGGACATCAGAGACATCTGTGCAGGTTTCTGCACTTATATCAATACAAATCACACCAATTAGAACAGCGCAATTGCCACCGATCTGACATGTCAAATTGCACCAATGTGAACCAGAGCTGACACACAACACTGTCTATCCTCCAGCTGAATTCATTACCTGCAATTCTCCACAGTTGTTATATATAAAGATTCCACCTTTATCATTTACTTGCAGGTGTGCTGAAGCCTAGGTTTACATTGGGGCGATTTGTCATGCACTTTCAGAAATCAAATCGCATGGCTAGTGGTGGCAATGGCACTGTTCCAATCGATGCAACCCCAATTTTGTGGCGCCGCACCGATTTCCAAAAGTAGTTCCTGAACTACTTTTGCCGATTTCAGGTGCGACTTTAATAGACATCTGTGTGGCTTCATACACAGATGTCTATCAAGTAGTACCTAAAATCGCGCTAGTTTAAGTAAAGTAGCGCGATTTCAAAGTAGCATCAATGTGAACAAGGGCAAAGAGATTCATTTTTTGGTGCAAAAATCCATATAGAAATAAAATAAGGATTTTGCACTTTGCCAAAAAAAAATAAAAAAAAAACACAAGCACACACACCAAAGCTCAATAACGTACTTTTATTTTGCTAGCAGAAACAAAATTAGGTACATTTACTAGATTCAAAAAAATTTGGACAGGATACATGGTGCTACATTTAGCAATTGGATTTTAAGGGCCCTGCTCATAGGAGCTTACAATCTAAAATTTGTCAAAACCTTAGAGTGCACACAGCTTTACTTTTAGTGTATAACAGGCAACACATCACATTTTTATCTACAAGATTATAGAAACATACTCAAGTTATTATTCTTACAAAGCATTCCAACATAATAATAAAAAAGACATGTTCAAAACCCCCACCCCACAATCCACATATACATACATTGGTGACCATGTTCTGCTGGAATCTGCATTACTGTGTACACGATTAAGCAATGAGATCCAAGAGTAGAAGGTCAGCAGATGCTTCCAAACGATTTTGCACGGTCAGACAGGAACAATATACACACAATTTTTGATTGAAAAAATGCACAAGAATTTTAGCAAATAACACTAGTTGGGGGGGGGGGTTTGTCAATCTGCACAATATCATTCCTTCTCCCCCCACAAATCCCAGCAAAAAACCTGGCCTTCTCAGACCAAACGACCCCCCATACTGCAGGCCTTTATATAAGAGAGGTTGTATTGTTAGCAAACTGACACACGCCCAATAGAAGTACACGCCCAATAGAAGTACACACCCACTAGAAGTACACGCCCACCAGTATCTTTCAATCTGTCCCTTCGTGTATGTCTAAAGTTATTTTACCTGATGGGCAGGAACACATAATACCATTTACAACTGTGTTAGCCCTTGGCTATGTGCATCAAATCTCTAACTACAGGCCAAAGATCCAAGTCCATTTGCATGCACATAAACAAAGCAACAGTTTTCTAAGCATATGTACCTGTGCAGTGTAAACCCTACAATTTTAAATGTCCAAGTCCCTGGGTATGATTAGTGCTAACAAACATTAACATCGGGCCCTGGCTCCAATGAGCTTCCAATCTAAAGTCCAAACTAAACTTTCTTACATTAGAGACTATTTTGACAGGAGACAAATAAAATACCAGCATGTCTCCAACATAAGCATTAGCATGTTGGGGAATTGAACCAGCAACCCCAGTGTTGCTAGACAGAATTGCTGCCCACTTAGCCACCAAGCAGCCTCACACATGTTCTCTGCATCTCTGTGGTGTGAACCAGCCCTAAGTCCATAGCCAAGTTCCGTGTCTCCAAGCAATATACAATATATTGGCCTAAGTATTGGGACACCTGCCTTTAAACGCACATGAACTGTAATCGCATCCCAGTCTTAGTCCGTAGGGTTCAATATTGAGTTGGCCCACCCTTTGCAGCTATAACAGCTTCAAGTCTTCTGGGAAGGCTGTCCACAAGGTTTAGGAGTGTGTCTATGGGAATGTTTGACCATTCTTCCAAGTGCATTTGTGAGGTCAGGCACTGATGTTGGACGAGGAGGCCTGGCCTGCAGTCTCCGCTCTAATTCATCCCCAAGGTGTTCTGTCGGGTTGAGGTCAGGACTCTGTCTAGGCCAGTCAAGTTCCTCCACCCCGAACTCACTCATCTATGTCTTTATGGACCTTGCTTTGTGTACTGGTCCAAATCATTTGGTGGAGGGGGATTATGGTGTGGGGTTGTTTTTCAGGGGTTGGGCTTGGCCCCTTAGTTCCAGTGAAGGGAACTCTTAAGGCATCAGCATACTGAGACATTTTGGACAATTTCATGCTCCCAACGTTGTGGGAACAGTTTGGGGATGGCCCCTTCCTGTTTCAACATGACTGCACACCAGTGCACAAAGCAAGGTCCATAAAGACATGGATGAGTGAGTTTGGGGTGGAGAAACTTGACTGGCCTGCACAGAGTCCTGACCTCAACCCGATAGAACTCCCTTTGGGATGAATTAGAGCAGAGACTGCGAGCCAGGCCTTCTCATCCAACATCAGTGCCTGGCCTCACAAATGCACTTCTGGAAGAATGATCAAACATTCCCATAGACACACTATACCTTGTGGACAGCCTTCCCAGCCTTCCCAGAAGCTGTTTTAGTTGCAAAGGGTGGGCCAAATCAAATTTTAACCCTACGGACTAAGACTGGGCTGCCATTAAAGTTCATGTGTGTAAAGGCAGGCGTCCCAATACTTTGGGCTAAATTGTGTATCTGGCAAGATTTACAGTGGTGGTGGAACCCTCCTACACATAAATACAAGATTTAGACATAGTTTTAGGACCTGGGATATAAGACAACTTCTCTACATGAAGCAGCATGTTTGGGATTTGAACCCAGACACTCAGGGATGCTAAACAGAAGTTCTAACCTCTCAGCCACGGAGCTACCACATGTGGAAACCTCCTACACATAAATACACATAAATACTGCATTTATTTGGACATACAGGTGATGTAATTACATTACTCAAGAGTTATTCGTCTTGATTTATTCTGTGATATTTGGTGTTTTTTTGTGCGTGAGTTTAGAATAGTGATATTACGCTCAAATTTTGGGGAATTACATTTTTATTTCTGATGTTGGAACACATATCAAATTTTTGGGGCTCAAATTATGATTATTTAGAAATAATAAAAAGCACAAAAAAATGTGACTAATTTTAAATTTGCATCAGCAATGGTATTGATTGTGGTTTGTAAAGACACCTGTGTGAGTTGGGTAAAGATTAGTGTGAGATGGAGAGTAACTAGTTAAAGTGGCAGAGAAAAATATATTTTATCAAAACATTCCACATTCTAGCTTTCTTTAAAAACTAAATATTTTAATTAGAAGAAACATTGTTGCAAAGGAAAATTTATTTCAGAGAAAGATACATTTCATCTCAACATTAAAAGGGATTTATTTGTGAAAGTTACAATTGTATCATTAGAATCAATGGCTAAAACTTGCATTGGACTAAAATAGCTCAGATTTTCACTTCCAAAACATGCTCTTTAATTAGCTCTCATTTCGGTATTTACTATAACTCTTGTGAAAAAAGTCACTTGAGTTAAAATTTGAGTTATATTAGCTCTGGGCATGTTCAGTTTAGCTTGCAAATAGTTGTCCAAAAACTGGCATTTTTTTATTTCTCAGACTTTTAAAGATATTTCAGTGTAGAAATCACTTTTTCACACAGTTTAAAAGCAGATTATCTTTAAATAATATACCAAAATGTGATAGGTAGTCAGGAAATTTTCGGCCCCTTTTTGCAGCTAGGCTGTGAAAAAGTCTCATACGTGGTATTGCCATACTCAGGAGGAGTAACAGAATGTGTTTTAAGGTTTAATTCTAAGTATGCCTATGCTGTGTATTAGAAATATCTTATTGATTGACAACTTTGTGCAATGAAATATATTTTCATATTCTTTCCTGCATTTTCCAAAAACTTGTGGCAAAAACATTTTCAAAAGACTCACTATGCCTTTCCGAAAATACCTTGGGGTATTTGCTTTTCAAAATGGGGTCATTTTGTGTGTGTTTTTCCTGTCCTGGCACTTTGAGAACCTAAGAAATGTGACCAGGAAAAGTAGCCAGGAAATTCAATACATAAGTTATGCATGAAAGTCCAAAGTTGCTCCTGGGAGCCTCTGTGCATCTTGTGCATCTTGGCTGTGAAAAAGTCTCACACATGTAGTATCCTCAAACTCAGGAAACATAGAGCAATGTGTTTTGGGGTGATATTGTGGGTATGCCTATGCTGTGTGTGAGAAATAACTTGTTAAATTGACAAATGTGTGAAAAAAAATATTTAAGAACCACTTCCAGCCCAAGGACGTCATATGAGGTCTTTGAATTTCATTGGGAATATCTATCTGAATGATGCCTGCAGCTACAGGCATCATTCAGACATCCTTGTTTTCTGCCGGCAATTTTGTGCACCATAATAACGATCATAGCAGCAGTTCCGCCGCTTGATCGTTCTTACAGGCGACGGGAGGGGACACTCCCACCACCATCCGATGCTTCTCCGTGTTTTCTCGTGCCACCGGGTACCCGGAGTAAGAATCAGCTGCCGTCGGATTACGACCATAGCAATTTTAAAGCGTGGCATGTTAGGTATTTATTTACTCAGCGTAACATCATCTTTCACATTATACAATAAAATTGGGCTAACTTTACTGTTTTTTTTTTTTTTTTTAATTCATGAAACTGTTTTTTTTACAAAAAAAAAAAAGCGTTTGAAAAATTGTTGCGCAATTACTGTGCGAGATAAAAAGTTGCAACAACCTCCATTTTATTCCCTAGGGTGTCTGCAAAAAAACATATATAATGTTTGGGGGTTCTGAGTAATTTTCTAGCAAAAAAATGATGATTTTTACATGTAGGAGAGGAGTGCCAAAATAGGCCCGGTATGGAAGTGGTTAAATTCTTAATTTTCCAGAAAACTGTGGCAAAAAATTTCAAACTTCAAAAAATTCACTATGCTTCTTACTAAATACCCTGGGCTGTGTACTTTTCAAAAGGGGATCGTGTTGGGGGTATTTGTACTATTTGGCATTTTAGGGCCTCAAGAAATAAGATAATCAGTCAGTACATCAGCATTGATCAATTTTCAAATATATGCCATAGTTTGTAGACTATAACTTTCATATAGACTAAATAATGTACACTGAAATGTAGCAGAATACATTTTTTCCTAAATGTATGAAGAAAGATTTTTTATTTGTTCATCATGGACTGTGAAAACATTAGCATTTTATTTGGAAATTATTATACTATTAGGCTCCATGTACACAGAAGCTGATAAACTGCAGTTTATTGTCGTTTTGGCGTTTTTTTAAAAAGCCCATTAACTGCACTATATGTTAGCCTATGTGTTCATGTACACATAACGTTTTTTAGCTTTAATGAGCAGTGGAGTTAATGGGCTTTTTTCTGAACGCAAGAAATTTGCGTTCAAAATGCTGCTTTTCGGCAGAAAAAACGCAAAAAAAACGCAAAACGTAGAAAAACGGTCAAAAACTGTCAAAAACGTTGGTCGCGAGCGTTTTTTTGCGTTTTTTGATCCATTGAAAAAAAAAAAAAGGTTAAGACAGCTACACTGAAAAACGCTAATAAACGCTAGTAAAAAAACGCTGATAAAAGCTAGCTTTTTCTGCTGCTTTAAAAACCACAGTTTTTGAGCTTCTGTGTACATGGAGCCTAATACACGTTTATATAGCGTCTACAGTTTACGCATCGTTTACAATGTAGAGGGGGGACAGCACAATTACAGTACAGTTCAATACAGAAGGAACAGGAGGGCCCTGCTCGTAGAGCTTACATTCTAAAGGGGGAAGGGGGGTGGTACAAAAGGCTGCAGAGAATGATTTGATGGGGGTGGCTCCGAAATCAATGTCCCAGAGTCTGGAGGAAGATTGTAGAGGCACAGAGATTTCATTTTGCAGCAGGACTGGGCACCTCCCCACACTGCCAAAAATACCAATACAGTCAATCCGTGGTTTGAGAGTAACTTGGTTTGAGAGCGTTTTGCAAGACAAGCAAAATTTTTAAATACATTTTGACTTGATATACAAGCAATGTCTTGATATACAAGAAGCGTTATGTCACAACTGAGTATAAAAGAGAAGAGAAGCGCCTCTAAGTGTAGCAATATGGTTACATTTAATAAGGTTACAACATTTAGCAACATATTTCTACACTTAGAGGCGCCTCTCTTCTCTTTTATACTCTCTAGCTCCTGCTGGATTTTGCTTCTAATCCCCTTGTGGACACTTCCATTTGTGGATGGACATTTTATGGTTACACAACCTGGTCACATTGCTATAATCTTTTTATATGGACTATAAACTGATGGGCCTATGAATAAATGATTGTGGAACAAATCATTTTAGTTCCCATTATTTCTTATGGGGAAATTTGCTTTGATATACAAGTGCTTTGGATTACAAGCATGTTTCCGGAAACAAATTATGCTCGCAATCCAAAGTTTTACTGTAGCTGGTTTAATAATCGTGGTATCACTGTGCTTACAGGAAAAAACACCTCAAAAACCAGCGCACAATAGGCTTCAATGCAATTATGAAAATGGCAGATGGCCCTTTATTATATAAAAATCAAGTTAGTCAAGCAGGGGACTAGGCAAGTTCCTGTGTAAATTGTACAGGACGCCAAGGTTGGGTCCTGGACGGGTGCTATATAGTAGGGTTGTGCAATTCGTTTCGTAACGAATCAAAATTCGTCCGAATTTAGCAACTTTCGGACATTCGGAAGCATTCGAATTTCCGAACAGAGCAATTACGAATAAAACCGAATCCGAAATAAATTATACCGCAAAATAGCGAATGCCCGAAGGTCTTCGGCATAATTCGTTATGAAAAAAGTTACGAATGTACGAATCCATTCGAAGCACAATAACACTCACTCTGCTCTCTGCTTCTCCCTCACCATGCTGAACTCCCTCTCAAAATGGTGTACAGGGGCGGAGGCTATAGCCGCATGAAAAAACGAAAGTAAAATACGAGATTTCAAATCCATTCGAAGCACAATAACACTCACTCTGCTCTGCTCTCTGCTTCTCCCTCACCGTGCTGAACCCTCTCAAAATGGTGTACAGGGGCGGAGCCTATAGCCGCATGTAAAAAACGAAAGTAAAATACGAGATTTCGAATCGTTACAAATAACCGCTATGTATTTAGAAAAGTACAAATCCATTCGAAGCACATTAGGCATAATAGGCAGCGTCGTTGTGAGAGAGACACGGAAAATTACGAATCAACGAACCCAAAAAAAGTTACGAAAGTAGGAGTTGTGTCCAGAATCAACGAAAAACAACGTACTCTACCGAAAGTACGAATTATAAAGCAACAAAAAATTCAACGAAAAATGTCGCTTGCAAAAATACGAATGAGTCCGAACACGAAAAATCCCGTCTAGCAAAATTACGAATGATTACGAATCAACAGGACCGGAAAGAAACGAACCGAAACGGAACGAATTTTTCCGTTGTGCACAAGTCTACTATATAGCACCAATATTTGGGTTATGGTCCCTTTAATGAGTAGTAATGGTGCTCAGGAGGTCGCCCAGAATGGGTGAGGAGTTCCGGGCAAAATAAATAGCCCAGAGAGGACTGGCTTGCAGTCCTCTTTGTATTAATAGAGAGGTATTTGGGGCCCGGAATTTCGGAGGCTCTAAAGTGACATTCGGGTGGGATAGAGCCTCCACTCCTGACCACTGAGAGTCAGCACACAGGGGGTTAAGGGCTTCCAGGAAAACAGCTCATATAACAGGTAGTAGTGCTAGAGGTGTGAGAGAGGAGTATGAGGATTGCACCTGAGATGAGCTGTGTGTCTGCTAGGAGCTGGTAAAGTTCAGCAAGAGCCCTGGAAGTTCCCCTACAAACTGTATGTGCCTTTTTCTTTGATTTATACTTGTGCTGAAGACAAGCCAGACTTTGTTTTGATATTTTTCTGTGTGCTGAATCAAGCTTGTTTCTTTTGGTTTGTTCACGAATAAAAGCCTTTCTGCTCAAAGTACAACGGTTTATGCACTTAGTCCCGTGGAGCTATAACCCCCAAAGTTCACAACTGGTGCCTTAGATGCGTGCAAAGTGCATTTGCAGCTGCAAAAACCGTTTAAAACAAACTGACATTTAAAGAGACAGGGTGCTTATGTCATGTCTTGGGTGAAGTCAGCTCAGACATTGCAGACAGCAGACAAAGGCATGGAGGAGGTCATCAAGGCTTTGGCACAAGCCACTGTGACCCAACAGCAAGCCACTGCGGCCCAACAACAAGCTCTAGCAGAGGCAAACCTTCGCCATGAGGAAGCGATGGCTCAGCAGCAGGAAAGTACACGGCTGCTAGCCGCCCAGTTTACGGCCCAGCAGGGGTCCACTCAAGCACAGGTGGCCGCAAGGCAGGAGGCAGTACAGCGGCTGGCTCAGGGACGAGAGCAAGTGGTCGTTGCCGCTGGCAACCAAGTGTCCGTGAGAGCCACTCATTTTTTACAAAAGCTAACGCCCAGTGATGACGTAGAAGCTTTTCTCACTACCTTTGAAAGGATAGCAGAGAGAGAGGGGTGGCCCCGTGACCAATGGGCTGGTATTATCTCCCCTTTTCTCACCGGTGACCCGCAAAAGGCTTATTTTGACCTCCCATCTGAGCACATCAGCGACTATGAGCGGCTGAAAGCAGAGATCCTGGCCCGCCTGGGAGTGACCACAGCCATCCGGGCTCAGAGGGTGCATCGCTGGCGGTACAAACCTGACCGACCACGTAGGTCCCAAATGCACAAACTAGTGCAGCTGGTGAAAAAATGGCTGCAGCTGGAAAAATTATCGGGCCCACAAATGGTAGAACGGGTGGTGATGGATTGGTACCTGTGGTCCCTCCCAGATGACCTACAGCGCTGGGTAAGCCATGGAGACCCTGCAACTGCTGACCAGCTGGTTGAGTTGGTCGAAAGGTACACAGTGGTAGAGGACCTGCTTGGGCCTGCCAAGCATCGGGAACCCACACCAAGGGCAACCAGACCAGCCACAGCACCTAGGAGAGAAGCCCTGCCTGACATTGGAACCCGCAAACCTGCATCATCTTCCGCAGAACCACGAAGGTTGGTTCCCATCCCACGGATGGGGGACCTACAGTGTTGGCGATGTCGGTCCTGGGGGCATACCCGGGCACAGTGCCCGCTGCAGGAGGAGCCTATGGACTGTGGGACCGGTCGGAGAAGCTCCTTCTATGTTCAAAGAGTGTGTGCCACTCATCTTGATCTGGCTGAAGGACGGTTCGAGTGTGAAGTGTGGGTGAACCACCTTCCTGCTAAAGCGCTACTGGACTCCGGTAGCATGATAACACTGGTACATGGCAGGGTGCTCGGGAGACTCGGCCCAGTGAATAAGACTCTACGGGTAGTGTGTATCCATGGGGACACCAGGGAGTACCCCCTGGTCCCGGTAACAGTTTCCTATGGCCATATTTCAGTTACACAAGAGGTTGGGGTGGTAAAGAGTTTAATACATGACATCATAGTGGGGCGGGACTGTCCACTATTCCTTGAACTATGGAACCAGGTACAGATAGGGCTGCCCGGAGAACTGGGGACACTGGGCCGGGAAGGGACAGAGTCTGAGGGATCCGGGCCGGAAACCCCCACAAATATGGAGCTACCTGTCACTGACAATGAAGTTACAGAAAATACTAATTTGGATGATAATGTTTCTGTTCCAGGTCTTAAAACCGAGTGGATCTCTGAGGGGGGGGAGTTTTCCCATTACAAGTCATGCTGGGGTAGGAAGATGAGGAGCTCTCTCCGGCTGAGGAGGAGGAGGGGGAAACATCCTCGAGGCCAGTGCATCCAGACCTGGATGTATCAAGGGGTGCATTTGGCACCGCCCAATTACAGGATCCTACCTTGATTAATGCTCGAGAGCAGGTTTCTGTCATTGATGGGGTCTCACAAGTGCCAGGGGCAGATCAGAGGTTTCCTCATTTTGCATTGAAGGGGGACTTGGTATATCGGGTAGCTGAGAGCCGAGGGGAAACTGTAGAGCAGTTGCTAGTTCCCCAACTATATAGGCGGATGCTCCTTGATCTAGCCCACAACGACGCACTGGGAGGACACCTGGGGGCAGAGAAAACAGAGGCCAGGATAACCGACCGGTTCTACTGGCCAGGAGCGAAGGTCGAGGTTAAAAGATATTGTGCATCTTGTCCCATTTGCCAGTTAACTGCCCCAGTGCCCCACTATAGAAACCCTCTAGCACCCTTGCCAATTATTGAGGTCCCATTCGAGTGGATCGCTATGGATCTGGTGGGACCCCTGGTAAAGTCGGCAAGGGGGCACCAATACATATTAGTCATCCTAGATTACGCAACTAGGTATCCAGAAGCAATCCCTTTGAGGAAAGCTTCCTCTAAGGCCATTGCCCGGGAGTTGTTTCAAATGTTCTCACGAACGGGGTTCCCCAAAGAGATGCTGACGGACCAGGGCACCCCTTTTATTTCAAAGGTGATGGCGGACTTGTGTAAACTGTTTCAGATTAAGCAGTTGCGGACGTCCGTTTATCACCCGCAGACCGATGGCCTAGTCGAGAGGTTTAATAAAACCCTAAAGTCCATGTTGAAAAGAGTGGTCCAAAAAGACGGGAAGGATTGGGATATGTTACTCCCTGCCTTGTTGTTTGCCATCCGGGAGGTTCCACAAGCATCCACGGGCTTCTCACCATTTGAGCTAGTGTATGGACGAAGGCCCCGGGGGTTGCTCGACCTAGTAAAAGAAACGTGGGAAAGTGAGTCCTCACCACATAAAACCGTGGTAGAGCATATCTCTCAAATGTGAGAGAGGGTGGCTAAGGTGATGCCGCTGGTGAGGGAGCACATGCAGAAGGCTCAGGATGCCCAAAGAAGAGTGTACAACCGGTCGGCTAAAATTAGACAATTTCAAGTAGGAGAACGGGTTGCTGTTCTAATACCCACGGTGGAGAGCAAATTCTTAGCCAAGTGGCAAGGTCCGTTTGAGGTAGTAGAGAAAGTAAGTGAGGTGAACTACAAAGTCCACCAGCCAGGGAAAAGAAAACCCTACCAGATCTATCACGTGAATTTATTGAAACCCTGGAGAGACAGAGAACAGGTATCTGCGGTGGTAGGGGTACAGTCAGGGGACCATGCAGGGATCGACCTGGTGCAGGTTGCTGCCACCCTGACTAGACCCCAAACCCAGCAAGCAAAAGAGTTTCTGCAAAGAAATAGGGTCATGTTTTCAGAATTGCCCGGGCTCACCAACGTCATCAGACATGACATTGTAACTGAACCCAATGTAAAAATCCGGTTAAAGCCTTACCGTACCCCAGAAGCTCATAGGGTGGCGGTATCTGATGAAGTTAAAAGAATGCTCGAACTTGAAATCATTGAAAAGTCACAGAGCGAGTGGTCGAGTCCAATCGTGTTGGTACCCAAACCCAACGGCACCCTCCACTTCTGTAACGACTTTAGAAAACTTAATGAAGTCTCCAAATTTGATGCGTATCCCATGCCACGGGTAGATGAGCTAATTGAGAGGTTAGGTCCTGCCAGGTACATCACCACGCTGGACCTCACGAAAGGGTACTGGCAGATCCCCCTGACCAAGGAAGCCAGGGAGAAAACAGCCTTCTCCACCCCGGAAGGCCACTTCCAATACAAAAGGATGCCATTTGGTCTACACTCTGCCCCTGCCACGTTCCAAAGGGCCATGGACAAAACGTTGCACCCACATCAACAGTATGCTTCTGTCTACTTAGATGACATAGTCATCTTCAGCACTGATTGGGAGTCCCATCTTCCCTGGGTTCAGGCAGTGGTAGACTCCTTGAGAAGAGCAGGGTTCACCATCAATCCGGAGAAGTGTGCATTGGAATGGAGGAAGCCAAGTACCTAGGGTATATCGTGGGTAGGGGGTTGGTGAAGCCCCAAATGAGTAAGGTGGAAGCCATACAGGACTGGCCCCGTCCCCTAACCAAGAAGCAGGTCAGAGCGTTTTTGGGCATAGTTGGCTATTACAGGAGGTTTGTCCCCAACTTCGCCACCATTGCTGCACCGCTGACTGACTTGACCAAGGGCAGAAAGTCAGTGATGATAAAGTGGAATGCCGAAGCCGAGAAAGCTTTTCAAAAGCTTAAGACGGCATTATGCCAGGATCCGGTGCTGGTAGCTCCGGACTTCGCAAAAGATTTTGTAGTGCAGACAGACGCTTCAAGTGAGGGATTGGGAGCAGTCTTGTCGCAGGAAAGCAATGGGGAAGAGCATCCCGTAGTTTTTCTTAGCAGGAAGCTGACGGCAGCTGAGAAAAACTACGCTGTGGTAGAGCGGGAGTGTCTGGCCATCAAGTGGGCTTTGGACTTCCTACGATATTTCCTCCTAGGTAGGAGGTTTCGCTTGATGTCAGACCACACTCCTCTTACCTGGATGAGACAAAACAAGCACACCAATGCCAGGGTGACAAGGTGGTTTCTTTCTCTCCAGGAGTTCAATTTTGTGGTAGAACACAGACCCGGGAGACAAAATCAGAATGCCGATGCCCTCTCCCGAGTCCATTGTATGATATCGAGTGGTGCCTCCAACACCTCCGCATTGAGGCAGAGGGGGGGATATGTACAGGATGCCAAGGTTGGGTCCTGGACGGGTGCTATATAGCACCAATATTTGGGTTATGGTCCCTTTAATGAGTAGTAATGGTGCTCAGGAGGTCGCCCAGAATGGGTAAGGAGTTCCGGGCAAAATAAATAGCCCAGAGAGGACTGGCTTGCAGTCCACTTTGTATTAATAGAGAGGTATTTGGGGCCCGGAATTTCGGAGGCTCTAAAGTGACATTCGGGTGGGATAGAGCCTCCACTCCTGACCACTGAGAGTCAGCACACAGGGGGTTAAGGGCTTCCAGGAATACAGCTCATATAACAGGAAGTAGTGCTAGAGGTGTGAGAGAGGAGTATGAGGATTGCACCTGAGATGAGCTGTGTGTCTGCTAGGAGCTGGTAAAGTTCAGCAAGAGCCCTGGAAGTTCCCCTACAAACTGTATGTGCCTTTTTCTTTGATTTATACTTGTGCTGAAGACAAGCCGGACTTTGTTTTGATATTTTTCTGTGTGCTGAATCAAGCTTGTTTCTTTTGGTTTGTTCACGAATAAAAGCCTTTCTGCTCAAAGTACAACGGTTTATGCACTTAGTCCCGTGGAGCTATAACCCCCAAAGTTTACAAAATGTACAACATACAAAAAAGTCAAAAACTGAATATAAAAACAGGAGATAATATGTAAAAAGAATGTGTAAAATTGGGACCTGACATCCACTGACGAGAGGAGCTGAATCCAGGCTGTAGAAGATCAGCATATGAGCCTGCAGCGGGGGATGGGAGAATGAGAACACAGCCACCTGGCTCACTGGAGCTCAAGTGAGCCTGTAGATGAAAAACCCACAGGAAAGCGGAAGGCACAGGGACTTGTAGTGCAACTGAAACGGCAGGTTGTCATCCGATGATATGGAAGCCGTGATAGAATCAAGCAGGGTTGCACAAGGTACATGAGAGCAGACAGGCTGAGGTCTGCAGGCTTCTGCGGGTGGACGATCCAGGAGAACACTCTATGCGGTGTGTGGTGAACACAATCAGGCAGCACTTCCACTGGTGAAAGCAGACCAGCTGCGTGGCCAGCAGGAGGAAGCAGGAGGGAGGGCTGGAAGCCGCAAATCCGTGACTCCGGAAGGGAGAAATCCACAAGGCAGGAAGACAAAGCACTGATGGTGAAAGGACAGTGTCAACTGCTGCCTTTTCAGTTGGTAGACTCGGCCCCCTTCCGTGAGTTTGTGCAATGTGCGGTTCCTCAGTGGCAGGTTCCCAAACGCCACTTTTTCGCACGGAAGGCGATTCCGGCTCTCTACAGGCATGTGGAAGGCAATGTCTTGGCCTCGCTGGACAGGGCGGTCAGCGGTAAGGTGCATATTACCGCTGACTCATGGTCCAGCAGGCATGGACAGGGACGTTACCTTTCTTTCACGGCCCATTGGGTCACTCTTTTGGCAGCTGGGAAGGATGCAGGACAAGGTGCAGTAGTGTTGGAGGTTGTTCCACCGCCACGCCTCCAAAATGCTACTACTGGTTGTGAAACACCTCTCTCCTCCACCCCCTCCTCTTCTTCTTCCTCCATGGCCTCTTCCTGTGGTTTGTCCTCGGAACCAGCGGTGCTCCGTAGGCGTTCAAGGGGCTACGCAAGTACGCAGGCAAAAAGATGCCATGCCGTGCTTGCGCTGGTGTGTTTGGGGGACAGGAGCCACACTGGGGCAGAGGTCCTGTCTGCTCTGCAGGGGCAGGCCGAGAGGTGGTTGATGCCACGCCAGCTTAAGCCAGGAATGGTGGTTTGCGACAATGGCACCAACCTCCTCTCCGCCCTCCGACAGGGACAACTGACCCATGTGCCCTGTATGGCTCACGTCCTTAACCTGGTGGTGCAGCGGTTCTTGGGCAGGTACCCGGGCTTACAGGATGTCCTGAGGCAGGCCAGGAAAGTCTGTGTGCATTTCCGCAGATCTTATAATGCCAGTGCTCGCCTGGCTGAGCTTCAAAAGGAGTTGAACCTGCCCAAGAACCCGCCTTATATGTGACATGCCCACCAGGTGGAACTCAACGTTGGCCATGCTGCAGCGGCTGCACATGCAGCAGAGGGCCATCAATGAGTACCTGTGTGACTACGGCACCAGGACAGGGTCAGGGGAGCTCGGGTTTTTTTCACCACGCCAGTGGGGCATGATCAGGGATGCATGCACTGTCCTGGCACCATTTGAGGAGGCCACGAGGATGGTGAGCAGTGACAGTGCATGCATCAGTGACACTGTACCTCTTGTCCACCTGTTGGAGCACACACTGCGTGGAATAATGGACAGGGCACTTGAGGCAGAACAGAGGCAGGAAGAGGAGGACTTCCTTGCCTCTCAAGGCCCCCTTTACCCAGACAGTGTTCCTTCTGTCCCACCCATCGCACAGGAAGAGGAGGAGGAGGAGGAGGAGGAGGAGGATTGTGTCAGCATGGAGGTGGAGGCTGGCACTCAGCATCATCAGCAGCAGTCTTTTAGGGATGATTTACAGTCCCAAGAAACCAGTGGACTTGTACGTGGCTGGGAGGAGGTGGCTGCGGATCATGTCGTCCTTAGTGACCCAGAGGACTCCGGACTGAATGCCTCAGCTAACCTACGCTGCATGGCCTCCCTGATCCTGCAAAGTCTGCGGAAGGATCCTCGTATTCTTCGGATCAAGGAGAGGGACCATTACTGGCTGGCCACTCTCCTTGATCCACGGTACAAGGGTAAGGTTGCGGACCTTATCGTACCGTCGCAGAGGGAGCAGAGGATGAGACAACTCCGGGAGGCCTTGCAGAAAGGTCTGTGCAACGCGTTCCCAGAGACTGGGAGGTTACAAACTCCTGGTCCTGGACAACGAGTTGCTGAGGCTTCGGGCAGTCAAAGAAGGAGCGGTGGGGAAGGTGGCCGTCTGACCGATGCGTTCAGACAATTCTTTAGTCCGCAGCCCCAAAGTATGATCGGTTCCAGCAACCATCGCCAGCGTCTGATATACATGGTCCAGGAATACCTAGGGGCAAGGTCAGACTTGGACACCTTCCCCACCGAAAATCCTCTGGCTTACTGGGTCTTGAGGATGGATCACTGGCCAGAGCTTGCACAGTATGCAATTGAGCTACTGGCCTGTCCTGCATCCAGCGTTCTTTCAGAACGCACATTCAGTGCTGCTGGAGGATTTGTCACGGATCACAGGGTGCGCCTGTCCACCGACTCGGTTGATTGACTGACTTTCATCAAGATGAACCAGTCTTGGATCACCACCAGCTACCACACACCAGATGCTGATATAACAGACTAATTGATTTTAAAATGTCACATCCCTTCAAGACTGATGCTGATGCTGAGTGCCTGTGCTGTTATGTTGACTGGTTATCATCCTCCTCCTCCTCCTCCTCAATGATACGATTAACGATGATAGCTTGGAAGATCATTTTGGTTTATGGGTGACGCCACCAGTGGCTAAGGCCCAATTTTTCAGCCCCTGTTCAACAGGGGCGTGTAATTAAAATTTTTGATGCAATACTTTGCAACAGGCCTCATTGCTGTGCTCCAAGTACAGTATCTGTGAGGGGTTGCAGTGTTGTGCCACCAGTGCCTAAGGCCCAATTTTTCAGCCCCTGTTCAACAGGGGCATGCAATTATAATTATTGATCTAATAATTCACAGCAGGGCCCATTGCTGCGCCCACAAAGAGTAACTGTCAGGCCTTACAGTGTTGTGGCACCAGCACCACCATCACCACCACCACCACCACCAAAGGCCCAATTTTTAAGCCCCTGCTCAACAGGGGCATGCAATTATAATTATTGATATAATAATTCACAGCAGGGCCCATTGCTGCGCCCACCAAGAGTAACTGTCAGGCCTTACAGTGTTGTGGCACCAGCACCACCATCACCACCACCACCACCACCAAAGGCCCAATTTTTCTGCCCCTGTTCAACAGGGGCATGCAATTATAATTATTGATCTAATAATTCACAGCAGGGCCCATTGCTGCGCCCACCAAGAGTAACTGTCAGGCCTTACAGTGTTGTGGCACCAGCACCACCATCACCACCACCACCACCACCAAAGGCCCAATTTTTAAGCCCCTGTTCAACAGGGGCATGCAATTATAATTATTGATCTAATAATTCACAGCAGGGCCCATTGCTGCGCCCACCAAGAGTAACTGTCAGGCCTTACAGTGTTGTGGCACCAGCACCATCATCACCACCACCACCACCACCAAAGGCCCAATTTTTCTGCCCCTGTTCAACAGGGGCATGCAATTATAATTATTGATCTAATAATTCACAGCAGGGCCCATTGCTGCGCCCACCAAGAGTAACTGTCAGGCCTTACAGTGTTGTGGCACCAGCACCACCATCACCACCACCACCACCACCAAAGGCCCAATTTTTCAGCCCCTGTTCAACAGGGGCATGCAATTATAATTATTGATCTAATAATTCACAGCAGGGAGCATTGCTGCGCCCACCAAGAGTAACTGTCAGGCCTTACAGTGTTGTGGCACCAGCACCACCATCACCACCACCACCACCACCAAAGGCCCAATTTTTCAGCCCCTGTTCAACAGGGGCATGCAATTATAATTATTGATCTAATAATTCACAGCAGGGACCATTGCTGCGCCCACCAAGAGTAACTGTCAGGCCTTACAGTGTTGTGGCACCAGCACCACCATCAAAGGCCCAATTTTTACTACCACTGATCAACAATTATATGTTATTACAATTCCTGATATAATAGTTGACAGCAGGGCGTTCCAGCACCCACCAAGAATAACTGTGAGTGCTTTCAGTGTTGTGCCAACACCAACACCTAAGGGGCCAATTTCTGCAGAGTATATACGGCAGGTCCCTACTTTCAAACATCCAACTTACAAACTACTACTACTTGCAAACAGAAGAAGACAACAGGAAGTGAGAGGAAATCTACCCCTTGGAAGGAAAATTCTCTCCTGTAAGAATTAATATGGGAGAAAGGTGTCTCCTCTCTACTGATGCTTTATCACCAATCCTTGTTTCAATAAAAACACCACATTTCAAAAACAGTTGTCATTGGGACGCAAAGTGAGGTGAAATGTTCTGAACAGGGGCACAGACAGCAAAAAAAATGTGACAGGGGTGATAACCGTTCCCTATGTTTTACAAAAAGCTAAAAAAAAGGAATTTGGCATGGAGCTCCACTTAAACAATGCAGCTGTTCAAAATTACAAACAGATTCTACATAAGAACAAACCTACAGTCCCTGTCTTGTATGCACCGCCTGTATACGGCTGTTCAGAGTATATAGGTCCTTTTTTTATTTTGTGTGCAGGGTTCCCCTTAATATCCATACAAGACCCAAAGGGGCTGGTAATGGGCTGGGGTAGGGGGGGGGGGGTTGATGGGGTAGCTATGCCATTTTTCCTAAAGATTTTCATCCATATTACCGGGACCAGACATTGCATTAAAGCCGCAAGCAGTTTTAAATGGCTTTTTTTCCTTTAGAAATGTTATTTTGTGCAGGGACAGTTCTAAACACGGGAAACACGTGGCACTTCACAGGCATACTTTAGACACCCCCCAGGTACAATATTTAAAGGAATATTTGACTTTTTTTTTTCACTTTATGCATCATTAACCACTTAACGACCGCCCACCGCCGATTTACGTCGGCAGAATGGCACGGACAGGCAGAATCACGTAGATCTACGTGATCGCCTTTGTGCAGTTGGGGGGTCCATCCGGACCCCCCTTCACTGCAGTGAGCGGCCGTTAAGTGTTCGGGAGCGATCAGGCATGAGGGGGGGGGGCGCTCGATTCCGCCCCCCCCTCACGATCGCTCCCGGCCAATGAAAATGCTTCCTCCGCCATGTGATGTAAACAAGGCTGGAGGAAGTGATGTCATCTCCCTCGCCGCGGTCTTTCCGTTCCCGGCGCCAAGCAGAGAAGAAGCAGGTTAGTGCACCAACAGTCCACTGACACTTAGGTACACATAGGCACACAAATCACCCCCCAGTCACCCCCAGATCACCCCCCAGGTCACCCCAAAGCCCCCAATCACAGTGTCACTGATTGCAGTGATCATTTATTTTACTGATCACTGCATTTAGTGTCATCTGTGATTGTAAAAAGTTGCAGGGCAGTTAGGATTAGGCCCCTTTAGGTCCAGGGTAGCCCCCTAACCCCCCCTAATAAAGGTTTAACCCCTTGATCACCCCCAGGTAACCCTTTCACCCCCTAACTTCAGCGTCACTAAGCGATTGTTTTTCCGATCGCTGTATTCGTGTCGCTGGTGTTTTAGATAGGCAGTTATTTTTTTTTAGGTTCGCCGCAGGTTTTTATTAGTGTCAGGTACCCCCATATATTATTTTAACCCCCTGATTGCCCCTAGAGTTAACCCTTTCACCAGTGATCGCCGTATAAGCGTCACTGGTGTCACTGGTTAGCCAGTAAGTTATTTAGTTATTTAGGTTACCCGTCAGGTTTTTATACAGTGTCAGGTACCCCCATATTTAACCTAATAAAGGTTTTAACCCCCTGATTGCCCCTAGTTAACCCTTTCACCAGTGATCACCATATAAAGGTTACGGGTGACGCTGGTTGATTAGTTTGCTTTTTATAGCATCAGGGCACCCGCCGTATATAACCCAATAAAGGTTTAACCCCCCTGATCGCCCGGCGGGTGAGATCAATTAGGTTTTAGCGCCAGAGAGGGTCTGCGTCGCCCCAGGCAGTGTTAGGTTAGTGACAGTAACGCTAACACCCATGCGCAAAGCATACACCCCCCTTAGTGGTATAGTATCTGATCAGATCTGATCAGATCTATACTAGCATCCCCAGCGGTTTAGGGTTCCCAAAAACGCAGTGTTAGCGGGATCAGCCCAGATACCTGCTAGCGCCTGCGTTTAGCCCCTCCGCCCAGCCCAGCCCACCCAAGTGCAGTATCGATCGATCACTGTCACTTACCAAACACAACACACATAACTGCAGCGTTCGCAGTGCTTGGTTTTTGGGGCCCTGTACGCGGCTAGGCTCCCAAAAAGTCCCACACATGTGGTATCCCCGTACTCAGGAAAAGCAGCAGAATGTATTTTGGGGTGTAATTCCACATATAACCATGGCATGTGTGAGCAATATATCATTTAGTGACAACTTTTTGTACATTATTTTTTTTTCTTTTTGTCATTATTCAATCATTTGGGACAAAAAAAAAATATTCAATGGGGTCAACATGCCTCTCAGCAAATAGCTTGGGGTGTCTACTTTCCAAAATGGGGTCATTTGGGGGGGTTTTGTGCCATCTTGGCATTTTATGGCCTTCAAAACTGTGATAGGTAGTGAGGAGTGAAATCAAAAATGTATGCCCTTAGAAACCTTGAAGGCGGTGCTTGGTTTTTGGGGTCCCGTACGCGGCTAGGCTCCCAAAAAGTCCCACACATGTGGTATCCCCGTACTCAGGAGAAGCAGCAGAATGTATTTTGGGGTGTAATTTCACATATGCCCATGGCATGTGTGAGCAATATATCAGTTAGTGACAACTTTGTGCAAAAAAAAAAAAGTTTGTCATATTCCCGCAACTTGTGGCAAAATATAAAATATTCCATGGACTGAACATGCCTCTGAGTAAATAGCTTGGGGTGTCTACTTTCCAAAATGGGGTCATTTGGGGGGGGTTTGTGCTATTTTGGCATTTTATGGCCTTCGAAACTGTGATAGGTAGTGAGGAGTAAAATCAAAAATTTGCGCCCTTAGAAATCCTGAAGGCGGTGCTTGGTTTCCGGGGTCCCGTACGTGGCTAGGCTCCTAAAAAGTCCCACACATGTGGTATCCCCGTACTCAGGAGAAGCAGCAGAATGTATTTTGGGGTGCAATTCCACATATAACCATGGCATGTGTGAGCAATATATCATTTAGTGACAACTTTTTGTAATTTTTTATTATTTATTTTTTTTTTGTCATTATTCAATCACTTGGGACAAAAAAAAAAAATATTCAATGGGCTCAACATGCCTCTCAGCAATTTCCTTGGGGTGTCTACTTTCCAAAATGGGGTCATTTGGGGGGGTTTTGTACTGCCCTGCCATTTTAGCACCTCAAGAAATGAGATAGGCAGTCATAAATTTAAAGCTGTGTAAATTTCAGAAAATGTACCCTAGTTTGTAAACGCTATAACTTTTGCGCAAACCAATAAATATACGCTTATTGACATTTTTTTTACTAAAGACATGTGGCTGAATACACTTTGGCCTAAATGTATGACTACAATTGAGTTTATTCGATTTTTCTTATAACAAAAAGTAGAAAATATCATTTTTTTTCAAAATTTTCGTTCTTTTTCCATTTATATCGCAAAAAATAAAAATCGCAGAGGCAATCAAATACCATTAAAAGAAAGCTCTATTTGTGGGAAGAAAAGGACGCAAATTTCATTTGGGTACAACATTGCATGTCCGCACAATTTACAGTTAAAGCAGCGCAGTGCCGAATCCCAAAAACAGGCCTGGTCCTAATGGCCCGAAATGGTCCGGGGCTTAAGTGGTTAAAATGACTGCTCCCGGAAAACGTACGTTTTTAAAACTTCTTTTTGCATTGATACATGTCCCCTGGTGCAGAACCCGGGTTCCCAAACTCTGTTTCGGACAATAACATGGATAATAGTCGTTATAATTAGCACTTTAGAATCCGAACGTTCGCATCCATTGTATTTAATAGGGTTCTAATGTTCGTGCGAACTTTCGGTCCGTTCGCGGGTTCTGGTGCGAACCGAACCCGGGGGTGTTCGGCTCATCACTACACCAGACCCAACAATGCAGATGAGCTGAAAGCCACTATCAAAGCAACCTGGGCTTCCATAACACCTCAGCAATGCCCCAGGCTGATCGCCTCAATGACACGCCACATTGATGCAGTAATTCATGCAAAAGGAGCCCCGACCAAGTATTGAGTGCATACTATATTGTACATGGACATACTTTTCAGTAAGCCAACATTTCTGTTTTAAGAATCCTTTTTTTTTATTATTGGTCTTCTGTAATATTCTAGTTTTCTGAGATACTGAATTTTGGGTTTTCATTAGCTGTAAGCCATAATCATCAAAATTAAAAGAAAGAAATGCTTGAAATATATTACTCTGTGTGTAACGCATCTATATAAAATGTATGAGTTTCACTTTTTTGAAATTAGTTACAGAAATAAATGAACTTTTTGATGTTATTCTAATTTTATGAGATGCACCTGTAAATAAATACGATTTGAAGTGGGGTCTAAAGGTGTAATAGAGAAGTTTACCAAATTAACAAATGAATCGGGCCTTAAAAAGTAGCTACAGCCAGTATAAATGAGGCTATAATCAAGGTAGATATAGCCAAGGAGGGCTAACCTATGTGGATTTTTTTTTATTTGCAGTCAGATATTATTTAAAGATAATTGCAGTAGCCTGATGTTGCATCTTGAAAGAATGAGGGAAATAGGTTTAGATAATGCAGACGTTAATGCAAACAAGTCACCTAGTAAACTAAAGTACAAGCAACTGGGCAGAAGAGATCATAGAAGTGAGTAAAGAATACATTGTGGGAGTAAAACTGAAGACAGATATGCATGGGGACCAATTAGCGATGTGCAGTGATTGAAATTGATGCCTTGAAGCACTGAGCTAGTGGTTTCACCTCCTTCCAGCACTTTCTTGACATTAAGTTGACATGTTCTCATCATGGCTATGTAAGATTGCTCTAGGTGCTCGACAATCCAAAAACACAAAAGAAGGTCATCTGGCTTTTGACCATATTGTACATAGAAAGTATAAAACATGCTGGGTCATTACAGTATGGATGAATTCAGAGATTTAGGTGAGTATATTGGGCTCTTAGATTATTTTTTTTTGGGGGGGGGTTGCAGAAATTAGAGGTGGGGATTTATTGTTATTTATTGTTGGGGGGGGGGGCTGAGCCTAGGCTTTAAAGCACTATATAATATGGTTGCTTGGTGTCAAAACAAGACAGGCATTGCTGTGTCTGTTGTTTCAACATGTCATGGGATAGCACAAAGGAGCAATGTAATATGAACATTAATAAAGAAACTGACACATAAAGTTTTATGGGCGATAATTGGCCACAGGGTTTATTTAAAGGAGTAACCCAAATTATATATAATTATATAATTATTGAATAAATTCAAAACAGAATAGATCTAGCACTGGCATGGATGGACTATCACCTATGATTGCACCATTATGAACTTTATGTTTTCACAAGCACTTTATTTATAGTTTATGTAATATTTGATGTATAGGAGCAGTGCTCAGTTCAACATTTTGCATAATTAGGTCCGCCCTAAAGCAGTTTTACTGCTACAGGGTGGCACCTGTGCGCCGGATCACATATATACAGTATATATACGTGATCCGGCTCTTCCGGGTAGGGCCAGCGGCGGCTCACTCCTGCTGTGATCACACACAGCGGGGGGCCCAATGGTGGGTTCCACAGACTTAATGTCCACCAGCACCCGCCAATGAATGAGCAGAGAGGCAGAACAACGGTCTGCCTATGTAAACAAGACATTCTGACAGGAGGGAAGGCATTGACCCTGTGTCTCTGTAAAGCAGGGACTAGGATCCATGTCTTCCCCTGGTAAAAGCACCTCCCACAATTTAGAAAAACACAGGCTAGTCACACAGTTAACCCATTGATCACCCCTGATGTTACCCCTTCCCAGCCAGTGTCGTTAGTACATTGACAGTTCATATTTTTAGCACTGATCACTGTATTAATGTCATTAGTCACCAAAAAGTGTCAAAAGTGTCAGTTAGTGTCAGAATGTCCACCACAATATCGCAGTCCCACTGTAAGTTGCTAATCACCGCCATTACTAGTGAAAACATTTAAAAATATCCCATAGTTTGTAGACGCTATAACTTTTGCGCAAACCAATCAATATACGCTTATTGTTTGTTTGTTTTTTACCACAAATACATAGCAGAATACATATTGGCCTAAATTTATGAAGAAATTAGATTTTCTATTTTTTTTTATTGGATATGTTTTATAGAAAACAGTAAAACATATTGTTTTTTTTTTTTCAAAATTGTCAACCTTTTTTGCATATAGCACAAAAAAGAAAAAACGCAGAGGTGATCAAATGCCACAAAAAGAAAGCTCTATTTGTAGGAAAAAAAGGACATACAATTTATTTTGGTATGGCGCGGGGTCCCGCCAAAATCCACACCAGACCCTTATCCGAGCACACAACCTGGCAGGCCGCAGGAAAGGGGGACGACGACAGAGCGCGCCCCCTCCTGAAACGTACCAGGCCACATGGGAAGGATGCTTTGGGGTCCCCCCAAAATACCCTGTCCCCATGTTGATGGGGACAAGGGCCTCATCCCCACAACCCTTGCCCGGTGGTTTTGGGGGTCTGAGGGCGGGGGGCTTATTGGAATCTGGAAGCCCCTTTAACAAGGGGGGCCCCAGTCCCCCCCCTATGTGAATGGGTATCGGGTACATTGTACCTCTACTCATTCACCAAAAAATTGTGTCAAAAATGTAAAAATGATAGGAGAACGTTTTTGACAATTTCTTTATTTAAAAAAAAAACTGTCCCGCGATGTCCATCCATCTTCAATCACAGCGTTTGACGGTCCAGAAGAAAAAAAACTGGAAAAAATCCACCTCCATGGGAGGCGTCCCGCTGACTACACCCTTTTTGCGATGACAGCTCTTATATAACCAAGGGCGGGGCCATCCGTTGACGTAACCGGGTAACCACGCCCCATCTGAAGTCATGTAACATCACGTGACGTCAGAGGGGGTGGGGTCACCTGTTACCTGTTTACCATGGTCCTGTTTTTCTCTGGACCGTCGGACACCCTGATTGAAGATGGATTTACATTGCGGGACAATTTAAAAAAAATTATTAAATAAAGGAATTGTCCAAAATTGTCTCCTGTCATTTTTTTTTACACTTTTTTGGTGAATGAGTAGGGGTAAAATGTACCCGATAGCCAGGAGGCTTTCAAATTCTGATAAGCCCCCTGCCCACAGACCCCCACAACCACCGGGCAAGGGTTGTGGGGATGAGGCCCTTGTCCCCATCAACATGGGGACAAGGTGTGTTAGGGGGGACCCCAAAGCACCCTCCCCATGTTGAGGGCATGTGGCCTGGTATGGTTCAGGAGGGGGTGCGCTCTCTCGTCCCCCATTTCCCTGCGGCCTGCCAGTTTGCTTTGCTTGGATAGGGGTCTGGTATGGATTTTGGGGGGATCCCTAAGCCATTTTTTTTTGCCGCAGGGTTTCCCTTAAAACCCACACTAGACCTAAAGCGCCTGGTATCGATTTTGAAGGGACCCCCACAGCATTTTTTTTTAAATTTTGGGGCGGGTTTACCTTTAATATCCATACCAGACCTGAAGAGTCTGGTATGGATTTAGCAGGGACACCATGCCATTTAAAAAAAAAAAAATTGTCACGGGGTTCCCCTTAATATACATACCAGACCTGAAAGGCCTGGTAATGGACCGGGGGGGAACTCATGCCGTTTTTTTCAATGATTTTTATGTATATTGCCGCGAGCAGTTGTACATTACAACCGCAAGCAGTTTTAAATGAAATTTTTTCCTTTAGATATGTAATTTTGCTGCTCTCTTTCATTACACTATGTACGGCCACTATGTAAGCAGCCTTACATAGTGTGGGGTGTGGATTTAGCTCCCTGAGCCATGATTGGCCAAAGCATGCAGGTCAGGTCCATGCTTTGGCCAATCATAGGATGCCAATGCATTGCGATCTCGCAGTGCATTATGGGGCGTTTCGCGGCACTCAAATTTGCAGTGAACGCCCCATAATGTTCTATATTTGGCAAACAGGCGAATGCCCGATACTCGAGTCGAACTTATGTTCGATTAGAACATCGGGCTCATCCCTAATGAAAAGGGAAAACTATTTATTTTTATTTTTTTATATCTATATACAAATGTTTTGCCTTCCATTTCTATTTTAAATGTAATAGGTTGCTTTACAAGGTGATCGTTTACAATCACTTTAAGTGTTCTACACGCCTAAACACATCTAAATGAGTTTACACGCATTTACAAGTGTCAAGTGTTTTTTTCTGCCAGGAGGAAAGGGTTCTAGGAGAGGAAGACAAACGCCCTGTGTGTATGAGGCCTAAGGACTAAATTGATTGGCCAAGCTGGGCATCTTTATGATGAAAGATTATCATAATCTTGACATACTGTACACCAGCTGTGTATTTCAGCATAAATAGTGAATGGCAATAAAATATAACAAATTAACTGGCCATTTTGTCTTCACCTTAGTGACCTTGCTGACCCCGTGGGGATGGGGCCAGCGGAGAGTTTTTCTTTTGTGCTTTTTTATAAAAAAATATTTTTTTTAGCTTGTTTCTTCTTTTTTTTTTGTTTACCAAGAGACGAGAAGGTAAAATTAAGGAATAATTCAGGAAGAAATAGGAAGGGAATACCTTAGATTGACAATAGTGGTAATATTCTTAATTAGGCACATTTTTTTTATTTTTATGGGTTTATATTCCTAATTCTATGAAGTTTAATTTAATACGCTGCCGGTCTTAATTGCTGCTTCTATTTACTTTTTCTAGTTTGGTCGGATGGCTAGATATGCTTTTTATTGTAACTTAGGTTTTATTCCTTCTCTTGATATTGTTTATACGTTTTGTTATAGCTGGGCATCTTTATGATGAAAGATTATCATAATCTTGACATACTGTACACCAGCTGTGTATCTCAGCATAAATAGTGAATGCCAATAAAATATAACAAATTAACTGGCCATTTTGTCTTCACCTTAGTGACCTTGCTGTTTCCATAATATTCTCCTTTGAATTAGCCATAATTAATCATCATAGATCACTGTAATCTTGCCATAGGAAAACATACCAGATCCATGAGCCCAGAAAATTACATTTGGAATATATGATAGATTTAATGTAATCTGTGCACTGGAGAACAGGTTTTATTATTGGTTTATTGATTTCTCTGAAAATCAGTCAATAAAAAAATATACAGAAAATAAATAAATAAAATAAGCCCGGAGTAGTAGCAATTACCACGCATCTAAAATGGTTTCCTGATTAAAAAGTAAATGGTAGATCCAGTCCATTAGACTGAAGTCTTGTGTGTTTTAAACAGTCGGCATTAACCTTCTATTGAAGTCTGTTAAGTATGTGATGCCATATGCCTCGAAGGAGAGTGTGAATGCTGTTTAGGCAGGGGAACTCTTATAATCAGAAGCTGTCTGTGATCTAATTGATTTTTGTTTCCTCTCTGCTTGAGGGACTGATTGAACTGAATTATGGATCATTCCCATAATAAGCCGGGTTATAGTGTGACTTGTATATTGCTTGACTTATTGTTATTCTCCCCCTCTGCTATAAAGCCTCTCTTTTGCAGCGTTAGCCAGCTGGAATGGGTATATAATAAGTACACATAATCACTGATTGTACCTCTGTGTTCAGAGCTTATCTCAAAGTTTATTATTATGATAAAACACTTTATTAAATCAAGGTTATCCATATACTGGTAGCGAAAACCTGGTTGCTAGGTTTCTTATTTTACGTTATGGTGTTCTCATTGATTTTTTTCAGTGTCCGAGTGCTGCGCACTGTATTCGAATGTTTTAATCACATACAGATAATGAGCAATAGGTTCTGCCAATGGCTCAGTGATATCGCCTTGCAGGCTCGAGAAATAAAACATGGCTTAAGGAGATTCGTCAGGCAAGGAACTCTCAGTCCATTTAAGTGCTGTAGATGAACAGAGAAAGTGAAATAGATTTTGGTAGATTGATAGAGCATTAGTGGTGAAGCAAGTCAGAAATGCAGTCGATGCCATTTAAAGGAAAACTGTTTAACTATAATTCTATTTGAGCTTAAGCACATAAAGCAGCTCTGCTCTGCGTGAGGCCTCTTACTGAAGTCTAATTAGAAGCACAGTCACATCTGCTCATGCCACATATTGGATTTGTGTGGAGCACATTTTATTGTGTGGGTGCACCAGCCACATGTTACATGCCAAATGAAGAGTAGTTGCATGAAAAAAAAAATGCCTAGTAACTTAAAGGGGTTGTAAAGGCAGAAGGTTTTTTATCTTAATGCATTCTATGCATTAAAGGGGTTGTAAAGGTTCGTTTTTTTATTTTCTAAATAGGTTCCTTTAAGCTAGTGCATTGTTGATTCACTTACCTTTTCCTTTGATTTACCTTCTAAATGTTTTTTTTCTTTGTCTGAATTTCTCACTTCCTGTTTCTCCTCAGTAAACTTCACACCATCATCCGAGTGGTGTTGAGTCAGCCAGAACAGCTTACTGAACAGCTTACTGAGGAGGAACAGGAAGTGAGAAATTCAGACAAAGAAAAAAAATATTTAGAAGGGAAATCTAAGGAAAAGGTAAGTGAACCAACAATGCACTAGCTTAAAGGAGCTTATTTAGAAAATAAAAAACAAACCTTTACAACCCCTTTAAGATAAAAAGCCTTCTGTGTGCAGCAGCCCCCCCAATACTTAACTGAGGTCCATCTCTATCCAGCGATGTCCACGATTCCCTCAGTCATCCGGGACTCTCCCTTCTGAGTGGCTAAGACGCACCATTGGCTCCCGCTGCTGTCAATCAAAGTCAGTTAGCCCATCAGAAAAGAGAGGGGGTGGGCCAAACCACAGCTCCGTATCTGAATGGACACACGGGGCTGCAGCTCGGGTGCCCTTATAGCAAGCTGCTTGCTGTGGGGGCACTCGACAGGAAGGAGGGGCCAGAACCACAGAAGAGGGACCAGAGAAGAGGAGGATCCATGCTGCCCTGTGCAAATCCACTGCACAGGGCAGGTAAGTATAACATGTTTGTCTTTAAAAAACAAAAGGAGATTTTACAATCACTTTAACCACTTGCCGTCCAGCCGCCACAGTTTTACTGTGGCAGAATGGCAAGGCTGGGACGAAGCGACGTTACCTTACGTCGCTTCGCTGTTGGCCACTAGGGGCAGGCATGCGTGCACGCCGCAGCGAGTACACGGTGCCGATGCTCATGCCCGGCGGACACGATGACCACCGGGCACCTGCGATCGCTCGTGACAGACCGAGAACCGTGATCTGTGTGTGTAAACACGTGGTTCTCTCAGGCGAGGAGTAGACTGATCGTGTGCTCATACAATCTGTCATTTCTCCCAGTCACTCCCACCCCCCCACAGTTAGAACACCTCCCAGGGAACACAGTTAACCTCTTGATCGCCCCTAGTGTTAACCCCTTCCCTGCTAGTGACATTTATACAGTAATAAGTGCATTTTTATAGCACTGATCGCTAGGGATGAGCTTGGTGTTCGAGTCGAACTTACGTTCGACTCGAACATTGGCTGTTCGATCATTCGACGAAGATCGAACTATTTGGGCCATTCGCGCCAAATTCGAGTGTCGCGAACGGCCCACAATACACTGCGCCATCGCAGTGCAATCCCGGTGCTGTGATTGGCCAAGCATGCACTGTGACCCCGCATGCTTGGCCAATCACAGCGCCGGCAGCTAGGAGAGCCATATTTGGCCACAGGCAGGTTGCCTGTGGCCAATTATAGCTCAGGGGGTTTAGCACATGCCCCACACTATAAAAGGCCGCCAGCGCGGCGGCCTTGTGTAGTGTGTTCCGGCGCAGGGAAAGAGAAGGATAGACAGGGACAGTGTCATTGTAATATTCTTTGTGCTATTCTTGTGTGTAGGGAGAGAGAAGGACAAGCCTCGTACACACGACCGAGTTTCTCGGCAAGAACCAGCAAGAAACTTGCTGGCAGAGATGTCTTGCCGAGAAATTCGTTCGTGTGTATGGTTTCTCGTCAAGAAAACCGACAAGTAATTTAGACGAGAAAATAGAGAACCTGCTCTCTATTTTCTCGTCGAGATTCTCATTGGCATGTTTCTCGACGAGAAAAGTGAGTGTGTGTACACTTACCTGTCCTCCGGGAAGCCCGCGCATGTTCGAAATGAATTCGACGCATGCGCGGTTGCTTCCTAGGCATAGGTAGGGCATACCAAGATGGCGGCGACGGCATCGAATGTGACAAGCGCATGCTCGTCGTAGTCGATGACGTCACCGCGTACGCTCCATTCAAAGAACCGCGGGTTCTTTGAATCGAGCGTCTGTACACTCGGCCGGGACAAGTTTCTTGTCCAGGAATCTCGTCGAAAAAAATTACATGTTTTTTTTCGACGAGAATCTCGGCCGTGTGTACGAGGCTTCAGTGTCATATTCTTTGCTAAACCTTGTGTGCAGGGAGAGAGAAGGATAGGCAGGGGACAGTGTCAGTGTCATATTCTTTGCTAAACCTTGTGTGCAGGGAGAGAGAAGGATAGGCAGGGAGAGTGTTAGTGTCATATTCTTTGCTAAACCTTGTGTGCAGAGAGAGAGAAGGATAGGCAGGGAGAGTGTCAGTGTCATATTCTTTGCTAACCCTTGTGTGCTGGGAGAGAGAAGGATAGGCAGGGAGAGTGTCAGTGTCATATTCTTTGATAAACCTTGTGTGCAGGGAGAGAGAAGGATAGGCAGGGGACCGTGTCAGTGTCATTGTTGCTAAGCCTCCTGCACAGTATACACCTGAAGCTAGCCCTTATTGCTGTGTTTTCCTGGTGTGTTACACTAACAGGCATTTGCAGCACTTACAGCGAGCGGAGTGTGCCTCCTGCACATTATACACCTGAAGCTAGCCCGTATTGCTGTGTTTTCCTGGTGTGTTACACTGACAGGCATTTGCAGCACTTACAGCGGGCGGAGTGTGCTTCCTGCTAAATATACACCTGAAGCTAGCCCGTATTGCTGTGTTTTCCTGGTGTGTTACACTAACAGGCATTTGCAGCACTTACAGCGGGCGGAGTGTGCCTCCTGCACATTATACACCTGAAGCTAGCCCTTATTGCTGGAGCTTTTTTTCTTTTGTGTTACACTAACAGGCATTTGCAGCACTTACAGCGGGTGGAGTGTGCTTCCTGCAAAATAAACACCTGAAGCTAGCCCTTATTGCTGGTTTTCCAATCTCCCTGCAGGCCATTGCTATGTCTGGAAGGCCAACAAAGAGAGGCAGACAGTTACGAGCCAATAAAAGAGGGCAAGCAGGCTCTGTGTCTGGGGGCAACAGTGCTGGTCATGGACGCTGTGCATTGTCATCAGCACATGGCCATGGGACACGCTTGTCCTTCTTTTCGGCAGCTGGACATGTTGAGCCGCATCATGCCAAAGACTTGGTAGAGTGGATGACCAAGCCCTCCTCATCCTCCTCATCCTCTCTCACCCAGGCTCAGGGTACTGGCAAAGCAGCTGCCAAAGCGTCCTCTTCCCTGGTATCAATGTCATCATCAGTCACTCCTTCCCTAGACCCACCATGTCCTCCCGAGGAGTCCCCCGAACTGTTTGAGCACAGTGTTGGGTACATGCTCCAGGAGGATGCCCAGCATTTCGAAGGGTCTGATGATGATACCCAGCTAGAGGAAGGCAGTAGCGTGAGAGCAGAGAGAGGGGATGCTCAAGAAGGACACCAATCTGGCAGTCATGTTCCAGCAGCAGCAGCATACTGCCAGATTGGCTCCAGTGATGAGGAGGGAGGGGATGATGAGGTCACTGACTCCACGTGGGTGCCTAATAGGAGAGAGGAGGAGGATGAGGAGGAGGCACATCTCCAACGAGGCAGGATTCCCTCGGGGGGCCAGCGTAAGGGCAGCACACCGACTGAATCACACCGCAGAGCTCCGCCTGTGCAGGGCGCTGCCTCTGCCCGTTATTCAAAAAGTTCTTTGGTATGGGCCTTTTTTGATTCGAGTGCATCAGATCGCACAGCTGCTGTTTGCAATATATGTCTCAAGCGTATATCGCGTGGCCAAAACATCAGCCGCTTGGGCACCACATGCTTGACCAGACATATGTTGACCTGCCATGCAGCTCGTTGGCAAGCCTACCTTAAAGACCCACACCAAAGAACAAAGCGGACCTCTCCTTGCACCGCATCAGCTGGAATCTCCAACCCCACTATACCTTCAGTCCTCTCTGAAACCTGCACTGAGAGGAATGAAGGTGTAGAATTAGGTGTGTCACAGCCAAGTACTTGCGGGCACTCTGCTAGCAGTACACCGACGTCTGATTCTAGCAGGCAAATTTCCCTGCCCCAGCTGGACCATCGAAAAAAGTTCACTCCCAGCCATCCACATGCCCAGCGGTTGAATGCTAGCTTGGCTAAATTGCTAGCGCTTCAACTGCTGCCTTTTCAGTTGGTAGACTCGGCCCCCTCTTCCGTGAGTTTGTGCAATGTGCGGTTCCTCAGTGGCAGGTTCCCAAACGCCACTTTTTCTCACGGAAGGCGATTCCGGCTCTCTACCGGCATGTGGAAGGCAATGTCTTGGCCTTGCTGGACAGGGCGGTCAGCGGTAAGGTGCATATTACGGCTGACTCATGGTCCAGCAGGCATGGACAGGGAGGTTACCTTTCTTTCACGGCCCATTGGGTCACTCTTTTGACAGCTGGGAAGGATGCAGGACAAGGTGCAGAAGTGTTTGAGGTTATTCCGCCGCCACGCCTCCAAAATGTTACTACTGGTTGTGACACACCTCTCTCCTCCACCCCCTCCTTTTCTTCTTCCTCCATGGCCTCTTCCTGTGCTTTGTCCTCGGAACCAGCAGTGCTCCGTAGGCATTCAAGGGGCTACCCAAGTACGCAGGCAAAAAGATGCCATGCCGTGCGTGCGCTGGTGTGTTTGGGGGACAGGAGCCACACTGGGGCAGAGGTTCTGTCTGCTCTGCAGGGGCAGGCCGAGAGGTGGTTGATGCCATGCCAGCTTAAGCCAGGAATGGTGGTTTGCGACAATGGCACCAACCTCCTCTCCGCCCTCCGACAGGGACAACTGACCCATGTGCCCTGTGTGGCTCACGTCCTTAACCTGGTGGTTCAGCGGTTTTCGGGCAGGTACCCGGGCTTACAGGATGTCCTGAGGCAGGCCAGGTAAGTCTGTGTGCATTTCCGCAGATCTTATAATGCCAGTGCTCGCCTGGCTGAGCTGCAAAAGGAGTTGAACCTGCCCAAGAACCGCCTAATATGTGACATGCCCACCAGGTGGAACTCAACGTTGGCCATGCTGCAGCGGCTGCACACGCAGCAGAGGGCCATCAATGAGTACCTGTGCGACTACGGCACCAGGACAGGGTCAGGGGAGCTTGGATTTTTTTCACCACGCCAGTGGGGCATGATCAGGGATGCATGCACTGTCCTGGCACCATTTGAGGAGGCCACGAGGATGGTGAGCAGTGATAGTGCATGCATCAGTGACACTGTACCTCTTGTCCACCTGTTGGAACATACGCTGCGTGGAATAATGGACAGGGCACTTGAGGCAGAACAGAGGCAGGAAGAGGAGGACTTCCTTGCCTCTCAAGGCCCCCTTTACCCAGACAGTGTTCCTTCTGTCCCACAAATCGCACAGGAAGAGGAGGAGGAGGAGGAGGAGGAGGATTTTGTCAGCATGGAGGTGGAGCCTGGCACTCACCATCATCAGCAGCAGTCTTTTAGGGATGATTTACAGTCCCAAGAAACCCGTGGACTTGTACGTGGCTGGGAGGAGGTGGCTGCGGATCATGTCGTCCTTAGTGACCCAGAGGACTCTGGACTGAATGCCTCAGCTAACCTATGCTGCATGGCCTCCCTGATCCTGCAAAGTCTGCGGAAGGATCCTCGTATTCTTCGGATCAAGGAGAGGGACCATTACTGGCTGGCCACTCTACTTGATCCACGGTACAAGGGTAAGGTTGCGGACCTCATCTTACCGTCGCAGAGGGAGCAAAGGATGAGACAACTCCGGGAGGCCTTGCAGAAAGGTCTGTGCAACGGGTTCCCAGAGACTGGGAGGTTACAAACTCCTGGTCCTGGACAACGAGTTGCTGAGGCTTTGGTCAGTCAAAGAAGGAGCTGTGGGGAAGGTGGCCGTCTGACCGATGCGTTCAGACAATTCTTTAGTCCGCAGCCCCAAGGTATGATCAGTTCCAGCAACCATCGCCAGCGTCTGATATACATGGTGCAGGAATACCTAGGGGCAAGGTCAGACTTGGACACCTTCCCCACCGAAAATCCTCTGGCTTACTGGGTCTTGAGGATGGATCACTGGCCAGAGCTTGCACAGTATGCAATTGAGCTACTGGCCTGTCCTGCATCGCATTCAGTGCTGCTGGAGGATTTGTCATGGATCACAGGGTGCGCCTGTCCACCGACTCGGTTGATCGACTGACCTTCATAAAGATGAACCAGTCTTGGATCACCACCAGCTACAAAACACCTGAAGCTGATATAACATATTTTTAAATGTCACATCCCTTTAAGACTGATGCTGAGTGACTGTCCTGTTATGTTGACTGACTATCCTCCTCCTCCTCAATGATCCGATTGATGATGATAGCTTGGAAAAACATTTTTGTTTCTGGGTGCCGCCACCAGTGGCTAAGGCCCAATTTTTCAGCCCCTGTTTAACAGGGGCATGTAATTACAATTTTTTATGCAATGCTTTGCAGCAGGGCTCATTCCTGCACTCCAACTAGAGTATCTGGGAGAGGTTGCAGTGTCGTGGCACCAGCACCAGTGCCTAAGGCCCAATTTTTCAGCCCCTGTTTAACAGGGGCATGTAATTACAATTTTTTATGCAATGCTTTGCAGCAGGGCTCATTCCTGCGCTCCAACTAGAGTATCTGGGAGAGGTTGCAGTGTTGTGGCACCAGCACCAGTGCCTAAGGCCCAATTTTTCAGCCCCTGTTTAACAGGGGCGTGTAATTACAATTTTTTATGCAATGCTTTGCAGCAGGGCTCATTCCTGAACTCCAACTAGAGTATCTGGGATAGAGACGTACAGAACTATTCGCCGGCGAACCGTTCCCGGCGAACATAGCTTGTTCGCGTTCGCCGCGGCCGGCGAACATATGCGATGTTCGGTCCGCCCCCTATTCATTATCATTGAGCAAACTTTGACCCTGTACCTCACAGTCAGCAGACACATTCCAGCCAATCAGCAGCATACCCTCCCTCCCAGACCCTCCCACCTCCTGGACAGCATCCATTTTAGATTCACTCTCAAGCTGCAGTCTTAGCGAGAGGAGGGACAGTTTAGCTGCTGCTTATTTTATAGGGAAAGCTAGGCTAGGCAAGTGTATTCAGTGTTCACTCCACTCCTGAAAGACTCATCTGATCTCTGCTGTAAGCACAGCGTCCTGACAGCACCCCAAAAAGCCCTTTTTAGGGCTGGTAAAACACCAGTCTGCTTTTTTGTTTTTTCCTGGACAGCATCTATTTTAGATTCAGTCTGTACTTAAGCTGCAGTGTTAGCCAGAGGAGGGACAGTTTAGCTGCTGCTGATTTTATAGGGAAAGCTATAGGCAAGTGTATTCAGTGTTCACTCCACTCCTGAAAGACTCATCTGATCTCTGCTGTAAGCACAGCGTCCTGACAGCACCCCAAAAAGCCCTTTTTAGGGCTGGTAAAACACCAGTCTGCTTTTTTGTTTTTTCCTGGCCAGCATCTATTTTAGATTCAGTCTGAACTTAAGCTACAGTGTTAGCCAGAGGAGGGACAGTTTAGCTGCTGCTGATTTTATAGGGAAAGCTAGGCTAGGCCAGTGTATTCAGTGTTCACTCCACTCCTGAAAGACTCATCTGATCTCTGCTGTAAGCACAGCGTCCTGACAGCACCCCAAAAAGCCCTTTTTAGGGCTGGTAAAACACCAGTCTGCTTGTTTTTTTTTCTGGACAGCATCTATTTTAGATTCAGTCTGAACTTAAGCTACAGTGTTAGCCAGAGGAGTGACAGTTTAGCTGCTGCTGATTTTATAGGGAAAGCTAGGCTAGGCCAGTGTATTCAGTGTTCACTCCACTCCTGAAAGACTCATCTGATCTCTGCTGTAAGCACAGCGTCCTGACAGCACCCCAAAAAGCCCTTTTTAGGGCTGGTAAAACACCAGTCTGCTTTTTTGTTTTTTCCTGGACAGCATCTATTTTAGATTCAGTCTGAACTTAAGCTACAGTGTTAGCCAGAGGAGGGACAGTTTAGCTGCTGCTGATTTTATAGGGAAAGCTAGGCTAGGCCAGTGTATTCAGTGTTCACTCCACTCCTGAAAGACTCATCTGATCTCTGCTGTAAGCACAGCGTCCTGACAGCACCCCAAAAAGCCCTTTTTAGGGCTGGTAAAACACCAGTCTGCTTTTTTGTTTTTTCCTGGACAGCATCTATTTTAGATTCAGTCTGTACTTAAGCTACAGTGTTAGCCAGAGGAGGGACAGTTTAGCTGCTGCTGATTTTATAGGGAAAGCTAGGCTAGGCCAGTGTATTCAGTGTTCACTCCACTCCTGAAAGACTCATCTGATCTCTGCTGTAAGCACAGCGTCCTGACAGCACCCCAAAAAGCCCTTTTTAGGGCTGGTAAAACACCAGTCTGCTTTTTTGTTTTTTCCTGGACAGCATCTATTTTAGATTCAGTCTGTACTTAAGCTACAGTGTTAGCCAGAGGAGGGACAGTTTAGCTGCTGCTGATTTTATAGGGAAAGCTATAGGCAAGTGTATTCAGTGTTCACTCCACTCCTGAAAGACTCATCTGATCTCTGCTGTAAGCACAGCGTCCTGACAGCACCCCAAAAAGCCCTTTTTAGGGCTGGTAAAACACCAGTCTGCTTGTTTTTTTTTTCTGGACAGCATCTATTTTAGATTCAGTCTGAACTTAAGCTACAGTGTTAGCCAGAGGAGGGACAGTTTAGCTGCTGCTGATTTTATAGGGAAAGCTAGGCTAGGCCAGTGTATTCAGTGTTCACTCCACTCCTGAAAGACTCATCTGATCTCTGCTGTAAGCACAGCGTCCTGACAGCACCCCAAAAAGCCCTTTTTAGGGCTGGTAAAACACCAGTCTGCTTTTTTGTTTTTCTGGACAGCATCTATTTTAGATTCAGTCTGAACTTAAGCTACAGTGTTAGCCAGAGGAGGGACAGTTTAGCTGCTGCTGATTTTATAGGGAAAGCTAGGCTAGGCCAGTGTATTCAGTGTTCACTCCACTCCTGAAAGACTCATCTGATCTGTGCTGTAAGCACAGCGTCCTGACAGCACCCCAAAAAGCCCTTTTTAGGGCTGGTAAAACACCAGTCTGCTTTTTTGTTTTTTCCTGGACAGCATCTATTTTAGATTCAGTCTGTACTTAAGCTGCAGTGTTAGCCAGAGGAGGGACAGTTTAGCTGCTGCTGATTTTATAGGGAAAGCTAGGCTAGGCCAGTGTATTCAGTGTTCACTCCACTCCTGAAAGACTCATCTGATCTGTGCTGTAAGCACAGCGTCCTGACAGCACCCCAAAAAGCCCTTTTTAGGGCTGGTAAAACACCAGTCTGCTTTTTTGTTTTTTCCTGGACAGCATCTATTTTAGATTCAGTCTGTACTTAAGCTGCAGTGTTAGCCAGAGGAGGGACAGTTTAGCTGCTGCTGATTTTATAGGGAAAGCTAGGCTAGGCCAGTGTATTCAGTGTTCACTCCACTCCTGAAAGACTCATCTGATCTCTGCTGTAAGCACAGCGTCCTGACAGCACCCCAAAAAGCCCTTTTTAGGGCTGGTAAAACACCAGTCTGCTTGTTTTTTTTTTCCCCGGCACAGTAGCTTACATAAAAAAAAACACAACAGTTTTGACTGCAGTAGATGAGCAGTCAGTTGCCTGCCAGCGTGTGTGTCAGACCTACAGTGTCTACTGTGCCAACTTCTGCCAGTGCACAGTGCCACTCATATCTGGTGTCACAGTAGCTTGCACGCATAGTACAACTAAACTAATCTAAAAAAAATGACAGGCAGAGGCAGGCCACCCCGCAGGGGCTGTCGTGGTCGTGGTGCTGTGATTCCCTTTGGCCCAAGAATAATGCCCAGTGTTCAGGGGCCACGTACCCTGAACTCGAAAAGTTCTGAGGACATAGTTGACTGGCTAACACAGGACAGCCAATCTTCTACAGCTTCCGCTCGGAACCTTGACGCACCATCCTTCTCCAGCTCAGCTTTGGGCACCTCTCAAGTTCCCACTCGCCCGCCTGCCGCCACCACCAACACTAGCACCACAGTTGCTTCACTTGATCTGTCAGAGGAGTTATTTACACATGAGTTGGAAGAAATGAGTGATGCGCAAACATTATTGCCAGAGGATGTAGATAAAAGGGATATGTCTCAGTCAGGCAGCATTACACACATGGATGTACGGTGTGATGATGATGATGTTGTACCCGCTGCTGCTTCCTTTGCTGAGTTGTCAGATACAAGTGAAGCGGTTGATGATGACGATGTGGATGTCACGTGGGTGCCCGCTCGAAGAGAAGAAGAACAGGGGGAAAGTTTAGATGGGGAGACAGAGAGGAGGAGGAGACGAGTTGGAAGGAGGGGTAGGTCGTCGCAAGGAGCTAGTGGCACAGTCAGACAGCATGTATCGGCACCCGGGGTCAGCCAGACAGCACGCCAATCAACGCATGCTGTTGCCACCACCAGAATGCCGCCATTGCAAAGCTCAGCAGTGTGGCATTTTTTTTGTGTGTCTGCCTCTGATAACAGCGATGCCATTTGCAACCTGTGCCAAAAGAAACTGAGTCGTGGGAAATCCAACACCCACCTAGGTACAACTGCTTTGCGAAGGCACATGATCTCACATCACAAACGCCTATGGGATCAACACATGATGACGAGTACAAGCAGCACACAAGCTCAAAGCCACCATCCTCCTCCTGGTCCAGCATCTTCAGCCACGTCAACCACTGCTGTCCTCCTTGCCCCCTCTCAACCATCTGACACTACGTCTCTCGCCTTGAGCAGTTCCTGCTCATCTGCCCACAGTCAGGTGTCTGTCAAGGACATGTTTGAGCGTAAGAAGCCAATGTCACAGAGTCACCCCCTTGCCCGGCGTCTGACAGCTGGCTTGTCGGAACTCTTAGCCCGCCAGCTTTTACCATACAAGCTGGTGGAGTCTGAGGCCTTCAAAAAATTTGTAGCTATTGGGACACCGCAGTGGAAGGTACCTGGCCGAAATTTCTTTTCACAAAAGGCAATCCCCAACCTGTACTCTATTGTGCAAAAGGAAGTCATGGCATGTCTGGCACACAGTGTTGGGGCAAGGGTCCATCTGACCACTGATACCTGGTCTGCAAAGCACGGTCAGGGCAGGTATATCACCTACACTGCTCATTGGGTAAACCTGCTGACGGCTGCCAAGCATGTAATGCGTGGCTCTGCAGAGGAGTTGGTGGTGACACCACCACGACTTGCAGGCAGGCCTGCTGTCACCTCCTCTACTCCTCCTACTCCATCCTCTTCGATAACCTCCTCGGCTGAGTCCTCTTCTGCTGCTGCGTCTTGCTCCACATCAACAGCACCCCCCCAGCTCCCCAGGGGCTATTCCACATCCCGGATACGACAGTGTCACGCTGTCTTGGGGTTGACTTGCCTGAAAGCAGAGAGTCACACCGGACCAGCACTCCTGTCCGCCCTGAACGCACAGGTGGATCAGTGGCTGACTCCGCACCAACTGGAGATCGGCAAAGTGGTGTGTGACAACGGAAGCAATTTGTTGGCGGCATTGAATTTGGGCAAGTTGACACATGTGCCGTGCATGGCACATGTGTTAAATCTGATTGTACAACGCTTTGTGCATAAGTACCCAGACTTACAGGATGTCCTCAAGCAGGCCAGGAAGGTGTGTGGCCATTTCAGGCGTTCCTACACAGCCATGGCGCACTTTTCAGATATCCAGCGGCGAAACAACATGCCAGTGAGGCGCTTGATTTGCGACAGCCCGACACGTTGGAATTCAACACTCCTAATGTTCGACCGCCTGCTCCAAAGTATGCCTGTGAAGTGCCACGTGTTTCCCGTGTTTAGAACTGTCCCTGCACAAAATGACACTTCTAAAGGGAAAAAAAGCCATTTAAAACTGCTTGCGGCTTCAATGTAATGTCTGGTCCCGGTAATATGGATGAAAATCTTTAAGAAAAATGGCATAGCTACCCCATGACCCCCCCCCCCTTCCCCAGCCCATTACCAGCCCCTTTGGGTCTTGTATGGATATTAAGGGGAACCCCGCACATAAAATAAAAAAGGCCCTATATACTCTGAACAGCCGTATACAGGCGGTGCATACAAGACAGGGACTGTAGGTTTGTTCTTATGTAGAATCTGTTTGTAATTTTGAACAGGTACATTGTTGAAGTGTAGCTCCAGCCCAAAAATCTATTTTTAAACTTTTTGGAAAACATAGGTAAGGGTTATCACCCCTGTAACATTTGTTTTGCTGTCTGTGCCCCTGTTCAGAACATTTCACCTCACTTTCCGTCCCAATGACAACTGTTTTTGAAATGTGGTGTTTTTCTTGAAACAAGGATTGCTGATAAAGCATCAGTACAGAGGAGACACCTTTCTCCCATATTTATTCTTACAGGAGAGAATTTTCCTTCCTAGTGGTAGATTTCCTCTCACTTCCTGTTGTCTTCTTGCGTTTGCAAGTAGGAGTCGTTTGTAAGTTGGATGTTTGAAAGTAGGGACCTGCCGTATATACTCTGCAGAAATAGGCCCCTTAGTTGTTGGTGTTGGCACAACACTGTAAGCACTCACAGTTACTCTTGGTTGGTGCTGGAACGCCCTGCTGTCAACTATTATATCAGGAATTTTAATTACATATAATTGTTGAACAGTGGTAGTAAAAATTGGGCCTTTGATGGTGGTGCTGGTGCCACAACACTGTAAGCCCTGACAGTTACTCTTGGTGGGTGCAGCAATGGGCCCTGCTGTGAATTATTAGATCAAGAATTGTAATTGCATGCCCCTGTTGAACAGGGGCTGAAAAATTGGGCCTTTCGTGGTGGTGGTGGTGGTGGTGTTGTTGCCACAACACTGTAAGCCCTCAGAGTTACTCTTGGTGGGTGCAGGAATGGGCCCTGCTGTGAATTATTAGATCAAGAATTGTAATTGCATGCCCCTGTTGAACAGGGGCTGAAAAATTGGGCCTTAGGCACTGGTGGCACAACACTACAACCCCTCACAGATACTGTACTTGGAGCACAGCAATGAGCCCTGTTGCAAAGTATTGCTTCAAAAATTGTAATGACACGCCCCTGTTAAACAGGGGCTGAAAAATTGGGCCTTAGGCACTGGTGCCACAACACTCCAACCCCTCACAGATACTGTACTTGGAGCACAGCAATGAGCCCTATGGCAAATTATTGCTAAAAAAAATGTAATTACACGCCCCTGTAAAACAGGGGCTGAAAAATTGGGCCTTAGCCACTGGTGGCGGCACCCATAAACAAAAATGATCTTCCAAGCTATCATCATCAATCGTATCATTGAGGACTCGGAGGAGGAGGATAGCCAGTCAACATAGCAGCACAGGCACTCAGCATCAGCATCAGTCTTGAAGGGATGTGACATGTTAAAATCAATTAGTCTGTTATATCAGCATCAGGTGTGTGGTAGCTGGTGGTGATCCAAGACTGGTTCATCTTGATGAAAGTCAGTCGATCAACCGAGTCGGTGGACAGGCGCACCCTGTGATCCGTGACAAATCCTCCAGCAGCACTGAATGTGCGTTCCGAAAGAACGCTGGATGCAGGACAGGCCAGTAGCTCAATTGCATACTGTGCAAGCTCTGGCCAGTGATCCATCCTCAAGACCCAGTAAGCCAGAGGATTTTCGGTGGGGAAGGTGTCCAAGTCTGACCTTGCCCCTAGATATTCCTGCACCATGTTTATCAGACGCTGGCGATGGTTGCTGGAACCGATCATACTTTGGGGCTGCGGACTAAAGAATTGTCTGAACGCATCGGTCAGACGGCCACCTTCCCCACCGCTCCTTCTTTGACTGGCCGAAGCCTCAGCAACTCGTTGTCCAGGACCAGGAGTTTGTAACCTCCCAGTCTCTGGGAACGCGTTGCACAGACCTTTCTGCAAGGCCTCCCGGAGTTGTCTCATCCTCTGCTCCCTCTGCGACGGTAACATAAGGTCCGCAACCTTACCCTTGTACCGTGGATCAAGGAGAGTGGCCAGCCAGTAATGGTCCCTCTCCTTGATCCGAAGAATACGAGGATCCTTCCGCAGACTTTGCAGGATCAGGGAGGCCATGCAGCGTAGGTTTGCTGAGGCATTCGCTCCGGAGTCCTCTGGGTCACTAAGGACGACATGATCCGCAGCCACCTCCTCCCAGCCACGTACAAGTCCACTGGTTTCTTGGGACTGTAAATCATCCCTAAAAGACTGCTGCTGATGATGCTGAGTGCCAGCCTCCACCTCCATGCTGACACAATCCTCCTCCTCCTCCTCCTCCTCCTCTTCCTGTGCGATGGGTGGGACAGAAGGAACACTGTCTGGGTAAAGGGGGCCTTGAGAGGCAAGGAAGTCCTCCTCTTCCTGCCTCTGTTCTGCCTCAAGTGCCCTGTCCATTATTCCACGCAGCGTGTGCTCCAACAGGTGGACAAGAGGTACAGTGTCACTGATGCATGCACTGTCACTGCTCACCATCCTCGTGGCCTCCTCAAATGGTGCCAGGACAGTGCATGCATCCCTGATCATGCCCCACTGGCGTGGAGAAAAAAAACCAAGCTCCCCTGACCCTGTCCTGGTGCCGTAGTCGCACAGGTACTCATTGATGGCCCTCTGCTGCGTGTGCAGCCGCTGCAGCATGGCCAACGTTGAGTTCCACCTGGTGGGCATGTCACATATAAGGCGGTTCTTGGGCAGGTTCAACTCCTTTTGCAGCTCAGCCAGGCGAGCACTGGCATTATAAGATCTGCGGAAATGCACACAGACTTTCCTGGCCTGCCTCAGGACATCCTGTAAGCCCGGGTACCTGCCCAAGAACCGCTGCACCACCAGGTTAAGGACGTGAGCCACACAGGGCACATGGGTCAGTTGTCCCTGTCGGAGGGCGGAGAGGAGGTTGGTGCCATTGTCGCAAACCACCATTCCTGGCTTAAGCTGGCGTGGCGTCAACCACCTCTCGGCCTGGCCCTGCAGAGCAGACAGGACCTCTGCCCCAGTGTGGCTTCTGTCCCCCAAACACACCAGCGCAAGCACGGCATGGCATCTTTTTGCCTGCGTACTTGCGTAGCCCCTTGAACGCCTACGGAGCACCGCTGGTTCCGAGGACAAACCACAGGAAGAGGCCATGGAGGAAGAAGAAGAGGAGGGGGTGGAGGAGAGAGGTGTGTCACAACCAGTAGTAGCATTTTGGAGGCGTGGCGGTGGAACAACCTCCAACACTACTGCACCTTGTCCTGCATCCTTCCCAGCTGCCAAAAGAGTGACCCAATGGGCCGTGAAAGAAAGGTAACGTCCCTGTCCATGCCTGCTGGACCATGAGTCAGCGGTAATATGCACCTTACCGCTGACCGCCCTGTCCAGCGAGGCCAAGACATTGCCTTCCACATGCCGGTAGAGAGCCGGAATAGCCTTCCGTGAGAAAAAGTGGCGTTTGGGAACCTGCCACTGAGGAACCGCACATTGCACAAACTCACGGAAGGGGGCCGAGTCTACCAACTGAAAAGGCAGCAGTTGAAGCGCTAGCAATTTAGCCAAGCTAGCATTCAACCGCTGGGCATGTGGATGGCTGAGAGTGAACTTCTTTCGACGGTCCAGCAGCTGGGGCAGGGAAATTTGCCTGCTAGAATCGGACGTCGGTGTACTGCTAGCAGAGTGGCCGCAAGTACTTGGCTGTGACACACCTAATTCTACACCTTCATTCCTCTCAGTGCATGTTTCAGAGAGGACTGAAGTTATAGTGGGGTTGGAGATCCCAGCTGATGCGGTGCAAGGAGAGGTCCGCTTTGTTCTTTGGTGTGGGTCTTTGAGGTAGGCTTGCCAACGAGCTGCATGGCAGGTCAACATATGTCTGGTCAGGCATGTGGTACCCAAGCGGCTGATGTTTTGGCCACGCGATATACGCTTGAGACATATGTTGCAAACAGCAGCTGTGCGATCTGATGCACTAGCCTCAAAAAAGGCCCACACCAAAGAACTTTTTGAATGACGGGCAGAGGCAGCGCCCTGCACAGGCGGAGCTCTGCGGTGTGATTCCGTCGGTGTACTGCCCTTACGCTGGCCACCAAAGGGCATCCTGCCTCGTTGGAGATGTGCCTCCTCCTCATCCTCCTCCTCCTCCTCTCTCCTATTAGGCACCCACGTGGAGTCAGTGACCTCATCATCACCTCCCTCCTCATCACTGGAGCCAATCTGGCAGTATGCTGCAGCTGCTGGAACATGACTGCCAGATTGGTGTCCTTCTTGAGCATCCCCTCTGTCTGCTCTCACGCTACTGCCTTCCTCTAGCTGGGTTTCATCATCAGACCCTTCGAAACGCTGGGCATCCTCCTGGAGCATGTACCCAACACTGTGCTCAAACAGTTCGGGGGACTCCTCAGGAGGAGGACATGGTGGGTCTAGGGAAGGAGTGACTGATGATGAGTCTGACATTGATACCAGGGAAGAGGACGCTTTGGCAGCTGCTTTTCCAGTACCCTGAGCCTGGGTGAGAGAGGATGAGGAGGAGGAGGAGGGCTTGGTCATCCACTCTACCAAGTCTTCGGCATGATTTGGCTCAACATGTCCAGCTGCCGAAAAGAAGGACAAGCGTGTCCCATGGCCATGTGCTGATGACAATGCACCGCGTCCACGACCAGCACTGTTGCCCCCAGACACAGAGCCTGCTTGCCCTCTTTTATTGCCTCCTGACTGTCTGCCTCTCCTTGTTTGCCTTCCAGACATTCTAATAGATGGCCTGCAGGGAGATGGGAAAAAAGCAATAAGGGCTACCTTCAGGTGTCCTTCTCTGTCCCTTTACTTAAGGATTTCTAAATATGGTTGAGGATGATTGCTTTTGCACAGAATAGCACAACGACAATTTCCCTGACTGTCCAAAAAAACAAGGATTTCAAAGATGGTTGATGAGGAATGCTTTAGCACACTATAGCACAAGGAGAATTCCCTCACTGTCCTTCCATGTCCCTAGAAACAAGGATTCACACAGTAAAACACACTGACACTCTCCCTACCTATAGTTTTCTGTCCCTAGAAAAAATGTTTTTTTAAAGCACACTATAGCACAAGGAGAATTTCCCTCACTTTCCTTCTTTGTCCCTAGAAACAAGGATTATCACAGTGAAAGAAACTGACACTCTCCCTACCTATAGTTTTCTGTCCCTAGAAAAAATGTTTTTTTAAAGCACACTATAGCACAAGGAGAATTCCCTCACTGTCCTTCCCTGTCCCTAGAAACAAGGATTCGCACAGTAAAACACACTGACACTCTCCCTACCTATAGTTTTCTGTCCCTAGAAAAAATGTTTTTTTAAAGCACACTATAGCACAAGGAGAATTTCCCTCACTTTCCTTCTTTGTCCCTAGAAACAAGGATTATCACAGTGAAAGAAAATGACACTCTTCCTACCTATAGTTTTCTGTCCCTAGAAAAAATGTTTTTTTAAAGCACACTATAGCACAAGGAGAATTCCCTCACTGTCCTTCCCTGTCCCTAGAAACAAGGATTCGCACAGTAAAACACACTGACACTCTCCCTACCTATAGTTTTCTGTCCCTAGAAAAAATGTTTTTTTTAAAGCACACTATAGCACAAGGAGAATTCCCTCACTGTCCTTCCCTGTCCCTAGAAACAAGGATTCGCACAGTAAAACACACTGACACTCTCCCTACCTATAGTTTTCTGTCCCTAGAAAAAATGTTTTTTTAAAGCACACTATAGCACAAGGAGAATTTCCCTCACTTTCCTTCTTTGTCCCTAGAAACAAGGATTATCACAGTGAAAGAAAATGACACTCTTCCTACCTATAGTTTTCTGTCCCTAGAAAAAATGTTTTTTTAAAGCACACTATAGCACAAGGAGAATTCCCTCACTGTCCTTCCCTGTCCCTAGAAACAAGGATTCGCACAGTAAAACACACTGACACTCTCCCTACCTATAGTTTTCTGTCCCTAGAAAAAATGTTTTTTTAAAGCACACTATAGCACAAGGAGAATTTCCCTCACTTTCCTTCTTTGTCCCTAGAAACAAGGATTATCACAGTGAAAGAAACTGACACTCTCCCTACCTATAGTTTTCTGTCCCTAGAAAAAATGTTTTTTTAAAGCACACTATAGCACAAGGAGAATTCCCTCACTGTCCTTCCCTGTCCCTAGAAACAAGGATTCGCACAGTAAAAGACACTGACACTCTCCCTACCTATAGTTTTCTGTCCCTAGAAAAAATGTTTTTTTTAAAGCACACTATAGCACAAGGAGAATTTCCCTCACTTTCCTTCTTTGTCCCTAGAAACAAGGATTATCACAGTGAAAGAAAATGACACTCTTCCTACCTATAGTTTTCTGTCCCTAGAAAAAATGTTTTTTTAAAGCACACTATAGCACAAGGAGAATTCCCTCACTGTCCTTCCCTGTCCCTAGAAACAAGGATTCGCACAGTAAAACACACTGACACTCTCCCTACCTATAGTTTTCTGTCCCTAGAAAAAATGTTTTTTTAAAGCACACTATAGCACAAGGAGAATTCCCTCACTGTCCTTCCCTGTCCCTAGAAACAAGGATTCGCACAGTAAAACACACTGACACTCTCCCTACCTATAGTTTTCTGTCCCTAGAAAAAATGTTTTTTTAAAGCACACTATAGCACAAGGAGAATTCCCTCACTGTCCTTCCCTGTCCCTAGAAACAAGGATTCGCACAGTAAAACACACTGACACTCTCCCTACCTATAGTTTTCTGTCCCTAGAAAAAATGTTTTTTTAAAGCACACTATAGCACAAGGAGAATTTCCCTCACTTTCCTTCTTTGTCCCTAGAAACAAGGATTATCACAGTGAAAGAAACTGACACTCTCCCTACCTATAGTTTTCTGTCCCTAGAAAAAATGTTTTTTTAAAGCACACTATAGCACAAGGAGAATTCCCTCACTGTCCTTCCCTGTCCCTAGAAACAAGGATTCGCACAGTAAAACACACTGACACTCTCCCTACCTATAGTTTTCTGTCCCTAGAAAAAATGTTTTTTTAAAGCACACTATAGCACAAGGAGAATTCCCTCACTGTCCTTCCCTGTCCCTAGAAACAAGGATTCGCACAGTAAAACACACTGACACTCTCCCTACCTATCCTTCTCTTTCCCTAAACTAAAGGAATCCAGGTTAAGCAAGAAAAAAATAAATGTCACTGTCCCTGCCTATGCTTCTCTTTCCCTGCTCCGGAACACACTACACTAGGCCGCCGTGCTGGCGGCCTTTTATAGTGTGGGGCGTGTACTAAACACCCTCAGCAATAATTGGCCACAGGCATCCTGCCTGTGGCCAATCATTGCTCTCCTCGCTGCCGGCGCTGTGATTGGCCAAGCATGCGGGGTCACAGTGCATGCTTGGCCAATCACAGCGCCTGGATGACACTGCGATGGCGTAGTGCATTGTGGGCCGTTCGCGTCACTCGAATTTGGCGCGAACGGCCCAAATCGTTCGATCTTCGTCGAACGATCGAACAGCCGATGTTCGAGTCGAACGTATGTTCGACTCGAACACGAAGCTCATCCCTAGCTGACACACGGCGCCCGCTGCTGGCATCCAAGGCTCCCTCATTTCTATACTGTTCACCTGACAAGCCTTACTCACTGAGCACCATATGAGTGCATTTATTATTTTATATTTTCGCAACTTGTTTAATAAACGATACTGCACTAGAAATGGCTTGGCGCTTTTCTTCTCCCATGCCCCTTCTTTTGTTTTCACAGTCATCGGTTCCCAGCCCGTCCAGGAAGCAGCCTCTCCACCACTAGCATTCAGAGACTTTTCATGTGTAACTGACTTCTAAAATTCTCATTGGGATTATTCTAGAGACTTACCACCTGGACTGATTTATTACAAATAATCAGCATTATTTATAAGCTATATACATTACCCTTAGCCAGCAGGTCCTAGTGCTGAGCTCTACACTTCATGTGTATTAACTCAGTTTTTTAAAGATAACCAGGAGACCCTCCCAAATGCCCACAATACATAAAAAACAAGTAAATTATTAACTATTTCAGCCATTCTGTGAAAGAAAAGAGAGCGAGCAGTGTGCTTGTAGATAGCGATCTTATTTTTTGTTTTTCACTATGGATCCCATCATAAGCATGTGTGAGGAAATGCTTCTGATGTTGCTGAGGCTCTGAAGACATAGAAAATTGCGTGAGAGGACCAGAGATCATCGCTACTGGACTCATCCATTGATGCAGGCAACAGCATGTGGTGAAACTTGTGTTTTTTCAACATTTTTATATGTTCAAAAATGATCAGAAATTTTCTCCCCTTTAAAATCACTCATAAACGCAAACGTGCATAAATGCGGTTTACAGAGGTTACACGTGGTTACAAGAATTTGGCGTTTGAAATGCTGGTAAACTACAATCCTAAAGGCAATTTTTCTGCGTTTAAAAAAAAATGCCTGTAACCTAAACTACCTCTAAACTACTATAAATGACTGAGTGTACATGTACACATGAAAACAGAGGCTGCCTGAAAAAAATGCCCAACTTCTCCTAAACTTCAGTTTATCAGCTGTAGTGTACATGAGACCTAACATTTCTGCCACACTACAATACCCCGTTTGGGGGAGAGGACCTATTTTTTCTCTGCTGCAATTGAATAACACAAAGGTTCTCTCCCCAATCTCATCTCATGACTGGACAGTTAAATGATAATCAGAAGACTGATGAGCTCAACTCTATGTAAATCTAACCTTTTCTCCATGCACTGCATAACAACTGATTGTCTCCTTCTACTGCTCCTCTCTTAACCAGTCTGAGCTCTGCTGTACCAGGACTGCAAGAGGTCAATACCGGGTCAAATTGAGATATTTACCCTGGTCGTTTCAAAAAAATACATTTAACAATGTATTAATGAATACAGAGTCACATTAGATTTGCATACCTCCCAACCTTTTGAGATAAGGACACCTATTAGCAAAAGTATGTAAGTATAGGGCACCCCCCCTGCCATGCCCCCTTAAAGGAGAACTACAGTATCTCACAAAAGTGAGTATACCCCTCACATTTTTGTAAATATTTTATTTTATCTTTTCATGTGACAACACTGAAGAAATTACACCTTGCTACAATGTAGTGAGTGTACAGCTTGTATAACAGTGTAAATGTGCTGTCTCCTCAAAATAACTCAACATACAGCCATTAATGTCTAAAACGCTGGCAACAAAAGTGAGTACACCCCTAAGTGAAAATGTCCAAATTGGGCCCAAAGTGTCAATATTTTGTGTGGCCACCATTATTTTCCAGCACTGCCTTAACCCTCTTGGGCATAGAGTTCACCAGAGCTTCACAGGTTACCACTACAGTCCTCTTCCACTCCTCCATGATGACATCACATCGCTGGTGGATGTTGGAGACCTTGCGCTCCTCCACCTTCCCAGGACCCCAACCGCCATGCCACTACAACCACCAACAAGTCCACCATCTACAGGGCGGGGGGGTGGCAAGTTTCTTTGTCATTTGTTGCCTCAAAGTGTTCCTCAGACTTTACAATCCCACCTCCACACAGTTGTTGCCCCTCCCTAGCATTACTTTCCCCAATCAATGCCTATGCCCCTTCTACTTACTCCTGACCATGTTTTTATTTAACCATCTACCTGCTGGACTACCCTACTAGCCTAGTCATGCCTACCCTTCGCCTATTTATACATTTTTTGCTTCGGGCCTCTCTGTTCCCACAACTCTGTGCCTGTGTAATGGGTTGATTTAACTCCTGTATATGTGTCAGCCAATCAAGATGGTAAAAGACCCTGCACCCAAAAGAAGCTAGGGCAATGGACCTTGTGGGCATCAGGCCGTTGCAGCAGAAGTAAGTATTACTGCCTTTAGTTATACCTTAAATATGTTGTACAATAAAGTAAGCTAAAGCTAAGTATGCCACGCATAAGGCTGGCTTTATACAAATGCATGAATTAATTAAGATGTGCAACACACAGATACATAAATTTATCAACAGAGGGATTTCCCAATAGTCCCTATAGTTTGAGCTCATCTTAATCTCTCAGTCAGGTGAGTTTTTTCTTAAGGCTCCATTCACATTTATATATTATGTCTTGGGTGTATTTGGTATGCATTTTAGGAGTGTTACCACTAAACTCAATATAACATGCCTATTAGGCTTGTGCAATTCGTTTCGTAACGAATCGAAATTCGTCCGAATTTAGCAACTTTCGGACATTCGGAAGCATTCGAATTTCCGAACAGAGCAATTACGAATAAAACCGAATCCGAAATAAATTATACCGCAAAATAGCGAATGCCCGAAGGTCTTCGGCATAATTCGTTATGAAAAAAGTTACGAATGTACGAATCCATTCGAAGCACAATAACACTCACTCTGCTCTCTGCTTCTCCCTCACCATGCTGAACTCCCTCTCAAAATGGTGTACAGGGGGCGGAGGCTATAGCCGCATGAAAAAACGAAAGTAAAATACGAGATTTCGAATCCATTCGAAGCACAATAACACTCACTCTGCTCTGCTCTCTGCTTCTCCCTCACCGTGCTGAACCCTCTCAAAATGGTGTACAGGGGCGGAGCCTATAGCCGCATGTAAAAAACGAAAGTAAAATACGAGATTTCGAATCGTTACAAATAACCGCTATGTATTTAGAAAAGTACAAATCCATTCGAAGCACATTAGGCATAATAGGCAGCGTTGTTGTGAGAGAGACACGGAAAATTACGAATCAACGAACCCAAAAAAAGTTACGAAAGTAGGAGTTGTGTCCAGAATCAACGAAAAACAACGTACTCTACCGAAAGTACGAATTATAAAGCAACAAAAAATTCAACGAAAAATGTCGCTTGCAAAAATACGAATGAGTCCGAACACGAAAAATCCCGTCTAGCAAAATTACGAATGATTACGAATCATCAGGACCGGAAAGAAACGAACCGAAACGGAACAAATTTTTCCGTTGTGCACAAGCCTAATGCCTATTTTGTTGAAAGTGCATCAAAGATGAAAAAAGTTTTTTTTTTTTTTTAAACTCACCACAACTAAAACACACAGGGGTAAATGGGGTCTGACTGATTTCAGTTCCACTTGGGTGTGTCTGCTCCCCACATTGGGATGTACAGGTATTCCAGGCATTGCCATGCAGGTGGTCTCATTCATGTGAATCTGGACACAATGGCTGCGCAGACACAGTTGTTGCTCCCAGGTTGTGCACGGAACAACTGTGCATCCCCGTCTAGCTTACACAGCCTTACACAGACATACACTTTTCTGCCACATGGGCTGCTCTGTTATAGTTTTCCTCTCTGTCACAAAAGCCTTTTCTTTTCCATTATAATTTTGCTTGATAAGGCTTATTATATTCAGCAACTCAGAGGGACAATTAAACTGGAATGCTATGACTTTATCCCACCTGATTGTGGGCTGTGTAAAACAGCTTATAATAACTGCTGCGTTTAAGAGTGCTATGAGAGGCTGCATGCCGAGCCTTATGCCTAAACTACAAACTGAAGTCGCTTATTTCTAGTATGACTGCAGCAGTTGTGTTTAGCTTCATGTATTATGCCTTGTGTTATGCATGGGAAATCAGAATGTACAGAATTGAGATTAATATGGTCTTGGCTAAGACCTCTTGTTCTGTTTCGGCCTTGTCTTTAACCGATTGCCACCCGTCCACCGTCAAATGACAGAGGGGCGGTGCGGCTCTAGTTCTTGGACAACATAATATGACTTTGTCCCAAAATGGCTACTCAGACCAGGCGTCCCAGACGGCAGGACCCCGATCTCTGTAAAGAGCCGTGTTTGTAGCTCTTTAATAGGGATGAGCCGAATATAAAGGCTAATATGCAAGTTATTGTCCTAAAAAGGGTTTGGGGACCCGGGTCCTGCCCCATGGTACATGTATCAATGCAAAAAAAAGTTTTAAAAAGAGACGTTTTTCGGGAGCAGTGATTTTAATGATGCTTAAAGTGAAAAAAAAAAGTGAAATATTCCTTTAAATATCGTACCTAGGGGGTGTCTATAGTATGCCTGTGAAGTGGCACGTGTTTCCCATGTTTAGAACTGTCCCTGCACAAAATGACATTTCTAAAGGAAAAATAGTCATTTAAAACTGCTTGCGGCTTTAATGTAATGTCTGGTCCCGGCAATGAAAATCATTGAGAAAAATGGCATGGGTATCCCCCCCAGCACATTACCAGCCCCTTTGGGTCTTGTATGGATATTAAGGGGAACCCTGCACCCAAATTAAAAAAAGGAAAGGCGTGGGGCTCCCAGGCCCTATATACTCTGAACGGCAGTATACAGGCGGTGCAAACAAGACAGGGACTGTAGGTTTGTTGTTAAGTAGAATCTGTTTGTAATTTTGAACTGGTACATTTTTAAAGTGTAGCTCCAGCCAAAAAATCTATTTTTAAGCTTTTTTGAAAACATAGGGAAGGGTTATCACCCCTGTAATATTTGTTTTGCTGTCTGTGCACCTCTTTAGAACATTTCACCTCACTTTCTGTCCCAATGACAATTTTTTTTTTTTAATTTTGGGTTTTTAGTGAAACAAGGATTGGTGATAAAGCATCAGTGGAGAGGAGACACGTTTTTCCCATATTAACTCTTACAGGAGAGAATTTCCCTTCCTAGGAGTAGATTTCCTCTCACTTCCTGTTGTCTCCTTCAGTTTGCAAGTAGGAGTCGTTTGTAAGTTGGATGTTTGAAAGTAGGGGCCCGCCATATATACTCTGCAGAAATTTGGCCCTTAGGTGTTAGTGTTGCCACCACACTGTAAGCCCTCACAGTTACTCTTGGTGGGCGCTGGAACGGGCCCTGCTGTGAACTATTATATCAAGAATTGTAATTACATGCCATTGTTGAACAATGGTTGAAAAATTGGGCCTTTGGTGGTGGTGGTGGTGTTGTCACAACACTGTAAGCCCTCACAGTTACTCTTGGTGGGCGCAGGAATGGGCCCTGCTGTGAAATATTAGATCAAGAATTGTAATTACATGCCCCTGTTGAACAGGGGCAGAAAAATTGGGCCTTGGGCACTGGTGCCACAGCACTGCAACACCTCACAGATACTCTAGTTGGAGCGCAGGAATGAGCCCTGCTGCAAAGTATTGCATCAAAAATTGTAATTACACTCCCCTGTTAAACAGGGGCTGAAAAATTGGGCCTTAGACACTGGTGCTGGTGCCACAAAACTGCAACCCCTCACAGAAAAATTGGGCCTTAGCCACTGGTGGCGGTGCCCAGAACCAAAAATGTTCTTACAAGCTATCAGCATGATCATTGAGGAGGAAGAGGATAGTCACTCAGCATAACAGGATAGTCACTCGGCATCAGCATAGGCAGTCTTGAAGGGATCTGACATTTCAAAAAAAATTACTCGGTTACATCAGCATCAGGTGCTTGGTAGCTGGTGGTGATCCAAGACTGATTTATTTTTATGAAGGTCAGTCGATCGACTGAGTCGATGGACAGGAGCATCCTGTGATCGGTTACAAAGCCTCCACTAACACTGAATGTGCGTTCCGAAAGAACGCTGGATGCAGGACAAGCCAGCAACTCAATTGCATACTGTGCAAGCTCTGGCCAGTGATCCATCCTCAAGACCCAGTAACCCAGAGGATTTTCGGTGGGAAAGGAGTCCAATTCTGTTCTTGCCCCTAGGTATTCCTGCACCATGTAAAACAGACGGTGGCGATGGTTGCTGGAACCGTTCATACCTTGGGGCTGCCGACTAAAAAATTGTCTGAACGCATCGGTCAGACGGCCACCTTCTCCCCCGCTCCTTCTTTGACTGACAGAAGCTTCAGCAACACGTTGTCCAGGACCAGGAATTTGTAACCTCCCAGTCTCTGGGAATGCGTTGCACAGACCTTTATGCAAGGCCTCCCGAAGATGTTTCATCCTCTGCTCCCTCTGCGACGCCAAGATAAGGTCTGCAACCTTACCCTTGTAACGTGGATCAAGGAGGGTTGCTAGCCAGTAATGATCCCTCTCCTTGATAGCACGAATACGAGGATCCTTCCGCAGGCTTTGCAGGATCAGGGAGGCCATGCAGCGTAGGTTTGCTGAGGCATTCAGCCGGAGTCCTCTGGGTCACTCAGGACGACATGATCCGCAGCCACCTCCTTCCAGCCACGTACAAGTCATTGGGTTTCTTGAGACTGTAATTCATCCCTTGAAGACTGCTGCTGATGCTAGGCTCCACCTCCATGCTGACACAATCCTCCTCCTCCACCTCCTCGTCCTCTTCCTGTGTGATAGGCGGGCCAGCAGGAACACTGTCTGGATAAAGGGGGCCTTGAGAGGCAAGGAAGTCCTCCTCCTCATCCTTCTCTTCTGCCTCAAGTGCCCTGTCCATTATTCCACGCAGTGTGTGCTCCAACAGGTGGACAAGAGGGACAGTGTCACTGATGCATGCACTGTCACTGCTCACCATCCTCGTGGCCTCCTCAAATGGTGCCAGGACAGTGCATGCATCCCTGATCATGACCCGCTGGCGTGGCAAAAAAAAAACCAAGCTCCCCTGACCCTGTCCTGGTGCCATATTGCAACAGATACTCATTGATGGCCCTCTGCTGCGTGTGCAGCCACTGCAGCATGGCCAACATAGAGTTCCACCTGTGTGGCATGTCACAGATTAGGCGGTTCTTGGGCAGGTTGTATTCCTTTTGGAGGACAGCGAGCCGAGCACTGGCATTATATGACCGGCGGAAATGCCCACAGAGTTTCCTGGCCTGCTTCAGGACATCCTGTAAGCCCGGGAACCTGCCCAAGAACCGCTGCACCACCAAGTTAAGGACGTGAGCCAAACAGGGCACATGGGTCAGTTGTCCCTGTCGGAGGGCGGAGAGGAGGTTGGTGCCATTGTTGCAAACCACCTTTCCTGGCATAAGCTGGTGTGGCGTCAACCACCTCTGAGCCTGCCCCTGCAGAACTGACATAATCTCTGCCCCAGTGTGGCTCCTGTCCCCCGAGCACACCAGCTCAAGCACTGCATGGCATCTTTTGGCCTGCGTACTTGCGTAGCCACTTAAACGCCTACAGAGCACCGCTGCTTCTGAGGACAAAGCACAGAAAGAGGCCAGGGAGGAAGAAGAAGAGGAGGGGGTTTAGGAGAGAGGTGTGTCAGAATCACCAGTATTAGCATTTTGGAGGCGTGGTGGCTGAACAACCTCCAACACTACTGCACCTTGTCCTGCATCCTTCCCAGCTGCCATCAGAGTCAGCCAATGCGCCGTGAAAGATAGGTAACGTCCCTGTCCATGCCTGCTGGACCATGAGTCAGCGGTAATATGCACCTTACTGCTGACCGCCCTGTCCAGCAAGGCCAAGACATTGCCTTCCACATGCCGGTAGAGAGACAGAATCGCCTTCCGTGAGAAAAAGTGGCGTTTGGGAACCTGCCACTGAGGAACCGCACATTCCACAAACTCATTGAAGGGGGCAGAGTCTACCAACTAAAAAGACAGCAGTTGAAGTGCTAGCAATTTAGCCAAGCTAGCATTCAACCGCTGGGCATGTGGATAGCTGGGAGCGAACTTCTTTCGGCGGCGCAGTAGTTGGGGCAGGGAAATTTGCCTGGTACAATCTGACGTTGGTGTACCGATAGCAGATTGCCCGCAAGTACTTGGCTGTGACACACCTAATTCTACACCTTCATTCCTCTCAGTGCAGGTTTCAGAGAGGACTGAAGGTATAGTGGGGTTGGAGATCCCAGCTGATGAGGAGCAAGGAGAGGTCCGCTTTGTCCTTTGGTGTGGGTCTTTTAGGCGTGCTTGCCAACGAACTGCATGGCAGGTCGACATATGTCTGATCAAGCATGTGGTGCCCAAACGGGTGATGTTTTGGCCACGCGAGATACTCCTGAGACATATGTTGCAAATAGCAGCGCTGCGATCTGATGCACTCATCTCAATAAAGGCCCACACCAAACAACTTTTGGAATAACGCGCAGATACAGCAGCGCCCTGTACATGCGGAGCTCTGTGGTGTGATTCAGTGATGCCAGTCAGTGCTGACTATCAGTGCCGCCTATCAGTGCTGCCCATCAATGCCCATCATTGCTGCCCATCAATGCCACCCATCAGTGCCGCCTATCCGTGCCCACCAGTGCCCACCAGTGTCACCCATCAGTGCCCATAAGTGCAGCATATTAGTGCCTCCTCATCAGTGCCACCTAATCAGTTCCCATAAGTGCTGCCTCATCAGTGCCCATGAGTTCCACCTCATCAGTGCCCATCAGTGCAGCCTATCAGTGCTCATCAGTACCGCCTCATTAGCGCACATCAGTGAAGGAGAAAAATTACAAATTTACAAAATTTACTGACAGAAACTAAGTAAAACATTTTGTTTTCAAAATTTTCGGTCTTATTTTTTTTTCATTTAGTAAAAAATAAAAAACCCAGCAGTGATTAAATACCACCAAAAGCTCTATTTGTGTGAAGAAAATAATACATTTTTTACATGGTTACAGTGTAGCATAACCATGCAATTGTCATTCAAAATGTGACAGTGCTGAAAGCTGAAAATTGGCCTAGGCAGGAAGGGGGGTGAAAGTGCCCTGTAGACAAGTGGTTAAACTGCCATTTCCATGTGCACTGGTATTTACTAAGCAACCACATGAGTGTGTGAGTGTGTGTAACCCCATCTCTTTAAAGTGGTTCTAAGAGCAAAAGTTTTTTTTTTTTAAAACTTAATGCATTTTATGCATTAAGGTAAAAAATCTACTGGGTGCAGCTCCCATTCGCAGCCCCCCACCCTTATACTTACCTGAGCCCCATATCAATCCAGCGATGTGCATGAGAACAACAGCAGGAGCCATTGGCCACAGCCAGTGAGGAGAGAGTGGGGGCAGGGCTGAGCCATGCTCTTTGTGTGTTTGGACAATGTCCATTCACAGGAGTGTGGCTTGGGAGCCCTCAAAGCAAGAGGCTGGCTGGGAACTGGGGGAGGAGCCAGGACAGTCGGTGGAGGACCCAAAAAGAAGAGGACCGAGGCTGCTCTGTGCAAAACCATTGCACTGAGCAGGTATGTTTGATTTTTTTTTTCTTTTTAAAGAAAAACTACAACCTTTATGCCCTGTACACACGACGGGTTTTACCGATGAAAACAGTCCGATGGACTTTTTTCATCGGACAAGCCGATCGTGTATGGGCCCCATCGGTATTTTTTCCATCGGTGAGAAAAAATAGAACATGTTTTAAATTTATCCGATAGAAAAAAAAACAATAGCAAATTCCGATCGTCTGCGTGGAACTCCATCGGAGAAAAAACCCACGCATGCTCAGAATCAAGTCGACGCATGCTCAGAAGCATTGAACTTAATTTTTCTCAGCTCGTCTGAGTGTTTTACGGCACAGCGTTTGGGACGGCCGGATTTTTGACTGATGGTGTGTAGGCAAGACTGATGAAAGTCAGCTTAATCGGAATTCCGATGGAAAAATCCATCAGATTTGAATGCATAGGAAATCCGATCGTGTGTACAGGGCTTTAGAATCACTTCAAGGGGTTTTGAAAGATGGCAGGCAGAGTTCCTGATCATGTGATCATTGTGATTGGCATGTATCCTGTATGTTGTGTCAACAGGAGGAGTGTAACTTTAGTGTTTTCTTCATGTAACCTCAAGGGGTTTTCCAGGAATATGAGTATACATAGTTACATAGTTAGTCAGGTTGAAAAAAGACAAAGTCCATCCAGTTCAACCATAAAAATAAAAAAAATATTGTGCAATCCCATATACCCAATTCTATACCCACAGTTGATCCAGAGGGAGGCAAAAAACCCCAGCAGAGCATGATCCAATTTGCTACAGCAGGGGAAAAAATTCCTTCCTGATCCCCCGAGAGGCAATCGGATTTACCCTGGATCAACTTTACCTAGAACTGTTAGTACTCAATTATATTATGTACATTTAGGAAAGTATCCATGCCTTTCTTAAAGCAATCTACTGAGCTGGCCAGAACCACCTCTGCAGGGAGTCTGTTCCACATTTTCACAGCTCTTACTGTGAAGAAACCTTTCCGCATTTGGAGATGAAATCTTTTTTCTTCTAGACGTAAAGAGTGCCCCCTTGTTCTCTGTGTTGACCGTAAAGTGAATAACTCATCACCAAGATCAATATATGGACCCCTTATATATTTGTACATGTTAATCATATCCCCCCTTATTCTCCTCTTCTCAAGAGTGAATAAATTCAGCTCCTCTAATCTTTCTTCATAGCTGAGCTCCTCCATGCCTCTTATCAGTTTGGTTGCCCTTCTCTGCACTTTCTCCAGTTCCCCGATATGCTTTTTGAGAACTGGTGCCCAAAACTGAACTGCGTATTCCAGATGAGGCCTTACTAATGATTTGTACAGGGGCAAAATGATGTCTCTCTCTCTGGAGTCCATACCTCTCTTAATACAAGAAAGGACTTTGCTCGCTTTGGAAACCACAGCTTGGCATTGCATGCCATTATTGAGCTTATGATCTACCAAAACCCCCAGATCCTTTTCCACTACGGATCCCCCCAGTTGTATTCCCCCTAGTATGTATGATGCATTCATATTCTTAGCCCCCAAGTGCATAACTTTACATTTATCAACATTAAACCTCATCTGCCACATAGTCGCCCAATTAGACAGGGCATCGAGGTCGGCTTGTAAATTGGAGACATCCTGCAAGGACGTCATTCCACTGCATAGCTTGGTGTCATCTGCAAAGACAGAAATGTTACTTTTGATCTCAGACCCAATATCATTTATAAAGATATTAAAAAGTAAGGGTCCCAGCACTGAACCTTGGGGTACACCACTGATAACCTTAGACCATTCAGAGTAAGAATCATTAACTACTACTCTCTGAATTCTGTCTTTTAGCCAGTTTTCTATCCATTTACAAACTGATATTTCCAATCCTGTAGACTTTACCTTACACATGAGCCGTGTGTGGGGAACTGTATCAAACGCTTTTGCAAAATCCAAGTATACCACGTCCACAGCCACGCCTCTGTCCAAGGTTTTACTTACCTCTTCATAAAAAGAAATCAGGTTTGTCTGACAACTTCTGTCTTTCATGAATCCATGCTGTCTGTTGCTGAAATAGTTTTTTTCCAGCAAGAACTCATCTATGTGGTCTTTTATTAATCAGGTTAATAACCAATGACGGGATCACAAAAATGCTGCAGCTCAGGCCTCACACATTTGTGATACAGAACTCATGCATACATATTAATCTCTAGCCACAGTGCTGTCCTTCTCATGCTACTATTATCACAACAATAGTGCCATACATGTCCTCATTATATATGCATTTGTGCAGTAAATACAAAAATAATACAATTAATATAAAAAGTCCCAACAAATTCTTGTCCCAAAGTGACGCGTGTCTAAAGTGCTGCAAAGAAAACTTCTTAAGGTGCTCCAAATTTAGAAAGTTTACTGCAACTAGTCTTGCAAGCAATACTCTGTGCCCAGCGTCACTCGCCAGATGCTTTTTGACTTTGTGCCTTTCAACATCAAAGTCTCCAAGGCCTGTGGATATTCCCCTTCTGGGTCTTTGAAAGGATGATCTGCACCACCTCTCCTTCACTGCTCCTCTCCACCAACAGTCTCTTTCAAGCCCTCTGTATCGGCTCCCTATGCCACAGCCACCATATAGAGGAACAGAAGGGGAGCCAGCATACTGAAATAACATTTTATTTAAAAATAAACCATTAAAATCCTTCCATTACACTCACTTGTATAAAGTTAAAATGCACAGAGAAACCAGGAAGCACCGCCACAGCGTGCGTTCAACTGACCGGAAATTATGTCACCGGGTAGTCCCTACCAACGCGTTTTGCCAGCCAATCAGGCTGCAACATCTCAGATTGGCTTTGAGGAGGAGGGGAGTCACCCCTCAAAACTTGTCAGCATCCTGGAAGGTCTTTTGACTTGCTGGGAATAGTCTTAGTGACCTGGTTGTTTTGCATCTACTATGGACTGGGAAATTCTTTTATCTTGAATTTGTTTGTGATTTTATCTGTCAGGGCTTCCTTCTCAGAGCTCTCTGCTCAGCTGTCGGGTAATTGCCAGCACTCTTTTCAGGAAAGGTTCCATCCGCTGGTAATATTTATCTTTTGGCTTGCAGTTTTGGGGTCCACCAGCAGGTGTCTCATGGCAGTTTGGAATTGTCAGGGGAACTTCTCCCTGCTGGTGTTATTTCATCTTTGGGCCACAGTACTGGTGTCCACCAGTGGATGGATCTTGGCAGTATGGAGCAGACAGCACCTCCTGCGGTCAGGTGTCACCTAAGCCTAATCACTGGCAGACACATAAATACCCGGCAAGCCTTCACAAGCTTGCGTTGGTATCTCTCTCTCCCTGACCTTGAGCCTGCTATGCTGACCTTGAGCCTGCATCTGACCTGACCTGACCTTATCCGATCTGATCCCTATCCCGGAGCCCATCCTGGACCTGTTCCTCCTGTTACCTGATTACCTTGGATCCCTGCCCTGCAGCCTATCCATCCATCCTCTCCCTGTTCATGTTGGTCTCCCGTCCTTACCTATCTGCTGATCTCCCAGTGTATGCCCCGGCCTGGCTTTTGTTTACGATTCTGGTATCTCCCATTTATTGTATATACTATTTGTTGTTTGTGGGTTTTGTGGTTGATTGTGCACTGTGCTTATTTCACTTGCTTGTCACCTATCTAATAAACACCATTATCTTTCACTTACATGCGTTTTTGGTCTCCTCTGTGCAGTCCACACAGTCTGGTCTACTAATTCCCTGACAACTCTTCATTCCACATTGACTCACCTGGTCTTCATCTCCTGCTTGTCAGCTAGCTCTGCTAGCTGTTTAAACTGCATGGATCAGATCTTCTGTGCCTTCACCTTGGTTAACATATCCGGACTCTCTCTGCTGTGTATTCCTGTGAAAGACTTTTGCTTGGCTGACTTACCTTCTGGTTCCTAAACCTGTTTGCTGCATCTGACTTTGCTGATCTCTGGACTCCTGTTTCACTGGCTTGTTCTGACTACCCGTCCTGGTTACCGAACTCTGGCTATGTTTTGACTACGTTTGCTCTGTTTATACCATTTAAAAAATGTTTTAAACAGTGTAATTTTTACTGCACTTCTGCCTCAGTCTGATTCATGGTTCCTGACAATATCTCTCTTTTTATACATCATTAAAGATATCACTTGGGTAATGCACAAGGTTGGTGTGCCCTCTTTTCTTTCTTTTGTAAAGGCAGATCAGCATATCCCCTTGTGAAGTGCACATGCAGCAGCGCTCACCTTTTGTTTTGCTAATTGCTTGCTGCTATTGTCGGCTTCCAGCTTCCTATTGCTGTTTTTGTATAAATCCTTGTGTTTCCCCTGATTAGGATGCTTAAGAAAGGGGGCAGAGTCCCAGAAACATGTAGGGGCCTGCCCTGTCCCCATCCCATTGGTTGGTGGTTGACAGCTGCTCAGGTCCCACCCACCCCGCCATTACTGCTCAGTTTTGACAGCTGGCATTCTTCCCTTGCAAGCTATTACTATGCCAGCCAGTTTTACACACTGAGCGGTTCTTGCAAGCCTCACCACCTGCTGAATGAAGAACTGTTGCATCAGGCTGTGCCCTTATCACTCCTGAGTGAGTCCCTGGGTGTCCTAATAAGTTGCTGTGGGAGGATCTCTGTCCTCACAATGTAAAACACACTGCCATTCTGCACCCACTGAGTGATTCCCTAAGTACCGCCTTATCAGCTGCTGGGAAAGGAGGTAATGGGAGGGATTTCTGTCCCTGGCATGTGTAACATAATGGGGTAAGACGATGTGAAACACACTGTCTGTCATCTTTGGGCACCCCCTGTCACTGTCCGTGATCAGCTTTGATATCTGGGACACAACCGGGGACAAGGTCGATTCGGGAAAGTGTTTGAAAATCCGTGATTGTCCCAGCCAAATTGTGACAGTTGCCAACTATGAGCATACAGGGCCATAAATCAAGGTGGTGGGTAGGAGGGTCCAAACCCCTCCAGAGCATCCTGGCTAGCAAACGCCTAAGGCGCTGGAGTTATACAGCTCAGAAATTCTCCTGTGTCTCCAAGCCACTGAACAGTGTGGCAGGGAAAGAACAACTCTGATTGGCTGCATCAGCAGCCAGGCTATGGCCCCACCCACTAGCAAGGAAGGCATGGGGACAGTGTGGGATCTTGAGGTGATCAGTAGGACCCTGACTGGCAGGCAGAGATAGCTGTTGAGAGACCACCAAGAAAGAAGAGTCTGCAATAATGAAGCCTACAACAGGTGATAAGCCAGGCTTCCCTGAGACTTTTTGTTGGTTTAGTTCTGCTGCTACTTATCTCTTGTGTATTTACTATTTATATGAACTATTGCACTCACAGACACAAGCGTATGAGGCCATGTACAATGTAAATATGGCATAGGCACATTCAGCCCACAGCTGCCCACAGAAATGAACAGCTCTGAGTAGCTGTATGAGAGTATATGGCAGTACTCACGTAAATCCACGTATGGCAAATGGATGTATTGCCCAAATGCAGAAAGTCTGCTTTCGGGGAATATGCCCATACACTATACACTGATTTACACATATACATGTACACAATCATTCATGTCTCTAGGCCAGTGTTTCTCAACTCCACTCCTCAAGGCGCACCAACAGGTAATTTTTTAGGCTTTCCATTATTTTGCACAGGTGATTTGATCAGTTTCACTGCCTTAGTAATTACCACAGACTTTTTCTCTGAGGAAAATCCTGAAAACATGACCTGTTGTGGCGCCTTGAAGACTGGAGTTGAGAAACACTGCTATAGGGAGGCCTGGAATGGAATGACAAAAAAAAGCAAAAGTAATGAAGGGCCGGGCATGACTAGGGAGAGAGGAGAGGCAATAAAAGGGTTAATTATGGGGACGAAGAGAAGGGAGGAGACAGAGGTTAAAATGACTGGAGGGGAGGGGCGTTATATATAGTGAGGGCGGGAACTTCTAGGAACACGTTAGAAGTTTTGTGAGAGAGAGGACGTTTTTTCGCTTCTCTCGATCCAAGATGGCCGATGTAGACCTGATCCTGGCGCGGCTGCGGGCTGTGGCGGCAACAAAGGGGCCCGACTGGCTTCAATCCCAGGTGGGTGCCCTTCTTATGGATCAGGTGGAGGGGTCTGCGGCCGGCGGAGAAGCAGGGCAGCGCACGCGGAGGTCCCGGCCTCTTAAGCGTTACCCCCTGGCACCTCCACGCGAGCTCTGCTCCACACTTTTTTTTTCGCTTCTCTTGATCCAAGATGGCCGATGTAGACCTGATCCTTGCGCGGCTGCGGGCTGTGGCGGTGACGAACGGGCCCGACTGGCTTCAATCCCAGGTGGGTGCCCTTCTTATGGATCAGGTGGAGGGGTCTGCGGCCGGTGGAGAAGCAGGGCAGTGCGCGCGGAGGTCCCGGCCTCTGGAGCGTTACCCCCCTGGCTCCTCCACGCGAGCTCTGCTCCACACTAGGAGCCCGCCAAAGGACCCATCGGCCCCTCCGGCGAAACGGACACCGGCTTCGGCCGCGGAGGGGTCCGGGCGAAATCCTCGCCATCGGCAGAGCTCGGGGGTGGGGCTACGGGCCATAATGGCACCCGTTTCTCACCCTTGCGGCGGAGGACTTCCGGTACTACCTTCCCCCCTCTGCATCAGGATCACCGAGGGGGGGGGATTCAGCGAGGGAGGAGCAAAGCCGTGCCCGCAGGGCCTCTACCAGACGAGGCTGGCGGTGCTGGAGATGGCAACGGTCGGAGGGACGGGGGACGGAAGATCCAACATGGCGCGGCCTACCAGGGGCTCCATGCGTGACAGCGGGCGCAGCAGGGAGACGGCGGTTGGTGAATATGGTGGTGACAACGTAGCTGCGCCGAGGGAACCCTCGGTCTCCAGGCAGGCTTCGCCTGGGGGGCTTCTGATGCCCATGGTTCCAGCCCAAGAGGGGATGTCAGAGGGCAAGCTGTCCGACTCTGAAGAGGACGATCACAGGGAGGTCAAGATGCCAAGGGACGCACGAGCAGCGGCTGTGGGGGACATGCCCAGTCAGCCCGGTAAGTCTTCTAATATATCTCCTGCTATATTGACTGAAGCATTGTGTGGGTTGTTGGGTGTAGGTGCTGGGGGTGCTGGGGTCATGCCAGGGGTCAAGCATGTGGCGGCACCTGTGGCGGGGGTGGCGGGCAGTTTACCCGCCACCCCTGATACAGGGGGCCTATGGGGGGATTGAGGGATTTGGTGCAACGCTTAGCGGTTGCTAAAGACGGGCCCTGCAGGTAGCACCATGGGTTGGCAGGCAGACAGAGGGGACGGGGAGTGGGGGGACCCCCATGTTCCTAAGGCTGCACCGGCTGGAGGTGCGTCGGTGAGTATGGCTGCGGGGGAGAAGGCTGGGGAACAGGTGACAGTGGTTAGGTCTGACATAGTTCGTATCGCAGAGGCCGCAAAATGTGAGGTTTATGTTTGCTTCGAGGGGTCTTTGGGGGCACACTTGAAGCAGGAGGTCAGAGACAAAATCGTTAAGGGTGAGCATGTAGAGATTGTTTCCTTGTTGCCCCTAGAGAAGTTCAATTTGGACAGGGTGAAACCGGATGAAACCAAGAAGGAGGATGAAGAGAAGAGGAGGTATCGCTTGATCCCACGGACATTTGGGAACTGGCTGCAGGCGTTCGCTATCCTGGCAAATGTGATAGGTGAGAAAAACCCAGAACATTGCTCGGCTCTGTTCTGTTACATGGACGCGATTGGGGAGGCTCATAGAGTTTATGGGGGGACCACTTGGCCGAGATATGACGAGCAGTTTAGGCAGCGTAGGGCAGTTCGTCCAGCTCTCAGGTGGGATCACAAGGACATGAGCCTGTGGATGCGATTGATGTCTTGGGCGCGGGCTCCGAACCAGTTTTTTCAGGGGGGGGGGTCGGGGGGACAACTGCCCCTGGAACTCCGACCAGTAAAAAATGGGGGGATCCTTGCAATTTAAAGAGGGATCTTGTCAATTTGGGGGGCCTGTCGTTTTAAGCATGAGTACTTTGGATGCGGCGGGAACCATCCGTTGTCCCGCTGCTTCAAAAAAGGAAAGCGTGCCACGGAATTTGCTCACAAGACGGATGGCTCCGGTAAAGGAGGAAAGGATGCAGCCTTTTCTAAATAGATATCCGAACAGGGAGGCTGCGGGGCTATTGACGGCTGGGTTTTCGGAGGGTTTTAGGTTTAGGGTTTTAGGTTACCGTGCTCCCTAGAGGTCTTGCCACCTTTGGCACGAAACTTGCGGTCTGCACTGGTCAATCCGGGGGTGGTCTCGGAAAAATTGGCCAAGGAGGTGGCGTTGGGACGCATGGGGGGGCCATTTAGTGAGAAGCCACTGCAGGATTTGGTAGTGTCTCCGTTGGGGGAGGTGCCTAAGAAGGAACCGAACAAGTTTACATCTTTTGATGCTGCGGTTGGGTGGGTAAGGCGATATGGGCGGGGGGGGGGCGCTCATGGCGAAATCGGACATTGAGTCTGCTGCCAGTGCATCCGGACAGTTTTTGGCTGTTGGGGTGTTGCTGGCAAGGGGCGTTCTATGTAGATCAGTGTCTGCCCATGGGTTGCTCCATCTCATGCGCCATGTTCGAGAAATTCAGCTCGTTCTTGGAATGGGTGGTGCGGGACGTGTCGGGTGTGGATTCTGTGATCCATTACCTTGATGATTTTTTGTTTGTAGGGCCTCCTTCCTCCAATGTGTGTGCGATTCTATTGGCCAAGTTGCAGGGATGTTTGGGGTTCCGTTAGCTGAGGACAAAACGGAGGGACCGATGACGGTACTTAGTTTTTTGGCTATTGTGATCGATTCTGAAGCCATGGAGGGCCGGTTGCCAGAGGATAAGGTGGAAGCGCTGCGAGGAGAGATTAGGGAGATGATGGGGCAGCGGAAGGCGCAGCTCCGGGGGCTTCAGTCTCTGTTGGGTAAGTTAAATTTTGCGTGTCGGATCATTCCGATGGGCAGGGTTTTCTGTTAACGGTTGTCGTCAGCTACTGCAGGGATGCGTGCTCCAACCCATTTCATTCGACTTAACAAGGAGAATAAGGAGGATTTAAAGGTATGGCACACATTCCTGGAGACTTACAATGCGCAGTCGGTTTGGATGAGGGGACCAGTGAGCAACTTTGACATGGAGTTGGTTACTGATGCGGCAGGTTCCACAGGATATGGGGCATTTTTTAAGGGCCAGTGGAGCGCAGAAGCTTGGCCTGAGACTTGTGTTGAGGCAGGGTTGCTCCGTAACCTGGTACTATTGGAATTGTTTCCAGTGGTCTTGGCTATGGAGTTGTGGGGAGCGACATGCAAGAGCCTGAAGATTAGGTTGAACTGTGACAACATGGGGGTGGTACAAGTTATCAATTCTGTCTATGCGTCGTCACAACCGGTGATTCGATTGCTGCGCCACCTTGTATTTCATTGTTTACAGTTGAACATCTTTCTGTATGCTGTGCATATCCCTGGCATTGATAATAATCTAGCTGATTCCCTGTCTCAGTTTCAGTGGGACAGATTCAGGGAACTGGCGCTGGCTGCAGAGAGGGAAGGGATTCCTTGTCCGGGTTGGCTTGGGAGGTTGCCTTGGAGCCGCCGCAGGATGGATAAGGAAGTCGGTAAGTAGGTCGATGTGGGCGGCTTACAACAAGATCTGGAAAGAGTGGTTTGCTTTTGTACGGCTGGCTGATGCTGAGCTGGGAGGATCAGAGATGAGGTTACTTGTAGTGTATTTTGTTTCTAGGCATATGGAGGGAGGGGGGTCAGTGTCCACTCTTGAGCGGAAGCTGGCAGGTTTAGCTTTTCTGTTTAAACTACAGGGCATGCCTGACTTTACCAAGGATTTCTGGGTGAGGCAAGCGATAAAAGGGTATTGTAAGTTTCACCCACAAAAGGACGTGAGGAGGCCAGTATCCTATTCAATTTTGCAGGTTATTAGTGACAAATTGGATGAAGTGTGTTCCTCAACGTACGAGGTATTCTTATTTAGCGCAGCGTTTTCTATCGCGTTTTTTGGTGCATTTAGGGTGGGGGAGCTGGTGAGTCCGTCTAGGCAGGTGCCAGGGGGGTTAATGGTGGATGATGTGGGTGTCCGGTCCGATCAAGTGGTATTGAGGTTGCGGAGGTCCAAAACGGATCAGAGAGGAAAGGGGGTGAATGTGCAGTTGTTTACTTTGCCCGGGGCCTGGGTTTGCCCGGTGAGGGTGGTAAGGGAATTCCTGGGGGTCCGTTCAGTTGGAGGTGGGCCGTTTTTGGTGCATAGGGATGGGTCATTTTTATTAAGGTTTCAGTTCGTGGCAGTTTTCTGCAAGTGCCTTCGGGCGGCGGGGCTCGACTGCACGCAATTCGCTTCACACTCCTTCCGCATTGGGGCGGCCACAGAGGCTGCCAGGTGTGGGTTGGATGAGGCGGTGGTAAAAAGGATTGGGAAACCCTTACGTTTCCTGAATTCCATAAGACAACGAAAACCTGGAGGCTAAATCCATCGCTGCTCAAAGACCCTGAAAATGTCAGACAAGTGCGTACCCGAATCCAATTGTACTTTCATGAAAATACTACCCCAGATGTCTCACCCATCACACTTTGGGAAGCACACAAATGTGTCCTAAGGGGGAAATTGATTTCTCTAGCTAGGATAGCCAAAAAAAGACACCAGGAATACGTTAAATCATTACTTGAAACAATTAATCGCCTGGAAAGAGCCCATAAACTGTCATCCATGCAAGCTACACTACAGGAGCTTTTGCAGGCGCGTTCAGCATTGGTGGAAGAGTTGGGGAAGCGCACTAGAAGGCGTTATGTCCTCAGGCAGAAGGTGTTCTATGAACATGGCAACAAAAGTGGGAGACTGTTGGAGACTGTTGGAGACTGTTGGCTCGCATGATACAGGCAGATAAGGCCTCGTCTGTGATTCATCATATTCGAGACAGTCAAGGCACACTCATTTCAAAGAACGAAGAAATAGCCAAACACTTTGAAAAATTTTACTCTAAACTTTACAATCTGACGCAAGAAAGGGGCGAGGTGACCAATATGGCCAGGCGATCTTCCCAAATAAAGGACTTCCTAGCGGAATATTGCCCTACACCTATCACCTCCCAGCAGGCTGAAGCCATAGAGAGTCCATGGAAGAACTCCACTTAGCAATTAAACAGATGAAAGTAGGTAAGAGCCCAGGTCCTGATGGCCTCCCTTTGTTATACTACAAATGCTTTCAAGAGGACCTTACTCCCAAAATGCTAAACACATTTAACTCTCTTTCGTCTCCGCACACTTCCCTAGGCAGATTATTGGAAGCCCATATAGCAGTTATCCAGAAGGACGGAAAAGATACCACACAAGTTTCTAACTATAGGCCGATCTCTCTGCTTAATGTGGACATAAAAATCTACGCTAAGATGCTTGCAAATAGGTTACTGCCTTTGATCCCTGGCCTCATATCATCTGACCAAGTGGGCTTTATCCCAGGTAGGGAGGCTAGGGATAATACTATCCGCACTTTGAATATACAGCATTGGCTAACTTCATCGGAGACCAGGGGATTCCTCCTGTCCCTTGATGCTGAGAAGGCATTTGACAGGGTGGCATGGGATTACATGCAGACGGTATTGGAGGGCATAGGCCTTCTGCCTCGTATGCTTGCACACATCACTGCCCTCTATACTAATCCCTCCGCAAGGGTGAGGGCTAATGGCCTCCTGTCAGACGCCTTCTCAATAAGTAATGGCACCCGCCAGGGCTGCCCGTTGTCTCCCCTGATCTTTGTTTTGACGTTAGAACCCCTCCTAAACAGACTAAGGTCCAACACAGATATCAAAGGCATACCCATTGCCCATAGAGTATTTAAAGTAGCGGCCTTTGCTGACGATATTTTACTATCCCTACAATCCCCTCGGATATCGTTACCTAATCTTTTGAAAGACATAAAATATTTTGGCGAGTTATCAAATCTCAAGACCAATTACTCCAAATCGCATGCCCTAAATGTATCCCTTGCACCTCAAGAAGTCATTCATTGCCGGGAATCCTTTCCCTTTCATTGGCAGACGACAGCCTTTACGTACTTAGGCATCCAGGTCACTAAGAACATAGTGGATCTGTATAGCCACAACTTCCTCCATGCCCTCTCTAAGCTCCAGGCAAATTTGAAGGATTGGGCCAACCTCAAAGTTTCTTGGTTTGGGCGCTCGGCCCTCATTAAGATGGTCGTTCTCCCCCGCCTACTGTATTTAATGCAGACGATTCCGATCCACTTACCCCCCTCATTCTTTGCAGTATATAAAAAAATGTGCACTAGCTTCATATGGAAGAATAATGCCCCACGAATTAAATACTCACGGCTGACATGCTCCAAAGCAACAGGTGGCATTGGTCTGCCTGACCTTTATAAATATTATCTGGCCTGCCACCTAATTAGAGTGGTGGACTGGAAAATTCACAAACGGAGGAAAACATGGGTGATGCTGGAAAACTCTCTCACACGTACCTCGATTGCCACACTACCTTGGCTGTCACTGCGATTCTGGCCCCTGTCCCTCAAGACACACCCGCTCATCGCACCCTCCCTATCGGCCTTTGGGAGGGCGGTTGCTTGCTTTAACTTATCCTCACAACCGGGTCCGCTGACCTCTCTGAGAGGTAACCCTGAGTTCCCTCCGGGACAATCAAACACATTCCTCCACATGGAATGGCCACACGAGGAGGTTCTGGCGTGTCACTTCTTTCACAAGGCCGTAGACGATCCTATGAGGAGCTTACCTCTGAATCACGTACTAACACTTTTCCTTTTTGGTCTTTTAGACAGCTGACTCACTTTCTTACCTCTAAGGATGCGAATGTCACGTGGAATAGACAACTTACGCCATTTGAAGCACTATGCTCACGCAATGCACCACAGCGACACCTTGTGTCATACATTTACGCCCTACTGCAGGACGTTCCTGGCACTCCTACGATGCAGACTGTATGTGCTTCCTGGAAAAGGGATTTGCAACTGACACTTGAGGATGATGACTGGGAATCCATATTCACTCTTGCCCATAAGGGGTCGATGAACGTAGCAATCCAGGAAAACAGTTATAAAATTATAACGAAATGGTATAGAACCCCAGCTCTTTTACATAAATTCTCACCCTCAATTCCAAATACATGTTGGAGGTGCACAGAAGAGGTAGGATTCATGATACACATTTGGTGGGAGTGTGCTCTGCTCCAGCCTTTTTGGAGGGAGGTCCACTCCATCATCACACGGGTCACCACTTTCACTTTAGACTACACTCCTGCTCAATACCTTCTGCACCATACTACTTTACCCAAACAAACTTACCAAAAATCACTAGCTATGCATATGGTTAATGCAGCCAGACTCTGTGTTCCTACACATTGGCGTTTGAAAGATATCCCGACCATTCGAGCATGGTTGAGCAAAGTTTCCAAGATAGAGGAGATGGAGGAATTGATACATACAGCCCAGGACCGCTTACAGAAGTTTAGTCTGACCTGGGCCTGTTGGACGCATTTTAGGACCACGGATCACTATAAATCCTTCTTCTAAACGCTGTCCTGAAGTATTTAGATTGCTTGCTGATATCTTCCCTGCGTTTTGGACTGGTGTGGGGGTCCGGGGTGGAGGGCGGCCCCCACTACTCTATACTCTATACTCTCTACTTTCTATTCTTGACTGTTACCCTTTACCTACCCTCCTTCCCTTATTCCTTTCCCGCACCTATGTCATCGTCAACCTCTTTTCTGATTCCCTTTCTCCCCCCCCCCTTTTTTTTGTTTTTTGTTTGTTGATTTTACTTTATTCTTCTTCCCCGATTACGTTGTAACCGACCAAATAATAGCCTGGAGCCTTGCCATAGGCTCCCAACATCTATACGTCCATTGTAATTCCCGAATTGAGAAGTTTTACCATGACCCCGGATAGACCTGCTGATATTGGTCTACGGAGGGTCTTTGCACTCTTACGCAGGGTTACTTGCTCCTATTCAGATAATGGATATTGCTTTATTTGATTGGTGGTTATTAGGGATGAGCTTCGTGTTCGAGTCGAACATACGTTCGACTCGAACATCGGCTGTTCGATCGTTCGACGAAGATCGAACGATTTGGGCCGTTCGCGCCAAATTCGAGTGACGCGAACGGCCCACAATGCACTACGCCATCGCAGTGTCATCCAGGCGCTGTGATTGGCCAAGCATGCACTGTGACCCCGCATGCTTGGCCAATCACAGCGCCGGCAGCGAGGAGAGCAATGATTGGCCACAGGCAGGATGCCTGTGGCCAATTATTGCTGAGGGTGTTTAGTACACGCCCCACACTATAAAAGGCCGCCAGCACGGCGGCCTAGTGTAGTGTGTTCCGGAGCAGGGAAAGAGAAGCATAGGCAGGGACAGTGACATTTATTTTTTTCTTACTTAACCTGGATTCCTTTAGTTTAGGGAAAGAGAAGGATAGGTAGGGAGAGTGTCAGTGTGTTTTACTGTGCGAATCCTTGTTTCTAGGGACAGGGAAGGACAGTGAGGGAATTCTCCTTGTGCTATAGTGTGCTTTAAAAAAACATTTTTTCTAGGGACAGAAAACTATAGGTAGGGAGAGTGTCAGTGTGTTTTACTGTGCGAATCCTTGTTTCTAGGGACAGGGAAGGACAGTGAGGGAATTCTCCTTGTGCTATAGTGTGCTTTAAAAAAACATTTTTTCTAGGGACAGAAAACTATAGGTAGGGAGAGTGTCAGTTTCTTTCACTGTGATAATCCTTGTTTCTAGGGACAAAGAAGGAAAGTGAGGGAAATTCTCCTTGTGCTATAGTGTGCTTTAAAAAAAACATTTTTTCTAGGGACAGAAAACTATAGGTAGGGAGAGTGTCAGTGTGTTTTACTGTGCGAATCCTTGTTTCTAGGGACAGGGAAGGACAGTGAGGGAATTCTCCTTGTGCTATAGTGTGCTTTAAAAAAACATTTTTTCTAGGGACAGAAAACTATAGGTAGGGAGAGTGTCAGTGTGTTTTACTGTGCGAATCCTTGTTTCTAGGGACAGGGAAGGACAGTGAGGGAATTCTCCTTGTGCTATAGTGTGCTTTAAAAAAACATTTTTTCTAGGGACAGAAAACTATAGGTAGGGAGAGTGTCAGTGTGTTTTACTGTGCGAATCCTTGTTTCTAGGGACAGGGAAGGACAGTGAGGGAATTCTCCTTGTGCTATAGTGTGCTTTAAAAAAACATTTTTTCTAGGGTCAGAAAACTATAGGTAGGAAGAGTGTCATTTTCTTTCACTGTGATAATCCTTGTTTCTAGGGACAAAGAAGGAAAGTGTGGGAAATTCTCCTTGTGCTATAGTGTGCTTTAAAAAAAAATTTTTCTAGGGACAGAAAACTATAGGTAGGGAGAGTGTCAGTGTCTTTTACTGTGCGAATCCTTGTTTCTAGGGACAGGGAAGGACAGTGAGGGAATTCTCCTTGTGCTATAGTGTGCTTTAAAAAAACTTTTTTTCTAGGGACAGAAAACTATAGGTAGGGAGAGTGTCAGTGTGTTTTACTGTGCGAATCCTTGTTTCTAGGGACAGGGAAGGACAGTGAGGGAATTCTCCTTGTGCTATAGTGTGCTTTAAAAAAACATTTTTTCTAGGGACAGAAAACTATAGGTAGGGAGAGTGTCAGTGTGTTTTACTGTGCGAATCCTTGTTTCTAGGGACAGGGAAGGACAGTGAGGGAATTCTCCCTGTGCTATAGTGTGCTTTAAAAAAACATTTTTTCTAGGGACAGAAAACTATAGGTAGGAAGAGTGTCATTTTCTTTCACTGTGATAATCCTTGTTTCTAGGGACAAAGAAGGAAAGTGAGGGAAATTCTCCTTGTGCTATAGTGTGCTTTAAAAAAACATTTTTTCTAGGGACAGAAAACTATAGGTAGGGAGAGTGTCAGTGTCTTTTACTGTGCGAATCCTTGTTTCTAGGGACAGGGAAGGACAGTGAGGGAATTCTCCTTGTGCTATAGTGTGCTTTAAAAAAACATTTTTTCTAGGGACAGAAAACTATAGGTAGGGAGAGTGTCAGTGTCTTTTACTGTGCAAATCCTTGTTTCTAGGGACAGGGAAGGACAGTGAGGGAATTCTCCTTGTGCTATAGTGTGCTTTAAAAAAACATTTTTTCTAGGGACAGAAAACTATAGGTAGGGAGAGTGTCAGTGTGTTTTACTGTGTGAATCCTTGTTTCTAGGGACAGGGAAGGACAGTGAGGGAATTCTCCTTGTGCTATAGTGTGCTTTAAAAAAACATTTTTTCTAGGGACAGAAAACTATAGGTAGGAAGAGTGTCAGTTTCTTTCACTGTGATAATCCTTGTTTCTAGGGACAAAGAAGGAAAGTGAGGGAAATTCTCCTTGTGCTATAGTGTGCTTTAAAAAAACATTTTTTCTAGGGACAGAAAACTATAGGTAGGGAGAGTGTCAGTGTCTTTTACTGTGCAAATCCTTGTTTCTAGGGACAGGGAAGGACAGTGAGGGAATTCTCCTTGTGCTATAGTGTGCTTTAAAAAAAAAAATTTCTAGGGACAGAAAACTATAGGTAGGGAGAGTGTCAGTGTGTTTTACTGTGCGAATCCTTGTTTCTAGGGACAGGGAAGGACAGTGAGGGAATTCTCCTTGTGCTATAGTGTGCTTTAAAAAAACATTTTTTCTAGGGACAGAAAACTATAGGTAGGAAGAGTGTCAGTTTCTTTCACTGTGATAAACCTTGTTTCTAGGGACAAAGAAGGAAAGTGAGGGAAATTCTCCTTGTGCTATAGTGTGCTTTAAAAAAACATTTTTTCTAGGGACAGAAAACTATAGGTAGGGAGAGTGTCAGTGTCTTTTACTGTGCGAATCCTTGTTTCTAGGGACAGGGAAGGACAGTGAGGGAATTCTCCTTGTGCTATAGTGTGCTAAAGCATTCCTCATCAACCATCTTTGAAATCCTTGTTTTTTTGGACAGTCAGGGAAATTGTCGTTGTGCTATTCTGTGCAAAAGCAATCATCCTCAACCATATTTAGAAATCCTTAAGTAAAGGGACAGAGAAGGACACCTGAAGGTAGCCCTTATTGCTTTTTTCCCATCTCCCTGCAGGCCATCTATTAGAATGTCTGGAAGGCAAACAAGGAGAGGCAGACAGTCAGGAGGCAATAAAAGAGGGCAAGCAGGCTCTGTGTCTGGGGGCAACAGTGCTGGTCGTGGACGCGGTGCATTGTCATCAGCACATGGCCATGGGACACGCTTGTCCTTCTTTTCGGCAGCTGGACATGTTGAGCCACATCATGCCGAAGACTTGGTAGAGTGGATGACCAAGTCCTCCTCCTCCTCCTCATCCTCTCTCACCCAGGCTCAGGGTACTGGAAAAGCAGCTGCCAAAGCGTCCTCTTCCCTGGTATCAATGTCAGACTCATCATCAGTCACTCCTTCCCTAGACCCACCATGTCCTCCTCCTGAGGAGTCCCCCGAACTGTTTGAGCACAGTGTTGGGTACATGCTCCAGGAGGATGCCCAGCGTTTCGAAGGGTCTGATGATGAAACCCAGCTAGAGGAAGGCAGTAGCGTGAGAGCAGACAGAGGGGATGCTCAAGAAGGACACCAATCTGGCAGTCATGTTCCAGCAGCTGCAGCATACTGCCAGATTGGCTCCAGTGATGAGGAGGGAGGTGATGATGAGGTCACTGACTCCACGTGGGTGCCTAATAGGAGAGAGGAGGAGGAGGAGGATGAGGAGGAGGCACATCTCCAACGAGGCAGGATGCCCTTTGGTGGCCAGCGTAAGGGCAGTACACCGACGGAATCACACCACAGAGCTCCGCCTGTGCAGGGCGCTGCCTCTGCCCGTCATTCAAAAAGTTCTTTGGTGTGGGCCTTTTTTGAGGCTAGTGCATCAGATCGCACAGCTGCTGTTTGCAACATATGTCTCAAGCGTATATCGCGTGGCCAAAACATCAGCCGCTTGGGTACCACATGCCTGACCAGACATATGTTGACCTGCCATGCAGCTCGTTGGCAAGCCTACCTCAAAGACACACACCAAAGAACAAAGCGGACCTCTCCTTGCACCGCATCAGCTGGGATCTCCAACCCCACTATAACTTCAGTCCTCTCTGAAACATGCACTGAGAGGAATGAAGGTGTAGAATTAGGTGTGTCACAGCCAAGTACTTGCGGCCACTCTGCTAGCAGTACACCGACGTCCGATTCTAGCAGGCAAATTTCCCTGCCCCAGCTGCTGGACCGTCGAAAGAAGTTCACTCCCAGCCATCCACATGCCCAGCGGTTGAATGCTAGCTTGGCTAAATTGCTAGCGCTTCAACTGCTGCCTTTTCAGTTGGTAGACTCGGCCCCCTTCCGTGAGTTTGTGCAATGTGCGGTTCCTCAGTGGCAGGTTCCCAAACGCCACTTTTTCTCACGGAAGACTATTCCGGCTCTCTACCGGCATGTGGAAGGCAATGTCTTGGCCTCGCTGGACAGGGCGGTCAGCGGTAAGGTGCATATTACCGCTGACTCATGGTCCAGCAGGCATGGACAGGGACGTTACCTTTCTTTCACGGCCCATTGGGTCACTCTTTTGGCAGCTGGGAAGGATGCAGGACAAGGTGCAGTAGTGTTGGAGGTTGTTCCACCGCCACGCCTCCAAAATGCTACTACTGGTTGTGACACACCTCTCTCCTCCACCCCCTCCTCTTCTTCTTCCTCCATGGCCTCTTCCTGTGGTTTGTCCTCGGAACCAGCGGTGCTCCGTAGGCGTTCAAGGGGCTACGCAAGTACGCAGGCAAAAAGATGCCATGCCGTGCTTGCGCTGGTGTGTTTGGGGGACAGAAGCCACACTGGGGCAGAGGTCCTGTCTGCTCTGCAGGGCCAGGCCGAGAGGTGGTTGACGCCACGCCAGCTTAAGCCAGGAATGGTGGTTTGCGACAATGGCACCAACCTCCTCTCCGCCCTCCGACAGGGACAACTGACCCATGTGACCTGTGTGGCTCACGTCCTTAACCTGGTGGTGCAGCGGTTCTTGGGCAGGTACCCGGGCTTACAGGATGTCCTGAGGCAGGCCAGGAAAGTCTGTGTGCATTTCCGCAGATCTTATAATGCCAGTGCTCGTCTGGCTGAGCTGCAAAAGGAGTTGAACCTGCCCAAGAACCGCCTTATATGTGACATGCCCACCAGGTGGAACTCAACGTTGGCCATGCTGCAGCGGCTGCACACGCAGCAGAGGGCCATCAATGAGTACCTGTGCGACTACGGCACCAGGACAGGGTCAGGGGAGCTTGGTTTTTTTTCTCCACGCCAGTAGGGCATGATCAGGGATGCATGCACTGTCCTGGCACCATTTGAGGAGGCCACGAGGATGGTGAGCAGTGACAGTGCATGCATCAGTGACACTGTACCTCTTGTCCACCTGTTGGAGCACACGCTGCGTGGAATAATGGACAGGGCACTTGAGGCAGAACAGAGGCAGGAAGAGGAGGACTTCCTTGCCTCTCAAGGCCCCCTTTACCCAGACAGTGTTCCTTTTGTCCCACCCATCGCACAGGAAGAGGAGGAGGAGGAGGAGGAGGAGGATTGTGTCAGCATGGAGGTGGAGGCTGGCACTCAGCATCATCAGCAGCAGTCTTTTAGGGATGATTTACAGTCCCAAGAAACCAGTGGACTTGTACGTGGCTGGGAGGAGGTGGCTGCGGATCATGTCGCCCTTAGTGACCCAGAGGACTCCGGAGCGAATGCCTCAGCAAACCTACGCTGCATGGCCTCCCTGATCCTGCAAAGTCTGCGGAAGGATCCTTGTATTCTTCGGATCAAGGAGAGGGACCATTACTGGCTGGCCACTCTCCTTGATCCACGGTACAAGGGTAAGGTTGCGGACCTTATGTTACCGTCGCAGAGGGAGCAGAGGATGAGACAACTCCGGGAGGCCTTGCAGAAAGGTCTGTGCAACGCGTTCCCAGAGACTGGGAGGTTACAAACTCCTGGTCCTGGACAACGAGTTGCTGAGGCTTCGGCCAGTCAAAGAAGGAGCGGTGGGGAAGGTGGCCGTCTGACCGATGCGTTCAGACAGATCTTTAGTCCGCAGCCCCAAAGTATGATCGGTTCCAGCAACCATCGCCAGCGTCTGATAAACATGGTGCAGGAATATCTAGGGGCAAGGTCAGACTTGGACACCTTCCCCACCGAAAATCCTCTGGCTTACTGGGTCTTGAGGATGGATCACTGGCCAGAGCTTGCACAGTATGCAATTGAGCTACTGGCCTGTCCTGCATCCAGCGTTCTTTCGGAACGCACATTCAGTGCTGCTGGAGGATTTGTCACGGATCACAGGGTGCGCCTGTCCACCGACTCGGTTGATCGACTGACTTTCATCAAGATGAACCAGTCTTGGATCACCATCAGCTACCACACACCTGATGCTGATATAACAGACTAATTGATTTTAACATGTCACATCCCTTCAAGACTGATGCTGATGCTGAGTGCCTGTGCTGTTATGTTGACTGGCTATCCTCCTCCTCCGAGTCCTCAATGATACGATTGATGATGATAGCTTGGAAGATCATTTTTGTTTATGGGTGCCGCCACCAGTGGCTAAGGCCCAATTTTTCAGCCCCTGTTTTACAGGAGCGTGTAATTACAATTTTTTTAGCAATAATTTGCCATAGGGCTCATTGCTGTGCTCCAAGTACAGTATCTGTGAGGGGTTGGAGTGTTGTGGCACCAGTGCCTAAGGCCCAATTTTTCAGCCCCTGTTTAACAGGGGCGTGTCATTACAATTTTTGAAGCAATACTTTGCAACAGGGCTCATTGCTGTGCTCCAAGTACAGTATCTGTGAGGGGTTGTAGTGTTGTGCCACCAGTGCCTAAGGCCCAATTTTTCAGCCCCTGTTCAACAGGGGCATGCAATTACAATTCTTGATCTAATAATTCACAGCAGGGCCCATTCCTGCACCCACCAAGAGTAACTCTGAGGGCTTACAGTGTTGTGGCAACACCACCACCACCACCACCACCACGAAAGGCCCAATTTTTCAGCCCCTGTTCAACAGGGGCATGCAATTACAATTCTTGATCTAATAATTCACAGCAGGGCCCATTGCTGCACCCACCAAGAGTAACTGTCAGGGCTTACAGTGTTGTGGCACCAGCACCACCATCAAAGGCCCAATTTTTACTACCACTGTTCAACAATTATATGTAATTAAAATTCCTGATATAATAGTTGACAGCAGGGCGTTCCAGCACCAACCAAGAGTAACTGTGAGTGCTTACAGTGTTGTGCCAACACCAACAACTAAGGGGCCTATTTCTGCAGAGTATATACGGCAGGTCCCTACTTTCAAACATCCAACTTACAAACGACTCCTACTTGCAAACGCAAGAAGACAACAGGAAGTGAGAGGAAATCTACCACTAGGAAGGAAAATTCTCTCCTGTAAGAATAAATATGGGAGAAAGGTGTCTCCTCTGTACTGATGCTTTATCAGCAATCCTTGTTTCAAGAAAAACACCACATTTCAAAAACAGTTGTCATTGGGACGGAAAGTGAGGTGAAATGTTCTGAACAGGGGCACAGACAGCAAAACAAATGTTACAGGGGTGATAACCCTTACCTATGTTTTCCAAAAAGTTTAAAAATAGATTTTTGGGCTGGAGCTACACTTCAACAATGTACCTGTTCAAAATTACAAACAGATTCTACATAAGAACAAACCTACAGTCCCTGTCTTGTATGCACCGCCTGTATACGGCTGTTCAGAGTATATAGGGCCTTTTTTATTTTATGTGCGGGGTTCCCCTTAATATCCATACAAGACCCAAAGGGGCTGGTAATGGGCTGGGGTAGGGGGGGGGGGTCATGGGGTAGCTATGCCATTTTTCTTAAAGATTTTCATCCATATTACCGGGACCAGACATTACATTAAAGCCGCAAGCAGTTTTAAATGGCTTTTTTTCCCTTTAGAAGTGTCATTTTGTGCAGGGACAGTTCTAAACACGGGAAACACGTGGCACTTCACAGGCATACTTTAGACACCCCCCAGGTACGATATTTAAAGGAATATTTGACTTTTTTTTTTTCACTTTATGCATCATTAAAATGACTGCTCCCGAAAAACGACCGTTTTTAAAACTTCTTTTTGCATTGATACATGTCCCCTGGTGCACAACCCGGGCTCCCAAACCCTTTTTAGGACAATAACATGCATAATAGTTGTTATAATTAGCACTTTAGAATTCGAACGTTCGCATCCATTGTATTTAATAGGGTTCTAATGTTCGTACGAACTTTCGGTCCGTTCGCGGGTTCTGGTTCACTAGTGGTTATTCTTGAAATGTTCATGAGCTTGTATGTACATGTAACCTTATTTCTCTTTCAATAAAATCATTTATGGAAAAAAAAAAAAGGATTGGGAGGTGGGAATCTAGGAGGTTCCATTCTTATGTGCGCCCCATTTGCTGACGGAGGTGGTGTGAAAGGATGGTGGGGTGCGCAGAGGTATTTCATCTATGTCATGCTGTACGGTGGGATGGGGATGCCGATGATGTGTTTTAGTCTTGGTACTATATAGTTCTATTGTTTTTCGTTTCAGATGGAGGTCAATCACGCCTTGTCTGGATTATTGGGCATTCCTATGTCTTTTGGGGTGCCAGGAGGGCAGATGTTAGGCGGGAAGGCAGGCAACTGGGGATCTCGAGAAGGGAGGCTTGCATTAGATGGCTGGGAATCCCAGGCATGGTGTGGAGCAGGTTGGTGCCAGAAGTGTACCGGTACGCTCGTTTGGATAGACCCCCTGATGTGTTCGTTTTACATGTGGGGGGGGGAGCGACTTGGGGGTCAGATCCATTGGGCATCTGTGAAGTCAGATTTTATGACGCTGTGAGTGGCCTTCCCAGGGACGTTGTTGGTATGGTCAGATATAGTGGCACGCACTACTTGGCGATGGTAAGGTCGGTGGCGCGGTTAAACAAGGCGAGGGTTAGAGTGAACAAAGTGGTGGGAGACTCGTGGTAATTTGTGATAATGGTAATGGTTACACTGCGGGAAGAGCTTGTCTCCGAGCTGGTTATACGGCTGGAGGCCTGGTATGGAAAATTATGGTCCCGCAGTGTAGTGGTGGAAAGTGTTAAAGTTTGGGGTGCCGTCAGAGACCAACAGACTGGGAGTTATAAAACTGTTGTTACATAATGGTTGTAGATATGTTAATAAACAGTTATTTAATTGAAAGTTATTTAATATTTAGAGTTATTTATTTGTTAATAAAAAAGGCTGTTATGGCCAGTTATACTCCAACTCTGGTGTGGTCTATTATTTGGTAAAAGGGGTTGTGACGAACCCTCTGTCCTCAAACAGATCTAGGTCCGCCGTCAATGCTTCCTCTGTCCAGAACCAGCACCGTCCAAGCTTCTTTAGCCCCCCAGTCCACAGACACAACACCTCAGGGTAGGGTAAAACCAGCAGACTGCTTTATTCAAGCACATGTTAACAGATATCTCTTTTCAAAAACACATCTCTCCCACCCTTGGAAAACAGGACCACACAGGTCATGTGTGTTCAAACTTCTCAATACACAGTCTTATCAGCAGGGGGGTTGGAGGAATCCCCTTCCCTTTTTCCTCACAGCAAACACACTTACACATCCCACAATAGTTTAGGCAGACAGCCACAATAGACAATAGAATACGGTCACACCCCAAAACATCACAGCAAATAGTCCAACAGCATGGCACAGCACACATTATATATACAGCACACATTATATACATATATACAACATACATTATATACATTTTACAAGGTTCTAGTGTGGCTGCAAAGAGAGTCTGACTAGCACAGATCATAGCGGGGTTCTCATTCACACTGTGCCCCTATTAGAGACACAGGGTGATCTACACATAAGAGGGCCTGAGGAAGCTGGACAAGGAGCCTCCAGAACTCTCCAGGGCAAGCTGAGCCGCACAAACCCCCGACCCAAAGTCACTCCTGTCACAGGGGTAAAGAAAGGGTATGTTTTAAGTAAGGGGCTTGGAGAGGTAAAAAGTGGTGGTATGGGAGATTTGGGGATATCTCGAATACACTGGTCAAGGCAACTGTATGTAGCTCCTGAATGGATTTACATTGTACATGGCCTTATAAGTCCGTGTGCATGAGGCCTTTGGGTATAAAGACTGTGTCATCTGGTACTTCGGATGCTCAAGCTTTAAGCCCCTAATACTCTTGGCACAGTTTTAGCAAACCTATAATTCACTGCAGTGCTCAGTGCACTGCATTATTGTTCCTGTCTGGGTGCCCAAGGTTAACCCCCTTCCCCAGGAAAAAAAAAGCTAGGGCCCTGTATGCATGCATGCATGCATGAATACATGCTGGTGATTAAATGGAAGTGGTGTGCTTTTCAGATTAGGCTACTACACAACTGTGGTCTCAGGCTTTGTGTATGTAATGCACTGGCAATATGGCAGCAGTGATTTTTAGAAGCTACAGAATTGCTCTCCCTAGTATTTATGTTGCCAGGAAATGTATTGTAGTCAATGAAAGGTCTGTGTTGCAGAAATTCCAAGTGATCTGTAGCTCAATCACTGATTGACTGACTGGAGCTAGCGACAGAATCGTCTGCTTCAGTGACTGCTCCTGTTATCCAATGCACCTGCTGTTAGCCATGGCATACCAGTGATTTTGATAAGCATTTTCAGTGGCAAGAGAAAACAACCTATTATGTTATTTATGGCTGATAAAGGGCTTTGCTGCAGGACTGCTGGTGTAAAATAGCCCTAGTGCATATTTGGTATCTGTAAAACTCTCATGCCTCGTACGCACGGCCGTTTTTCCGTCGGAAAAACTGCGATGAGAGCTTTTGGCCGGGAATTCCAACCATGTGTATGCTCCATCTGAGTTTTTCCGACGGGAAAACTGCCAAAAATGGGCGGCAAAAAAAAGAGAATTGGCTCTCTTTTTTCCCGTCTGGATTCCTGACTGACTTTTTCCCGTCGGAGAACCCGGCCGTGTGTACGAGGCATCAGACCCCTTTCACACTGGGTCATTTTGCAGGCGCTATTGCGCTAAAAATAGCGCCTGCAAACCGACCTGAAACAGTCGTTGCTGTGTCTTCAGTGTGAAAGCCCCGAGGGCTTTCACACTGGAGTGGTGCGCTAGCAGGACGGTAAAAAAAGTCTTGCTAGCAGCATCTTTGGAATGGTGAAGGAGTGGTGTGTATACCGCTCCTCCACCGCTCCTGCCCATTGAAAACAATCGGGCACTGCGGCTACACCACCGGCAAAGCGCCTCTGCAGAGGCGCTTTGCAGTGGTTTTTAACCCTTTCTCGGCCGCTAGCGGGGGGTAAAACCACCCCGCTAGTGGCCGAATAGTGCAGAGAAATTGTCAGTAAAGCGCCGCTTTACCACGGACCCCGCCCCAGTGTGAAAGGGGCCTAACTGAATACATAACTGAAATGCACACATTTTATACCAGAATGGTTTGTTCATAAATATGTACACTTTATGATTACAGTTGTTAAAATACCAATATAGGTAATCCTAAATGTGGTATTTGCATTTGTGTTTTCTATGCGAATGATAAATTACTACTTGTAACCCATACACCAAAATACTTTTGTGTAGACTTTTGGCCTCACTGGGTGTAGAATTTGACATAGACGTGGGCAGAACAGAAAAATGTGTTTTATTTCATTCCGAATAGATTTGTTATGTTACTAAATTTGCTTAGTTATGGAGTTTGTTTAGTTTGGTTTCAGAATCAGTTTAATTTTGTTTAGTTTTCATTAAATTTAGTTTCGTTAAGATTTGCTTCATTTAATAATTTTCTAACGAATTCCAACTTTTCAGAACGATTAGATTTAGGATCGGTTGAAAAACAATCGACCGATTCAAATTCTGTGTAAAGAAATAGCTGGTTGTTAAGCAGCAGGCTGGAAAGCCATCCGCTCGCATCCTTAACGGCTTCCCGACCAGCTCTGTATATATACAGCGGCAGAATGGCTCTGCTGCGGGAATCGCCGTATATATACTGCAGCCGCTTTAGGAGCCATAGCAGGCGGGCGTGCGCCCCCGCAATTGCGGGCATGAGAGCAGGAACGGGATTTGTGTGTGTACTAAGTAGGAACAACGATCTGTTTTCTCTCCCAGTCAGTCTGATCCCCTCACAGTTAGAACACACCTAGGGAACACACACTTAACCCCTTGATCACCGCCTAGTGTTACCCCTTCCCTGCCAGTGACATTTAAACAGTAATTATTATTATTATTATTATTATACAGGATTTATATAGCGCCAATAGTTTACACAGCGCTTTACAATATAAAAGGGAGACAATACAGTTATAATACTCTAGTGGCCGTCCACCTATTAACAACCTAATCCATACCCTTCAAATCTGGTATGGATTTTAAGGGGAACCCTACGCCAAAATAAAAAAAAATGCGTGGGGTTCACCCCAAAATCCATACCAGACCATTATGTTGATGGGGACAAGGGCCTCTTCTCAACAATCCTGGGCTGTGGTTGTAGGAGTCTACAGATGGGGGGCTTATCGGAATCTGGAAACCCCCTTTAACAAGGGGGCTTCCAGATCCTGTCCCCCCCCCCTATGTGAATGGGTATCAGGTACATAGTACCTGTACCCATTCACCAAAAAAGTGTAAGAAAAGAATAAAAACACAGAGACAGTTTTTGACAAATCCTTTATTATTATTCGTCAGTTATTAACCACTTCCTGCCCACCATATAGCAAAATGACGGCCGGAAAGTGTTTTTGTTATACTGACTGGGGGCGTCATATGATGTCCAACAGGATAAGCCGCGACCGCTTGGCCACGGGGGCATGCAGCGCGGCGATCGGTGGTGTGTCAGTCTAGCTAAAGAGCCTCTAACGTAGGCTCTTTACCACATGATTAGCTGTGTCCAATCGCATTGTATTGGCTTTTCCTCTACTCATACTAACATGAGTAACTAACTTAAGAGCCTCAGCCCCTTTGACACACCAGGTTGAGACAATACAGGCAAACACAATGAAACACAACAAATGATTCCTGTTACCCGGTGCTAGAGTTTTCTTGAAAACCAGGCACCAAACAGTTGATAACTTTAACCAGTTGTCCACCGCCCACCGTCAAATGACGGCGGGCGGAAGACGCTATTGTTCTGACCGGACGTCATATGACGTCGGCCCTTTAAACAGGGAATGCGCGCGATCGCGTGCGCGCATCCCTGTAGTGGCGGTGGCGGCATGTCACCAAGACACCGCTCATCACCGACAGGGGTAAACCACCACCGGCAAGTGCGGTTTACCACGTGATCGGCCGTGATGAAGTCACGGCTTATCACGGATGGTAATGCCCCATTTGACACGCCGCATGCGCACAATCGCGAGCGCGCTGCGTGTGTCTATTGGTGGCAGCGTGTTCCCGGGAACACTGCTCGTCACCGACGATAGTACACAGCCATTGGTCAGGGCTATGTACCATGTGATCGGCTGTGATCCATTCACAGCCTGATCACTAAGTGTAAACAAAGAGCTGTAACTAACTGTTGCCAGCTCTTCTCTCCTCACACACCATTTCCAGTGTGAGGAGAGAAAAGCCAGGAGCAGTGAGTTACAGATCTATGTTCAGTAGTGTCTGCACCAACACCACACCTGTCCCATCGCCCCCCCAATTGTCATCTGTCACCCAACAGTCACCCCATAAAGTGCACCTGACACATAAGAGACTGCCATCAGTGACCATCAGCGGTGCAACCGTCACCCATCAGTGACCGTGCCCTGTCACCCGTCACCCATCAGTGACCGTACCCTGTCATCCGTCACCCATCAGTGACCGTACCCTGTCACCCATCACCCATCAGTGACCGTACCCTGTCACCCATCACCTGTCACATAAGAGACTGCCATCAGTGACCATCAGCGGTGCAACCGTCACCCATCAGTGACCGTGCCCTGTCACCCATCAGCCGTCGCCCATCAGTGACCGTGCCCTGTCACCCATCACCCATCAGTGACCATACCCTGTCACCCATCACCCATCAGTGACCGTACCCTGTCACCCTTCACCCATCAGTGACCGTGCCCTGTCACACGTCACCCATCAGTGACCATCAGCGGTTCACCCATCACCCATCCCCGTCAGTGACTGTGGCCTGTCACCCATTTTTGACCATCACCCGTCACCGTCCGTGGCCTGTCACCCATCAGTGACCATCGCCTGTCACCCATCAGTGACCATCTCCTGTCACACCATCATCACCTATCAGTGAACATCACCTGCCACCCATCGCACAGCCCATCAGTGACCGTCACCTGCCACCCATCTGTCACCTGTCGCACAGCTACACGCCACACAGCCATGTCCAAAAGAGTCTATACCAGTGAGGAGGCGTTCCAGATCCTCTCTATGACTGGGGAGAGCACCGGGGAGTTCTCATCAGATTCCAATTCTGATTCCGAATCAAATTCGGAATTTGAACCGATCGAATATAGTAACGATTCGGATGAAGAATGGGTCCCTCCTAAAAGGGCACAGCACTCTGGAAACCAGGCAGCCGCCAGCAACCAGGATTATATTCCCAGGCCCAGTACCAGTGCTGCCACCAGCAATAGGCCCCAGGAACAAAGGCCCAGTACCAGCGCTGCCGCCAGCAATAGGCCCCAGGAACAAAGGCCCAGTACCAGTGCTGCTGCCAGCGAAAGGCCCCGCAAACAAATGCCCAGGGCCAGTACCGGTGCTGCCACATCACACCTGAGTACCAGCACAGGAAATTTAACTCCCTAACTACTGGAGTGTCACGTCCCCCAAGAGCCAGGGCCGATACATACATGCCAGATGGTCTTGCCAACCCAACATGGCTGCCTTCCGACTCGGGATCACCAATTATTCCCCCTTTCACAGCACAGCCAGGTGTGCAGGCCAACACCCAAAATTTCAGAGAGATCGATTACTTTCATCTGTTTTTGCCCAACACTATTCTGCAGTTCATTGTGGACCAGACAAACTTATATGCCCAGCAGTATATTGCCAACAACCCCCAATCATCTTATGCCCGTCCATTTGAGTGGAGAGATTTCAGTTCAAATTGTTTATGGGCCTCACCATAAACATGGGGCTTACAAAAAAATCAAGGACATGCCTAATGGTCCATGAAACCCATCTATCACATGCCCATGTATTCTGCCGCAATGCCCAGGTCCCGATATGAGATGATAATGAGATTCTTTCATTTTAATGACAACACCCAGTGCCCTCCCCGCAATCATCCAGATTCCGATAAGCTGTATAAACTTCGCCCACTGATAAATTTCCTTTCCAATCGATTTGCAGAACTCTATGTCCCCGAGAAACATATATGTGTGGATGAGTCCCTGGTACTCTTTTCAGGCCGGCTAGGAATAAAACAATATATTCCTAGCAAAAAGGCCAAATATGGAGTAAAATTTTACAAGCTCTGTGAGAGAGTCACGGGATATCTTTATACGTTCCGCATATATGAAGGAAGAGATTCCCAGCTCCAGCCCCCTGAGTGTCCAGCCTAAATGGGCACAGCTGGAAAAATTGTATGGGACCTGGCTTACCCACTTCTAAAAAAAGGATATCATATATACCTTGACAACTTTTATACCAGCCCGCCCCTTTTCAGACACTTGTACATCGAAAAAACCTTGGCCTGCGGAGCCTCCAGGAAAAATATGTAGCGGGGTATACTCCTTTAATACACAGAGACTACATTTCCCAGTACATCCTGCAGCACCCAGGGTGCATTGCCACGGAGCAGGGGCTGCTGGGGCAGACTTTATAAAGGGGAGGCGGAGTTGATTCTCTCTCTTGGACACCCCCTCTCCTAGCAAGAGGATCTCTGTGCTGAACTGCTGTGTGCACAAGGTCTGAAGCCTGGGCCTTATGCTCTGTTCCAAAGAGCCCTCCGCCAGGCTAGCTGAACCTGAGAGACATCTTCTCCTCCTTGCTGCAGTACACCAGAAGGAATGAAGGCCTGGATGTCGGTGGATTCCTGTTCCTAGATGAATCGGCCGAGGAAACAGACTTGGACTGTCGGGGTGGTAAGAGAGCACTTGCTCATAGACAGATACTTTATCTTCACTATTCATTTGGATTATAAGTTTGTTCATCAAGTGCACCACGAAAGATTGCATGCGAAGATCTGTGTTCCCTGAACTTCCTTTTAGATCAGTCAGGCCTGACTGTTAGGTAGATACTATTGAGAGTTAGTCTGCCCATGAGGGGAAGTGATTGAAAAGAGGCAGCGCTAGAGCTGCATCGCATTACTTGAGCTATCTGATTGTTTGTTCATTTAAATACTGTTTATTTCTAAGATCTATACTTTGTTATACTGTTATTTTATTACTTGCCCATTAGCCTTAGTAAAACTTCTGGGTCAAGTACATTTGGTGTCAGCTTCAGTTACTTTAATAGTAGTTTTAAAATTATATTGCTGTGCATGCTTGCTATAAGACTGTGTCACCAATTTTATCACACATCCCTAAAATATTAGCCCATATTTTTAACCATTTCCCCCCCCCCATTTTCATAATCTGTGCTGACCATTTCCCATGCTTCCCCAAATAACCATGCCACTGCCTTCCACGTGAACTGACCCTGGCCTGCTTTTTGACTATGCCTCTGCCTACTGTTTGGACTGCTTCCACATAAACTGACCCTGGCCTGTTTTGTGACTAAGGCCGCGTACACACGACCGGTTTTCTCAGCAAAAAACGACAAGAAAACTGCCGGGAGAGCTTTCTTGCAGAGAAAACCGGCTGTGTGTACGCAGGTTTCAGTTTTCTTGTCAAGAAAACTGCCCAGATTCCCCGACGAGAAAAAAGACAACCTGCACTTACCTGTCGCCGTGGAAATGACTTCGACGCATGCGCGATAGCTTCCTAGGCGTAGGCATAGGGTGTAGCAAGATGGCGGCGATGGCATCGAATGTGGCGAGCGCACGCTTGTTGTAGTCGATGACGTCTCCGCGTGCGTGCCATTCAAAAGAGCGGCGGTTCTTTTGAATCGTACACGTGTACACTCTGCCGGGACAAGTTTCTTGTCAAGATTCTCGTCAGGAAAAAATATGTTTTTTTCCTGACGGAAATCTCGGCCGTGTGTACAAGGCTTATGCCTCTGCCTACCGTTTGGACTGCTTCCACTTGAACTGACCCTGGCCTGTTTTGTGACAATGCCTCTGCCTACCGTTTGGACTGCTTCCACGTGAACTGACCCTGACCTGTTTTGTGATTATGCCTCTGCCTACCGTTTGGACTGCTTCCACGTGAACTGACCCTGGCCTGTTTTATGGACTATGCTTTTGCCTACCGCTTGGGCTGATCTGTTGTCCTGCTACCGTAGTACACAGGGGTCTCACATATGTGAGGGGCTCCAGAATAGCTTTTTCCATATGAAGAAATTTTTTTTTTGTTTTCTCCGGGCTTCATTTCTGGATTAGATTCTGGAGTCCGGAGGCTTCATAGAGATTTGGGTGGGTCGAAGCCTCTACCCCTGTGCCCCTGTGCACAGGTCTTACCCGATTGCCGCCCTCAGCCTGCTGCTGACTTACTGCCATTATGCCTTTGCCTGCTGCATGAATGGACCACACCACTGCCTGCTACCTGGACTATGCAAATAATTAGCTGTAGCAAGATGCAGTATGTTTATGAAGGGCTGGAGAGCGGTACAATAATGAGTGTCTGCAGGTAACCGTGTACCAGGACCAAGATTATACATTGGGGTGTTAGCTTTCCAAAATGGGGTCATTTTGTGGGCAATTTAATTGTCCTGGTGCTCCAGGGACTTCAAAAGTGTAATAGGTGGTTGAGAAATGAGATGTGCAAATTATGCTTGTAGATCGCCTGATGGTGCTACTTCAATGTTGGGCCTTTGTATGTGGCCAGGCTGTGTAAAAGTCCCACACATGTGGTATCCCCATACTCAGGAGGAGTAGCAGAATGTATTTTGGGGTGTAATTTGTTGTATGCATATGCTCTGTGAGAGAAATAACCAGATAATATGACAATTTTGTAAAAAAAAAAATCTTAATTTTGCAAAGAATTGTGGGAAAAAAATACAACTTAAAAAAACTTACCATGCTACTTACTTAATACCTTGGAATGTCTACTTTCTAAAAAGGGGTCATTTGGGGGGTATTTGTACTTTTATGACTTGTTAGTATCTCAAGAAATTAGATAGGCCGTCAGTACTTCAGGTGTGATCAGATTGATCAATTTTCAGGGATTGGCACCATAGTTTGTAGACTCTATAACTTTCACAAAGACCAAATAATATACACTAATTTGGGTTATTTTTACCAAAGATATGTAGCAGTATAAATTTTGGCCAAAATGTATGAAGAACAATTACTAATTTGCTCAATTTTATGACAGAAACAAAGAAAAAGGCAAATTTTCACAAAATTTACGGTCTTTTTTTATTTATAGCACAAAAAATAAAAAACCCACTAGTGATTAAATACCACCAAAAGAAAGCTCTATTTGTGTGAAAAAAACGACACAAATTTTATTTGGGTACAGTGTTGCATGACTGAGTAATTGTCATTCAAAGTGTGAGAGCACCGAAAGCTGAAAATTGGTCTGGGTAAGAAGGGGGTTTAAGTGCCCTGTATTGAAGTGGTTAAATTTGGATTATTCTACAAGAAGTTGATAACCACGCTAGTACAAGCAAAGTCCAGCACACAGAATGGCTAACAGGGAGAGCTAGGAATGAAAGGCATAGGACATCCAGGTCAGCATAAACAGTAGCAAGGCCAACCCAGGATTTAATAACAGTCGGCAATAGATTTTAAGCTAACAAAAATAGGACTATACTGCCAGTAGGCACTAATGCTAGGTCTAGGCTGACTGGGAAACTCAGTCAGAATTAAACAACATAAACAGTGTAGAAGAATTAGGGAAACTTGTAAAATTCATGGTAGGGGCAATTTCTAAGGTTAGTCTTCTGCTGACTAATTTATTGGGGCCCTGTAACGACACCCCAAATATGAAAGGGGTTTAACGCCGTTTAGATATCTTCCCTCTCCTGGACACAAATTCACTCTCGATCCTCCACAGCCAGACGACCACTTCCCATAGGAATTAATCCTTCTGAAAGAACGAGACGCACTCTGTATCTTCCTCTGCATAGACTGACTTTATTGCCAAAAACATTGTAACTTTTATACACATCCAATACTGCATTAATCTAAAATGAACAATGGTCCAGCTCCACCCACAACATAACAAGACCCAATACACATTTGACAGTAGACTAGCTTTTGTCTCCCAATACCCATCTCTTAGAAGGCAACAGCTAATCCCTTTATGTTTAAATAACTATGCATGACCTTTATATTCACCAGACTGTCTGTTACTTTACAATGCACACAAGGACAGACTTAATTTCCCCAATCCACATCACCACAAACAATGAACAGGTCTTTTAGAAGCTGTGATTCATTAGCATTACACCAGGCAGACAGATGATTGAGGCTGAACACATCAGTATCTCTCAATTAACCTGTTGAGTTCAGAATCAGTAAATAGTCCTTTACAGATATCCTTGGGAATATGGTGGATAAATATTACATTTTAGGTAGTCCAAGATATATTTCTTAATGTCCATGGTTTCCTGGCTCACCCTGTGTCCAAAGTGACCCTCCTGTCACACATCTCCCCTTTCGGCAGGAGACTAACACAGGAGGTGACCCCAGACGGGTTGACTCCGAAGTTAGCCCATAGGTCCATTCTTCTAATGCCGGTATCCACACAGTACCCCAAATAAATTGCTCCAAACAGAGCATTACTTACCCAGCCAACCTCTGCCTCTCTCAGAGAACATACGCGCCGCTGGGGAGAAGACAGGGTGACTGGGCTCAGTCCGTCATGCTGTTGGGGATCTGGGCCGACTGCCCAGCATCCCTGGGGTATACAAGTGGAGACTGAAGTCCCATCCACTTGTAGTAGGTGAAAATCCCCCAGTGCTTGCAAAGCAAGGCTGACATCCTCCTGTCTCATTGGCACACCATTTTCTGGGGTTGTGTCAGTGAGGACCGAAGTCCCATCCAGTACCACAAGCACTCCCTCTTCTGTTAGTTGAGAGCAGAGGCCCGCGGCACTCTGTTCTGTTGCCAGCTCTTCCACTGGGTTGCTGTGAGTGGAGACCGTAGTCCCATCCACCGATATCAGCTCAAGTTGCAGTTGTGTGCAGAGGCCAGTAGCATTCTGCCCTGCTGCCAGTGATTCAGCTAGGGGTAAAAGCTTTACCACCTCAGCTTGTTGCTGGAGAGAGGGGCCAACTGCCCCGGCTCCCTGAAACTCCACAGTTGTTTCCGGTGCTGGGCAGAGGTTGCTACCACTCTGCCCTGTTGCCAGCACTTCTGCTGGGGACTCCACACCATCTGCTCTGGCTAACTGTTGGGGAGGGAAAAGGGCTGCTTCTCCTCCCTGCATCTCTGAAATCCCCTGGGAAAGAGGAACCATCACCTTCTCACCTCGGGCCTCCAAAACTGCCACGGGTGTAGAGCAGGGGTCTGCAGTACTTTGTCCTGCTGCCAGTACTTGAGCAGGCGATGCATAATCCATAACATCCTCTGAACAGTCCCTTAAGTCCATACCTTCTGTAATTTGTGGCTGGGGAGATGAGCCAACTGCCCTAGCTCCCTGGAACTCCATATCATCCACTTCGGCTTTAGGGATAGAAATCTCCAGATTTTCCACTGCCGATTCTCTGGCATGCTGCGGGACAGGTACATTCCTCTTTCCAAGATCATCCCAAGCAGAAACAGGATCATCAAGGTCAGTCAGCACTTCAGCTTTGGGGATGGCAATCTCCAGATTTTCCACTGCCGATTCTTCAGCCAGGATTTCATAGTTGTCAACTGGTATTTCCTGATAGTCCCAGGCAAAGGTAGCCCCACCTTGCTGCTGAGAAGATTCTAGCAGCTGTCTGTAGGTGATCTCCGATTGCTGTATTTCCGCCATTCTCCGCTCATGTTGTCGCTCTAGTTCTCTCTTTTGTCGCTCTCGTTCTCTCTCTTGTCACTTTAGTTTTTTCTCTTGTCGCTCTAGTTCTTTCTTTTGTCGCGCATCCTGCAGCTGGATGCCTTTAATGGCATTCTGTATGGCGGTCTCTGATGGGTTAGCACCATATAATGCCAAGCGCTGTCGAACTCGTTGCTGAAACAAATCTTCAACTGACCGGGGTCCTGCATCACCATGCCTCTGGTCCATCTCGGCTAGCTCCCTGATCAAGGTGGCCTTGTTCTTTGTCCATCCAGTCCCTCCATGGCTCTCAAGTAGGTCTTTCAGCGTGGCTTTCCTGCCGGCTGCATAGCTGGTCATTCACTGTGGTGGTTTGGAGTGTCCCAGGAACTGGAGGGAAAATCCCACTGCTGCCACCAATGTAACGACACCCCAAATATGAAAGGGGTTTAACGCCGTTTAGATATCTTCCCTCTCCTGGACACAAATTCACTGTCGATCCTCCACAGCCAGACGACTACTTCCCATAGGAATTAATCCTTCTGAAAGAACGAGACGCACTCCGTATCTTTCTCTGGATAGACTGACTTTATTGCCAAAAACATTGTAACTTTTATACACATCCAATACTGCATTAATCTAAAATTAACAATGGTCTAGCTCCACCCACAACATAACAAGACCCAATACACATTTGACAGTAGGTTAGCTTTTGTCTCCCAATACCCATCTCTTAGAAGGCAACAGCTAATCCCTTTATGTTTAAATAACTATGCATGACCTTTATATTCACCAGACTGTCTGTTACTTTACAATACGCACAAGGACAGACTTAATTTCCCCAATCCACATCACCACAAACAATGAACAGGTCTTTTAGAAGCTGCGATTCATTAGCATTACACTAGGCAGACAGGTGATTGAGGCTGAACACATCAGTATCTCTCAATTAACCTGTTGAGTTCAGAATCAGTAAATATTCCTTTACAGATATCCTTGGGAAAATGGTGGATAAATATTACATTTCAGGTAGTCCAAGATATATTTCTTAATGTCCATGGTTTCCTGGCTCACCCTGTGTCCAAAGTGACCCTCCTGTCACAGGCCCTTTAGATGAGCGTTGGTGCACTTAAGGTAGTCCTTAGATCTGCACGCAGTTAAGTGGCAAGCCTGCAATGCAGTCTGTGGTAGGGGAAGCAAATTGGGTCAGAGGTAGTGATGATAAACTACAGCTGCAGTTCATAACTAGTAAAGGAATTCCCAGCTGACAGCTAAATAGGCCACGTGGAGATGGCCCACTGATTGAAAGGACACCAGCAGCTACTGGCTCCTTACAACCAAGAAGCTTAAGCAGGACGCTGTCACATTTAGCTATGGTGCTAAATATACTAATATTCTAAGGAGTTATGCTAAATGTATCACTACCTGCTGCAATGGGAGATTTGGCTTGGCCAAACAACCATTTAATTTAGCCATTCATTGGACCTCTAAACAAGCAAAATTCGGTCTAAACTTCGGTTCATACTGAACCGTGAGCTACAACTCAACCTATTTGCACCCCAGTTGACCCGCACACTTTGTCTGTTTGCTTCCAAATTCACTGCGGAACAATCCTAATTTCATGGGACTCACAGTCCTGAGTCCTGCGATGTGGGATGCAGTTTGAGGTATGTAAGCTGAGCTTATTGAAAAAGCACAAAATCAATTTTACAGTCAAATATGTGCTGCCAGTAATGCTGTTGGTGGGAGATTCCAAGAGAGGTGTTATATTGCATAACACCAGGTACAACTTTAACACAACACAAGGACGTTATCCCTGTTGTATGGTATATTTTGGTATATCCCACATGGCAGTGCTCAGCTTCCTATGCTGTTTTGGACAGCAGTTTGCTTATTGACCCTAAAATTCTCAGAATTTGCTAACAGGATTCGCCCCCACACAGACTTTAATAGATTTTGCTGCTAAGTCAAACAAGATTCACTTATCCCATGGTAAATAGAACCTGGGCAGATACCTACTGTGTAACTATAACTTACTGATGCATCGTGCTCATATAGGTAACCTTTGAGACAATTGAAAATCCTACTACTGCTCATTTTACCATTAACTTAGGCTTTAGCATTCAAACTGCAATTTATACTTTCTGTATGACTCATGCATTTTAGATTATATACACTGGCCTCCATCTGTGAGCCTAACACATGCTATATACGCAGATGAATGAATCGTCTGAGTCATCATCTTTTATGAGAATTTCACACTTAATATACAATTGTATGCTGCAGATATGTCACTGACTCAAGCAAGTCAATGACTCAAACAAGTGACAGTGCTACAAATGGGAAGGAACTTCCTGCGTACAAGAGAAAGCCAATCACACATTGCAAAACAATCATATAGCTTTGCATCCCAATGGTTTCCAGAACATCAGAGTTATCCTGAAACAATGGCACACACAACTTACGGTACTGCTATTGCCTTCACATTTGATTGCACCTACCAACAATCCCTACTGTAGAAAGCTTTTACACTTTTAATATGCTTTATGAAAGAGATGGATTAATAAAACATTATTTATATTAACATTCGTGCCTATACCTCCTCTTCGTGGGTAAAAGCATATCATCTGTATGGTGCGCATGAACTATGAGAAAGAGAATATTACACCGCTCAAACACCTCTTTTATCACCACAATTCCTAGACTGAATCAGGTAGATTGTCTGCAAAGGGAGGCAAATACTCATAATATAACTTTCCATTAATTTAAAACATAAATTGCAAAAAGCAAAGGTTAAGTCTGGGTTCACATCTATGCGGCTGCGCTTGATGTGATTTTTCAGGCACATTTTGCAGTGTGTTTTGCGTTTTTAAACCCTGTTTTTTTTTTTGCGTTTTGCGTTTGCGTTTTGCATGTCGTTTTCAAGCATTTTGCCCTCAGGCTTTCACCTTGGCTTTGGCCAATTACGGCTCTCCGTTTTTTCCGCACTGTGATTGGCCAAGCATGCGGGTCATAGTGCATGCTTGGCCAATCATCAGCCAGCAATGCACTGCGATGCCGCAGTGAATTATGGGCCGTGTCGCGCAACACAAATTTAGCGCGAACGGACCATAAAGTTCGTTCTTCGTCGAACGATCGAACGCCCGATGTTCAAGTCGAACGTGTGTTCGACGCAAACACGAAGCTCATTCCTACTAGGGGGCGATCAAGGGGTTAAATGTGTGTCCTAGGGAGTGATTCTAACTGTAGGGGGAGGGGACTCACAAGGGGAGGAGAACGATCGGTGTTCCTCTGTACTGGGAACTAGGGATGAGCTGCGAGTTCGAGTCAAATCCATGTTCGACTCGAACATCGCCTGTTCGGCTGTTCGCCGAATTTAGAACATTATGGGCCATTTGCGCCAAATTCGAGTGGCACGTCACGGCCCATAATTCACTGCGACATCGCAGTGCATTGCTGGCTGATGATTGGCCAAGCATGCACTATGACCCGCATGCTTTGGCCAATCAAAGTGTGGAAAAAACGGAGAGCCATAATTGGCCAAAGCCAGGGTGGCTTTGGCCAATCATGGTTTAGAGGAGTAGGTACACGCCCACACTATATAAGGCCGCCGGCTTGTGTAGTGTGATGCGCCGATTGTTAAAAGAAACAGAGAGAGACAGTGGAATTTGATTTGAATTAGATAGAGCAGGCAGGCGAGTCAGTTAGCTGCAGTTACAGTGTGTAGAGGATATATATGCATCCTAGGTGTTGTATATATATTTACACAGTGTATTCACTTTAGCTAGATCCAAACCTGTTATTCTCTATACTGACAGGCAGGCAGGTGATTGTGCTAGCTGCTTTATTTTCACTTAGTGCACTGTGTCCTTTGCACAACGTGCACCTAAAGGTACCTGAATACAATTGGTGGTGTTCTCATACCAATACCACAGGCAGGGAGCTGCTTTATTTTCACTTAGTGTACTGTGTCCTTTGCACAGCATGCACCTAAAGGTACCTGAATACAATTGGTGGTGTTCTCATACCAATACCACAGGCAGGGAGCTGCTTTATTTTCACGTAGTGTACTGTGTCCTTTGCACAGCATGCACCTAAAGGTACCTGAATACAATTGGTGGTGTTCTCATACCAATACCACAGGCAGGGAGCTGCTTTATTTTCACTTAGTGTACTGTGTCCTTTGCACAGCGTGCACCTAAAGGTACCTGAATACAATTGGTGGTGTTCTCATACCAATACCACAGGCAGGGAGCTGCTTTATTTTCACTTAGTGTACTGTGTCCTCTGCACAGTGTGCACCTAAAACTAACTGAAGACAATTGCCACACAGTTGATTCTGCTAGCTGCAGTATATTCAGTATAGATATATATATATATATATATATATATATATATATATATATATATATATACGTCCCACCTTTGTGCAGCTACATCTCACTGCAGGCCATTAGTATGTCTGGAAGACAAACAAGTAGAGGCAGACAGTCACAAGCCAATAAAAGAGGGCTAGCAGGCTCTGTGTCTAGAGGCAACAGTGCTGGTTGTGGACACGGTGCATCCTCATCAGCATGTGGCCGTGGGACACGCTTGTCCTTCTTTTCGGAAGCTGGCCATGTTGAGCCGCAACATGCCGAAGACTTGGTAGAGTGGATGACCAAGCCGTCCTCATCCTCCTCATCCTCTCTCCACCAGGCTCAGGGTACTTTGTCTGGCAAAGCAGCTGCCAACACGGCCTCTTCCCTCGGCTCAATGGCATCAGTCACTCCTTCCCTAGCCCCACCATGTCCTCCTGAGGAGTACCCCGAATTGTTTGACCCCAGTGTTGGGTATATGCTCCAGGAGGATGCCCAGCATTTTGAAGGCTCCGATGATGGAACCCAGCTAGAGGAAGGCAGTAGCGTGAGCCCAGAAAGAGGGGGTAGTAACGTGAGCTCAGAGAGAGGGGATGCCCAACAAGGACAGCAATCTGGCAGTCATGTTCCCCCAGCTGCAGCATACTGCCAGGTTTGCTCCAGTGATGAGGAGGGAGGGGATGGTGAGGTCACTGACTCCATGTAGGTGCCTGATAGGAGAGAGGAGGAGGAGGAGGAGGCACATCTCCAACGAGGCAGGATGCCCCCCAGGGGCCAGCACACTGACTGCATCACACCGCAGAGCTCCGCATGTGCAGGGCGCTGTTGTCTGCGCGTTATTCCAAAAGTTCTTTGGTATGGGCCTTTTTTGAGACGAGTGCATCAGATCGCAGCGCTGCTTTTTGCAACATGAGTCTCAGGCATATCTCGCGTGGCCAAAACATCACCCGCTTGGGCACCACATGCTTGATCAGACATATGTCGACTAGGGATGAGCTTCGAGTTTAAGTCAAACTCATGTTCGACTCGAACATTGCCTGTTCGCCGAACAGCGAACATTTTGGGGTGTTCGCGGCAAATTTGAAAAGCCGCGTAACACTGTGTAAAAGTCTATGGGAAAAATCTAAAGTGCTAATTTTAAAGGCTTATATGCAAGTTATTGTCACAAAAAGTGTTTGGGGACCCGGGTCCTGCCCCAGGGGACATGTATCAATGCAAAAGGGAGCAGTGATTTTAATAATGCTTAAAGTGAAACAAGAAAAGTGAAATATTCCTTTAAATTTCGTACCTGGGGGGTGTCTAGAGTATGCCTGTAAAGCAGCGCTTTTTTTCCATGCTTAGAACTGTCCCTGCACAAAGTGTAATTCCTGAAGGAAAAAAAGTCATTTAAAAGCACTCGCAGCTATAATGAATTGTCGGCTCCCGGCAATACAGAGAAAAGTCATTGATAAAAAAAAAAAAATGCGTGAGTGTCCCCCCAAATTCAATTACCAGGCCCTTTAGGTCTGGTATGGATATTAAGGGGAACCCTGCGTCAAATTAAAAAAAAATTACGTGGGGTCCCCCCCAAATATCCATACTAGACCCTGCAGGTCTGGTATGGATTTTAAGGGGAACTCCATGCCAAATAAAAAAAAAATGGCGTGGAGTTCCCCCCAAAAATCCATACCAGACCCTTTATTCGAGCACGCAACCTGGCAGGCCGCAGGAAAAGAGGTGGGTTGAGAGAGCGCCCCCCCCCCCTCCTGAACTGTACCAGGCCACATGCCCTCAACATGGGGAGGATGCTTCGATCCCCCAGATTCCGCCCCCCCATGTGAATTGGTAAGGGGTACATTGTACCCCTACCATTTCACAAAGAAAGTGTAAAAAAAAAACACACACAGACACCGTTGGGAAAAGTCCTTTATTAAAAAAAAAAAAAAAGATTCCAGCGGCGGTAATCCACTATCGGTATCCTGCGATGGGTGATCTCCTCTCCGGGCTCCAGCGATGGATGATCTCTCCTCTCCGGGGTCCAGGCTCCAACGATGATGTCCAGAGCAGCGAGGAACAGCACTCTTCACCGGAGCGGAGACACCCCAGGAATGACGCGACTTGAGCCAGTGACAGCTCTTAAGTAGATGAGGGCGGGCCACCCGTCATGTGACCCCGTCCCCCTCTGACGCAAGGGGAAATCCGGGCTTCCCCAGTGACGTGCACGTGACCCTGTCCCCCTCTGATGTAACGCAAGTTTCCGTTGCATCAGAGGGGGGCGGGGTCACCCGCACGTCACTGGGGAAGCCTGGGTTTTTCCCTTGCGTCAGAGGGGGACGGGGTCACGTGACGGGTGGCCCCGCCCTCAGCTACTTAAGAGCTGTCACTGGCTGAAGCCGCGTCATTCCCGGGGTGTCCGGTGAAGTGTGATGTTCCTCGCTGCGCTGGACATCGTTGGAGCCTGGACCCCGGTGAGGAGAGATCATCCATTGATGGTGGGTTACCGCCGCTGGAATCTTTTTTTTTTTGAAAAAAGGACTTTTCCCAACGGTGTCTGTGTTTTTTTTTTTTTTTTTTTTACACTTTCTTTGTGAAATGGTAGGGGTACAATGTACCCCTTACCAATTCACATAGGGGGGCGGGATCTGGGGGTCCCCTTTGTTAAAGGGGTCTTCCAGATTCCAATAAGCCCCCCTCCCACAGACCCCCACAACCACCGGGCAAGGGTTGTGGGGATGAGACCCTTGTCCCCATCAACATGGGGACATGGTGCTTTGAGGGGTCACAGACCCCCAAAGCATCCTCCCCATGTTGAGGGAATGTGGCCTGGTACGGTTCAGGAGGGGGGGTGCTCTCTCGTCCCCCCTCTTTTCCTGCGGCCTGCCAGGTTGCGTGCTCGAATAAAGGGTCTGGTATGGATTTTTGGGGGGAACTCCACGCCATTTTTTTTTTATTTGGCATGGAGTTACCCTTAAAATCCATACCAGACCTGCAGGGTCTAGTATGGATATTTGGGGGGAACCCCATGTCATTTTTTATTTAAATTTAACGCAGGGTTCCCTTAATATCCATACCAGACCTGAAGGGCCTGGTAATTGAATTTGGGGGGACCCCTATGCATTTATTTATTTTTATATCAATGACTTTTCTCTGTATTTCCGGGAGCCGACAATTCATTATAGCCGCGAGTGCTTTTAAATTACTTTTTTTCCTTCAGAAATGACACTTTACAGGCATACTCTAGACAACCCCCAGGTATGAAATTTAAAGGAATATTTCACTTTCATTGTTTCACTTTAAGCATTATTAAAATCACTGCTCCCGAAAAAATTTCAGTTTTTAAAACTTTTGTCCCGGGTCCCTAAACACATTTTATGACAATAACTTGCATATAAGCCTTTAAAATTAGCACTTTAGACTTTTCATGCTCGAGTCCCATAGACTTTAATGGTGTTCGGATGTTCGAACAAATTTATTGCCTGTTCGCAAGTTCTGGTGCGAACCAAACTGGGGGGTGTTCGGCTCATCCCTAATGTCGACCTGCCATGAAGTTCGTTGGCAAGCACACCTAAAAGACCCACACCAAAGAACAAAGCGGACCTCTCCTTGCTCCTCATCAGCTGGGATCTCCAACCCCACTATACCTTCAGTCCTCTCTGAAACCTGCACTGAGAGGAATGAAGGTGTAGAATTAGGTGTGTCACAGCCAAGTACTTGCGAGCAATCTGCTATCGGTACACCAACGTCAGATTGTACCAGCTGCTGCACCACTGAAAGAAGTTTGCTCCCAGCCATCCTCATGCCCAGCGGTTGAATGCTAGCTTGGCTAAATTGCTAGCACTTCAACTGCTGCCTTTTCACTTGGTAGACTCTGCCCCCTTCCATGAGTTTGTGGAATGTGCGGTTCCTCAGTGGCAGGTTCCCAAACGCCACTTTTTCTCATGGAAGGCGATTCCGGCTCTCTATCGGCATGTGAAAGGCAATGTCTTGGCCTCGCTGGACAGGGCGGTCAGTGGTAAGGTGCATATTACCTCTGACTTATGGTCTAGCAGGCATGGACAGAGACGTTACCTATCTTTCACGGCGCATTAGGTGACTCTGATGGCAGCTGGGAAGGATGCAGGACAAGGTGCCTCCAAAATGCTACTACTGGTGATTCTGACACACCTCCCTCCTCCACCCCCTCCTCTTCTTCTTCCTCCATGGTCTCTTCCTGTGCTTTGTCCTCGGAACCAGCGGTGCTCCGTAGGTGTTCAATGGGCTACGCAAGTACGCAGGCCAAAAGATGCCATGCGGTGCTTGAGCTGGTCTGCTTGGGGGACATGAGCCACACTGGGGCAGAGATTATGTCAGCTCTGCAGGGGCAGGCTCAGAGGTGGTTGATGCCATGCCAGCTTAAGCCAGGAAAGGTGGTTTGCGACAATGGCACCAACCTCCTCTCCGCCCTCCAACAGGGACAACTGACCCATGTGCCCTGTTTGGCTCATGTCCTTAACTTGGTGGTGTAGCAGTTCTTGGGCAGGTACCCGGGCTTACAGGATGTCCTGAAGCAGACCAGGAAAATCTGTGGGCATTTCCGCCGGTCATATAATGCCAGTGCTCGGCTGGCTGACCTCCAAAAGGAATACAACCTGTCCAAGAACCGCCTAATCTGTGACATGCCCACCAGGTGGCACACGCAGCAGAGGGCCATCAATGAGTATCTGTTGCAATATGGCACCAGGACAGGGTCAGGGGAGCTTGTTTTTTTTGCCCACGCCAGTGGGCCATGATCAGGGATGCATGCACTGTCCTGTCACTATTTGAGGAGGCCACGAGGATGGTGAGCAGTGACAGTGCATGCATCAGTGACACTGTCCGTCTTGTCCACCTGTTGGAGCACATGCTGCATGGAATAATGGACAGGGCACTTGACGCAGAACAGAGGGAGGAAGAGGAGGACTTCCTTACCTCTCAAGGCCCCCTTTATCCAGACAGTGTTCCTGCTAGCCCGCCTATCACACAGGAACAGGACGAGGAGGATTGTGTCAGCATGGAGGTGGAGCCTAGCACTCAGCATCAGCAGCAGTCTTCAAGGGATCAATTACAGTCTCAAGAAACCCATGGACTTGTACGTGGCTGGGAGGAGGTGGCTGCGGATCATGTCGTCCTCAGTGACCCAGAGGACTCCGGACCGAATGCCTTAGCAACCCTACGCTGCATGGCCTCCCTGATCTTGCAAAGCCTGCAGAAGGATCCTCGTATTCGTGGTATCAAGGAGAGGGATCATTACTGGCTGGCAACCCTCCTTGATCTACGTTACAAGGGTAAGGTTGCGGACCTTATCTTGGCATCGCAGAGGGAGCAGAGGATGAAACATCTTTGGGAGGACTTGCATAAAGGTCTGTGCAACCTGTTCCCAGAGACTGGGAGGTTACAAATTCCTGGTCCTGGACAACGTGTTGCTGAGGCTTCGGTCAGGCAAAGAGGGAGCGGTGGAGAAGGTGGCCGTCTGACCGATGCGTTCAGACAATTTTTCAGTCCGCAGCCCCAAGGTATGATCGGTTCCAGCAACCATCGCCACCGTCTGTTTTACATGGTGCAGGAATACCTAGGGGCAAGAACAGAATTGGACTCCTTTCCCACCGAAAATCCTCTGGGTTACTGGGTCTTGAGGATGGATCACTGGCCAGAGCTTGCACAGTATGCAATTGAGTTGCTGGCCTGTCCTGCATCCAGCGTTCTTTCGGAACGCACATTCAGTGTTAGTGGAGGCTTTGTAACTGATCACAGGGTGCGCCTGTCCACCGTCTCGGTCGATCGACTGACCTTCATAAAAATGAATCAGTCTTCGATCGCCACCAGCTACAAGGCACCTGATGCTGATGTAACTGAGTATTTTTTTTTGAAATGTCAGATCCCTTCAAGACTGCCTATGCTGATGCTGAGTGACTATCCTGTTATGCTGAGTGACTATCCTCCTTCTCCTCAATGAACATGCTGATAGCTTGTAAGAACATTTTTGGTTCTGGGCACCGCCACCGGTGGCTAAGGCCCAATTTTTCAGCCCCTGTTTAACAGGGGCGTGTAATTACAATTTTTGATACAGTACTTTGCAGCAGGGCTCTTTCCTGCGCTCCAACTACAGTATCTGTGAGGGGTTGCAGTGTTGTGGCACCAGTGCCTAAGGCCCAATTTTTCAGCCCCTGTTTAACAGGGGTGTGTAATTACAATTTTTGATGCAATACTTTGCAGCATGGCTCATTCCTGCGCTCCAACTAGAGTATCTGTGAGGGCTTGCAGTTTTGTGGCAGTGCCACCAGTGGCTAAGGCCCAATTTGTCAGCCCCTGTTTAACCACTAGAGGCCCGCACTATAGCCGAATGACGGCTACAGCGCAGACCTAGAATGCCGGGAGGCCGTCAATTGACGTCCGCCCCTTTCCTCGTTCCCTGCGCACGCTCCCGAGCGTGCATCGGGGAACTTCTGTGCTCACCAAGTCATGCGGGTGCCGATGCGCATGCCTAGCGGCCGCGATGTCCGCCAGGTACCCGTGATCTGAATTTACAGAGCCAGGGACGTGGATCTCTGTGTGCAAACACAGAGACCCACGTCCTGTCAGGGAGAGGAGACCGATGGTGTGTCCCTTGTACATAGGGACACAGATCCCTCGCATCGGGGAACTTCTGTGCCCACCGCATCACGCGGGTGCCGATGCGCGTGCCTGGCGGCCGCGATGTCCGCCAGGTACCCGCGATCTGCATTTACAGATCCACGTCCTGTCAGGGAGAGGAGACCGATGGTGTGTCCCTTGTACATAGGGACACAGATCGGTCACCTCCCCCAGTCAGTCCCCTCCCCCCACAGTAAGAATCACTCCCTTAGGCACACTTAACCCCTTCAGTGCCCCTAGTGGTTAACCCCTTCACTGCCAATGTCATTTTTACAGTAACCAGTGCATTTTTATAGCACTGATAGCTGTAAAAATCACAATGGTCCCAAAATGGCGTCAAAAGTGTCCGATGTGTCCGCCATAATGTCGCAGTCACAATAAAAATCGCTGATCGCCGCCATTACTAGTAAAAAAAAAAAATATTAATAAAAATGCTATAAAACAATGCCCTATTTTGTAGACGCTATAACTTTTGCGCAAACCAATCAATAAACGCTTATTGCGATTTTTTTACCAAAAATATGTAGAAGAATACATATCGGTCTAAACTGAGAAAAAAATATTTTTTTAAAAAAAAAATTGGGATATTTATTATAGCAAAAAGTAAAAAATATTGTGTTTTTTTCAAAATTGTCACTCTTTTTTTGTTTATAGCGCAAAAAAAAAAAAAAACGCAGAGATGATCAAATACCACCAAAATAAAGCTCTATTTGTGGGGAAAAAAGGATGTCAATTTTGTTTGGGAGCCATGTCGCACGACCGCGCAATTGTCATTCAAAGCGTGACAGTGCTGAAAGCTGAAAATTGGCCTGGGCAGGAAGGGGGTTTAAGTGCCCAGTAAGCAAGTGGTTAACAGGGGCGTGTAATTAAAATTTTTGATGCAGTACTTTGCAGCAGGGCTCATTCCTGCGCTCAAACTAGAGTATCTGTGAGGTGTTGCAGTGCTGTGGCACCAGTGCCTAAGGCACAATTTTTCTGCACCTATCCAACAGGGGCATGTAATTACAATTCTTGATCTAATATTTCACAGCAGGGCCCATTCCTGCGCCCACCACGAGTAACTGTGAGGGCTTACAGTGTTGTGGCAACACTAACACCTAAGGGCCAAATTTCTGCAGAGTATATACAGCAGGCCCCTACTTTCAAACATCCAACTTACAAACGACTCCTACTTGCAAACGGAAGGAGATAACAGGAAGTGAGAGGAAATCTACCCCTAGATAGGGAAATTCTCTCCTATAAGAGTTAATATGGGAAAAACGTGTCTCCTCTCCACTGATGCTTTATCACCAATCCTTGTTTCACTAAAAACCCCAAATTTTCTGTCATTGGGACAGAAAGTGAGGTGAAATTTTCTGAAGAGGTGCACAGACAGCAAAACAAATGTTACAGGTGTGATAACCCTTCCCTATGTTTTCCAAAAAGCTTAAAAATAGATTTTTTGGCTGGAGCTACACTTCAAAAACGTACCTGTTCCAAATTACAAACAGATTCTACTTAAGAACATACCTACAGTCCCTGTCTTGTTTGCACCACCTGTATACTGCTGTTCAGAGTATATAGGGCCTTTTTTTAATTTGGGTGCGGGGTTCCCCTTAATATCCATACAACACCCAAAGGGGCTGGTAGTGGGCTGGGAGGGGGTACCCATGCCATTTTTCTCAATGATTTTCATCCATATTGCCGGGACCAGACATTACATTAAAGCTGCAAGCAGTTTTAAATGACTTTTTTTCCTTTAGAAATGTCATTTTGTGCAGGGACAGTTCTAAACACGGGAAACACGTGCCACTCCACATGCATACTATAGTCACCCCCCAGGTACGATATTTGAAGGAATATTTCACTTCTTTTTTTTTCACTTTAAGCATCATTAACCACTTCAATACCATGCACTTATACAGCTTCCTGCCCAAGCCAATTTTGAGCTTTCAGCACTGTCGCAATTTGAATGACAATTGCGCGGTCATGCTACACTGTACCCAAACAAATTTTTCATCATTTTGTTCCCACAAATAGAGCTTTCTTTCGGTGGTATTTGATTGCCTCTGCGATTTTTATTTTTTGCACAACAAATAAAAAAAGAGCGAAAATTTTAAAAAAAACTAAGTTTTTCTTTGTTTCTGTTAATTTTTTTTGTAAATAAGTACCTTTTCTACTTCAATGACGGGCACTGATAAGGTGGCACTGAAGGGCACTGATAAGGCGACACTGATGGGCACCGATGAGGTGGCACCAATGAGGTGGCACTGATGAGGTGGCACTGATGGGCACTGATGATGGGCACTGATAGGCGGCACTGATGGGCACTGATATGTGGCACTGGTATGCGGCACTGATGGGCACTCATAGGTGGCATTGATTGGCACTCATAGGCGGCACTGATTGGCACTCATAGGCGGCACTGATTGGCACTCATGGGTGGCACTGATGGGCACTTATGGGTGGCACTGATAGGTGGCATGGATGGGCACTGATAGGTGGGCACAGATTGGCACGGATGGGCACGGATGGGCACTGATAGGTGGCACTGATGGACACTAGTAGGTGGCATTGGTGGCACTGGTGCCCAGCAATGCCAGCCACCACACATTGTGAAAGTGCCAGTCAGTGCCCATTTGTGGGCACTGATTGGCATATTTTTTTAATGTTTTTATTTTATTTATTTATTTTTACTACATGTGGATGGCCATGGGGGCCATCCACATGATTGGGGCTTCCCTGGTGGTCCTGGGGGGCTTCCCTGGTGGTCTAGTGTGGGTATCCGAGGGGGGGCTGCGCTGATAAACAATCAGCGCGAACCCCCCCTGTCAGGAGAGCCGCCGATCGGCTCTCCTCTACTTGCGTCTGTCAGACGCGAGTGAGGAAGAGCCGATCAACGGCTCTTCCTGTTTACATTGTGATCAGCCGTGATTCAACACGGCTGATCACGTGGTAAAAAGCCTCCGACGGAGGCTTCTTACCGAGATCAGTGTAGCGGTGGGTCAGACTGACCCACCGCTCCACCGATCGCCGCGATGCGCGCCCCCCCGGGCGCGCGGCGGCTGTTATCCTGCAGGACGTCATATGACGTCCAGGGTGGATAACAGAACCACTTCCCAGACGTCAATCTGCTATTGACTGGGCGGGAAGTGGTTAAAATCACTGCTCCCGAAAAAACGTCCGTTTTTAAATCTTTTTTCGCATTGATACATGTACCCTGGGGCAGGACCCGGGTCCCCAAACCCTTATAAGGACAATAACTTGCATATTAGCCTTTATAATTAGCACTTTTGATTTTGAACGTTCGAGTCCCATAGACTTTAACGGGGTTCTAAAGTTTGCGCGAACTTTCGGTCCTTTCGTAGGTTCTCTTGCAAACCGAACTGGGGGGTTTTCGGCTCATCCCTACTGGGAACACACATCGGTCTCCTCTCCTCTAACAGGATGTGAATCTGTGTATTTACACACACAGATCCACGGTCCTGCTGTGTTCACGGGCAATCGCGGGTGCCCGGCGGACATCTGTACCCGAGTGACACGGCGGGAGCGCGCGCGTGCCCCCTAGATGGCCGAGAAGACGAGGAAGTCATATGACGCCCAGCCAAAACAATAGCCGCACCGCCCAGCCGTCATTTGGGGGGCGGCAAGCGGTTAAACACACTGTACATTGCTGGTCCTTAACAACCATAGGGTCATCAGCTGTTAGCGGGATTACCCACTGTTAGCTGAGTGTAAAAAAAAACAATTGCTGGCAAAAAATTTAATTGTGAAAAAACGCTTATTCGGGTCTAGTATGGATTTGGAGGAGCCCCCCCCCCACGCCAACATTTAAAAAAAATGGTGTGGGGTCCCCCCAAAATTCGTACCAGACCCTTATCTGAGCATGCAGCCCAGCAGGTCAGGAAAGAGAGGGGACAAGTGAGTGCCCCCCTCCTGAACCATACCAGGCTGTACACCCCAAAGCACCTTGCCCCCATGTCGATGGGGATAAGGGCCTCTTCCCCACAACCCTGGCCGGTGGTTGTGGGGGTTTGCGGGCAGGGGGCTTATCTGGAATCTGGAAGCCCTCTTTAAAAAAAGGGGGCCCCAGCCCCCCCTATGTGAATGAGTATGGGGTGCATTGTACCCTTACCTATTCACCCCATAACGCAGTGAAGTGTTAAAAAAAAAACAAGAGACAGTTTTTAAAAATTTAAAATGTCCCCCATTGTAGCTCCAACATGTCTTATTTCTCCGGTACTAATGTCTTTTTCCTCCGGTAGTTTCTTCTCCCTCCGGTTCAGTCTTCTCCCCCTGGTGCTGTCTTCTCCTTGAGCTGTCTTCTCCTTGTGTTTTCTTCTCCTTAAGCTGTCTTCTTCCTCGCCGCCGCTTACCTCCTAAAAACAATAAAAAATGATCATCTTCTAACACTGTTTTCCTCCGTCGTGTTGTCCCCTGCTGTCTGCCTTTTCTTATATAGCCATGATGGGAGGGGCGCTCACTTGTCCCCTCCCTTTCCTGACCTGCCGGGCTGCATGCTCGGATAAGAGTCTGGTAATAATTTGGGGGGGACCTAACGCCAATTTAAAAAAAAATTGATGTTGGGGGTCCCCATAGAATCCATACTAGACCCGAAGGGCCTGGTATGGACCTGGGGGGGGATCCCACGCCATGTTTTTAACGTTTGTTTTTTTTGCTAGCAATTTGTTTTTTAGATTCAGCTGTCAGTGGGGAACCCTGTTGATAGCTGATGACCCATCGGTTGTTAAGGATGCGGCGGCCGGCTTCCCAGCCCGCTCCTTAGCAACCAGCTATAAATAGTGTTTAAAAGAGAAAAAAAAAGCAAAAATCGCATCACAAACACAACACTTACATTTCTGGTGAGATTCCATTGAAGTCTATTACACTGGAAAAAAAGTCCCTGACCCTTTACAAAAATGCACCGGCTGCAAAATGCATAGATGTCAACGTGTACCATACCATGTTAAATGGACTGTAGTGCATTTCTGCAAACTGCAAAACACACTAAAAAACGCATAGACCTTCCTCGAGTCCCATCCCCTCTAATTGATCACTGCCACAAAAAAATACCTAATATCTAAGTTACATGGTTTATAAGATTGAAACAAAATATGCAGATCCATCCAGGTCAATGTGTGTGTGTGTGTGTGTGTGATTTTTATTTTCTAACAATTCCCATAGCCCTGTATATATTGTGCATCCCGAGAAAGAAATCTAAACATTTTTTTGAAGCTGTCAACACTATCAGCCAAAATCACTTCCCGGGGAAGGTAGTGTCACATTTTATTGCTCTAACCGTAAAGAAATATTTCCATAATTTAAGGTTAAACTTTCTTCTTCTAACCTCAAATCATGGCCCCCTGTCCTATTCAGGGAACTTTGAGTAAACCGTTTACTATGGTTAATGAAGTCATCTTTACTATATATGTGCATTGTACTCATATTGTCACGCTTACCCCTAACGCAAGTGGTCAGACACTATAGTTGACTTCGATGTTCTTCACCTATAGCAGCCCCCTTTCCCATAAGGCAAGAGGGCCTATCGGTATTTGGTTGCCCCCAGGACTTATACACAATGTTATAGTGCCTGGCTACCACACAAGGCATGTGCAAACTGAGCAAAGTAAACAAGTACTTGCAGACAGGTAAGGTTCAGAATAATCAGGGTCAAAACCTGAAGTCAAAAGGCAGGCAGAGTTTAGAGAATAGTCGATATCCGATTCAAGGTCGTCAACAAGGGAATCCAAACTAGCAGAGCAGGGCAGACAAACAGGGAGCTTGAAACTCACTCAAATGCAATCACAAGCATGAGACTGCAGGCTTGGCTGGCTCAAATCAGGTTTGGCGACATTGATCACCTTGCAGATGGACAGACAGACAGGGATGCATCATAGCCAAAAACCAGGATGCTCGAATGAGGCCAGCAGCAGTAAAAGAACAGGAGCGTTTACAGGCTCCTGACACATATCTCCTCCCTATTGCCTCTTCTTCAGAGTGAATAACTGTAATCTGTAATCATAGCTGAGGACATCCATGCCCCTTATTAGTTTTGTAGCCCTTCACTTAACTCTTTCTGATTTAAATATGACTTTCCTGAGAGTTGGTGACCAAAAATGAAATGTATATTCAAGATGAAGCCGAACTTGGGTTTTGTAAAGGGGTTGAATTATTGATTTACCTCTTGAATGTATACATTTTTGACAGTATTTTATAGCTTTGTTAGCTGCAGGCTGATATTGTATGCTTTTGCTAAGTCTGTGATCTACAAGCACCTCCAGATCCCTTTCAATCATTGATTCTTAGCTCAGTTACAGCGGCTTGGCTATAACTGAGCTAAGTTCCCTACTAACTCATGGGTGTAAGTCATCTAGACCTGACAATCTGTTCACATTAAATTTCTCCACTCGTTTGTACCTGGTTTTCAGTAAACCACAGTAATACCTTGGGAGAAGCATCATTAACATTACTTTAAAGACTATCAAACCTGCTTTTTCATCTGTAAAAACTAAAGAGAATTTTTTTTTTTAAAACATGTGGCTATTCCCTGTCTCTTGTAACTAGCTTCCCATGTTCATCTCTCCACCTCTCTCCACTTATATTTACGAGGTGGAAGTCCTTCTTTGTGTGTCCACATCACTGCCTGCTTGATACAGGAAATCCCTATTGGCTGTCAAGTAAAGGGGTCCTCTCAGGATCTATAGGAGGAGCCTGCAGCTGTGACATCAGTGCGAGCGGACTGTAGGGGATCAGTTGCAGTGCTGGAATAGCAGCCCCCTGCACTTGTACACGACGCCAGCAGGAAACCAGACATCGCACAGCTGAGTATATATTGTGTGAGGGGGTTAGCTCGGCAGCGGGTGTGTGTGACCCCCGAGATGGGCTCCCCACACAAAAACAGGCCCAGCAAACGGAGGTTGTGGTTTTCAAAATCAAAAAGGTGCGGTTTATTTTCTATTTACAGTGACAAAACACAGCAAAGAAAAAGAAACATAAACAAAATAAATCCTGGTCAACTTGACCTCTGACTAAACATACAGGTTTCCTAACTAACAACTGGGATCAGCCTAGTGCTGTCCTAGTCCCTAAGTCCCTAGTTTTAAATGTCCAAGCAAATAGCCACATATGCTTTGTCTCACCGCACAGGGGTTCACTCTCCCTAGACAGTCCACACAGGTCTGGTTCCAGGCATGAGCTAACATCTAATGAAGCTGGGAGTTCTTATAGAGGCCTAAATGAGCTGACAAGTTTCAGCTGGTCTCATCAACTCCCTGTCTGCACGACGCCCCACACTCTCCCTAGAGGTATGAGTCATCCATGAGCCCACTAGCCTTATACAACTCTCCACCTAGTTGTATAAGTCGGCGTAAAGCCTGAATCTGGGCGAAATATATCTACCCCCCTGGATGCAACCAGGTGACTTTACCTTCCTGCTGTCACATACCCCCCCTCTTGTTTTAACCTCGGGGTTGGAACACCAGCAATCAGGCATTCATGTACTCGAGACAAAGCATCCACATTCCCCATTTGAACGCCAGGGCGATGCTTTACTGTGAAGTTGAATTCCTGGAGGGCCAGGAACCACCTATTCACTCTTCTATTTGTTTCCTTGTTTTGAGCCATCCACTTTAACGGAGCGTGATCCGTAACCATGTCAAAGTGCCTACCTAGCAGGTAGTACCGAAGGGAATCTAGAGCCCACTTCACCGCTAAACACTCCTTTTCAACGGTGGCGTAATTTACCTCATGGGACTTCAACTTCCTGCTGAGGTAAATGACTGGGTGCTCTTCCCCGTTCCAGACCTGGGACAATACTGCTCCTAACCCCACATCTGACGCATCACTTTGTACGACAAAGTCTTTAGAGAAGTCGGGTGAGTACAACACTGGCTGGCTACATAAGGCTTGTTTCAAGAATTGGAATGCTGCCTCAGCCTCGGGGGTCCATTTAATCATGACCGACCCTTTCCCCTTCGTCAGGTTGGTTAGGGGCACAGCCTTAGAAGCAAAGTGGGGAATGAATCGCCGATAATACCCAGCGATTCCCAGAAAGGCTCGTACCTGCTTCTTGCTGTTGGGACGTGGCCAACTCTGGATGGCCTCGACTTTGTTGAGTTGGGGTTTTATTACTCCCCTCCCAATGGTGTACCCAAGATATTTGGCCTCCTCCTGCCCAATGGTACACTTCTTGGGGTTAGCCGTAAACCCCGCTTCCCGAACAGAGTCCAGGACTGCTTGCACTTTTGGCAGATGTGAGGCCCAATCTGTGCTATGGACAATTATGTCATCCAGGTAAGCCGCAGCATACTTCCGATGGGGCCTCAGCATCTGGTCCATTTTCCGCTGGAATGTGGCCGGCGCATTCTGTAACCCGAACGGCATTCTTTTATATTGGAACGCCCCGTCTGGGGTTACAAATGCGGTTTTCTCTTTGGCCGACTTGGCCAGGGGGATTTGCCAATACCCTTTTGTGAGGTCAAGAGTCGTCATGTATCGGGCTGTTCCCAGCCGGTCGATCAACTCATCTATACGTGGCATGGGGTAGGTGTCAAATTTTGTAACTTTGTTCAACTGACGAAAATCGTTACAAAATCGCCAGCTCCCATCCGGTTTAGGCACCAACACAATGGGACTAGACCAATCACTTTGGGACTCCTCTATCACCCCTAAGTTCAGCATTTTCTGTACTTCCTCCCGTATTGCCTCCCGTCGGGCCTCTGGGATCCGATAGGGTTTTAACTTCACCCTTTCACCGGGCGGGGTAATGATGTCATGCTCTACCCCAGATGTTTGTCCCGGCAGCTCAGAGAATACCTCCTTGTTGCGAAGCACAAACTCCTTAACCTCCTGTTGTTGGGGTTGTGACAAGGTGGCTGCTATTCCAACCTCAGGAATCACGCAACCAGTTTGAGCTGGTGACCAAGTGTCTGCGACTAGGGACTCTCTATCCCTCCAGGCTTTCAACAGATTAACGTGATAGATCTGTTCGGGCTTTCGCCTTCCTGGTTGTCTGACCTTGTAATTCACTTCGCTCACTTTTTCCATTATCTCGTAGGGGCCTTGCCATTTGGCAAGGAATTTACTTTCAACCGTAGGGACAAGTACCAGTATCCTATCCCCCGGGGAAAAGGTACGGGTCTTGGCTCCACGGTTGTACACTCTCTGCTGTGCTAACTGCGCTTGGGCCAAATGTTCCTTCACGATGGGCATTACCTGTGCAATTCGGTCTTGCATCAGGGCGACATGCTCAATCACACTCCTGTGGGGAGAACTCTCACTTTCCCAAGTTTCCTTGGCAATATCCAACAGCCCTCTTGGGTGTCTCCCATACAGTAACTCAAAGGGGGAGAATCCCGTAGAGGATTGGGGCACCTCCCTAATAGCAAACATCAGATAAGGAAGTAGACAGTCCCAATCCTTTCCATCTCTATCCACCACTTTCTTCAACATTTGTTTTAGGGTTTTGTTGAACCTTTCAACCAGCCCATCGGTTTGGGGGTGATACACAGATGTACGTAATTGCGTCACTTTGAACAATTTACACAGCTCCTTCATAACCCGGGACATAAAGGGTGTACCTTGGTCCGTAAGCAGTTCTTTACAAATACCCACCCGGCTAAACACAAGAGATAGCTCTTTGGCTATGGTTTTGGCCGAGGTATTTCGGAGAGGGATCGCTTCTGGATAACGGGTGGCATAGTCCATTATAACTAATATGTACTGGTGCCCCCTAGCGGACTTGATTATAGGACCTACCAAATCCATGGCGATCCTCTCAAACGGGACCTCAATGATGGGTAGAGGGACCAGCGGGCTACGGAAATGTGGCATCGGGGCCGACCTCTGACACACAGGGCAGGAGGAACAATAATTTTCTATGTCCTTCATCACCCCCGGCCAATAGAATCTCTGTAATACCCTCTCTCGGGTTTTCTCTGTCCCCAGATGACCTCCAAGAATGTGCCCATGGGCCAACTCCAACACCAACTTCCTGTAAGGTTTGGGCACCACAAGCTGCTCAACGGTTTCTTCTGCCCTTTTTGCCACCCAATACAGTAGGTCCTTCTCTACGCTGAAGTATGGGTAAGTGCAGGTATTATCTGGGTTCACTAACTCGCCATCTATTTTCACTACGTTTTCCCGTGCCTTTATTAGGGCGGGGTCTTTCAACTGTTCTGTGGCAAAGTTTTCCCTGTGAACCTCAAGATCAGAAAACTCCACAGACGGTAGGTTTTCGTCTGAGGAGGTGGGCTCCTCTCCAGTTTCTTGAGTCTCCCCTGCCAATACTGATAAGGGAAATTCCGGAGAGTCCTCACCACTCTCAGGGGAGTTCTGGCTATCACATTCCTGGTACATAGGGGCACCAGTGGGGGGGCTCAGGATCATCCCACAGTTCCCAGAACTTCGGAAAATCCCTTCCCACAATGGCGTCATGCGGTAACTGAGATACTAAGCCCACTGGATGAGAGAGGGTACCTTTGGGGGTCTCGAAACACACTGTAGTCACTGGATACTCTCGGGTGTCCCCATGCACACAAATAACAGCTACCTTGCTATTCCCAGAGACCTCTGTTTTAACTAACTCAGCCTTTATCAGGGTCACAAGGCTACCTGAATCCAACAATACCACAACATTTCTACCATTAACACACATTTTGCATAAATGTTTCTCAGTTCCTCGAATGGCAGTGCATGCGACTGTCGCACACAGCGACTGACGTCTGCCCGTCAGAAAGTCACACTGCATGGGTTCCTCCACAACCGGGCAATTGGCTGCAATATGTCCCGCTTGCCGGCAGCGGTAGCAAACGATCCTTCTTGCGGCCTCTTGAGCCGCTGATTTCCCAGGCTGTTCTCGCCAAACTTGGGATAGAGCTCCCACCCTCTCACTCTCTCCACCCTCACCCCTTGGAATCCTCTTATCCGCCCCTGGGGATGGTCTGGTCTTAGGGTGGAAAGTCTGAGTGTCTCTGGAAGAGGCCGTCAGGTTCTCTGTAGCCAAGTATTTCTCCACACGATCCACAAGACCATCGGCCGTCTCTGGGTCTCCATGGCTTACCCACTTTTGGATGGCAGTAGGAAGAGCTCTCAAAAACCGATCCATTACAACACGTTCCACAATCTTTGGTGCGGACAAAGTCTCTGGCTGTAGCCACTTTCTGCTCAGGTGAATGAGATCATACATTTGAGACCTGGGGGGTTTTCCAAGCTGGAAAGTCCAGTTATGCACACGCTGAGCCCGGACAGCCTGGGTGACACCCAGCCTTGCCAATATTTCAGCTTTTAGCATCACATAGTCTTTTGCTTGGTTAGGCTCTAGGTCATAGTAAGCTTTCTGCGATTCACCAGTTAACAGAGGAGCCACCAGTCCAGCCCACTGCTCCTCAGGCCACTTTTCTCTTTCAGCGGTCCTTTCAAATGTGGTCAAAAATACCTCTGGATCATCCTCTCCAGTCATTTTTGTCAATAAACGACTCACCCCAAAGGACGCGGTATTAGTGGGACGGCTTTCCTCACTGGTCTGCGGACGTTGCTGCATTACTGCTTCCATCTGTTGTTGTAGTCTCTGCTCTTGCTTCTGCAACAGGTCTATGAAGCGGGCCTCAGATTGCTGCTGGGCTTGTTGCTGAGCCTCCAGACTCTGTTGCAAAGTTGCGTTTGTCTGCTGCTGGGCTGCAAGGCTCTGTTGATGAGCTTGCTGCTGGGCTGCGAAGTTCTTTTGCAAACCTGCATTTGTCTGCTGTTGATTGGCATTTGCTAGAGCCAGCTGCTTCAGTATCTCCTCCATGCTGGCTTAAAAAAAAAACTGCCACTGGTTCTCCACCAACTGTGAGGGGGTTAGCTCGGCAGCGGGTGTGTGTGACCCCCGAGATGGGCTCCCCACACAAAAACAGGCCCAGCAAACGGAGGTTGTGGTTTTCAAAATCAAAAAGGTGCGGTTTATTTTCTATTTACAGTGACAAAACACAGCAAAGAAAAAGAAACATAAACAAAATAAATCCTGGTCAACTTGACCTCTGACTAAACATACAGGTTTCCTAACTAACAACTGGGATCAGCCTAGTGCTGTCCTAGTCCCTAAGTCCCTGGTTTTAAATGTCCAAGCAAATAGCCACACAGGCTTTGTCTCACCGCACAGGGGTTCACTCTCCCTAGACAGTCCACACAGGTCTGGTTCCAGGCATGAGCTAACATCTAATGAAGCTGGGAGTTCTTATAGAGGCCTAAATGAGCTGACAAGTTTCAGCTGGTCTCATCAACTCCCTGTCTGCACGACGCCCCACACTCTCCCTAGAGGTATGAGTCATCCATGAGCCCACTAGCCTTATACAACTCTCCACCTAGTTGTATAAGTCGGCGTAAAGCCTGAATCTGGGCGAAATATATCTACCCCCCTGGATGCAACCAGGTGACTTTACCTTCCTGCTGTCACAATTGATAGACAAAATTACAAAAAAATTAAATAAACATGCAGAATTGAATAGAAATGGGTGGGAGCAGTGGCAGCTGGTGTTTTTTTGATTGGGGGGGGGCAGACAACCAACCCCCCTTGCTAACTGTAGGGGATCAGCTGCAGTGCTGGATTAGCAGCTCCCCACACTTGTAAACGATGCCAGCAGGGACCCAGACAACGCACAGCTGAGTATATATTGATAGACAAAATTACAACAAAAAAATAAACATGCAGAATTGAATAGAAATGGATGGGCGGAGTGGCGGCTGGTATTTTTTTGTTTGGGGGGGGCGACAAACAACCACCCCCCCTCGCTGTCTGCTGGTCCACCGGCACTTGCCCCATCTAGGCGGCGGGCACATCGGGCATGGGCGGGCACATCGGGAAACGGGTCATTGGCAGCTGCTCCTATGTCTTCTCCTCCTTGCTACCCCTGTCCATCTCCTAGCTTCCTCCTAGGTGTTACCTGGTTGTCTATTCAGTCAATCAGGTGACAGGTATCAGACCTGCTTCCTGATCGGCCGGGAGGAGTACAATGTTGCAACAGCGAATATTAATTCACTGTTGTAACACCTGGATGGGCTCATGGTGCAATGCTCTGCGCCATGAGCCCACCCTATTTTGAAGCCTAATAGAGTCTCTGGCTCTAATCACGTGCTTCAAAAAAACACCCCCCGCTGTTTTAATTCATGCGCCCGGCGTCCTGAAAGCTGCCGACCACACATGAATAGGGGGTGGTGGCCATGGACTGGATAGAGCAAGGGGGTGGCGGCTGTGGGTAGAGGGGGTGGTGCTCAGGCGTCCCTAATGTTGCTCAGGTGTCCCTAATGGGCCGCCACTGGGTGGGAGTAATTTCACTGTTTCAGTGGATGCTACCTCCATCCCACCCATCCCTGCACTGGAAAGGTTAGATGCTCCTTAACTCTAAGAGATGAGGAATAAGGTTTAATACTTTCAGTATCCCAAGCTTCTTCTCCAAAACACTTCAGCCAGTGGTTGCAAAACTATATCATCAAGTACAATGCAGGGCAAATAGCCTGCATTGTACATGAGGACAACAAGGGCCTGCACACAACCCAGGACAGATGTAAATAAGCATTACATTCTTTTCTCCATGCCCCAAGGTTAACAAGCATTTAATCCTTGCACAGTGAAAGGGGAAACCAATGCATGGTAGTTGGGCCTTAAATAATAGATGCTTGTTAAAGAGCAAACCCTGATAACAAGTGAAGGCAATTAGTAAACCAATGATATCCTGAAAACACTGCTGCCATGCTAGAGTAATGAATTTAACATTATCTGAATGCTGTGTAATCGACTGAATCCAGATTTCTCACAGCTCCACCACCATGTGGAGGGGTAGTTCTGCCTTCTGCAGAGTGTTCTGTTTGGACTTTAGTCTGGTCAGATTACCAGATTGAGTTTTCAAAGTGCTGACTATCTCCTTGGGCAAGCAGTGGGCCAATGATCAAGAACCAGAGCTCATATTTGCGTTTAGCATAACATTGCAGAGAAGGCATCTGACTATGCTTATACTTCATTATAACAGAAATACAATAGACCAGTAACTATTATTAGAGATGAGCAATCCTGGCCAGGTTCACAGGTTCGGTTTGAGTCAGTTTAAACCCAGAGTGAAGTCTGCGATACCCAAACTTAGCACTGAACCCCATTGAAATCTATAGGAGCCAAAAGGTATTAACCCTTTCTTACCTAATAATATGCAAGAAAGATATGTGCTAGGTAAGTTGTTCTGTAGTCTATTTAGCAGGATGTTCTTGCACATTAAACAAAAATAGATTAGTGACATTCTGTCAAGCTGGCAAAGAACTTTATCAATTTCATAAACATATTTGTAAAAGTTTGTACACTTCAGAAAATGACATGCTGAATTAATCTCAAGGTGTTTGAATTTAGCTTTTGATTACCAGAATTCCTGCGAGCAGAAAGATCATCTCAGATGAAAAGGTTATCAGAAGTACTGATTAAAGCACACCAGATGGTATATATCTCAACACTGATTGTGATAAACTAGAAAAACCATTATGCCATAAAAGTCAGTAAAACATCACCCAAGATCCAGGGAGATAAAAGTCTGTCCCACAAAGCTATGCTTCCTCGATGAATGAAGAGTGGCACAAAAAAGGGAGTACAGAATATGGTTGTGTATTGTAAATATGGTTATATAATATGGTTCCCTAGTGAAATTCTATGTGTAACTAATGCAGGAAAGCTTTAACCACTTAAGGATCGGAAGAATTTACTCCCTAATGGCTTCGCTTTAACTGACGATTGCGCAGTCGTGCGACAATGTACCAAACAAAATGGAAGTACTTTTTTGCCCACAAATCGATAAATTATTTTTGTGGTATTTGATCACCTCTGCTGTTTCTATTTTTTGCTCTATAAACAAAAAAAGACCTTCAATTTTTAAAAAAATAACAATATTTTTTACTTTGTTATAATAAATATCCCCCCCCCCCAAAAAAAAAATTGTCATCAGTTTAGGCCAATTTGTATCCTTCTACAAATTTTGGGTAAAAAAATGGCAATAAGCGTATATTAATTGGTTTGCGCAAAAGTTATAGCATCTACAAAATAGGGGATATATTTATGATCAGTGATTTTAGTGGGACTGCGACATTGCGTCAGACAGATCAGACACTTCTGACACTTTTTTGGGACCAGTGACATTTATACAGCGATCAGTGTTATAAAAATGCACTGATTACTGTATAAATGACGCTGGCAGGGAAGGGGTTAACACAAGTGATGATCAAGGGGTTAAAGGTGTTCCCTGGGAGGTGTTTATAACTGTGGGGGGGGGGTGGACTGACTGGGAGTAGAGAGATCACTGTTCCTAATCACTAGGAGCAGACGATCACTCTGTACTTCCCTGTCAGAATGGGGATCGATCGCAGGTCGCCAGCGGACATTGCGGCCTCCAGCCATGCGCATCAGCTCCCCCCGCCATTCAGTGCGCCTGCTACAGCTTTTAATGGGACCGCAGTACCGGTACGGTGATTTGCGGGAATGAGCCGACCTGCTGCAGTATAATGACTGCGGCTGGTCGGCAAGTGGTTAAAGCTGAACTGCAAGAAAAAAAAAATCCTCATAAAAAGCACGCTTATTTATTTCAGGTACCGCTGTCAATTTACTCAGCGTTTTACATATACATTGTACATTCACATTCCTCAAGGAGCCTACAATCTAAGGTCCTTAACTCACATTCATACATACACATACTATAGCCAATTAACCTTTTAACACATCTTTGGAGTGTGGGAGGAAAGCCACACAGGCACAGGGAGAACATGCGACCTCCAGGCAGGTAGTGTCATGGTTAGGATTTGAACCAGCAACCCTTTTGCTGCTAGGCGAAAGTGCTAACCACTACAACAGTGTGCTGTCCCTGACCACCTCAAAAGTTTAATATTTAAAAATTATTTAAAAATTATTTAAAAAGTTTATTATTTAAAAGTTTATTTATTTAAAAGTTTAAAAGCTAATTTATGTCTAGGGTCTAGGGTTTGCACTCCAGAGGTTGCAGGTACTCTGATGTCATTAAGTACAATGCAGATTCCAGAGCCGTACATTAGATGTGAAGATGTTGAGGGACAGTCCCCTGCTGGAGCACAGAGTAGAGAAGAACGCCAGGTGTAGGGAGAGCAAGAATCAGGCAAGTCAACATTTCTCAACCAGGGTGCTGTGTGGGTTCCCCCGAGGGTGGCGCAAGCATGGGAGTGCCAGCCCTCTGTTGCACTGCTAGAGCCAAAACACAGGGCCCTGGTGTGAACAGGGGACTGTGTAATTGGAAGGCTTTGTGATGGAGGAACTGTGTGATTGGGAGCACTGTGATGGGTAGGTAAGTAAAACTGCTTTTTTTTGTGATGTCCTAGGTGTAAATGAGAATTTATTTCTTGCAGTGCAAGGGCCACTTCACTGCAGCAAATGGATTTTGTTTTCCCGGGTGATAGGCTTTAATCTTGTAAAAAAATGGATATTGATGATCACTGTGCCTGGTGCTAGTGCATGGATAAGAAAACAAAAACTCAAGTTCCATGATGCAATAGGAGGTTTACCCACTCTGATCCTGATTTGTTGTACTGTCAGGCAGTATGATAAAATGGGTAGTACTATATGGGGGGAACAAAGACTGGCATGTAGGCAGGTGTAGTCTACTTCCTCCGCTGTAGGTGGCGCCTGTCTGAAGCGGCATCACAGATTGGAGAGGAAGTCAGGGGAAACTTTTTCTGTGGGTTGCTGGAGACAGTGATCCAGCTAGCTGCGCTGTATCCAGGTGACCTTTGGAGGCCATCTTGGGTCAGCAGAGTCTTCTTAAGTCCCTGCTCCCCAGGTTTTGGTGCGCATTTGCATGTGGGTAGTGTAGGGACAGGTTCCCCATCTGTCAGGGACAGTATTAATGGCAGGGAGAGGTTCCAGACAAGGGAAAGCTTAGGGCCTTGGACATCTTCCCGTTTGGGTTTGAGATGGCCAGGCCGCATCCTGCCCCTCCAAACAGACACTGTCAGTTCAGCTAATAACATGCTATTGGCATTTGTGAGTGCTTCCGATTGGGTCCTCTCCCTCCAGGTTTGTTGTGAACTGTTTGCCTTTTCTACAATACAAGTTCTGCCTTTGTTACAATACAAGTTATACTGAATGCACCTGACTGTGTGTAAATTATTAACACTGCACCATGCTGCACCCACCCACAGGCACGTGTCAAAAAATACACTCATTTCTATTTGCCTATTTAATTAGTACTTCCTAATAGACATGGCATATACCGATTTTAGTCGATTTTAGTCTGTAAGCTGGAGAGTGCAATATCAAGCTCACTTCTGCAAAAAAAAAAAAAACAATTAGCTTCTAACCTCAGCTTGTTCAATTAAGCTTTGGCAATAAAACCTGGAAGCTGATTGGTTTCTATGCAAAAATTTGCCTGATTTGGGACTCTCCAGCTTTAGTAAATAAACCCCATGATGTTGGTACAGCACATTCCAGCTCGCTTGCTCTGCATGCGCTAAATTTTTGTCACTAGAGTATTTACAAAACTCAGGTAGTGGTGTGTATTTTAGAACTGTTTTCAAATCAGAATAATGGTGCAAGTGCCTCATTAAATATATATATGTCCCCGCGCTACACCAATATATGACAATAAATACAATTATCTCTGTAGAATATATATGCGCTGTGGATTTACATAAAGGTCTTAGGACCTGCGGGTGGAAACAGGAAGTAGGAAGTTATGAAGTGAAACTAAAAAAGGCTTACATGCAGCTCACTGTTGTCTGGAAATAAAGTTTACAAGGTTCATCTGACGATTCATTATTGCTTCCACAAAATCTACCAGCTCAAGAACACATAATGAATAATCTGAGCTGAAAAAAAAAAGCACAGCTAAACACCAATATGTGTGTAGCGGCCTCACCCCTCTCCCTTGCTTTATCGGTTATATGGCTGTTGTCTAAGGGTACCTGGGAGAGAGAGATGATACACACCACGGCCCATGTCCTCCGTAACTAAGAGGTGAAGGCCAGAAGATTGGGCTTTTGTGTAGGTGTCCTAGAGTCAGGTCCAGTCCTTTGTTCCTGATCCTGACTCCTTTGCTTTAGTAACCCAAGTTCCACACAGTGAATAGGTACAACTCAGTTTTATTCTTCTTGCCAAGCAATAAAACAATTTTTTCTCCTTTGGAAAATGGGGGACAGATCGAGGCACAATCCTTTTCCTTCTTGCTGCTGCCCACTGTGCTGTCACCAGTGGTGAATAGTCACTGCCACTGACTAGGTAATATAGAACGTGAATTACCTTCGCTCACTTTGCCCCTGTCAGAGGAAGAAATCCGTCCAAGGGAGAAATGGAGGCCTCTCCGTCACCAGCGATGCCACGCCGGGCTCTTTGGAGAAGTTACTGCGCACCAGTCCTCACGAACTCAGACACGGGCACCCAAGGAGTTAGGGTCCCCTTGGATTCCTCCACCCTCGCGGAACTCAGTCAAAGGTACTGAGCCCCAGGCATCCGCCATAGTACCTCACCCCAGGCTAAAGGTGCCTGAGATGGACTCCATCCTCGCTCCGGCTAGGCCAAGGGTGCCTAGGCCTGGAACACCGGAACGCCAGCACCCAAGCTGAAGGTGCCTGGGTGCGGCCGCGTCCTCCAACTCTCTGCCCCAAAATCAGGGCGTCCGCCCCTTTTATGACCTCTCCCTTTGCGTCACAGAGGGTTCCCCGCCCCGCTGTACCAGCTCCAGGGGAGGACAAAAAGGCACAGTTTGCGGTGTGAGTTCAGCTCCGGCCCAAGGCAACAACGCCACCTGTAGGCCCCAAGGAACCCCACACCCCCAGAGTCCTCACATAAATTCAAACACCCGCTACACTTGTAATCACTTTGCATCAATCATAAAATGAACTAACGAGTATGGTGCAGAACTCTTTTTAAGCAATGTATAACAAACTAATGACTAAACTAAACATAAATAATACTGTGTCATGCGTTATGAAACCATATACAATAAATTATAAGTGAATCAGTATAAGCTTTCAATATCTAAATAGAGAAAGTCCCATTCTTAAAAAAGCAGTCTTTCAAAACAAAAAAATTTCCAAAAATGTTTTCTACTGTATATAGAAGATGAAAATTCTGTAACTGTGTCTTTAAGAGTTATCCACTGTGCCTTCTATACTCTTCATATGTTTGTGAGAAACCACCTTGCCATAACAGATGTACTTTTATCATTGAGATTGACCCCACTGCTCATATAAATAGGAGGTCAAACAGCGCTTTTTGATATAGATAATTCACCCTTTGGACAGTTTGCAGACTCTTCAGTAATCCATCAAACAAGAGTTATAATGGCTTTCACCTCTCTCTTTACACAAAACCAATGTAGGCCATTACATGGGTAAAGAGAAAACTCCATAGTGTCACATTATAAAAAAAAAAAAACCAAGTTAAAAATACACTCACAATATGATAGGAGATCAAAGGCATTCAATAACAAGTGCCTCATTATTTTGGCGCATCGGATTAGACAGCTATAGAAACTTGCACATAGCACTTTTAACATGGTGTATCTGGTGCAACACCACATAGAACTTGCCTTGAAACATTGTTAATTTGATGCAAGGAAAAAGTACCAATATTTACACCTCAAAACTGATGTATTTTCCTTTGGTATTCTCCTTGTAGTTAGTAGAGGATGGCAGGTACTTTAGGTAGAAGTGTTAACAGGCACTTTCAAGTGATCTTGTTTAAAACAAAAACGAGTATTGTGATAATTCTTTTAATCTGCACTAACATTCAAATGTTTAAGAAGAGCCTTTTGGGGGTGTACCCCCTTCTTCTAAGGTCTGTCCAAGCAGTATTGATACACAAAGCTTTGGCAAGTAGGACAATCCCTGAAAAAAAAAAAGAAACACACACATACACGGCAATGGTAATCAGGCAGTTTGATTACCATTGCCGTGTACTGTATGTGTGTGTGATTGGGAGATGAGGAAAGGAGTGGGCTAGAAAATGGTAGGTGGGGAAGATTCACAGTGGTGAGAGTGGTCATAAAACTGTTGGATATTTATTTAGAAAAGTGAGGTCCACATTTATCTTTTATTTTTTTATTATTTTGTTTTATTTATTTTGTTTGGCAAATATTCAGTTGTGCTCATAAGATTACATACCCTGGCAACATTTATGATTTCTTGGCCATTTTTCAGAGAATATGAATGATAACACAAAAACTTTTCTTTCACTCATGGTTAGTGTTTGGCTGAAGCCATTTATTATCAATCAACTGTGTTTAATCTTTTTAAATCATAATGACAATGGAAACGACCCAAATGACCCTGATCAAAAGTTTACATACCCTGGTGATTTTGGCCTGATAACATGCACACAAGTTGACACAAAGGGGTTTGAATGGCTTTCTTGTTCATACATCACGGGACACAGAGCAGCATAGTCATTACTATGTGGGTTATATAGAATTACCTTCAGGTGCTGGCACTGGCAACTTCCAAAACAGGAAGTACCCTCCCCTATATAAGCCCCTCCCATCCGGGAGTACCTCAGTTTTTTGCCAGTGTCTAAGGTGTTGGCCAAGGTTAACATGTATTCATCTGGGCTTGTGTACAGGTTCTCTGGGCCTTAGCAAGCTATTCCGGATCCGACCAAAAAAGCTTCATAGCTAAACGGTCGGTACCCGGGCCTTGCAGAGAAGAGCAGGGTTTTGCCTGTAATGCCTCTCTTAGGAGGGCTGGACCCTGGGATCCAGAGCTCTGGTCATACCCAAAACCAAGAGGCTATCTGTGCAGGGTGCTATACAGGTCCAGGGGAGTGGAATCCTTGGGAACCCGGTCCCTGAAGGTCTAGTACAATGCCTGCCGTGAGAGGTGAAGTTTGGGCTTCTGTGGACCAAACAAAGTCCTGCGGCGGGGAAAAGGTAAGTGGGGGCCCATCAGGAACTTGGTTCTATTGAGGGGACCCCCAAGCCTAATATGTCTTTCTGCCTGTTACCTAAAGGGTATTCCCGCTAATAGCTGTATATGCCTAAGAAATCCTAGAAATGTTTTTTCATAAGGGAAGTTTTAAAAAAACTGTAAACCTGGAAATGTTTTTTCATAAAGGAGGTTTTAAAAAAAAAAAAAAAAAGACAAAGGTGCGGTACCTGTGTTTGTCCACTAGAGGCCGCTGTGGAACGTCTTTTTTCTTGGGACTATTCCTTCCATGGTGAAAGTCCAGGCAGATGAGTGAGCTCTCTATCAGGGAAGCTGCATTCCTCTGTCATGCTGCCAAGTAGTTTCCTTCCATCCCCGAGTCCTGGTGAAACAGGGACCCTGGCTCCTCTCCCTACATGGCGCCAAGAGCGCACACGTGCACGCGCGCGCGCATACATGCTTTCCTTTTATAAGGTTTAGCTTCAAAAAAGGGTGCGGAGCCTGGCGGATGACGCGCTCTGTGCGCCCAGCGCTTCTGCGCATGTGCGGGCGTCCCAGCAAGATAAAAGGACTCAGTCCACGCTGCTTGCTATGGACACAGAGCATGAAAAGGAGCTGGTAGCATGGTATAGGGGCTTACAGCGGGCGGTTGATACAGGCATCCCCAGAAAGACGCATTAGTAGACACCCACTGATGTACATAGCAGCAAATTGCATTAGACTATTTCAGTAAGGGGTGTATTGCGGCTGGAATACCTCAGCTTTGAACTAAGGAATATGCCGCCTAAAAAACTCTGAGATATACCTCTCAGGAAGTGTAGGGGGTCTCCATCGGGCTCTGAGGATCTGGAGCAGTCATCTGCACCCTCCTCCCCTGAGAAATCAGAGGTTAATACCCATAAGGAACCCCCGGGAGTGCCAGGTACTGCGGCTGTCCTCAGTCCACCTGCTCCTGCATATATAACAGAGGAGGTTTTTTCCTCAACTCTGGAGGGATTGGAGCAGAGATTGGCTGCATTGATCGCTTCTTCTCTACAGGAAAGAAAGCGCGCCAGATCTCCATCACCTCCATTAGAGTGCCTGTTGGCAGAGCAACAGTCCCAGGAAGGGACCGACCTACCTGAAGGGGATCAGGAGGAGGTTAGCTCTGTTTTTGAGGAATCGACAGTAGATGAACCATTTTCAGCATCACAGACTGAAAGATTGTGGGTCCAGACCCTAACTGACATGGTTCGATCTGCATTTAAAATGCCTCTTGTTGAACCATCAACTACTGCTGTCTCCTCATTGGGGTCGCTAAAAGCTCCCCAGGTTAATTGCTCCTTTCCAATACATCCATTATTGGAAGGACTTATATACCAGGACTGGGAACATCCTGATAAACTATTTGTTCCGCCTAAAAGGTTTCCGGTGATCTATCCCATGGAGGAAAAGTTCACCCAGAGATGGAATGTTCCTACGGTGGATGCAGCCATCTCTTCTGTGAACAAATCACTGACATGTCCAGTAGATAATGTTCAAATGTTCAAAGATCCAGTGGATAAAAAATTGGAATCTTTATTAAAATCTGCTTTTTCCACAGCAGGGGCTGTTACACAGCCAGCAGTGGCAGCTATTGGGGTCTGCCAAGCTTTAAAGGATCAAATGAAAATGGTCCTGAGGGATTTGCCAGACCAGCAGGCCCAGGCTCTGGCTGATCTGCCTAGAGCATTATGCTTTGCGGTTGACGCCATCAAGGATTCTATCCATCAGGCCTCCCGCCTCACGCTGTCTTTGGTACATATGCGTAGGCTTCTGTGGCTCAAAAACTGGTCTGCTGAAGCTCCCTGTAAGAAGCTCTTAGTTAGCTTCCCATTTCATGGGGAACGCCTTTTTGGCGAAGACCTGGATAAGTATATCCAGAAGATTTCCAGTGGTAAAAGTACTCTCTTACTGAGTAAAAAGAGGTCTAGGGGTCCATCTTTTAAGAGGACTACCTCTCCTATCCCTGCGACGTCTGCTACTAAGCAGTTCCGACGGCCTCCTCGGTCAAACTCAGGAGGTAAAAATCAGGGACAGCTACAGGGTAATAAAAAGCCCTGGATCCGAAGAGGTACTAAACCAGCCTCCAAGTCAAGCCTATGAAGGGCTGCCCCCACTCAAACGGGTGGGGGGAAGACTTCAGTTGTTCGCAGAGACCTGGCGGGAGACGATCAAAGACAGATGGGTGCTCTCCGCAGTAACTCTGGGATACAAGTTGGAGTTAAAAGAGTCTCCTCCGTCCCATTTTATGTGGTCAGGCATGCCAAGAGACCCTCTGAAAAGAGGGTCTCTCCTATTGGCGTTAGAACAACTATTGCTCCAAGGAGTAATTATGGAGGTTCCTATGGAAGAGTGGGGGTTGGGTTTCTACTCAAACCTTTTCACAGTCCCGAAGCCAAACGGGGACATAAGACCCATATTGGACCTAAAGAGTCTAAACAAATTTCTAAACGTCCGGTCTTTCCGGATGGAGTCGATCCGATCGGTCACCGCTGCCCTACAAGGGGAGGAATGGTTAGCCTCGATCGACATCAAAGATGCTTACTTGCATGTTCCCATCTTTCCAGGTCATCAAAAATTCCTACGCTTTGCAGTAGAAGGGCGCCATTTTCAGTTCAGAGCCTTACCATTCGGTCTGGCCACAGCACCACGAGTGTTCACAAAAATTCTGGCCCCACTGTTGGCCGATCTAAGAACACGGGGTGTAACGATAATGGCATACCTAGACGACCTGTTGTTGATGGACCACTCAGTTGCCAAGCTAGAAGTGGTAATTGTCGATACAATCAAGTATCTAGAGTCTCACGGTTGGGTCATCAACCTGGACAAGTCAGCCCTACAGCCAGTGAAAAACCTGGTATATCTAGGGCTACGGCTGGATTCAGACCAGAGGAAGATTTTCTTACCTCTAGACAAGGTATCCTCTTTGAGGGCCTTGGTCCGTCTGCTTTGTGCAAAAAGACAACCGTCCATACGCCTGTGCATGAGGCTGCTAGAAAAGATGGTAGCATCATTCGAAGCTGTGCCATACGCCCAATTCCACTCAAGGAATTTACAAAGGGCCATATTGTCAGCCTGGAACGGAAAAGTTCAGGCTCTAGACTTCCCGATGGCTTTGTCCCCTTCCGTTCGGAAGAGTCTTTGCTGGTGGTTGATCCCCCAGAATCTCCAGAAGGGAAAACCCTTCAGCCCGATATCTTGGAAGGTGGTCACTACAGATGCCAGCCTTATAGGCTGGGGGGCAGTACTGGAGCAATGGTCTCTCCAGGGCAGATGGTCAAATGTAGTAAAAACCCTGCCCATCAATCTCTTAGAGATACGAGCAGCCGGTACGCCCTAGTAGCCTGGACATCCAGACTCCAAGGGTCCCCTGTCAGAATTCAATCAGACAATGCCACAGCAGTGGCATATATCAATCATCAGGGAGGCACCAGGAGTCGTGCAGCCCAGAGGGAAGTAAGTCACATCCTGGAATGGGCAGAAAAGCATGTCCCATGTATATCAGCTGTCTTCATTCCAGGGGTGGAGAATTGGAAGGCGGACTTTCTGAGTCGCCAACAGTTATGCCCAGGGGAATGGTCCCTTCATCCCGAGGTCTTCCGAGCAATATGTCAGCAGTGGGGAACACCGGATGTAGATCTGCTAGCATCCAGATTCAACGCAAACGTGGACAGATTTGTCTCCCGGACAAGGGATCCCCTCGCTTGCGGCTCGGATGCTCTGGTGTTCCCTTGGGATCAGTTCAGACTGATATATGCATTCCCTCCGCTACAATTGTTGCCTCGACTCCTTCGCAGAGTCAGGTTGGAGAAGAAGCCGGTGATCCTGGTGGCTCCAGCGTGGCCCCGAAGGGCCTGGTACGCGGAGATCATCAAAATGTCTGTGGGGAGTCCTTGGACCCTTCCACGTCGTCCGGACCTGCTTTCGCAAGGACCGATATACCACCCTTCCTTACTAACTCTAAGTTTAACGGCCTGGCTATTGAATCCCACATCCTAAAGAAGAGAGGTCTCTCTAACTCTGTGGTATCAACTATAATCAATGCCAGGAAGCCTGTATCCAGGCAGATCTACTATAGAGTTTGGAAGGCGTACATCACTTGGTGCGAGGCCAGAAAATGGCATCCACGTAAGTACGTTATAGGCAGAATTCTGGACTTCCTGCAGTGGGCTGTAGACAGGAAGTTTGCCTTAAGTACTATCAAGGGCCAGGTTTCGGCCTTGTCAATACTATTTCAAAGGCCCCTGGCTATGCATTCACTTGTCAAATCCTTTATGCAAGGTGTGACTCGTATTATTCCACCGATTAAGGCTCCCATATGCCCATGGGATCTAAATTTGGTTCTGTCGGTTCTGCAGAAGCAGCCATTTGAACCTTTGCGGCACATTTCCTTGGTTCTACTCACCAGGAAATTGATATTTTTAGTAGCCATATGCTCGGCTAGAAGAGTGTCGGAATTAGCCGCCATGTCCTGTAAAGAGCCATATCTGGTTATCCATAAGGACAGAGTAGTATTACGTCCTCACCCAGCCTTTCTTCCTAAGGTGGTATCGAGGTTTCACTTGAACCAGGATGTGGTTCTTCCTTCTTTTTTCCCCAAACCAAGCTCGGTAGAGGAAAAGTTATTGCATTCTTTGGATGTAGTAAGAGCAGTTAAAGCTTATCTAAAAGCCACTGCTCAGATTCGTAGAACGGATTCTTTGTTTGTTCTGCCGGAAGGCCCCAGAAAGGGTCAGGCAGCATCAAAATCTACTTTAGCCAAGTGGATTCGACAGGTCATAATACAAGCCTATGGCTTGAGAAGTAGACCGCCTCCGTTCAAAGTTAGGGCGCACTCCACGAGAGCAGTTGGCACTTCATGGGCAGTGCATCACCAGGCCTCCCTGGCGCAAATTTGTAAGGCCGCAACATGGTCTTCAGTACACACGTTTACTAGGTTCTACCAGGTGGACGTTAGAAGTCAGGAGGATGTCGCCTTTGGGCGCAGTGTGTTGCAGGCCGCAAAAGATCCTCATGCCTGATGGCGCCCAGCTTATGTATGGTGTATCCCCCCCCCTCATGTGGCATTGCTTTGGGACGTCCCACATAGTAATGACTATGCTGCTCTGTGTCCCGTGATGTATGAACAAGAAAGTAGGATTTTTAAAACAGCTTACCTGTAAAATCCTTTTCTTGGAGTACATCACGGGACACAGAGCTCCCACCCCTCTTTTGGGGACACGTATTGCTTTGCTACAAAACTGAGGTACTCCCGGATGGGAGGGGCTTATATAGGGGAGGGTACTTCCTGTTTTGGAAGTTGCCAGTGCCAGCACCTGAAGGTAATTCTATATAACCCACATAGTAATGACTATGCTGCTCTGTGTCCCGTGATGTACTCCAAGAAAAGGATTTTACAGGTAAGCTGTTTTAAAAATCCTACTATTAACCACTTAAGCCCCGGACCATTTGGTAGCTAAAGGACCAGAGGTGAATTCAGAATTTTGCACTGCGCTGCTTTAACTGTAAATTGTGCGGACATGCAATGTTGTACCCAAACGAAATTTGCGTCCTTTTCTTCCCACAAATAGAGCTTTCTTTTAATGGTATTTGATTGCCTCTGCGATTTTTATTTTTTGCGATATAAACGGAAAAAGACCGAAAATTTTGAAAAAAAATGATATTTTCTACTTTTTGTTATAAGAAAAATCGAATAAACTCAATTGTAGTCATACATTTAGGCCAAAATGTATTCAGCCACATGTTTTTAGTAAAAAAAATGTCAATAAGCGTATATTTATTGGTTTGCGCAAAAGTTATAGAGTTTACAAACTAGGGTACATTTTCTGAAATTTGCACAGCTTTAAATTTATGACTGCCTATCTCATTTCTTGAGGTGCTAAAATGACAGGGCAGTACAAAACCCCCCCAAATGACCCCATTTTGGAAAGTAGACACCCCAAGGAAATTGCTGAGAGGCATGTTGAGCCCATTGAATTTTTTTTTTTGTCCCAAGTGATTGAATAATGACTAAAAAAAAAAAAAAAAAAAAAAAAAATTACAAAAAGTTGTCACTAAATGATATATTGCTCACACATGCCATGGTTATATGTGAAATTTCACCCCAAAATAAATTTTGCTGCTTCTCCTGAGTACGGGGATACCACATGTGTGGGACTTTTTGGGAGCCTAGCCGCGTACGGGACCCCGGAAACCAAGCACCGCCTTCAGGATTTCTAAGGGCGCAAATTTTTGATTTCACTCCTCACTACCTATCACAGTTTCGAAGGCCATAAAATGCCAAAATAGCACAAAACCCCCCCAAATTACCCCATTTTAGAAAGTAGACACCCCAAGGAAATTGCTGAGAGGCCTGTTGAGCCCATTGAATATATTTTTTTTTGTCCCAAGTGATTGAATAATGACAAAAATAAATAAAAATTACAAAAAGTTGTCACTAAATGATATATTGCTCACACATGCCATGGTTATATGTGGAATTACACCCCAAAATACATTTTTCTGCTTCTCCTGAGTACGGGGATACCACATGTGTGGGACTTTTTAGGAGCCTAGCCGCGTACGGGACCCCGAAAACCAAGCACCGCCTTCAGGATTTCTAGGCACAAATTTTTGATTTCACTCCTCACTACCTATCACAGTTTCGAAGGCCATAAAATGCCAAAATCGCACAAAACCCCCCCCCAAATGACCCCATTTTGGAATATAGACACCCCAAGCTATTTGCTGAGAGGAATGGCGAGTATTTTACAGCTCTCATTTGTTTTTGAAAATGAAGAAAGAAAATATATATATATATATATATATTTTTTCAATTTTCAAAACTTTGTGACAAAAAGCGAGATCTGCAAAATACTCACAATACCTCTCAGCAAATAGCTTGGGGTGTCTACTTTCCAAAATGGGGTCATTTGGGGGGGGTTTGTGCTATCTGGGCATTCCATGGCCTCCGAAACTGTGATAGGCAGTGAGAAGTGAAATAAAAAATTTACACCCTTAGAAAGCCTGAAGGCGGTGCTTGGTTTTTGGGGTCCCGTACGTGGCTAGGCTCCCAAAAAGTCTCACACATGTTGTATCCCCGTACTCAGGAGAAGCAACAGAATGTATTTTGGGGTGTAATTCCACATATGCCCATGGCATGTTTGAGCAATATATCATTTAGTGACAACTTTGTGCAAAAAAAAAAATGTCGTTTTTCCGCAACTTGTGTCAACATATAAAATATTCCATGGACTAGACATGCCTCTCAGTATATAGCTTGGGGTGTCTACTTTCCAAAATGGGGTCATTTGGGGGGGTTTTGAACTGTTCTGGCATTTTATACACAACATTAGGAAGCTTACATCCACTCTTCTAACCACTTGAAGACAAAGCCCTTTTTGACACTTTTTGTTTACATGAAAACATTTTTTTTTGCAAGAAAATTATGTTGAACCCCCAAACATTATATATATTTTTAAAGCAAAGGCCCTACAGATTAAAATGGTGGGTGTTGCATTTTTTTTTCTACACAGTATTTGCGCAGCGATTTTTCAAACGCATTTTTTGGGTTAAAAAATACACTTTTTTTAATTTTAATGCACTAAAACACACTATATTGCCCAAATGTTTGATGAAATAAAAAAGATGATCTTAGGTCGAGTACATAGATACCAAACACGACATGCTTTAAAATTTCGCACAAACTCGCATTGGCGACAAACTACATACATTTTTAAAAGCCTTTAAAAGCCTTTACAGGTTACCCCAGTAGATTTACAGAGGAGGTCTACTGCTAAAATAATTGCACTCGATCTGACCTTCGCGGTGATACCTCACATGCATGGTGCAATTGCTGTTTACATATGACGCCAAACCGACGCTTGCGTTCGCCATTGGGCAAGAGCAGGGCAGGACAGGGGTGCTTTTTTTTTTTCTTTTTTTTTTTATTATTAATTTTGCTTTTTTATTTTATTTTTAAATTGTTCCTTCCAAGTATTTTTTTTTTTTATCATTTTTATTGTTATCTCAGTGAATGTAAATATCCCCTATGATAGCAATAGGTAGTGACAGGTACTCTTTTTTTGAAAAAACTGGGGTCTTCTAGACCCTAGATTTTTCCTCTGCCCTCAAAGCATCTGACCACACCAAGATCGGTGTGATAAAATGCTTTCCCAATTTCCCAATGGCGCTTTTTATATCCGGGGGGGGGCATTCCCTCCCACTGCTTGTAAAAGCAGTCCAGAGGCTAATTAGCTGCTAGGATTGCTTTTACATGAAAGCCGGCCGCAGGCTGAAAAGAATGATACCAAGATGATACCTAAACCCGCAGGCATCATTCTGGTATAAACATTTAAAGTCCAGCAACATACCAGTACGTTGCTGGTCCTTGTTGGACATGTATTGTAATCTTTTTTTTTCATGCAGCCAGTTGGCTGAACGAAAAAAGAGATTGATCGGTGGGTATGCCCACCATTAGAATACCGCCCTTCATCCACCCACTTCCAATGATGGGCATACACGCACCATTTATATATGCCGAAGCATGGGGCATCCTCCCGCAAAAAAGTTATGCCGCACACACATGGTCGGACTTTTCCACGGGCAAGCCTCCGTCGGAATTTCGACCGTATGTACGCGGCATTAGGAGCAAAATCGCTCCTCCGCCCCTGCTGCCCCAATGCTTCGGCATATTTGCTTTTTTTTTTTAACTGTGGTGGTGAAATCACCTCCTACAGCACTGGAGTCGCAGGGATCAGGCCTGTCTCTGCGAACGCTGCAGTTATGTGTGTTTTTGTTTTGTAAGTGACAGTGATCGATCGATACTGCACTTGGGTGGCCTGGGCTGGACGGAGGGGCAAAACGCAGGTGCCAGCAGGTATCTGGGCTGATCCCGCTAACACTGCGTTTTTGGGAACCCTAAACTGCTGGGGACGCTAGTATAGATCTGATCAGATCAGATATTGATCTGTTCAGATACTATGCCACTAAGGGGGGTGTATGCTTCACGCGTGGGTGTTAGCGTTACTGGCACTAACCTGACGCTGCCTGGGGTGTGACTCAGACCCTCTCTGACGCTAAAACCTAATTGATATCACCCGCCGGGTGATCAGGGGGTTAAACCTTTATTGGGTTATATACACGGCGGGTGCCCTGACACTATAAAAAGCAAACTAACTAACCAGCGTCACCCGTAACACTTATATGGTGATCACTGGTGAAAGGGTTAACTAGGGGCAATCAGGGGGTTAAAACCTTTATTAGATAATATATGGGGGTACCTGACGCTATAAAAACCTGCGGCGAACCTAAAAAAAATTACCAGCTACCGATCTGCATCACTGACACTAAGACAGCGTTTAGAAAAACGATCGCTTAGCGACAGTGGTGATGGGGGTGAAAGGGTTACCTGGGGGGCGATCAAGGGGGTTAAACCTTTATTAGATAATATATTGGGGTACCTGACGCTATAAAAACATGCGGCGAACCTAAAAAAAATTACTGGCTACCGATCTGCATCACCGACACTAAGACAGCGTTTAGAAAAACGATCGCTTAGCGACAGTGGTGATAGGGGGTGAAAGGGTTACCTGGGGGGCGATCAAGGGGGTTAAACCTTTATTAGATAATATATTGGGGTACCTGACGCTATAAAAACCTGCGGCGAACCTAAAAAAAATTACCAGCTACCGATCTGCATCACCGACACTAAGACAGCGTTTAGAAAAACGATCGCTTAGCGACAGTGGTGATGGGGGTGAAAGGGTTACCTGGGGGGCGATCAAGGGGGTTAAACCTTTATTAGATAATATATTGGGGTACCTGACGCTATAAAAACCTGCGGCGAACCTAAAAAAAATTACCGGCTACCGATCTGCATCACAGACACTAAGACAGCGTTTAGAAAAACGATCGCTTAGTGACAGTGGTGATAGGGGGTGAAAGGGTTACCTGGGGGGCGATCAAGGGGGTTAAACCTTTATTAGATAACATATTGGGGTACCTGACGCTATAAAAACATGCGGCGAACCTAAAAAAAATTACTGGCTACAGATCTGCATCACCGACACTAAGACAGCGTTTAGAAAAACAATTGCTTAGCGACAGTGGTGATAGGGGGTGAAAGGGTTACCTGGGGGCGATAAAGGGGGTTAAACCTTTATTAGATAATATATTGGGGTACCTGACGCTATAAAAACCTGCGGCGAACCTAAAAAAAATTACCGGCTACCGATCTGCATCACAGACACTAAGACAGCGTTTAGAAAAACGATCGCTTAGTGACAGTGGTGATAGGGGGTGAAAGAGTTACCTGGGGGGCGATCAAGGGGGTTAAACCTTTATTAGATAATATATTGGGGTACCTGACGCTATAAAAACATGCGGCGAACCTAAAAAAAATTACTGGCTGCCGATCGGCATCACTGACGCTAAGACAGCGATCAGAAAAATGATCGCTTAGCGACAGTGGTGATAGGGGGTGAAAGGGTTATCTGGGGGGTGATCAGGGGGTTAAACCTTTATTAGGGGGGGTTAGGGGGCTACACTGGACCTAAGACTAAACTTTGGTGACACTTTTACAGTCACAAATGTCACTGATTGCAGTGATCACTAAATAAATGGTCACTGCAATCAGTGACACTGTGACTGGGGGCTGGGGGGGTGATCTGGGGGGTGATCTGGGGTGTCTGGTGGGGCCTGGGGGGGCGATTTATGTCCCTATGTGTCCTGGTGTCAATGTAGTGTTGTGTGCACTGACCTGATGTCTTCTCTTGTACGGCGCTCGGTATATGTGAGCGCCGCACCAGAGATGACATCACTTCCTCCTGCTCCCTCTGTCTGACACAGACAGAGGGGGCATTTCCATTCGCCGGGAGCGATCGCGAGGGGGTGGCCAGAAACGAATGGCTGCCCCCTCATCCCGGAACGCTCCCGGACACTTAGCCACTGCTCACTGTATAGGAGGGGGGTCCGATTGGACCCCCCAACTATACAAAGGCAATCACGTATGCTCTACGTGATTGTGCCTGTCGGTGCCATTCTGCCGACGTATATATACAGTGAGCGGTCGTTAAGTGGTTAAAGGTAACCATCCTCACCTGTGATCTGTTTGTTTGTAATTAGTGTGTGTGTATAAAAGGTCAATGAGTTTCTGGACTCCTGACAGACCCTTGCATCTTTTATCCAGTGCTGCACTGACGTTTCTGGATTCTGAGTCACGTGGGGAAGCAAAAGAATTGTCAAAGGATCTGTGGGAAAAGATAGTTGAACTGTATAAAACAGGAACAGGGTATAAAAAGATATCCAAGGAATTGAGAATGTCAGTCAGCAGTATTCGAGCTCTAATCAAGAAGTGGAAAATTAAGGGTTCTGTTGAAACCAAACCACGGTCAGGTAGACCAACTAAAATTTCAGCCACAACTGCCAGTAAAATTGTCCAGGATGCAAAGAAAAACCCACAAATAACTTCAGGTCAGTGGCGGCTGGTGCTCAAATTTTTTTTGGGGGCGCAAACAAACTAAAAAAAGAAAAACATCAATTGCAGCCTCACTGTGCCCATCAATTGCCACCACTGTGCCCATCAATTGCCGCCACTGTGCCCATCAAACGCAGTCACTGTGCCCATCAAACACAGCCACTGTGCCATAAAATTGTCGTCACTGTGCCATAAAATTGTTGCCACTGCACCATGCCAAACACAGCCACTGTGCCATCAATTGTCGGCACTGTGCCATGCCAAAGGCAGCCACTGTGCCATGCCATTGTCGCCACTGTGCCCATCAATTGTCACCACTGTGCCATGCCAAACACAGCCACTGTGCCATGCCATTGTCGCCACTGTGCCCATCGATTGCTGCCAGTTTGCCCCTAAAATGCCACCTGATTGCCCCCCACCCCCGCCTGGCACTTGCCTTTCTCGGTCAGCCATCCTCGGATCCTCCTCCACGATTCCTTGATGTAGTCCCGCCCTCGATGTCGCTTCAGCCAATCAGGTTACTGGTAACCAGATCCGGTGAACCTGATTGGCTGAGATGCGTGTTAGTGTTAACCAAGGAACACACAGCCGTGCTTCCCTTGGTTAACCATTTGGAAGCCGATTACAGCCCTCAGGCTATAATCGGAAAGCCTATCAGAGCCGCTGGCTCTGATAGGCACTTCCACAGCCAACCAGCTGCCATTATTCAGATGGCCGGCCATCTGAATAGTGGGTGGCAGCGGCGACAATACATAGATTCATGAAATGCATGAATCTATGTATTGTTTTTCAGTGGCGGTGCAGGAGCGAGAGGAGGCGGCGCTCCTGTGCCCTCTATGGACGCACCGTCACTGCTTCAGTTGAAATACAGGTCTCTCTGAAAACATGTGGTGTGGCTGTTTTAAGATGCACTTAAATAAGGAGGCACTTGAAGAGAGATGGGCTGCATGGTCATGTCGCCAGAAGAAAACCATTAATACGCAAATGCCACAAAGAATCCCGCTTACAATATGCCAGACAGCACAGAGACAGGCCTTAAACCTTCTGGCACAAAGTCATTTGGAGTGATGAGACCAAAATTGAGCTTTTTGACCACAACCATAAACACTACATTTGGAGAGGAGTCAACAAGGCCTATGATGAAAGGTACAGAGGTGGATCGCTGATGTTTTGGGGATGTGGGAGCTACAAAGGCACAGGAAATTTGGTCAAAATTGATGACAAGATGAATGCAGTATGTTATCAAAAAATACTGGAGGAACATTTGCATTCATCAGCCAGGAAGCTGCACATGGGACGTACTTGGACATTCCAACATGACAATGATCCAAAACACAAGGCCAAGTTGACCTGTCATTGGCTACAGCAGAATAAAGTGAAGGCTCTGGAGTGGCCATCTCAGTCTCCTGACCTCAATATCATTGAGCCACTCTGGGGAGATCTCAAACGTGCAGTTCCTGCAAGACAGCCCAAGAATTTACAGGAACTGGAGGCTTTTTGCCAAGAGGAATGGGTAGCTTTACCATCTGAGAAGATAAAGAGCCTCATCCACAAATACCACAAAAGACTTCAAGCTGTCATTGATGTTAAAGGGGGCAATACACGGTATTAAGAACTGGGGTATGTAAACTTTTGATCAGGGTCATTTGGGTAGTTTCTGCTGTCATTATGATTTAAAAAGAGTAAACATAGTTGATCAATAATAAATGGCTTCAGCAAACACTAACCATGAGTGAAAGAAAAGTTTGTGTTATCATTCATATTCTCAGAAAAATGGCCAAGAAATCATAAATTCTGCCAGGGTATGTAAACTTATGAACACAACTGTAATTACCATTCTCAGTTCACAAGTTTTCCATTCTTGAGTATGTTCCCTTTAGGAACTTAAACCTTTATGTCTTCCATACAGTGGTCTGGTTGTAAGAAATGAGATCCCACAGGTATGCAGTGATGTTCTTCCTTATGTTCTTTTATAGTGTATCTATGTCAATTAATACATTTTTGTAATTTCTGTCCTATTTCACCAAAATAAGATCCTTGTTTGTATGTTTGCATTGAATGAGGTACACCAGATTATTGGAGGTACAGCTGTATGATCATGTATTACTGAAGGCCTCTTTAGTGTGAGTGACACTTTTTAATGGATTCATTTGGCCACACAGTTTACAGCATTTGTTGTTACAGAGCTTAGTTACTTTATCTGTAATCAGAATAAAGTTTCTGCTGTTTAATTTATGTCTGAGATTGGGTGGTTGCCTGAAAGCCAGTGTAGAACCCTCTAGTGTGCTGGAATAGGTAAGTGATACGATTTTTGTTAGGCCCCATGCACACGGGACGCTGTTAAACTCGCGTTCCGAGGCAGTTGGACACTTTTTTTCAACTGCCCCTGAACTCATTCAATGTTATCCTATGTGACCATGTACACAGTCTGGTTTATTGCCGTTTTTATGCAGTTGCGTTTAACCTCGTTTTTCTGAAAGCAAAAAAATCGGTTCATATGCAAAAATTTCCACGTTTCAGACGCAAAACGCGGCTAAACGCGGGTACCGGCGTTTTGACGCAATTTCCTTTATAAGTGTTTTTAAAGGTGACCTATTTTTTTACATTAGAAATCTCAAAAATGATAGAAAACGATGAAAAACCATAAAAAAATTAAATAAAATAAGAATGTAATTGCTTGCATTGCATTGTGGACAATCCACAACTTGTGGCAGGTGACGTGGCAAGTGGACAATCCATAACTTGTGGCAAGTGGACAATCCGCAACTTGTGGCAGGTGACGTGGCAAGTGGACAATCCACAACTTGTGGCAGGTGACTTGGCCAGGTGACGTGGCAGGTGACGTGGCTAGGTGACATGGCAAGTGGACAATCCACAACTTGTGGCAGGTGACGTAGCCAGGTGAGGTGGCAGGTGACGTGGCCAGGTGACGTGGCCAGGTGACATGGCAAGTGGACAATCCACAACTTGTGGCAGGTGACATGGCCAGGTGACGTGGCAGGTGACATGGCCAGGTGACGTGGCCAGTGGACAATCCATAACTTGTGGCAGGTGGCGTGGCCAGGTGATGTGGCAAGTGGACAATCCACAACTTGTGGCAGGTGACGTGGCTAGGTGACGTGGCAGGTGACGTGGCCAGTGGACAATCCACAACTTGTGGCAGGTGACGTGGCCAGATGACATGGCAGGTGACATGGCCAGGTGACGTGGCAAGTGGACAATCCACAACTTGTGGCAGGTGACGTGGCCAGGTGACGTGGCAAGTGGACAATCCACAACTTGTGGCAGGTGACGTGACCAGGTGACGTGGCCAGGTGACGTGGCCAGTGGACAATCCACAACTTGTGGCAGGTGACGTGGCCAGGTGACGTGGCAAGTGGACAATCCACAACTTGTGGCAGGTGAAGTGGCCAGGTGACGTGGCAGGTGACGTGACAAGGAGAAATTGAAAATAATACCTGTCACCTGTATCTCATAGGCACCACATCCCTTCATTAAGAAGCTATATAGAAATATGAAGGTATTGGGACTTTTAAGGTGCAACAACTACACAATATTCAATATAAAAAATATAATTTTATTACAAAAAATATATGAAAAATCATATGTACAAATATACATGAACCATCAAAATAAACATAATAGAGTTTCCAAAGTGCATACAGACAAAATTCTCTACATGTTTCGCCATTTTGTAGGCTTCCTCAGGAGTTTGTCATGCAAATACTGGAAACAAAGAAAGAAAAATAAATACATAATAATATTTACTCAAATTTCAAACTCAAAATTACAAAACAGAATATTATTAAGAAAAAAAGGATAACTGAAAACCATAACCAGCCCAATGGTTGCTCAAAAGTTCATCTCAAAATTGGATCTATTAATTCAAGGTATATGACCTTATTAATATCAGTTGTTAGTACATTACCTGTAAATTTTGATGGTACAATCTAAAATGAAGAATGACCAGATAGCCAATGAGCTATCCCACACGGGGGCGCCCGTAAGGAGGGGATCATATGGTGTATCATAGAGGGGGAGAAATACTGGCACAAATAACCACCCGGATATTACTAGCACAGGAACAGAGGGCCATCTGGGGGAAATTACAAAGAAAAATCGAATGAAGTCAAATAACAATCTATATATAAGAGTAAAGGCGTCTCCATCTAATTATACGGCACATACCCCATCAGTATTTACCTGTTTATGGCTGTTGATAGTAAAAAATATTAGAATAGGCAAAAAGGGGGGGGCAGTATCTCCAAAGTACCCCAATCAGTGTCCACTCTAAAGGAAAAAGAATTAATGGAAATTACTATAAATATATAATAATCCCCTCTAGTTGGTAATCAAAATTTTTATTTTTTAGCCATATACTTGCTAGCTGATATATACCTGGTTAATCCAATTGGATAAAGTGTGTCCACATTAAGGCATCTCTGCCGAAAAACTTGTTTTACAAAACCGATCAATCAGTTTACTGAAAAAATATATATAAAATATAAAAACCATTTTAGATTAAAGACCAAGTAAACCAGACAACAGGATAAAAACCAATGTTGCCCGTAAAGAGATCTAGTGCCTAAGTAATTTACCTTTGACTGATATCTAAGAACGTCTTCTCCCCAGAATGTTGGTCATGCTACTGATTTGCAAGGCTGCAATCCGGACTATATACCCCCCTCCCCCTTCCCATTGGACGCACAATGGCACCAAATCAATGGGCGGAGCGGGCACGTCAGTTCCGACATCTGCCCATCGTCAGATCCGACCCGGAAGTGACAATTCCACCACTGAAAAACCGGAGACGTCCGCCGGAAGCGCCACCCCGCTCATCAGGAAAGAACATCCTGACGAGCTGGACGCACCATAAGACGGATCCGGAAGGGGAAAACATGCCTAAAGTATAGAAAAGGGCAGACTTCCCTTTAAAATCACGGCAGAAATGGCACATTGGATGTTAGAAAAAAGAGGGCCAGGATATCCGGTGGGCTTGGTCAGATGGCGCTCAGATTGTCTCCCAAAGGAGAACAAAGAGAAACGCCCTGGGCGCCCATATGATCACCAAATCCCCCCCCAAAAAAGAAGGGAGAAACGCCACCCTAAAAAAATGTGGTAAACTCCATTGAAATCAATTACATATAATGTAGATTATCAATAATTAAAGAGAGCCCCTATGGAATATAGAAATGGTACATTCAGTCACCTGTACATAAAGACAAATTTATTAAACAAAAATAAAATAACAAAACAAAATTTTATTTGTTTTAGACAGAGTCTACATATACAGCATAACTATTTTTATCCTACAAAAAGGGTTTGAAACTGATGGACTCATTTAACCCGGGATACATAGTAGCTCTCAAGGTATGTATCCATCTGGTTTCTCGTTGTAGGAGATTTTTGTCCACATCCCCACCTCTTTCATTAAGAGGTATGTATTCTAAAGCAAAGAATTTAATCTTTGACAGATCGAAGGAGTGGAAAAGACCACTATGTCTACTAATAGGAGTCTCCATTTTTTTCTTTTGAATGAGAGATACATGGTCTCTCATTCTGTGAAAGAAAGGCCTCTTTGTTTTACCAACATAAAAGGCCTTACAATCACAGATCATCAAATAAATAACGCCAATTGACTGGCAATTGCTAAAGAAATTTGGTCTATACGTAACTCCATTAGGGAGAACTATTTCAGTAGAATCATATATAAACCTGCAAAATTCACAATGACCACATGGGGCCGAACCCTTTCTACTCTCAACCCTCTTGATTTGGAGATGGCTATGAACTAGTTGATCTTTTAAAGACCTAGATTTTCTATAGGTAATTTGGGGAAATGGCTTAATATATTTGGAAATAATCTCATCTGTTGCTAGCAAAGGCCAGAATTTTTCAATAATTTTTCTTACTTTCTGATGTTCACCAGAGAACTTGGTAATTAGTCGTACCGATTGGTCAGTAGTTTGAGATTTCTTAGGATGTATTAGATCTTTCCTATTTTTATTTTTTGCTCGTTTGTAAGCTTTTTTGAGGGTTGAACGACTATACCCTCTAGCAATTAGTCGAGATTGGAGGGCAGAAGCCTCCGTCTCGAAATCTACTTCCTTACTACAATTTCGTCGAATTCGTAAGTACTGACTGTATGGGATACTTTGTACCAGAGTCCTGGGATGAGAACTTGTGGCATGCAGGATGGTATTGCCTGAAGAGGGCTTTCTATATAATGAAGAGCCCAAGGTGCCATCAGAATTTAAGTAAATAGAAATATCCAGAAAATTTATCACATTCTGGTCACAAATCATCGTAAATTTGAGATTAAAGGAATTTACAGCTAATGAAGACATAAAGGATGTTAATTCCTCTAAGGAGCCAGTCCACACAACAAAAATGTCATCGATAAAGCGTTGCCATATCAAGACTTTATCAAAAAACATTTTAAATGATTCCAAAGAAAAAATCTCCCGTTCCCACCCCCCCAGGTACAGATTGGCGTACGATGGGGCACACTTGGTCCCCATCGCAACACCCTGCACCTGGAGGTAGTGGGAACGGTCGAAAACAAAAATATTGTTGGTAAGTATAAACAGCAACAATTCCAAAATGAAATTGTTGTAGGGCCTGGCTCCAGGTCCTCTCTCAGAAAGGAAGCTGTCTATAACTTGAATACCCCTAGTGTGGGGGATAGAGTTATAGAGGGCTTCAACGTCTATAGCTACTAGCCATGACCCCGGTGGTACACATAGACCATCCAAGGATCTCAGTAGATCGGCAGTGTCTTGAATGTAGGAACTTAAGGAACCTACATGGGGCCTCAAATAGTCGTCTACCAGCTTACTAGCTGGTTCTGTAAGGCAGCCAATCCCTGACACAATCGGACGGCCAGGGGGATTTTCCAAATTTTTGTGCACCTTTGGCAGAGCATAAAACGTGGGAAGTCTCGGCTTGTCAATAACCAAGAATTCACACGTCTTCTTGTCTATAAGGTTATCACAAAATGCCCAATTAATGAGGATACGGTATTTTGTCTCCGCATTTTTAACCTGTGCAAAAGGAATAGAGCGATACCAACTTTTATTTGAAAGGAGGTTCATGACCATCTGCTTATATTTGTTTAAATCCATTACCACTATGTTACCTCCTTTATCCGAGGGTTTTATCACTAAATGTTCGTTCTGTTTTAAAGATAACACGGCTTTTTGTTGGGATGGCTTAAGGTTGGTATTTCTTCTAAACCTTTTCCAATTGGTACTCTGTAGTTCCTTTGTAACTTGTTGGGTGAATGCCCAAATGTTGGGGTTTCCTTGGAGAGTAGGAAAGGTCCTGGATTTCGGTTTATATAGATTAGGTGGAGGAAAAATTCTCTCCGTGGGAATCTCATCTACGAGGCCAGACTGGGGTTCCTCAAGGGGGTCATCTACTGGATTACCTTCTTCCCATAATTCCATTAAATCGTTTATTGCCTGAATCTCCTTAATTGTTTTATTTTGCCAGAGATCTTCCCCCATGGAATCCATGGGAGAACGTTTGTAATCCCTGTCAAACATGATCTTAAAAGTAAGTTTTCTCGCAAAGAGATTGACGTCCTTTATAATTTCAAAGGCATCAACCTCCTGATCAGGACAAAAAGTCAGGCCAAGGCCCAAAACCTCTGTCTGATCCGGTGTAAGTAAATGTGAAGACAGATTAATTACTTGGAAGTTACTTTGGAAGTTGCTTTGGGTGCCTGTGAAAGAATGGGTGTCTTTTTGGTGTCCACAATTGGGGTGGTGAAAAGATTAGCGCAGTGCGAAGATCCCCTATATTGGGGATTTGAAAGTCCCCCGAAGGGGTAACTATTGATTGATTTAACTTCGGTGCATTAAGGATATTAGAAAAACTGGGTGTGGATAAATTAAGGTGACCATCACCTGTGGGATGAGTGGGAGGGGGTACATTTTTGGACTGTGAACGTAAACCCTGACGATTCATGTCCTGTTGAGTACGTTTAGAAAGCGCTGACATTGAAGGTACTCGATCAGTCTTTCTTTTATTAGAACTAGCTGACGTGTTTGAGGCATTACCTGGTAGGGACGAGGAAGATAAAGACGATTCATTGGAATCAGTGGCTTCCTGATTTTTATTTGTTTGCTTACGAGCTGAGGATTTGGATTTCCTCCATTGGTTTTCAGTAGTCCACCGATAGGCTGTGTTTGATTCATATGCCAGACGATCCCTATAATATTTTTTATCCTTAGTTTTAAGGATATTGGAGACAAAAGACTCCAAATGTTTTTCTAAGAGAGCCTCTCTGTTAGAGAAAGTTTCCTCCGTAGTCAGGTTGGAATTTTCAACATACAATTTTTCTATGTTGTTATTGACTATCTCTAAATCTTTAGCATAGTTTTGGCAAAGAGCCTCCATCATCTTAAATGAACATGACTGTAAGTTTGATTCCCAGTCTAATTTGAATTCTGTCTCCACTTTAAATACATTAGGAAAAATCTGTATGCGTAATCCCCACGGTACAATTTTATCCTCTAAATATTTCAAGAAATACCTGCGATTCCAAAAAATACGTGCTTTCTTTTCCAATAAACGTTGAAGGCTATTGAAAAAGCGTTCAAGGGTAATCCCACCAAATGTAGACCCTTGGGCTAGATGGATTTTAGTCATAAGGCCATCAAATGCCGACCCTCTATAGGTAGCCATGCTGATTGAAAAAAAGACTCTGTTATACAAAATAGAAACTATAGAAGGATTAATCTTTAAACCCAATTCAAAAGAATAATCTAATAAACTACAAAAATGATATAGAGGTGACAGGTAAAAAATGAGCGTTTGCCACCCGGTATAATCACAAGGAGAAATTGAAAATAATACCTGTCACCTGTATCTCATAGGCACCACATCCCTTCATTAAGAAGCTATATAGAAATATGAAGGTATTGGGACTTTTAAGGTGCAACAACTACACAATATTCAATATAAAAAATATAATTTTATTACAAAAAATATATGAAAAATCATATGTACAAATATACATGAACCATCAAAATAAACATAATAGAGTTTCCAAAGTGCATACAGACAAAATTCTCTACATGTTTCGCCATTTTGTAGGCTTCCTCAGGAGTTTGTCATGCAAATACTGGAAACAAAGAAAGAAAAATAAATACATAATAATATTTACTCAAATTTCAAACTCAAAATTACAAAACAGAATATTATTAAGAAAAAAAGGATAACTGAAAACCATAACCAGCCCAATGGTTGATCAAAAGTTCATCTCAAAATTGGATCTATTTATTCAAGGTATATGACCTTATTAATATCAGTTGTTAGTACATTACCTGTAAATTTTGATGGTACAATCTAAAATGAAGAATGACCAGATAGCCAATGAGCTATCCCACACGGGGGCGCCCGTAAGGAGGGGATCATATGGTGTATCATAGAGGGGGAGAAATACTGGCACAAATAACCACCCGGATATTACTAGCACAGGAACAGAGGGCCATCTGGGGGAAATTACAAAGAAAAATCGAATGAAGTCAAATAACAATCTATATATAAGAGTAAAGGCGTCTCCATCTAATTATACGGCACATACCCCATCAGTATTTACCTGTTTATGGCTGTTGATAGTAAAAAATATTAGAATAGGCAAAAAAGGGGGGGCAGTATCTCCAAAGTACCCCAATCAGTGTCCACTCTAAAGGAAAAAGAATTAATGGAAATTACTATAAATATATAATAATCCCCTCTAGTTGGTAATCAAAATTTTTATTTTTTAGCCATATACTTGCTAGCTGATATATACCTGGTTAATCCAATTGGATAAAGTGTGTCCACATTAAGGCATCTCTGCCGAAAAACTTGTTTTACAAAACCGATCAATCAGTTTACTGAAAAAATATATATAAAATATAAAAACCATTTTAGATTAAAGACCAAGTAAACCAGACAACAGGATAAAAACCAATGTTGCCCGTAAAGAGATCTAGTGCCTAAGTAATTTACCTTTGACTGATATCTAAGGTGACGTGACAAGTGGACAATTCACAACTTGCGGCAGGTGACATGGCCAGGTGGACAATCCACAACTTGTGGCACTTGACGTGGCAAGTGACAATCCACAGCTTGTGGCAGGTGATGTGGCAAGTGACACGCTAAATACAAGTACACTGCTGCTCTCTCAGCTGCTGCTATTCACTCTGGTCTCACAAAATGGCTGAAATGGTTAAATAATACTGTTTTTAGAGCTTAGGGAGGGTCTTATGATGTTTCTTAACTAAACGCTCATAGACGCAAACGTGATAAAACGCAGCTAAACACGGCTGCAATTGTGGCAAAACGGGCGTTTCTAAACACTGGTTTCAGCCTTTAAAAACATGCGTTCAGCAGAGTTTGCGCCGGCGTCACGTGTGCATGGGGCCTTAGAGTCGGAAAAGTGTTTAGGCTTGGCTGGCAGCCAAGCCTGTGTTGTTTATCTGGGTCGGGTGAGTGATCCAGGGATGGCTGGTATGCCTCGGTAGGCAGCATCTCTGGTACCTCCCCCTACTTTTGGAACTTGCTGTAAACTTCCAAAAGAATAGAAGGGAAGTTAAGAGGAGCTGCCTGGAGTATTCATGAGGGTCTTGACCAATCCCCTACAGATGGGTTGGCAGGATGCGGGCCCCCTCAAATACTCTAAGTAAGCCCAGCTGGGCAGGAGAGATTGGGTGAAAGTTGGAGATTGAGTGCTAGGAGGTTGTTGGTGGACCGTTGAGGGTAGCCTCCTAGTTGTGGAGGGGGAGTGACCTCTAGTCTGGGAGCTTGGATGCAAGAGGTATCCTCTGAAAACTCAAGGAGGAATCTTGTCCAGTGGCATGGGAGCAGGTGTAAGAACAGCAGGAGCCAGCGAGCACGTCTGGGAGATCTTCAAGGAGAAGACAGCCAGGTGGACTGGTGAGTATTACAGTCAGGGATGACTGAGAGGCAGCCTGAGAGGACTGGGTGAGAGCAGTCTGAAATGGATGCAGAGTCAGTCTGGGAGGACTGTGAAAGCCTAGCCAGGAAGGCTAGAGAAAGGGACATTTGCAGCTAGGTGGGTTGGCAGTGCCTGAATAGGTGGTTCTGGGATCAGTAGCCACAGAAGGACAGCTGGGCACCAAGACTTTGCTACACAACCAAGGGGCCCACAGTCCCTGCCTGTAAATGACATTTGCTACCAATCTGATTGAACCCTATTGTCAGATCACCTAACAGTGTGCCAGCTGGTCCTGAGAGTTGTAGTGCGTCAAGCAAGTGTTGTACTGGAGGAGCTGAGGAGTGTGTAAATAGTCTGTACAGAAAAAATTGTCAATGGAAAGTTCTGTTAAAGTCAAGTGGGCATCCCATAATACCCCTATCCCCATCCAAGTTCAATACCTCTAATAAAAACTCAAAAACAATGCAGCAAGTACTGTTTTCTGTCTTAAGAGTGCTGTGGAAAATGTTGTGTGCCTGGCTGTGCAGGGTGGGGGTTTCCCTTTATTCACCAGCGGCTCCTGCGTGGGTAGCTCTACATTTGGGGGCTCGTCCGGGATATTCACCCATGGGTAATCTGCCAGCTGTTGCTCCTAGCGACCAGAGTTTCTCAACAAGCCAGAAGCTGCACTTTGTTCAGGACCACTGCAGGGGTTAACAATAGGGAAAAAGGAATTATGTGCTCTGCCCATTTCTGACTGCGTTGCCGTAATTAAGTGCCATTGCCCCAAGCAACCAGCAGGAGTGGCTGCTGGAGCTATTGCCACCCTTCTTACCCAGTTGCCCCAACCGCGGCTGGGATGGACACTTGTATTACAACCTGAGCTTTTTTGTAAACGTTACCATGTGCTGTCACTCGTGGCAACCCCTAATAAAAACAAAAACAAAGCTGAAAGGACTTAAGAGTTCTGTGGAAAAATTTGTGTGCCTGGCTGTGCAGGATGGGGGGTCCCTTATTCACTAGTGGCTCCTGCGGGGGTAGCGCTACACAGCACTGGGGGTTATTGGAATACTTCTTTCAGTGCTTTATCCTCTGTTATGATGGGTTGCAGCTGTTTGATTATGTTTCTTATACCTTCCAGTGCTGGGTTGTATGTGGATACTAGATGTACATTATTATTATTTGTTTTTTCTTTTTGTATTGTAGGATATTTTCTCTTTTTGTTTTCAAGGCAGTGTTTATGCTTGTACTGATGGTTTTGTTCTTGTTATCTTTCTTAGGCTGGATTCACACCTATGCAGTTTAGAATGAAATCCGGGGACATATTTAATTTTTTTACTAGTAATGGCGGCAATCAGCGACTCTCTGATCGTCGCCGCCCGCCTCACAGCTTGTCAAGTTTTACTCTCCGGCCCTGGATACTTCTGGGTGGGGTGCGGAGGAAGATCACTCCGCCAGGGAAGGCAAAGAGATAAACAGGCAGGCGGCTGGCAGGGACTTGAGCCAAGGCAGAAGAACATGCGAGTGGAGCTGAATGGGCATGCACCCGAAACTGAAGAAATATTCCCTCCGCTCTGACCAGCACATGATCATCAGAAAGGGGCACAGATAATGGAAACAAATACACCCCCCTAATCTAGTAGGATCTGCGGACCGGGGGGGGGGGGGTGTAATTCAGAATTTTTTTCTTTTAATTCTGCACTGACTGTCTTTGAAATTGCCCCAGCCCCTTTTCAAATCCAATCCGGGGACAAAACCGGTGACAGACTTGGTCCTGGGACGGTGTCCTCAATCCGGGGACTGTCCCCTGAAACCGGGGATTCTGGTCACCCTACACTACAGTCCATTTACCATGGTTTCCTATGGAACAGGTTCTGTAGTGCAAATCTGCAAAATGCAAAAAGCACCAAAAATGCATAGGTGTGAATCCAGCCTTATGGAAGAATGTTGCTAAAATCTTAATGTCTTCTGTGCAAATGTTGTCTGGATCAGAATATATGCAATGATATCTGATGGCTTGGCCGTGTATGATGGCTCATTGGGTGTGTCATTGGGTGTGTTGGGGGCGGCAGCTGTAACTGTGGAGATAGTTGTTTCAGTCAGTGGGTACTTATTAGGGATGAGCTTCGAGTTCGAGTCGAACTCATGTTCGACTCGAACATTGCCTGTTCGCCCGTTCGCCGAACAGCGAACAAATTGGGGTGTTCGCGGCAAATTCGAAAAATCTATGGGAGAAATCTAAAGTGCTAATTATAAAGGCTTATATGCAAGTTATTGTCCTAAAAAGTGTTTGGGGACCCGGGTCCTGCCCCAGGGGACATGTATCAATGCAAAAAGAAGTTTTAAAAACGGCCGTTTTTTCGGGAGCAGTGATTTTAATAATGCTTAAAATGAAAAAATAAAAGTGAAATATTCCTTTAAATTTCGTACCTGGGGGGTGTGTATGATATGCATGTGAAGTGGCGCATGTTTCCCATGCTTAGAACTGTCCCTGCAAAAAATTTCATTTTTGAAAGAAAAAAATGCATTTAAAACTGACTCGCGGCTATTAATGAATTGTCGGCTCCCGGCAATACATACAAAAGTCATTGATAAAAAAATAAAAAAAAGCGTGGGGGTTCCCCAGAATTCAATTACCAGGCCCTTCAGGTCTGGAATGGATATTAAGGGGAACCCCGCCGCAAATTAAAAAAAAAATTGACGTGGGGTTCCCCCAAATATCCATTCCAGGCCCTTCAGATCTGGCATGGATTTTAAGGGGAACTCCACCCCAAATTTAAAAAAAAAATGGCGTGGAGTCCCCCTAAAAATCCATACCAGACCCCTTATCCGAGCACGCAACCTGGCCGGCCGCAGGGGAAAAGGGGGGACGAGAGAGCGGCCCCCCCTCTCTCCTGAACCGTACCAGGCCACATGCCCTCAACATGGGGAGGATGTCCCCATGTTGATGGGGACAAGGGCCTCATCCCCACAACCCTTGCTCAGTGGTTGTGGGGGTCTGCGGGCGGGGGGCTTATCGGAATCTGGAAGACCCCTTTAACAAAGGGGACCCCCAGATCCCGGCCCCCCCTATGTGAATTGGTAAGGGGTACATTGTACCCCTACCATTTCACGAAGAAAGCGTAAAAAAATGTTTAAAAAAACACGCAAACAGCTTGAAAAAGTCCTTTATTTAAAAAAAAAAAACATTCCAGTGGTGAAATCCAGTGTCCCGCGGCGATCCCGATGTCCAGCGCTGTCCTTCATTGGTTGTGCCTGAGCGGACCTGATGGGGAACTCCCTCTCAGTATTTTAAATGTATAGACCCGCCCCTTCTAAAGTTCCCCATCAGGTCCGCTCAGCGGACCAGATGCGGAACATGAGAAGGGGCGGGTCTATACATGTATTACCAAAGTGAGAGCAGTTCCCCATCAGGTCCGCCCCCTCGGTATGTCGGACTCGCCTACGTCATTGGCTTGAGCGGGGAACTTCATTCACTGTGTAATTTAAATTTACATAGTGAAGGAAGTTCCACGCTCAAGCCAATGACGTAGGCGGGTCCGACATACCGAGGGGGCGGACCTGATGGGGGACTGCTCTCACTTTGGTAATACATGTATAGACCCGCCCCTTCTCATGTTCCGCATCTCGTCCGCTGAGCGGACCTGATGGGGAACTTTAGAAGGGGCGGGTCTATACATTTAAAATTCTGAGAGGGAGTTCCCCATCAGGTCCGCTCAGGCACAACCAATGAAGGACAGCGCTGGACATCGGGATGGCCGCGGGACACTGGATTTCACCGCTGGAATGTTTTTTTGTTTTTTTTTTTAAATAAAGGACTTTTTCAAGCTGTTTGCGTGTTTTTTTTAAACATTTTTTTACGCTTTCTTCGTGAAATGGTAGGGGTACAATGTACCCCTTACCAATTCACATAGGGGGGGGGCGGGATCTGGGGGTCCCCTTTGTTAAAGGGGGTCTTCCAGATTCTGATAAGCCCCCCACCCGCAGACCCCCACAACCACCGGGCAAGGGTTGTGGGGATGAGGCCCTTGTCCCCATCAACATGGGGACATCCTCCCCATGTTGAGGGCATGTGGCTTGGTACGGTTCAGGAGGGAGGGGGGGCCGCTCTCTCGTCCCCCCCTTTTCCCCTGCGGCCGGCCAGGTTGCGTGCTCGGATAAGGGGTCTGGTATGGATTTTTAGGGGGACTCCACGCCATTTTTTTTTTAAATTTGGGGTGGAGTTCCCCTTAAAATCCATGCCAGATCTGAAGGGCCTGGAATGGATATTTGGGGGAACCCCACGTCAATTTTTTTTTAAATTTGCGGCGGGGTTCCCCTTAATATCCATTCCAGACCTGAAGGGCCTGGTAATTGAATTCTGGGGAACCCCCACGCCTTTTTTTTTTTTTTTTTTATCAATGACTTTTGTATGTATTGCCGGGAGCCGACAATTCATTAATAGCCGTGAGTCAGTTTTAAATGCATTTTTTTCTTTCAAAAATGACATTTTTTGCAGGGACAGTTCTAAGCACGGGAAACATGCGCCACTTCACATGCATATCATACACACCCCCCAGGTACGAAATTTAAAGGAATATTTCACTTTTATTTTTTCATTTTAAGCATTATTAAAATCACTGCTCCCGAAAAAACGGCCGTTTTTAAAACTTCTTTTTGCATTGATACATGTCCCCTGGGGCAGGACCCGGGTCCCCAAACACTTTTTAGGACAATAACTTGCATATAAGCCTTTATAATTAACACTTTAGATTTCGAACGTTCGAGTCCATTGTATTTAATAGGGTTCTAAAGTTTACACGAACATTTTGTCTGTTCGCAGGTTCTGGTGCGAACCGAACAGGGGGGTGTTCGGCTCATCCCTGGTACTTATATATTGAAGTGTGCAGTTTATCATCCCTGATAGACACTGGTATGTCTAGGAAGTATACATGTGTAGCTGATGCGTTAATTTTTAGTTTGATTGATAGGTGAAACTTATTAAGCAAAACAATGAGTACATTTTGTTTTACCTTCTGTCCATGAAAATGTTATCAATAATATACTGTATATATGGCTTTTGCTGTATACGGTTAAGGAGTTGGTCTTCCAGGTCTCCCATAAATAAGTTGGCATATCAGGGTGCCATTTTACTACCCATTGAAGTATCCATACACTGAAGATAAATGTCATTAATGAAAGTGAAATAGCTTTGTGTTAGAATGAGTTGTTTTGATGGTTTGGCGGGATGATAAGTATCTGCGACATGCAGCAATCAAATCCTTGTGAGGTATGATGCTATAGAGAGATTCTACATCCATAGTCCCTAGAAGTGTATTTGGCAGTAACTGCTGTATATTGTGGAGCTTGTTCGGTAAATCAGTTGTATCTTGCAGGAAACTAGCAGTATGTCTGAATTATGGTTTTAGCGCTTTCTCTACAAGGCCTGAGATTTGTTGAGTGAATGTGTTGATACCTGTTACAATTGGTCTGCCTGGAGTTCCTAGCTATGGTTCTTGGGCATCATACAGAAATTCCCAATTTCTGAATTATCTGGAATTGCACTGTTAAGTTCTGAATGTAGGCGGGTTGGCAGTTTCTTGTTGATTAAAGTGATTCTAATGCGTACACACGAACATTATTCACGGCGGTTAAAAAAACGCCGTGAATAATGACATTAAAAATGAGGGAACGGCTTGTTCCCTACACACGGTCGTTTTTCACGTCATTTTTCCTCTTGTCGAGAAAAACGACCGTCTGTGGGCTCCGCGGCAGTGTTTCCCTATGGGAAAACTGCAGCGGAAAAAAATGTCGAGAAAAACGACGAGAAAAATTAGAGCATGTTCTAATTTTTCTCGTCGTTTTTAATTCCGTTTTTCCCATCTGGAAAAATGAAAAAATGCCCACAGACGATCGTTTTTCTCGTCAAAAGGAAAAAATTTAATTTTTCTCGACGAGAAAAATGGTCGTGTGTACACGGCATAAGACTCCATTCACACAGGGGCAACACGACTTCCAGCGTGACTTTGGGAGGCAACTTGGACACGACTTGAGTATGAATCACAGCGTGACTCCAGGCAACTTACAAGGCAACTTCAAGTTGCCTCCAGGACAGGAGGCTTTCCAGTGGCCAATCAAACAAGAATCAGCTCTGTGGGAGGGAGGGGGGGAGGGGTTTGCCTGAGAAATGTATGTTCTCTTCCTGTATTGTTGCTTCTGTTAAGACAGTGATCCGACTTCTGTGGCGACTTCCATTGAAATCAATGGGTACAAGTTGCCTACAAGTCGCCTAGAAGTCGGATTGAAGTAGTACAGGAACCTTTTCTGAAGTCGGAGCAACTGCAGTAGTGTGCATTAAGACGGCTCCATTCACTTACATTAATTTTCTCATGCAGCGCGACTAGGGGCGACTTGAAGTCGGATCCAAAGTCGTCCCTGTGTGAATGGGCTCTTAAGGTTTAATTTTTGTTTTCTAAAATAAAAAAACATGTCATATTTTCTGGCTCTATGTAATGGTTTTACACAGATGGATTGCTTTGTGTCTAATAAAGGTTCTTGTGGTAAAAGCCAAGGAAGCTTAGACTTCTGTAGTGTATTAATGCTTTACTAAACACAAAAAAATGCACATACAACTGCACAAAATACAATTCATAGCTTACAAAATATGCCTACAACATGCACAAGCCAATAATCCTTTCTAGCAAAATAAGCATGTACAATATATATATGTGTAGCAGGGCTTTGAAATTTAAGGGAGTGTTGAGTGGTAGTTGTGCTCAAACACACTATTTGGTAGGGTTCTGTAAAACCCATTTTGAGTTGCAGGCGGGATACTGGTGTGTAGTTCCTTGTGGCCTGTTGGTGGCGCTGCCATCGGAGGCCAGGGTTGAACCGCTGGTACAGTGCTGTGCCTTGGATGTCCCCTTTTGGCGGTGGTATGGTGGGCGTGTCGGCCTGCTATGCATCCCGGGAGGGGATATAAAAGGGGCAGACCCTGTCTGTCAAGGGTGAGTTCCCGGGGGTCCGACCCCGGGAGCCTGTGATTCTGTCCGTGGCCACCCCAGGCACCTTTAGCCCTGTGGTGGAGTTCCTGGTTCGGTACACTGGCGGATCAGTCCCAGGCACCTTTAGCCCTGGGGCTGCAACTGGAGGCTTCGAGTCCAGCACCTTCGGCTGGGGGGAGGACCATTCCGAAGGACTGGTGAGAAATCACAGTGAAGGAAGGGGCCCGGTAACTCTCTGGAGGGATGTCATATTCCCGTTAGAGGCCTAAAGCCAGAACCAACGTTCACCAGGTCTGTGGCAGAGACTGTGCGTGTACTCTGATTCGAGCATCATTCCGGCTGCTAGGATCCACTCCATTGGGAGACTATCCAGATGAGCTGAGTTTACCTGAAGATATGTGTAGTGAATGAGAATTTGTTTGTGCCTGGACCTATTCCCACACCTCTTGCTGTCCTGGTCTTCCTCCAACCTTTCCTGTTTAACTATCGTGTATAAGAGAGAAATAAACTCTACGTTGGAGTTGCAATTGGTGTGGACCTTGAAGTTATTGGGGAATAGAGACTTGTCTTTATCACAGTGAAGACGGGAGCCATTCTATGGGGGAACCCAACCACAGAGACCCAGGTACATTACACCGCTCAACCTCTTCACACAGGAGGGTACAGGCATGTGGCATAGGTGTGCCCTTTCTCCCACGAGTGAGCCAAAGGGAGAAGGGGTGGTGAGTGCTACATATATATATATATATATATATATATATATATATATACACAGGTATATGCAATAAGTAAACTAAATAATTACTCAACTTCCATTGATGGAGTTATCTCATGGTTCTTTGCTCAGTCCAACTCAAAATGGCCCCAAAGTTCTCCAGTTTGAAGCAGCCATGTCTTGCCTCTTTCTCCTCCAAAACACCACTCCTTTTCTCACCACATGCTTGTTTCAAAACCTAATCTCCCCCCTACTTCCTGTTGCATCATGTGACGAATCTCGAATACCGCGGCTGGGCACCTCCACCAGACCTGTGTCTCCTGTCCTCCAAACGCACCCGCAGTTGGCAGACTCTACATAACCCCCCAATCACATGGCAAACCACACAGGTGTTGAGGATTAAACATGCAGAGCATACAACTGTTTATTAGTTACAAAACATATACTTTTAGACACAGTAAGGGACACTCCCCTTAGCCTTGTCATAGAGGGGGTAGGGGACAAGGAAGAACCAATGGAAACTCAACACTTGTATATTCAAACAACTACAGTTGAAACACACCAAGGGATTATGATAAGCAGGCAGCCCCTCCTTACACATCCCCCACTGGGATGTGTCTCCACGCCTTTTGTCTACGTGCCATGACCTAACATAATTAAACACAGTAACAAGAGGGGGGAATGGGGGAGAAGGGATGCAGCTTTCATAGAGACCTCATTACATGATCCCAATGCCATTTTGTCCCCCAGTCTCTTTTGTTTTCTGCTGGGCCATAGTCTTTGGGTAGGAGGCCAGCCCACAGTCCCCTCCAAATTACACAGTGACAGTGGGTTCTGTCACACATCATATCCTGCAGAGAACTTCCTCTGCTACCAGTCCAACATTACATTTGCATATCAATGGGGAGAACCTTAGCTTGTAACAACATGTTTTAAAAATCTAGCTCCATATTATTGCTATAAAATAGCTTGTAACAACATGTTTTAAAAATCTAGCTCCATATTATTGCTATAAAATCACTACAAAAAGACATGGCAACACAACAGAGCATCCCCAATCCTCCTCTTTTGGGTCCCCCATTGGAGCTTCTGGCTCCTTCTCCCTTTCTGAGTACCCCCATAGCAAGCAGCTTGCTATGGGGGCACTTGTGCAGGCTTGATCCTGAGCCACACTGTGTGCTTCTATTGACACACACAAAGTGGCTCAGTCCTGCCCCCCACTCTGTCATCAGCAGGAGCCAATGGATCCCGTTGTTGCCGAAGACATGCACAGTGCTGGATCGAGAACAGGATCAGGTAAGTATTTAACCGCATGCCGAACCGTATACTGTAAATATTCAGCAGCAAGGATCATATACCTGTACATGATCCTGCACTTCTTTGTCTGAGACGTGCATGCACACCGCCAGCGACTCACTCCCACTGTAATTGGACACAACTGCAGCCAATCATCGGGACACAGGCAGAACGGCGGTCTGCCTATGTAAACAAGGTAGATCACCATTCTGTAAAAAGGGAAGTTTGTGATCCTGTGTTCCTACAAAGCAGGAACACTGGTCTCTGCCTTCCCATAATAAAAGCACCCCCACAAAATAGGCAAGCACTCCCTAGGCACACATTTAACCCTTTGATCGCTCTTGATGTTAACCCCTTCCCTGCCAGTGTCATTAGTACAGTGACAGTGCATATTTTTAGCACCGATCACTGTATTAGTGTCACTGGTCCCCAAAAAGTGTTACTTAGTGTCCAATGTGTCCACTGCAATGTTGCAGTCCCCTTATAAGTTGCTGATCGCTGCTATTACTAGTTAAAAAAAATCCATAAATCTATCCCATAGTTTGTAGACACTATAACTTTTGCGCAAACCAATCAATATACACTTATTGGGATTTTTTACCAGAAATATGTAGCAGAATACATATTGCCTTAAATTGATGAAGAAATTTGATTTATTTTTTTCCATTTTTTTATTGGATATGTAGAGCAGAAAGTAAGAAATATATATATATTTTTTTTAAATTGTCTGAGGTTTTTTGTTTATAGCGCAATAAATAAAAAAGTCAGAGGTGATCAAATACCAGCAAAAGAAAGCTCTATTTGTGGGGAAAAAAAGGACATACATTTTATTTGGGTGCAGTGTCGCACCACCGTGCAATTGTCAGTTAAATTAATGCAGTGCCATATTGCAAAAAATCGTCTGGTCATAAAACCTTCTGGAGGGCAAGTGGTTAAGGGGAGGCTGGTGGGAGCTGACATTGAAAGTTTTCTTACCTTAATACAGAAAAGTCATTACGGTAAAAAAAACTTTTACCTTTACAACCACTTTAAATCATGGTTCAGACAATAATCCATTTGGTACATAGCATTTGCCTGCTGCCATTTTGGATGTATTTGTTTGTATCCATCACAACTGCGCCCTCGTTACCTGCTGGTTTAATGGTGAAGGCCTGACTGTTGAGTAACACCTATTTAGCCTTCTACTCTAGTGGTGAAAGATTGTATAAACTTTTGTTTTGCTGGGTGTATGTCAGGTAGGGATGAGCCGAACACCCCCGGGTTCGGTTTGCACCAGAACCCGCAAACGGACCGAAAGTTCGCACGAACGTTAGAACCCTATTAAATACAATGGATGCGAACGTTCGAAATCTAAAGTGCTAATTATAATGACTAATATGCATGTTATTGTCCTAAAAAGGGTTTGGGAACCCGGGTTCTGCACCAGGGGACATGTATCAATGCAAAAAGAAGTTTTAAAAATGGCCGTTTTTCGGGAGCAGTCATTTTAATGATGCATAAAGTGAAAAAAATAAGTCAAATATTCCTTTAAATATCGTACCTGGGGGGTGTCTAAAGTATGCCTGTGAAGTGCCACGTGTTTCCCGTGTTTAGAGCCGTCCCTGCACAAAATGACATTTCTAAAGGAAAAAAAAGCCATTTAAAACTGCTTGCGGCTTTAATGTAATGTCTGGTCCCGGTAATATGGATGAAAATCTTTGAGAAAAATGGCATAGCTACCCCATCACCCCCCCCCCCTACCCCAGCCCATTACCAGCCCCTTTGGGTCTTGTATGGATATTAAGGGGAACCCTGCACACAAAATAAAAAAGGCCTTATATACTCTGAACAGCTGTATACAGGCGGTGCATACAAGACAGGGACTGTAGGTTTGTTCTTATGTAGAATCTGTTTGTAATTTTGAACAGGTACATTGTTTAAGTGTAGCTCCAGCCAAAAAATCTATTTTTAAGCTTTTTGGAAAACATGGGGAAGGGTTATCACCCCTGTAACATTTGTTTTGCTGTCTGTGCCCCTGTTCAGAACATTTCACCTCACTTTCCGTCCCAATGACAAATGTTTTTGAAAAGTGTTTTTTTTTATTGAAACAAGGATTGGTGATAAAGCATCAGTAGAGAGGAGACACCTTTTTCCCATATTAACTCTTACAGGAGAGAATTTCCCTTCCTAGGGGTAGATTTCCTCTCACTTCCTGTTGTCTCCTTTCGTTTGCAAGTAGGAGTCGTTTGTAAGTTGGATGTTTGAAAGTAGGGGCTAGGGATGAGCTTCGTGTTCGAAACGAACATACGTTCGACTCGAACATCGGCTGTTCGATCGTTCGACGAAGATCGAACGATTTGGGCCGTTCGCGCCAAATTCGAGTGACGCGAACGGCCCACAATGCACTACGCCATCGCAGTGTCATCCAGGCGCTGTGATTGGCCAAGCATGCACAGTGACCCCGCATGCTTGGCCAATCACAGCGCCGGCAGCGAGGAGAGCAATGATTGGCCACAGGCAGGATGCCTGTGGCCAATTATTGCTGAGGGGGTTTAGTACACGCCCCACACTATAAAAGGCCGCCAGCGTGGCGGCCTTGTGTAGTGTGTTCCGGAGCAGGGAAAGAGAAGCATAGGCAGGGACAGTGTCATTTTTTTTCCTTTACTAATCCTGGATTCCTTGTGTTTAGGGACAAATAAGGATAGGTAGGGAGAGTGTCAGTGTGTTATTCTGTGCTAAACCTTGTTTGTAGGGACAGAGAGGTACAGTGAGGGAAAGTGTCAGTGTGCTATTCTGTGCTAAATCTTGTTTGTAGGGACAGAGTAGGACAGTGAGTGAAACTGACAGTGTGCTATTCTGTTCTAAACCAATCTTGCTGAACCATATTTGAAATCCTTGAGTTTAGGGACAGAGAGGTACAGTGAGGGAACGTGTCAGTGTGCTATTCTGTGCTAAATCTTGTTTGTAGGGACAGAGCAGGACAGTGAGTGAAACTGACAGTGTGCTATTCTGTTCTAAACCAATCTTGCTGAACCATATTTGAAATCCTTGAGTTTAGGGACAGAGAAGGACACTCGTGGAAACTATCAGTGTGCTATTCTGTGCTAAATCTTGTTTGTAGGGACAGAGTAGGACAGTGAGGGAAAGTGTCAGTGTGCTATTCTGTTCTAAACCAATCTTGCTGAACCATATTTGAAATCCTTGAGATTAGGGACAGAGAAGGACACTCGTGGAAACTATCAGTGTGCTATTCTGTGCTAAATCTTGTTTGTAGGGACAGAGTAGGACAGTGAGGGAAAGTGTCAGTGTGCTATTCTGTTCTAAACCAATTTTGCTGAACCATATTTGAAATCCTTGAGTTTAGGGACAGAGAAGGACACTCGTGGAAACTATCAGTGTGCTATTCTGTGCTAAATCTTGTTTGTAGGGACAGAGTAGGACAGTGAGGGAAAGTGTCAGTGTGCTATTCTGTTCTAAACCAATCTTGCTGAACCATATTTGAAATCCTTGAGTTTAGGGACAGAGAAGGACACTCGTGGAAACTATCAGTGTGCTATTCTGTGCTAAATCTTGTTTGTAGGGACAGAGTAGGACATTGAGGGAAAGTGTCAGTGTGCTATTCTGTTCTAAACCAATTTTGCTGAACCATATTTGAAATCCTTGAGTTTAGGGACAGAGAAGGACACTCGTGGAAACTATCAGTGTGCTATTCTGTGCTAAATCTTGTTTGTAGGGACAGAGTAGGACAGTGAGGGAAAGTGTCAGTGTGCTATTCTGTTCTAAACCAATTTTGCTGAACCATATTTGAAATCCTTGAGTTTAGGGACAGAGAAGGACACTCGTGGAAACTATCAGTGTGCTATTCTGTGCTAAATCTTGTTTGTAGGGACAGAGTAGGACAGTGAGGGAAAGTGTCAGTGTGCTATTCTGTTCTAAACCAATTTTGCTGAACCATATTTTAAATCCTTGAGTTTAGCGACAGAGAAGGACACTCGTGGAAACTATCAGTGTGCTATTCTGTGCTAAATCTTGTTTGTAGGGACAGAGTAGGACAGTGAGTGAAACTGACAGTGTGCTATTCTGTTCTAAACCAATCTTGCTGAACCATATTTGAAATCCTTGAGTTTAGGGACAGAGAAGGACACTCGTGGAAACTATCAGTGTGCTATTCTGTGCTAAATCTTGTTTGTAGGGACAGAGTAGGACAGTGAGGGAAAGTGTCAGTGTGCTATTCTGTTCTAAACCAATCTTGCTGAACCATATTTGAAATCCTTGAGTTTAGGGACAGAGAAGGACACTTGTGGAAACGATCAGTGTGCTATTCTGTGCTAAATCTTGTTTGTAGGGACAGAGTAGGACAGTGAGGGAAAGTGTCAGTGTGCTATTCTGTTCTAAACCAATTTTGCTGAACCATATTTGAAATCCTTGAGTTTAGGGACAGAGAAGGACACTCGTGGAAACTATCAGTGTGCTATTCTGTGCTAAATCTTGTTTGTAGGGACAGAGTAGGACAGTGAGGGAAAGTGTCAGTGTGCTATTCTGTTCTAAACCAATTTTGCTGAACCATATTTGAAATCCTTAAGTTTAGGGACAGAGAAGGACACTCGTGGAAACTATCAGTGTGCTATTCTGTGCTAAATCTTGTTTGTAGGGACAGAGTAGGACAGTGAGTGAAACTGACAGTGTGCTGTTCTGTTCTAAACCAATCTTGCTGAACCATATTTGAAATCCTTGAGTTTAGGGACAGAGAAGGACACTCGTGGAAACTATCAGTGTGCTAGTCTGTGCTAAATCTTGTTTGTAGGGACAGAGTAGGACAGTGAGGGAAAGTGTCAGTGTGCTATTCTGTTCTAAACCAATCTTGCTGAACCATATTTGAAATCCTTGAGTTTAGGGACAGAGAAGGACACTCGTGGAAACTATCAGTGTGCTATTCTGTGCTAAATCTTGTTTGTAGGGACAGAGTAGGACAGTGAGGGAAAGTGTCAGTGTGCTATTCTGTTCTAAACCAATTTTGCTGAACCATATTTGAAATCCTTGAGTTTAGGGACAGAGAAGGACACTCGTGGAAACTATCAGTGTGCTATTCTGTGCTAAATCTTGTTTGTAGGGACAGAGTAGGACAGTGAGGGAAAGTGTCAGTGTGCTATTCTGTTCTAAACCAATTTTGCTGAACCATATTTGAAATCCTTGAGTTTAGGGACAGAGAAGGACACTCGTGGAAACTATCAGTGTGCTATTCTGTGCTGAATCTTGTTTGTAGGGAGGGACAGAGTAGGACAGTGAGGGAAAGTGTCAGTGTGCTATTCTGTTCTAAACCAATCTTGCTGAACCATATTTGAAATCCTTGAGTTTAGGGACAGAGAAGGACACTCGTGGAAACTATCAGTGTGCTATTCTGTGCTAAATCTTGTTTGTAGGGACAGAGTAGGACAGTGAGGGAAAGTGTCAGTGTGCTATTCTGTTCTAAACCAATCTTGCTGAACCATATTTGAAATCCTTGAGTTTAGGGACAGAGAAGGACACTCGTGGAAACGATCAGTGTGCTATTCTGTGCTAAATCTTGTTTGTAGGGACAGAGAGGTACAGTGAGTGAAACTGACAGTGTGCTATTCTGTTCTAAAGCAATTTTGCTGAACCATATTTGAAATCCTTGAGTTTAGGGACAGAGAAGGACACTCGTGGAAACTATCAGTGTGCTATTCTGTGCTAAATCTTGTTTGTAGGGAGGGACAGAGTAGGACAGTGAGGGAAAGTGTCAGTGTGCTATTCTGTTCTAAACCAATCTTGCTGAACCATATTTGAAATCCTTGAGTTTAGGGACAGAGAACGACACTCGTGGAAACTATCAGTGTGCTATTCTGTGCTAAATCTTGTTTGTAGGGACAGAGAGGTACAGTGAGTGAAACTGACAGTGTGCTATTCTGTTCTAAAGCAATTTTGCTGAACCATATTTGAAATCCTTGAGTTTAGGGACAGAGAACGACACTCGTGGAAACTATCAGTGTGCTATTCTGTGCTAAATCTTGTTTGTAGGGAGGGACAGAGTAGGACAGTGAGGGAAAGTGTCAGTGTGCTATTCTGTTCTAAACCAATCTTGCTGAACCATATTTGAAATCCTTGAGTTTAGGGACAGAGAAGGACACTCGTGGAAACTATCAGTGTGCTATTCTGTGCTAAATCTTGTTTGTAGGGACAGAGAGGTACAGTGAGTGAAACTGACAGTGTGCTATTCTGTTCTAAAGCAATTTTGCTGAACCATATTTGAAATCCTTGAGTTTAGGGACAGAGAACGACACTCGTGGAAACTATCAGTGTGCTATTCTGTGCTAAATCTTGTTTTAGGGACAGAGAGGTACAGTGAGTTAAACTGACAGTGTGCTATTCTGTTCTAAACCAATTTTGCTGAACCATATTTGAAATCCTTGAGTTTAGGGACAGAGAAGGACACTCGTGGAAACTATCAGTGTGCTATTCTGTGCTAAATCTTGTTTGTAGGGACAGAGAAGGACAGTGAGGGAAACTGTCAGTGTGCTATTCTGTGCTAAACCAATCTTGCTGAAGCATATTGCAAATTCTTGTGTTTAGGGACAGAGAAGGATAGGCAGGGGACAGTGTCAGTGTCATTGTTGCTAAGCCTCCTGCACAGTATACACCTGAAGGTAGCCCTTATTGCTGTTTTTCCCATCTCCCTGCAGGCCATCCATTAAAATGTCTGGAAGGCAAACAAGGAGAGGCAGACAGTCAGGAGGCAAAAAAAGAGGGCAAGCAGGCTCTGTGTCTGGGGGCAACAGTGCTGGTCGTGGACGCGGTGCATCGTCATCAGCACATGGCCATGGGACACGCTTGTCCTTCTTTTCGGCAGCTGGACATGTTGAGCCACATCATGCCGAAGACTTGGTAGAGTGGATGACCAAGCCCACCTCATCCTCTCTCACCCAGGCTCAGGGTACTGGCAAAGCAGCTGCCAAAGCGTCCTTTTCTCTGGTATCATTATCTTCATTAGTCAATCCTTCCCTAGACCCACCATGTCCTCCTCCTGAGGAGTCCCCCGAACTGTTTGAGCACAGTGTTGGGTACATGCTCCAGGAGGATGCCCAGCGTTTCGAAGGATCTGATGATGATACCCAGCTAGAGGAAGGCAGTAGCGTGAGAGCAGAGAGAGGGGATGCTCAAGAAGGACACCAATCTGGCAGTCATGCTCCAGCAGCTGCAGCATACTGCCAGATTGGCTCCAGTGATGAGGAGGGAGGGGATGATGAGGTCACTGACTCCACGTGGGTGCTTAATAGGAGAGAGGAGGAGGAGGAGGATGAGGAGGAGGCACATCTCCAACGAGGCAGGATGCCCTTGAGTGGCCAGCGTATGGGCAGCACACCAACGCAATCACACCGCAGAGCTCCGCCTGTGCAGGGCGCTGCCTCTGCCCGTCATTCAAAAAGTTCTTTGGTGTAGGCCTTTTTTGAGGCGAGTGCATCAGATCGCACAGCTGCTGTTTGCAACATATGTCTCAAGCGTATATCGCGTGGCCAAAACATCAGCCGCTTGGGCACCACATGCTTGATCAGACATATGTTGACCTGCCTTGCAGCTCGTTGGCAAGCCTACCTTAAAGACCCACACCAAAGAACAAAGCTGACCTCTTCTTGCACCGCATCAGCTGGGATCTCCAACCCCACTATACCTTCAGTCCTCTCTGAAACCTGCTCTGAGAGGAATGAAGGTGTAGAATTAGGTGTGTCACAGCCAAGTACTTGCGGGCACTCTGCTAGCAGTACACCAACGTCCGATTCTAGCAGGCAAATTTCCCTGCCCCAGCTGCTGGACCGTCGAAAGAAGTTCACTCCCAGCCATCCACATGCCCAGCGGTTGAATGCTAGCTTTGCTAAATTGCTAGCGCTTCAACTGCTGCCTTTTCAGTTGGTAGACTCGGCCCCCTTCCGTGAGTTTGTGCAATGTGCGGTTCCTCAGTGGCAGGTTCCCAAACGCCACTTTTTCGCACGGAAGGCGATTCCGGCTCTCTACAGGCATGTGGAAGGCAATGTCTTGGCCTCGCTGGACAGGGCGGTCAGCGGTAAGGTGCATATTACCGCTGACTCATGATCCAGCAGGCATGGACAAGGACGTTACCTTTCTTTCACGGCCCATTGGGTCACTCTTTTGGCAGCTGGGAAGGATGCAGGACAAGGTGCAGTAGTGTTGGAGGTTGTTCCACCGCCACGCCTCCAAAATGCTACTACTGGTTGTGACACACCTCTCTCCTCCACCCCCTCCTCTTCTTCTTCCTCCATGGCCTCTTCCTGTGGTTTGTCCTCGGAACCAGCGGTGCTCCGTAGGCGTTCAAGGGGCTACGCAAGTACGCAGGCAAAAAGATGCCATGCCGTGCTTGCGCTGGTGTGTTTGGGGGACAGGAGCCACACTGGGGCAGAGGTCCTGTCTGCTCTGCAGGGGCAGGCCGAAAGGTGGTTGACGCCACGCCAGCTTAAGCCAGGAATGGTGGTTTGCGACAATGGCACCAACCTCCTCTCTGCCCTCCGACAGGGACAACTGACCCATGTGCCCTGTATGGCTCACGTCCTTAACCTGGTGGTGCAGCGGTTCTTGGGCAGGTACCCGGGCTTACAGGATGTCCTGAGGCAGGCCAGGAAAGTCTGTGTGCATTTCCGCAGATCTTATAATGCCAGTGCTCGCCTGGCTGAGCTGCAAAAGGAGTTGAACCTGCCCAAGAACCGCCTTATATGTGACATGCCCACCAGGTGGAACTCAACGTTGGCCATGCTGCAGCGGCTGCACACGCAGCAGAGGGCCATCAATGAGTACCTGTGCGACTACGGCACCAGGACAGGGTCAGGGGAGCTCGGGTTTTTTTCACCACGCCAGTGGGGCATGATCAGGGATGCATGCACTGTCCTGGCACCATTTGAGGAGGCCATGAGGATGGTGAGCAGTGACAGTGCATGCATCAGTGACACTGTACCTCTTGTCCACCTGTTGGAGCACACGCTGCGTGGAATAATGGACAGGGCACTTGAGGCAGAACAGAGGCAGGAAGAGGAGGACTTCCTTGCCTCTCAAGGCCCCCTTTACCCAGACAGTGTTCCTTCTGTCCCACCCATCGCACAGGAAGAGGAGGAGGAGGAGGAGGATTGTGTCAGCATGGAGGTGGAGGCTGGCACTCAGCATCATCAGCAGCAGTCTTTTAGGGATGATTTACAGTTCCAAGAAACCAGTGGACTTGTACGTGGCTGGGAGGAGGTGGCTGCGGATCATGTCATCCTTAGTGACCCAGAGGACTCCGGACTGAATGCCTCAGCTAACCTACGCTGCATGGCCTCCCTGATCCTGCAAAGTCTGCGGAAGGATCCTCGTATTCTTCGGATCAAGGAGAGGGACCATTACTGGCTGGCCACTCTCCTTGATCCACGGTACAAGGGTAAGGTTGCGGACCTTATCTTACCGTCGCAGAGGGAGCAGAGGATGAGACAACTCCGGGAGGCCTTGCAGAAAGGTCTGTGCAACGCGTTCCCAGAGACTGGGAGGTTACAAACTCCTGGTCCTGGACAACGAGTTGCTGAGGCTTCGGGCAGTCAAAGAAGGAGCGGTGGGGAAGGTGGCCGTCTGACCGATGCGTTCAGACAATTCTTTAGTCCGCAGCCCCAAAGTATGATCGGTTCCAGCAACCATCACCAGCGTCTGATATACATGGTGCAGGAATACCTAGGGGCAAGGTCAGACTTGGACACCTTCCCCACTGAAAATCCTCTGGCTTACTGGGTCTTGAGGATGGATCACTGGCCAGAGCTTGCACAGTATGCAATTGAGCTACTGGCCTGTCCTGCATCCAGCGTTCTTTCAGAACGCACATTCAGTGCTGCTGGAGGATTTGTCACGGATCACAGGGTGCGCCTGTCCACCGACTCGGTTGATCGACTGACTTTCATCAAGATGAACCAGTCTTGGATCACCACCAGCTACCACACACCTGATGCTGATATAACAGACTAATTGATTTTAAAATGTCACATCCCTTCAAGACTGATGCTGATGCTGAGTTCCTGTGCTGTTATGTTGACTAGCTATCCTCCTCCTCCTCCTCAATGATCCGATTAATGATGATAGCTTGGAAGATCATTTTGGTTTATGGGTGCCGCCACCAGTGGCTAAGGCCCAATTTTTCAGCCCCTGTTTAACAGGGGCGTGTAATTACAATTTTTGATGCAATACTTTGCAACAGGCCTCATTGCTGTGCTCCAAGTACAGTATCTGTGAGGGGTTGCAGTGTTGTGCCACCAGTGCCTAAGGCCCAATTTTTCAGCCCCTGTTTAACAGGGGCGTGTAATTACAATTTTTGATGCAATACTTTGCAACAGGCCTCATTGCTGTGTTCCAAGTACAGTATCTGTGAGGGGTTGCAGTGTTGTGCCACCAGTGCCTAAGGCTCAATTTTTCAGCCCCTGTTCAACAGGGGCATGCAATTATAATTATTGAGCTAATAATTCACAGCAGGGCCCATTGCTGCGCCCACCAAGAGTAACTGTCAGGCCTTACAGTGTTGCGGCACCAGCACCACCATCACCACCACCACCAAAGGCCCAATTTTTCAGCCCCTGTTCAACAGGGGCATGCAATTATAATTATTGATCGAATAATTCACAGCAGGGCCCATTGCTGCGCCCACCAAGAGTAACTGTCAGGCCTTACAGTGTTGTGGCACCAGCACCACCATCACCACCACCACCACCACCACCACAAAAGGCCCAATTTTTCAGCCCCTATTCAACAGGGGCATGCAATTATAATTATTGATCTAATAATTCACAGCAGGGCCCATTGCTGCGCCCACCAAGAGTAACTGTCAGGCCTTACAGTGTTGTGGCACCAGCACCACCATCAAAGGCCCAATTTTTACTACCACTGATCAACAATTATATGTTATTACAATTCCTGATATAATAGTTTACAGCAGGGCGTTCCAGCACCCACCAAGAATAACTGTGCGAACCTCCCTGCCCAACTTACTGAAGGACATACAACACTTTGGCGAGATTTCAAATCTCAAAATTAACTACTCAAAGTCTCATGCGCTAAATATTTCCCTACCCCCGCAGGAAGTAGAACACTGCCAACAATTCTTCCCATTTCAGTGGAAGACTGTAGCCCTTACATATTTAGGTGTCCAAATTACGAGGAAAACTGTCGATCTCTACGGTCATAACTTCTTAGCTGCCCTTTCAAAAATACAGACCCACCTTAAAGAATGGACTAATATGAATGTATCCTGGTTCGGCCGTGCAGCCATAATCAAAATGGTGGTACTTCCCCGCTTGTTATACCTGATGCAGACAATCCCAATCCATTTACCCCCTTCCTTCTTTGCTACCTATAGGAAAGCCTGCACAACTTTCCTATGGAAGAACTCTCTCCCGCGCATTAAATACTCTCGCCTGACCCTCTCAAAGACCATGGGTGGCATTGGCCTACCAGACCTCCAAAAATATTATCTTGCGTGTCACCTGACTAGAATCGTGGATTGGAGGGTTTACTACCGGGGAAAGACTTGGGTGACCTTAGAAAAACATTTCATACAGACACCTACTCATGTACTCCCATGGCTCCCACCCCGTCTATGGCCCCTCGCAGTTAAGACACACCCGCTAATATACCCCCCCTTAATGGCCCTTGACAAAGCAATTTCAATCCACAAACTTTCCTCATACCTAGGACCAATGACCCCCCTGAGAGGGAACCCGGATTTCCCTCCTGGAGACCCTACGTTCCTCCAGAAAGAATGGCCCCACGATGAAATACGAGCGCAACGTTTTTTCAGGGGAGGTGTTATCAGAGCATATGAGGACTTATTGTCCGAATCGCGCACACACTCGTTCCCTTTTTGGTCTTACAGACAACTGAGACATTTCTTCACATCCAAAACACCAAATGTGACGTGGTCCAGACAACCTACTCCATATGAAGCCCTCTGTTTACGCAGCACACCACAAAGACATCTCATATCCTACATATACTCTCTTCTCCAGGAGGACTCCCTCCATCCAGCGACTAAACCCACGCGTACCTCGTGGGAAAAAGACCTAAACCTGACTCTGACTGACGGGGAGTGGGAAACAATTTTTACACACGCCCATAAGGGATCGATGAATATAGCAATCCAAGAAAATGGGTATAAGATCATAACCAAATGGTACAGAACTCCCTCACGCCTACACAAATTCACACCCTCAATCTCGAATATCTGCTGGAGATGCAAGGCAGCAATAGGCTCCATGATCCATATTTGGTGGGAGTGCAGCTCCATTCAACCTTTTTGGACTGAGGTCCACGCCATTATCAAACACGTGACCACTTATGAGCTAGATTACAATCCTGCACAATACCTCTTACATCACACAACCCTTGCTAAACGTACCTACTTTAAATCACTGGCCATGCACATGGTTAATGCAGCTCGACTATGCATACCTGTTCACTGGCGCTCATCACAGGCACCTACCATCAGAGAATGACTGCTTAGGATAGCCAAGATAGAAGAAATGGAGGAACTGATATTCTCCTCTCAGGAACGCGTACAGAAATTTACGCAAACATGGGCATGCTGGTATCACTTCAAATCGTCAGACCTCTATAAAGCCTACCTACCGCAGTAAACTCCTGGAGGAGCTCCCTGCCTTGAATTCGGTATGGCCTGCGATTTAAGGAGACCCGGGGGGGCGGGGGCGAGGAACGGCTCCTGTCTCTCTTCCTTTCTCTTACCTCTTTGTCTTTCTTTTTCTTTCACCCCTTCTTACCTTTACACTCTCACTTTCCCCCCAAACTCCCAATTTCTCATTAATTACCTTCCCTTTTCACCCCCATTTCCCCCCCTTCCCCTTAAACCACACAACGACATTGAATCTCTCTCTAAATGGAAGCCCCGACATAATCACCAAGTTATTCCCATCCCATTCGGGAATCCAGTCTACTTTCCCGCATCTAAGTGCCACGATTAGGCCTGTAGAGGTTGGTCTACGTGGTAATGCCTACAAATATGATATGACTTGACATGAATGGGGTGCTCTTCCCTAAAATGGCTGATATGCTCGTTGTTCTTGCTCAACCTATATGCTGCATAGATCTCCATGACAATACACTTACCCAAATGTGTTAGTCTCTGCATCATTTGTTTGTTATAACACACTATGCGATATTTCAAACGTTGTTATTTGCCAAAAAGAAGACCCTAGTCTTCCGCATTTCTGTTCATGACAACCTTGTAAAACGTATTGAAATGTAACCCTGTTTTTACCTTAATAAAATATACTTTTGTGGAAAAAAAAAAGAATAACTGTGAGTGCTTTCAGTGTTGTGCCAACACCAACACCTAAGGGGCCAATTTCTGCAGAGTATATACGGCAGGTCCCTACTTTCAAACATCCAACTTACAAACGACTACTACTTGCAAACGGAAGAAGACAATAGGAAGTGAGAGGAAATCTACCCCTTGGAAGGAAAATTCTCTCCTGTAAGAATTAATATGGGAGAAAGGTGTCTCCTCTCTACTGATGCTTTATCACCAATCCTTGTTTCAATAAAAACACCACATTTCAAAAACAGTTGTCATTGGGACGCAAAGTGAGGTGAAATGTTCTGAACAGGGGCACAGACAGCAAAAAAAATGTGACAGGGGTGATAACCGTTCCCTATGTTTTCCAAAAAGCTAACAAAAAGGAATTTGGCATGGAGCTACACTTAAACAATGCAGCTGTTCAAAATTACAAACAGATTCTACATAAGAACAAACCTACAGTCCCTGTCTTGTATGCACCGCCTGTATACGGCTGTTCAGAGTATATAGGGCCTTTTTTATTTTGTGTGCGGGGTTCCCCTTAATATCCATACAAGACCCAAAGGGGCTGGTAATGGGCTGGGGTAGGGGGGGGGGGTTGATGGGGTAGCTATGCCATTTTTCCTAAAGATTTTCATCCATATTACCGGGACCAGACATTGCATTAAAGCCGCAAGCAGTTTTAAATGGCTTTTTTTCCTTTAGAAATGTTATTTTGTGCAGGGACAGTTCTAAACACGGGAAACACGTGGCACTTCACAGGCATACTTTAGACACCCCCCAGGTACAATATTTAAAGGAATATTCGACTTTTTTTTTTCACTTTATGCATCATTAAAATGACTGCTCCCGGAAAACGTCCGTTTTTAAAACTTCTTTTTGCATTGATGTCCCCTGGTGCAGAACCCGGGTTCCCAAACTCTGTTTCGGACAATAACATGGATAATAGTCGTTATAATTAGCACTTTAGAATCTGAACGTTCGCATCCATTGTATTTAATAGGGTTCTAATGTTCGTGCGAACTTTCGGTCCATTTGCGGGTTCTGGTGCGAACCGAACCCGGGGGTGTTCAGCTCATCACTAGTAGGGGCCTGCCGTATATACTCTGCTGAAATTTGCCCCTTACATGTTGGTGTTGCCACAACACTGTAAGCCCTCATAGTTACTCTTGGTGGGCGCATGAATGGGCCCTGCTGTGAATTATTAGATCAAGAATTGTAATTGCATGCCCCTGTTGAACAGGGGCTGAAAAATTGGGCCTTTGGTGGTGGTGGTGGTGGTGTTGACACAACACTGTAAGGCCTCACAGTTACTCTTGGTGGGCGCAGGAATGGGCCCTGCTGTGAATTATTAGATCAAGAATTGTAATTACATGCCCCTGTTAAACAGGGGCAGAAAAATTGGGCCTTAGGCACTGGTGCCACAACACTGCAACCCCTCACAGATACTGTACTTGGAGCACAGCAATGAGCCCTGTTGCAAAGTATTGCATCAAAAATTGTAATTACACGCCCCTATTAAACAGGGGCTGAAAAATTGGGCCTTAGGCACTGGTGCCACGACACTGCAACCTCTCCCAGATACTCTAGTTGGAGTGCAGGAATGAGCCCTGCTGCAAAGCATTGCATAAAAAATTGTAATTACATGCCCCTGTTAAACAGGGGCTGAAAAATTGGGCCTTAGGCACTGGTGCTGGTGCCACGACACTGCAACCTCTCCCAGATACTCTAGTTGGAGTGAAGGAATGAGCACTGCTGCAAAGCATTGCATAAAAAAATGTAATTACATGCCCCTGTTAAACAGGGGCTGAAAAATTGGGCCTTAGCCACTGGTGGCGGCACCCAGAAACAAAAATGTTCTTCCAAGCTATCATCATCAATCGGATCATTGAGGAGGAGGAGGATAGTCAGTCAACATAACAGGACAGTCACTCAGCATCAGTCTTAAAGGGATGTGACATTTGAAAATAAATTAGTCTGTTATATCAGCTTCAGGTGTTTGGTAGCTGGTGGTGATCCAAGACTGGTTCATCTTTATGAAGGTCAGTCGACCAACCAAGTCGGTGGACAGGCGCAACCTGTGATCCGTGACAAATCCTCCAGCAGCACTGAATGTGCGTTCTGAAAGAACGCTGGATGCAGGACAGGCCAGTAGCTCAATTGCATACTGTGCAAGCTCTGGCCAGTGATCCATCCTCAAGACCCAGTAAGCCAGATAATTTTCGGTGGGGAAGGTGTCCAAGTCTGACCTTGCCCCTAGGTATTCCTGCACCATGTATATCAGACGCTGGCGATCATACCTTGGGGCTGCGGACTAAAGAATTGTCTGAACGCATCGGTCAGACGGCCACCTTCCCCACCGCTCCTTCTTTGACTGACCGAAGCCTCAGCAACTCGTTGTCCAGGACCAGGAGTTTGTAACCTCCCAGTCTCTGGGAACGCGTTGCACAGACCTTTCTGCAAGGCCTCCCGGAGTTGTCTCATCCTCTGCTCCCTCTGCGACGGTAAGATAAGGCCTGCAACCTTACCCTTGTAACGTGGATCAAGGAGAGCTCCCCTGACCCTGTCCTGGTGCCGTAGTCGCACAGGTACTCATTGATGGCCCTCTGCTGCATGTGCAGCCGCTGCAGCATGGCCAACGTTGAGTTCCACCTGGTGGGCATGTCACATATAAGGCGGTTCTTGGGCAGGTTCAACTCCTTTTGCAGCTCAGCCAGGCGAGCACTGGCATTATAAGATCTGCGAAAATGCACACAGACTTTCCTGGCCTGCCTCAGGACATCCTGTAAGCCCGGGTACCTGCCCAAGAACCGCTGCACCACCAGGTTAAGGACATGAGCCACATAGGGCACATGGGTCAGTTGTCCCTGTCAGAGGGCGGAGAGGAGGTTGGTGTCATTGTCGCAAACCACCATTCCTGGCTTAAGCTGGTGTGGCGTCAACCACCTCTCGGCCTGCCCCTGCAGAGCAGACAGAACCTCTGCCCCAGTGTGGCTCCTGTCCCCCAAACACACCAGCGCATGCACGGCATGGCATCTTTTTGCCTGCGTACTTGCGTAGCCCCTTGAACGTCTATGGAGCACCGCTGGTTCCGAGGACAAAGCACAGGAAGAGGCCATGGAGGAAGAAGAAGAGGAAGGGGTGGAGGAGAGAGGTGTGTCACAACCAGTAGTAGCATTTTGGAGGCGTGGCGGCGGAACAACCTCCAACACTACTGCACCTTGTCCTGCATCCTTCCCAGCTGCCAAAAGAGTGACCCAATGGGCCGTGAACGAAAGGTAACGTCCCTGTCCATGCCTGCTGGACCATGAGTCAGCGGTAATATGCACCTTACCGCTGACCGCCCTGTCCAGCGAGGCCAAGACATTGCCTACCACATGCCGGTAGAGAGCCGGAATCACCTTCCGTGAGAAAAAGTGGCATTTGGGAACCTGCCACTGAGGAACCGCACATTGCACAAACTCACGGAAGGGGGCAGAGTCTACCAACTGAAAAGGCAGCAGTTGAAGCGCTAGCAATTTAGCCAAGCTAGCATTCAACCGCTGGGCATGTGGATGGCTGGGAGTGAACTTCTTTCGATGGTCCAGCAGCTGGGGCAGGGAAATTTGCCTGCTAGAATCGGACGTCGGTGTACTGCTAGCAGAGTGCCCGCAAGTACTTGGCTGTGACACACCTAATTCTACACCTTCATTCCTCTCAGTGCAGGTTTCAGAGAGGACTGAAGGTATAGTGGGGTTGGAGATCCCAGCTGATGCAGTGCAAGGAGAGGTCCGCTTTGTTCTTTGGTGTGGGTCTTTAAGGTAGGCTTGCCAACGAGCTGCATGGCAGGTCAACATATGTCTGGTCAAGCATGTGGTGCCCAAGTGGCTGATGTTTTGGCCACGCGATATACGCTTGAGACATATGTTGCAAACAGCAGCTGTGCGATCTGATGCACTCGACTCAAAAAAGGCCCACACCAAATAACTTTTTGAATAACGGGCAGAGGCAGCGCCCTGCACAGGCGGAGCTCTGCGGTGTGATTCAGTCGGTGTGCTGCCCTTACGCTGGCCCCCCGAGGGAATCCTGCCTCGTTGGAGATGTGCTTCCTCCTCATCCTCCTCCTCCTCCTCCTCTCTCCTATTAGGCACCCACGTGGAGTCAGTGACCTCATCATCCCCTCCCTCCTCATCACTGGAGCCAATCTGGCAGTATGCTGCAGCTGCTGGAACATGACTGCCAGATTGGTGTCCTTCTTGAGCATCCCCTCTCTCTGCTCTCACGCTACTGCCTTCCTCTAGCTGGGTATCATCATCAGACCCTTCGAAACGCTGGGCTTCCTCCTGGAGCATGTACCCAACACTGTGCTCAAACAGTTCGGGGGACTCCTCAGGAGGACATGGTGGGTCTAGGGAAGGAGTGACTGATGATGACATTGATACCAGGGAAGAGGACGCTTTGGCAGCTGCTTTGCCAGTATCCTGAGCCGGGGTGAGAGAGGATGAGGAGGATGAGGAGGGCTTGGTCATTCACTCTACCAAGTCTTGGGCATGATGCGGCTCAACGCGTCCAGCTGCCGAAAATAAGGACAAGCGTGTCCCATGGCCACGTGCTGATGACGATGCACCGCGTCCACAACCAGCACTGTTGTCTCTAGACACAGAGCCTGCTTGCCCTCTTTTATTGGCTCCTGACTGTCTGCCTCTCCTTGTTTGCCTTCCAGACATTCTAATGGCCTGCAGGGAGATGGGAAAACCAGCAATAAGGGGTAGCTTCAAGTGTATATTTTGCAGGAAGCACACTACGCCCGCTGTAAGTGCTGCAGATGACTGCCTGTGTTACACAACAGGAAAAAAACAGCAATAAGGGCTAGCTTCAGGTGTTTATTTTGCAGGAAGCACACTCCGCCCGATGTAAGTGCTGCAAATGCCTGTTAGTGTAACACAAAAGAAAAAAAGCTCCAGCAATAAGGGCTAGCTTCAGGTGTATAATGTGCAGGTGGCACACTCCGCCCGCTGTAAGTGCTGCAAATGCCTGTTGGTGTAACACACCAGGAAAACACAGCAATACGGGCTAACTTCAGGTGTATATTTAGCAGAAAGCACACTCCGCCCGCTGTAAGTGCTGCAAATGCATGTTAGTGTAACACACCAGGAAAACACAGCAATACGGGCTAGCTTCAGGTGTATATTTAGCAGGAAGCACACTCTGCCCGCTGTAAGTGCTGCAAATGCCTGTTAGTGTAACACACCAGGAAAACACAGCAATACGGGCTAGCTTCAGGTGTATATTTAGCAGGAAGCATACTCCGTCCGCTGTAAGTGCTGCAAATACCTGTTAGTGTAAGGAGTAAGGGTGAGCAGGAAGCACACTCCGCCCGCTGTAAGTGCTGAAAATGCCTGTTAGTGTAACACACCAGGAAAACACAGCAATACGGGCTAGCTTCAGATATATATTTAGCAGGAAGCACACTATGCCCGCTGTAAGTGCTGCAAATGCCTGTTAGTGTAACACACCAGGAAAACACAGCAATACAGACTAGCTTCAGGTGTATATTTAGCCGGAAGCACACTCCGCCCGCTGTAAGTGCTGCAAATGCCTGTTAGTGTAACACACCAGGAAAACACAGCAATACGGGCTAGCTTCAGTTGTATACTGTGCAGAAGGCTTAGCAACAATGACACTGACACTGTCCCCTGCCTATCCTTCTCTCTCCCTGCACACAAGGTTTAGCAAAGAATATGACACTGACACTCTCCCTGCCTATCCTTCTCTCTCCCTGCACACAAGGTTTAGCAAAGAATATGACACTGACACTGTCCCCTGCCTATCCTTCTCTCTCCCTGCACACAAGATTTAGCAAAGAATATGACACTGACACTCTCCCTGCCTATCCTTCTCTCTCCCTACACACAAGAATAGCACAAAGAATAGCACAATGACACTGTCCCTGCCTATCCTTCTCTTTCCCTGCGCCGGAACACACTACACAAGGCCGCCGCGCTGGCGGCCTTTTATAGTGTGGGGCGTGTGCTAAACCCCCTGAGCTATAATTGGCCACAGGCAACCTGCCTGTGGCCAATTATGGCTCTCCTAGCTGCCGGCGCTGTGATTAGCCAAGCATGCGGGGTCACAGTGCATGCTTGGCCAATCACAGCGCTGGGATTGCACTGCGATGGCGCAGTGTATTGTGGGCCGTTCGCGTCACTCGAATTTGGCGCGAACGGCCCAAATAGTTCGATCTTCGTCGACCGATTGAACAGCCGATGTTCGAGTCGAACGTATGTTCGACTCGAACACCGAGCTCATCCCTAATGTCAGGGATGTAACTCGCAGTCTGCAGTTGTTAATATATGTGTAAAGTTTGGGGACACCTATATTATTCTAAATCACATTATTTTAAAGCAAAATCCCAATTTTAAATCAGACCAGCTAACCCCCTAAATACTACATATAAGATCAAAAATTTGAATACCAGAGAATGCAAATTTTTGGAGGCACTAGGGACTTTCATGATACCACTAATATTCACAACATTCTAAATGATTTAAAACTGATATGTTTTATTAAAAAAAATCTATAAAATCATCAATACATTATACAGACAAGAGAAAAAGGGAATAACCACAAAGAATATTAGTGGAACCATGAAAGTCTCTAATGCCTCCAAAATTTGCATTCTGCAGTATCCAAATCTTTGGGACGTGGGTACATTTACATTATATTTTATATCAGTTTGTAGCACATTTAATCAAAAATTAGAATAGAATTTTCCTTTTAAAAGGTTGCTTGCAAAATAATATGAATGTATCAAGTCTGACCTATACCAAAGCATATAATGGTAATTTGGTAATGATATCAACAATATAATATAATAATATACGGTAATAATAGAATAATATAAGGTGCTAAGAACACAAGTACTACAATATTGTCCTTCAGGAATATATTACCTATGAATAATAAAGTAACTATGTTCCAGTTTAAGAGAGAATGAGACCCTTCCCAGCCTAGAAATATACGTCTGGCAAGGTATATTGATACTTTTATTCCTACTTACCCTTTTCCTTTTTCCTCTTCCTCTCCCCTTCTTTCTTGCCTTCCTCTTGCCTTTTTGGGTCTGTCTATGGGGAGTAGTGGATCCCCAGAAACTACCACAACAAATCTTTATATTCATTTAATTCTAGAGTGCTTTTATGCATCCAAACTCCTGACGAGTGGCGGGCGGCCATGAAACGCGTAGAGTATACATCCTCGGATGCCCTACACAAGCCCATATCATCATATATCTATCTTTACACATGTTGTTGATCATGTAGTTATTAATAATTATTTTTTATTATTCCTTGATGTATTTATTACCATGTTTGTATGTCATTAATTATGTTCCCTAATTAATCATGTGTTATTAAATTAATGATGATTATGAATTGCTCTTTTGTGATTACATTTCTGTATCATAAACATATTGTGGTTACTGGTTTATTAATACCGTATCATGCCAGTTTATAGGGAACTATGACATCCAAGTTATTTCATTTATTTCATTCATTTATACACCTTTATACCTCATCTAAAGTCCCAACTCCACTACCTCTCTGTTTTTGCATTATGTTCCAGTTTAGCATTTACACATACATCAGTGATGTTTTACAACATGCAACACGTGTGTTAGAGGTGCAATTCCATAGTGTGTTGAGGGGGCCCTTGATAAATGACATGACAATGTGCTAACATACAATATCTCACAAAAGTGAGTACACCCCTCACAGTTTTGTAAATTTTATTATACCTTTTCATGTGACAACACTGAAGAAATGACACTTTGCTACAATGTAAAGTAGTGAGTGTACAGCTTGTATAACAGTGTAAATTTGCTGTCCTCTCAAAAACACTCAACACACAGCCATTAATGTCTAAACTGCTGGCAGCAAAAGTGAGTACACCCCTAAGTAAAAATGTCCAAATTGGACCCAATTATCCATTTTCCCTCCCTGGTGTCATGTGACTCGTTAGTGTTACAAGCTCTCAGGTGTGAATGGGGAGCAGGTGTGTTACATTTGGTGTTATCGCTCTCACTCTCACATACTAGTCACTGGAAGTTCAACATGGCACCTCATGGCAAAGAACTCTCTGAGGATCTGGATAAAAATATTTTTTGCTCTACATAAAGATGACCTAGGCTATAAGAAGATTGTCAAGACCCAGAAACTGAGCTGCAGCACGGTGGCCAAGACCATACAGCAGTTAAACAGGACAGGTTCCACTCAGAACAGGCCTCGCCATAGTCGCCAAAAGAAGTTGAGTGCATGCGCTCAGCGTCATATCCAGAGGTTGTTTTTGGGAAATAGACGTATAAGTGCTGCCAGTATTGCTGCAGAGGTTGAAGGGGTGGGGGGGTCAGCCTGTCAGTGCTCAGACCATACGCTGCACACTGCATCAAATTGGTCTGCATGGCTGTCATTCCAGAAGAAAGCCTCTTCTAAAGATGGTGCTCAAGAAAGCCTGCAAACAGTTTGGGTGCTACTGGAACTGGGGGGGGGGGGGGTTTGTGTCAGGACAAGTCTGATCATTGGAGGAGAGCAGGCTAAGTTACCAGCATAACTAGAGAACTAACCACGCTCTGCTCTCTTGCCTAGTGTGGTCAGTTTTTGATAGGAAAGCATGGGGGCTGGGAGAAACACCATGTATTTCACACAAAGGAAGCAATACAAAGAGAACAGGATAACTTTTCATACAAGTATATGGTACAGGAGGCACATATCAGGAATATGAAATGTTGGATTTACATATTCTTTCAATTTAAAGCGGAACTTTACCTATAACAACTTGATAAAAAAAAAAGTTCTTTAGCAAGGAACATACATTCAAAATGAATAATTATGCTACCAAAATTAGTGTGCGCTGTAAATTGACTCCAGCATTGTTTCTGTTTCTTCTGTCTGGAGGCTGCCATTTTGCTGAAGCCCCTGAGCAGCTGTAAATCATAACGTGAAAACTAAACCCATCAAACCATTTCACGGTTTAGAAAAACAGCTACATTACTGGAATGCTGGGATTGCTAACTGTCACTTTTGCTTGTGTCCTCAACCAAGCTGTTAAACCATCAAATGGCGGGTGTCATAACTGATCACATGTGCAGCACCATGGCAGTTGCAGATTAAACAGAAGTAGCTTCCTTGGTTGTAAAGGATAGGAGGGTTTAATTCCGCTTTAAGGCGGTCAACAGATTGGCCTCTACAAACTCAGTAGTGCCTAAAAATGGAGAGCAACTAAGCATGTGCAGAGCAGGGGGAGGCCATGTATTACTGGATTTTAACTACTTGCTTACTGGGCACTTAAAGGAGTAGTAAAGTTACATGTTTTTTCACCTTAATGCATCCTATGCATTAAGGTGAAAAAACATTCGACAATACCGCCCCCCCCGAGCCCCCGTTTTTCTTACCTGGCCCCTCGAAAGTCCCATGCTCGTCCCCGTCATCCTCTTCGTTTTTCAGCCTGGCCGCCGATTGGCTACACTGGATGGATTGAAAGCAGCGCAGCCATTGGCTGGCGCTGCTGTCAATCACATCCAATGACGCGGCGCGCGGGGGGCGGGGCCGAGTGATACAGTCGGCGGCTATGGCCGCCGCTGTATCACGGGAGCGCGCCCGCAATCACTCCACACCATGCGAGCTCACTCGCATTAAGGTGTGGAGTCCTTGCGGGGAGGAGCCAAGACAGCCGCCGAGGGACCCCAGAAGACCAGGATCGGGGCCACTGTGTGCAAAACGAGCTGCACAGTGGAGGTAAGTATAACATGTTTGTTATTTTTAAGCAAAAAAAAGGGAAGCTTTAGTGCTCCTTTAAACCCCCTTCCTGCTCAGGCCAATTTTCAGCTTTCAGCGCTGTCACGCTTTGAATGACAATTGTGCGGTCGTGCGATGTGGCTCCCAAACAAAACTGACGTCCTTTTTTTCCCACAAATAGAGCTTTCTTTTGGTGGTATTTGATCACCTCTGCGTTTTTGTTTTTTTTTGCGCTATAAACAAAAAAAGAGCGACGATTTTGAAAAAAACACAATATTTTTTACTTTTTGCTATAATAAATATCCCAATTAAAAAAAAAATTAATAATTTCCTCAGTTTAGTCCGATACGTATTCTTCTACATATTTTTGTTAAAAAAAAAATCGCAATAGGCGTTTATTGATTGGTTTGCGCAAAAGTTATAGCGTCTACAAAATAGGGGATAGTTTTATAGCATTTTTATTAATATTTTTTTTTTTACTAGTAATGGCGGCGATCAGCAAATTTTTATTGTGACTGCGACATTATGGCGGACACATAGGACACTTTTGACACTATTTTGGGACCATTGTCATTTTTACAGCGACCAGTGCTATAAAAATGCACTGGTTGCTGTAAAAATGACACTGGCAGGGAAGGGGTTAACCACTAGGGGCGAGGAAGGGGTTAAATGTGTAACCTGGGAGTGATTACTACTGTGTGGGGGAGGGGACTGACTGGGGGAGGTGACCGATCTGTGTCCCTATGTACAAGGGACACAGCATCGGTCTCCTCTCCCTGACAGGACATGGATCTGTGTGTTTACACACAGAGATCCACGTCCTTGTCTGTGTACCGGCCAATCGCGGGTACCTGGCGGACATCGCGGCCGCCAGGCTCTCGCGCGCCCCCCAGTGGCCGGAATAGCCGAGGCCGTATAATGACGGCCTCCCGGATTTCTAGATCCGCCTTGAGGCCGTCATTTGTACATGGCCCGGATCTAAACTGGTTAAACAGTATAGGAGCTTTTTTATAGTGTTTTACATAGCTTTACCTGCAAAAGGGGCCAGCCTGATTGATCTGGCAGGACTTAATTTTCTGACTAAAGCTCCACTTTAAGATCAGCCTCCTGAGTTCAACTTTGTTGCTGTCCACATTGGGGTTGATTTACTAAATGCAAATCAACTGTGCACTTTGCAAGTGCAGTTGCACTAATTTTTCCCAGAGCTTAGTGAATGTGGTGAAGCTTCACTTTGTAAAGAATACCCAATCGGTTGCAAGGAAATTTAAAAAAAATTGTGTTTTTTCTTGTACATGATTGGATGATGGAAATCAGCAGAGCTTCACCTCATTCACTAAGCTTTGGGGAAAATGAGTACAACCTAACTTGTAAAGTGCACAGTCTATTTGCCTTTAGTAAATCAGCCCCATTATATCATTAACCATAGGGAAGGTATATTCTGTCTTATATCTTATGGAAAGAATCTACCTTAAAGCTTTTGTTACACCAACCCTTGCTATTCCTGATATGTGACTGCTGTACCATGAAGTTGTATGAGAACGCATCCTGTTCTCTTTGTTTTGCTTCCTTTATGTGAAATCCCTGGTGTTTCTGCTAGTCCCCTTGCTTTCTTATTAAGAACTGATCACACTAAGCAGGAGAGAACACGGTGGTCAGTTCTCTAGCTATGCTGGAGAAACTAGCCTGCTCTCCTCCAATTAACAAACTTGTCCTGACACCCCCCCCCCCCCCCGTTGCATAGCCATTCACTGGGAAGCTCAGTGTGCTGTTGCTTCTCCTCCCCCAGGTCGTATGCAGCTGAGAACAGAGGGAATGTAACCACGTATAAAAAAAGGGAAAAAGGGTATTTATGTATTTTTATATCTATACACAAATGTTTTGCCTTTTATTTCTATTTAAAATTAATGAGTTGTTTTACAAGGTGAATGTTTACAATCACTTTAAGTAAAATGTTCATACATGACATAGACAGAATCTAGGACAACTGAACTGTTTTATTCCAATCACTTAACAAATGTATGATTAGCTTTTTTCCTTCACAAAATAAAATTCACTGCAGAACACCAACTAGTTGCTATGAGAACTAAGATGACATACACTTTATTACCAAAAGTATTGGGACACCTGCCTTTACACACACATGAACTTTAATGGCATCCCATTATTAGTCAATATGGTTCACTATTGAGTTTGCCACCCTTTGCAGCTATAACAGTTTCAACTCTTCTGGGAAGGGTGTCTACAAGGTTTAGGAGTGTGCCCATGGGAATGTTTGACCATTCTTCCAGAAGCGCATTTGTGAGGTCAGTCTTTGATGTGGACGAGAAGGCCTGGCTCGCAGTCTCCACTCTAATTAATCCCAAAGGTGTTCTGTTAGGTTGAGGTCAGGACTCTGTGCAAGCCAATCAAGTACTTCCACCCCAAATTCACTCATCCAGGTCTTTATGGACCTTGCTTTGTGCACTGGTACGCAGTCATGTTGGAACAGGAAGGGGCCACCCCCAAAATGTTCCCACAAAGTTGGGAGCATGAAATTTTCCAAAATGTCTTGGTATGCTGCGCCTTAAGAGTTCCCTTCACTGGAACTAAGGGGCCAAGCCCAACCCCTGAAAATCAACCCCACACCATAATCCCCCTTCCACCAAATGATTTGGACCAGTGCACAAAGCAAGGTCCATAAAGGCATGAATGAGCGAGTTTGGTTTGGAGGAACTTGACTGGTCTGCACAGAGTTCTTACCACAACCCGATAGAACACCTTTGGGATGAATTAGAGTCAGGCCTTCTCGTCAGTGCCTGACCTCACAAATGCACTTCTGGAAGGATGGTAAAACAATCGATAGACACACTCCTAAACCTTGTGTTCAGCCTTCCCAGAAGAGTTGAAGCTGTTATAGCTGCAAAGGGTGGGCCAATGCAATATTGAACCCTACAGACTAAGACTGGGATGCCATTGAAGTTCATGTGGGTGTAAAGGCAGGAGTCCCGATACTTTTGGTAATATAGTGTATATAGGTATTAATTTGGCTCCCAGAGCCAACTTGGTCCACAGCGGCAAACTAGATGGAATCTGGTATTCAACACAAATGTTAAACTTCTGGATCATATAGGGAATAAAGCCCGGTACACACGGTCGGACTTCCATCGGACTTTTCCATGTTTTTTTGTCCGAACGGAGTTGGTCGGGAACACCCATAGCATACACACGCTCTGACTTTTCTGCAAACTTTCCCAAAACTTTTTCCAACATCACGTGGTTTTTCTGCTCTTTTCTGCACTTTACCGCCACCCTTTGGTCAACTTCTGCTATTGTTGGTTGATTTTAACATTATTTGTTTTGTCCATCGGACAAAAGTCAGATGGCTTTCTGTACACACGGTCGGACTTTGCTCCATCGGACTTTTGTTGGCCAAAAGTTTGTCCGTTTGCAGACCTAACTTTTGTCCGATGAAAACAAAAAAAATTAAAAAAAGTTTGTCCGATGGAGCGTACACACGGTCGGATTGTTGGTCCAACTTGCTCAAAATGAAGTTTGTTGGCCAAAAGTCCGACCGTGTGTACGGGGCTTTAGAGGAATAATCAAATGATTCCCTCAAAGATTTCTAAAGAATGTCACTTCTTTGTTGTATATCAGCAACAACTGGGCAGGAATTATTTTCAGGATGTGGGCTACTAGGGTGAAATCAACATTTTGTTCGACCCTAGTTACGAAAATTCGAAGTATCAGAATGGATTATTTTTTCTACAACAAATAAAATTCGAACAGTGAATGTGGTTTTTATTCAGGAATGAAATACATGTTGTAATTTAAACCTTTTTTAGTATGCTTGTAATTTTAAAAAGGCAGGTCTGAATTAAATTTTAGGGGCTTCAACTGAAATTAGCTGACTCAATGATGGCAAGAAAAAAGTTTCTAACAGTTTTTCAGAATTTCCATATACCGTATTTACTTGAGTATAAGCCGACCCAAATATAAGCCGAAGCACCTAATTTTACCACTAAAAACTGGGAAAACGTATTGACTTGAGTATAAGCCTAGGGTGTCCATTCGCATGCCTCACTGTGCCTCACTTTGCCTAACTGTGTTCATGTGCATGCCTCACTGTGTCCATGCCTCACTGTGTCCATGCCTCACTGTGTCCATGCCTCACTGTGCCCATGCCTCACTGTGCCCATGCCTCACTGTGTCCATGACTAGACTGACGTTTAACATGGGAGTCTATGGAAGGGGTGCCCGGCTTTGAAAAATCGGTGCTCCTCGGCTGTAGGTCCCCTAGACAAAAAACTTTGCACACTTATAGAGGAGAAATGGGTCTACATGTGTGCCAAGATTCGGGTCCAGGAGACCAACAGCCGGCCAGTACCGGGTCCCCCAAATCACTGAAGAAATTACCGTTTAACATAGGAGTTTATGGCAGGGATGCCCGGCTTTGAAAAATCGGTGCTCCCCGGCCGTAGGTCCCCCGGACAACAAACTTTGCACACTTGTAGAGGAAGAGTGAGGCTACATGTGTGCTGGTACCAGGTCCCAAAGGTTTGGGAGATCAGGCGCAAAAAGGTGACTCGAGTATAAGCCGAGGGGGGCATTTTCAGCACAAAAAATGTGCTGAAAAACTCGGCTTATTCTCGTGTATATACAGTAACCATTTGAACGTAAATCTTACCATGTATGGCCAGCTTAAGTTAATGGTAGATCCGAAGCCCGCTGTGAAGGTGAGCAGTTACATTTAGCTGCTAATATCTTGAGCAAGCTCAGGTAGCTGCACACTGTTTTGGTGAAGAACATTTGCATTGGATGTTACATATGGAAAGGATCCAGAAATAGACAAAACTTACGAAACATATATAATGAATGCCTAAAGAAAATAAATTGTAGAAGATGGGACATACAAGTTTTAAATTGTAGAACTGGCTCTCGTTACCTAGAGTAACAATTTTCATTTCTGCACAGGGCAGTAGTCTTCAAAGTCTTAAAGCACTCACATGAGTTATGTAAAGTTATTGAAATTCTGACAAAGACAATTTTCCTGAAGGAGAACAGAGCTACAGAGAGAGAGCCATCTTAAGTTGATTAAAATGACTTTAGATACGAAGTAACAGCAAGGGATTTGGAAACTTATCTTCATATGGCGGCAAAGAATAATTTCACTGCATGCAGGGATAAAAAGATTGATTGATATATAAAAGAGTTACTATGAAGGGATTACTTATATAAGCAAATATATGGTCCTATTTACATAGAGTATTATTCCACAAGCCCCAGAGAAAATTATCTTTCTTTAATGGAACTTATTTAAAGCTCAACAGCTTCAAAATTAATTTTCCTTAAATAGTGAAAAGAAAAGAATTTGAAAGAGGCTATTAACATTGTGATTTGACTACATATTTCAGTGAGTTCTTTGGTTTAAAAAAATAAAAAAAATAAAAGTGGATTTAGAACACTGGAAGTTTTCCCTGCTTTTTGGACTTGTAGTCATCGGCAGAAAAACAAAGTCATTTACAGAAGAGTTCACATGCATTCTTAACACGGATTAATGAACAATAAGATTTAAGGACCATGGACACCAACTTATATGTGAACAACAAAGTGTGTGGTCTTAAAGTTTCTTAAAAGTTTTGACCAAATCTTTGTTTGTAACCATAAATATAGTTATTACAGAAAGTGTAGTTTCTTTTTACATACACAGAAAACTCAGAAATGGGCAGAGAGCACATAGAGGTGAAGGGAGCACATATAGAGAGAGAGAGCCAACAGAGATTCAGAGCACATTCAATGAGGCGTGCAAAAAGCACATACACAGAGAGCTCAAAGAGGTGCAGAGAACAAATACACAGAGAGCTCACAGCAGTGCAGAGAACAAATACACAGAAAGCTCACAGTGATGTAGAGAACAAATACACAGAGAGCTCACAGAGGTGCAGAGAACAAATACACAGAGAGCTCACAGTGGTGCAGAGAACAAATACACAGAGAGCTTGCAGTGGTGCAGAGAACAAATACACAGAGAGTTCACAGTGGTGCAGAGAAGAAATACACAGAGCGCTTGCAGTGGTGCAGAGAACAAATACACAGAGAGCTCACAGCAGTGCAGAGAACAAATACACAGAGAGCTCACAGTGGTGCAGAGCACAAATACACAGAGCGCTCACAGCAGTGCAGAGAACAAATACACAGAGAGCTCACAGCAGTGCAGGGAACAAATACACAGAGAGCTCACAGTGGTGAAGAGAACAAATACACAGAGCGCTCGCAGTGGTGCAGAGAACAAATACACAGAGAGCTCGCATTGGTGCAGAGAAGAAATACACAGAGAGCTCGCAGTGGTGCAGAGAACAAATACACAGAGAGCTCACAGCAGTGCAGAGAACAAATACACAGAGAGCTCACAGTGGTGCAGAGCACAAATACACAGAGAGCTCACAGCAGTGCAGAGAACAAATACACAGATAGCTCACAACAGTGCAGGGAACAAATACACAGAGAGCTCACAGTGGTAAAGAGAACAAATACACAGAGAGCTCACAGTGGTGCAGAGAACAAATACACAGAGAGCTTACAGTGGTGCAGAGAACAAATACACAGAGAGCTCACAGTGGTGCAGAGAACAAATACACATAGAGCTCACAGTGGTGCAGAGAACAAATACACAGAGAGCTCACCATGGTGAAGAGAACAAATACACAGAGAGCTCACTGTGGTGCAGAGAACAAATACACAGAGAGCTCACAGAGGTTCAGAGAATAAATACACAGAGAGCTCACAGTGGTGCAGAGAACAAATACACAGAAAGCTCACAGTGGTGCAGAGAAGAAATACACAGAGAGCTCACAGAGGTTCAGAGAATAAATACACAGAGAGCTCACAGCACTGCAGAGAACAAATACACAGAAAGCTCACACTGGTTCAGAGAACAAATACACAGAGAGCTCACCATGGTGAAGAGAACAAATACACAGAGAGCTCACTGTGGTGCAGAGAACAAATACACAGAGAGCTCACAGAGGTTCAGAGAATAAATACACAGAGAGCTCATAGTGGTGCAGAGAACAAATACACAGAGAGCTCACAGAGGTTCAGAGAATAAATACACAGAGAGCTCACAGTGGTGCAGAGAACAAATACACAGAGAGCTCACAGTGGTGCAGAGAAGAAATACACAGAGAGCTCACAGAGGTTCAGAGAATAAATACACAGAGAGCTCACAGCACTGCAGAGAACAAATACACAGAAAGCTCACAGTGGTTCAGAGAACAAATACACAGAGAACTCACAGCAGTGCAGGGAACAAATACACAGAGATCTCACAGAGCTGTGCACAGAAAATACATTGGACTTATTCAGCATTATGTAAAACATTAGACTGAAATAATTCCATATACAAAAATCAAGAAATAAGAGAAAAAAAATTGAACGTTTATAACAAATTTAAATAAAAATATTTTAAATACACAAGCATCTGGGCTTGCTGGACTAATTTTTCAAGAGTACCGAGAGCCATAGCTCCTACGTTCCTTCACAGAACGCAACTACCTAGATTATCTGATGGAAATCTCTATAACTTTTGCTCAGGTGGGGGGTTCGGATCGGAAAGCGGCCCCCACCCCCCCCTCCCCCATCACACTTGACTCAAAACTGATTCTGTTACCTAAAGTTATTAGTTTGTTGATTGCTCATGCAAAGTTTATAACCTCTTTCAAACTATAATGTTAAAAAGTAGTCTTTTGTTCTCTACGTCATGACTCATGCTGTACTAACAACCTATGTCATTCCATTATACAAATATGTCATGGATTCAATTTCAATTGTAATGCTGATTGTATTGTAAACACAACTTCAATATTTTCAATAAAACGTGTTGTGTGAAAAAAAAATATATATATATAGATATATATATATATATCTATATATATTTAAAATAATAAAGATATCATACTTACCTGTTCTGGAGTTTTAAACAAAGCAGCCCTCACCCTCCTATTCCTGGGTCCCCTGGCAGTGCTCATTGCTCCTCCCTCTTGCTGAGTGCCGGATAGCAAACTGCTTGCTATGAGGGCAGAACTCATGTTGAGGCAGCTCTTTGTGTCCATTGACACACAGAGTGTGACTCAGCCCCACCCCCTGCTCCACCCTCACCAGCTGTGATTGACATCAAAAGGAGCCAATGGCTTTCACTGCTGTATCTGAGTCTATGAGGAGGGAGAGAGCTGCTGCTGCCATGCACAGCACTGGATCGAGATCGGACTCAAGTAAATATAAGAGGGGGCTGAGGGGGAGCTGTATACTGAAGGTTTTTGACCCTAAGGCCCCTTCCACACAGGGTGGGCTTCACTGGAGTCCACCTGCTCAGTGGGGAATCTTTCCTCTGATCCCCGCTGAGCAGGCAAATGGCTGGTCTGTGCCCATTACACTTATGCAGAGTGTACACAGACTCAGCCCGCTCTCCTCTATACTGTAGATGGTTGGATGTAAACAGGGCATCTGTCTGTTTACACCCAACTGCCATCTAATCTGATCCGTCTGTATTTAGGGGACCCGATCAAATGTCAGTGGGTGTCAAAAGACACGTCTGTTGACACCTGCCGCTCCAGAGAGAAGACTGGAGGGTCCAATCGTTCCGCCCGGGTGAAAGGCCCCCTAGACAAAGAATACATTAACCACTTGCCGACCGTGCCATGTAGATATACGTTGGCAGAATGGTAGGTTGCTTTGAATTTGCTGCCGTGTGGGGGCACGCGTGCCCCTGCTGCGAGCTCCATGACCGTGCCCGCGGGACCCGCGGACTCGATGTCCGCCGGTGTCCCGCGATCATGTCATGGAGCCTAGTGACAGGACACTGATCGTCTGCTTCCTGTCATCGGGAGCATTGGTCAGTGTCGTGTCACTAGTAGCCCTGCCCCCACACAGTTAGAATCACTCCCTAGGACACACTTAACTCCTTCTTCCCCCCCCCTAGTGGTTAACCCCTTCCCTGCCAGTGTCATTTACACAGTAATCAGTGCATTTTTATAGCACTAATCGCTGTATAAATGACAATGGTCCCAAAATAGCATCAAACGTGTCCGATGTGTCCGCCATAATGTCGCAGTCATGATAAAAATCGCAGATCGCCGCCATTACTAGTAAAAAAAGATTATTAATAAAAATGCCATAAAACTATCCCCTATTTTGTAGACGCTATAACTTTTGCGCAAACCAATCAATAAATTGCGATTTTTTTTTTTACCAGAAATATGTAGAAGAATACATATCGCCCTAAACTGAGGAAAAAAAACGTTTTTTTATATATTTTTGGGGGATATTTATTATAGCAAAAGGTAAAAAATATTGCTTTTTTTCAAAATTGTCGCACTTCTTTTGTTTATAGCGCAAAAAATAAAAATCGCATACCACCAAATACCACCAAAAGAAAGCTCTATTTGTGGGAAAAAAAGGTCGTCAATTTTGTTTGGGAGCCATGTTGCACGACCGCGCAATTGTCAGTTAAAGCAAAAAGTGGCCCGGTCATTTGGCAGCCAAATCCTCCGGGGGTGAAGTGGTTAAGGTAAAATACCTTGAGCCTTTAGAACCACTTTAATGTTATTAATGGTCTGTTGTCATATAGCTCAGAAATACATTTACTGTACAGTATGTTGAAATGCTCAAGATACATTTCATTTCTACTTAAATTGCTATGTTTTGTTCAGAATTTCTTGTTGATCAGCTGAACAATATTGACATTGTAAATACAAGAGCAGTGTCAAGAATGTACTATTAAAACTAGATAAATAATTAAAAATTAAATTCCAGCCATTTTTTTTAAACTTCAGCTTGTTCAGTTAAGCTTTGACAATAAAACCTTGAAGCTAAATGGTCTTTATACAGAGCTGATCTATTAACCATAATGCTGTATTTTCCTGATTCCCACTATTCTGTATAAATAAATAACATTTGACCTGGCAAAGAAATAGCCTAAGGCCTCGTACACACGACCGAGTTTCTCGGCAAGAACCAGCAAGAAACTTGCTGGCAGAGATGTCTTGCCGAGAAATTTGTTCGTGTGTATGGTTTCTCGTCAAGAAAACCGACAAGTAATCTCGACGAGAAAATAGAGAACCTGCTCTCTATTTTCTCGGCGAGATTCTCGTCGGCATGTTTCTCGACGAGAAAAGTGAGTGTGTGTACACTTACCTGTCCTCCGGGAAGCCCGCGCATGTTCGAAATGAATTTGACGCATGCGCGGTAGCTTCCTAGGCATAGATAGGGTATACCAAGATGGCGGCGACGGCATCGAATGTGACGAGCGCATGCTCGTCGTAGTCGATGACGTCACCGCGTACGCTCCATTCAAAGAACCGCGGGTTCTTTGAATCGAGCGTCTGTACACTCGGCCGGGACAAGTTTCTTGTCCAAGAATCTCGTCGAAAAAAACGACGTTTTTTTCGACGAGATTCTCGGCCGTGTGTACGAGGCTTAATACCATTTGTCATTACCTCCATTTGCACAGAACAAATGTACATGCAGTTCACTGGATGAATAGCTCTGCATATATTTTTTTTATAAAAACATTCCTATGTAGTTGTATATGTGTTTATAGTTTTACACATTCCTGTTTGGTTTTTTTTTGTGGGGAGGGTGTTCCATTATCTTTCTTTTTTTTTCCTTCTTTTTTTTTTTTAGAGAAGACACTTTCACACTGAAGGGGTTTTTCAGACATTTTATCGCTAAAAATATCCCCTGTAAAGCGCCTGAAAAGCGCCCCCATGCCACCCCAGTGTGAAAGCCCGGGTGCTTTCACACTGGGGCGGTGCGCTTGCGGGATGAGAAAAAAAGTCCTGCAAGCAGCATCTTGGGGTGGTTTGCTAGCGGTGTATACAGAGCTCCTAAACTGCCGACTGCCCATTGGAATGCATAGGCAGCGCTTCCGAATCGCCTGAAAAGTGCTTCGGAAGTGCCGCAACATGGGCGGTTTTAACCCTTTCTTCGGCTTCTAGCGGGGGTTAAAGGCGCCCAAAAAGTGCAGCTAAAACTACGGTAAAGCGCTGATATAATGAGCGGCGATTTACCGCTAATGGCGTGAACCCAGTGTGAAAGTAGCATTATAGATCAGTTTTTAGTGTCATGCCTATGTCTTAACACTGTGTCACCTTTGCTAATAAAGTATAATTCAGAAACATAAAATATACAGTCCTTCTAGCTGCATTAATATTACTGTTAATATTATTAAAATTAAAAAATATTATGACGCGGTGGTGTTGTCCCGGGTAGTGGAGTGGGCCAAAGATAGGCACGAAAAAGGTGGGTAAAAATTGAAAAGGCGATGGCAAACACACAATTAGGAGGTGTAATATGGAACCCCCCCCCCCCCAGTTTAGAGCACTAGGTGAAAACACTCACGTTATGACACGAATAGCACTGAAAATTTGGGATAGACTACATAAACAAATAGATAGGGAATATAACTCTCCCCTTATAGAATTAAAAGAAAACGAATATTTTGCACCGGGAAAAAAAATTGTGGGAGGAAATTGGATTAAAAAAGAGAGAGCACAGTTAAGAGATATAATAAGAGGGCGTGGTCTGGTGTCGTTCCGATATGGACGTGTAGTTTGGAGCTCCCGTCCTGAGGTCCAGCAACTTCAGCTTTTCAGCCTATTTTCCCCCCCAGACATGGTGAGAACCGCCCGGAGTGCCTCAGCAACTCGTTCCCGATCCCCGCTGAGCACCGACACCCCGCTAACCCAACATATCCCTGAGATCTTTTGATCCCGGCCTACAGTCAGGATGCAGGCCTCACAACCGGCCTCCTCACAGGGAACCAGCCTTCAGAACGCAAGCCCGCAGCGCTCCGACACACGGACATCTCCAGAGCGGGCGACGGGGATGAACCACCCCCCGGCAGTTAGCCTGAACGACCTACACAGCGTGGCTTCGGATATAAAAAACACCCTCATGGCGGCCATCTTAGACATGAGGACGGACATACAGGCCATGACGCTTAGAGTGGAGGAGGTGGAAACTACTCAAGCCCGCCATGACACAGCGATATGCCACGTTCAGCAGGTCACGGAGTCACATGCGATCCACCTCAGGGAGATTAATCGCCACATGGAAGATTTGGATAACCGCGGGAGGCGCCGCAACCTTAGAGTGAGGGGTATCCCAGAAACGATTGATTCCAACCAGCTCCCTGTGGCAGTGACTACCATTTTTAATGACCTACTTGAAAGGGCCCTGGATACGCCGATTATCTTTGAATGGCTTCACAGAGCGCTGCGTCCGCGGGGAAGAGACACAGATCCTCCGCGGGATGCAGTCTGCTGCCTCACAGACTTTCCCCTGAAGGAGGAAATACTACGCAAGGCTAGACACCGCAATCAACTGTCTTTCCAAGGAACGGATATCAGGATCTATCAAGACCTGTCTAACATCACCCTGCAACGCAGACGCGAGTTACGTCCCCTCCTGGAAACACTGAGGGCCAGATCCATAGTTTATAGGTGGAAGTTCCCTTTCTGCCTCACAGCGACTCACCAAGGCCGCACAGCCAATCTAAGGGTTCCGGAAGACCTAGAGCACTTCTGTTTTGCCATGGAGATACCGTACGTGGAGGTACCAGACTGGTACAACGATTTTCGTATCCCTCCGCTTAGAAGAGCCGCCTCCATGGAGGGTGTCGCCGAAGCGGGTAACTTCAGTATTAGCCGCCGACGCTCTCACCCCCCTCCTCCACACACCCCTTCAAAAGTTCAAGGAGCTCCACGTAATGGCAGCCCTACGGCCTCCCCAGTGCACCGCAGGGCATGCACCTCCTAACAAGGTAATCAATTCAATCCTCTCTTTACCCAGTTTCCACATGGCGCAGAGTCCCTAACCCTCCGGTTTGACATTCCCCTGCCCAGGAGATACACAGGTCAAACTTCGTTCGACCCGAGTTCCATACCCAGGCCCAATCCCCGTGAAACCCTGGCCGCCCTCAGCATGCTTTATTTGCTCTTATACCGTAACAGGGGAACCAGCTCCTCACTTCTCACCGCTTATGCCATCTAGCTGCAGAACAGGGACTTACTCTATT